>OX411711.1:32898159-35298159 GCA_948252095.1 Dicycla oo
TGTCTTCTTGCAATACCTACATAATTACAGCGTCCGCGCTGTGTCTTCTTGCAATACCTACATAATTACAGCGTCCGCGCTGTGTCTTCTTGCAATACCTACATAATTACAGTGTCCGCGCTGTGTCTTCTTGCAATACCTACATAATTACAGCGTCCGCGCTGTGTCTTCTTGCAATACCTACATAATTACAACGTCCGCGCTGTCTTCTTGCAATACCTACATAATTACAGCGTCCGCGCTGTGTCTTCTTGCAATACCTACATAATTACAGCGTCCGGGCTGTGTCTTCTTGCAATACCTACATAATTACAGCGTCCGGGCTGTGTCTTCTTGCAATACCTACATAATTACAGCGTCCGCGCTGTGTCTTCTTGCAATACCTACATAATTACAGCGTCCGCCCTGTGTCTTTTTGCAATACCCACAAAATTACAGGGTACGCGCTGTGTCTTCTTGCAATACCTACATAATTACAACGTCCGCGCTGTCTTCTTGCAATACCTACATAATTACAGCGTCCGCGCTGTGTCTTCTTGCAATACCTACATAATTACAGCGTCCGCGCTGTGTCTTCTTGCAATACCTACATAATTACAGCGTCCGCGCTGTGTCTTCTTGCAATACCTACATAATTACAGCGTCCGCCTGTGTCTTTTTGCAATACCTACATAATTACAGCGTCCGGCTGTGTCTTCTTGCAATACCTACATAATTACAGCGTCCGGGCTGTGTCTTCTTGCAATACCTACATAATTACAGCGTCCGCGCTGTGTCTTCTTGCAATACCTACATAATTACAGCGTCCGCCCTGTGTCTTTTTGCAATACCCACAAAATTACAGGGTACGCGCTGTGTCTTCTTGCAATACCTACATAATTACAACGTCCGCGCTGTGTCTTCTTGCAATACCTACATAATTACAGCGTCCGCGCTGTGTCTTCTTGCAATACCTACATAATTACAGCGTCCGCGCTGTGTCTTCTTGCAATACCTACATAATTACAGCGTCCGGGCTGTGTCTTCTTGCAATACCTACATAATTACAGCGTCCGCGCTGTCTTCTTGCAATACCTACATAATTACAACGTCCGCGCTGTGTCTTGCAATACCTACATAATTACAGCGTCCGCGCTGTCTTCTTGCAATACCTACATAATTACAGCGTCCGCGCTGTGTCTTCTTGCAATACCTACATAATTACAGCGTCCGCGCTGTGTCTTCTTGCAATACCTACATAATTACAGCGTCCGCGCTGTGTCTTCTTGCAATACCTACATAATTACAGCGTCCGGGCTGTGTCTTCTTGCAATACCTACATAATTACAGCGTCCGCGCTGTCTTCTTGCAATACCTACATAATTACAACGTCCGCGCTGTGTCTTCTTGCAATACCTACATAATTACAACGTCCGCGCTGTGTCTTCTTGCAATACCTACATAATTACAACGTCCGCGCTGTGTCTTCTTGCAATACCTACATAATTACAACGTCCGCGCTGTCTTCTTGCAATACCTACATAATTACAACGTCCGCGCTGTGTCTTCTTGCAATACCTACATAATTACAGCGTCCGCGCTGTCTTCTTGCAATACCTACATAATTACAGCGTCCGCGCTGTGTCTTCTTGCAATACCTACATAATTACAGCGTCCGCGCTGTGTCTTGCAATACCTACATAATTACAGCGTCCGCGCTGTCTTCTTGCAATACCTACATAATTACAGCGTCCGCGCTGTGTCTTCTTGCAATACCTACATAATTACAGCGTCCGCGCTGTGTCTTCTTGCAATACCTACATAATTACAGCGTCCGCGCTGTCTTCTTGCAATACCTACATAATTACAGCGTCCGCGCTGTCTTCTTGCAATACCTACATAATTACAGCGTCCGCGCTGTGTCTTCTTGCAATACCTACATAATTACAGCGTCCGCGCTGTGTCTTCTTGCAATACCTACATAATTACAGCGTCCGCGCTGTGTCTTCTTGCAATACCTACATAATTACAGCGTCCGCGCTGTGTCTTCTTGCAATACCTACATAATTACAACGTCCGCGCTGTGTCTTCTTGCAATACCTACATAATTACAGCGTCCGCGCTGTGTCTTCTTGCAATACCTACATAATTACAACGTCCGCGCTGTGTCTTCTTGCAATACCTACATAATTACAACGTCCGCGCTGTGTCTTCTTGCAATACCTACATAATTACAGCGTCCGCGCTGTCTTCTTGCAATACCTACATAATTACAACGTCCGCGCTGTCTTCTTGCAATACCTACATAATTACAGCGTCCGCGCTGTGTCTTCTTGCAATACCTACATAATTACAGCGTCCGCGCTGTGTCTTCTTGCAATACCTACATAATTACAGCGTCCGCGCTGTCTTCTTGCAATACCTACATAATTACAGCGTCCGCGCTGTGTCTTCTTGCAATACCTACATAATTACAGCGTCCGCGCTGTGTCTTCTTGCAATACCTACATAATTACAGCGTCCGCGCTGTCTTCTTGCAATACCTACATAATTACAACGTCCGCGCTGTCTTCTTGCAATACCTACATAATTACAGCGTCCGCGCTGTGTCTTCTTGCAATACCTACATAATTACAGCGTCCGCGCTGTGTCTTCTTGCAATACCTACATAATTACAACGTCCGCGCTGTGTCTTCTTGCAATACCTACATAATTACAACGTCCGCGCTGTCTTCTTGCAATACCTACATAATTACAGCGTCCGCGCTGTGTCTTCTTGCAATACCTACATAATTACAGCGTCCGCGCTGTGTCTTCTTGCAATACCTACATAATTACAGCGTCCGCGCTGTGTCTTCTTGCAATACCTACATAATTACAGCGTCCGCGCTGTGTCTTGCAATACCTACATAATTACAACGTCCGCGCTGTGTCTTCTTGCAATACCTACATAATTACAACGTCCGCGCTGTCTTCTTGCAATACCTACATAATTACAACGTCCGCGCTGTCTTCTTGCAATACCTACATAATTACAACGTCCGCGCTGTCTTCTTGCAATACCTACATAATTACAGCGTCCGCGCTGTGTCTTCTTGCAATACCTACATAATTACAGCGTCCGCGCTGTCTTCTTGCAATACCTACATAATTACAGCGTCCGCGCTGTGTCTTCTTGCAATACCTACATAATTACAGCGTCCGCGCTGTGTCTTCTTGCAATACCTACATAATTACAGCGTCCGCGCTGTGTCTTCTTGCAATACCTACATAATTACAGCGTCCGCGCTGTGTCTTCTTGCAATACCTACATAATTACAACGTCCGCGCTGTGTCTTCTTGCAATACCTACATAATTACAGCGTCCGCGCTGTGTCTTCTTGCAATACCTACATAATTACAACGTCCGCGCTGTGTCTTCTTGCAATACCTACATAATTACAACGTCCGCGCTGTGTCTTCTTGCAATACCTACATAATTACAGCGTCCGCGCTGTCTTCTTGCAATACCTACATAATTACAACGTCCGCGCTGTCTTCTTGCAATACCTACATAATTACAGCGTCCGCGCTGTGTCTTCTTGCAATACCTACATAATTACAGCGTCCGCGCTGTGTCTTCTTGCAATACCTACATAATTACAGCGTCCGCGCTGTCTTCTTGCAATACCTACATAATTACAGCGTCCGCGCTGTGTCTTCTTGCAATACCTACATAATTACAGCGTCCGCGCTGTGTCTTCTTGCAATACCTACATAATTACAGCGTCCGCGCTGTCTTCTTGCAATACCTACATAATTACAACGTCCGCGCTGTCTTCTTGCAATACCTACATAATTACAGCGTCCGCGCTGTGTCTTCTTGCAATACCTACATAATTACAGCGTCCGCGCTGTGTCTTCTTGCAATACCTACATAATTACAACGTCCGCGCTGTGTCTTCTTGCAATACCTACATAATTACAACGTCCGCGCTGTCTTCTTGCAATACCTACATAATTACAGCGTCCGCGCTGTGTCTTCTTGCAATACCTACATAATTACAGCGTCCGCGCTGTGTCTTCTTGCAATACCTACATAATTACAGCGTCCGCGCTGTGTCTTCTTGCAATACCTACATAATTACAGCGTCCGCGCTGTGTCTTGCAATACCTACATAATTACAACGTCCGCGCTGTGTCTTCTTGCAATACCTACATAATTACAGCGTCCGCGCTGTGTCTTCTTGCAATACCTACATAATTACAGCGTCCGCGCTGTCTTCTTGCAATACCTACATAATTACAGCGTCCGCGCTGTGTCTTCTTGCAATACCTACATAATTACAGCGTCCGCGCTGTGTCTTCTTGCAATACCTACATAATTACAACGTCCGCGCTGTCTTCTTGCAATACCTACATAATTACAGCGTCCGCGCTGTGTCTTCTTGCAATACCTACATAATTACAGGGTACGCGCTGTGTCTTCTTGCAATACCTACATAATTACAACGTCCGCGCTGTCTTCTTGCAATACCTACATAATTACAGCGTCCGCGCTGTGTCTTCTTGCAATACCTACATAATTACAGCGTCCGCGCTGTGTCTTCTTGCAATACCTACATAATTACAACGTCCGCGCTGTGTCTTCTTGCAATACCTACATAATTACAACGTCCGCGCTGTCTTCTTGCAATACCTACATAATTACAGCGTCCGCGCTGTGTCTTCTTGCAATACCTACATAATTACAACGTCCGCGCTGTGTCTTCTTGCAATACCTACATAATTACAACGTCCGCGCTGTCTTCTTGCAATACCTACATAATTACAGCGTCCGCGCTGTGTCTTCTTGCAATACCTACATAATTACAGCGTCCGCGCTGTCTTCTTGCAATACCTACATAATTACAGCGTCCGCGCTGTGTCTTCTTGCAATACCTACATAATTACAACGTCCGCGCTGTGTCTTCTTGCAATACCTACATAATTACAACGTCCGCGCTGTGTCTTCTTGCAATACCTACATAATTACAACGTCCGCGCTGTCTTCTTGCAATACCTACATAATTACAGCGTCCGCGCTGTGTCTTCTTGCAATACCTACATAATTACAACGTCCGCGCTGTCTTCTTGCAATACCTACATAATTACAGCGTCCGCGCTGTGTCTTCTTGCAATACCTACATAATTACAACGTCCGCGCTGTGTCTTCTTGCAATACCTACATAATTACAACGTCCGCGCTGTCTTCTTGCAATACCTACATAATTACAGCGTCCGCGCTGTGTCTTCTTGCAATACCTACATAATTACAGCGTCCGCGCTGTGTCTTCTTGCAATACCTACATAATTACAGCGTCCGCGCTGTGTCTTCTTGCAATACCTACATAATTACAGCGTCCGCGCTGTGTCTTGCAATACCTACATAATTACAACGTCCGTGCTGTGTCTTCTTGCAATACCTACATAATTACAGCGTCCGCGCTGTGTCTTCTTGCAATACCTACATAATTACAGCGTCCGCGCTGTCTTCTTGCAATACCTACATAATTACAACGTCCGCGCTGTCTTCTTGCAATACCTACATAATTACAGCGTCCGCGCTGTGTCTTCTTGCAATACCTACATAATTACAGCGTCCGCGCTGTGTCTTCTTGCAATACCTACATAATTACAACGTCCGCGCTGTGTCTTCTTGCAATACCTACATAATTACAGGGTACGCGCTGTGTCTTCTTGCAATACCTACATAATTACAACGTCCGCGCTGTCTTCTTGCAATACCTACATAATTACAGCGTCCGCGCTGTGTCTTCTTGCAATACCTACATAATTACAGCGTCCGCGCTGTGTCTTCTTGCAATACCTACATAATTACAACGTCCGCGCTGTCTTCTTGCAATACCTACATAATTACAGCGTCCGCGCTGTGTCTTCTTGCAATACCTACATAATTACAGCGTCCGCGCTGTGTCTTCTTGCAATACCTACATAATTACAGCGTCCGCGCTGTGTCTTGCAATACCTACATAATTACAACGTCCGCGCTGTGTCTTCTTGCAATACCTACATAATTACAGCGTCCGCGCTGTGTCTTCTTGCAATACCTACATAATTACAACGTCCGCGCTGTCTTCTTGCAATACCTACATAATTACAGCGTCCGCGCTGTGTCTTCTTGCAATACCTACATAATTACAGCGTCCGCGCTGTCTTCTTGCAATACCTACATAATTACAGCGTCCGCGCTGTGTCTTCTTGCAATACCTACATAATTACAGCGTCCGCGCTGTGTCTTCTTGCAATACCTACATAATTACAGCGTCCGCGCTGTCTTCTTGCAATACCTACATAATTACAGCGTCCGCGCTGTGTCTTGCAATACCTACATAATTACAGCGTCCGCGCTGTGTCTTGCAATACCTACATAATTACAGCGTCCGCGCTGTGTCTTGCAATACCTACATAATTACAGCGTCCGCGCTGTGTCTTGCAATACCTACATAATTACAGCGTCCGCGCTGTGTCTTGCAATACCTACATAATTACAGCGTCCGCGCTGTCTTCTTGCAATACCTACATAATTACAGCGTCCGCGCTGTGTCTTCTTGCAATACCTACATAATTACAGCGTCCGCGCTGTGTCTTCTTGCAATACCTACATAATTACAGCGTCCGCGCTGTCTTCTTGCAATACCTACATAATTACAGCGTCCGCGCTGTGTCTTCTTGCAATACCTACATAATTACAGCGTCCGCGCTGTGTCTTCTTGCAATACCTACATAATTACAGCGTCCGCGCTGTCTTCTTGCAATACCTACATAATTACAGCGTCCGCGCTGTGTCTTGCAATACCTACATAATTACAGCGTCCGCGCTGTGTCTTCTTGCAATACCTACATAATTACAGCGTCCGCGCTGTCTTCTTGCAATACCTACATAATTACAGCGTCCGCGCTGTGTCTTTTTGCAATACCCACATAATTGGGTGTTTCTCCGTTTTTGCTAAAAACACATCATTAGTGGCATATAATTTTTTTGTTCTGAAAACAATAAATTAAACACAGACTGTTTTGCTAAAAAATTATAACGGGATGAACTTGAAAGTACATTATTTAATATATGCATATACCTCGCTACATATTTGCAAACATTGATGCGACTAATGACGTTTTTTTTTGTGACAAAGTTTTAGGTTAAACAAAAATATTGTTTTTTTTTTTAAATCTATTAGATTTTTTTACTTATTCTATTTGGGCGGTTATTAGTTTAAAATTATCGTCAAGTATTTTTTTTCATTCCGTCGCTTGTATAAATTACGACACTAAGACTTTAAGTGGTGGTGTTTGGAAACGGAGGTGAATGACGATTTGCGTGATGTTTTGTTAGATTTCTTTGTTTTTGACAGGTATATGCATAAATTGAAAAATGCACCTTTAAGTTCATCCCATGACAGCTATTTAGCAAATCAGCCTCGGTGTTAAATTGTTTCCAGAAAAAACATATGCCACCGGAAAGTGTTTTTCGCCAAAATGGAGAAACACCCAATTACAGGGTACGCGCTGTGTCTTCTTGCAATACCTACATAATTACAGCGTCCGCGCTGTCTTCTTGCAATACCTACATAATTACAGCGTCCGCGCTGTGTCTTCTTGCAATACCTACATAATTACAGCGTCCGCGCTGTGTCTTCTTGCAATACCTACATAATTACAGCGTCCGCGCTGTCTTCTTGCAATACCTACATAATTACAGCGTCCGCGCTGTGTCTTCTTGCAATACCTACATAATTACAGCGTCCGCGCTGTGTCTTCTTGCAATACCTACATAATTACAGCGTCCGCGCTGTCTTCTTGCAATACCTACATAATTACAGCGTCCGCGCTGTGTCTTCTTGCAATACCTACATAATTACAGCGTCCGCGCTGTCTTCTTGCAATACCTACATAATTACAGCGTCCGCGCTGTGTCTTCTTGCAATACCTACATAATTACAGCGTCCGCGCTGTGTCTTCTTGCAATACCTACATAATTACAGCGTCCGCGCTGTCTTCTTGCAATACCTACATAATTACAGCGTCCGCGCTGTGTCTTCTTGCAATACCTACATAATTACAACGTCCGCGCTGTGTCTTCTTGCAATACCTACATAATTACAGCGTCCGCGCTGTCTTCTTGCAATACCTACATAATTACAGCGTCCGCGCTGTGTCTTCTTGCAATACCTACATAATTACAGCGTCCGCGCTGTGTCTTCTTGCAATACCTACATAATTACAGCGTCCGCGCTGTGTCTTCTTGCAATACCTACATAATTACAGCGTCCGCGCTGTGTCTTCTTGCAATACCTACATAATTACAACGTCCGCGCTGTGTCTTCTTGCAATACCTACATAATTACAGCGTCCGCGCTGTCTTCTTGCAATACCTACATAATTACAGCGTCCGCGCTGTCTTCTTGCAATACCTACATAATTACAGCGTCCGCGCTGTCTTCTTGCAATACCTACATAATTACAACGTCCGCGCTGTGTCTTGCAATACCTACATAATTACAGCGTCCGCGCTGTCTTCTTGCAATACCTACATAATTACAGCGTCCGCGCTGTGTCTTCTTGCAATACCTACATAATTACAGCGTCCGCGCTGTGTCTTCTTGCAATACCTACATAATTACAGCGTCCGCGCTGTGTCTTCTTGCAATACCTACATAATTACAGCGTCCGCGCTGTCTTCTTGCAATACCTACATAATTACAACGTCCGCGCTGTCTTCTTGCAATACCTACATAATTACAGCGTCCGCGCTGTGTCTTCTTGCAATACCTACATAATTACAGCGTCCGCGCTGTCTTCTTGCAATACCTACATAATTACAGCGTCCGCGCTGTCTTCTTGCAATACCTACATAATTACAGCGTCCGCGCTGTGTCTTCTTGCAATACCTACATAATTACAGCGTCCGCGCTGTGTCTTCTTGCAATACCTACATAATTACAGCGTCCGCGCTGTCTTCTTGCAATACCTACATAATTACAACGTCCGCGCTGTCTTCTTGCAATACCTACATAATTACAGCGTCCGCGCTGTGTCTTCTTGCAATACCTACATAATTACAGCGTCCGCGCTGTCTTCTTGCAATACCTACATAATTACAGCGTCCGCGCTGTCTTCTTGCAATACCTACATAATTACAGCGTCCGCGCTGTCTTCTTGCAATACCTACATAATTACAACGTCCGCGCTGTCTTCTTGCAATACCTACATAATTACAGCGTCCGCGCTGTGTCTTCTTGCAATACCTACATAATTACAGCGTCCGCGCTGTCTTCTTGCAATACCTACATAATTACAGCGTCCGCGCTGTCTTCTTGCAATACCTACATAATTACAGCGTCCGCGCTGTCTTTTTGCAATACCTACATAATTACAACGTCCGCGCTGTCTTTTTGCAATACCTACATAATTACAGCGTCCGCGCTGTCTTCTTGCAATACCTACATAATTACAGCGTCCGCGCTGTGTCTTCTTGCAATACCTACATAATTACAGCGTCCGCGCTGTGTCTTCTTGCAATACCTACATAATTACAGCGTCCGCGCTGTCTTCTTGCAATACCTACATAATTACAGCGTCCGCGCTGTGTCTTCTTGCAATACCTACATAATCACAGCGTCCGCGCTGTGTCTTCTTGCAATACCTACATAATTACAGCGTCCGCGCTGTGTCTTCTTGCAATACCTACATAATTACAGCGTCCGCGCTGTGTCTTCTTGCAATACCTACATAATTACAGCGTCCGCGCTGTCTTCTTGCAATACCTACATAATTACAGCGTCCGCGCTGTCTTCTTGCAATACCTACATAATTACAGCGTCCGCGCTGTGTCTTCTTGCAATACCTACATAATTACAGCGTCCGCGCTGTCTTCTTGCAATACCTACATAATTACAGCGTCCGCGCTGTGTCTTCTTGCAATACCTACATAATTACAGCGTCCGCGCTGTCTTCTTGCAATACCTACATAATTACAGCGTCCGCGCTGTCTTCTTGCAATACCTACATAATTACAGCGTCCGCGCTGTGTCTTCTTGCAATACCTACATAATTACAGCGTCCGCGCTGTCTTCTTGCAATACCTACATAATTACAGCGTCCGCGCTGTGTCTTCTTGCAATACCTACATAATTACAGCGTCCGCGCTGTGTCTTCTTGCAATACCTACATAATTACAGCGTCCGCGCTGTGTCCTTTTGCAATACCCACATAATTACAGGGTACGCGCTGTTTCTTTTTGCAGCACCTACATAATTACAGCATCCGCGCTGAGTCTCCCAGATGGCTCCACAACATTTATCTAATTGAGCACGGGTGCTACTACATGATATTT
The DNA here is from genome assembly GCA_948252095.1 of Dicycla oo. Lineage (NCBI taxonomy): Eukaryota > Metazoa > Arthropoda > Insecta > Lepidoptera > Noctuidae > Dicycla > Dicycla oo. The sequence continues at coordinate 32,908,511 of OX411711.1, forward strand.
TCTGAAGGTCAGATGATGACCAGGTAAGTGCTTATCGGTTCTCATCATCATCTTCCTGCCCTTATCCCATGTTACTTGGGGTCGGCGCAACATGTTTTCTTCTTCCATTCTCCCCTGTCAACCGTCACACTATCATTCACTCCCTTCTCTTTCATATCATTCTTTACACATTCCATCTATCTTTTCTTCGGCCTTCCTCTCCCTCTCCATCCATCAACATGTATATTCATCACTCTTTGAGTCACATGCGTTTCGTCCCTTCTCATCACATGCCCATACCAAGCCAAACGATTTCCTTTCAACTTTTCTGCCACTGGCGCCACTTTCAAACTTCCTCTTATATACTCATTTCTTACTTTATCCATTCTCGTTACTCCACACATCCATCTCAACATTCTCATCTCCGCTGCATGCAATCTTTTTTCATCCGTCTTCTTCACGGCCCAGCAATCAGACCCATAAAGTACGACAGGCCTTAGCACGGACTTATAAATTTTCCCCTTTAACTTGAGGGGCATCCGTGGGTCGCAAGTTGTTCCTGTGACCTGTCGCCATTTCATCCATCCTGAGTTGATCCGGTGCGTTACGTCTCGGTCTACTTCGCCATCTCCTTGGACAAGCGACCCGAGGTACCGAAAGTCGGAACAGATCGATAAGGGCGTTCCGGCGAGAGATATGGGCACAGGACTGGAGAGGCCGCCAAAATCACAAAACAGATACTCAGTTTTGGTCCGACTTACTCTCAGGCCAACGGTCTCGAGTCTTTCCCACCACACCTCCAAACTGCTCTGGACCTCTAAGCCGTTCTCGGCAATCAGCACAATGTCATCAGCGAACAGGATACACCAGGGAGCCGCTTCCTGGATATCAGATGTAAGAGCATCCATTATCAGCACGAAGAGGTAAGGGCTGAGTCCTGATCCCTGGTGCAAGCCGACAGCCACATTGAAGCTGCCAGTAGTGCCCACTGTAGACCGGACTTGGGTACTGCATCGGCTGTACATCGCTCTAATCAACTGCACATACTTTCCTGGCACACCTTTCTCCTTCAGCGCCCACCACAAAACTTCACGAGGCACTCGGTCGTATGCCTTTTCGAGGTCAACAAATACCATGTGCAAGTTTTTATGCGCACCTCTGTATTTCTCGCACAGCTGGCGGATAGCAAAGATGGCATCTGTTGTTCCTCGACCAGGCATAAAACCGAATTGGTTTTGCGAAATTTCACTCTCTTCTCTCAGTCGCCTTTCAATAACTTTCTCCCAAGCCTACATACTATGTGACATAAGCTTCGCTAAGTGCTTATCGGTTCTCAATAACGGAAATAGTTAGGATGACCCAGCTTTCAACATTTATCTAATTGAGCACGGATGCTCCTACATGATACTTTCTGAAGGTCTGATGATGACTAGGTAAGTGCTTATTGGTCCTCAGTAATGGTTTGATGTCTCCATCAAACCATTACTGTCGGTGTCTTGGGATCTCTCGATCCCAAGACACCGACTTCCGAAATTAAAGTTATTTCATAATTTTGAGTTCGTTTCTTTTTGAAGTCGATTTAATTTTTTTTTTACTCTTTGGATTTAAGGCTCGGTCGGGATCGCACAGACGTGCTACGTGTTAGGTGGAGTGTCTTAATAGTGTGCTACCTACATATTTCGTTATTTTATTATGACGGTCATTTCGACACGATTGTTTTAAAAGTGAATTACGATTGAAGTGATAAAGTGTGCTATAACTAGTGCCTCTATGTGCTTCGCCCGACAGTCCACGCCTATCTACAAAGTGCAACTTGGAAATTCCTCATGGATCCAATTAATATCGCTGATGACGGCTTAGTTCCTTCATATATTTTTTGTTTGTTGTTGTTGTTTTACCTACTTTTTTAATTTGCTTACTGTTTTAATATTGATTGATATTGTAATTCTATTAAATTTTAATTTTATAATCTTGTGTGAAATTTTATGATTTAGTGGGTAATTCTTTTAATTTTCATTTAGGGTGAAATTTCGATACGATGTAAAAATTGTTACCGAAATAAATGAAATGAACTGTTTTAGGGAAAAATAATTCCGTCTTTGAGGCTGTTGTTAAGCACAGCACACGAAACATATATCAAACAACCTGCATGCTGTGCTTAGGGGCGGGTGATTAGACTCTGATAGGCGGGGGTTATCGTCGTCTTTATGCAAATTAAACCAGTACAAGTATTCACAAATATAATAAAAGGGCACGTAAACACAATTCAGAAACAAAATACACATAAAACACAATCATAATACTTACGGCAATAATCTTACCTTCGAAAACACTTAATTATTGCAATAATACAAACATTATACAGATACTATAGACACGCGACTACACAGGGCTCTATTGAGCATGTCACTTGTTGGTTAGTTACTTTTACTAACTTGCTCGATACAATTTTGGAACTATTTATGGACTAACTTTCAGGGGGCGCGGCGTGCGGCGTCGGGGCATGGCCCCCCGACCGCGAAAGCCATACGGTGGCCCGTAACCACGGGCCCCTCATTGTGATCGCCGCTGGCGAAAGGATGTTTGGGCGTGCGGCATACACGCCCTTGTAGAGAGGTGTCTGAAAATTTGTGTCTGTAGGCACGCCACGACGTTGATGCCCAACGCCGCTTGCTTCACCGTTAAATCGGCGGACAACCACTACCGAGTGAGACCCCCACCTACATGGGGGAAGCCCAGCAGATGGCCATCCAGCGACAGATTTACGGACTCGACGTTCCTACAGAAGGGGTGTATGGCCCCCCTCACCTCCCCGTTTTCAGGTCGAGCCGAGCCCGGGTGATGAGAAGGGACCGTGTTCTGAGTGTGTGGGCGGTATTGTACTGTGTAACACCGCCCGGTGTATACGCGAGTCGCCCGCCCGCATAAAAAGAGCCGCGACATCGCGTGTGAGTTGGGTGCCTGTATAGAGGTGAATGTCTGTTCTGCCCACCATACACTAAAGTGCAGTAACAGCAAAATCACGATTTCGAGTAAAACGCATTTAAAGTTAAGAATTGATTTTAAAAAATCAACAGAATGTATAAGCAAAAAAATTTGAATGCAGAAAGGTTGTAAAGGCATAGGTTCACACGTTAAAGCAATAAAAAAAAATATATCTTAATAACTGAATTTATTATGGCCATTTATTCTTTTTGGTGCCTATTACTGCATAGCCTTTTTTGTAAAAAATACCATTTTAAACTTAGTAAAATGCAGCAAAAAGCCCTATTACTGCGTTTGGATCAGTTATTTTGTCAAGAAACCCAACTAACATGCAGTAAGGTCAAAAAAATACTGCATTTTAGTTAGTTTTTTAAGAAAAAAGTGTTCAATTTACTAGTGCAGTAAGAAAAATAGCTAGTTCACATTTTAAAGACCGTTTATTTCTTATTATTTAATCACAATAATTCAACTCACTTATGTAAAATTTACATATCAAAAATAAAAAAAAAACATCTAATTAATAAAGGACCCTGCGCAGAATGCACAACCTCCTTTGACAGTTTTCTCTTAATATTAACATATATAACATAATGTATCTTTATGTTTAACAATAAAATATAGATAGTAAATGTAGGTGAGTATTATAAAGGTGGACATAAACTTGAGATCAACATTACAGTAAAACAATCATCACACACAAAGCATTACAAGCCTTGGTAAGTCTTAGGTAGGTACATAATTAGTTTCTAAAAGTAATTTTTAACAGTATAACGCGCTTTAAAATAACATTGGTTTAGTTTAGCTTTTGAAGCCTCTTATTATTCTTACTACTAGACATAATCTTGAGATCAACATTAAAGTAAAACAATCATCACACACAAAGCATTACAAGCCTTGGTTATTAGGTAGGTACATAATTAGTTTCTAAAAGTAATTTTTAACAGTATATTAACGCGCTTTAAAAATAACATTGGTTTAGTTTAGCTTTTGAAGCCTCTTATTATTCTTACTACTAGATTTAAAATAATAAAAATGTATGTATCATACAATTATCAAAACAGATCAGAAAAATATTTACTTAGTTCTTTTGTTGTACTTATTAATAATCAGTCTTAAGTTAACTTTAAGGCACATTGTTTCTTAGAATTTGAAGATAAAAAAAACAGACTATTAAAAATAAATTCAAAACACATTAACAGTTTAAGATTATTCATCAATATCAAAATTAAATTCTTCTGGTTCTTGTGACGTAGAACCAACAGAAAGATTTTTCCAGAAGATTAATCTATTTGGTGGAATAAGCGGCCCTAATACGTTTAAGATGTTTCGCTTCCTTTCCCTATCAATGCCTTTAGGAACAGTTTTTACAGTAAAATTAGGCAAGTTCTTTGATTTGAGACAATATAGTTCTTTGAATTCTATATCATCAAAGTTCTTTTTGTAAAAGAAACTATTACTTCCCCTTTTTACCATAAGATGTACAATATCTTTGATGTATACCCGGTTTCCATCTATATCTTTGTTTTTTTTATGTGAAATATGAGATTTAAAATTAACAAAATCTATTATTTCCATACTTTTGACTTCTACCTTCCCCGATTTCAATGATGTTTCAACAGCTTCTAAAAAGTCTTGATAATCGTACAGCTTACCCTTTTTGTCCATCGACTGCTCTACAAAATGGTGGAAGGAATCGGCGGACATAAAAGTATGGCCCGGTTCAAAAAACTTGAGTTCAATTGTTGTGGCAGAAATCTCTAAGTTGTTAATTATACTTATCAAGAAAGTAAAAAAACACCAGTTTTTATTTTGTGCCGAGCAATTATCAAGCCATAAAACGATGTGCTCTGCATCACGATTATTTAGTAAGAATGCTTTAAATGTACTAGTGATGTCTTCTTGCTTTCTCCCTGCCACTCCTTCATGCCAAACTGCTGCAAATACGTGACCTTTCTTGAAGTTTGCTAGAGGTACAAAGGTTTCATTGTACGCCACAAGCCTGGGGCAAAACAGAGCTGCTTTAAAGGTATCAATGCGAGGTAACATTATTACTTTTTGGAGGTCCACAGAAACAATTACAGTATTACGCTGACTATTAGCCTTTGTATCTGCATCGTACATCTCTCGGGCTAGTGTATACTTAATTTTATGATGAGCGTAGGTCTTACAAATTTGGCAATCAGTACACGGTTCTTTTACATGATCAAGGTTATGGAGGTTGAAGGTTTCACATGTCTCGCATTGTTCATGGCCGAGCTTAGCAAAAGAAATGTTCATTTTGTTTGTCAAGTGATCTCTGTAAGTTTCAAGACTGCATTTGAATTCGGGGTACTTCTCTTGGAAGTTTCCATACATATCAACAATTGTAAGGTCACTGGGCAAGTATCTCTTATTGGGTGCATGCACTCGTCTATAATGATGCACACATGGATTGAACGATTCAATATGAGCTGTGATCAAAGTACGATCTATAGCATGACAATTTGTCAAATTACGGTTAAAATTGACTTTTTCAGGACAGAATTTACACGCCTGTCATTTTTTTTGTCATATCCTAAAGTGCCTAAAAAAAATACTTTGCATACCTCATGCGATAGTTCTTCTGTATCTCTTTTTGTTAAACTGTACTTGTAAGTTACGTTTCGTGGTCGTTTCAAATTCTTTGTACTTTTCTTGCAAGCCTCCTCCGTCACAAGATTTTTGATAAATATTCCTTGATGTTCCCAATTCAAAGACCAATAATATTTGTTAATTTTTTTTCTATCTTCTTCAGTAAAATGTATAGTACATAGTTTTTTACATAAATTTTGACAGGGTTCTCGCACCGGATATTTCTGTATGTTTTTGGCATATTGAAGTTCACTTTTACGTTTCCTACATGACTTATTCCGTATTTTCACAACAGGTAATTGTGCTGGCTGGGTATTGACATTGTTGACCTGAATTTCTGCTGGATCGTTTGTGATATCTAAATCTCTTAAACTCGACGATGTTGAAGATGGCTCAGGAACATAGTTTTTATCTTTTACAGAATCATCTGAATCTTCTATGAATGAATCACAGAATGATGTTGAAGGCAGCGTTTCATTACATAAAAGATCAAAGGTCGCTGTATCCACGAGATTACTAATTAAGCTGTCCTGGTGAGCTTCTGGCAGATTTATGGAGTGGTGTTGTGTTGCTTCAGAGATTTTGCTCAAATCAATATTTTGGACGACAGAGTCGTTGTTTTTATGCACATCCCTTAATATTGCTTTTGGAGGCGAGTCATTGTTATCGTGATGAGGTAGCTGCGATATCATTCTATCCGGTGGTAAGACGTCATTTTCCAAATTGCTTAGCAGTGACATAATTTGTTTTGATCTCACATTCATATTGATGAACCTGCACAGAAAGATAAACGAGAATTGGTAAGTACTTACTGACTAGTATAGGTACATTAAAACTAATTTTAATTTACATTTATACTAAAGTTTTAAATTATTTTGAAATCGAAAATGGACTGAAACTTGATTAAAATGCTAAAACGGCAAAACGGTATATCAACCAAACATAAATTTGACGCAAGTGTATGGCCGTTAAGTTTGCAATGAGATTGTAGACAGGTACCTAGAATAATTTGAATTTAGAATGAGATCATAGCGACACTGAACTGTATTAATGTATGGTTAGGTGAATACCTACCCTATCTATTTTTAGTCTATTCAAAATATAATCTCAATTCTAACTCAGTTCGTTAAAAGTCAAACCATAGGTTACCATTAGTTACGAGTTACGAGAATAATTGGCCTACTGATTGATATAGGTACATAGATACTACTTTTTAAAGTCAATAAATACTTATAATACATAAATAGAAAACCATCCAAACACAAACAAATGATAGTTATTCAACACACGAAACATTTTATGTAAGGATAGAAAATAACCTATTAGTTAAAGTATCTGTTTAAAGTACGTCTTAATACTATAAAAGTTTTATTAATCATAATAAACTTAAGTAATATAATTATGTAATCTTACCCGCCAAATCCTGTCGCCAAAAAAACGTAAGCAGTGCGAGCGACGCCGACGGGCACGTCCACACTGGCACGGTTCACTGGAGCGACTGATTAATTAAGTCAAATCGCATGCAATCTAGCAGTAAATCCTTTGCACACTCTGTCTCACAAATAAAGTTTTATCTATTCAAACCGACTAAAATGCAGTATCAGCTTGATACTGCGTTTAAATTAGTTTAATTTACTATAATTTGTTAAACTTGATCCCAATTAAAATGCAGTATTTAAAACATTAACTGCACTTTAGCTAGGAATAATCATATCTGTGTCATTATGCTATCCAAACTAATCTGCAGTAATGCTGTATTTTACTGCGTGTTAGTCAGTTTATAATGATAAAAGAATGTTAAGTATTCACAACTAAAATGCGACAAGCTTTGATTTTACTGCATTTTAGTTGGGAGTTCGTGACAATAAATTGTATTTTCTTAATTTGCAGTAAAAATAGCTTGTATGGCGGTAAATTTTATTGCGTATTAATTTTTTTTTTAATTTTTTTCCAGAAATATAAAACTATCTAAAGAACTGTAAAATTATATTGCTTACTGCATTTTAGTTATGAAACCTTAAAATTTAATCTGCAGTATAATTTATACTGTATTTTAGTTGGGAAATCACGCCAAATTGTTAATTTTTTTCGTTTGCAGTAAGTGAAAACTGTTAAATAAAAACCATTCTAATAGTCTTAGAAATAAGTAAGTTAATTCAATAGAAAGCTTAAGAAACCCGCTTTCAGAATCACTAATAAAACGAAAAATCACAAAAGGGCTGTTACTGCTCTTTAGTCTCTGGTGGGCAGTGTTGTTTGCTACGTGACACGCCTATATTAACCTAGCACGCGCCACGCAACAGATGCATGTATTTGTTTGGAGTCAGTGTCACAAGTGAGCCGCGTGTAGACTGAGAGCGACTCACTCGGAAGTCCAGTCCGGTGATGGGGTCAGTCGTCCGCAACTAGGTCGCGGGGCAGGGGCCTCCTCGCGTCTGGGGGGCGCGTATGCCAGGGCGCTATCTGCTTGACATGGGGCCAAGCGGATGCGTCGGCACGCGCGAACATCCCCTTCGCGAGGCGCCGCACAAACTCATCCAGGCTCTCAATCCGGAGGTCCCTCTGGATGATGTCGTTCCTCACGAAGCGAGGAGCGTCCACTATGGTCCGCAACGCAAGGTGCTGCTGCGTGCGGAGGAGCTTGCGGTTCGTCTCGCTCGTGAGGGCGAACCATGCAGGGGCGGCGTACGTCAGTATTGGGCGCACGTACAACTTGTACACGCCTAACTTGACGCGCGCCGGGATGCGGGACGAGAGCACTGGTCGAAGGAGGTTGCGGGCGACCCTACCTTGTGCGACAACATTGCGGACGTGTGACCCCATTGTGAGCCGACGGTCGATGGTGACGCCCAGGTACTTGACCCGGGGCGACCACTCGACGTCAGCTCCCTGCAGCTTCAAGGGTGGTGGGAGAGGCGCGGACCCGGTCACCATCGCCTGCGTCTTACCCACGTTGACCGACAGCCGCCACTTGGACAGCCACTCGGGAAGCAGGTTGAGCGCGCGCTGCATCTTGACCGCCGCGTACTTCGCATTAAGCGAGGTGGTAATGTACGCGGCGTCGTCCGCGTACAGCGTGAGCATCGCGTCCGGAGTGGTGGGGATGTCGTCGGTGTAACGTGAGTAACACGCCGGCGACACGCAGCTTCCCTGCGGCACACCGGCGAGCACCGGGCGGGCGCTTGACAGCGCTCCGTCGACCACCACCCTGAAAGTCCTGTTTGAAAGGAAATTAGAGACCACCATTACAACGCGACGGGGCGCGTCCGAGGTGGCTAACTTGTAAATGAGGCCCTCGTGCCACACGCGGTCGAAGGCCTTCTCCATGTCGAGGAATACTGCAACCGCGTATTCCTTCTTGTTCATGGCCGCCGAGAGGTGGTGCAGTACCCTCGACAGCTGAAGCGTCGTGCTATGTTCCGCCCGAAACCCGAACTGTTCCGGTCGTGGCGAGATATGAGGCTCGAGATGTCGCAGCAGGAGTGCTTCGAACACCTTGGAGATAGTCGGCAGCAGCGTGATTGGCCGATAGCTCTCCGGCTTCAGGATGTTTTTCCCCGCCTTGGGCAGCATAATGACGCGCCCCTCCTTCCACGAAGCAGGGAAGGTCCCCGTGCGCAGTATCCCCGTGAACAGGCGCGCCAGCGCCGCTACCGTACGGAACGGCAGGTGGCGCAGCACTGTGTTGGTGATACCGTCGGCACCGGGGGCCTTCTTCGGCTTCGTCCTTAGGATGGCGCGTCTGACTGCCCCAGGCGAGAAAAAGATGGCGTCCTCCTCGGGAGCTATCGGCGTGGCGAAGTAGTCCCCAAGGTGTTTCTCGACCGCTGCGACATGCTCGGTGTCGCTGGTCGGGTTCGGGCAGAACTGACGCTCCAGGTGTTCGGCGAAGACCTCCGCCCGGTCCTCCGCTACATACTTTAGCGCCCCGTCGCTGTTTAGCAGCGGTCGCACCGGGGCTGGGGTGTTCGTCAGCTGGCGGCAAAGTCGGTGCACTGACGGCCAGCTGCCTGTCGCGGCGTCAATGCGTTCCTCCCAGCCCGCGGCGGTGTGAGCCTGGAGCTCGGCCTTTACCTTCTCCGCGAGACGGTTTAGCTGCCTTTTGATGGTGGGGCATCTCAGTTGTTGCCACTGCTTGCGAAGGCGCCTCTTCGCGGCGATCATTGACCTAATATGCGCCGGCAGGGGCGGCAACAGCACTCTCCCCTGCGGCTGCGTCGTCGTCGCCGCTTCTAAGGCGCTTTGGATGCAAGCAGTGACATCCTCCGCCGTCTGGTCCACGTCCGCGGCGGTAGTAATAGGCCGAGTCGGCGTGGTGGTCTCTAACTTCTCTTCAAACACTGTCCAGTCCGTTAATCGACGTGGCGCTGTGGGCTTCAGTCGGGTCGGCATACCCGATAAGACGACGAGCACGGGCTGGTGGTCTGACTGTAGCTCGTCGTCTATCACTTGTTGTGTGGCCTGACAGTGTAGCCCTCGGTGGACTACGATGTCCAGCACATCCGGTAGGTGGTTGGCAACGTCCGGGTAGTGAGTTGGCGTCTCTGGGCCGGACACCGTATAGCCGAAGGCTTCCGCGTCCGCAAAGAGCCGTCTCCCCTCGGTATTCACAAGCGACGAGTTCCACGCTGGGTGCTTACAATTGAAGTCCCCGGCGAGGAGGGTGGCGTGCTGTGACGCATGCAACAGGGCCCGCAGCTCGGTATGGTCCAAGCGGGCCGCGGGCGGCTTGTAGCACGCGTAGATGTTGATGTCCTCGCCGGCCACGTGCAGCTGAACACCCAGCGCGTAAAATGTGCTGAGCGACGGCAAGGGGAGTTCCTGATGGACGACTCTTCGCCTCACAAGTACCGCCAGGCCACGGTATCTGTTGTTTAGTGCCGACCGTTCGTCCTTCCTGTAAGCGAGGTATCCCGGGAACCTTACCCTGTCCTCAGGCCCCAGGAGCGTCTCGCTTATGAGCGCCACGTCGATGTTTTGTTCCCTCAGGAGATGGCGGAGGGGGGCGACCTTATCCCTTAGGCCGCGGGCATTCCAGTGTAACACCCTTAACGGTCTAGCCATGGTACAGGGTTAGTAACGTGGCCAGACCGTCAAGGATGACAGTCTCTACGTCTTGGCCCTGCCTAATGGCCTTAATAAGGTCCATTAATAGTTGTATGGCGCAGGCCGTGAATTCTTTTTTGTGTGCGCCGGCAGCGCCACCACTCTTTTGGTTGAGGAACTTTTGTGGTTCCACCCGTTGCCGCCGCGGTAAGCCGGCGCCAGTGTCAGTAGCGCCGGCGGCGGTTTTGGGTGGTTCCTCTAATCTCCGCTGCGCTATGCCGGCGCTAGTGGTAGGTTCCTCCTGTTTTCCTTGTTTGATTACGACCTGCGCCCCATCTGAGGCAGGGCCGGCCTCTGGGATCTCTTCCCGGGTCGCAGGGGGCTTGGGCTTCTTGCCCTTACCTTTTCCCCCTCGTCCCTTCTTCCTCCGCCTTGAGGAGGTGGCCTTGGTCCTATCGGTGGGCCCGTTGGCTGCCGCCATTAGGGTCGCTCCTTGGGCCTCTTCTGGCCTCTCCGTTATGTGCCTTTCGGTGGCCTCTTGTGGCCGGCGTGTGGTTGCTGTAATGGCGGCAGTCCCCGCTCGCTTGTTCCGGATCTCCGCCTGGAACACGGGGCACTTGATGTTGCACGCGGGGTGCGGGCCACCGCAGTTGACGCAGGTGGCCGGCTCGTCCCGCGGGCGCGGGCAGTCTCGTGCCGCGTGCTCGCCTCCGCATCGTACACAAGCGAGCGGACGGTGGCACTGGTGCGAGCTGTGCCTGAACCGCTGGCACCTGTGGCACTGTGCGGGCCCACGTTTACCTCTCCAGGCCTCGATCTTGACACCACGCATGTACATGAACACGGTGGTGTCAAAGATGGCCCGGACGTCGGGGGTCTTTTTAAGGATGGCGTGGAAGACACAGCCGGGTCGTCCTTGTGCGCCTTTAATGTGGCGCACATACTCCGGCTGGTACCCCAACGCCCGGAGTTCCTCCTCGATCTCCTGGGGGTCCGTATCCGCCGGTAGCCCCCTTATGGCAATCTTCATGCTTCGCTCCGCTGGCAGCGAGTAGGCGAACCAAGACACGCCGCTGTCCTTTTCCAGGCCGGTCAGGTACCTCTGGACCAGCCTGTACTCTTCCTCCGAGTCGGGGGTAAATCGGACCCCCGTCCCGTACGGACGAGCATTGGGAGGCCGGCCCAGCTTGGCGCTGATGGCCCTGAAGTGAGCGGCCCAGTTGGGCAGCCTCTCCACTACCAGCGGCGGGTAGCGCGGCTTCTTCCCCGGCTTCTTCGCTGCCGTCGTCTTCGTCGCTGTCGTCGTCGACGTCGTCGCAGTCGTGGCGCCGGGGGCAATACCCGTGGGTACGGAAGATGCAAAGGGGGCGGGGGGTAAAATAATGTCACTTACCCCTGTGACTTCAATGTCCGGTGTTGGCGTCGGTGGCGGCGAGCGCACTGCGTCGGCGAAGGTGGGCGACGCTGGTTCGCCCAGGTCCAGCCGCTTCGCCTCCATGCTTGCTTCGCCGGAACTCCGCCTGCGATGCTTCCGCCGGGGTTTGGGTTCGGCGAGTGAAAACTCGAAGCCGAATCCCGGCGGGGTGACGACTCCTCCCACGGTGGGTCGGGCATCGGCTCGCGCTGTCGTGTCCGAGGACACGTCGTCGCGACCGGACCCGGCCGAGCCCGCCGATGCGAGCGACATGCTCGATCCCGCACGCGATGAGCATGCCGACAGCATGGCGGGAGAGTCGTAGGCGGAGGTGCGGGGGGGCGCCGGCGACGCTGGCGCCTGCGACGCAGATGCCCGCCTGGCCCGCCAGCGAGAAGCGGGGACCGGGTGCGGCAGGCGCGGGCGGTGTCGCGAAGCGCGGTAGTGGCGCGGCGGAGCGCACGGTAGACGCGCGTGGGCGCGCAGCCGGGGCGGGAGCACTCGCGGGCGGCGCAGCGGTGCGCGCGGCTTGCGATGCGGCGGCGCGCATGACGGGTGGCGCGGCGGCGCGCGTGGTAGGCGGCGCAGCGGCGCGCGAGGTAGGCGGCGCGGCGGCGCGCGCGGCGGACTGCACGGCGGTACGCGCGGTGGACGTCGCGGGTGCAGAGGTGCGGGCGGGTGCGGTCGCGCGCGTGGGTGGTGGTGCGCGGCTGGTCGACGCGACAGGCCCCGGGGCCTGTATCGGAACCGGTCGGAAGCTGGCGGGGCGCACGGGCACCTCCCGCTGTCGGCTCGACGGCGGCGTCGGCGAAACGCGCACTTGCGTCGACGTCGCCAGCGGATCGGCAGCTACTGCAACCCCCGTTCCCCCCCCTCTTCGTCCTTCCTCTCCTCCTCTTCTTTTCGATGTCCCAGCTGTCGGTGGAACGGTCGACGCGTCGCCGATGTTCGGCATCGACATCGCCCGGTCCAACGCCGGCTGGGCCTCCGGGGACCCGGCATCGCGGCCCAACGAGCCGCGCGTGCCGGGTTTCGGCATCTTCAGGTGCGTGGCCTCCGCGACCGCGACGGTGAGCTAGCTCACCGAGCAGCACGGTGGCTCCCTCTGTGCTTACACAAGTGCCGGCTGGAACTTGTGTAAACACAGAGAAAAACGATAAAATTGGCGGTCCGCGCGGAAAAAATCTACCTACACAATCACTGATAATTTGCACTGCGTAGTCGACCACGGGCTGATCCGGACTAACTTTCAATCCTAGGGGACGCATTTATATTACTTTTGTACTATAACTAACGTAGCGGGTACACCTCACCCGAGTAAAACTATGACACCAATATATGTGGTTTAAACAGTAACCACGCCCCTATTTTCTCGTGCAAGTCACGACCTGTCGATTTTTCTGAGCCAGGGATAAACCCGTACGCAGTTTTGAGTTGATTCTCTGCGTTCAAGTCAAAACGTGTTTATTTCCGACGGACAAGCATAGTCTCGTGGAAAATTTATTAGTTAGATGATGTTAAGCTACTAGTACATTCTTATAGCTACTTATAACTAATAGCAAACGGAGTTAGGAGTATGGTGCTTCTCCTACATTCCACCCCCTGTAAGAGGGTTCAACCGCTTTACATCCATTTCTGTGGGAAGCACAATAATCTTTGCTACTGGTCGACGCAAGACCCCGTTTGCTGTCTTAACATCTACAACACGGATGATTCCGTCATTACCCTGATACACAGATTGTATCACACCTTTTGTCCATGCACTTCGTTCTCTATTGTTGTCAACGATCACTACTACATCACTAACGCGCACATTGGGTCCACTACTTGTCCACTTCTCACGACGTTGTAGAGTCGGGAGATACTCCCGCAGCCAGCGGCGCCAGAACATGTCGGCGAGCGCATTCACCCGCCGCCACTGCCGGCGGGAATCGACGTCCTCGTAGCTGCTCGGCGCAAACGGTGTACTCCCGGACGCCGTGCCCAGGAGCAGATGGTTCGGCGTCAGGACCTCAGGCTGCTCGTGATCGTCGTACACATAGCTCAGCGGGCGGCTGTTTACTATCAGCTCTGCCTCGGTGAGAAGGGTGTAAAGGACCTCCTCACGAGGGGCCCGCTCCTTGAGCGTGCTTCTCAGTGCATTCTTCACAGACCTGACCAGGCGTTCCCAGCAGCCGCTCATGTGTGGCGCTGAGGGGGGATTGAAGTGCCACTCGATGCCTCGATTGGTGGCCTCGTCCCTCAGTGTATCCTGATCCAGGTCTTTCAGGGCTGCTCGTAACTCGGTGTTGGCCCCGATGAAGTTGGTTCCCTGGTCGGAGTACAGGTGTGCAGGTTGCCCCCGGCGCGCTATTAGGCGCCTCGGCCAGTATCGCCGAATCGGCGCTTAGTGTGGCGGCTAACTCTAGGTGGACGGCGCGCGTAGCGAGACAGGTAAAGAGTACTCCCCACCTCTTTTCGCGGCGCCGCCCTATCGCCACCTCCATTGGGCCGAAGTAGTCGACCCCTACTCGCACAAAGGCTCTTCTTGTGGTTTCTACCCTGGCGAGTGGAAGATCACCCATCTTTGGTGGTATAGGTTTGGCTCTGGTGATGCGACAATATTGGCAATTCGCGACCACGGTCTTTACGGATGTTCTTACCTTTATGATCCAGTAAGTTTCTCGTAGATTGTTGACTACGGTCTCGTGGTTCGCGTGCAGAGCCATCGCGTGATAGTGTGCGATGAGCTTCCTTACCAGAGGGTGACGCCCGTCGAGAATAATCGGGTGTTTTTCTCCGAATGTGAGCTCCTCGCATGCAGTCAGACGTCCTCGTACTCGTAGCAGTCCGTCGTCGGTGAACATCGGGTCCAATGACTTTATGCGGCTGTCGACAGGTGCGGGTAACCCTTTCAGGATGGCGGCCCGTTCTTGATGAAAGCTGTCGTTTTGGCACAACCTCATCAGGTGGAGGTGCGCTTTTTCCAAGTCATGTGGACGCAGCTCCGACGTCGCTCTTCGTTTGCGACATCGCTCGATGAAAATCAGCGTGCGCGCCATAACGCGCTGCACGCGCTGCCATGTTGAGTAGCGCTCGTATTCCAGGAAGGGCCCGGCAGGGGCCGCCGCAGTGTTGACTCGTTGGATGCGCTCGAGGTCTGCCTCTGCCGCCTCAAGTTCGCGACATGCTGGCCACTGCTCCTGTGAATCATACAAAAACGAGGGGCCCGACAACCACGCTGCATGGTCATCAGGCCAAGACAATCTGGTAGCCTTATCTGCTGGGTTGTCCGCCGTGGGGACCCAGCGCCAGTTGCCTCTGACTGTTAACCTATCTATTTCGGCTAATCTATGCGATATAAATTTTTGGAAGTCTTGTGCCTCCGAATTTATCCACTTAAGTACAGTTTCACTGTCTGTCCAGTAAAATTTTTCCCTGATTGGCAGCCCTAACTCTTTTTCAGCGGTGTCCGCTATTCGACACGCTAGCACCGCTGCCTGAAGCTCTAACCTAGGAATGGATATGACTTTCTGAGGGGCCACCCGCGCTTTACCTAATAGCATGGTGACCTCTCGATGCCCTTCAGTGTTATACCCCACAAGGTAGGCGACCGCGGCGTATGCCAGTTCGCTGGCGTCCCCGAACACGTGTAATTCCAGATTGTTGAGGTCCAGCCCGTACCACCGCGGTATCTTAACTTCGGTCAGAATGCTTAGATGCTTGAGCCAGGCAAACCACATTTTGGCCTCTCGGTCCTTGAGAGGTTCATCCCACTGGATCCCCGACTTCCATATCCTCTGCATCAATATTCGCGTCTGGATGACGCAGGGATAGAGAAAACCGAGGGGATCGTAGATTGACATAATCGCGCTCAAAAACTGACGCTTGGTGGGTACCAGGTCGCCACTTAATATTTCAGGTGGTAACCGTTTGAACGACAAGACAAATCCCAGTTCGTCTTGTTTGGGCGACCATGTCAACCCTAATGTCCGCTCGACCATCCCGATTCCCTTCTCGAGCGGGACTTTATCGGGCATATCTATTTTTAGCTTTTCCCTTAACTCTGTCGAGTTGGTTACCCACCCCCGTATGATAAAACCCCCGGAGGCGTGTATTCTGGCTACCTGCTCGATCAGGCTGTTGGCCTGCTCTACGGACCACGTACTATCTAAATAGTCGTCCATATAGTGCTTATCTCTTATGGCCTCAACAGCTTCGGGGTGAACGTTAACCCACTCATTGGCGTTTTTATTGAGTATATATATCGCCGTGGTTGGTGAAGAGGCGGCGCCAAATATCATTGAAGTCATGGCGTAGGTATCAGGTTCCCTACCATCGTTCGCCCCTCTCCACAAAAACAGCTGTGCGCCCTGATCTTGTGCCCTAATCTTGACTCGCAAAAACATATCAGCTATATCGCCTGAGAACGCTATGGGACCTACTCTAAATTTAATCAAAATACCTAGTAAAGAATTTAATAGATCGGGTCCGGTCAGTAGGTTATCATTTAGACACGTACCTTGGGACGTAGCAGCCGCGTCGAAGACTAGGCGAAGCTTCCCTGGTTTGTTCGGGTTTACAACACCGAAATGCGGTAGGTACCAAACCGGTGAGCTATCTACCTCGCCTTCCACCTTCCGTGCATACCCTTCAGCTACTAGACGCTCTATCTGGTTCGCGTACGTCTCAGCGAAACGAGCGTCCTTACGCATCCACCTCTCGATACCATACAACCTCTGCCGGGCCTGTCTGTAACTATCAGGCAACAGAATGTTGTCCTGTTTCCATAAAAGACCTACTTCCCATTGCTTCTTATCAGGGGGGTGCGTTGACTCGTACTGTCTAACACCTGTACAGCCCGTTCTACATCCTTATGTTTGCGGGTTACTTGAGAAATGCCTATCGATTCTAATTCAAACTGTGACTTTACTAAATCATGCAAATCTGGGAGGGAAACTGTTGTGCAGTTCACTGCTTCGGTACTACTGTCGTTATTAAATGGTCCATGTATGACCCAACCTAACTTAGTTAGTGAGGCAACTGGCTTACCGGATTGTCCACGGCGGGTGTCCCCGCCAACGAGCAGCTCCCAATTGTCCTGCCCGATCAGCAGCAGCGGCTTGGCTCCCCTCATCTCTGCGCAACCCAAGTCGCGCAGGTGCGCGTTATCGTTGATCACTGAAGAGGTCACTGTTTGTGTAGGCAAGTTCAAGTTTGCTAATGTCCGGCACTTGATATTATGGCACTGTCCATTGGGGCCCTTCACACATACTTGTACCACTCGCGAGGTAAGGTCCGACACAGCATGACCGCCCGCGGTCTTTAATGTTAGTGGCACACGTGGACCCGATAGGTTTGTAGCGAGCGAACTGTCTATTAGCGATACTGTTGCCCCGTCGTCCAACAACGCATAACACTGATCGTTGTCGTTATCTTCGTTACACACCGACACTGGCACTATCTTCAATAACGCTGTGGCTCGCCACTCTCCTATGTTTGTTACACATTCTGGTTTTGACCTGTCTTCGTGTAACAACACATGATGTTTGTAGTCGCACTTTTTGCACTTGTTTGCGCGACAAAACTGCTTAGTGTGTTTTGCTTTTAAGCAATTAAAGCACACTTTTTTCTTCTTGATCAGTTCCCAGCGATCTTGGATATTCAGCTTCTTGAACTGGTCGCAATCTTCTATGACATGCTTGCCGTGGCACATCACGCACTCCTTCTGTGTGATACTCGTAGCTTCGTCGCTCTGTGTATTCACACGATGAGTCATCTGCGGCTTGTTGGTGACTGGGCGTGCCGCGTTTCCAGGTCGAGTCCGTCCGCTGGTCTGCTGCAGCTTCACAGGGAGTTTAGCCTGTTCTGGTTCATACACAGTCGGTTGTAGGTAGTATGAAGTAGAACGCGTCACGTGTATGAGGAACTGTGACAGCATTTCCAAGCTGGGTGAGATCCTCAAGTCCACCCCCTGTGAGTTATCCAGGCCCATCGCGAAGTCACCATACTGTGCTCGTTGAACTGGTGTCAGCTTGCTTAGCAGCTCGCTTACTAGTTGAGGGTTATTCAGGTACCCATCTGCTCTGACGTTCTTTAGCAGTGACACACAGTTCCTTACCGTCGATGAGAATTTCCTTAATTCCTGGCCACTATCAGACACTTTAGGTAAATTTCTCACCTTCTTTAGAGCATATTGAAGTATGACGGTTGGATGTCCGTACTCTTCTTCTAATGCACGCATTATTTCAGTGGGTTCTCTCGCTGACCGTAACAGGTCCTCCACTGCTATCTTCGCCTCCCCATGTAGAGACGACTTCAGACGCGCTATATTCTCATGCGGCCTAAAGTTATATAATTCAGTAGTGTCCCAGTACATATTCCTATATGAAATCCAATCAGCTGGGTCACCGCTAAAATGTGGCAATTCGTAAGCCTGTCTGGGTACCGGGTGCGGGCTAGCCATGTTAGTGATCGCCTCCGCCAGCTTATCGATTTTCCTATCTCTATCGCTCGACGATAGTCGCTGCCTTTCTACAGCCCCCACTCCGCTATTTCCCTGTCGCTGTGTGACCGACTCGAGTGTCGATACTCGAGGTCCACTTGCGACCGGAGTGGTGAAGGCGGGATAATCATCGGGCAAACGGAATCTAACCGCTTCAGTATGGGCTGGCGTCTGCATAGGCCCCGCATTGCTCACGGGGTTCCTATACGGATGCGACACATTACTTTCACTTAACATAGCCGGCACACGGTACATATTAGATTCAAGATTCACTCTACTTACGTTTTGGTCTTGAATCATAGGTGCTTCATACGGCGCGCTGCCCTCAAGCGGTACGTGCGACGTAGACGGCGCGTGAGACGCTACCGCCGTAAACATCGCCGTTTCTGGTTGCGTCGCTTGGGGCGTTGTATTCACCCATTCTTCTACTCGGTGCGTCGTATCCACCTCTGAGTTTGAGTCCTCACTTTCTGCATTCGCCTCGATCTCTGCTATTGCCACCTCCATCCTTTTCTTCACCAGATTCTCCCTGATGAGCACCAAATCACGCTCAGCTTCGTATTCGGCCTTTTTCCTCAAGAATTCGACGCCCTTGCGACTACTCTTGGACGAAACTCTGCTGCTCCTCGGCGACCGTGCGACTGTCTGCCGTGATACGCCCTCTGCCGGCTTTTCACTATAGTCGATTACTCGACCCCCGGTCAGTGGAATAATGGGGGCAGCCGCTGATCTTACCGTTGGCGCTATTGATGGTGAACCTGGTGGCACTTCCGACAGTAAGCCTGAGTCCGAGGCGATGGCGGCTTCCCTGCGCCGCGTGTCTGCTTCTTCAGTCATTTTGCGTAGTTTGCTTCGCGTGGTTACGGCACTTTTCTCACTCATTGTACCTGGTTAATTCGCCTATAAGCGTAATCCGATTCCGAACGCTAGTTTGTAAGACTACGCCCGGACAATCGGTTATCCGACTCGCAAGGACCAAATGTTAAGCACAGCACACGAAACATATATCAAACAACCTGCATGCTGTGCTTAGGGGCGGGTGATTAGACTCTGATAGGCGGGGGTTATCGTCGTCTTTATGCAAATTAAACCAGTACAAGTATTCACAAATATAATAAAAGGGCACGTAAACACAATTCAGAAACAAAATACACATAAAACACAATCATAATACTTACGGCAATAATCTTACCTTCGAAAACACTTAATTATTGCAATAATACAAACATTATACAGATACTACAGACACGCGACTACACAGGGCTCTATTGAGCATGTCACTTGTTGGTTAGTTACTTTTACTAACTTGCTCGATACAATTTTGGAATTATTTATGGACTAACTTTCAATCCTAGGGGACGCATTTATATTACTTTTGTACTATAACTAACGTAGCGGGTACACCTCACCCGAGTAAAACTATGACACCAATATATGTGGTTTAAACAGTAACCACGCCCCTATTTTCTCGTGCAAGTCACGACCTGTCGATTTTTCTGAGCCAGGGATAAACCCGTACGCAGTTTTGAGTTGATTCTCTGCGTTCAAGTCAAAACGTGTTTATTTCCGACGGACAAGCATAGTCTCGTGGAAAATTTATTAGTTAGATGATGTTAAGCTACTAGTACATTCTTATAGCTACTTATAACTAATAGCAAACGGAGTTAGGAGTATGGTGCTTCTCCTACAGCTGTAACATCGTATCGAAATTTCACACTAAATTAAAGTTAAAAATGTTCTGTTCTTTGTCTAGTCAACAATAAAGTATTGAATAAATGGACGTACAATGATATATTCAAAAAATGTTCATTACATCCATCTCAATTAGTTTTACGGAACTTCCTGCACAAAAAGTTACAAAGCTTAGTGATAAATGATTTTTCTGTATCGCGCTCTTGGAAAAAGTCTTCATTGAGATATATATTCTTCTTCGCGTAGGAAGCTTTTACAGGTATTTCCCTATCAGGCACGTTAGCATCGTAATCTCGCTCAACATACTTTTCTAACTCCATCTTCTTGGCAGCTAGCCTCTCCATGTTCTCTGCAGAAGCAACGCGTTTACCACAGTCTGGCTCTTTGACCGGCTCCTTTATATTAATTTCCGATAACAGATTTCGCTCATTTATTTTAATTTGCACACATGGATTCCCACTTAGAAGAAAAATGTTGAAGATTTCATCCTTATTATCAGGAGGGGTATTGGCTTTTGGGGGATTATCGTCGAAAGTAGAGTCTGTAAGATAACTGTCGTTTTTGTAAGCTTCGATTACCGAATGTAAATTTTCGACTGCTAAACTGTTTGCATCAAAAGTTGATTCGTCGTCAAAGTTGCTAACATTTGTTTGTTTGTCTTTGAATGACAACGACGCTAAATCAGTAGATTTCCCGTGGTCAGTGGCATTCGAAATGTCTTTGTCTCTTAATGACAACACTTGATCTTGGGATTTCCTGCCTTCAATCGACATAATTTCTATGTCTCTGCATAACAAAGACGCATTGGTCTTCCTGGCATCACTAGAGCTTAAAGTCTCAGAAGACATTATATGATGTATCATATCTTTTATGAAGTCTTCCATGTCACCAACCGCATCTTCTTTATTTTTTTCAAGAATCTCGTTAAACCTTTTTTTATAAAGCTCAAAGTCGCGCATGCTCGCATAGAAGTTATCAAATATCTCTAGAACAGTAGTTTTGAAAAATTTTATATTTGACTCCAAACTGCTTCTCGAGTTGTCCTCATCAGTTTGAAGTTCTTGTGACATATTTTTAAATATTTTAGACTCCAATTTATCGAGCTCGGAATTAGTTAAAGATCCTTTGTCTCGTATAATTGGAATATCTTTATGATTTGAATCTTTAACGGGCACTTCATCGTGTTCATATTTCTTGTAGTACCCTCCGAGGCCTTTTAAGGAGGCGTGCGAATTGTCGTTCATATCTAAATGTTCTTTCGGTGGGACAACACTAACTTCTGATTTGCAAAAGTTTTCAGCGTATCCTGAATGTTTGGATGCTTCTATGCTGAAGCTGTGCCTCGGTCTTAGCGTATGGTTGGCTTGGTCACCTGTAAATTGCAGGAAGTAATTTAATTAAATCATAAGAATAGTGTCTCAGTGGCTCCGGATCATGAGGGTCCTGGTTCGAATCCCAGTTCAAGCCAAAAATAAGTTTTTGAGTTTCTGTCAAGAACGCCTCTGTATTCGTAATTTACACCATAGCGAAGAGATTTAAGATACCTACTATCATGGATTATTATTATTATGTAGGCACTATTTTATCTAAGCTCCTTGGATACTCGTATCTAGAGTAGCAATCAGAAGAAATGGCCTAGAAAAACTATGATCCCATGTCTCAGTGAGGATTGTAAATAATTAATAATCAATACTGTCAAACACTTCCCGTCGGCGGTATTTTCCGCCTGACGCTTTAAAGCTCGCAAAAAATTACGTCAACATATAGTTCGAGTTTTAATTTTTATTTACTGACTAGCTGCGCCCCGCGGTTTCACCCGCGTAAGTCTCGAACCCGTAAGAATATCGGGATAAAAATATCCTCTTTGTTAGTCCTGGTTATATGCTATCTGTTCGCCAAATTTCATCAATATCCGTTCAGTAGTTTTTACGTGAAAGAGTAACAAACATCCATCCATCTTCACAAACTTTCGCATTTATAATATTAGTAGGAGTAGGAAGCAGGATACTCGGAGAACTCATTCAATACAATTTGTAAGCAGCCAGACCAATCATAGCGGTCAAACATCCTCCAGACACAAACCATCCAATTATCACGCTCGCGCTTATACTTACAGAGTGGCCTTTTAATTGTGTCTGGGCGTCTTGGATTTGGCAGCTACGATTGATCTTGGATTGGTTGGTTGGAATGTATGGGATCCAGCCAGACAAGCAACAACACCAATCGTAGCTGCCAAACCCAAGCAAGACCAGTAAATTAATAAATTCATCATTGGTCTAAATTATAAAATACTGTTACGAGCTGGGTTTGGGATAAATAAATGTATAGGTACCAAATTACACAAAAAAAAAACACACTTTATCTAAAGAGTACACAAACAGTACAATAATTAGAAACTTTTAAGCAGAATCACTTGTAGTTCACTCACTAGTAACTCTGTTTCGCATTAGAAACTGAACTGCCCCGCAGTGCTTTTTTTTATAAAGGGCATCTCGTAGTTGGCCTAGAGAGGCCGTGACTACTTAACCGGTCAATCATGAGGCTGCCTTAAGCGAACTCAAAGCCTCCAGCCAGGGCAGAGAACTTATAAACTAAGCGACTACACGCTAAGGGCACCCTCCTGTGGGGAACGCCCCCGGTGGGCGTCGCTGGGGGAGGACAGCAAGGTGGGACAGAGATGATCAGATCAGCCCCGCAGTGCTGGCAACCCTCTATTTATATGCGGAGTGTATGCTCCAGCAAATTCGAGGACACAATTCGAGAACATTCTAGCATTTACGGGAATGATCTAGAACACTTAACCTTCCAGTAAATTCCGGAAGTGTGTAGTTCTGCCATTCGATAACAGATGGCGCTAGCAACCAAGATGAATCGTGTAGTTCAGCTAGTCGATAACAGATGGCGCCAGTGTCCGTGACGATCGTGTAGTTCCGCCTTTCGACAACAAATGGCGGGAGTGTCTACGTAACACTGCCCGCTCCTAAGACATGCTCGTCCCGAGCAATGTTGTTACCATAATATCGCGCCAATCGATCTACATGAATAATTTTAGACTCAGTTCGCATATTCTTTTGTATTCATTAGGTGACATCATTGACCTTGGTCACAATGCTGTATGGTCCAATTCCATTTTGCCAGCAGTTTAGGGAACTTTTGCGGAGACCCTTTGCTGCGCACTGGGTTATGCAACCATACTAGTGAACCTTCGTCGAAACCACTATTATTCAACTTCCAGTCATAACGAGTTTTCATTCTTTCGGACACCTGATGGTCTGATTGTCTCACGTGATCATATAAATACGTCATTCATCTTGTTGCACAGGTAATTTGCATAGTCTGTTATACTGCGTGGGGTATCAGGGGGGATGCCGATAACCTCTGATCTGCTGGTAACCTTAACTCTCTTCCAAAGTTCGCGAAGGCTTGCGTTACAGTCGTACTCACGTGAACTGCACTTTGTGACAGGAGAAACGGTTGTATGTGTTCGTCCCAATCAATCTCTGTTTGGTACAACTTTTGCCAAATATCTTTCCAGCGTCTGATTAAATCTTTCCACCATTCCATCAGATTGTGGGTGGTATGAAGTGGTTCTGGTTTTGTGAGTACCCATTACCCGACATGTTTTCTGAAAAACTTGAGACTCAAAATTTCTTCCTTGATCGCCGCAGATTTGTAATGGTACCCCAAATCGATAGAAGACTTCGTGGACTAATTTATTAGCAACTTCTATTAGGAATGGCGAAGACTTCCGGCCACTTAGTGAAGTAATCCATGACAACCATGAAATTTTTATTTCCACTTTCACTTTCAGGGAGCGGATTGCACTAGACGTCGCTGGCCCATTGCCAGCGACATCTAGTGCTATCCGTTCCTAGGGGGCTCCTACACTGTCCACTTTCAATGCACCTCTGCTGCGTGTGTGAGGTCCTTTTACCGCCGCACAACTTGTGAAAGAAGAAGAAAAAGAAAGAAAACACGTTTATTTGCGATAAACATGGCGCATAGAAATAAAATAACAAAATAAAGAACAAGTTTGGGGAAAATATGCGTCACATTCACGCAAAACGGCCGTCGCTCAGCATAATGCCGCGACCCCATACGAGACAGAGCCTCAGCGCTGGTGCATTTGCGACACCAATCCTCAACATCCTCTCGACGATGAATCCAGTAGAAGCGTTCTCGGATCTTCAACAGAGTCCTTTTTACTCCCATATGACCTCCTGAACATCCATAGTGGTAGAGTTGTAGAACTTCTGGTACCTTTGCTTTAGAGACGACCGTTTGCAGATGGCAGCTATCCTTTCGAGCATTTTCCCATTTACGGCCACAAGACACCATCCTGGATTACTAAGCTCTCCCACTGTGCCCAATAACTCTTTGTGGCTGTGCTCATCGCTGCAACATCACACCATTTCCGTTTAGGGGCATTAGCTTCAATCCACTCGAGAATTGGCTTGATATCTGTGTCACTTTGCTGAGGAAGCTGTAGAGTTTCCTTCCATTCGTCGCTAAGAGCATCCTAACAGGTAGTGTTTCCTTAGCTTCTTGCCTGACACATGCTTGCAGTTTTCAGGACAAGGCGTCACGTTACCGTCGGACTTCCCACTGCGGTGTTCAATTCTGAAGTCAAACTCTTGTAGCAATTCAATCCGTCTCGCAACTTGTTCTTAAGCTGCAACAACCACTTCAATGCAGCATGGTCAGTTCGCAAGTGGAATTTACGTCCCAGCATGTATTTGCTGAAATGCTGCAATGTCTTCACTACGGCGAGTAGTTCGCGTCTCGTGATGCATAATTTCTTTCTGGTTTTGACAAAGATTTGCTGAAGTAAGCTATCACGACTTCATAATCACCTTTCCGTGGGGACAACACACCGCCAATTCCAGTATTACTTGCGTCCGTGTCGACTATGAATTTATTTTCTGTGTCAGGGTAGCCCAAAATTGGGGTATACGTTTCTTTAACTCCTGGAAAACCATGTCACAGCTCTTATCCCACCAGAACGGTCTCTTCTCCTCGGTAACATTGTATTTGGCAATGTCAGCAAAATTCTTGACAAACCGTCGATAGTACGAGCACAAACCTTAGAATACTTTGACCTGTGTCTTGTCTTTTGGAACTGGTCAATCCATGACGGCGACAATGAGGAGCCACACTCAAAGCTGTGTGTAGATGTCGCTGTAGTCGACTGTACCTTGTTTACCTTTCTTGACAGTAGTGTCACTGCTATTTATGAGATTTTAAAGTGTAATTCGACTATAATATGTACGCGTTTATGACTGTGCCTCAAGTAAAAGTCGAGCTCCGTAAAAGGAACGCTGCAACTGTCGACAAAAAGGCCGATTTGATTGAAAGGAAAACACTTAAAATATTGAAGGTTATAATTGTTTGTGAGCCTTTTTCTATAAGCCACGGACTAACATTCCTATTTTTTTTTATAGATTACATTCGTATGATCGAATCCAAAACTTTGGTGCTGACTGCGACATCTAAGACGACACCGCATACCTATGACCACCTTCTGATATATTCAGAGACATAAATGCAGATACTCCTTTACCAATGATTAACATACAGGCAATACAGGAATATTTTGAAAACTAAGTACCTATATTGATTGATTAAACCTTTAGGAGAATTATTTACTACATAGATTAGTTAATATAGTTTATTTTATTAGATAATAATCTTCATTCTTTTGTTTTATGGATATAATACCCAGCCTAAAGGACGGCTTCTTTACTAATCGAATCCTCTTCTGTGAAATGCGCAGCAGATAATCGTGCAGTACAACTTGCCTTAAAGTTTTTAGTACGTAACGCCTGCACTAACTTTCTTTAGGAAACAAATATACTCCTCTGTTTTTACAAGTTAACGCACTACATTGAGGCATTTTGGACAAAATTACGGAAAATAGGAAAGCTAAACTTAGTATATTGCAAAAATCCATAGGATTTGGCAGCTAATATATCAAAACAAGGTACAGTCAATTGTGCGCCATCTATCGTGATAAAAAGTTAGTTTTCCTCCCCATTTTCTCGGTATCAGTTTGCACTCCTTCTTCCGAAACCACATGTCCCAAAAAGCTTACTTGCTGCCTGAAGAATGAGCACTTCTTCGGACTTAAGATTAGCTGCTCGGATTTTTGACAGTACACGTTCCAAGTTTCGAAGGTAGTCTTCGAATTTGTGGCCCACGATGATGATGTCATCTAAATAGACCAGACAGGCGTCTCCAATTAATCCGGTGAGTAATAGCTCCTAGCCTTTCGAACGTTGCAGGGAGCATTGCACAATCCGAATGGCATAACGTTATATTGCCATAATCCCTTAGCTGTAGAGAATGCGGTTTTCTCCTTGTCTTTAGCGTCTATTTCCACTTGCCAGTAACTACTTTTTAGTTCTAATTTGGTTTAAACCACTTCATTCCTTATAGCGTGTCCTGTGTGTCGTCGATCCTAGGTAGTGGATAGCTGACTTTCTTTGTAACGTCATTCAGTCGATGAAAAAGAAGGATGGCAGCATGCGATTTTGTGTGGACTATCCACACAAAACCACATGCTGCCATCCTTCTTTTTCATCAGGACCACAGGAGAACACCATGGACTAGCTAGATGAAGGCTCTATAACACCATCCTTTACCATTCCTTCAATCATGGTATCCACTTCCTTTACTCTTGCTACTGTTAGTCAGTCTTCTTGGTCGCTGACGAATTGGTAACTCATTTCCCGTATGCCGTATGCGTTCTATGCTGAACCAATCCAGTCTTTCCTATGTCAGCATCATTTGCAGAGAAAATAACGGTATACTGAAGTAGCATCTTCTTAGCCTTCTCCATCTTTGCAACAGTTTTCCAAAAGATTTGAGGTGTTGAATCTTGCACTTTGGACGTTATTCCGAGAAGGCATTTATGCATCCAAGCTACTTCCTCACAGGTACCCATCAACGTCCCCTTCGTGATTATTAGTTCCTTTTCACTTGGGTTCAAAATGCGTACGGCTGCAACGTTGATTGCCCTTACCAAGGTCCGCACCATTTTCCATGGAAGGTTTTCGTCCAATCTTTCATTGAGAATACATCGATTTTGCTGTCCAGAATTCTGTGGAAGACTAACCGGAACTATTGTTTCCGATCGGGGGGAGGAAGAACAATCCTCTTCAGGAAGAACACTTCCCCCGATGGTACACCTTCCATGAAGACTTCTTCTGAACCACATTTCAAGACTTCTTGATTGACGTCGATCTCACAACAGTGCTATCGCATGATGACCAAACCAAGATGCAATTGTCTATTATGTCAGCCATGATGACCTTATGGTGGTAAATGGTGTTACCCAGTTTTAACTCCACCTCCTTCTCATTTCGGACGGCTATGTGCTGCTGGGTAGCTGTTACTAAGTGTTCGCGGTCATGCTTAGCGAAGAAGTCCACAAGAAAACGGGAACTGACAACCGTGCGAGAAGCTCCAGTATGCAATGTCAGCTTACATGGTCTTCCGTTCATTTAACCTTTGATGATCAGGCTGTTCCCATCATGAGCTTGTGAGATCGAAAATTTTGGGTGAAAAAAATAATAGGGTGGTAAGATCGAAACAACTACTGAAGCGGTACGCAAAGGGAGGTCAAGAAAAATTTTGTTTCCGGATGAGAAAATCTTTACAATTGAGCAACATTTTAACAAACAAAATGACCGTATTTATGCTCAAAGCTCTAAGGAAGCTTCCCAATTAGTCGACAGAGTGCAACGTGGGCATTATCCGACTTCAGTGATGGTTTGGTGGGGTGTTAGCTATGAAGGAGTGACTGAGCCATTATTTTGTGAAAAAGGTATCAAAACATCGGCACAAGTGTATCAAGATACTATTCATGAGAAGGTAGTTAAGCCCCTTAACAACACCATGTTCAATAACCAAGTATGGTCCTTCCAACAAGACTCGGCGCCGGGTCATAAAGCTCGGTCCACGCAGTCTTGGTTGGAAGTGAACGTTTCGGACTTCATCAGAGCTGAAGACTGGCCGTCGTCTAGTCCCGATCTTAATCCGCTGGATTATCATTTATGGTCAGTTTTAGAAAGTACGGCTTGCTCCAAACGCCATGATAATTTGGAGTCCCTAAAACAATCCATACGATTGGCCGTGAAGAATTTTCCCATGGAAAGAGTGCGTGCTTCTATTGATAACTGGCCTCAACGTTTAAAGGACTGTATTGCAGCCAATGGAGACCACTTCGAATAAGCTTTTAATATTATAAATTGTTTTATATTTATTAAACTCAACACACTGTAAAAGTAATAAATATTATTTGCAATAAAAAAAATATTTTTTTCTTCGTGACAATATTTATGGCAAGACAAGTATATTTGGGAACCTAGACATTCTGTAATCCAGTTGGAATAAATACACACCACCTTAAGAATTTGTTTGATTTATAAATTATTTTGGTATTACGTTTGTATTGTATGAACTACGCATGCACTGGGGGGCCTCTTATACCACTTACTTATAAACCTACTAGCCCGCGGCTTCACCCGCGTATTTGTCGGAAATTATCACACAGGAACGCACTACCGGGATCAAAAGTATCCTGTCCTAATCCAGGTCATATTCTACCCATGTGCCCATCCAAATCCGTTCAGCGGTTTTAGCGTGAAAGCGTAACAAACAAACAAACTTACTTTCGTATTTTGTATTAAGTAAAACTTTTATTTTAACACTATGTCCGTTTCTATACACGTGATAACGTAGCAAAATTTCAGGATGATCGGTTCAGTGGTTTAGGCGTGAAAAGGTAAAAAAAAACAAACTTACTTTCGCATTTATAATATTAGTTAGGATAGGATGGACTTGCCATACCCACAAAATTAGCGTGCATACCTACAAAAATCGGGCACTCAACATGGCCGCTTTTCGTAGGTTTATTAGTGTGAGTGCAAGAGAGAGAGAGTAAGCAACCGTTTGACAGCACATCTACCAATCATCTACCACAAAACTCAACATGGCGACCGATCATGCATAGACATGATTTTCACGTCACACAAGAGTAATGTTGTTGACAAACATTTAGATGCTAATCAAAACATTTAGAGCTCAGAGCTGCGTATGAAAAGAGAGACTTTTCATACACAGCTCTGAGATCTTGATTAGTTAAAACGAAACAAAGCACTTTTTGACATGTCTGTGTCGCTATGACAGATATTTGTATAACTATTCTTCCTATAGTAGAATATGCCATCTCCATGTTTTCTATCTCAAATAATCTCAATGCATTAACACCTGGCGCTTTTTGTGTGTAATGTGTCGTGCAAGCTTTTTGTCTCCTACCAGCCGTTTTAGGATAGATTAGGTTCAAAAACTGTCACAAAACTGAGTTAGCCAACCCTGACTCCACGTGGTACTTGTTTGCCCTACCCCGAGAGTGTTTTTTAGAGCCGGAGGCGCGCAGGGAGGGCAGCGACCAGCTGTAATAAGGCCACCCACCATGCGAGCCATAGCGGCCGAGGCTTCGCCGACCAGTAAGTCGAGGCTGCGGAGGCCAGCATAGGTGTACTTCCCTTAGCGCCGGAGAAGATGCGATTCTCAACTTGCCAGCGATCTTAGGAGAATCGGGGATTCTCGGCGCCTGTTATTTTGCGTACTTTGGTGTTTTCAAATATACACTAAAAAGAGACTTTTCTACCCAAAAAAATAGCTACCTACTACTATATAAACTACAGGTGTTAATTAGTACAGTGGTTGCCCCAGCCCTGCATGTATGAGACATAGAACTAGACTGAGCGAAGAATGACCAGATGGTTATTGCAAGAAAATTACATTGTTGTTCGCTTTGTCCCATAGATATAATATGTCTTTGTAAAATAGTAATAAAAATATTTACCCATGATTATCAAGTCCCAGAAATGCAATCAGGAATTTAGTATGCGAAGAGAGAATAATTTGTTCTTAGTCCTGATGGGCCCTTTTTATAAGACCATTTAGTAAAAAAGACTATAATTTTTATAATTTATGAAAAAAATACTCATGATTAAAACGTCCGATTCACAGTTTTAGATTGCTATGGATCGCTAATAGGTAGCAAGCTGATTTTACTCAAAACCACAGACTAATTAGCTTCAAAACCATCATCTAAATTGACACATTGTTTGTACTCTTTGAAAAGATTAGCGAGAAGAAAAAATAAATCTTCTATATTCAAAATTTGCGGAATAAAGTAGTGGTTTGGTAAAACAGGTTACCATTATCTATGGGTTAAGCCAGACCACTTCCCACAGACTACACAGAGATACTACGTATCTTCGATAATATTATTGGACATGCAGAATAATAATTAATTGTTATTTTAATATAAATCGTTAAATATATACATAAAACTACTATAATATTTATATAATTTACGTTATTTTAAGGCGAAAACGTCAGAGTAACCTGCGAAATTCAAATTTTCTTAAGTTTTTTGCAATATACAAGTCAGTATTAGGTTGTACGTTGATCAAAATGTAATTCGCGGCCGTAACAAGTATGTTGTAAGAGATGATTACTCTTACTCTAGAACTTGGGGTAACGACTTTAAGATCCGTTTAAACTAGCTGAGTTTAAACGGATCTTAAAGTCGTTACCCCAATTTCACAAAGTATAAACTGCATTTACGATATCTCGGGGGATAGGTAAATAATATGAAACACCGACAATATGCCAATAATATGAACACAATACAGTCATTCATTTAATATCTTTGTCAACATAAAATTGAATATAGCCTGGTGGCTGTGTCAGTCAGGAACGTCGTTTTACGTCTGCCCTCCATGCTGGCCCCGAGCAGATGGGCAATATAAAAGTAGTTACTCTGTGCATTTGCACCCCCCCAACCCCGGCAGAGTCAACCCCGTTATTATTCTAAGACCCCCGCCTTCCCAACTGTCATCTACAAACGTAATTTTTGAAACTAGTGATGCCAGTATCATAAATACAATGTGTCAGTAATCGACTAAGACAATTTAACGATTTATTAATATTATTTCAAAACCTAACAATGTATTTACATAATTAGTGATCAATACAACTTTTTAAGACCAGGTGCCGTATGATGAACTATTTATTATAGCCATTATGATTCCGTTGCGAAAAAGGGTGTAAGGTAAAGGCTCCGTCTTTTTCTAGCACTGCAAAAATCATAATTCGGCCCAGGCTTATCCTAATGAATTACTATTTCATGAAATCTTGACATTTGAGGATTATACTAACTTAAGGATTGTATTACTGATTCTAATGATTATAAATATTTGTTACGGCCACGAATCATACTTTATTTAACATAGAACTTAATACTGATTTGCAAATTGCAAATAACGTAAGAAAATTTGAATTTCGCGGGCTACCCTGACGCTTCCCCTTTTTTTTTCTTTTGGCTTCGCACGGTTTGTGCATTTAGCCGCTTCCCCCTTAAATATTAATTATTAATTTACCTTCGTCTTATTTTTTTTTTAATATCTTTTATAAGCATTGATCGGAACTTGTATATTTACTGTGCTTGGGTGCTGTTTGAGACGATATCATTAATATGGGTATGACGATAGTCCCGGGAATCCGGGATTGCTTGAAAAAAATATTTAATATTATTAAAAATGTGATGAAATCATGCTTGAATGAGAAATTTGGGTGATGTTTGAGACAATATCGCTAATATGGATATTATGGATATGACCACGGAACATAAAAAAACAGTGGAAGTGGTATGGAACAAAATTACTATAGGAACAGCTGTCGCCAAACTCACACAAATAAACCAATAATCATATAATGCACTACAAACAAACAATTCGTCTAGCTTGTCGTTTTAATTTTACTCAAAACTAGCGTAAGTCACAGATCCTACATCCAGAAATAAACCTTCATGCTTTATGAATAGGATTTATTTTGCTTTAGTCCAGAAAGCATTTACAACGTTTTGTAATCTCAAGTCAAACTAGATTCGATTGACGAGTAAATTCCGCTACTCGACCATAGATGGCAGTATTCCCAGTGGTCGCAATTATAAGTCTAATTGCGTTAGCCATAAGGTTGACATTCGCGTCATAGGTCGATATCTATTGTTACTCGACCAAGGCCAAGCCAGTGCAGTAACACCTTGAATTTTGAATTACATAATCGATATCGATAGATATGCGATTTCTTGTTTAATTCGAAAAAATAAGTCTTGTTGGTAGTTGGAAAACTGTGGGAAGAATGAAGTAGTATTTTTTTTCTTTTGCTTATATGTTGAAAACGGTGTGTCCTATCGAAAAAATTATGAAAATTTTGCCCCCTTTAGAACCCGTAACTCCCTAAAACTCTACATGTTGGTAATAATCAATAATAGAAATTTTTCATATTTTCCATACAAAAAGTGAAAAGTTCCTCCACTTGAGGTGTCATTTTTTTTTTTTTTTGCTTTTATCTCGAAAACGGTGTATCCTATCGAAAAAATAATTAAAATTTTGCCCCCTTTGTATCCCGTAACTCCCAAAAACTGCATGTTGGTAATAATCAATAATAGAAATTTTTCATATTTTCCATACAAAAAGTGAAAAGTTCCTCCACTTTAGGTGCCATTTTTTTTGTTTTTGCTTATATCTCGAAAACGGTGTGTCCTATCGAAAAAATAATGAAAATTTTGCCCCCCTTTGTAACTCATAACTCCCTAAAACTCTACATGTTAGTAATAATAAATAATAGAAATTTTAAAATTTTTCATATTTTCCATACAAAAAGTGAAAAGTTCCTCCAGTTGAGGTGTCATTTATTTTTTGGCTTTTACTTATATCTCGAAAACGATGTGTCCTAATAAAAAAAAATAATGAAAACTTTTAATCGCGATTAAAAAAAGACATTTAGTTTGATAATCAAGTAGGTGAAAAACATCAAATTCAGAATAGCAAATACTCCATTTTCACTAAATTAAATAGCTTAGTGCCAACTTAGTGCTGTCAAACTATAAAATAATTAAGTTGTGTCACTTTAATCAGTCGTCGTTTGACAGGAATAAACTAAATTTAGGTGATTTTTAGTCTAGTTTAGAGACATTTGTGACAAGAGAATCGGCACTATTTTCTTTTATCGATAAAACTAACATCCGACCCGACCACATCACTAATTGAGTAACGAAGTACTTTCGAGAACGAAATAGGGAATGCCAGTGAATACAATCAATCCAAAAGAAACTGTATTTTAATCGTATAAGGTTGATTAAAACTAGAGGTTCTATTACATCATTAGTAAATTGAAATTAACTAAGATTTTATTAGAAAACAAATAAAGAGTTTTATTAGAAACACCACACAAGAGTTTTTCTCCTACTTTTGCACCCCAACTCCTATTTTGCACTCCAAAATGGAACAAAACGGCATAGCTACGCAAAAATAAATTTGTCGCGAGACTGCAACTCGACGCGATGGTAGAACTCGACTGGGACCATAGTTTAAGATCTGTGGGGACCAAGCAAGCGATACAGCGCTTACTTGTGACACGCGTGCCAAGCCTACTTTGCACTTCCACTGTTTTTTATGTTCCGTGACGATAATCGCAGGATACCGGTATTGCTCGAAAAAAATATGTATTAATATTTAAAATGTGTAAAAATCGCGTTTGTTAGGGAAATACGTTTATTCAATAGTATTAAGCATTTAAACAGTAAAGACTTACCAATGGAAAGAAAGGGTCTTATCATATCGGTAACTATATTTTCGAACCGTTTGGGTTTGAAACCCTCGGGCCGTGAGGTTCGTGTGCTCATGGTTTGTTCAAGGAAATCTCCAAACGGCTGGTTGACACTTCCCGTGACCCAAGGGCAGGCTTTTATCTTGGCCTTGGGCTAAGCATTGCCATACAACATGGCAAGGCCGCAGTCTCTTGGGTACATTACTAGACGACAGCGATGCGGATGAATTTTTCGACGCCATATTTTAGTTTTTTTGAATAGATTTAGTTGGTTAGGGTATTTTTTTTTTTGGAGGAACTTGTGGCTATGTAATAACAGCCGCACGGATCGATCCATCAGGTTAAGCTACGCTTGTCGGAGTTGGTCTGTGGATGGGTGACCATCTTTTCATACCGAGACTCCTCCGTGCTTTGGAAAGCACGCTAAGCCGTTGGTCCCGGCTGTCATTCGTGGACCTTAGACAGTCGTTACGGGTTGTCAGAAGCCCGAAAGTCTAACAACCAGTCTTACCAAGGGGTGTCGTATTACCCAGTAACTGGGTCGTGGAGGTCAGATAGGCAGTCGCTCCATGAAAAATACTGGTATTCAGCTGCATCCGGTTAGACTGAAAGCCGACCCCAACATAGTTGGGAAAAGGCTAGGCAGGCAGGATATTATTTTTGTAACTTTATTTAAGTGTTACACTGTATATTGTATATAGATAGATATATATCATCTAAATTGAAAGGAATAGAAAGGATATTATATTAAAACAAATATAATTGTTGATACCCACTTATTATAGGTATCGTATAGAAGTTATTTTTCGTACGGGTTAGCAAGCTCTCGAAGTAGTAAAAGGCGGCCGGCGGTGCCCGTTCTATGCGGGTGAGAGAGTACATATTTGCCGTCTCGCTCGCACAGAGCGGCACCATTTGCCGGCCCGCAAGAGCGAAAGACCACCATTAACGTCTTCAGATGTTTCTATTTATAAAAGGATATTACATGTCAAAAGAAACAGACTAAGTGCCGAAAATATAGAAAAACTCATGGTAGATTATTTCGATTCCACTAATCATAGCCAACCTTCCGATGAACAATAATTGTATATCTGAAACTAAGTAATTTTAGATATCCCAAAGTTTTTCATCGAAAGATTACCTATTACACTGTCAAAAATCAAACTTAATTAAATTTGTTATGGGCCAAACTGATTTAACCTACATAATATGCATGTCAAGATGTTTAGCTTAGAAAATCTAGTCAAAAACTGGTTTGGCTTAAACAAACTAGTTTGGTGAAAAAACTGATATTCGGTTTACCCAGTAACATTATAATGTTTTAGATTACGTTTATTGTTGGTTTTTGTAAAATTGTTTATAAGGACCTGCAGGCTAGTACGAGAACCGTAGAGAAGTGTCTTGTCGACGGAAGAGTAGGCAAAAATGACGTTACCGTGTAGACAGTACGATGGCAACAAAGTGGAAAGAGTCAACTGCACTTTTACGAAATTTTACATAACGGAACGGAATTACGACTCGGAATTCTTTGGTTTTTCATAGGATGTTTTTCTGTTTAATTCTCAATTTTTACAAATATTAAGTCACACATATAAAAAAGAATTGATTTTGTAGATAACCGTATATACTTTGCTGCCGTCAAGTAGAAAGTTTTCTACTGTCTTTAGCATGGCGATTACAAAATCAATTTGTCTTAACTACCCTAGACAACTTTCTTCCGAAATAGTCTACACAAAAAAGGACCTAGACAAAGATCTACGAGATTTCTACAGTGCGATGGCAAAAACGGAGAAATGAAATATCATTTTGTATAGAAAAAGTTGTCTACTCTTCTTAGAGATAGACAAGTGGTCATGCTAAGCCCACAGGTCCCCAGTTTTTTGTACTAACATTGAGCGCCGTTGTCTACTCTTCGTAGAGATAGACAAGCGGTCATGCTAAGCCTACTGTTATATTTGTTCTTTTTTTAGTATAAAAATATACTTTCAGTATTAAATTATTTTATTTACTTATTAAAAAAAACAATTTCCCGATAATATATGTATATTGAGTGAAATATTAATTATATGTGTAGAGAAAAACGTTTAAGTATATAAGTAGAATAATCATCAGTACTAGTAATGTTTTAATATCCGTGACCAAAGTACCGATTCCCGAGAATTTTTGGTCATAGTACCGATTCCCGGGAGTTTTTGGTCATATCCAAATTTTTTATAGTAATTAAATATAATAAAATAGCTTCCAAGATTCCGTTCATTGAACATCTTCCAAATTTCTCAATCAAGCACGATTTCAACACATTATTAATAATATTAAATATTTTTTCAAGCAATCCCGGATTCCCGGGACTATCGTCATATCTATATTATTGAAATCGTCTCAAACAGCACCCAAGTTCTGATCAATGTTTATAAGAAAGTGAAACTCATAATTTGAAAATGACATTGTTTCTAAACGTTCAACGAAACTTTATTTGTCTATGGTCAACTAAAAAAAGAAAAAGTAGTATACCTTGCTTCCAAGTGCAACAGAGATAGCAAATAAAACGGTCATGGACTTAGAAAAGAATCTTTGTCTATGCCCAGCCAGTCATTGAACCGTCAATTGCTGAACGAACGAACGACAGCGAATCTCAGAGGCCCCGCCTTTAAATCCGTAATTTTATTATTTCAGTTGGTTTTCGCGATGATACTATTATAAAAACGAGCATTTAGGTAATAACTTGCAATAGTTCAAATGTGTTAATGTAAGCTATGTTAAGACATAATCGAGTTAGCATTATCGGAATGCAATTATTGATTTGCCGTGTACGGCAACAAATAGTGAGTTTGTGCGGGTTTTCTAGCGTTATCCTGTTGTTAAACCGTGTGTAAGGGCTAAGGGAATTGCGGTACTTTTTATGTTTGCGTAACAAGTTTTTGTGTCTTACAAAGGTCGTTAATTTATTGTATTTTGATGTTGCTATTTTTAGTGGGTGTTGTCATTGTGGTCCAAGCTTTATTCGGATTAGGTCATCGAGTGCGGTGAACATGTGTGCCGGAGAAATGTGTTTTAATAAGTTTTAAAGTGGTTTATTTGATTTCTTGTTAGATACACGAGTACTACGAAGTAGGAGACCTGTAAAGATGGGTACAACAAGAATACTGTGTTTCATCGCGTTAATAACATGTGCGGCGGCTTTATGTGAGTATTATTTATATTTTTATTTATTTTTATTACCCTCTCTCTTGGAATATCACTTATTTATCGCATCGCTAGTCATAGTTCATTCAACTTTTTCTCAATTGCTCTATCCCAAGGGAAATAATTAAGTTGTAAAACAGAATTGTTGATATGTACAACTCTCTTCTAACTGTTGTAATTATTGCCTTTCTGCTTACATCTAACTGCATAATATAACTATGTTATGATTTAGATTTTAATGCAATTCAGTTTTGTTGTGCTCTTAACCAATATTTGGTCAGTTTTTATTTTTTTATTTTATGTGAAATCATATTTAATTTCTAATAATTCGTAACAGAGGAGTGAGTGAGCCCAAGACATTTTTATTATTATTATATCAGGCCATGCTGTCCCACTTTAATTAATAAAACGCATGGAAAAATAATAAAAGGATTTGAGCTCGTCAAATTCTTTGATGACTTACATGGTGGTATTACTCACATGCATCATATCTTAATTTAGTAGTCCACATGCCAGATTTGTAATTGTCAACATTGTTTTGTCCTTGCTCATGCCGTGATCAAGATTTTGATGTCATAGATTGAATTGGACCGTGTTATGCAGAAGGCAACCATGTCGGGAAAAGTTAAAACAGAGTTATAAGCATTTTTCTGTCTATAGTTGCATCATGGATGTATGAACATGGCTGCATTTGACGGCTCATATCTCTGTGATAAATACAGATATAGACATGGCTGTTTTTGTGAAAAATCTTGTATGTCAAAATTAGTATTTCTGTGTTTATCTCATTTTGGAAAAAGTGCCATATGGCTGCTTTCTGCATAACTAGGTCCAATTTAACTCTGGGTTACCCACCTTTGAGTATACGTACTATAAAATATTTTATCTGCCATTGTTTTATGAGAAGTATGATGTTGATTTTAAATTATTGTTCTGATGGCCTCTATCATAAAGCAGCACATTTACTCAACATGTTATTGTCTCTTCATACAAACTCTAGGTAGAGCTGGGATAGAAGAAAAGTAATGTAATGATTTTAATAATACAGGAGCTTGTGGCTAAGTAATAACAGCCACTCGGGTTGATCTATTAGGTTGAGCTACGCTTGCCGGGGTTGATCCGTGGATGGATGACCATCTTTACATACCAAGACCCCTCCGTGCCTCGGAAAGCACATTAAGCCGTTGGTCCTGGCTGTCAAGTAGATCTTTGACAGTCGTTACGTGTCATCAGTAGCCCAAAAGTCTGATAACCAGTCTTACCAAGGGGTATTGTATTATCCAATTACTGGATAAAGGTGGTCAGATAGGCAGGCGCTTCATGTAAAATACTGGTATTTAGCTGCATCCGGTTAGACTGGAAGCCGACCCCAACATAGTTGAGAAAAGGCTAGGCAGATTGATTGACTAGCCAACCTAATAGATGTAGTCCTGCCCGTATGCTTAACAGTGCCACCTATCAGGTCAAATTGTGAATCTGGACCATCCAGGAACCCACTCCAACACACAATAAATTTCATCAAAATCGGTCCCTCCAGCCATTTAGTTCAGTGACATACAGACATACAGAAGAATTATGTATACAGGGTTATTGGTAAAACACCAACAAACTCTTAAGGGGTCATTGTACTCATCATTATGAACAACTTTTACTATGGTCCCAAAACTGAAATCGCGAAAGAAAAATCAGCTGTTCAGTACATTTAGGTTCGCATGATTCGTCAAAATGAACTGAGCAGCTGATTTTTTTTTTTCGCCATTTCAGGTTTGGTCCCATAGTAAAAGTTGTGCATAATGATGAGTACAATGACCTCTTAAGAGGTTGTTGGTATTTTACTTATAACCCCGTATATAAAGATAGTGAGAAAATTCATTGTTATCTAGTTTACTCAATCAAATGAACTAAAAAGTTCTTAGCAAAAAAGCCTATTATTTTGTGCTTATCTACGATTACCATCTCTAGTTACCTACGTATTTAATATTAATTTGCTTATGCTATTATTAAATTCAGGAAGTTAAAACAAGAAAGGCAAATGAATAAATAGCTAATTGATTGTTTGTTGCTGAACTGATTTATCTGAAATCTTTTATTGTATATTGATCTCTAAAACTTAAAAGCCTGTCAGATTAATTCCCAATAAAGTATAATTCTAGGAGCTTGTGGCTAAGTAATAACAGCTGCATGGGACGATCCATCAGGTTAAGCTACGCTTGCCGGGCTTCATCCGTGGATGGGTGATGGTCTTTACATACTAAGACTCCTATATTGCCGCCGTAAGGAAAAAGAACGTATTTACAGAAATATTGAAATAAAAAAAATATATTTTGTCCTGTTTAAAATACAAAATACAAAGGCAGATGCGTCTTTAAATAGTAATAATTATTAGGTTTTCGTTAAGTTTACGCTAATATAAAAATACTGGTAGAAACGTTTTTTGTTGTGATTCCGAATATGTAAATAACTCAATGTCAGGTACGTCTTTTTTCCTTATGACGGCAGTATATATGCCATCACTCATAGCCATTCTGAAAAATGCACTGTTGCCTTGCAATTCATAAATTGTAAAGGTTTTGTACCTTTAATATTTTCGACTGTTTTCAATGTTCATACCTACATAAGTCTAGACAAGAAGCATACAACACAAAGAAGACATGTTATTGTATGCAAAGCATTACTTCAACATTAGCATAATATTTCATTTAGTATGTGTTGTTGACATATTGTTCTCATCACTATTGGCAGCCAGAGCATAGGGCCTCTATCAAAGATTGGCAGGTAGTGTGTAGGGCTCTGAGTATGTACCGGTGCCAACTAGATCATTATGCAATCAACATGCCTTCATTGCAGCAATGCATTCTTGTAACTCTCATGACTTTTGTTTTTTGAAGAGATCATTGCAACATAACTATTTTAAATAAGCAGTACCTTTGTACTCCTAATTATAATTATATATTTTATTATGTATTTTTCTGTGTGTACATAAATGATGAAATAGATAAATAAATAAATAATTTAGAAATATCAAAATCAATCTGCCTAGCCTTTTCCCAACTATGTTGGGGTCGGCTTCCAGTCTAAGCGGATGTAGCTGAATACTAGTATTTTACATGGAGCGACTGCCTATGTCGCTGCTTTGCATGAATACCCGCACAAACCAAAATTTTGAAATTACTGGTTTATAACACAGCCAAATGCAAAATAGTCCTTATTTCATGGTGAGTAAGACTCACATACATAACAGCATAATCGGCGGTTTTGCCGTTATGAATGTGAGTCTTACTTCCATGAAATAAGGACTATTTTGCATTTGGCTGTGTCGTAAACCAGTAATTACAAATTTTTGGTTTGTGCAGGTATTTATGAAAAGCAGCGATGTGATCTCCACAACCCAGTTACTGGGTAATACGATACCCCTTGGTAAGACTGGTTGTCTGAATTTCGGGCTTCTGACGACCCGTAACGACTATCAAAGATCCTCGAATGTCAGCCGGGACGAATGGCTTAACGTGCTTTCCGAGGTACGGAGGAGTCTCGGTATGAAAATATGGTCACCCATCCACAGACCAACCCTGGCAAGCGTAGCTTAACCTGATGGATCGACCCGTGCGGCTGTTATTACTTAGCCACGAGCTCCTCAATTTAGAAATGTGCACTACTTAATTAACATTTGATGAATCATATTTTTTCAAAATTGTTATAAAAAAATTGATATTTGAATTTAATAAAAATAACTTAAATACATACTTCAAAAGATTTAAGAACAGAGCCTTGTCATGTTAACATATACTTATGCCAAATGTTTGAGATC
Organism: Dicycla oo; assembly: GCA_948252095.1. NCBI lineage: Eukaryota > Metazoa > Arthropoda > Insecta > Lepidoptera > Noctuidae > Dicycla > Dicycla oo. Next base: position 32,949,398 of record OX411711.1, read on the forward strand.
ACTGAAATGCTGACCTAACCCAATGTTATGTAATTGCCTTGATATTTGAGAACAGCTGTAAAAAGTATTTACTGTTTCAAAGGTGAACTGTCTGATAAGAACCTTGTTGTTTGTATACTTACTTTGTATATCTACTTAAAATATACTTAATAATAATCATAAATTTATTCATTCACTGACAGAATGCACAGCCCAAACCACTGGGTCTAGAAGCATGGAATCCTTAAATAACAAAACTGAGCACTAAGGAAGGATTTTTGATATTCATCCCTTAAAGCGATTCAATAGGATAGGGGATGAAAGTTTGTATGGAAGTTCGTTATTTTCGCCAATGGGAAATTCCATTGGGCATACAGCTTGTTTTTATATAAAATTAAACCTTTTTAAAATTGAAATACCAATTTAAAAAAAAAAAATGGTTTAATTCTTTTACATTATTATTTAACTCAAATGTAGAGATTGTTACATACAATATACATAATAAAGCACTCATTGTTAAAGAAACAAAATGATAATTTTTAGATAAATAAATCAGGGTTAAGTGACCATAACCCTAAACATAAGAAAAGATATTCTAAAATTAAAGCTTACGCGTTTGTTTTGAAGCAATGAGATTATTTGTCATGCAGTTAATGTGTTCAGACGTATATGATGCCTAGTAATAAAAGTCTTACTAGACTTACTACACCCTACAAACGATAATAGAAATAAAGTCTATTCCCAGTATTAATCCAGAGAAATTCTAGTTAATATCATCATCATCTGCGTAGCCTTTACCAACTTTGTTGGGGTCGGCTTCCAGTCTAACCTTTTAGTCTATCATTTTTACATGGAGCGACTGCCTGACCTCAGTCAGAAAAAGTCTCGACATGTATGTATGAAAAAAATCAGCAGTCAAATCAAAATAGTCCCATCATTACGAACACGTCATAAATTATGATTCATAACATAAACATTTGTCCCCAGTGACGTCACCGCCGAAGATCGTGAAGCAGCCGACACAAGAGGAGATTCTGTTCCAAGTGGCACAGCCCGGCGAAGTGGACAAGCCGTTCATCATAGAGTGCGAGGCTGAAGGCGAACCGGCTCCTAAGTACGTCACCTTGTTTTACTAGAATAGTTTTACTTAGTGTAAAGTCAGATGTTCTGAGTCTTATTATTGCTAAGTTTTTGATTACGGAGCGAGTATTATAGATAATCTATGACTGTCGAATGCCGACACTTAAGCACAGTCAATACATTAGTGGTAACTACGAAAAATGTCCTTATAGCTACGACATAAAAGCGCTGTCAATGTGACTACGTTTGACGCACCCTGCCCCCTGGCCAGTCAGCTTCTCTGCTGTCATTTCCGACTGGCTAAAAATGATGGACATAAAAGATTACTATGCGATGTTTATCATCATCTTTTGATTTGAAAATGGACCTTGCTTCTTGCGGATTTTTAAAAGTGACCTAGGTTTCCTAGGAATCCAGAACACAATCAACGTGGCAATTCTGCCAGCCTTTTGGGCACTTTTCCCATTGACAGCGTTGCTGACGAATTTTTTGATGCCCATTGAGCTCTTCCCCTTTTTATTTTTTGTTACTTGTACATAATATCGTGTATATTTTAGTGTTAGCTTGTATATTATTATTAGAGGTAATAATAGCTAACATAGTTCATTTTTCGTAATATTTACATTGAAAACAATATAAAATTTCAATGGTAAAAAAACAAAGCCTAATTATTACGCTTCTTATGAAATTAAATATTACTGAAAAGCACACAACTGACACACTACAATGTATTTTATCTGGCTGTGGGAAGATGACACGGTGATCACTCTTTACTCCAGTTTCCATTTCAATCGGTCAAACGTGATGGGCTGGTAGCCGGTCATTGTGCCAGGCAGCTGAGGCAGCCCAACAAATTACAGTTACTATTATTTTTGGTCTGTCCCAGTGGCGCCATTCATAAAGGATTCTTCAGATAAATGTATGCGATGATTCACACATTTAAAGCATTGTTATTGTGTCTTTTCGCAACATGAGGAATTGAGGTTTATTTATGACTGTTCTGTTCAGTTAAATACCGAGAAATGCCTTCAAATTTTTCTAAGAGATTTTTTAAAGATTTAATTTAGTTTTAGTTGAGCGAAAGATACTTCTTATTTCCGCCATTGGAAAAAATTTGGTTGATCTACGATAAATGCTATTCGTCGGTTTTTCTTCCTGCCTTATTTCATGCTGAGCTAGAACTGTTTAGCTGATAGTTCTTGTCCCCATTTCGAGTACTTTTCTAATAATAATAAAAAAAAAATATAGACATGAGTGGCAAATTAATACGTCTACATAATTATGTCCCCAAATATACGCGAGCTAGAAGTGTTTACGGCGTTATGAATGAAAGATGGCGGCCGACACTAAACATTTTTATTAATTCTTCAATGGAAGTGAGCACGCTAACAAAAAATTCATCATGCTGTTTATAATACCGTGTCGTTTAGCTGCTAATTTAGTCGGTAAATAGAGGTAAAATCGCTCGTGAAAGGATTCTTATTTATACCTACCTATATTTTTCATTAGATTGAGTATCTCCTCGCTCTTATTTGGTTCGTGAGCTGGCGAACTTAGAAAAGGATTAGACCTAGTGGCTAGCGTAAAGTTCTTCAATTGAAATTGTCGTAATTATTTATGGCTGACCAGCGCCTTCGCATGTGTTGTACTTATAGGAGTATGTTCATAAAAAACCTTCAGTAGATGTTTCTGTATTGCATTTAGTTTGGAGAAAAATATAATGGCACGGTCATGTTGGTCACGGTTATATATATATACAACTTATTTATATACAAATTATATATGCATAACAAACCTCTCCTTATGCCCGGATGAAAATTACTACTCATTTGAGACGCTTGTGAAACATTCTCGCTGAATCCAGGGGATTACACAATACACCATCATTTACAAGGGATTTGTCGATCGTGCTGAGATGCTATCAGTAAACAGATGCTAAGTGGACATTTACTAGAGATCCCTAAATTGCTTTGTATTATAGGGACTTGCTTCTCCCTAGCAAGGGATTTCCAACGACAAGTTTAGTACTACTGGCCTAGATTTCCCAGGGGAACTACAGTTTGATTGGAGATAGTATCTAGTGCATATCCTTACCGTGACGCCAGCTTCCTGTGTGTTTCAAATCTCATCCGCTGCACTGTGATTGAGTGACAAACAATTGACTCACGTTTTTATTAATAGTCAGATTTATCATAGCGTTTCATGGAGATCACTTCATAGCTAAACTATTTAGCCTTTGGCCTTTTTAATGTTCTTTATTATCTGAACCTTGGGTCTACCTTTTATTCTCTTGGCATTAACTTTGTTGCACTGTTCTGACGTTATCATCGGAGATGATAACCTCTTTCGTTTTCTGATTATGAAGTTTCGATAAATCTATCTTGTACTCTTGAACAGAAAAAGTGGAACCGAAAACCACTACCACTCCACCACCACTTCCACATCCACACTCTACTCCACTCCACTTCCACTTTGAAACACACTTTCACACTTTCTCTGGTTCCACTTTGAAGAACTTGGTCGATGTTACCTATTGTCAGCCTTGCTTAATCCAAATTATTGCATTCAAGTTTGATTTAAAAAGCGGCCTAGTGCGTGTCGGTCTCGCACACGAGATGTTCCACCATAATAATATGGTACCATATTGATTTAACACGTTTCTTGGATGGGACACCCTTTAATTGTCAAGTTTATCTAATTTTTTTTATTATTTGTTGTTATAGCGGCCATGTAGTAGGTACACACTCTGTGGAAATTTCAAGTGTTTACCTAATTACGGTTCAAAAGATACAGCCCTGTGACAGACAGACGGACAGCGGAACCTTAGTAATAGGGTTCCGTTGGCACCGTTTGGGTACGGAACGTTAAAAACAACCGAACGTAGACAACTGCAGGATCATTATCAAATAGTGTTGTGAGGTTTTTATTTGTGAGAATGAAAGTAAATACACATTAATTATTCTTCGCACGGCTTATGTAAATTGAGACACTATACTAGACGCCAAATCCTTTTAAATACTCAGCAGGGCTTAAATCACTTCCTTGTCTTCAACACACCCTGTGACTAAGAAGCACTATGCAACTAACTTGTTACTAAGCTCTGAAAGGTGACTGCATTTTTCTAGAAACTCAGTATCAAGTATCAACAAAACAATTAATTAACTTTAACGTATTTAAACGGAAAACATACTTCTATTTAAATGGGAATGTTATCTGTCAGTGGCAATCTACAAAACTACTGAACCAATATTGTGTAGTTTTTGCCGCCTCGATCACACACTATAACTATGCCGATGACCTAGCACTTCTATGCACGTTCGTTTATTTTAGTACAATATTATAGTTCAGTGGCTGTTACTCTGATAACAGCCGCACGTGTCGATCGAAGGTTAAGCTACGCTTGCTGCAGTCGGTTAGTGGATGGGTGACCAACCATTACATATCGAGACCCCTCCGTGCCTCGGAAAGTTCAAGTTAAAACGTTGGTCCCGGTTGTCATTCGTAGATCTGACAGTCGTTACGTATACTGCCGTCGTAAGAAAAAAGGGCACAACTAACATTTAAAAAAAAAATCTACAAAAAATTGAGCAGATTAGCCTTTTTTTTCTGATTCTAAATATGTATGTAACTCAATTTTTTTTTTAATGTTAGTTGTGCCCTTTTAGCTTACGACGGCAGTATAGTCGCCCAAGTGTCGTGACAACCAGGGTTACCAAGGGGTATCGTGTTACCCAGTAACTGTGTAGTGGAGGTCAGATAGACAGTGGCTGGTGGTTAGACTGGAAGCCGACCTCAACATAGTTGGGAAAAGGCTAGGCAGATTGGCTGTTACTATAAATACCGTACACTGAAGGTCCAAGCTATTTCATATAAAATAATGAAGATAGGTACGTAGTTATATGATTTGTGTCGGATGAAATCAATGACCTGCGGCAGATAACGGTCTTATAATGATTACAGTGTTCATATCAATTAACTTGACTTACACTTGAAGTGACTTGACCTCGAAAGCTGTTTTAGAGAAATAGCTTTTTCTTATGTATGACTCTTCTTCAATAAATATATTTGAGAATAAATGTTGGAAATAAACGTAAATATGTGCAGTGTGTTTAACAGTAATGTGGTTCATCATTCGACAATAGCACGTGGGTTTGAACGTTTCCGTTCTGGTGATATAACCTTCGAAGATAAACCTAAACCAACGAAGAACTGCGATCTCTTCTACGAATGAAACCCAATGCATCGTCACGACAGTTAGCAGATGAACTTGGCTGTAGTCATCCCACCATCCTAGCACTTTATGAAATATGGATACAGAAAAGTCTTATCATCTTGGATACCCCACGAACTAAGTCCAACAAGGCGACGCGAATTTCTATTTGCCTTTCATTGTTGCTTGATCCACACAGAAAGGATTTTCTCAGCGAAATAGTTACTGGAGATGAAAGCTGGGTATTGGAAGCGCCAGTGGCTACCTCAAGACGAGAAAACAAAACCAACTCCCAAACCAACCCATACTGAGAAAAAAGTTTTATTCCGTTGTTGGTGGGATTCTGAGGGCATGCTGTTTTACGAGCTTCTTCGGCCTTTTTTTTTTTGGATGGGAAATCATCAAATAACTTCTCCCGCTCTGGGTGGAGCGGGAGGGCGTGTCAGACTTCTACTGACTAAAACCCACCCGTGTTCCTTCAGTTGCCTGTGCCAGCGCCACGGTAACTCTTTCGAACAACCCGCAACCCTGGCGGGCATCGGCCCTAGCGGACCCCTTCAGCTAGTGCTGACATCTCTTTAAGGCGCGCGTGGAACACAACGCGCCGTCGACCCGGGCCTGGTCCTTACCGGACGGCGAGCTACCCGTTGCTCGCCATCCGCAAGCCCGCGCCTACGGTGGCCGGGAATCGGCTATCGATTTCCGACGCCCAGGGCGTCTCCTGCGGCGACTAGGGGCGTGAGGGCGCAAAGATTGCCTCTCCCTCACGAGTTCAGCCTCCTCCTTCGCGAGCATTACAGCTTTGCAGAAGGAAGTGACGGCTTCCCATGCACTCTCGCTCCGTACCATGGCCTGTAGCAGGGCCGGACGCGAGAGATCGCCGCCGCCGATCGCCTCCGCGAGGACGCGGCGGTGCTCTGCCCAAGCCGGGCAGACCTCCACCGTATGCTCCACCGTGTCCTCCGGGCGATCCACACAGTGGTAACACCCGGGCGTTTCCTCCCGCCTTATCCGGAACAGGAACCTCCCGAAGCAACCGTATCCGGTGACCTGCGAGCTTCTTTCGCCTAACACCACAATAAACGCAGAGACCTACTCGTCACAACTACGAAATCTGTCTGCAATTATTAAACAAAAACGGCGAAAACGTTTACTTGTTCGTCTTCTTCATGATTACGCTCGGCCACACATAGCTAAATTAGTTAAACTATTTCAGAGCTAGTTTGGGAAGTCTTACCCCATCCACCATACTCACCAGACTTACGAGTAGCTCCGTCTGATTACCATTTGTTTCGGGCTTTGAAAAATTATTTACGCGATAAACAGTTTGATGACCAAACAGACCTACAAAATAACCTAGAAGAGTTTTTTGATTCAAAACCAAAGGATTTTTGGATGCATGGGATTCTAAGTTTACCGGGGCGTGGGCAAGAGTTGTAGATGAAGAAACAGAGTATCAATCTGCCTAGCCTTTTCCCAACTATGTTGGGGTCGGCTTCCAGTCTAACCGGATGCAGCTGAATACCAATATTTTACATGGAGCGACTGCCTATCTGACCTCCACAACCCAGTTACTGGGTAATATGATACCCCTTGCTAAGACTGGTTGTCAGACTTTCGGGTTTCTGACGACCCGTAACGACTGTCAATGATCCTCGAATGACAGCCGGGACCAACGGCTTAACGTACTTTCCGAGGCATGGAGGAGTCTCGGTATGAAAAGATGGTCACCCATCCACAGACCAACACCGGCAAGCGTAGCTTAACCTGATAGATCGACCCGTGCGGCTGTTATTACTTAGCCAAATACGATCTTAATAAAATGTTTTGTTTATTTAAAGAAAGTGTCGCAAGACTTTCCTACGAACCCAATAGTTTGACGCACTGATTCCGTCACTCTCACTCCTGGACCAGTCACATTTAATTCGGCAAAGTTCGGTTTTTCCGAAGGTAAACGATGGAACCTTTGAACGTTGTCAAACTGTACAGACGCCAGCACATCAAGCTACTACAATCTGTCAAATTTCTCTAATAGATTTTCAACTTTATCGCTAAATCAAGGTTCAAGGTTGTTTGGGAAAGTTTGACAGTTTCGGGTAGCTTGACCTGCTGGCGTCTGTACATACATACCTACCAGTCGTAAACGGAATTGAGCATTGAGCCCACTTCTCAGCATTTATTCAACAAATAGCAGCAAGAGGATGAAACGTCCTCAAACGAAGTTATAATGATTTATGTTCTACGTTGCGGTTTCATCCTGAAAAGTATGAAACGTTTTTATTAAAGAACTAAACTGCATCATTAAGAGGACTGTGAAGTGCCGATCGATACGCGGCGCGAGTCTTGGAGGCAATTACCTACATTTCATACAATTATTTACATAAATATTGTTTCGGGCGATAACGTTTTCACCCCCCTAAACCTTTACAAAATGAAACAATTTTGGTTTCATTACATTCAGTACACCTTAATCAAGGTCTGTATTTTTTAATTTTTTAGTAATTCAATTTAATTTAATTAAAAAAATAATAAAAACGCGCGAGGAAGTTTATAGATATTTAGATGCTAATAACGTATATCGTATGCAAGATTTCTTTATAATAAAAACGTACGGACCTAGTTTTTCATTATACCTACAACATTTCCAAATTATGAAAATTAGACTATGTTTACGGGGGAAAAAACGTTATCGCTTTTTGTATGAAAATTTACAGCTTCACAATCCTCTTAACATCTACATTAAAAAGCCTTCAATGAAACGAGAACTAATTCAATTACTGTATGTATATTATTATTATGATGTAGTAGAAAAAAAACTGGCCAAGTGCGAGTCGGATTCGCACACGAAGGGTTCCGTATCGCCGTACAATATTAAACACTACATATTTTAAAAATCTGTTCAGGCTTTTAAAAGTTATGGTGGAATAAACTGACCAGAAACTCGTATACCTTTGGGCAGTCATGTGAAAAAGTACTTCAGTTTTAAAAAAATACGTTTCTTATATGGGGACAGCCTTTAATTTTGAACTTTATTTTATTTTTATTATTTGTTGTTATATCGGCAATACAAATACAATATTATAGTGCACAAGTGTGTGCGCAGACATAGGTGCACTCTCTCTTCCCTCACTCTCATAGTCCGATGGGACCTCTGCTCCACCATTGGTCAATAATTTGTTCATATTCTCCCGGTTGATGGCATAAGGCCCGCCCCCTGTTACATAGGACTTAAACATACAAATACATAATGTGTGAAAATTTCAACTGTCTACCTATTACGGTTCATGCGATACAGTCCGCTGCGCTGACAGACAGATGGACGGACGGACGGCGGCGGCGGTGGCTTAGTAATAGGGTTCCTTTTGGCACCCTTCTGGTACGGAACCCTAAAACATTAATAATTGTAACTAACAAATGACATTGTCCTTTGTCAACCGACATGACCAATTACAAACAATAGTTATAATTAAAAGCTTTTATTATTAAATTACCAACAAACATTCAAAAACCGCAATAAACAGGGCTCATTCATTGAAGTATAGATATTATTAGTAGTAAATAAATGCGGGGCCATGAATAATGTATGGCGTGAGTCAGCCTTGGTTCGAATGCAGTCATCTCGAGGCGACGACGACTCGGAAATATTATGTCATGTATGAATAACGCTTATTCGCTTAAAATAAAAATAATAATGACGGTTAGGTTAAGAACCTGTTTTTCTCTTTTGTAAAGTTGTTATTGGTGTTGATCTCATTGCCCTAGAGCTGGTTATCGACTTTGCCGCGGCGCGGATAGACTCGTTATTTGAAGTTTCTCAGCAAAACTCATTTTAAATTCCAGAAGAATTTTAGTGAAGGTGAAATATTGTATGCCCTAGCAACAGGGACACATTAGTGGTATCTCTGATTGCCTCAATATACTTTTGGGGAGATGGCAGTGATTTTACAAATGATATGTAAAACGAATTACTAGTGTCCAGCAGTAATTTTATGCCATCAACTTTGTCTTTCGCAGTTCATTGCTAGAAAATGGCCTCTTCCAAGTTGCATGTACCGCCCTCTTATTCGTCTTTCGACATCCAGTCTTCTATAAATCCACATTATCATCATAATCATCGTCATCCACAGCCCGACTTCACCTACTGCTGAGCATAGGCCTCTTTATAACCGACTTCAAAAAGGAGGAGGTTCTCAATTCGACTGTGTTTTTTTTTTGTATGTCGATTACTCAAAGACGATTTGTAAAATTATTTTTTTGTTTGACACGGTTATACTTCCTAGGTAAATAAAAAAAAAATCATATAAATTGAATATTAACTTTGCTTGGGTAGTTTTTGAGTTAGCTTCAATAATGCGTATTTTTTCCACTTAGTATATGTGGATGCGGATGATGTTTTAATAACTTCCTATCACTGTTGTTTACATAGCAGTTAGTGGTATTCGAATTTGTGTGGGGTAGGTACCACAACTAACAAGAGAAAAATAAAAACTTTTTAGCAAAAAATAAAACCGACTTCCAAAACTAAACACTACAAAGTGAAAAATAACTTTCATTACCTACGGAAGTCGGAGGCAAAAAAAGGAAAATACAAAATCAAAGACACCGACTAAAATTAAAGTTATTTTTCACTTTGTAGTGTTTTGTTTTGGAAGTCGGTTTTATTTTTTGCTAAAAAGTTTTCTCTTGTGCCAATCCCCACGCTCCTATGCCAGCCTCATCCAGGTTTTGCCCGCGACGCCAACAATGTCGTCCGCTTATCTCGCCGCCATGCCAACAATGTCGTCCGCTCATCTCGCCGCCATGCCAACAATGTCGTCCGCTCATCTCGCCGCCATGCCAACCATGTCGTCCGCTCATCTCGCCGCCGGACGATCGACATCTCGTCTACCCGTCACCCTGTCGCAGCCTTACTCCACCTGTCATCACTGCGCAGGTGTCCTGCCCAACTCTATTTGAGTTCCATAATACACTTTCCAATATCGAAGACCTTCGTACGTCTTCGGGCCTCGACGTTTGGAACTCGGTCTATTAGCCTGATGCCAAGCATAGAACTCTCCATGGCTCTCTGTGCAAATCTCAGCCTGTAGACAGTCTCCTGCGTGAGTCATTTCCTATTGTGGGCTACCTAATAAAGCCATCCTACTTTACCTGAGTTTTCGCCCGCCTGATGTGTTTTGTCCCCACTAAGCTAATGTGTTTACGTTGAGCTAGAAGTGGGTTAACTACTATACCTAGTTCCCTTTTATGACTTGCTAACAGGACAGGTCGTTCACCTTGCTGTATCTGGAAAATCAGTCGTATCTTAGCTCCTTGTTTATGAAAACTTCATGTTTTTAATTGATAGCTATACTAATAATATAATAAAGCTGAAGAGTTTGTTTGAACGCGCTAATCTCTGAAACTGCCAGTCGGATTTGAAAAATTCTTTTTGAATTTGGTAACCCAATTCTTGAGGAAGCTTATAGGCTATTTAGCATCACGCTACGACCCTTAGGAACCGAGCAAAAAGAAAGAACGCTAAGCGAAAACGAAATAATAGAGCGGGCAGGAGAGTTATGTAACGCTGTGGGTCGGTGGCTGAGTAAGTTTTATGAAAATATAGCTGTTATTTTAGTATATTATGTAGCTTACGACTTCCACGCGAGCAAAGTCGCGGGCAGAAGCTAGTGGATGATATAAGAGAACCTTAAAGAGGAAAACTTTCATAAATACTTAAAAAATGTCGAACAACATATTTTTATTGGTAAAACATAAGTACCTACTTACTATGACTAAAGGAAATATACGTTTTGAAAGGGTACTTAATGAATAATACCCAAATGTGTATTGTTTTAATAATAAATTGTTTAATGTTATGACAGGAAAACCGCGGGTATACCTATTGTTAAATAATACGAAATGTAATTACTTACCGCTTGTTATAAAATTTACGAATTGTTTGTGGCTTTGAATCCACTACTTGCTTTACTTTCATTTCACGAAAGCCTTCTTTGATTTATGTATTTATATTAAGCAGATTACTTTTAAACACCCTTTGCGACACGTCTGTGGTTTGAAACGCTTCAGGCTGTAAATAGTCGTAGGTTTATGCTTGAACCTGCGCCCAGACGAGAGCCCTCCATCGCTTTACTTCATAATTTGTCGCGTCAAAGTCTTTCAACTTGGAAAAGGGGGATTTAAATAGCGTTTGAGTTGGCTTTCAGGAAGATTTTACAGGAAACTAAAGTAGTTTTAGTGTGAGATATAGTCAACCTCGTAATTACTTTATTGCCTCTAAGGTTGAATGTCACTTGCACATTATAAACAGACAAGATCTATTTGTCTATGTGACAGTTACCTAGCTACATACTTAATTTCAACCTTAGTGAAGTTTTAATAGTTGTCAAAAGTGAACAATCCATTGCGAGATCGACTTTACCCATCTATTAAAACATAAATAACATCTCGCATGTAATCCCCGAAGGGTTAAGCAAATGTGTACCTAATAGTACACCGACATTTCTCCAGTAAATTTTTTGGAAACCTAGTTTACAGGGTTTCATGTACTGTAGGTATTTAACAAACAGGGTCTAGAAATATCCTTATTCATAGCAATATTGTTATCATAATGTCACTAAGGGCGTGAAAAGCGCATTTGCGCACGATCCATTAAATAATTAATTATTAAGTATATAATTATAATATAATTAATTGCCTAAATTATCATATAATTAATTGTTGTATTAAACAATTGAATGGTTTGGTCAATATACAATATTTTCTTATATTTATATAAAGAGTTTGTCCTTAACCCATTAAACCATCCTACTTAATATTATAAATGCGAAAGTTGGATGTTTGTTACTCAATCACGCCAGAACGGCTGAACGGATCTGGATGAAATTAGGCATACATTATAGTCTGGAATAGCGCATAGGATACTTTTATTCCGGAAAAATGTATGGTTCCCATGGGATAATTTCCAACATCCACGCTGGTGAAGGCGATTGCAAAAGCTAGTAAACAAATATAAGTGTGGCATAATTTCACAATAAAGAGGGGAAATGTGTTTTTTTTTTAGAGGATTATTTTTATTCCGATGTAGTAAGAGACTACATCGGTGTAGGAAAATCGCACTACGTAGGGCCTAGGATGCGCTTATTTATTCTCAAGGTAGCTATATTGAATAGTCTGACCTTGCAAGATCAGCAGGAAGATCCGTTCCGTTCCGATACAACTATACCTAAGCTAACCGGGAAGTTTATTTCTACCCAAAGCCTAAGATTTCACATATTGACACCACTTTTTTGTCCAAACAGGTACAGATGGATCAAAAACGGCAAGCCCTTCGAATACACGAGTTACGATAACCGTATCTCCCAACAGTCTGGACGCGGTACACTCGTTGTCAGTCAGCCGCGCGACGAGGACCTCGGACAGTACCAGTGCTTCGCCTACAACGAGTGGGGTACTGCCGCATCGAACAGCGTCTTCGTACGACGAGCTGAACTCAACTCCTTCAAGGAGACAGACAGTCAACAAGTTGTCAAGGCAGAGGAAGGGAAACCTTTCAAACTCACTTGCGAACCGCCCGACGGTCATCCCAAACCTAAAGTCTACTGGATGTTGCAAGGCGACCAGGGACAACTCAAAACAATCAACAACTCCCGCATGACTTTAGACCCTGAAGGAAACCTTTGGTTCTCGAACGTAACTCGTCACGACGCAAGTGTAGACTTCGCATACATTTGCACAGCTAATTCCATCTTCAGGAATGAGTACAAGTTTGGCAACAAGATATATTTGGAAGTGACGCAGACGGGTATCGCGCCCACCTTGAACAGGCATGAGCCCGTGCGTCAGTACACTACCAGGAAGGTCGAGAAAGGGCTGAAGGGGAAGAGAGTGGAACTGTACTGTATTTATGGTGGAACGTGAGTATCTTTAATTCTTTTATTCAGTAGTTTGTAGGAAAGACTAGAACAATGTAGAACTTATCATTCCGTGTCTGCGAGGGACTAATCGATAACCATGTCGTTTGTGGATGGTCGACACGCAAACTTTAGGGTTAGGCACGCATTGTTGCGATTTCCAAACATGTTATGATTGTTGGCCAGGTCTTAATGGTAGCTGGTGTAAGTTCTAATGAGCTACCAATCATTCATGGTATTGTTTGTTTAGTTTTTAGTCTATATACCTTGGAAATAGTGAATATATCCGTGGTGACATTATAGGATTATCGAGCGCGACATAATATACATTCAGTACGTCGCCCTGTGTTCTGCGAAAGAGTTGTATATTCTACGTATATGTGCGCGTAATTGACGTCAACACTAAAGGGGTGATCAGACTTCTAAGTAACATAAAGGGATCCAACTTTGGTGTCAACATTGGGACTGAATTTTGAGAAAATTTTCGGAACGCAAACAACCATAATCTGGACAGGCCTTTTCTGGGTAAGCTCACTCCATTGTCGACTTTGTCTCTGTCGCCTCCGACCTAGATTAGAGTCAAGAGCAAACCCGTCTCTTATAAAAAACATATCATGAAAGTTTTGAGTATGAATGTGGATGGCTATACGAATCGGGAAAGACTAAAGAAACGATGGATGGACTGTGTGAAAGATGATATGGCTAGAAAGGGAGTGACTACCGAGATGACGACTAATAGAGAAGTATGGAAGAAAAAGACATGTTGCGCCGACCCCAAATAAATTGGGACAAGGGCAGGAGAATGATGATTGGGACTGGATTTATTAAGGCCGCCTATGTCTAGTATTCTCAAGTAGCATATCGTATTTCTACTAGTAAATTACCAGCTGTTCATACGATGATACATATAATGATTTCATTCATGCCCAAACCAGTAGGAGTATAGCGTTCTAGATGTGTAACCCGAGATTTTAGGTTGGAGGCGTCGATTCTGTGCTTGCGACAGTCGCATTAGGGTTGCATCCATCTTTAGCCGGATACATTAGAGTATTTTTCGGGTAAAATTATGAATTGTCTGGTTACAAAGATCATTTCAGTGCTTTATCTCTGAATAAAAAATGCTCTCATACGGTAGAATGGAAAATGGCAATAAGCACACACACACACACACTGGGCACACTTTGTCTCCCATCTGCTTGTACTTTCAAAACAAAACACGAACAAAACATCTGTTACAAAAGACTTATCGAGCATATATTTTTGCGCTGGTAACCCTGTCGTGTTCAGTGCAGGTACTGACCTATTGCGCCCCCGCTACGCGTGCATGAGTGGCCGCAGTGGGCTTTTCTCTCCGCTATCGGGTTTCATACAAGCCGCTAATTCACCGCATGTTATTTGGCCTAGCTACGATCTTTATAAAAGGATTGTGGCTATATTTAGAATTGTAATAATAAATAATTAAAAATATCAGCCTATTATTGTTTCACTGCAGGGCAAAGGCTTCTCATACAGAGAAGTTACCAGCACTGATCACCACACTTGCTTAAGATGGTTTCGCGATTTCAGGCGCATATTAACTAAGTCTAGGTTTCCTCACGATGTTTTCCTTCACCGATGTGAAAAACATGGTTATAATATTAGAAGTGTTGAGGAAGGTTAGTGACCACGAGCTAAAGTACCATCCTGCCTTAGATGAGTCAAACGCTGACGCAACGAATGTCTTTTGATGATTAGTCCAATTCGCACTAAGCGCTTCCAAATGTATTTTATAATGCGCACAGCAAAAGAGTAGAACTCACTACCTGCGTCTGTGTTTCCGAGCGCATACAACCCTAATCTCTTCAAAGTGAGAGTCAACAGGCTTCTTCTGGGTAAGCTCACTCCATCGTCGACTCTGTTTCTGTCGCCTCCGACCCATCTTAAATAAAAAAATAAAAAAGTCTAGTAGTGCTGGTGCGTTCACTTGGATCATTAACGTTCATGAAAAGTTGGTCATATAAAAAATAGGTGAGGAAGATGTGTACTGCCGGTCTATTCTGTGAAAATCTCAACGTGAAAACGTAGGTGAAGTGAGCTTGAAGAGAATTGTCACTCCACCTGATGCTAGGGATTGACACTATTGACAGCTCACTCCACGGTCACCTCACCTAAGTTTTCACGGTGAGATTTTTACAGAATAGCACTGCTGTAATGGGAGTACAGTAGGTATACATTAAAATAAAGCAATTTTTTTTTCTCTTTTTCTTCAAAAGCTTCCTAATGTTTCTTGATTTTCCTTCACCATCAGAAGTTTTAGCCCCGCTTGCAGCACAAATTGCTAATCATCATTCTGTCTCTGTCATCTTCAAACGATTAACAGAAACAAAACGTATTTTGTGATTTGTAGTGCACGTGCGCCTTGATATTGAAATGTAATTCTAATAGGTACTATATTTTAAACCATCACAATTTCCTCCAGGCCTTTACCGCAAATAGTTTGGAAGAAGAACGGGCAAAGCATCCTGTCATCTCAAGGCATCACTCAGGATAACTACGGAAAGACGCTGGTGATCAGGTACCCGACTTACGAAGACCAGGGCACGTATACCTGTGAAGTCAGCAACGGTGTTGGAACTGCTCAGTCTTACTCCATATTGCTCAATATTGAAGGTGAGTTCTATATTTTTTTTAACCAGGACAATAAATTTTAGTTAATGGAATCGAATGTTGTAGTGAACCATCATTGACAGAGATTGATAAGCAAAGCTACTGAAGGGGGAAGCGTCAGGGTAGCCCGCGAAATATTTTCGGTCGTAACAAGTATCTATTTACATAATTAGAATCATTAAAGTGATCAATACAACTCTTTAAGACCAGGTAATCCCAAAAAATGACTATATCATGAAATCTTGACATTTTAGGATTATACTAACTTAAGGAGTTGTATTACTGATTCTATTGTATATAATTCTTTAAACACATATTTGTTACGGCCGCAAATCATACTTTATTTAACATACAACTTAATATTGAGTTGCAAATTGCAAAAAACGTAAGAAAATTTGAATTTCGCGGGCTACCCTGACGCTTCCTCCTTAAAGCCACGGGGTAACGGATTTTTTTACAGAACTAGGTAACCCTTGGGTGATTCTGCTTGGAACTTCAATTTACCTGGTAATTAGAGGATAGGTAGAATAATTATGCTGTATTATCAGAGATCGGAATAGGTAGAGCATAAATACCTACACTTCGAGGAAAGAAGGAACAAGAGTTGATAATACCTCCTATAAAATCCCGGAATGATAAACATCACGATTAAATCTCCGGATTTATGAAATTGTCAATTATTTATTTCACTTTGAATACATTCGAAACAAATTAAATATTTATAGTAAATAATAAATAATTCGCAAGGGGCCTGTGGCTAAGTAATAACAGCCGCACGGGTCGACCGTGATCAGGTTAAGCTACGCTTGCCGCGGTTGGTCCGTGGATGGGTGACCATCTTTACATACCCCTCCGTGCCTCGGAAAGCACTTTAAGCTGCTGGTCCCGGCTGTCATTCGTGGCAGTCTGACAACCAGTCTTACCAAGGCAAGGGGTATTTTATTACAAAGTTACTGGGTTGTGGAGGTCAGATAGGCAGTCGCTCCGTGTAAAATACTGATATTTAGCTGCAACCGGTTAGACTGGAAGCCGACCCCGACATAGTTGGGAAAAGGCTAGGCAGATGATGATGAATAAATCATTGACAATTTTTTAAATCCCGAGATTTAATCATCATGTTTATCATTCCGGGATTTTATAGGAGGTATTATCCACTCTTGTTACTTCTTTCCTCGAAGTATAGGTATTGATACTCTACCTATTCCGATATCTGTTTATTATACACCAAAATTACAACAAAGCCAAAGTAGCCTAACTTTTTAAATTAACCAGTGGTTTTACTTCAAATAATTCTCTCGCAACAGATCTTTTAAAATTCCCTGACTATTAATGGTATATTCAGTTTATGCTCTCGTCACTAGTGCCAGATGACCGCAAAAGGTCGTCTGGATTAAAAGTTTGATGCATTTATGTTAATGCAGGGGAGAGCTATTTATAATATATTTCTAGTGAACCTGTGCACAATTGATCCGTGATATTCCTTCATCCAAATTAAATTCACTCCATAGCAGACAACGCAGTCTTAACCGCTCGGTTTAGAAGCATGAAATTTAGCGCAAGAGTTCCTTACATAACGAAAGTGTGCACTAAGGAAGGATATTTGAAGTTTCACCCCCTAAAGGGATTAAATAGGGGGTGAAATTTGGCATGGAAGTTCGTTATTATTGCCGATGGAAAATCCTATCGGGCACATACATGGTTTTATTACATACAATAAAGCCCTCTAAAAGAACATAGGTACGTTTCAGAGCTTTGTGCGCCTGCTTGGTTTTTATTAAATTTTGTCTGAACTGAGTCGATCGTTTCGTAAGTCATATGTTGCTTGATTTTCCTCGAAACATACAAAAGTCTTAGGCTTTCCACACAAAATATAAACGGACATTTTTAGTAGGGTACGATTTGATTAGGGACGGCAGTACACGTAAACAATTCGGGGCACACAAATAAACCTTGTGAGTTGCTATAAAAATTACATACTTACACATTTTATGGTCACATGGTCACTATTTTCGCCATAAAGGAAATGCCCTAAATCTTCTATTTTAATGTTCCTATCTAGCCAAATCGCAGTTTCATCTCAGTTCCATGAATTAAAGCCAGCCGTTTTAAAACATGGTAAAGGTTTGACACTAATGCTTTGCTATTAATAAAGAAATATTTTTTGCGCTAAACAAAAATTCACCCCCCGGAAGTGAGAAAAACAGCATCCCCAAATCTCTTTACAAGGCCCGTCTTCAAAAATGGTGTCGCAGAGGGCGGCTCCTAATTATTCTGTTGTCGTCCAACAAACAATAAAGACAGCGTGCCAAATAAAGCCGTCCCTACAAACAGACTACGCCATTTCCGCAATGCTAAATTGTATGTAACTTTGCAAGGGCCCGGTGCCATAATGATGCTAATAATCGTGCCAGCGTCATTTCCGCTTTCCTCTATAAAGTTTGGCTGCGTTCGTAACGCAATTAATATGTAATTGTTTATGGTTCGACTTTAATAGACGTCATTATAGCCGTGTTTGGAGGCTTTGCGGCGAATTATGCAAATGTAATTATCGTCAAAAGTAATCTAAATATTAAATTTATGTGGTGTTTAAAAGGATGTGCTAAGGCTATTTATATACCTACTTAGTTCATCGAAATATTAGATAAGTAATTATTTTATGGGATCGATCAATCCGCCATGATCTTCATTTTGAAAAGGTCGGAACAGAAAGTGAGATGGTGTAAAAGTCCATTTAAAAAAAGATTTTCAACTTTTATCATTAGAACTTAAAACGGGATATTTACCATGTATATTAATTGATTTGAGTTTCCGATATTTCGGCACTGTTGCAAGTGCCATGATCACGGATCAACTTTTGACCGGACCTACTAGCTTTCAAAGCGGAAGCGAAGGAAGGGACCGTTTTATATTTTACGGATGATAAATTCATTTGGTAATAATTTCTGTTCCTTGTAAATAATAAATGAATGGAATAAAAACCGGTCAAGAGCGTGTCGGACCACGCACATTGAAGGGTTCCGTAGTTGGGATGAATTTATCCCAAGAACAAACTTACATTGTAGTTGAAAAACATGTTCTCCCATACATTCCAACTACAAATGTCCATAGTTAAACGAAAAGGATCCAATCCACATTACACCTAATGTGGGTTAGATCCTCTTTATTTAATTATGTAAGTGTGTACGCACAATATTGAGAGATTTACCATGTTGTTTTAAGACCATCGACTTCTTAGGTTATCCTGTAATATATAGGTATTGAACTATTTTCTATATTTTTTCTAAATTTTAGGCTCAGTACTTTCGGAGATAAGGCAGGGGAATGGTCAATTTTCGTCAATTTTCTTGAATAACTTTAAAATGGTTTATTTTAAAATTATAAAAAAAATACATTTGAGACTCTCACAGTAAGTCCTTTGATATGTCACACGGTAGTTTGCAAAACTTTTTTTTAAAATTTTCTTCTTTGCCCCCGAAAGTTGACTCCCATATTCAAAACGTATTTATTTACGTTACACGTTTGGGTCACAGAAATGCATGTGTTCCAAATTTCAACTTAATCGGTCCATTATATTCGGAGCAAATAGGCTGTGACAGACGGACAGACAGACAGACACACGAGTGATCCTATAAGGATTCCATTTTTTCCTTTTGAGGTACGGAACCCTAAAAATGGTGATGGTGCCTTTTTTACGTGAATATGCCACGAAATTCATGGCATGAATTGAAATTCTTTTTTGATAAAAAGGTAACCTATATCACGTGATATAGGTTGACATTTTCCTTTCTAATATTATATTGGATTATTCAAAATGTCTTGTTTCCATCTCATGTGACATTTACATATACACAGGTTACGTTTCTTTTTGATCAGTTAAGAGGAATCGCCCGTCTGCCATTTTACTTAACATATTGATTTTTGATGGAAATAATCTTTTGACATCGTAAACAGAAACAGTCAAAAGTAAGACAAGTATTTTCTGGAACCTTTGTTCACATGTCAAACTCGTACTTGGCATAATTCCGAATATTTACCCAGTGACATCATCGATAAAGTCATAATGTGAGAAAGCATATGGCACACACATGATATTAGCCGAAAATATTTTAATACCTCGTATTACGTCCCTTGGGCCATTAAAATATGTATAACGACTGCGCAAATATGGCTACAAATGTTGGCTAAAGACAATCATTGTGATTGTGACCTTTCGCTTCCTTCCGTTTGACTTGTGTCAAGGAAGGCGGGAATCGAAGGCTTCCATTTGTCGATGAGGAACCTTATCAGTTTCCTGAGTTGATAATGTCTCTTCTCATACAGAGCGCATGAGCATTGATTGCTTGCCTATTGGTGATTTCAGTCATATA
Source organism: Dicycla oo (assembly GCA_948252095.1). Lineage (NCBI taxonomy): Eukaryota > Metazoa > Arthropoda > Insecta > Lepidoptera > Noctuidae > Dicycla > Dicycla oo. The sequence continues at coordinate 32,969,590 of OX411711.1, forward strand.
TACAGAATGAAATTTAATTCATGGCCATTCTTTTAAGAGATCATCCAAACCTGGGACCAAACCTGAAATCGCGAAAAAAAAAACAGCTGTTCCCTACATTTTAACGAGTTGTGCCAACATAAATGTAGCCCGGGAGCAGCTGATTTTTTGTTCGCGATTTCAGGTTTGGTCTCATTTTAAAAGTTGTTCATAATGATGAGTACAATGGCCCCTTAAAAGGATACCCGTGAATTCAATTTCATCCTGTATATTTTTACAAGGACCGTCACCGTATGTCAGTGATGTGTTTATGCCAGCATAAACTTTGCTATAGTTCATGCCCAGGTTCCGTACCTGCGTCCTTGTTCTTGAGGAGCTCCATTTAGCTTTTGCCTTCGCGACTTAAGACAGGTTCATATCAATCCCAAATGGATATCCCATATTTTACTTCAGGTAGCACCGTAAGTAGTAACCATGAATAACTGATACCCATATTAAGTTATTAGGTAACAGGTGCTCTCCCCCCATCTCCCTGGTAATCTCTCAATCGCCTCTTACGACACGTTCCTGGCATACGATAGGGTGATAAATTCCGAGTCCACGCAGCCATCCGCAGTCAATCTCTCTCCACCCTAAGGGTTTTCCGGCCTTTTCGGTGAGTCAGCTTTACTTTGGATATATTTCATTTGGTTTTACTTATTCAATGAAGGTACACTTTTTGGGGTTTATATATGTATAAATGTTGCCTAAAGGTAAGAGACATCTCTAAAAGGTTAAAAAAAACATTTCTTAAAACTTAACTTTAAGCAATGTTTATAAATAAACAAACCCCTTTGGCTTTCCGTTTAAAATTGGCAAAACAGTATTAGAAGAATTTTTGAATTGAACTAAATGGACCTCAAATTAATTGCAAAAAAATGCATATTTTTCACGTTAGTCAATAAATTCACTAACCCTACTGGGTTAGTGCGTGCGTGGACAGATACGAGTACAATCAAAATGATCCACGCATCAACACGCATGTCGATGACGTAATCACTTGTCACGCACGCAAATAACTCGGTAACCCGGTTCTTCCCGTACTGCTGGATAACGTCCGGCCCTTTTTATTATTTCGTGAGTTGACTCCGCGAGTTTAGAGGCCGGCCTTATACTCGTAATAGAACGGTTTGTTATTCTTATTATAATCTGTCTTCATACTTAATTCATCAATTCACGGACTGACAACGCACGGTCTAAACCGCTGGGTCTAGAAGCATGTAATTTTGCACAAGAGTTCCTTATACTTAGGAAGGTGAGCATAAAGGAAGGATTTTTGAAAATTTATCCCCTAAAAGGGTTCAACAGGGTATTGGAGTTTGTCATTTTTTTGATAGGAATTTCCGTATACGGCTTGTTTTGATATGATTTGCAACTTCTTTACTGGTAGGGAAGTTGAGATGATAATAATAGTGCCTCCTCATTATTTAAAATATCTAAGGAGCGATTTGGCTTCGGCCCCTCGTACGCCTTCCAAAGGTCCGGGACCCCAGGGTCCCGAGATATTTCAACAAATAATAATAATATGTTTTGTTTCCACGTTCTGCAATAGTCCTGCACCAACCGGGGGTTGTCCTTGGGAGCACTTGCATAGTGCATATAGGGATAATCGTGGTTGGTGCGAGTTGATTTCGGCCCCTCTTACGCCTTCCAAAGATCCATTCACGTAGCAAAGGAATTTAATATGAAAGCTTTTGTAGCAAACGGATGACAGCAATTTCAAAGTTGATATAGTATGTACGATCACAATCAAGTAACACCAATGAAGTAATTTTCATATTCATTTCTGGGCGACAATATTTAAGAAATCCGGTAATTTTTGGCAGCCACGCCTTGCTTGATATAAAGGTAATTGGTTAAAAAGTTATCTATATCAGAAATCTCATCTAGTCATACATAATTTCCAGATATGATTTCTGGACCATGTCCCCGTCGTGCCAGTAGGCTACCGGTATTCCGGATTTATTAGTCGTATATTAACGAGTGCTGCTTGTTATATGTAGATAATATATAATTAGGTAGGTAGGTACAAAGTCACTTATATGTTCTTAAAATAAAAGCAGAGTTCAAAAAGATGGGTATGATTGCTTAATAATAATAAATCTGAAGAGTTTTTCTTTTTTATTTGTTTGAACGCGCTAATATCTGGAATTACCAGTGGGTTTAGAAAAATTCTTTGTGAATTTGATAGCCCAATTCTTGGGGAAGGCTATAGGCTTTTAAAACGCTGGGATCCTTAGGTGCCCAGCAATAAGAAAAACAGTCAGAACGCTAAGCAAAAACGAAGTAATAGCGCGGACAGGCGATCCTATACGAAGCTAGTTTATTATTATTATCATCCGTCCAAAAACACTCACAATATAACATACACTTTTTCGTTTCTAAAAACCACTACATCCATATCTGTTCATGCAAAGGAAAGCAGCAACATATTCTTTCTTAAAAACTCTCGCAAACTTGTCTAAGGTAAGCATATGAAAGCCCGGGGCTTGCTTACGTCTGTAGTTCTTCTCCATTTTGTTTCGTCGACAATTCGTCGAGATTGCGAGCACTTGAGTGTGGCATGCAGTCTGCCGTAATCGCCGCGAGCATTGTTGTACTACCGTCGTTCGAGTGCTTTAATTTAAAATACGACACACAATAGAAAATAGAGGAAAAGTCTGTTGACAGAATACGAAATACGTCTGTGCGGTTAGTTTTGCTTGTCTGACTGTATTTTGATGAATAAGTTATGAAGGATGGGTAAAATAGAACGGATAATATCACGGTAGTTCGTAAGACATCAGTAAAGCATAGAATTCATAGTCTTTGAATAACTTAAGAATGTTATACGTAATTGAGACGTCGTAAAGTTAGTTACTTACACGAGATATAATTCAAACAGCGCAGCGTCGCCGCGCAGGACTCGAACTGACGTGGATAAAACCGTATTTTAAACTTAATATTATTTGAACTACGAGAATTAATAAACATTAATTTAGTTCAAGTCACCATTGGAATTAAATGTCAGTAAATGTACCTAAAAGGCCACTTAGCCTCTGACATCATCTATTCTCCATTCTATTAACCTACAATATACAATAACACGTCATATGGGAGAAGTCTATACATTCAACCATGTTAAGCTTGACCTGTTGTATGAGAAATGTACCATTCAGAAGATCCTTTGAAGTTAATTTGTAAAAGATGGCCCAAAGAGGAGGAGCACTTACTATTTAATTCAATAAATCTGTAATTAATTACCAGTATAACGACTACGAATGATCAAACTCACATTAGGTTGGTATAAGAAACATAAACAAACTTCAGATATCAGGGAAACAGAGGATCAGGAAGCATCAATACGACATTATGTCAATGTAATTATGCTAATTTCGTGCCTCGCAAACGTGCAGGCTTATTTGTTAGTGTAATTTGCTACGAAAAATATGTCGTTCAATTCCTTTTAGACAAAAATCAAGGATAGTATATTCCCAGTAACTGGGTTGTGGAGGTCAGATAGGTAGTCGCTCCATATAAATAAAATACTAGCTTCTGCCCGCGACTTCGTCTGCGTTCTGACTTTTTTTTTCTTTTTGCTCGGCTCCTAAGGCTCGTAGCGTGTGGTAAATAGCCTACAACCTTCCTCGAGAATTGGGCTATCAATGCAAATTAAACTCGTACCTACATACATATAAACAAACAAACACCTCTTTATAATATTAGTATAGACTATTCAGCTTCATTCATCATCAAAAGCTATCAGCTAACAGTTATCAGCTTCATTCATCTTCTCTGGAAGCCAACCCCAAAATAGTTTGGAAAAGGCTTGGCAGATGTTGATGATGTATAAACCTTTTGAATGCAAGTACATACCTCACCCTACCTAATGCCTACGTGTATATGTTCAGATAATTATATTGTTGTCTCACGCGTCCTTACAACTTGACTGCTTAATAAACATGTACTAATTCTCATTTTCTTCGCCCCCTAGCCGCGCCATTCTTCACGGTGGAGCCAGAGGTCCAAAATCTCGCAGAAGGCGAAACAGCCGAGATCAAGTGCGAAGCCGACGGTACTCCCTCGCCCAAGATCACCTGGATCCACAACGGCAAACCCATAGAACAGGCTGAACCTAACCCTAGGAGACAAGTGACTTCCAACACCATTATCATCACCAATCTGGTGAAGAAGGACACTGGAAACTACGGCTGTAACGCCACCAGCTCCATCGGATACGTGTATAAGGATGTCTACATCAATGTTCAATGTGAGTACTTTGTTATAATATATTTTTTGTGGATTTTGTATGTTAATTTTCAGCAATATGATTAGTTATGAGAGAGTTACGTTGATTGTTTTTGGCTTCAACTTTAATGTCAATAGTAACGCCTTCAGCACACTACAGCGAAAGTGAACCGTAAGGAGTTTGAAGTTCAATTGTTTCTGGTATGTCTTTGAATGTCGCTTTACATAGTACGCGGAACGGAAGCCTACCTTATACACTTCGGTTCGCTTCTGTTTTGCTTTCGCTGCGGTGTGCTAAATACGTTACTAAGCTGGTCGCGCTCCTTTGCTCATCAGCTTCTCGTAAAATAAGTAGTCATACCCGTATTTGACAAACGTCTAGTAGTTGTCAGTAACAAAACTACTAAAAGACAAACTTGTTAGTCGATGAAACTACGTCACACATCGAAATCTAATCCTCTAACAGTAACTCTCTCACATTTCTAGTTATCACACTTGTAGCGTTCCACTTGCAGTGTTCCACTTTACTAAAGTCTACGTAGATGAAATAATTTTAAATGTATGTGTATGTGTGTGCTTCCTTCCTGAGACGGCGCCTTACCGAAGAAGGCGCCGCGGCGACGCCCCAGATTTTATACTTCACTTCAAGCATTGTATTAATGTTTTTTGTATTAACTGATTGCGTTTCACGAAATATGCAATTAAAGTAGATCTTGGTTTCGGAGTGTAGAATATAATAGATGGTTGTGACCCATTTAACTTATTCTGCCAACAACTGTTGAACTACTTGGCGCCGTATTTCATTCAGTAACTGTAAAACTTGGAAGTTTGTCACATTCTGTTGCCAACTTAATATATGGCTCTGTAGTTTTCAACTACCCAACATCAGTTCATACAATATGAAGGAACAAGTTCAATAAAGACCACCATTTTATTGCTTTCCGTTTCCTTTCTAACAAGTTCTGTTCTCTAACTTTTATAAGGAAACGACAAAGCGCCAGCCACCATAAACTGTCACTCATAGTTAATTATGACCCTAATGTAAGCACATAAACTTATATAACACAACCTAAATTGAGTCTTGTGCAGCAAAAAATATAGCTTAGATTTATTCTTGAATAATTGTGCCACTTGGCATTCGCCCCAGACATTTCTAGATGAACTCATAAATACAGGGAATAAATCTTTATTGTGTGGATGAAAAGTTGCTCTCGAAACGTCACAGTTGGTCTGCGATTAATAATGTGGCGGGATCGATATCCCCATTGAAAGAAATATATATTTACCGATCCGACCATTGAGCCTATGGCAGTTCGCAGTCGACTGCTTCTATAGAATTAAGGAAATATAAATAATGAATAAGAGTCTGAAAGTTATTCCTTCACTATAATTTGATAGAAAACTTCGTGGAAGTTTTTCTTCTCTGAATGTTTCACCATTATTTGTTGTAACATTTATTTCTTCAGCTTCCAGTGGCGGATCTATCCTTGTTACTTTTTATATCTAGCCGTACCTATACCGCGTTATCGATTCGCTAGAGAAGTGGTTTGCGTAGGGGAGAACTAAATCGATTCCCATTTGCAATAGTTGTTTAGGGTCCGGTTCCTTTCCTTATTTTGGGGTTCCTAACTCAATAGTTTGGGACTTTGGGTCTTTCCTTCAAAGCAAAACCACCCAGGATTGGTTTTACATTGAAATTGTATATGTTGCAGAACTTGCAACTCGCAACGTGTGTGTATTTTAAAACAACCTTTATGATAATGCTAGAGTCGTTTTAAGGACATGAAAGGTTAATGAATCCAGTACAATTATCATATACTGGTTGTTTTATGACAAAATTCAACGATTTTGCTCACTACGGCTGAGTCAAAAACACTCGAAAAAATGTTATTGCAAACAGAGGCCATTTTAATTACTAGACTCTCACAGATAGCAAACAATTTCTTAATTATCTCAGCTTATAATATGATGTCACGGTCGCAGTCTCATTCATTTGAGTCCCGAGTATGATGAGACACTCGATAAAGAAACATAAGTATGCGTCGTCGTTATAAGTGTCCGACTTTCAACTTGAGCGGTATGACCCTGGCGGTTCTGATGAATCTTGATAGACCTATTAGTCTATGAAAGTGTCTACGAACAGATTACTTCGTGCTGTTTTGCTTATAAATTTCGTCTTTGCCAAACCGATTACGGAGACAGTAATTATTCTCGATGTTTCTCGGTGTTTGTGATGCAAACTCAATTTGGCGCGTTAGTAATCGATTTTGTCTTAGAACAGCCCAGTCGACAATAATATAGACGACTGTATCACGAAGAATAGGTGAGTTAAAACACAATACTTCAAAATGAAATATCCTATTACACTGAAAGCTTGGAATACTTGGACATTCGGTTGCGTGACTCGTCTGCGAGTAATAATAAAAGGGCTTAATTAATTGGATTTACATAAGTACTAAATCTTATCGGTGTATTATTTTACACTACATATTTATACAGCAGAAGCTTATTTAATTCATACTGTTGGAGAGCTGTTTACGAATTGCGTGAAATAAAAAAAAAGTAGGTTCAGGTAGGTTATACATAAATTATTTACCTCTAAAGGGTGACTTGTAATTAGTGACCGATACTTAAACAGGATTGTATTCATGATAACAAACAACTTTTATTATGGGACCAAACATGAAATCGCGAAAAAAAAATCAGCTGCTCCATACATTTTGACGAGTTATGTGAACATGAATGTATGGGATAGCAGATTTTTTTTTCGCGAATTCAGGTTTGGTCCCATAGTAAAAGTTGTTTGTTATCGTGAGTACGTTGCTCAGTACTGGGCCAAACATAAAATTTTACTTCTTTACAAACAATATTTGCTTTTGACACACTAAGAAGAACATACGAACTTGATAGAACTGCGCCATAAAAAATGCGGTTATAAAGAATTTTGCATAGCTTATATGCTAAAATATTAAAAAAACTAAGTAACCTCTTCGTTCGTTTCTCATTCAGAATGGTCAAGTGTTGACCCCTAGTATAAAACTCTCATCTCACGTAACGCAAAGTCGCAGCAAGATAGAGCACGCTTTTCGATAAGATCCATATTCATCCTTGGAGGCTTGAACTCGAGATAACTTTTTGCTTTCCATGAATACGTCAACCAATCGATTTATCAATGTTCTTGTGAACCAACGTCTCACTGAAAAGCAAGAATCTGTAATTCTGTATTTCATCTGCAGTGTAACCACTGCCTCAATGTTAATAATATCACATTGTTGCTCGTACAAGCAAACCTGATTACGATCAACACGTATTTCAAATAGCCGTTTGAATGCTCTCACCACACAAATTACTATAATACAAATAAACCATCTCTGCATACAAAATATAGGTTTGACGCGTTGCACGTTCCCGGGATTACGCAGGGACCAGCCATGACCTAGATCCCGGGATGCCTCGACCCAACCGCGGCGAGTATTGACATTGTAGAAAACTAGGGAACCACACCGGGGCACTGGTTTCGTAATTGAAATTGCTGCAGTTTTTTATAGTTTTAAAATTTGCTCTACCTGTTGGCTTTTATTGTGAATTTTAGAGAATTGGCTCTTTGTTTGTTGGTTTGCATTTTTTTTTATTTCACGTAGCTAGATAATTTTTAACTACTTGGGGTTAAAAATTATCTAGCTACGTGAAATAAATAAAAAATGGTCTTTTTAAATCACTGGTCATCCAGCGCGTGCAATTTGCCACCATTGCACCGATAATCAATAAACTCTAGCAATAGGATAGACTTAGGGGGAGGGCATAGCGTTTATATATGACTTGCAGCAAACGTAAAATGTTTGCACAGCGATTTTATCAGTTTTGATAGATCGACTTTGCTGCCTAAGTACGTGACATAAGTCCTTAGTCACCGGAAAATGACGGAGTGGCCCTTCCTTAGCGGGAGACCACACGGCGCGATTAATTTAAATCATATTATATTACTATACTTTCGTTCTTGATAACAGATCGTAATGTATTCAGTAAGGAGTAATGATTTAAACTGCGTGAGTTCGATTTTCGAAGGTATTCACATATAGGTTTTTGTGTAGTGGCGTGAGCTTAATTCTAAACGGTCGGACGGGTTTCGCAGGTTTGGCTGCAAGATGCAATTTGTAATGTTTTATGAGACAAGTGCAATTTGTATTTATTTATACAAGTGCATTTCGCCGAAATGTTCCCAAGCTCTTGAACAAATCTTTGTATTAAAGATTGTGCTTCTTAGCCTTATTCAAAACTGAAGGGTCATTTCGGCTTCATGCAGTCTCAGCAGTTATATTGTGGACTCTTATTAACCTCCTGACATCTAAAGGCCCTCGAATGGGATTTTGCTTGTCATTCCCATCTCGAAAGCATAGATGCCGAACTCACAATTTATCTAACTCGATAGGAAACGTGTCCAAAGTATCCCAGACGGTACTTGGCTTATCTGCAATGCAATTTAATATCAAGATGTACAAATTAATTATCGAACTGTTTTAAAACATCGCAAAGTCACGTTCGACCTCATGGTTTAATCGATTGAAACAAATATGCGACGGATTTGTTATAAATATAGCAGCGACTTTCAGAGAATATGTTTCGAAGATCTGATCTAAAGACGTGTAAGTGCGTCATGCAGGGTTTAATACAAGCCCCAAAAAATTACCAGAATCCAGCATCGCAACAACCACGCACTGAATTCTATTGTTTTATCTTTGGCCCGAATTACCTTTGGTTAGCTGCTTACCAGCTCCGATTCTACAATGATACTCGTACTTCGGGCACAGCCTCGACAGCGACGCTTACACCGATTTTCTGGGTTCATTTGTTCGACTCGTTTTCATTACTATTGAAATCCCTTTCGCTCACTGCTGAAGTGTGTTTGCTATACCTTCGTACTTTACGGCTGTATGCAGCTGCACCCCATTAATTGCTAAATAGCGTGAGCTTATGACGTAACTCATGCCCTTTGGGGTTGAAAAAAATGTCTGCCTCGGTTTTACTGGATAAACTGTTTGGTTTAATATTATTTACCGGATTTATTTTGCAAGTATTGTTAACGATTGGTTATGCTTTGCTTATGCTGGAATGTGATTAAATTGTTAATCGATAATCTAAGAATATGAATGAGCAGGTAATGTTTATATTTATTTGGAGCTTAACAAATTGTGAAATTGGTCATATACTGCCCGCCGTAAGGAAAAAGGAAAAATCTACAGAAATGTTGAATCGGAGAAAAAAAAATATTTTGTCCTGTTTAAAATACAACGGCGCGTTTTTTAATAGTAAGAATTTTTAGGTTTTCGTTAATTTTATGACAATATAAAAATACTGGTAGATGCGTCTTTTTTTTCTGATTCCGAATATGTAAATAACTGTATTTCGAAAAAAAAATGTCAGATACGTCGTTTTTCCTTATGACGGCAGTATAGGCAGCTATGTTCGAACACATGAACCACATTTTAGTTTGAAATATCGCTCAAAGGTACCACTGTTTCTTTTTATCGCATAAAAAGGGCCCCGTATACTAGCAGCTGTCAGTCAGAATCAGCAAATCAGAACAATAACCTTTTTTTATCCGATACGTACCAAAAACTTCAAAAGAAACGGTAAAAAGCGCAATCTTTCTTGAGCTCGTATCGCGTTCGTTATCTAACATCCATTCACGCGCAATACGGTGTTGTAAATTACAGTAGCACCCCAGTTTACCTGTGATCGTTTGAGTTTAACCCCAACTACAAAGATGGGTGCGGCAGAGGGTGTGGATGGATTAATATCCGTTTTTTTTTCCTCCAGCTGAGTTCGATAACCTATTGTGTCTGAGTCATCCCCAAAATCCACTATAATTAATACAGAGGATTGTGGCATCGGAAATTCCTATTACGTCGTATAGTCCGCCCTTATTCCCTTCTCATATTGTATTCTATAGGTCTATTAAATACTTTCATGATAAAGTTATGCGAGTCGATCATTTTTGACGGTATTGGAAATGACTTTAGACGCCCCCGGAGCATGCGTAGTTCATACAAACGAAATACCAAAATAATTTGTAAATCATAAATATTCTTCTTTAGACTATGTTTAGATATTCTGTAATCCAATCATATCAAATACGTGTGTATTTGATATGATTGGATTACAGAATATCTATACCTTAAGAATATGTTTGATTTAAAAATTATTTTGGTATTTCGTTTGTATGAACTACGCATGCTTCCGGGGCCTCTTAACTTGACGACAATGCTTAGATTGTTTATATTATTTATTAAACTACCAAACCCCCGATAGCCTTTTTGGACACCTTGTATTTGGATATTTATGTGTAAAACAATTCACGAGTACACAAGCGATCTCAAAGTCACAGCACGGCATCTGTAAAGGATCCTTAATGCCATTCTTCGTTAACGATAAAAATACTTTAATTTTAATTTCTCGCGACATTTTGGTACTCTTCGATCCAGGAACTGTTCAGAGCCAAAGAAAATTTGGCCCAAGATGTCTGCAAATCAATTAATCAAGGGCTTGTAGGCTCATATTAAAGTATCATCTTGTAAGACGCGTCTGCGTTAAATCAAACGCTTATTAGAATGAATGAAACGAATACAGACGACGAAGTAGGAAGTACATTCCTTTGAGATTAAGATGGACAGTTGCAAAGTACGGGGAATACTACGTTATATCACCACCGGTTGGTCAGGCGCGTCCTTTCAGATAAGCCATACAAAGCCAATGCTGTTTACAATGTTTGTGCATAATGCCTGCTGTACGAAGGTGTTAAACCAATGTTTGCTTAAATATTTTTACCGGTAAGGTCGTTTAGGTCGTAGGTAGTAAGTAATATTTTTGCGTCAACATTGAATATCACATATTATATAGAATTTTAAATGAACTGTTTGTTGTAGGCGCGGTTGAATATTCATACGTTAGGTGAAGTTTTTATATTGATACTAATTTGATGGTCATCAAATTCAGGTGTATTCATAATGAATACAGAGGATAAATAGGGAAAATAAATAATTGGTGGCCTGTATAGGCTTTAGATTCTAAACTACTCATTTCCAAAGTTTGGAATGAGTATCTGGAAGTTTGATTCGCCCCATTCGTTAATATTTTTCTATATGCATATATACATAGGTAGTCCAATGTGTGTTACAATTGTATTAAAGAAGCAGAATTATCATTCGACGAATTCTTAGTTGCACACACAGACAAAGCTTCAAAGATAATTTTAGATTTTAACAAACCCGTTTTCACCATAACCCCAGTGCTGCTAAGGCGGTAATCATAATATTCATAACATATCATCATCATCGTTGTAATCCGATGAAACGTTCGGGCGTATCAAAATACCAGATTTATTTCGGTAATACAATGTTTATAACGATAATTTGGGTATTCAGCCTGATTTCCCATTTCATAATATTGGGCTTATTTATACTTGAAGATTACATTTTATCGTCTGCACACTCGCCCTGTTTTGTTTTACGGTATTTACGGACCTCGTTACGGTATTAGATGCTACAAAATGTGATTTGTATAGCGTTTTTAGCGTATTTTACACTGGCGAATACCGATGTATCGATTTTCCGAGTTCCTTGTCAACATCACACATAATTCGGCAATATTCTGCGAATTCTGATTCGTCAGTGAATTGGTCTAACTACATTAATTTGATAGCCGAAAGGCTCACTCTACAGTGTACATATTTGTGAAGCTATTATTTTAATTGGTTATATTTCATGTTTTTGTTGGAAAACTGTTCAGACTACTTAAGATGTTATATTAAAATGAAATTACTTTATTGTCTAGCTAAGTATATTAGCCTGTTCTATATTGCATAATATACTGTCATGTTATGTCATTTGGTACGAACTGTTGGCAGAATCCATATTTCCATTTCGATGACGTCAAATAGGACTAACGCGTTTGATGTTTCCCAAAGACAAGCCAATGAAGGACACTTGTCTATTCATCAAAGCCCCAAATAATACAGTTTGTGCTCACAATTTACGAATTCATGTGTATGTAACGAGATCGTCTCTAGTAGCGTCTATTGGACACATCCTCACGACACACATTCACACGCCCACCCGCGATCCGCGAGAAATATAGCCCACGGATATTATTATGCCCTTAGCATCTTGTATATTGTGATTTATGTACCTGTTTGTTAGTCTACGTTTGTGGCGAAAACAGCCAGTTTATACACTCTTTTAACGAAAATAGATGAGAATTTTGGTGCAATACACGTTTATAATGTTTAGACAAGGAAAACATTATTACTTATTCGTTTGCGCATTTGGGGCTTTGGGGAGATCTTGATAGCACAATATTGACTAATAGCGCAAAAACGAGAGGAGGGACGTGACCAATTAATCAAAAGAGGGATCTCAAAATTGCCGGCCGATGATTTGCGGAATATTCCAGCCTTCGATGCTGTGTAATTGATCCCTTAAGCACTTAAAGATTAATTTTATTTTCGTCATAAATGAATTTAAATGAAGCCTAAAATTTTCCTTCTCCCGTAATCGTTTATTATTTTGCGTTAAAATACTTCAGCTGACGAATCAAAATCAATAGTCATATAGATAGTCGGTCCTTAAGTATTGTCACAAGTAAAATACACACAGTCATAAAATTAAAAATACACTGTACTTTCAAAAAATGATTTTGAAATCAAATTTATTCAAAATGTCCGCCACCATTCGTCACGCAGGGCTTTAGTCTCCGCGGCCAGTCATCAATCGCAGCACGAAACATATTCATATCTATCTCGGCCACTGCTGTTCTCAGTGAAGACTTCATTCAGACTCTTCAAATTTTTACGAGGCTTAGCGCAGTCTTTTTCCTCCAACACCTGCCATATTTTGTAATCCAAAGGATTAAGGTCAGGGCTGGAGGAGTCTTCATGCTAGGCAATCTTAGACATGCTTTATCAAGTCGATGTGGTTGAGCTCGAACCACGCCTGTGTGGTTTTTGTGCGCCGGAGTCCTGTTGAAACGTCCATAGCCGTCCTCGAAAGAGCGTCTAAGGTAGATATTTTTCGATAAGAACCAAAGCAGTGTCTTGGTAAACTTTCGCACTGGTTTTAACAACTTTTTCGCAGAAATGAATTTCAGTCGAGCCAAAATACGAAACTCCCAACCAAATCATCAATGATGAAGGATAGTGGCCATGTTGCACTCGGGGAATGGCATTACCAGCTTCCGCAGAACGTGTAGCGTATACCCTATCATTTTGTTTGTTGTACTTCTCTTCTATATCGAAAATTTTTCTGGTCAGTAAACAGGATGTCACGGTGTCGGTTTTTTGCGTACCACCTTAGCAAAACTTTTGACTTTATCACTCTCGTACCTTTCGAGCGCGTTGAGGAGATGTCTACTTTTTTTTTCTGTAAGCTCGTAAACCCAGGTCTTCATTGAGTCCCTTTTTTACTGTCTGTTGTTTCTGTTTGCGGACGGGATTTCTTGCAATACGCGCCTTGATTGCTTTTTTGATGACTGCTGGAGTCCTAATAGAACGAGGTCTACCTGATCTTTTCTTGTCATCCAGACTTGAATGTTCATTGTACCTTTTAATACCTTAGTGGTTTTTGGTTGCTATTTAATATGTAATCCTGTACTCTTTTTTTATACATGATAAATAAATTTAAAAAAATACGAGTAGATACATGATACACAAATCTCTTCGCGATTTTCAGTTTTTCAAGAAGCTTGAATATTGTTTTGGGCGAGTGGCCACAACGATGTAATGCAATTACTGCTACCTACTCGGTCTTCTTTGAGCGTCCATTCCATCGTAAAATATTAATATTAATAAAATGTTTTTACGTTTTATTGATCGTAAAACAGTTGAAAATCGTATGCTATTGTTTCTTTTTTCCTTTGAGTTCTAAATTCAAAATTATGTGCCAGTGACAATACATAAGGATTGACTGTGTATTCGAATTAGACTGAAAGTCTGCAGTTTTTGAATGTCAAAATTACATAAGACAGTCCCCAAAACGCCCGCCCTTCACCACTTCCTCGTGTTTTAACTATGAAGAAGAAGTGGCGCACCAAGACTCACCAACAACATATCTGTCTGTTAAGTTAGAAGAAAGAACTTGATTCAATAAAAATCTATATCTATATTTATATAAAAATCAATTGCTGTGCATTAGTCTCGCAAAAACTCTACAATGGCGCGACCGGATTGATTTTTTTTGTTTGTTTTGTTCGCGTCATTATTGGGGTGGTTTAGGACAAAAGAAAATTAGGAAAATCCCAAAAGAACAGCCGAGAATTCGACATTGACATTTTGGCAGGACCACGTCAGACGGGTCAGCTAGTATTCAATATAAATAATTAACATTATAAAACATTAAGCGAAGTGGAACACTGCAACGGCCCAAACTTATAAACATTCTTATGATATACAATTTGTAATCCATGTGGTCTTGTGCAGCAATCCCGCCAGAAATCAAGGAAGGACCGGAGAACCTCACCCGGGTGGATGGTTCCGAAGCTGTGCTTAAGTGCAGAGTTTTCGGAGCGCCGAAGCCCATCGTCAAATGGATGAAGGATGATGTTGACGTTACTGGTGGGAAGTAAGTACCTATAGCATATTCTCTCTCTCTCTCTCTCTCTCTCTCTCTCTCTCTCTCTCTCTCTCTCACACACTTGTTAACCTATACCATAGTGAAATAAAATTAACTTGCGGAATTTCACAGCTAAGTACGACGTAAACGGCCGCTGGCATTGTGACTACAAAGCCAGCGGCCGTCTTCTTTAAAATGATGGATGAGATAGACTCGGCGCAAACGGGCCATCGACCACAGCCACCGGTGGCCAGCGACAGCGACAGCGACTTAATACACTTTTTCATATATTTCGTATAGACGCACCGGACACGTGTAGCCGGTGGCGGCCACTTTCTACAACAGTGTCCGCGACTTGCTACTTGTGGTCGCTGCGGGCCACACAACACGCCGACACGGGTCACGGTCGGTCACGGGCTATAAAATGTGGCGGCTTCCGAACACCGGTGGCTGTCGCGCACTTCTGCCACTGTAACAAATGTGGCGGTAGCGCACGACAGCCACCGGTGGCTGTGGTCGGTGGCCCGTTTGCGCCGAGCCTTAAGAAAATCTTTTTTTTTTACATTCGATATTGATCCCATCTCGTCCGTGAACTTTCACCAGCTAATTTAATTTTACTTTTAATCATCAAAATATCATCATAATAATATAATGTTTAGTTTAATAACGTTCACCGTTACTAAACTGAACCATGGACCTTCTCAAAAACCCTTTTGATACACAGTTGTCGAAAACTAGGCGATAATCACACCCTTCGATTTGGTAGGGCCTACAACTTACTAATTGGTATCGATTTTAAATTCCTATAATAATGTCAATGACGATACATACCAGTCATCGAGCATTTATGGCTGCCGGAGTTTGATTTATTGGGGGTAAGAAAGGGTTGATTCAGTCATGTCTATCGATCGGTTACCGATCGTATAACGCAAGTAAAAGCAACACTTTCAGTTTTATTTTATAGAACCTAACTATGAAAGAATTACTTGTCATCCTAAGCGACATATTTTCTTATCAATGAACCTTGCATATTTCTTTTCCCGTGACACAAATACCCGCGCCTATTGCAAAATTTCTCACACTGCACAAACACTCGAGATTACAGTTCCCAAGGATCGGATATCAAAACATCCCTAAGACGTGTTTGTTCAGGAAAATATTATCGAATTTCAACACCCCGGCGAGACATGAAAAGGGGTTTTACAGTTCATTGGATTACTTTAACGTCATCGATCAAGTTTTCTTGAAGGGTATTTTTGTGCTCGTAAGCAAGTAAATAAATTGCTTATACGACTACTGATCGATCACGACTAGTCTGATTAGTTTCCAATAAGTTTTCTTGATCTTGTTATGGAACTAATCTCTTATGTTTCAGAGCTTGCTTGCAAGGGCAGAGGTTAGTCTGTAAATAAATGTATCATGTTCAGATATAAAAGGGAGGTTTATTTATATTTATAAGTAAGGGAAGCTCTGTAAAAGGTCGACACGTGTAATGTCATAACATCTCTTCCGTTGTGTCAGATTGTGTTACGGTATTTTAATAGATATTGTGATATTTATTTATTGTTCGTCTGTCTGCCCGCTAAATGTGGACTTTCAATTTGTATCTTATAAATAGTATTCCATATATCGACGGCGAAGTGACAAGGAATTCTAACTGCCGAAGTTAACAATTTACACAAGGTGAAAAAAAAACGTTTAAATTGTTGACAAGTTGAATTGATTAATCGAAGTGCCAATAACTTCTAACACGTGACCCATGAAAGTTAGGAGATAATGCTATAGACTCGGCGGTTAGTTGGAAGGTATTTCTACGTTTTGATTTAATGCTGTTGTAAAAACTTGATTTCACTAAAACATGCGAGTAACGCCTTTAAATTCATAACGATAAAAAAATAAATTTCTCGATAAATGTCAGTTGGTTAGTTCACCGTTGATATATCACCCGTCTCTCCACAATTCCAGCTTATTATATGGCGTGTACTCGGTAGGCTCTTTATCCCTTCCATACCCTACCATTTTCGCGCCCCCCGGTCTACTCCTTGATATGCAATGGTCTCTGTTGCACCATGTAACATGAGGCAACAGGGTCTCGTGTGAATCTTTGGGTTCATTCTAGTAATCGAGTCTGGTCAAACCACGCTGGGGTCGGAGCATTTCATTTATTCAATAGTATCTTGGGTTTTTGTACTTATGAACTGAATCGTTTAATATATCTTTTGCTCTAGATTTATGGCACTGTCATCAATCGTTTGGCTCAGTGATTAATATCATAGAGCCAAATGGTTACTGCAATATGAATAATGGAAAAGGTCTTGCGAGGATTGTTTCTCCTCCCATTTATAACATGGAATTAAAGTCTATTCAAATTCTTGTTTCCAGTTGATGTATTTCGACTTACGAATATCAACTTAATGCTAGTATTAATTAAGCTGTTTTCAGATTGAATAATACTATTGAAAAGTCATAATTTTTTTTTAAATTGTAGCGTAAATTAAACTCTGCGTGGATGATAAAGTTGATTTTCCAAAAACATAATTGTTTGCATGTTTGAAAACTAAATCGCGAGCGCGGGATATACACATCTGGGCTCTATACGAGTATACCCCTTCGGGGAATATATCCTTGAGATTTTGTTGTTCTGTACTTTGAAAACCTTTCCAAACTTATCTTTACAATTATTCCTCCAGTCCTAACCTTAACCTAAGGGTTAGGCATAGGTAAGCCTCTGCCTAACCCTTCAGGGATGGCGTGATGTTATGTTATATTATGTGTATTTAATAAAATTCTTGTTTCATCTAGATACAACATAACTCCAGACGGCGACTTGGTGATCCGAGACGTGTCGTACACGGACGTGGGAACGTACGAGTGTTACGCCAAGAACAAGTTTGGAGAGAAGTCCGCTTTCGGCTCTCTTGATGTTAAGAGTGAGTCATATATATGCTGATATTATGTAGTTACTGATCAAATTAAATAAACCATTTTTTTTTTCGTTTGAATTTAACTTCAAAAATCGAGCGCGATAGTTCTGCCTAATTTCATAAAGGTTTCCATTAACCATCTCATAACAAAATCTAACGCTTTATAGTAATAAAAAATGTCCCCCCTAAATGTCCCACAAAATGGGTAAAAAACCAAGATCTGAAATTACGAACATGAACTGATGTTTTTTTCCCCCTACAGAGCGCACAGTGATCACTGACAAACCCGAAAATTACGAGGTAGCCGCCGGTTCCTCCGCCACATTCCGCTGTAACGCGAACGCAGACGACTCTCTCAAACTGCAGATCATCTGGCTCAACGACGGACAACAGATAGACTTTGAGAACCAGCCGCGGTTCCGCATGACCAATGACTACTCGCTGCTAGTCTCTGATACAACGGAGTTGGATTCTGGAGAGTATACCTGTATTGCAAGGACGGCGATCGATGAGGCGAGGGCGCAGGCTACGCTTATTGTGCAAGGTGAGCCGTTATCATAATTTGAAACATTATTATCTACAGTTGGTTAACAGAGAAAAGTATCTACTCTACCTAGCAGTTCACTTGGTAAGGTGGATACTTATCTCGGTACACCAACTGATAAGAAGGTGGAGCGCAGTTAGAAGGATGAACCAACGTTGAGTTAATAAATATACAACAAGGTTAGGCCAGTTGTTTAGTTGGATGGCTCTGGTACCAGACCAGAGTCATCTGAACAATACGATTTAAAATCTCCATAAGTACTCCCATAAGTTGATAATACCACAGATTAATACAGATGGGACACTCAGCAGTTTAGGTATAAAGCTACTAGAACGCGGCAGGCCCTTGTCGCCGGGCCAATTCAGTGCGGGCTGCCGCGCACCCACGGTCAGTTCGATACTCACTCACACGCCGCGTCGTAAAAGAAGACAAACCTAACGAGTCAGAAGGTATAAGAATTATGCGATAGAAAGAGAGGCAACTTGTAGGTGAATATAACTGTAGATAATAAGCGTTGTGTTGTTGTAGCAAGAGTCGCTTTTTATTTAAATGATTTTGCGGAATGTCCCATCTCTATTAATCTGCGGTAATACTTCTTTAATTTTATATGTTCGAATACTGTGCATAAAACATCACGCTGCATGGGCAAGGTCGGGAAAGCCTTGGTTTCCAAATTGCAAGATTTTGCGCTAGAAATAAGTTTACTAAATCTGAAAAGTGACATCAACTTTGTCAGGATGATGACATTCAAACCCCGACGGGCACACACAAGTTTATGATGTGTCGTAATGTGAACTGCACAATCCCGGACTCTACTGAACTATTTGGAGGATTGCCAAACCTAACTGTTATGATTGCTGTAACTTTGTAGTTTATTTCTCTGTTTGTTCAAAACAGGTAGTTTAAAGTACGTTTAAGTATCTTTAACCTTAATATGTTAACCATACATTATAGACTGGTATGTATTGTAACAGCCTCAACCAGTGGCGATACTTGACCGTCCGTTCGGCGCACGGAGCAGTCAGCCTCGCTACTTCACGCGCTTATTCAGATTTATGCGATATCGCTGTCACGTTCGGTAGCGATACTGGTTCGCCTTCTGCGCCTCCAGTCTCGACATAGATAGCGATCACTCTACGTCCGAATACGGTCGCAATCCTAGTGGGGTACCTAGACGGTCAAAATTGACATGCATATGAGTATTCCGTGTTTGTCATGCAATTTTGAACGTCTAGGGTCCCCACTAGGATTTTGCGACCATTGGTTGCAACCATTGGTTGCCAGTCAATAAATAAGGAACTTCATACGCACTTATGTCTAAAGTAAAATAAATTGTTGGAAAAAGTATAACCTCCATTTTTCATAAGCTTTTGACTTCGGTTGTCGCTGAGATGAGATTGCGAGATGAATATGAAAGTTTTTTGAGAACGGCAATAGCCCTGCAGGTTCCATCCTTTACCCATAAAATTTGTTCTTACTGGTTTTATGACGGCTTATACTCCATTCTCTTCCAGACAAACCGAACCCCCCTGCCCTGGACGGCATCGACTGCCACGACAAGACTGCTACTCTTCGCTGGCGCTCTATGGGAGACAACCGCGCGCCCATCCTGCGCTACTCCATACAGTACAACACCACCTTCACGCCTGATACCTGGGACTTAGCCAGTGATAACGTACCGGCTATTGATACATCGTGGACAGTTCAACTCAGTCCTTGGGCTAACTATACCTTCAGGTACGTAACTGTTACACCATATCGCTCACCTAGTAATATATTGGCACATCTGCAAAAAATGCTAAATTGGGTTTATAGGCACACGTGTTCAAAGTGTATACCTAATCTAAAATATGTAGGTATTGACGTCTATACTAGTATCCAAACCCGGAAAATCTGTAAAAAAAAAAAAACGTAAAATGAACACATACATTAATTTCAAACATTTATAAAATCTTTAAATCCTCGAATGAATGAAACCGTAGATGTGCCAAAATATGACTAAGTGAGCGATATCTACTTTATTTATTTATTTAACAATTATGGAGGACTAACAACTACATTAGAACAAGACAGTAATAGAATAGTAAACAGTGAGCCAATAATAAGTCCTCACGATTAGAGACGGAAAAAAATAATTAAGCGAACACATACATATTATAAAAAGAAAACAGTTCAAAAACCAAATACACATTACACAATAGATTACCTCCATATAGTCTATGTTGAATACAATATAACAGATAATCGTATAAATAAGGCAACATTAAACACAATGAGATAGACGATGATCAATGAATTATAACTTGGTACAGTTTAATTTAATGTTAACAGTTTAATTTATTTTTTGAAAATCAAGCTTAGGCGTCTTCCGACTGTGACCACACTGGTGGTAAAGGGGTCAAGATCGTGCTGCTTACACTGGTTGTTGAAGGTTCTGCTTACACGCACAATACATGAGTTTTGCCTATAGTTTGCGAAGCTAAACGGCACCTTTATGAAAATCTTAATTCGTGCTTCTTAACAGCTTGGTTTAGAAGCATTAAATTTTGCACTAGAGTGCCTTATTTATAACAAAGATGAGCACTAAGGAAGGGTTATTAAAAATGAATCCCCTAAAGTGGTTAAATAGAGGATGAAAGTTCGTAATTTTTGCCGGTGGGATATTATCGGGCATAAGGCTTGTACAGGCTTTAATGACCTTCATGCTTGATACCTGGGATGTACCTGGCCAGTGATGATGTACCAGCTATTGACACAGCTCAGTCCTTGGGCTAACTACACCTTCAGGTAAATGTTACACCATATACAAGTCAAACCCGCCTTTGTACCTTTTATCTATACATCTATACAAATAAAAAAAATTGAAGTGTCTGTTTATAATGCCAAAATAACAGCTACACTCACAGGCACAATTAACCGGCCACCTTGTATTTCTTTCAATTTGCAGAAATCGTCAAATTTAGATCACATTTTATGAGAGGTACAGACGCCAGCACATCAAGCTACTACAATCTGTCAAATTTCTTTAATAGATTTTCAACTTTATCGCTAAAGCATTAGGTTTTTTTTTTTTATTTGTGTTGGGTTTGCTCTTGACTCTAGTCTAGGTCAGAGGTGACAGAGACAAAGTCGACGATGGAGTGAGCTTACCCAGAAGAAGCCTGTTCACTCTCACTTTGAAGAGATTAGGGTTGTATACGTTCGGAAACACAGACGCAGGTAGTGAGTTCCACTCTTTTGCTGTGCGCATTATAAAAGACATTTGGAATCGCTTAGTGCGAATTGGTGGAATAGCAACCAGGTAGGGATGGTAACTGGCAGTGCGTCTAGATGTCCGGTGGTAGAAGGGGGCCGGTGGAATGAGGTCGTGGAGTTCTCGGGCACACTCTCCGAAGTACAATCTGTAGAAGACCGACAAGCAGGCAACCTTGCGGCGATGAGCCAAGCTATGAAGCTTGGCATCCACCAGTTTTACGTCGCCAATGAGCCTCTTAGCTCTGCGTTCCACCGAGTCAAGCGCGGCTAGTTGGTACTTAGCTGATCCATCCCAAAGGTGACTGCAATACTCCATGCAGGATCGGACTTGCGCTTTGTAAAGGGTTAAAAGCTGTCCAGGCGTAAAGTATCGCTTCACCCTATTTAGGATGCCCAGTTTCTTGGCCGCAGTTTGGGCCTTGTACTCGATGGTGGCGCCGAAGTTGAGACCAGATGTCAACTCCATGCCTAGGAGCTCAAGTCGATCAGTTACAGGAACAGATGTACCCCGAAAAGTAGGAGTTTGGGCGAAACGACTCTTTTTAGCGGTAAAAAGACACGCCTGCGTTTTGGTGGCGTTAAAAGAGACCAGATTATCATCACCCCACTGGGAGACAAAGCTTAAAGTCAAATCTGTCCGCTCTACCATGGCCTCTCTCAAGGAACTAACTTCGGCCCCGCTGGTTTTTGCTCTGGACAAGTATCTCTCTGAAACTGTACTGTCATCTGCGTACCCAACAATACCAGGCCGAAGCAGGTCATTGATGTGCAGCAGGAAAAGAGTTGCAGAGAGAACAGACCCCTGAGGAACTCCGGCATCAATAGCCATAAGGTCAGAAGAGCAGCCATCAACAACTACTCTAATCGACCGTTCACTAAGGAAATCTGATATCCAGCTACAAAAATCAGCTGGGATGCCATAAGCAGGAAGCTTGCTGAGCAGAGCAGCGTGCCAGACCCTGTCAAAGGCCTTCGAGATGTCAAGCGATACAGCCAGTGCTTCGCCGTGTTTCTCGATGGCTTCGCCACAGCAGTGCGTGACATACACAAGAAGATCGCCAGTTGACCGTCCCCGGCGAAAGCCATATTGACGGTCACTGAGGAGATCATTGTCTTCAAGGTAGTTCAGCAACTTATTGTTCAGTACCCTTTCCAAAACTTTGCACAGAATGGAGGTAATGGCGATCGGACGGTAATGGGCAGGGTCTGCACGGTCGCCTTTTTTGGGCACTGGTTGTACATTTGCAAGCTTCCAGGATTTCGGCACCGTTTTTTTTTTCAAGAGAGAGGCGGAACAAACGTGTCAATACAGGAGACAGTTCAGGCGCACACTGCCTCAACACTCTCGCTGGAATGCCGTCAGGCCCGCTGGCCTTGTTCACGTCTAGACTGCACAATACTCTTCGGACATCTTTAATGTGTACTGCGATCTCCGGCATCGAGGAGTCACAATGAGGTACAGTAGGTGGTTGCTTTGAGCCAGCGTCCAGACGTGAATTGCTTGCGAAGAGAGATATGGATTTCACCAGACAGTGGTCAGACGTTCCCAGCGGGGTGAGACCGATACTGAATGACTGTCCGGATCAGATGCCAGCAGAAGGTCCAAGCAATTGGGTGTATGGCCGTCAACATCCGGTACCCGCGTTGCCACATTAACCATCTGGGTTAGATCTAGCGTTAAAGCAAAATTGCGCGCCTCCAACCCAGCATGGTCAGTTTTCTGGTATGGGAACAACCATTCTTTATGATGGGCGTTGAAGTCCCCCAGAAAAATAAGCTTCGCCGTTGGGTACCGTTGCTGGGCTACGTCAGTCGACTCCACGAGGAAAAAAGAACGCTGTTGTCTCCTGGTCACCGCTATGCGATCGGTAGATGCCGATGTAGAGAGATTTCTCCACGCCAGTATCCACAAGTAGCCATATGGCAGAGAAACCCGATTTCTCAAAGCAACGGAGACGACGACAACAAATGTCATCGCGGACGTACACACAGACCCCAGCTTGCTTCTTGAACTTGTGTTCAAGAGAGTACCCCGGGTAGTTGAGGTACGCCACGTCCGACGGTGTTGTTATCTTCGTCTCCGTTAGGAAAAACAGGTGCGGCTTCTCGGTCTCAAGGTGGTGATGGACCGAATCGAGATTGGAGTGCAACCCCCTGATATTAGTGAGGTGCACTTTTAGTGGGAGGAAGTGCAGCCGTTGTTTTACCTTATTTTTCTTCGCTTTGTGTGTCATATTGAGTGGAGTTGTTGGGGAAAAAGTCGACTTGTCGCGGCGCCGCTCAGTGATCCAAGTGGAACACTAGAGCCAACCAAACCTACGGGGAACTCATCTGGAGACTGCGGGGACGCCCGAACCCCCCCGGATATGGCCACCGGGTCCTCCCATCCAGTCGCCGGCTGGCACGGTGGAGCATACCGGGATTTTTCGCGAGTTGGCGGGGCAGCCTTTGGCACGTGGCTGGCGTGCTACTTGGGCCCCCTACTGACTGCGGTCGGCCAACGGCTGGCACCGTGCTTCGGATCCCGCTACCCTCCAAAATGAGTTACCCGGCTAGCTGACTCAGAGACCACAACCGGTGCCAAACAGCGCAACTGACAATCTCCTTCTCCCCCAAAGGCACTGGCACTCCCACACACCGACGGAACACAGCAAGCTGCTTGGCGCCGGACTCCGGTGGGATGGTGGTCGCGAGCCAGGCGGCCCCTTGCGGAGCCTACCACCGCTAAGTGAGATCGTTCAGCCGTACCACAGGCAAGCCTGTGGTGCCGTTGCCCGGGGTGGACCACTAGGAGGTAGATCCCAAAACCACCCCAAAAGGTTCCCAGGTTCAAGGTTGATTGGGAAAATTTGACAGTTTCGGGTAGCTTGACCTGCTGGCGTCTGTACATTGAATTGAAAATTAAATTAGGTAGCTACCTATAAGGTAAAAAAAAAAACAACAAAAGTCTTGAAAAAAAAGTCGTTTATTAAAAGATGCATACCAAAAATCGATTTTGTGAAAATCTTCGATGAAAATTTAACAATTTTAATTTTGATTATGGGGTTCAATTAAAAAAAAATAATAATAATAGGTGTTGCCGCCTCGGGCTCTGATGACTTCTTGGAGCCGGTTTGGCAATCCATCCATGATATCTTGGATATCCGATTGGGGGATATTGTGACATTCCTCTACCACAGCCGTCTTGAACTCTCCTAGGGTCGTAGGGGCTGGTACTTTTGCTCGAACACGTCTTTTGAGGTTGTCCCAAATGTGCTCAATTGGGTTAAGATCGGGACTGCGTGCCGGCCATGGTAAAATTTAAATCCCGACCTCATTAAGGTACTCAGTGACGGATCTTGCGGTATGGCAACGTGCATTGTCATACATTAATATAAAGTTGTCACCAATGAATGGTACGAATGGTATGACATGGTCTTGAATAACTTCCTCCACATATCTTTGAGCGTTTACACTGCCTCTATCAAACACAGCAAGATCGGTACGAGCCTCGTAAGAGATACCTCGCCAAACCATTACAGATCCTCCCTGGTAACCCACTGTTTCGATAATAGCGCATGGAGCAAATCTTGCATTTTGGCGTCTATAGACACGCTGACGTCCATCTGGACCTCTTAAGGCTATTCTGCTCTCATCTGAGAACGGTACGTCCTTCCATTCCTCCACAGTTCAGTCAGTATATTCTCGCGCAAAAGCAAGTCTAGCTCTACGGTGTTGTGCAAGCAGTTGTGTGGCGCGAGCTGGACGAAAAGCCCTCAGATTTCTTTCTGCCAGTCTTCTTCTTATGATACGTTCACTCACACTGACATTTCTCACCTCAAAAATACGCGTACGAGCTTTAGTAGCGGAGCAAAAGCGGTTGCTCAACACGTTGCTGACAACGAAGCGGTCATCTCGAGTCGAAGTGCATCGATGTCGGTCTTGATCTGGCCTGCGGGTGTATGAGCCTGTCTCCCGAAATCGTCTTATGGCATCCCGTACCGTTGTTCGAGGTACACCGAGTGTACGAGCGATGCGACGTTGGCTGTACCCAGCGTCAGCTAAAGTCACTGCGTTAGCTGCACCAGTTGCATCGAGTGGCATTTTTTACAGTCACAAACAATAAACAAACACTACAAACTCAAATCAAACAATATTCACACACTATGGCAGAAAAGAACAGGAAATGTTAATACGGTAACGCAACGGCAACAATGTCAAACAACGACTAAATTCCAAAAACCCGTCAGTGACACAAATTTAGGACACAAAATGAGGGTATAAGTATTTAAATATATTGCTAGAGAACCCACTTAACAAAAAATAAAACAGTAGATAAGCCATAGTTAACGTTAACAAACAGGGCGAGGAATGATAGAGGTGGGTGGTTAATTGTTTAAGCCCTCAAAAAGAAGAGAAAAATCCGTATCTATTTTTCCCGAATTCTACGGATTTTCTCTTCTTCCTTTTCGGACTTATACCCTTATTTTGTTTCCTAAAATTGTGTCACTGACGGGTTTTTGGAATTTAGTCGTTTGACATTGTTGCCGTTGAGACAATTCATTTAAATGTATACTGCTGTGGTAGGGAATTTATATTTATCTATTATTCTCCACTTTCAACATGGCGTCTCACCGATTTAGTTACTCTGTGCATAAAAACAATGACAGTAATTCATAGATCGACCATTGACCATAGAAAGAGGACTGTCAGCTGTCACAACAGTGTCACATCAGTCCACTTCTTGAGTATTAAACATGTCAAACGTCATTAATCAATCAAAATTACAGCTTACCGCCATGTCAGATTTTTGTTGTGTGTTGCAATTTCAAGTGTAATTAACTGTGGTTTACCAGCAAACAAAGCCATTTTATAGTAATTGGACAGTTGAGAACTGTTTTAAATGTATTTCGCTATTTTTATGTATGGTGTACACGTACCTGGCCCAAGGTCCATACATTTTGGAACATCTCCTTTTCATAGTGCGTTATTTCCGCACTGCTTAAAAACTTAATAAAACTTATAAAACTATATGAACACTTAAAACTTATATGAACAACTTTCACTATGGGACCAACTATGAAATCACGGAAAAAAATCGGCTGTTTCATACATTTTTGTCGGGTATGTATTAAACTTTTGTATGAAACAGCTGATTTTTATTTCGTGATTTCAGATTTGGTCCCATAGTGAAAGTTGTTCATATAAGTTTTAAGTGTTCATATAGTTTTATACGTTTTTAAGAAGGAGCTCGTGGCTAAGTAATAACAGCCACACGGGTCGATCCATCAGGTTAAGCTACGCTTGCCGGGGTTGGTCTGTGGATGGGTGACCATCTTTTCATACCGAGACTCCTCCGTGCCTCGGAAAGCACGTTAAGCCGTTGGTCCCGGCTGTCATTCCTGGATCTTTGACAGTCGTTACGGGTTGTCAGAAGCCCGAAAGTCTGACAACCAGTCTTACCAAGGGGTATCGTATTACCCAGTAACTGGGTTGTGGAGGTCAGATAGGCAGTCGCTCCATGTAAAATACTGGTATTCAGTTGCATCCGGTTAGACTGGAAGCCGACCCCAACATAGTTGGGAAAAGGCTAGGCAGATTGATAGTTTTATAAGTTTCAATAAGTTTTTAAGCAGTGCGCAAATAACACACTGTGAAAATTTGCGCACTGCTTAAAAACTTTTCCTGAATAATTGTTATAACGTTATGCTATTTTAAAATAAAGTTCGTTCTTATTCCACCTTCAAAAGTCATGTTATGTATGAGACACATATAAATTTCTATAGTTACCAACCTCTAGCGAGGTCGATCGACAGATGAGAGGATGAGGAATAAGTGCGCGAGATGCGTGGACTAAGATGAAGTAGTAGTGCAGTAGTATAATGAAATCTTTTAATTTTCCAGGGTTGCAGCTTGGAACAAGATCGGACCTTCCACTCCATCATCACATTCCGAAGTGTGCACGACTCAGCCCGATGTGCCCTACAAGAATCCCGATAACGTGGTGGGAGAGGGATCCGATCCAACCAACATGGTCATCTCTTGGTCGGTCAGTATCCACACACACTTATTTCAATATGTACTAGTTTTATTGTGAAGTGGAGACTGATGTTTTCTGTCTAAAACTCAGTTTCTGAATGTAAAATTGCCCAACAGACTGTCAATCGAATGTTAACTGCTCAAACCCCTTGACGTGAGTTTGACAGCTGTTTAGCCTTTTATAAACCAGGTCTCACGTTCTAATATTATATCACGTTGTCTTGATCATGAAGCTATTTGATCACATAATTATGACTAATTTTATGACTCAGAATATCTTGCTCACCATGACTAAAACATAATTCTTCTCGAGATTGGTAATAAACCAACCGTCTCTAATTTTTTATTCCTTTTATAGAAAATGCCTCAAATCGAGCACAACGGTCCCGGGTTCTACTACCTGGTAACATGGCGACGCAACATAACTGGACAGCCGTGGAACGAGGAACAAGTGCGCGACTGGCAACAGACTGAGCACATCGTGCCTAACACGCCCACCTTCGTGCCCTACAAAGTCAAGGTAAGCAGTCTTTTCAAAGTAATTGACAAAACGAGTTGAGTGGAGAAAGGAGAGGCAGGCCATTGCCCTGCAGTAGGACAAGACAGTCTGAATTATTATAATTTTGATTTACTTGTATTCAAACTGCTGCTGAACAAAACTACTAGATCACCATACTCACCATAGAAAAAAGCCAAACTGAGACTGTTGAAAAACATTTACTATAATAAATTAAACAAATAATTGTACATTACCATGTCCCAACAGGTAACCGCAGTGAACTTCAAGGGAACATCGAATGTGACGCCTGTAGAAGTCATCGGCTGGTCCGGAGAAGACATTCCCTTGCAAGCGCCTCAGAACTTCACCCTTGTACAAGTCACCACCGGCACCACAGCCGTCCTCAACTGGAACCCAGTCCCACCAGAATCAGTGCGAGGACACTTCAAGGGATACAAGATCCAAACCTGGGTCGATGGCGAAGAGGACAGGCTCAAGGAAATCCTAGTCAAAGCTGACACGTCCAGCGCTTTAGTCAGTAAATTCAAACCTTACAAGAAGAACAATGCCAGGATCTTGGTTTACAACGGCCGATTTAATGGACCTCCTAGCGATACCCTCAGCTTCCACACTCCTGAAGGTAAACCTGGCACTGTCAAATCTTTTGAAGTCTACCCCATTGGCTCCTCAGCCATGCTTCTAAAATGGGACAAGCCCATCGACGAGAACGGAGTCCTTACCGGATACAAAATCTACTACCAGAAGGTCACCGGAACATCTCTAGGACCTATCCAAGAGAGGAAGAAGGAGATCGATCCTAAGTTTGACCGCGCAAAGTTGGCTGGGCTTGAACCTAACACGAAGTACCGCATTGAGATCAGAGCGAAGACGAAGGCTGGCGAAGGTGACAGGTACTACGTGGAACAATCTACTAAAACAGTTGTGACAGCTAAGCCTGAAATTCCTCTATTTGAGACGAGTACACTGCCAGCTAAGGAAGGAACTGCTCATATACTTGTCCGTTGGCTTCCATCTTTGGATGGGCACGCGGGAACTCACTTCGTCGCGTGGTACAAGTTGAAGGGCCATCCTGATTGGTCTAAGACTAATGAGGTGACTGACGATGACTACGTGATCCTAACGGGATTGGAACCAGGTCAGGTGTATGAAGTGAAGCTGACGGCGCATGACGGAGAGTACTTCAGCGCCAGCGAGATTAAGGATGTTGATACTACCATTGGTAAGTATTGCTACTATGAGCATGAAAACTGTATGTAGATCTTGAAAAAGTAGTGTCGTATCTCTCCACTATCTTTTTGTTTTTGTTTGCTGTTCTTATAATCAAAGAAGTACAGAGGAAAACAGTCATTACTAAAAAAAACGGGTTACTTGAAAAAGTAGTGTTGTATCTCTCCACTATCTTTTTGTTTTTGTTTGCTGTTCTTATAATCAAAGCTGTACAGAGGAAAACAGTCATTACTAAAAAAAAACGGGTTACTTGAAAAAGTAGTGTTGTATCTCTCCACTATCTTTTTGTTTTGGTTTGCTGTTCTTATAATCAAAGCGGTACAGAGGAAAACAGTCATTACTAAAAAAAACGCGTTACTTGAAAAAGTAGTGTTGTATCTCTCCACTATCTTTTTGTTTTGGTTTGCTGTTCTTATAATCAAAGCGGTACAGAGGAAAACAGTCATTACTAAAAAAAAACGGGTTACTTGAAAAAGTAGTGTTGTATCTCTCCACTATCTTTTTGTTTTGGTTTGCTGTTCTTATAATCAAAGCGGTACAGAGGAAAACAGTCATAACTAAAAAAAAACGGGTTACTTGAAAAAGTAGTGTCGTATCTCTCCACTATCTTTTTGTTTTTGTTTGCTGTTCTTATAATCAAAGAAGTACAGAGGAAAACAGTCATTACTAAAAAAAAAAACGGGTTACTTGAAAAAGTAGTGTTGTATCTCTCTATATCTTTTATTTTTGTTTGCTGTTCTTATAATCAAAGCTGTACAGAGGAAAACAGTCATTACTAAAAAAAAAACGGGTTACTTGGTTACTTATGTATTTTTGTACTGGCTTAAATAAAACATTGCCTTTTTTATTTGAGTTTCTTTATTTCAAGAGGTAAATGTAAATAAAACCAAATCCTCCGATATAAAATCTCAATCCCGAGAAAATATCTGATTACCTAGAACTCAAACTTTTTATCCATTGTTCAAGGTACCTACCAAACTTAGACAAAAGGTCAAAAGTCAATAATAACAAAAATATTGGCTATCATTTAGTTAATATTTTCTTTATTGATAAAGGTAAACATACAACGCAAACCACCGTCGCGTTGTATGTTTGTAACCTTTAGCAATAAAGAAAATATTAACTCGAAACATAAATACATATATACACCTATATATTTACGTTTCAAGTTAATATTAATTGTCTATGGAAAATTGACTCTAATATAATAACAACACCCAAGACGTACAAGCTGACATGCCCTAATTTAAAAAATAAATAACACTTATTTTACGAAATATTTTATAGGTATACCTGTAACCTATAAAATATTCCATAGACAATTATATCATAATATAAGTGCAGAATGATGCTGATTTCATTGATTACATGCATGACATCAACGGCCTTACAAACCAATAATAATTCAGGTCATACTTTTTTTATACAAACATGACGGCTTTCATAAAGATTATACAATGCTGTTCAATTTTTACTGGTCCTTTCCTGCATGGTAAATGCATCACAATTGTATTTTACAGTTCGCAAACAATATCGCGACTCTTAAACAAGGTGTATCAAAATGTAACAACATTCAGGGTCTCGTAGTAATTTAAAAGTTAAGCAAAACTAGAGAATATAATTCTGAAATCGATATCTATGCTTGTGCCTTGTAAAAGAGGCCTCGCTCTGAAATAGGACAGTAACGAGCTTATATTAATTATATTCATTGTCAGTATTGTCCTTCTACACCCTGTGTTTACGTTTCTCATTTAATGCTCCTTTCGCAGGAATAAATTTCTATTGAAATAAGCACTATATTTGTGCTCATATATATAGCAGTATATAAAATACATAAAGATAGAATCTTTATGTATTTTTATCTACATGTATATATAAATAATTTTATCCCACCATTTCTCCACAGACGGCCCAATAGTAAAGCCAGGTGAAGACAAAACGGCTACAGCTGGTTGGTTCATCGGCGTGATGCTAGCACTGGCGTTCCTTCTACTGGTGCTAGTACTGGTGTGTGTGGTGCGACGCAATAGGGGCGGCAAGTACGACGTGCATGACAGGGAGTTAGCGCACGGAAGGAGGGACTATGCCGAGGGAGGCTTCCATGAATATACGCATCCGTGAGTACATATAAATCTATATATATAAATAAAAATCAATCGCCGAATGTATGTACGCGCATAACTTCAGAACGGTTGCACCTATTTGGCTAATTCTTTTTTTTTGTGTTTGTAATTGTCTGGACAAGGTTTGTATGAAAAAAAAATCGGGAACGCTGAAAGTGTAATTCCCATAGAATTTTGTATGAATTATTGAAGTTTTGACAGGACAACGTTTATCGGGCCAGCTAGTTTATAATAGAATTTGTCCAAGAGAATGTTGTCTTTCTGGTTTTCCACAACCACAGTGACAACACGAGGGTATGTCCTCAATATTCTGAGTACTGAACTCTTAGATAGTGGGCCCAGACTGACTAATCTGCACACCACAGTTGACCATGGCATCAGCTGTTTCAGTACAGCCTTAGGCTTAACGATACGTACATATGAGACGTAGTCTGTTTGATTTATGCCTTAGCACGACGTGTGACTCTGGATTTTGAATTTGTTTGTCTTTTTCAAATTTCAGATGAGAATATTTTCTTGTTTCATACTTTTTATTTAAATTATTTTCGGTTAGTAGTATAATTCCGTGATAAAGTATTTGCAGAGCCGCTTTACAATTTTTAAAGAAGAATAATTATTATATAAATGTATTCTGGGCTGGTTTGGAGAGAAAATAATAATTGCTTAGCTCACATCTGAGGCGTGATTTAGAAATTATTCATAATTATCGGGTGCATGCAAGCAAATCCGCGACTAACAGCTAACAATATATAATATTTTAAATGTGCTAATTAAGCCCTTACATTTGATATTGGGTATCATTAAGAAAATATATATATATATATATAGTTCATGATTTATGTCCTCTAGAGGGCGCCATATTCAATTTAATGTGACGTCACATAGCCTATAACCAGCGGACAATCAAGATGCTTCCAACGATACCTCATTTGTCAAATTATGATAAGGAGTTTAGAAGAGCATACATACCGGTCAAAATCACAACCCTCTTGTTTGCTTCGATGTAGTCGGGTAAAAAGAGCGGTCTCGCGCTTGTCATGGTAGCACTGCTGATATCGAATTTATGAATGGTCTTTTAACAATAAACTAATTCTAACTCCAAATGTATCTCTCTCAATATTTTACTTTATTCATTCCAGTCTCGACAATAAGTCTCGTCACTCAATGAGTAGCGGCAACAAGCCCGGCCCTGAAAGTGATACCGACTCCATGGCAGAGTACGGCGAAGGAGAAACAGGTACGTTTGTTAAACAGTTTCTAATGTGTGACTCTTCTTTATTGCCCCTTCACACAATGGCTAGCCAACGCTGATCAGTGAAAAAACCTGTGTTAAGTTTATCCTTAATAACAAGAAATCACACATTACATAGCGGTATTTTGTCTTTTTTTCTTGTGCAGTACTCCTTTGATAACAGGAGGCAAATCCCTTGGCTTTATTTGCCACTAACGATTAGGTTTTTTTGTTACGCAACAAAATAGATGTTATTAGCGTTGGTAAGTCAATGTGTGTCGGTATTTTCTTCGCCTAACTTTCTATTTCTTGCTTTGTTTTTGACTAGATCTAAGCTTGTCATTCAAGAAAATAGATTTTGTTTTGGTATTTTTATTTGCAATTTTTATTAGTAAAAAAACTGCAAACAGTGTCCTTATCTTCGACCATTAGTAACCAGCACGCATTTCTTATGTTTTACTTTGATTGCACGTTCGCTACCAAAATAGTTTTTATACTAAACATATAAAGTTTTGCATCACTTTAAAATAACAACTTATCTACGGCATTGAGGGGAGAAAAGGTCGCCTCTCATGGTCCTTCGAGCCGGATTCCACTTCATATCACAAAAAATACAATGTTTTCATATCTCAATAACCTGAAATGATACTATTGTGTTACCAAATAATCCAAGAAAACAATGACGGTTTTAACATTAAAAACAAACCATAAAGTGTGCAAAACTTTTTATGATCAGTGTAAAAACCTCCCCGTTTTGCTAACGCATGTGTGTCGTTGTGGCTGTAAAAGCATAAAGCATGTGTTTCCAGCGGGTATGAACGAGGACGGCTCCTTCATCGGTCAGTACGGGCGCAAGCGACGGCCCCCAACCACAGGACAGACTGATTCCGCCTCACAGGCCTTCGCCACACTCGTCTAAACCCATTACCTCTCCTTCTACCTTGCACCCTTTGATTGAAGCTTTTGTGTACTGAGATGATGATATTGTGTAGCTTTAGGGCCAGGAATTTATATTATACAAGACATGATTTGTAATATTTAGGGGGTCTTCAATGCAATTAGATTTTAATCCGCCATCTGCTTTTAAAGTTTTGTTCAATAATGTCGTCTATCTCAGTAAACATTCTCCAAATATAGCTACGTTCTCGTAAGCCTGAAACGTAACGTAGTGCCATTGCATCACAATAAAATGCAACATAAAACAGTCCGGTACTGACAGCCAATCGCCGTAGGCAACTCCCTTGTTCTTCGTTCTGATTGGTAGAAAATTGATGGTGACGTCGCCCGCCAAAATTTTGTTCTTTATTACGTTTTGATCTTTGAATTATGTTGTGAATCTTTTTTTATATAGATCTGGGCCAGTACTACTGCTGGTTTAGGCAC
The DNA here is from genome assembly GCA_948252095.1 of Dicycla oo. Taxonomy (NCBI): domain Eukaryota; kingdom Metazoa; phylum Arthropoda; class Insecta; order Lepidoptera; family Noctuidae; genus Dicycla; species Dicycla oo. Next base: position 33,003,661 of record OX411711.1, read on the forward strand.
GATTTTCATACACCCGACAGAAATGAGTAAAAAATAGAACTTTTGTCTTTGTATGAAAATCGTAGTTTTAAAATTTAAACAAGGGCGTCCAGTCTTTATTGCACTATTTCAGAAATAGTTTAAAATAAAGGCTTTATCACTTAGTATTTCATTATTACCCTTCGCAAGTAATTTTTGCAGCTTAGGTTAGGTTATAAGTACAGAATAATTTGTATGTAAGTAACTTTAGGTTGTAAAGAAACAAATGATATTATTTCGAGTGAATATTTCCTACTTAAATGTTTATTAGCGTGCTTTGTTATACGTTTTGCGTTTGTTTTAATGTTGATATTATTATTTCCTCGTTCCGTCCCTTTCCTCTTTTTCTTTGCCTGCACGAGCGACGTTTTTGTTTCGTTTTGTAAGGTATGATTTTATTTTTGCTTTTTGCATTTTATTTTGCTAAAGAATTATTTTTTTGGCCCAATGTTTAGGAGGCCCATGGTATTCCTTCATTAATTATGGAATACAGAACGGATTGTCCATGATCTAAATATGTTTTTTTTTTTTAATGGCATCTAGCAAGTGACTGGGAGATTGCCGGCTGCTTAACCGGGCTATCCTGTGGATGCCCAATAAATAATTCCTCCAGCCAGGGCAACCCAAATATGTAGTATAGTAATGAGTGACGTATATTAACAGTGTATAATACTTTAGGTCGTTTCACGGAGGACGGCTCATTCATCGGGCAGTACGTGCCGGGCGCGCGGGTGCTGCCCCCGCCGCCCGCGCCGCCCCTACCGCCAGGCGCCGCGCCAGCGCAGGCGCAACCCCCCACCTACGTGTAGACAGCGCCACCTACTGCCACTGAGGAGTACCGCGGTACAGCGCCCGTGTACAATCATGTGTGAATGTGCTACAGCGCGGGAAAAGGTGTCGGGGAATCATCAAATTTAAAATTGGAAGACACATCTAGAATGATAAAACTGAGCACCTCATTTTCCGCTCTGTTGCATATAATATCTGTAAGGGCGTTCTGTAGCTCTGTTTCTTTCACACTCATTCGAAATGAGTAAGTGTGAAAGAGTAGAGAGACATTTTGTCGTGTTAGACTTAAATAACGTCACGATTTCTCAGTGTCTTGCACGCGTCGAGAGTTTTATTTAGGATTCTAATTTCGCATTGTAAAAAGTATTAACATACTTTACTAGGTTTCACTATGGCATTATGTGACTTTTATTGAAATATCGAATATTTATATCGATAGCCGCGACCATCTCGATTATCTAATACGGCTTATTTATCTTGTTTTGAGGCGCGAAGGTAATATCTATGATCTAGAACTGCACTGCCATTCTTCTTACTTATTTCAGATTGCCGAAAAATAGACGAACTCACGAGAGTCAGTTTGCCGTAGGAGAAAGGGTCAATTATTACCATCATGCCTTTAACACGACGAAAAACTGTCTTTACTGTCAGTAAAGATTTCGTTCAGTAAAAATCTCGCGTGAGTTCCAACTATTTTCCCAGCGCTTGAAATTAATCAGTGATCTATCGGTAGTATAATTTGACAGTGATTGTATTTAGTTGAAATTTATTAGCGTGTAAGTATTAGTGTAAGCTGATAACGAAGCCTACCTTTCTGTTTCGGCCGGCTGTTAGTGTCAATAGACATGGCTATAAGGTTTTATTGACTATCTTCCCTGAGATCGTAGCGATCGTCTCTAAGTCTGTTGAACGTTTCGTTATTTAAGAGACTGATTTTAAGTAATGAGAAATAGTCAAACTGGCACTAACGTTCGGGTTTTGGGGGCTCTTCTATTCGCTCAATATTTTTAGAGCATGTATTAAGATCTGACAGGCACTTATAAACTTAAATCTTGATTAGATCCCGTAGAATCCTGTATTCTCACTTCCGTGATCTAGAATTGCCTACCTTCGTAGTTTCCTTGGGTCATAAAATTTTCGACCACCTTTTCTGGCCTAAATAAAAGGTCACGTCAACTCAAAACATTCGACTGTCCAAAACCTGAACGTTAATATCTCGGCTTGTTAGTTAGTAGGCGATGTTTCGGCTCGATATCAATTACGGTAGCTGGTCAAGACTTGAGATAAGAAAAGCTATTTTTATCACAAAAATAAGGTAATTAGCTCTGGACTCCGGTGGTCATTTGCGCTCGTTGCGAACTTATCAGGCTTCGTAGATTTGGCTTAAGGAATTAAAATGATAAGTAAGGATTAAGGTTGGTTTATTAACATGCAAAACGGGTCTCTATCGGTTTGGTGTATATGCGATGAAGCATGGCAGCCAATGGTCAGTTCGCAATACAAAATTCATGTATCGCTTATTTTTATATCAAATGCATATCTTTCTAATAACTCTTTTGAAACACGCTGTGGACCATAAAGATTTTTATTTTACGAATCAAACCTATGACTGTTATTAAAATTCAAATATATCTTCGTCATTCTAAAATGTAGATACGTTTAAGCGTTGACCAAGCTTGTTCAATGAATAGGTGTCGTCTTCCTTTACCGTGTTGTTGAATATTGCGCATGTACTTAGGAAATCTATTTAATATTTTAGTTAACCATTAAGAACTCTTCTTTATGTTGTACTTTCTAACACTACATTCTCTTATGTATTAAGTGTATCTGCAAAATTTTACAACACACAAGTGATTGAAGCGACAAATGAGTATCTATAAAAATCTATATTTTATTAAGAAAAATTAAATAAAATATTTTTATATAATTGCGCAGTTTGACCACCGGGGCATATTGTGGTGCTTTGCAGAGTTAAAGAGAGGCGTGGTTCGGTGTTGTGATGGTCTATTGTAGCGCGGAGACGTCGATGGTTTCCTGTCCCCTCCCTATCCTCCTGACGTCACTTTATCCCACCTCTGGTGTCAGTTCACGCAACTAATCGCATTGTGGTCTTTGAACGAAAACGTCTTCGCTAAATAAAACTCTAGGAAGAAGTTTAGACGTTCTAATAAAGCTATTGAAAGAAGACTTTAGAATGGAGTCCAATTGAAAGTCGTCAAAGAGACGTAGTTCAAATCATCCACTTTACATTTTACCATAGTAATATATCACTTATTTATTACATAGGTGTAAATCACCAACATTATCAACTTGTATAAAAGCCGCTTGAAATGTGTGCGTGTTGTGTGCTGACATGTCTGACTGTAACTTAGTAGGCGAAATGATATTCGGAAAGAATCTCTGTTATTAGGAGTTACAAAAATCTCAAATTATCCCTCAACACTTCGAATTTTATCCATCGATCATCGGTACACTAGTATCGATTGTTATCGATAAAGTTAATTGTATAGAACGTTTATCACTCTGATATTGTAGTTATCCGTTACCATACACCATGGTACATCTCGCAAATCTCGAATGAATTTAAAGTACGGGGCGACCCGTCAGTAAAATGTCTCTCTTACGTAGTAATAAGTCCTCTTTATAGGCTTCTTTTGTATTTGAATTTCTCATATTTGACTATTATTAAAGTTTTGCACCGATCACATTGAAGTTAATGCCCAAGTTAATGTTTCTGATTTTGGACAATTGCGGGCTCGACACCATTGCTTCCAGATACTAGTGTTGCATAACGCCACGAAGTATAATTGGACGTATTCAATGATCGTTAGCAATCGTCTCGAGCCGCATATCTCAAGTGTATCGTGTCTAGATTAAGGCTAGGGATTCGTGTTAACTAATGTTAGATAGCCAACGCGTTCGCTTACTGCATCTGTACATGTATATTTATTCTTTGCCTTATCTGTACCTACTGTATCCAGTTCTATTCGTGCACTGGCGGACATATTGTGTGCACATGCACACTAAGAACCGTCGATTTATTTTATTATAATTTATTCATATGTGTATACTTATTTCTCCGCCTGAAAGGTGTCGGGTCTTAATTGAGTACATTCCAGACGGTCTAACCATGTTGATTTTTCAAATCGTTTAATTTAAAGTCTCTCCGATGACGCGTCGGTCAGATGTAATCTGAACTATGTTTATAAAACTTTAGACCGGCAGCTGAGACAAGGAACGTAATTTATTAATTATTTAAATAATTAAACCTTACACATATTTATTTCTCCTCGTTATTACGTATAGTTTCACAAAGGTAAAATGTTCGATGCCAACATTTTGATCGTTCTCATTTAGAGCTTATACTGTAACTATCGGTACCTTATACATTGCATATTTATATTTGATGGCACTGTTATTGTAACCCCTTTAAGTTATTTGTTAAGGAGTCTTTATCATGTCTATTGTCTAGTAAGAATTTAATATATATCTATTAATATTAATTGATTATAGTAGGAGCCTTGTTCTATTCGCGTCTGTTTTTGTCGCTTTTTATACCCGTTAACGATTTGAAAATTCTGTCTTGATGAAAAAAAATACTTGTTACGGTTCGAAATGACAATTTTGATATTAGATTGTTAGCCACCGGTTTACGGTGGATATTCTCACTGCCTTCCCTACTAAATTACACTGTGTTCATTTTATTTTACACGTACCTAGTAAAGAATACTTGCCTTATGTAAAATTATGAATGAAAATGTGATTTTCATCGATCCAGATTCGACCTGACAGCACAATGTCTGCATTTATTTAGTGTCACAATATTTACCGTGAATTGTATCAATGTAGAGATCCCTAGTAATAATCGTACTTCGCCGTACTCTAGTTTGTTAGCAGTTGAATGTAATTGTTGTGTAACTTTATTCGGTCGCAAGTGTAACGAACTTCTGAAACATTATTGGATATAATTATAATTTATGGAAATGTAATAGACCTAATGTTAATAGTAGCTGGTCATATTGAAAGCATTCTTCGCTATTTAGATGAAATAGTTTGAACACGTAAAAAAGCTGTGTTCGTAGTATTCAATCAGTTTTATTACATCTTCGAGACTTTGTCATTACATTCTCCCGATGGTTATGATCAAAGGAACAGTATTATAATAAGATTTATGCTTTCAATATGTTTGGTTCACTAAATATTTAGTAATAGCCGAAGTATTCGCTAAATACGAACTGGTAGATTCTAATTGTTGTGAGGTACATTCAGTGTTATCTATAATGTTGACGATGCTTGGTTTTCACCATTGATGACAACAGTTTTAATTCATGACAGCTTGTGAGTTTTATATTAAAAAAGTACGCTAGACGTCTCACCTTTGATATTAAACAGAATGGAGAAAATTAAAGCATCAATAACAATTTAATTATATTTGCTAAGCAAGCTTTTTATCTACTTTGGACTATTTTGTTGGTTAGATAATAGTTTGCATTTATTATATAAAATAAATATGTTTAAAAATCATGACAAAAGTGTAGGCAAAGACTTGTGGAAAATTATCTGATCTGACCCGTACGATTCTGTTCACGAATTATCGTAAATTACATTTTAGTTCGCATTAAGTAACTGTAATTTATTGTAACTATGATGAATATTTTTTTATGTTGCATAGAAAATAAATATTAAGAAATTAATTTGGTGCGTTTTTATTTTATCTTTTCTCACCCTTTAAGGGGACTGTAGGACCTAAAGCGCGTTCACTGTCGACTACATAGAACTAGAAAGACAAGCGCGATGACAACGCTGGTAATGTATCGCAAAATATGAAGCAATAATCTATTTCCAAAAAATCTATTGTTTGGACTAAAAAATTAGCAACTAGCATATATCCCGAAGAGTATCATATATTTTTTCTGATTTTGTTTACTGCAGTAGATCATATATTTTAGGCATTATAAAACTTGCGTTTAGGTTCTGTAGTCCCCTTAAAATGAAGATTTTATTAAGTATGCCGAAAGATGATTTAGTAAATTGTTTGTCGAATATTAATGTACTAGCCTCTTCCCGCGACTTTGTCCGTGTGAAATTTCTAGTTTCCCCGACCCACCCCACCGCATCGCATATCCTCCGTGGAGTATTGCAGCCACCTTTGGGATAGATCAGCTAAGTACCAACTAGCCGCTCTTGACTCGGTGGAACGCAGAGCTAAGCGGCTCATTGGCGACGTAAAACTGGTGGATGCCAAGCTTCATAGCTTGGCTCATCGCCGCAAGGTTTGGATTGTACCTGAGGATTGTACTTCGGTGAGTGTGCTCAAGAACTCCACGATCTCATTCCGCCGGCCCCCTTCTACCATCGGACATCTAGATGCACTGCCAGATACCATTCTCTACCTAGTTGCTATTCCACCAATTCGCACTAAGCGTTTCCAAATGTCTTTTATAATGCGCACAGCAAAAGAGTGGAACTCACTACCTGCGTCTGTGTTTCCGAGCGCATACAACCCTAATTTCTTCAAAGTGATAGTGAACAGGCTTCTTCTGGGCAAGCTCACTCCATCGTCGACTCTGTCTCTGTCGTCTCCGACCTAGACTAGAGTTAAGAGCAAACCCACCTTAAAAAAAAAGTTATTTCCGACTTTTTGCTCGCCTCCTTACACTACGACCGTAGCGTGATGTTAAATGGCATATAACCTTCCTCAAGAATTGGGTTATCAAATGCATTTTTTTTTCTAATCTGATTGGTAGTTCCAGAGTTTAGCGCGTTCAAACAAACTCTGCAGCTTTGTTATTTCTATAGATATAAAAGTATCAGTTTCATGAGAAAATAATTAATTATCCTCAATAGACACTTTTAAAAGTAACTCACAAACTATTTTATCATAAACTAGCTGGCCCGACAAACGTTGTCCTGTCAAAATTTCAATAATTCATACAAAATTCCCATAGAAAATGCACTTTCAGTTTTCCCGAATTTTCCCGGCAGTCTTGCCCTGAGAATTAGAAACAACAAAAAAGTAAGTATTCATATTAGTGCAGTCGTTCGCCTGTTATGCGCGTACATAAATTTCGGCGATTCATTTTTATACCTATAGGTATGTACTACCTTTTTTTTTTGTGGATGGGAAATCATCAAATAACTTCTCCCGCTCTGGGTGGAGCGGGAGGGCGTGTCAAACTTCTACTGACTAAAACCCACCCGTGTATACCTGACCCGACAAACGTTGTCCTGTCAAAAATTCATTAATTCATACAAAATTCCCATAGAAAATGCCTTAAATGAAGTTTTCCCGAATTTTCCAATTTTCCCGGCAACTTTTCAAATATTTTATTTCATTCAAACCTTGTCCTGACAATTACAAACACAACAAAAAAGAATTATCCAATTTGGTGCAGTCGTTCGGTAGTTATGCGCGTACATACATTTCGGCGATTCATTATTATATAATATATAGGTAGATAGATAAACTACGATGTTGGTAACAAATACTTAGGTAGGAAGTACATTTGAAAGTAGTTTGGAGAAGCTAAAACATTCCCAACTTCGTTTTTTATTGTTTTATTAGCAGGCACAGGCTACGTATATACGACTGCCGCGTGTTTAGCGCTGCAGCGTTTTGTGTTGTATAGGACGCCACCGTACAGATTTACCTAGGTATTTACTGCACAAAATACCTACTAATGTAAATATACAAGCTGACCTCATGTAAATGCAACTTGACACGGGTTATTGAAGTTGAATTAGAAAAGTATGACACACGCAGTGAATTTCTTAGCAGTTCTTCTCACTAACCCAAAGAAGGTACTAAGGATGATATTAATGCTGTTCCGGATCCTGTAATGACGTCAGCAGTCTACAATTACCTCGACGAGCACTCGTCGTCTTTGCTAACGGAGAGTCCAGGTCAAATCCTGATCCAAGTGCTGCAGCTGATTGGATGGAATTCATAGGATCCTTGTTAAATCAATCATCAGTGAAGTAGAAAGGTACAAGTAGGTATGTAGATAAGTTATAGAAAATAGTTTATCCTCATCATAGACTAATAACAAACATACAAAAAAAAAAAAACAGACGAATTGAGAACCTCCTCCTTTTGGAAGTCGGTTAAATAAAAAGAAACATTTTTACATAAAACAAAAAAAAAGCAACCGACTTCCAAAAAACCACTACGATTTGAAAAATAACTTAAACGGAAGTCGGTCTCTGGATAAATATTTGAGATTTTTGCCACCGACTTCCGAAGTTAGCTTAATAGTTTCTTTGAAGTCGGTTGTTTTTTTTATGGGTTTTTTTTTTATTTTTAACCGTTTTAAAAAAAGGAAAAGGTTCATCTACATGTGTTTTTACTTTTTAGTTGTGGTTATGTACCTAGGTATCCCACATCAATTCTTAAACGACTACTTGCTATGTAAACAACAGTGACAAGAAATATTATACCATCATCAAGATACACAAAGTGGATTAAATACGTATTATCGAAGCTAAGTCAAAAACTACTCAAGCATTTTAATAAAAATATGGAACCACCGCGCAAGCATCCTCTACCAAATGAGAAAAAAAAAATCAAAATCGGTCCACAATCGACGAAAATATCGATGAACATATCTTAAAAAAATATATAAGTAGGTACTACAGGTACAGACGAACATCCTTCTCCTTTTTTGAAGTCGGTTATAAATAGTACCTACCTACTTACAAAAACTGCTGAAAGCACGTTTTCCCTAAAGGCGTGCACATTACCTTTTGATGATGTTTTTAATTTGGGTACCTACACATATTAGGTACCTACAGGATATTCTTATATTTTATTAATTAAGTAAGTAGGTACTAAAAACATTAATTTGATCGTCAGACTACATACAATAAATATTTTTATACATCAACTCAATTAGGTTCGTGCCGATAAATTTCCAATAGGTACAAAGGTCTTATTCTCGAAATCCAATCCGAATACCATCAGATTACCACAGTCGGGAACCATGTCAAACATAAATTATGGTGTTACCGATTTCGCTAGTAGTAAATTACGTTGCGTTCAGACTAAACAATGCCTCAACGGCAGGTAAAAATATAAACCTCGGTAATACGCGCCATTCATTCATAAGAGGTGTTAACAATACTTACAAAAACAACCTGTGATTTTATGAACGCAAAACCTTATGACTTTTTAAGGCGGAGGCCAAACGAACTGTGAGTCGCGTAAAATGAGTCGCTGAATTTACGCTGTGTTCGGTTTCGTACTAAAGTCCTGTTTGTGCCACACGGCGACGCAAAATGAGTTCTGGACTGGAACAGGAATATACGTCAGCCAAGAATTATGATGAAACTTTTTGCTCCTGGACCCTTCATCCATAAATTTACAGTCGCATCATTCCTTACAGGTCATTGCAGATAAACAGGACTCAAATATCCTGAAATCATTTATACGTGCACAAATTTTATAACCTTTCTCTTTTTATGGACATGGTCTGAAATAAAGATTTTATTATTATTATTATTATTCCTTACGCATATGCTAATCCAGTTCCAGTCAGCGTCAACAAGATTTATTGATAAAACAGCGCCATTAACTTTGAGCAGCAATTAATCTAATCAGCAGATGCTATTTATAACAAGCTACCCTCTTCTTTGCTAGATTTGCCCTTTAATGCGTTCAAAGCTAAAGTAAAATCTAACCTTTGTTCAAAGGCATACTATTCTATCAACGATTACTTAAACGATAAGAATAGTTGGTCGCTGTGTTTAACTTAAGACAATGTTTATGTTCTTTCTCCAGAATTAGCATAGCTACTGACAGGTTATATGAGTTCATATAATTATTTATTTTCTTTGACTCTCAAGGTCAATTTATTTTAATTTTATTTTTATTTATTATTGACATAATCTACTCATTTCAATGTTTATTTTTTTTTTTTATGAGTGGTATTGCAATATGTGGTTAGCTAGTGACCTCGACAATTGATCATAGTTTTTCTTGCCCGAGCAACCGGCAGCAAGTTCGTCATGCTCCCTTAGATGTCACTGCTTGCGGTAGCGTCGGGGGTCGGGTTGTCTCCTTCCCTCAAATATGGCGAGGGGGGTAATGGCTGATCTTTGCGTTATACTCGTGAACGGGTGCTGCTTGTGGTGACAGGTCGTCTTGCTGACCTTGGTTTTGTTTTGTTATTAGTAATTTAACTCGTTGTTGATTTTACTTCGATGGTCCTAGTTTATCCCTATCTGTGACTTGTGAGTTACGACTACATGTACGGCTATATGTAAGTGGGCACGCCCTTTATTCCTGGAGGCTTTTATTTAGGTATAAAGTTCTGCTTACGTTTTTAGTTTTGTATTTTGTTTCTGCTTGAGTATTGTTTTCGTTTTTTTTTTTTTTTTTTTGGTATATTGGCGTGTGCTAGCTTACTTATAGCAAATAATTTAATTTAATGTTTTGTGTTGCGTAATGTAAATAAATTATTATGCGCAGTATTATATAAAATCATTTTTTTAACTGAACAGACAGCTGTGCTGCTGGGGAGTTTGTTGCGCCACTTCTTCTCCCCAGCTAAAGCACTAGGAAGTGGTGAAGGGCGGGCGTTTTTGGGGGACTGTCTTATGTAATTTTGACGTTCAAAAAGTGCTGATTCTCAGCCTAGTTTGAATAAATGACTTTTGATTTTGATTGATTTTGATTTTGCTAAATTTGACCGACCATAACATTGTATGTAAGCTGATTGTAAAGCGTCCCACGTCTCCCGGATGATTTGCTATCAATTGAAACATGCAAAACGTTGATCATAAATTATATCGACGAGATATCAGACGAACCATATGGGGCTGGCTGCGTCACCTCTATTTTATGAAAAGTTAAGTCCAAAATCCTTTGTGGTGGAACTTTTTGAAGCGCAAAACAAAGCTGTGTATTGAGTAAAGAGCCAGTATGTAGGCAGTCTGTGTCCGACCGTCGACAGGGCGGGACATCATCGAACGATTTATATTTGTTGTCAAACGAGACGTCCGAGTTCGCGAGTTGTGAAGTGACTTCTAAAATTATGAACGTGGGTGCTGCAATTTAATTTTAATAGGAACGCATCGTTAATTACAGGTAAGGTAAGTCCGTTCTTATAATCTGTATCATATCGCGAAATCCATCGAGGATGACAGAGGTCGGTAAATAAAAGATCGTTGATCCCACTTAAAACTTAATTGTTTAATCGATTCGGAATTCGAGTGGCGATTGTCTTTATTAATTACTCATCTCAAATTCTATTAACTAAGTAATTAGGAATACAGTAATCAGTCAACATTAGTACCTATGTGGGATGTACTAATGTTGACTGATTGATTACTGTATTTCTAATTGCTTAGTTAATTGAATTTGAGACGAGTTTAATCACTTAAACTAAGGATTAAAAACTCCCGAGCATTGTTAAAAAGGCGCGTTGAAAAAACAAGGAGATTAAAGAAAGCATAAAAAAGTAAACATTGCTATCTGGCAAATGTAAACATCACGGGGTGTTATTAATAGAGGCCTAACTATGGGATCATATGTTGGGACTACACTGCACATGCACGGTGCACCGCGAGCCGAACTAAGGCTGGCTATAAACTTGCTACTGACTAGTCGAGGTTTGTGACGATAAAATTGTAAAACCGGCTTTATGATCTATCTGACAACAACGTTGTAATCGTTAAATGAAATGGTTACACGTTTTTAATAGTCCTGCCATTTACTCGACAACTTTATCGACCTATGCGATTTATTCCCTCGTCTTTTTGCATTAGCTCGGTTCGGACTTGACGATGTTTTAATCATTAGGTACCTAGGTACGTAGCTTATACGATAAATTGGGTTTTTTACTATAAGATCTTAATTGCATGATCTAGATCCAAAACAGAACGTCGACTTTTGAATTTGTCTGTAGACCGTGTGCTCAAATATTGTCCAAAATGTATATTTCCCCACAAAGTAAAGTTCTTACTTTTATATGTCTTTCTACACACATCAAAACTGTCTAGGGATCAAGCACGTTTTTGCTAGTTACTAAACATCAGATTTTTTAATTATATTTTTTGTAACTCTTATGGATACTTTTTAGTAAATTTCGTCATTTGAATTTCGGCCAAAAGATGAAAAACTTTTGTCAAGTATTATTTATAACTATCGTATTCCTATATAATCCTGCAACGGGTTCGAGGCCAAATCAGTGACATTACTGCCTTACTTCTGAGTGGAATCAATACAAAAGAACGTTATTATGGAGAGAAGACGTCATCGTCATTTGAGCCCAGAAGAAATGATCAGAGCCGTGGGAATATTGGAAGCTGGTTCTTGGCAACATGCTGCGGCAATAGCTCTGGGCATTACACTTAGTCGACTTTGGACACGTTACCGCATCACTAGCAGAGCGACATGGCGGACGAGCTCGCATCACCACACGTAGACAAATTACTGCTCGACGAAATCTTACACTGGCCGCGATGATGTTGGTTACGAAGCTTCATAGCTAGCAAGGATGATAATTAGCGATCAAACCATAAGGAATTGCTCGCATGAAGATATATTCCGTTCCCGAAGGCCGCTACATGTACCACATATTCAGCCCCGCAATCGCAGAGTCCGTTTACAATGGCTCGTGATTTCGTGAACCCAGAAATTGAGCAGAAGTTTGGCGTTTGAATTTGATTTGGATGATTGGAGGACCCCTGGACACCAAAAATGTTTAAAAACATGCCACGATATCCATGCAAACAATGGTGGAACAATCATGATATGGGCGGGTAAGCGAGTATTTGGATCGGCGGAAGAACTGAACTGATTTGGATCAGAGGCAATCTCAATGCACAGATTTACGCTGAAACGATTGTATCAGATGTTATCATTTCTTTGCGGACTTAATTTGGTGCTTCATTTCTGCTTATGCATGATAATGCACGTCCGTCCACCCACTGCCAGTCTCATTTCAAACACATTGCCGGAGCGAATATCAACGTCTTACCATGGCCTGCTCAATCGCCAGACTTGAATCCCATTGAGCACCCGTGGGATATGCTTCAAAGAAGAGCTCTGGCAAATATGAATGCCGTACATACCAGAAAATCGTTTTCGTCTGTTATAACGGATGCGGGCGGCCATTCCGCAACGTGATTTGGATGAACTCATATTGAGTATGCCGAATCGCTACGGTTGTGTTATACGCGTTAACGGCGGAAATACAAACTGCTTATTGTTTAGTTTACGCAATAAAAACTTGTATTTTTATTTTTTTATCACATTTTAAAATCGCGAAAGGTCTTTATTAATACAAAAGCAGAGAGTAAGTTACTTTGTCGATCTACACATACCAAAACAATTTATTTAATCAATCTAAATAGACATTTTTATTTAATTTCTATAGGGCAAAAATTATTTCTTTTTAAATCTTGGTCCCTAGACACTTGGTGTAGTTCGAACATGATATCACTAAATATTTACTACTAAGCTGTGTATGTATGTGCGTTATACCACAAAATAGCACAACACATCTACGTAAAAGACACACGAAATAGATTTTCCAAACCTATTTCAATTTTCTCACTAATTCTTAACTTACCCTTTGCGTTTTTAAGACAATTTGATGCGTTTTTAAAGAAGTAACTTCCCAGTCGCATTATGAACAGCCTGCCTTACTCCGCGGCCGGACGGGGGCGGCCGCGGACCGACAGCCGGACTTTATTTTTTTACTTTTTACACTGTTACCTGTTCCCTGAACGGGTATCGTATCGACTGGCCCGCTGCCCGCTGGTTAGCTTAACAAGTGCACCCGCCAGAGGTGCCCTATCTTTGGACAACACTTTTATTATACCAATTCTTGTATTAATGAGATCGGGTGCTTGTTTATTTTTCGCACGAAAAAGCACGGGTTCGGTTTATATAATATACAAGGCACGTGATACTTTAGAAATCAGTTTTCTAAAATAATTTTTTTTTTAAATAGGCTTGACTTTCCGCACTGCTTCTACAAGTTAGACCTATAACCCAAAAAATAATACAATATGGAACATTCAGTCTCTAAATATCAAAACAGAAAACAGTTCAGAGAGAATCCTAACTAATATTATAAAAAATTTCGAAAGTGAGTTTGTTTGTTACGCTTACACGCTAAAACTGCTGAACGGATTGGGAATTTGGGATGAAATTTGGCACATGGGTAGATCATGACCTTGATTAGGACATAGGATACTTTTTATGCCGGGGCGAGGCCGCGGGCTAAAGCTAATAAATAATATTCATCCACATAGACACAAAAAATGTATTTAGACATAAATGGGTAAATTTTTGGAGTTCTAGCTTACTAAAATTGAGATAGCCCGAATTTTTATAAGTAGGTATATTCCACTGCAAAAAAAAATTCAGATTGAAAATACTACATTCGGGTGTTTCGCGAACATCCGCGGTCATTCGCACGTCCTATCACAGGATGCACCCGTCTCATTCACTGAAACTGACAGTCGGAACTAAAATATTACTCTTTTAGCGTTATTTTTGTACCAGATTGAGGGCTCAGGATGAATTCAATGAGCTCCAAACGAAAATAGACCCAACAACACATTAAAATATTTGTTTTTATTTTTGACGTGAAATCGTCTTTTTGCTCGGTGTACTGATAGTAAATTCAATATTTCTGACCGACAAAAACATGTAAGTTTTTAAGCGCTAATAACTACGAGACTTTTAATGCTAGAGTAATGGTTGAGCATTCAAAAGATAGATCGTATTTATAACAATTTTAAAACCGAATATAATTTACGTGTGACGTCACACTGCGAGTGCACGCACATGCGCGCGACCCTCTACTTTTCACTAGCGTATAGCGTATTCGTATAGCGCAAAAACGTGATTAGCTAGATCACTTATTATGGTGTCTTTGTCAAGAGTTGACAAAGTACTACCAGAACCTAAAGAGAAACAACAAAAATATTGGAAAAAATACAGTTAAAAATGAATATGAAGTCAACTTCATATTCATTTTTAACTGTATTTTTTTTCAATATTTTCTATCTGACATTATTTTGCTATTGTCAACAATAGCAAAATAATGTCAGATGTCGTCTCATATAGGCTGTAAATCAGCTCAGACATGAAAAAACCGTAAGCTAAGAAAGCTTGCATCAAAAGGAATGCAATGAGCCAAAAAGTCTAGTGCGGAGCAATTCTCAATTGTTTATTGTGTACCATAATGTATATACATAGTTGGTTGGGAAACAATATAATATAAGTCACAATTATGGACCCTGTCGGGCACAGCATAGACCAAGTAGGAGAGAGGAGGAAGAGCACTGGGTGTTGATTAAGAATTATAATTATTGTTTTATAAATAGCAAATACAATAATAATAATAACCCCACCGCTGTATTTCTACGTTGACGTCGTGGTGGGGCTTGCGTGCTCCGAACTTTAGTCTGTGCCGGTAGAGTTTACTTTGCCGGAACGGGTCTAGGATGAGGAGCCAGACCAAGAGAGATACAGAAACCCGCAGAGCAGCATGTGGCGAGCTGTTGGGCAGTAGCGACCCCACGGACCCTATCTCCCGGGAGAAATCTTGTCCTCATCTCTGGCTTGCCTTTATTGGCCGGCTGGAGTGAACACTGACGAGGAACAGAGCTCCCACCTCTTTCTTACCTTTATTGGCCGGCTTGAGTGTAGATTCGCAAGAGCAAACATGCTCAAAGGAAGGAGGTATTCCAGTAAGGTGCTGGTAGGGATCTTGACCGTACTTCCGGGATTGTTCTGATAGCCGTGGAATACCTCTCCACTCCTCAAGCACCTCGGGAAGTGTTGCTTCCTTGTCGCTACGACACTATGTGCTAGCGGCCGTTTCCGGGGGCCCATTATTGAGTGTGCAAGTCACCCCCTGAAATTTTATCCGTGCATTACATATAACATTGATCAGGCAGGGAACATAGTCCTTCCATAGTTCTGGGTAACCAATCCACTATAGCCACCCAAACCCATAGCCCAATATGTTTTGTTTCTATGTCCTGCAATAGTCCTGCACCAACCGGGGGTTGTCCTTGGGTGCACTTGTATAGTGCATACAGGGATAATCGTCGGTTGGTGCCTCCTCATTATTTAAAATTTTCTAAGGGGCCTCTGCGAGTTGGCTTCTGTCTCTCGTACGCCTTCCAAGGTCCGGGACCCCCGGGGTCCCGAGAAATGTCAATGATAAAAATAATAATAATAGCTAAGGCAATGTCAGAAACCGTCAGAGAATCTGTGGTAAATAGCAAAAATGTTTAAGATGTCGTCTCATATCGGCCTTAAATCTGTTCAGAACTGAAAAAAATATCATAATCGGTGAATGCTTACTTCATAAGGAATACAATGAGCCTACTAAGTCTAGTGTCGAGCAAATACATTAGCTACGGCAGTATCGGAAACCGTAATAAGTATTTCAATCTGTTTTCACGAAAACAAACCGCGCGAACTCGAACTGCGCGTAATATTATATTTTCTAAACTTTCTTGATAACAAATTCTTCAACTATTATAATTATAATTTTTAATACATAAAAATTGTACTATCCTAGTTAAGTAAATTTGTAGGTATTTCTATCTACAATTCACTCTATGAACTATAGTCATCGCCGAATCGAGATGGTGAGGAACAATAACAATAACTTGTTATAAATAAATTAAAATCTTGACAATAATGGTCAGTTCACAAGCGAACATACTCGCTCTTGGTTATTATGATAGTTTAAAATGGTCTTAAGTGACTCGACTGACCGACCAACAAATTGTCAGTCATGACAATTTGTTGGTCATTCGAGTCACTAATAAAATCCCACTTGAAGTTAATTATATCTACATGGTACACCGCAAAAAGGTATTAGGTACTTACTTACTATTCGGCTTGCGGTAACGTGTTACGCAAATGTGTTTCATTGCATTCAGTGACAAGTTTAAACATTGTATTACCCACAGAACAGATGAAAGGTATTACCTATACAGAGAATTTTTCCTGGCATGTCTTCTCAAAACCTCAGCCTGCCATAATTATATTGGTTTACCAAATAGTAAAAATACAGTTTACTAAAAATATTTAATTTTCAAATAAAGTTTTGCCGCTATGCCCTTTACGTGTTGTCATAGATAAAATGTGCTCTTTATGCACAGCCATGCATAGTAAAAACGAAAGCTAAATCCGTCTTTAAGTAATTCCTTAGGTATAGCCGTGGGAAGAGCAGAAATAATATTACGTAGACTTTAGATTTGCTTTAACTGTATAATAAAACAAATAGGACGGTAGAAATGTCCGTCTTCTGTGCTCAAACCTTGCACTTCAGTAGATTAAATCCTTATATCCCAAAAAAAAATACCTATTTAGTGAAATTAACGTTGCTATGTTGCGTTAACTATAAATTGGATCTATAGATTTCATGGTAACCCTAACTAAATTTCTTGGTTATAACTGACTGACTATCATTCTATAAAACAGAACTTAACCAAGAGATCTATTTTAATCGTAAACGGATAATGACTAGATAAGGAAGTGAGTATTTTCTGTAGATAACAGATGATTAGATGATGCTCCTACGTCATTTAACTGACCTGCACCATGCTAAGCACGTGGCATATCATACTGCAAACTGTAATTAGGTAATCAATTAAGTTTAATTAGGTATATTGATAACTATGAAGTTTTATCTAAGGTCTGGACCGCGCTAATTTAGGGTTATCACGTAAATAAATATTGTATTTTCGTTACAACACATTTAGATAAATGGCGCCCGAAATATTAGATTTACATATTTTTATTATAATAATAATTGTAAACATTTATGTGACCTTAAAGATAAAGATGCTCTATTTAATATAATATGTAAATACGCATTTTTTCTAGAACACATTACTATAGAATTGTTTGGTAAACTTTGTACTTACTATTTAATTGGGTGATAAAAAGATAAATATCTAGCCAGAGTCACAATAGGTCACTGTATGTCCCACCCCTTAGTTATGAGATTTGATGAAGCAGGGTTAACAACGCCCTGCCCTATTAAAAATGAAAACAAAGTTACATAGGTCATCTAATACGACCCTTACTGATTGTGAAAAAATAACAAAATAGTTTTTTTTTGCGGTAAGTACTGAAAGTAAAGCAAGTTTTTAATTCCATATTCCATGTGCATGTGGTAATTTTCTAGCCTATTTATTTTTACACACACCTAGCCTTCTGTAAGTACCTAAGTTTTCAATGCGACTGGTAAGTAGGTAACCAGCAGTCAGTGTCCGTTATCTTTCTGTATCTTTCGTGCCTATTCTAAATCTTGATAACATCCTAAGGCAATAAATAGTTACCCGGAATGTAATCTATTAAGGATTGAGTGCGAGCGATTGTGTAGCAGTAAAGTGGCTATTCGATTTTATAGTTACCTTTCGTTAAACCTAGCTAGACCTAAGAAAATTTAAGTATAATTTGAACTGCATTACCTATACTTCACTTTTATTTTTTATTTTTTTGGGGCAGGTCGCGCAAGTTTAATAACTCCACAAATTATAACATTATGAAGACAATTGTTGTGCACCCCTACTCCTAGAGCTATCGGAGTCTTCTTTTTTGTTAACACCTTTTGTACGTATAATTTGACACCGGGAGCGAGTAAAAAAAAATCTAGTAGACATTACTTTTTGACAGGGGATATTTAATGAAGTTGTAGCTTTTTTACTTTCGACGGGAGTTTCTCACGATAATACCATTGTAGGAGCACGTCCCAAACGGTCTCAATCAATTATGTTAACTGTGATAATTTTGTTTTTCTTTGTTTTTTTTTCTCTGTGCACGAGGAGAGGTTTTGTATGGTCGACAAACAAATTATACGCCACTTACACGCTTATTATTGGTCCGCCTTGGAACGCTTTAATGGAATTATGACATATTTTAGGTGATAGCCCGTCGGACTGTTAATTGGACACTTGGGAACGATTCGGTTTTAACGTTGGAACCGGACTCATCCAGAGTTTACGACTCGACGTTTTTTTATTGAGTTTTAATCGTGGTGATGAAATACGA
This sequence comes from Dicycla oo, assembly GCA_948252095.1. Classification (NCBI taxonomy): domain Eukaryota; kingdom Metazoa; phylum Arthropoda; class Insecta; order Lepidoptera; family Noctuidae; genus Dicycla; species Dicycla oo. Next base: position 33,022,502 of record OX411711.1, read on the forward strand.
TAACTGTTGAGTTCATCTTTTATTTTATTGTATTCAAGTTAGTAGCTATATTCCAAATGGAATTTCCAATAATTATTTTCACGACATATCTTTTATTTACACAAACGTACTACATAAAACTTCTGAATCTTATCGTAGAAGCAATAGTCTATGTGGTGGTGGAGTACCCACCGAAGGGTGCAAGCGCTCCTGATGGAACAGAACTTACAAGCAGTGTCACAATCTCTGGTGAGAAAACTGGCTCTGAGAACACACCAGACACCTGCATTCAACTTATAATGTACCTACTGTCATTTCAGTGGTACCCGTACCTTTCAGCCAGAACAAAGCAAGGAGTGAAGGACACTAAACTTTTCGGAAAAAGTTTAATTTATGCTAAGTCAGTTCGCCAAACTTCTGCCACACCTAAACATTCCAGTAATACCTCCCCAGCATGTGGCGATCGGCTTCGATGGGCGCTCGGCTGTGTGCGGGGCTGGCGCTAGCGATGTCGCTGGCACTCGGCGCCGGTCGCCGCGACTACAAGGACCCTGAGGCGCGGCACCACTCCGACCTGTCGCTGTGGATCGACGAGCGACAAGTCAGGATGTTTAGCGGTAAGAATTTCTACAAAACCTCATATTTTTGTTCTGATGTCAATGGCCCGTGGCGTCTTTACCCTATGGCCAAGACGGCAATATCCTGGAGAGGCAGACTACAGCAGTACAGCATATTTTCTTGAACAAGCACTACTACTTTTCAAGACTGCCACCCCGTATTTTCTCGGTGCTAATAATTTCGAGCTCACTTTCCTCGAAGCAACTCTGTAAGAATTATTAAAAGAAAATCGAATATATCTGAGACGGGGTGCTAATATTTACGAGCTCGCTTCGATCGCTCTTCTGCAAAGATCGACAAAGTAACTCCTATTTCTGTATAAATGGTCAAAAGAAAACCTAACCTATCCAAGGAGCTAAATTGACATTTTCATCAAATATTTTTTGAACAGACTATTGTAACATTAGGTACTAGTCAAATGTTCACGTCTTTTACGCATGCAACTAACTTATTAAGATTTGTAGTACAAATTGCTTTATTAACCGTTTGAAAGCAGGTACAGTCACGAACATAAATGTATTACTATGAACAGCTCGGCAATAATATCTGATTTCATGATTCTTGATGACAGCATATATTATGTGATCATTATGGAGGGTATTATACAAGTGGCAGCACCATTATGTAACAGCGACGGAACGACAAAACTTTCTGACGAGACAAGCGACGCCAAAATATACGATGCTGCATCGGCTTCAAAAAGATGTGTCACCTACGTGCCTACTCAGTTAAATTCAGAAGAATGTGATACCTCGTTGTGTTCAAAAATATCTAACATCACTTAGGCAGCATAAAAATCTGACATTATAATGTTTCAAGTTTTCTTCTATATTGCAATCAGTGCCGCTCATATTGCAAATAAAGTGACATCCCACTGGCAGCATAAAATATCTGACGGTAATGTTCGACAGTAGAAATCCCAATAATAAGCGATATTTTTTTCTTTTTGGCAACTGTGCCGATATCGGCTATTCTGCCAGTATCAAGTATGAAATTGATGCTTTCCTACCTACTTTAAGATGAGTAATTGATACTGGCAGAATAGTCGACATCAGTTCAGTTTCAGCATTCTAAGAGGTGACACATATTTTTGAAGCCAATGCAGCATCCTATATTTGAGCGTCGCTTGTCTCGTCAGATATTAGCCATAGTCCATCATCTCATCCATCGCTTTCCATTAGCGATAGCACATATTTGTATTGCCACTTGTATATGTCTTCCACAAATGATCACAAATATTTGCCGTCATCATGACGACATACTAATGATGAATCATGAAATCAGATATTATTGCCGAGCTGTTCAACCTAACTAATATTATCCTAACTTAATATTATAAATGCGAAAGTAAGTTTGTTTGTTACCTTTTCACGCCTAAACCACTGAACCGATCATCCTGAAATTTTGCATATACGTTGTCAGGTGTACAGAAACGGACGTAGGGTATCTTTCATCCCGAAAAAGAGTACTGTTCCCGAGGAAAACAACAATAACGTTCTTATGATAATATAGATGGCGCCACGTGTCTTTCGAATCATGATTGAATTATATTATTAAAGAAACTTTAGTAGTGTGTTAAGAGTTTGTCCGACAACCACGCGGGCGAAGCCGCGGGCAAAAACTAGTAGTAATATACATATTTATGCTCGTGACTGTACCTAAGTACCTAATTTAGCAGTTTGATAAATTTTCAGTAAAATAATTATTATAGTAGAAGGTATCCTATTAATTTCCCTGAAAGATTTTGTAACCTCAAAGTTTAGTTACCTGTTAGGAAATAAGTAATTCATGTTATGTAAGTGTATATTATGAGATCACCAAGGAAATTATATAGGAAATTCCCAATTAGTGGAATTATTAATATTTATTATTTACCGACTGCTCTGAGCTTTACTCCTAGTTTTAAACATACCTACGACTCCGTCAACATTGGCGTCCGACGGTCCAACTATAGTCACAATTGATAATAAAATACGTAGTTTTCGTACCTACAATTTATGTAATATATGTAACTAACCAATTTAAATATCTCCATTCCAGGTATATCAATGCAAGTATTCGCAATAATAAACGGTCACGTATCACCATACGTGTTAGATCCAAACTTCTCAAACAAACTGCCAGTCATACCTTCAGAAGTCGGCTATGTGAACTTCACGTGGAAGTCGAAGAAAAGGTACTACTACGACTTCGATATTCTGACGTCATCAGACCTGACTATACTGAAGCCGCCTGTACTATCGATAAAGACGAGAGGACGGGTGCCTAAAACATCTAAAGGTAATTTTGAAATAGTTATAATTGTAACTAATTATAAAATGTTTGCATTATTCTTCATCGATCACGTTTATTAGTGTTCGATAGAATTATCCCAACATAACGTTGGCAGAATAGCCGACAACGAACCAAAATGTCCCACCATTAGGTCTTACAAAAAGTATGTTTGTCGGTCACAAATAATTTGGCCAGGAAAGGTCGATTACCTTTTTAGCGACACCAGCACTCACACTATCCGGTCCTCAAATAGGTAAATATTGTGTCCAAAAATAAATAACGAGTTTGTTCCACAGAATTCAGTATAATTCTGCCATGTGTCGGCAATAACAGCGGTGTGGCCACATTCGAAATAGGGCTAGTGTTAAAAAATGGCCGCGGATTGCCGCTAAAAGGCACCCCATTAAGATTACACCTAAAGAAGGAATGCGCACAGAGAGGTGTGTATTTAGAAAGGACAGGTATTGTATCGCCAACGCATTTTTAACACTTACACGCCTGTGTTTTTGTGGCTGTCTTGAATTCAGCACGTGTTTGTTTGATATTTACCTACTAATTAATTAATTAATCCAATTAACTTGAGTCGTTGCTAAATTATTCAGAAAATTAACAACTCCAAAAACACAGGCGTAACGCTTATAACTTGATTTTAAAAGTAACTTATAATTACTTCTTCTATGCAAATACTGCAAAAGATCTATTAGAGTCCCTCAGCTTATTAATTCAATTTCTCATGCTTAGCGTTCGAAAAAACGAAGTGTAGCGAACTTGAGTACCAAAACTAAAGCAACAAATATTGCATTTCGTCTATTTCGAGCTCATATTGTTATGCTTACGCTACTAATAATACATTTATGGGTGGTTGGTATGAGCGAACGCTTTACCAGCACCTGTTACCGTGCCTTCAAAGCATACGTCACCTCAATGTTTGTGCCCATACGGTCGCTCAGAACAATAGGTACAGCGATTGATATTAATTTTATTAGCGTTTTGTATTCGATTTTATGATGTTTTATTTGAAATATTTACAAAAACAATCGATAATTTAGAGGAAACAATTGTAGACACGATTTCTTTCGTTTGGTAATAATTTAGTTTATAATAATGGTCACACTCAAATCTAACTAAGACTGTATGAGTCAAGTTTCCGGTGAAAAATTAAACACCATTTTATTAGGTAGCACTACTATTCGAGGTAACCTGCTCAGTATGAGTTTATTACCCAGTTATTATTTCATGGAAATAATTATTTGTATTCCTCCCAGTAAATCCAGTAAAAATGTTTTTTTTTTGGATGGGAAATCATCAAATAACTTCTCCCGCTCTGGGTGGAGCGGGAGGGCATGTCGGACTTCTACTGACTAAAACCCACCCGTGTTCCTTCAGTTGCCTGTGCCAGGGCCACGGTAACTCTTTCGAACAACCCGCAACCCTGGCGGAGTAAATCCAGACTGGCCTTCTTATTAGAATTTCCTATTAGCAAAATCCAATTAGGGTCAATATCGACCCTAATTGGATTTTGCTAATAGGAAATTCCACTACCAAGCGTAAAAATGCTCGCGGATGCTCGAGCACTTTTTAAATTTCACTGAATAAGTAACTGTATCAATATTGATTTTTCGACGCAGACATCAAGCGTTTATCAAACGTGATGTCTGCATCGAATTTTATATTTAAAGTCAGTATTCATACAGTTAGGTACCTAATCAGTGAAATTTAAAAAGTCCTCGAGCATCCGCGAGGATTTGTTCGTGGGGTGGAAACTGAACCCAACACTGCCCGATCCAAGAATCGAACCAAGACTTCTAGGTTATATTCTTTATATTAAGATATTTCATTCAATCGCTGTACTGTTAAGCGCTCACCCATTCATTAGCACTAATTTAAGCTGTGTTTGTCCGTGCGTGAAGCCCGCGACTCGCGCCAGGCCATATTAACCGAATGCATTATTTTCCGGGATCCGCCGAGTGCGCTGGCCGGCTGATTACGGTGCCCTCTGCTCACGGCATTGCATTTTATAGGTTCGTATCATATATATATTCTATATATCGCTTGCTTTCTCACTAATACATACAGGATGTATGAGAAAGGTGTGGACAAATTTTAGGGTGTGGTACTGACCATCAAACAGAACAACTTTCTCCATGGGAGTGGCCAACATCGTAATCGAGAAAAAAGTTATCAGCTCATACATTTGGGTCGAGTAGGTATTGAAGCTTTGTGCTCGATTACAATGTTGGTCCCATGGAGAAGGTTGTTCAGTTTGATGGTCTGTACCACACCTTTTTGACGACACCTTCCTGATACACCCTGTATTTAATTAAAGGTATCATTTAAATTAATATTTTAAGCGACATGTGCATCAGCAATTCATCATCATTGTACACATTAATTCTGTTACCTTGCATTAACTTTAAAAGCCTATTTATACGTTACATTTTAGAGACAGTCGGTACTCGCAATTGCCTAAAGAATCACAAAAACAGTTTGTGCAGACATAAAATGCAATGTATAAAAACATCGCCCTTCCAAATCTGCCTAGCTCCTAATATACTTTTAAAATTAAATTAGTTTTTTTTTTTTTTTTCTTTTTAATTTAATTTAATTCCTCTCATCATAACCCTCTTCCGTACAGGTCCAGACCCAGAATGTGACAAAAAATGTGCGAACCATGGATGGTGCAATAACGAGAAGATTTGCCAATGTCCTGAAGGGTACATGGGACAAGATTGTAGGACTGCGCTATGTTACCCGCAGTGTATGAACGGAGGGAACTGTACCGCGCCCGGGGTGTGTTCATGTCCGCCTGGCTACCAAGGACGGAACTGTGAAGGAGGTGGGTTCATACTATGTATTTTGTTACCTATATTAAGCGCAGGCTAACAAAAAAAATTTTTTTTTTTTTTTGTCTTGAACGGTACATTGGACATGACTAAGATCGATTGGTCCTAAAGGACACATATGGCTGTAAGTTCCCAGTCCAGCCCAATATTTCTTATAAGAATCTACACCAGTGGTTTTCGAGAGAAAACTTGTGGTCTAGCATCTTGAAAGTCTTGAAACCCCCGTCCCGAAATAAAATAGGTTTCATTCGTTGTTAGTAATTATACTTGTTCCAACCATTTATTTTATTTTAGCGTCCATCAAGTATTGCATTTTTCCGTCTATGGTTGCCTGTCAATAAATAAAATATGCTTGGCACTTTTAAATCCTAACTAGTCCGAACTAATATTATAAATGCGAAAGTAAGTTTGTTTGTTTGTTACCTTTTCACACTTAAACCAATTTAATTTGGCGGGCCAGTTGGCGTGGTTGGTTAAGATATCATGCCGCAGGTCGTGGATTCGATTCCCATCCAGGGAATTTCAATTTCCATTTGTGTGCATGAACATGTTTGTTTGTCCTGAGTCTGGGTGTAATTATCTATACATGTATGTTTTTACAAAAAAAAAGTAGTGTATGTAGTATATCAATTATCTGGTTTCCATAGTACAAGCTCTGCTTAGTTTGGGATCAGATGACCGTGTGTGAAAAATGTTCTAAGATATTATTATTAACCACTGAACCGATCATCCTGAAATTTTGCATATACACTACCGTTCAAAAGTTTGGAAACACCCTATTATTATTAGACTAAAAAAAATCCGCAATTCAATCTCTAAATAAACACGTTGTTAATGAAGTTAAATGATTTTACGACCCAGCTTATTACAATAATATACAAAACAACTTATTTCTTATCAGTTGGTCTTTATTTTGAATAGAGCCCCTCACACGTGTTTTATGACCCCAAAGTTTGCTACACTGGCTATTGGTGATTTTTTAGCATTGGCGGCTTTTGTCATTTTTTGTGTTTTGAACAGAGTCTTATCTTTTAAATATGGATATAAAAAATTCAAAAATCTTAGTTTACATTTCAGTGTATTTTGTGACGTTCGTGTGATAGTTACAGCAGTTCAAAAGCACATAATATGGCAAAAACGAAACAGATTTCTCTTGAACAGCGGAGTGCTATCTGTACTTTGAGCAAGGAAGGATATTCTATACGCCAAATTGCAAAAAGGGTTGGAGTTTCATGTAACGGTGTACATTATACTCTTACGAGAAAACGAGCTACTGGAGAAAATCAAGACCGGAAGAGAGGGAACCGAGTGTTTAACTGCGCCTCAAATTGCCGCTACTTTAAATGAAACACGAGAAAAGCCAGTTTCAATTACAACTATAAAGAGACGTCTACTGTCTGCTGGTCTGAGAGGATGCGTAGCAGCTAAAAAACCGAGACTAACTAGTAGTCATAAGAAAAATAGACTGGAGTGAGCTAAAAAGCACAAAAACTGGACGGAAGAAGACTTGAAAAAAGTTCTTTGGACGGATGAGTCCAAATTTCAGATTTTTGGATCAAATAGGCGTGTTTTTGTGCGCCGATCAAAAGACGAACGGGCTTCAGAAGCGTGTACTGTGCAGACCGTTAAGCATGGTGGTGGTAGTGTGATGGTATGGGGATGCTTCGGTAACAATAAGTCCGGGCATTTGATTAAAATTGACGGAAAATTGAATAAAGAAGGCTATCTGAAAATACTTCAGGAAAATGCGATTCCTTCTGGAATGAATCTAATTGGCCGGAGTTTTGTTTTTCAACAAGACAATGACCCTAAACATTCATCAAAATTATGTCAGGGGTTCCTAGAGCAAAAACGAAATGAAGAAATTTTGCAAATTATTATTTTCGCCAGATCTCTCTCCTATCGAATTAGTATGGGATGAACTTGATAGAAAAGTTAAGAATCGTTCCATCGAGCTCAGCGCAATTGTGGGAATATTTACAAAGTGAATGGGAGACACTGGACTCCGCATATTTCAGTAAATTAATTAAAAGAATGACTAAAATTTGTGAACAAATAATTAAGAATAAGGGTGGTCATTTTGACGAGGCAAAAATTTAATGAAAAATAGTATTTACATTTTTATTTTTTTGTACTGCATATATTTTACTAAATGTCAGTCTAGTATTTGATTAAGATTGAAGTGTGATAAATAATGATATACTTGTTTTACTGTTGTTTTTATTCAAATAACCTAAGTGTTTCCAAACTTTTGGACGGTAGTGTACGTTATCACGTGTACAGAAACGGACATAGGGTACCTTTCATCCCGATAAAAAGTACTGTTCCCGAGCAAAAAACAACAATAACGTTCTTATGATAATAGACGGCGCCACGTGTCTTTCGAATTCACACTACCTACTAAAGTTTCGTGTTTTTAGTAGTGTGAATTGATTGTCAAATTCTAAATTAACGCGAGCGAAGCTGCGGGCAAAAACTAGTGCATAATATACGGGACTTTCTTCCTAACAACAATTTGTCTCAGGAACAGATGTTAGTAAAATATATGACCGCGCAAAAGGTTCCCGTAGACAGGCGCGACGCGACTTCGGTAGAACTATTTCCTTGAAGTTTTCGTAGAAATTGTCATAGAAGAGTGAAGAGTGTTTCCATAGAAGAGTCGCGTCGCGCCTGTCTACGGGAACCTTTAACGAGACGTTCTGGAGGAGAACACATCCTAATCGCCGCGTCTGAATTCCACCTCGTAAACATGTATGTTGACATGAAAAGCAAGAGCACACTGGTGTATTCACCTACCGACGAGGCAATGCACGGCAACGTACACATCTTATACAATGAACAGCACCATGATAGCTAGGTCATGACTGACGACGAACACCAGCGCCAAAACGCCGCAACATCCCGAAAATTTCAGCGACCAGTACAACATACGAGAAGACCAGGAACCGTTCACTAATCCCCGGTTACAAAGGAATAGCCCCCATTTGCCTAGCCCCTTGGCACCGCTGATCAATTAGCGTCACCATTAAGTACACCGATGCCACTGGATGCTCAATATTCGGAAATCCGGCTTCTGCCGCAGTTGGGTGCACCTGCCTAGACTTGCGTATTGCAACTTGGAACGTCCGAGGGGCCTCGAAACCAGCCGGAAAGAATAAAATAGACGCTGAAATTTCGCATGGGGTCATTAAAAAAAAATCAAAAGTCATTTATTCAAACTAGGCTGAGAATCAGCACTTTTTGAACGTCAAAATTACATAAGACAGTCCCCCAAAACGCCCGCCCTTCACCACTTCCTAGTGCTTTAGCTGGGGAGAAGAAGTGGAGCAACAAACTCCCCAGCAGCACAGCTGTCTGTTCAGTTTAAAAAAATGATTCTATATAACACTGCGCATTCACGTGGCCTACCTACAAGAAACAGAGATAATAATAATAATAATAATAAGATGTAACTTGTGCAGTCCGTCCGTTACCTAACTGGAAATCCCCAGGGCCGGACGGGCTGCACAACTTCTGGATAAAATGCTTCCACAAGTCGCACGCCCGCTTGCCAAGCGGGCGTGCGACTTGTACGCCCGCTTGGCATCCCAGTTCCAGTCAGCCTTAGAGTCGGGGTCGCTGCCCCAATTCCTAACGACAGGAATAACCCACCTGCTCCATAAATCAGGTAGTACTGCGGAACCCAAAAATTATAGACCGATCACTTGTCTACCGACGGTCTATAAAGTTCTTACATCCATTTTGAGAGCTAAAATTAACAAACATATAGACAATAACTCCATCATGTCTGCCTCTCAAAATGGATGTAGGAATGGATCCCGCGGTACTAAGGAGCTGCTCCTCATAGATATGGCCATTAACCAACAGGTTCGTCGTTCCCGAAAGGATCTGTCGACATGCTGGATAGATTACAAGAAGGCCTATGACTCGGTGCCACATACATGGCTCATGAAGGTGCTGGAGTTGTATAAAGTAGATGCAACTCTGCGGACCTTCCTGATGTCGTGTATGGGGCAGTGGAGGACAGTCCTTCGCTATCCAGGATGTCTACATATCCAGAGGAATAGCGAGCCGATAAGGATCGAGCGAGGTATATTTCAAGGCGATAGTTTGAGTCCACTTTGGTTCTGCTTAGCCTTGAATCCTCTAAGCACACTGTTGGAGGATTCGGGTCTAGGCTATCGATTGAGAAGAGGTGGTCAGGTTATATCTCACCTTCTTTACATGGATGACTTGAAGCTTTTTGCCCCCAGCAATTTTCAACTGATGGAGCTATTGAAGGTAACCAAAACTTTCAGTAGTGCCATCAGGATGGAATTTGGTGTGGACAAATGTGCGGTCATGCATGTAAAGCGGGGGAGGATTTTGGAATCCGTAGAAACCCAACTCTCGGATTCCATACACCTAAGACCCCTCTCCTCACTCGAAACTTACAAGTATTTGGGTATGTCGGAAGCGTTAGGCATCAACGCTGCTGACATGAAGCAATCGCTGAAGGAGCGCTTCTTTAACCGCCTGAACAAAGTATTTAATAGTCTTCTATCAGGCGGAAACAAGGTGCGCGCCTTCAACGGTTGGGTCATGCCGGTTTTGATGTACTCTTTCGGTATACTCAAATGGACTCAAACAGAACTTGACGCCTTGGATAGAAGGGTCCGCACACTGCTGACTGCAAATCGGATGCATCACCCACGGTCATCGGTGATGAGACTGTATATTTCGCGGAAGTGTGGTGGTCGAGGCTTCTTAAATGCTAAGACCCTGCACAACCGTGAGGTATGCAGTCTCAGGGAATACTTCCTAGAAGCCGACGTGGGGATGCACCGAGATGTGGTCTCAGTGGACAAGGGCCTCACCCCGCTCTCCTTGGCTAACGAGAACTGGCGCAAACCTATAATATTAGATACTAATGACCGCAGGGAGGTATGGCAGAGCAAAGAGCTTCATGGGCGCTTTTACCGGGTCCTACATGGGCCTGATGTAGACCTCTTGGCGTCCGTATCCTGGTTGCGATTCGGTGATCTCTTTGGTGAAACCGAAGGTTTTATCTTTGCGATTATGGACGAAGTTGTAATGACGAACAACTACCGGAAATATATTGTGAAGGACGGCACGGTTGACATCTGTCGGGCATGCCACCGTCCGGGGGAATCTATCCGTCACATTATTTCTGGCTGTTCTCGTCTGTCTAACGGAGACTACTTGCATAGACACAACCTTGTAGCCAGGATTATCCATCAGCAACTTGCTCTGCAATACAATCTTGTGGAATCGGAAGTACCGTACTATAGGTATGTGCCCGACCCAGTTCTCGAAAATGGCAATATCACGTTGTATTGGGATCGATCTATCATCACTGACAGGACTATTGTTGCCAATAAGCCAGATATAGTGGTGATAGATCGAAAACAGCGTCGCACAATGATTGTTGATATAGCGGTTCCGCATGACGAGAACCTCGTGAAAGCTGAAAAAGATAAACAGATTAAGTATCTTGATTTGGCTCGCGAGGTTGGCGACATGTGGGATGTGGATACAGCAATCATTGTGCCGATAGTTGTGACAGCCAATGGCATAATATCGAAGAGTCTCGGCCAACACCTGAGGAGGCTCTCGTTAGGCAGCTGGATCAAGGGCTTGATCCAGAAAGCGGTACTTCTGGACACGGCACGTATTGTTAGGAGGTTCCTCTCTCAGGGGCCCTGACCACCGGTAGCTTGGACCCTGTTCCCGATACCGGTGGGCTACTATTTTTTATATTTTTAAATGTTTTTATTTATTTTAAGTTTTTATAAAAATATTTAAAAATGTAAATCATATTTATATAATAAAAAATAAAGGAAATAATAATAATAATATTCCACAACTATCACACAACGCCGTCTAGCCTCAAGCTAAGCAGAGCTTGTGTTATGAGTACTAGACAACTGATAAACATACTTATATATTTCTAAATACATACATATATAGATAAATTACACCCAGACACAGAACAAATGATCATGCTCATCACACAAACATTTGTCCTGGGTGGGAATCGAACCCACGACCTCCGGCATAGCAGTCAGGGCCACTAACCACTAGACCAACAGGCCAGTCAAAATGCCAGTCAAGCCAGATGAATGTAGGAATCAACTCCACGCACTACGAATGGCTCGTATCTGCAACCGCAGGTGGGGCACGCCGGAGACTTGTAATTTTAATCGGAAAGGATACCCAATTTGAAGTGAACAATAGGAGTGAGGCCGGACGCGATATCAATTGCTCTTTGAGTGAGTATGGGAGGTGACGGGCCGGCTCCTCTTTATATAATCGGCTCTCACATCGGCGGTTGTACAGACGCAAGCACATCAAGCTACTACAATCTGTCAAATTTCTTTAATAGATTTTCAACTTTATCACTAAAGCATTAGTTTTAAGGTTGATTGGGAAAATTTGACAGTTTCTGGTAGCTTGACCTGCTGGCGTCTACCCTACCGCGTAGGTACCTATAAAGCAGACAGATCTTTCACAGGTGTATTAAACTTGATTGGACAAAAGCCAAGGAAATGTACGCTAGTAATCCTGGGCGACATTAGCGCCCATATTGGTGACAAGATACGCAAAGATTCCAGCGCAAGGGGCTCATTCACCAAAACCTCCAATCTTGCACATGTCCACAGGCGCCGCGAACCGCACTTGTTACATGCAGCAATGCAGTACAAGGTCAAATCAAAAAGGTCGGCCGACCTATTTACACATGGAATGACAAGCTAAAAGAGGACATGACTTACTTTGATAAGGATATCTATTTTTGGACGGACACGGCTGAACAACGAGACAAGATTTAGAAGGCTGCTAGCAAGATTTACAAGAAACCGGAGACGGATAGCAGCGAAGCCTCAGACGAAGACTTTGGAAATAGCAACGTGTAACACAACATAGCAGTGACATAGGAAAGAGTCGAGAAAGCAGTTTAACCCCGCCAAAAGATTCACCAGTGAATGTGGACTTGAAACAAAAAGAAGTTTAAGTTAAAAGAAGGCCATCCATAGATTAATAACCCGTCTCTTCAGCCTACTATAGAATGCATATCCCGTACGGCTGTAATAATCCCTCCATATCGTAAGGGCACGTCTTCCCTACCATTATCGTGTGAATCCTTGGGTTCATTCGAGTAATCGAGTCTAGTTAAAGCACGCTGGGGTCGATACATTTCATTCATTCATATAGGTTGCCTGTCAATAATTATGGATATTCATAGGCGTGCTTATGTCAAAAGTAAAATATGTAAATGGTTGGAAAGATATACTCTTTCTTTATGAGTAGATTAATTAGCGATAAAAACGATACTGTATTTAATACATAATTTATTCATTTAAACAAAAATATAGAGAGATACAATGGTAGAGAGGGTTCACTATCCATTTGCATAAAATTTTAAGCCATAATATAATATGGCATTCTTTTGTTTATCCTAATTATATTTACGCATAACAGCTTAGGCGTAATTATTTAAATAAAAAGGAACCTAACCTAAGGACCGTCTAGGGTTAGGATTTTCGGGTCAGGTAAATTAGCCTACAAGATAATTATGTCAACATAAATAAACTTTTAAAACACTTATGGCAAAGTATTATTGTACCATAAAAAATAAACCGGTCAAGAGCGAGTCGGACTCGCGCACAGTGGGTTCCGTACCATTACTTTAAAAAAAATTGTGCTATTTACAGACATCGTTTTAATTTTCCTGTAATCTTTACATAAACTTCTATCACACAGAACAATTTAGGATTTTTCTCTATGCTAACTTCGGAGATAAGGGGAGGGGGGAACGGCATTTTTTGCGTTTTTCATCAAAAGTCGAAAACTATGCGGCCTATAAAGAAAAATCATTTGAAAATATGCAAACGAAACTCTTTCACATGATACCCCACATGCCCTAGTAGCCCCACTTCGAATTTTTAAGAATTTTCAGTCCCTGTTGCTAAAAAATATCTGTTTTTATTTCTTTCTTATTTGTAAAATAGTTGCGCAAACGTCATCTAAAATGATTCCAAAATTCAAGTTGATAGCATTACTAGTTCTTGAGATATCCAGCAGTGACAGACAGACAGACTGAGTCATACCATAAGGGTTCCTTTTTACCATTTTGGCACGGAACCCTAAAACTTATACTAAAATAGTTATGGCCAAAGAATATTAGGAAAAAAAACATTATGCGAAAAGAAGGGGTGCCGGTAGAGAGGGGGTAAAAAGTTGTCTACATTTGTGAAAATCGTAGACTTTTCTGGTATATATTTGGTCGGTAGGGAATTATAACAATGGCTAATTAAATAATACTTCATGTTATATCTGTTCTAGTCGATGTATTAATAAATGCTACATAAAACACGTTTTTCCCGTAATTCCGATTATTTCATAGGTTTTTATTTCTCTAATTTACACAATAGAGATTAGTGGCCTATCTTGTACTAAAAACTTTATCAAGACACTTGCTTTCTATAATCTTTCCAACCGTTTATTTTACTTTAGCGTCCATGAAGTATTACATATTTTCGTCTATGTTTAATTGTTTACCTGTCAATAAATAAAGAACTTAATAGGCGTGCTTATGTCAAAAGTAATATTGTTAAAGGTTGGAAAGAGTATACTGCCATGCCACGGCATATGTTTATGTAAGTACGGTCTGCAATCAAAGTTGGTTAACGCTGTAAATTTTACATAACATCAAACCAAAAATATTCGATACTCTGCTTTTCAGCATTCAAAAGATCAAGAATTTGTGCGTTTTTTTTTTATTATTGCGTTCATTTCAGTTATGATTTTAAAAACCTAGAGCTACCGATTTTTCTTGCTGACTACCACTTACGGTAACTTATACTATTAGAACGACATTTGACTAAGTTCTGTTGGTCTAGCTAAAGTCATGATTGTAGGCGGAAGCGCTAAGATAGCCTGCGAAATTAAAATTTTCTTACGTTTTTTGAAATTGCAGCTCAGTGTCATATTTTTATTTCAGACATATTTGGTACATACCTATTGTTAGTAGAACGACTTAAAACTAAGTTAGTATCTAAAATTAAGATATTAATTTTAATTTCTTGCCGCCCTCTTTGGCCCCGGGCACACGGACTCGTGCTTGAACCCAGTGCCCCAGAAGGGGGCTGTCCAGCTTGTGGCTGAGCACGTTCAGGATGGTGTTGGTGCTCCCACGCGTGCGGAACATCAGCGACGCGATACGGCGCCGCAGCACATTGTGAAAGTCGTCTGTGTGCGCGTGCGCAAACATCGCAGACGCACTACAGTACCGTGGGAGCCCCACCAGCACCCTGAACGCGTTATTATATTGTATTCGGAGAGCGTTGATGGCCCGCTGCGTGTAAACTCTGATTGTTAATTAGGTAGACTAAAATGACATATGATAACATGAGTAAAATGTCAAAATGACACAAAAAGTTCGATTTGAGCTGTCATTTTATTCTATCTATTTAAAAATCAGAGTTTAGTTGACCCACAGCTTGCAGGTGTAGTCAGTTTAGCAGAATGCTTTAAAGAGTGTAATCTTTACCTCTAAACTACACCTTGCAAATTTGCGTGCCAACATGTTACAGCAGACCGCCATCAACGCCAACGCAACGCAATTAAAGTTTGATTCGCGTCCGTAACAAATATGTATTTATAGGATTATAATCAGTAATACAACTTCTTAAGTTAGAATTAGCCTCAAATGTCAAGATTACATGAAATAGTCATTCAATAGGGTAATATGAACTTGAGTTGAGTTGTATTGATGATTTTAATGATTATAATTCTATAAATACAGATTTGTTACGGTTGCGAATCATATTTTGATCAACATACAATCTGATACTGACTTGCAAAAAACGTAAGAAAATTAGAATTTCGCGGGCTACCCTGGCGCTTTCGCTGTTTCTAGTTATCTAAATTCTATATTATCGAACAGGTTCGGGCTCTGAGCACTACATTAAGGCGGACTGCACCACAAACCACTAAATACATTTAGCGCTAAACGAATGGGGTTATTTGCTGGCAGTTACGGCGCAAGAGAGTGCTGAGTGTTTGTCACTTGTTAAAGTGATCTTGAATGAAAAGCTATCAATCAGTGACAAGATAAAACACATAGCTACACCTCTCAGCAAAGTTTTTAACCAGTTGCAGCTGAATCAAAGTAACACTTAGCGCCATCTACGCGGAACTAATTTGACAGTTTTCTAAACCATTCAAAACATCTTATATTTCTGTCAATCGTTTGAAGATGACAGAGACAGAATGATGTTTGAAAGACGTTTAGCGTTAAATACATTTAGTGTTTATGCAAGTGGTTCTTAAATACTCTGGTTACGTTGCTCAAATATATTTTGAAAACCCCATTTGTGAGTAACATTAATTTAATGGGCGTTAGTACTCACGTGCACTATTTTTGAAGATGTTAGTTTCTTAATTCAGTTAGTAAATATAAATTCATATACTGAGCCAATACTTCATGAATCTTCTTTTGTATAATAATCTAAACCTGCTTCGAGATAGCAATAGCAGCTTTGCATCCAGCCTTTATAACTTCCGTCATGGCTTTATAGAACGGTGCCTGTTCTGCTCCATGGTCTATTCCCGTGTCGTGATGTTCCTGCTCCTCATTTCGGAAGTTGGTGATGGTTTCCAGGATATCCTTGTCTATGTTAGGGTCCTCCATGAGGGTTCGGAGCTGGTCGTTGTAGTGGTCCACTATAACGGTCTCTACGGCCACTGTGCAGGCCATCGCCGCTTCTTTGCCTAGGAGAGCTGTGCCTGTAATTTGATAAAGGGCGGGATAAGTCTGGTGTTAATTGTAGTGGCTATAAAATAAAACGACATGGGAAGTTAGTTTTGCAAAATATTATGCAGGGTGAGGTGTGTTGAAGCGTCAGTTTGTGACCATCAAACTGAACCACTTTCTCCATCGTGATCGAGAAAAATAATCAGTCGTCCCATACATTTAGGTGGAGTACGTACTTACTGAAGTTTTGTATGGGACAGTTGATAATTTTTTCGCGATTACAATGTTGGTCCCATGGAGAAAGTTGTTCAGTTTGATGGTCTTACCACACCTTTCTGTTACTCTGTAGACACTACCTTATACTGCTATAATAATATGATTGTTGTATCGTCTCTTTGCCATTGGACAAAAGCGATGTTTAGACTCATGTTTGTACAATATCTTGCGGATGAGTTGCTCGATTGTTTGTAGTGGACCAGAGTAGCAAAACCACATTTTAGGCGCAGTCAATACACACAGATCAAATGTACTGGATAGCCAAAACTTTGCACATAGCCAACATTTGCCAGCAAATACAAAAAAGCCAACAGTTACCAGCGCCCAACATAAATCCAGCCACATTCCATATCGGCGCCAGCGCTGTCGATTGGACCCTGTACTCATTGATCAGGTCCTCAAACTTGGTGCGATGCTTCTTCCCCTGGTCACACATGTGTTGGATGAGCAAACATTGTCCCTTGTAATTAAAAATCATAAAAGAGCTTTACTACTTACCAGCGCCCAACATAAATCCAGCTACATTCCATATCGGCGTCAACGCGGTAGGCCGCACCCTGTACTCATTGATCAGCTCTTCAAACTTGGCACGATGCTTCTTCTCCTGGTCCCACATGTGTTGGATGAGCGGGCCCTCCGCGGTGCCACCGAGCACGGCCATCTGACCAGCGTAGATGCGGTCGGCGCCAAGCTCGCCAGCATGGTCCACACGGATGATTGAATCTAGCTGGAATGGGTGTTGAGTTGGGTTATAATTGTGCTTGTAATAAAGGAAGTTTTTGCTGTAATACATAATGCTTATGTAAAGCATTATATACCTTACCGTATTGTATTATTTTAGCTTTTAGAAAAGCGAAACTAGGTGTCCATCATTATATCATTGGAATAAAAGGTTTCAACATAATATTCCTATAATAAAGTGTGGGGCGCAAATCAATAGTATCTACGACAACTTGTTGCTTGCATTTACCTTTACCAAATAAAAAAAATCCAACCTGCTAGGGCAGGTGTGCTAGAAAGAATCGAGGGTTTCAAGTTATCTGCCTACTTACATGAGGATTCTTCTTCCAATACGGCCTGCTACTAGAAGATACTGTGCTGTGTGCGCAGCGTATCTGTTGCAGCAACGGTGTTCGCAGCATCTTGCTTCACTCCTGTAATTAATTAATAATACAAGGCTATAACATAGTTTTAAGCTATATTTATTAACACAAGTTTTGTTTTATACTTTATATATGTTAGTTTGTAAGGTATGTATCTATGGGCCATTGTAGCCTGATAATAAATGATTTATTATTATTATTATACAAAAGAATCTTTGTTACAGGTATATGTGCGCAGAAATGTTTAAATGGCGGCAAGTGTATTCAGAAGGACACGTGCGAATGTCCTAAAGGGTATTATGGATTACGCTGTGAATTTTGTAAGTATCTTTTTCGGCGTAAGAATGTTGTTGAATGACAAATGACCATGTATAAGCTTTTTTTGCAAGCTGCATTGCAGTCATTAACTCGAAGGATCCAAATGTTGTAACAGCATCTGATTTGAACGCCTAACTTGTAAAGATCAAACTATCCCTTGATAAGATCCCTTGGGGCCTAGGGCCTAGGCCCTAAGGATGATGATGAGGGATAGAGCATTATAGATCCCTACTTGATGAACAGACTTTTTCTCGTTGTGAAACCACATTGAACCTAACTAAAATATTATCTTTCCAGCAAAATGCGTGATCCCCTGCTTAAACGGGGGTCGTTGTAAAGGCGTGAACAAGTGCCGCTGCCCGGTCGGCCTGGGCGGCAACCACTGCGAGGTGGGGCGCCGGGTCGGGGACTGCACGTGTCGGGGCGAGTCGTGCTCCGGTCCGCACACGTGTCGGCACGGCCGCTGTGTGGCGGGCGCTTGTGTGTGCGAAGCGGGCTGGAGGGGACGCTGGTGCCATAGGTCTACAGGTATGTATCAGTACCTAACCATGTCTATAGTTGAACCCACTGCAAGCCTTCATTTATAAACCTCTATTAAAACTGTATGGACAATGATCATTTCCTGACTACTAAACACAATTTATGGAAGAAAGACATGTTGCGCCGACTCCAAATAAATTGCAGTGATTATGAATTGATGATGGATGACACATAGGTGTATATTTTTGTGGCAGTGAGTATATTGCTAAATGGATAGATTTTGACGCCACTAAATGCTATTAAACATCTTTTATAATCATTGCCTTTGCAATGTTTCCTCCAATCATTAACACCACTTCTAAAACAACCATACTAAGTCATTGATATAAAAAAAAAAACAAAGTAACACGCAAAACTGTCTCCAACTACCCAATAGTAATATGTAGATATGAATATAAACAGACTTTTTTGCAAATTCAACCTTACGCGTATGATTTATAGTTGTTTTTACAAAGCAATGTACAAAAAGGAAAATAAAAATTACGAAGTTTGGCGGTAGGACAAGGCATGAAGTAGAATCGATTTTTTTTTATATATTTTTTTTTATACATTGACTTAGAGATTGTAAAATTTATATAAATGTGTGTCCTAAACACATAACTTTTAACTGATCGTAAATCTGTTTTTGGGTAGAACATATCTATGAAACAAAATATTAACGGTTAAAATCATTTATTCATATTTTTGTGTGAAAAATTGTAAGGTTATAAATTATTTTAAGAAATAAAAGTCATAAATCGCTCACTGAATACAAAAGGGCTACAATCGAAAACAACATTCAAACTGATTCATTAAAAAAAAAAACTAGTTAATATTTCAACCCCTTCCTCCCACTGAGGAATACGCTTATCAACAACACGTATAAACATAACAAAATTCGTTGTTACCAAAGATTTCCTATCGTTCTATGAAGAGTACCATTATGTATCTCCAAAGTTCATCATCTGATCATGATTATGTCCATACAGGTATAATCGAAGACTATATTCTTACTAAGAAAATAACAAGAATTACTCAATTTGGCCCATAAAATAAGTAATCGATATACAAACATTAAAAAAAATCGTCGAATTGATGTCCTCTTCTCCTTTTGAAAGTCTGCTAAAAACTATAAATATATATAATAAATAAATACTAATTGACAGCTAAATAGAAAAAAGTGCAAAAGTTAGTAAACTTATTAATTAAAAAATGAAACATAATAAAAAAATGTCGACTCCATTAATAAGAACAGGGCCAACTTGTATTATTTGGCAAAAGTGATTGTAATGCATTGTTCTTTCCCTGAAAAAGTGGCCATTGAAATTTGTTGTACTATACTGGGACTGTCGAGTGAAGTTTTAAGACAAATTAAATCAAAATCACATATTTGTGCCTATATTTAGTCATAAAAACAAATCAATAAACTCTTTAACTTTAGGAAAGTATCCCACCCTTTTTTAACGTCCTTGACGTAATATTTTTACAATTTTTCATTGAACACTTTGGCATTTGTGCCGTGAAGCGAGCGATGCGGTACTGTATTGGAATGAGCGCACAATTCGACCGTCCCTATTAACAATGTCGGATATACATTTTTACCAATATTCACTTTTTTACATAAATCGAATTACAATTAAAAAAAAATTCTTCACTGTCAAAACAAACTTTGAACTGAGGGCAGTTCAAAGTTTGGCCTAACGACGATAAAAAAGAATCTTTATGATATTAACAATGTCAGTTCTGCGAAAAAGACCATTGTTCAGTAGGGACTAAACAGTAGTCTCCCTGCAGAACCGACATTGTTAATAGGGACGGTTGAATTGTGCGCTGTTTTGCGGACGGTTTTGAGACGCTGATTGTGTATCTTGGGTTTTTATACAGGGTTATTGGTAAAACACCAACAACCTCTTAAGGGGCCATTGTAGTCATCATTATGAACAACTTTTGCTATGGGACCAAACATAAAACCGCGAAAAAAAAATCAGCTGTTCAGTACATTTTGATGAATTATGCTAACATAAATGTACTGAACAGCTGATTTTTTTTCGCGAATTCAGGTTTGGTCCCATAGTAAAAGTTGTTCATAATGATGAGTACAATGACCCTTTAAGAGGTTGTTGGTGTTTTACCAATAACCCTGTATATCAATGTACCTACTAAGTTTAACAATTTTTTGCTTTTTTTGCAGGATCATCAGAAGAATCTGGCGAATACAAAAGGCCACGATGAAACAAAACAGACAGTTGACGAATCTACTTAATAATGATGTGATTTCTTTAATTTTATGAAAAATAAAATATACATACTTTGTAACATTGATAAATTAGTCATTTAGATGTTAAGTTCTACGCCACCTAGTTTATGTAGTTAGATTTAATATTATGAAATAATATAAAATATTAGAGATCTTGTTTCATTTAATAACATTTCCTAACAGGGGAACCACAAAGCACTGGCCTTCCAGAAACAATAACCTGAACAGCACTTGGCTTTATTATTGAAACCGAAAGTAATGATTATCTGATAATAATATTTCCACTTAAGAGGCCCCCGGAGCATGCGTAGTTCATACAAACGAAATAACAAAATAATTTGTAAATCAAACATATTCTTAAGGTACTGTGTATTTATTCCGATTGGATTACAGAATATCTTGGTTTCCTAACATATATTTTGAAAGGACACTGATTTGAAAACGAGATATGAGGAATTTCAATTTTCTATAGAAAACTTATTTTTCTCATATTTCATGTTTAAATCAATGTTCTTATTTAATGTATATTTGGGAACCTAGATATTATGTGATCCAATCGGAATAAATACACACTAAATTTAGATTAATATGTTTGATTGACAAATTATTTTGGTATTTTGTTTGCATGAACTACGCATGTTCCGCGGGCCTCTTAAAGAAATAGGTTAGTATCCACTTTATCCTAGTGCAAATATGGTTGATTTTATAATTATTAGTATTATTAGACAAGTCATTAAAAAAACTGTAGGTACTGCAAGTGAACTTTATGTGTAGGTAATTTAGTAAAGTACTTATTGGGTTATTCCCTTTGTCTACCCCAAACAATTCACCCTAAGGTGGATACGCGAAAACGTATGTCCGAGTATCCACTGTAAGCGCAGTTAGATAAATGGAATTTATAGGCTTAGAGTGAATTCTTAGACATACATTTCCACCTTAGGATGGATTTTTGGGATGGATAAATGGAATACCACTAATAATCCGTCGAGTCAAGGTCAAGTATGTTCCGGCTCCCTGGCTTACTCCTGCCATTAAGGATGTGATGGCGAGTAGGGACAGATCCAAAAAGAGGTACAAACGCTGTCCTTCCGAGCACAATCTGATTGCGTACAAGGTGTTGCGTAATCGCTGCAGTCGTATGTGTAGAGATGCAAAGAGGAGCTACTTCCATAATTCTCTCGACAACCGTAACTCTTCAGAAATCTGGAAGTTTCTGAAAACTGTCGGCATTGGTAAGTCTCAAGTTATTTCCAGTATTGACACTGACGTGTGTGCCCTTAACAAACACTTCTCTCATCCCCCAGTTACTTTAGATCCGCACGTCAAATCAGCTTCTTTAAATAAACTTTCCTGTTTGCCAGTGCCACAGTGTTCTTCTTTCCAATTTAGTCCTGTGAGTGAAAATGAGGTCAAAAAAGCTATTTCTGCTATTTCCTCCTCTGCAGTTGGTAATGATAATCTTTGCTCAAGAATGATTTCTCCTATCCTCCCCACATTACTCCCCATCTTGACCCACATTTTCAATTTCTCCTTGTTTCTTCTACAGTTCCTGAGGCCTGGAAACAAGCCCATATCATCCCCTTACCCAAAATTTCTAGCCCGGACTCACCGTCCGATTTCCGACCCATTTCTATCCTCCCTTATCTCTCTAAAGTTCTTGAGCACATTGTTCATCAGCAACTTTCTGCCTTTCTAGCTGCGAATGACCTTCTTAGTACTTTTCAATCTGGTTTTCGACCCGGTCATAGCACGGTCACTGCTCTTTTGAAGGTTACTGATGACATCCGCTGGGCTATGGACCGCAAATCTCTTACCTTACTTGTACTTCTCGACTTTAGCAGTGCCTTTAACTCTGTTGATTTCGACATCCTTCTAGGGATCCTTAAGTCTTTCAATTTCTCTTCTAGTACTATCGGTTGGTTCGACTCCTATCTCAAAGGCCGGTCGCAGCGAGTTTGTCTCGACGGGTCTTTTTCTGATTGGTGCTCTCTTACGATGGTGGCTTATGGGTGGCTCAAGGTGGCGTCCTCTCTCCTCTTCTCTTTTCCATTTTTATCAACTCTGTCACCAGTGTCATCTCTTCCTACTTCCATCTCTATGCTGACGATCTGCAGCTGTACAGCCATTTCTTAAGGGAAGATGCGGAAGCCACTGTGTGTGCCATGAACAGAGACCTGGATTTGATTAGCGAATGGTCGCGGTCCTTCGGACTGCAGATCAACCCTAGGAAATCCCAGGCTATAATTATTGGCGGCAGATATATGCGGAATAGGCTCGATGTTGCGTCGCTGTCTCCACTCTGTCTGAATGGAGTTCAGATTGAATACGTAAATACGGTTAAAAACCTGGGGGTGACCTTGGACTCCTATTTATCGTGGACTGACCACGTTGCTCAAGTCAGTCGTAAAGTGCACTACACTTTTCATTCTTTGAAAAGCCTCCAGTGCTTCTTACCCCTGAACACCAAAATCTCCCTTGCTCAAACTCTCATTCAGCCTATTATTGACTACGCAGATGCCTGTTATTTGTATGCCACCGAGAAGCTTTTGAATAAACTTGAGCGTTTACAAAATATCTGTATTCGTTTTGTTTTTAACCTTAAAAAGTATGACCACGTTTCTAACTTTCGCAAGACTCTCAAGTGGCTACCTATTCGACTTCACAGGAACTCTCGCATATTGTGTCTGCTATTTAACATCCTTCACAACCCTAAAACACCTTCCTATTTGCGGGAACGCTTTTCTTATGCCCGTCCTTTTGATGTGCTTTGCAGGTCGCATCTTAGAAACCTCCTAAAATTTCCTTCCCAGTCCACTGACTTCTACTCCTACTCCTTCACTGTGCACGCGGTTCGGTTGTGGAATTCACTTCCACCTGACATTAGGGACTGCCAAACTGTTGCAGTATTTAAAAGAAGAGTGAAAGAACACTATCTTTCCATTGCGTCATAGTTATTTTAGTGATATTTATTCTAGAAGTATGTATGTATTTAAGTATTTATTATATGTTTTTTTAGCTTAGTGAATTGTTTTTTTTAGATTTTATGTATTTTTATTTTCTCTCTTATTCTTACACACGGTGTCTACATCTCTTTTTATCCTCTGTCCTATCGCAGGTATGCTGGAAGAGATTTCTTTAGAAATAAGCATCACCTTTGTACGTAATTTTCTGTTCCTTTTTTCTTGTCTGTTTATTTGTGTACATAAATGGTTAAATAAAATAAATAAATAAATAATTCCTAAAACTCATGAGTTTTATGAATTACTTTGTTTACATGTCTGGAAACTAAATTGTGAATGCAGATTATCTATCCTCAACCTAACTTAGAAACATTACCTATCAACCAAATCAGAGAGGAGATGAAATATCAAACAATCAATGGGTTGTATTATGTTGTAGTAATAATTTGTTCAAGGTTATATGCAAGGGAGTCAAGGAGCTAAGATACCATATAATCAACCTCTGAGCTTCAAATTGAAAAAAAAACACAGTTATCATCATTTTCCTGCCATTATCCCAATTTATTTGGGGTCGGCAGCTACATGACCCTCGAAAAAACACAGTAGCTATGCCTGAAAACCGGGTTTTTGATTGGTCTGCAGTACAGGTGTGGCCAGAAATCGTAAGCTACAGAGAGGTTTGTAAGGAGACAGAAGAGGGCACAGCAGTGTGGGAACCAATTGAATGTAGGCTAATAAAGAGAGAAGATTATTCTATGTTTTGTTTACATAACCTACTTGTGTAGATTACATGGCAATTAAAATAATATTTGTAAACAAAGGGAATATTTTATAGGGGCAACTCAAAACTTTGTTTGCTTGATTGACTGAAACGTACCAAAAAGTTTTTTATCCAATACTATTTTATTGTTTTGTCTAAAACAGTCATGGAAAGGATAATCCAAGTAACCACAAACCTCCAAATTTCATTTATTTATCGTAAAAAATATAACCACTCACCTTATTTCTTTTTTAGATGTACGGAAATATGTTACGCAATCTTCAAATATTATGAAAATAACAAAATCAACACGCGAAATGCGAATTCTCAAAACTTGTTTACAATCGTGAAACGTCAAATATAGTTACTGAAAATCTCACTAGATGACACTACAGTATGACGTGAAATGATCAATTTCTAAAATAAACTAGGGATTTTTCCTGAACATCATACAACTTAGGACGTCAGAATAAATAAATAGCAATATTTGGCTGCCAAAATTTGTGAGTATCTTTTACAAAATAAGCTTTTATTTACTTACAAAGCTACGAATCCTTTCCCCCCTCAGGCAGAGGGGTGATTTCCCTTTCCATGCGAAAATCACACCGCGCAGACTCGTACAAAATGGCGACCCCTAGAAACGAAGTTTATACGGTCCACATACCGCGCTTACCGATCGATACTAATGGAGGACTCGAATTTTTCGGGGACTCTCGTGCACTCCGTAAATTTTGTGAATTCAGTGTCTGGCCGAATGCAAATGTCTTAAAAAGTGTTGTTTTGGACGGGTTACATCACAGCAAGTTCGCAAGACTTCTAATTGGATTGCAAAATGTGCTTCAAATCACGCAGGTGCGTACGCAGCCGTAGTTTCACCATTCTGTCTGAGCCTGCTCGAACGCGCGGCTCCCCTTCATGATGGCCATTCATTTTGCCTTATCCTTTACGCCGCCGCAAAGAGCTTGCGTCATGTCATGCGTCTTCGAAACTGACCCGTCGCGGGGCACCATGCACCGTATAAACAAAACATCAAACAAAATGCGTCATCGGTGTATGCGACTGCATTTATTCGCGCGTAAAAGGCAGAAAATTGTAAGTTGCAGTTAAAATTATGCACATGTAAATGAACATGGATTCCTGAAAACATAATTTGGTGCATTGGGCCTGTTTTCTTGTCTGTGCGGGACTTTTAAGATAGTTTGTCTAGTTAGATATTCGGTGGATGTGGGAAGCTCGAGTATTGATTTTTCTTAGCTAGGTTACACACTAGAATTATCCAACATTTTGTACTCGTATTTGCTATTATCTCGGTACATTTGGGGTCGCCAAACGATGATGCCGTTTGAAATCGTGGGCCAAAAGCAGTTTTCCTAACACATTTGACACAATTCTGCTAAGTCAGCATAATTTCCAATACTTCCAATTATACTGACTCCATTCTGAAAATCTTGATAGGAATAGCAAAGGCGACGGACAGTGGGTCGTCTTATGGGCAGAGTTTGAGGCTTTGCTTACTTATCCAAAATCAATACAGATTGGCCATGTAGAATAGTAATAATTTCTAGTTTTATAGAAATGTTAGGTTCAAAATCAATACAGAGAGATGGATTTTGTTTAAAACATTATTTAGCCCAGACAGACAATAAGGGGTCAGGGTTGGCTTAAAAATATTTAGGACAGATTTTGGGCTTCCTAATTGGGCTACATAACACTGGGAATGTGAGATTTGGGTCATGAGGGAAGTCATTGACCTCTATTGATTTTCCAGAGCAAGCACTAGTTATGTGAGCATATTGATAATAGTGTTACATGAATATTTTATGAGTACCTAGTCTTAGTGGAAGGCCAAGGCACACTGCTAGAGTATAATTATATTACTGATATTAAAAGCACCACTTAACATAATATATAAGTTTCATTATTCACAGTGAAATAGAGACAGCTTTGGCAAATATAAACAACCATTGAACTCAAATTAACTTTTACTGATTTTAAAGTAAAACAATTTTCATCTTTCTATTCAACATATTTATTTTTATTATAAAATGGTAGCAACCAAATCATTTACCAATCCTTCAAGGATACACAAGTGTTAAGTAAAGACTTACAAGCCAAGTATTGATCTTGTTGAAAGGCAGCTGTAACTTACAAGGCCATGCCCTTTAGTATCTTTGCAAGGAATGGTAAGACAATTAGTTGACACAATACAAAGAGGTACCATTCTTTGAGAAAAACATAATATTCTAATCTTTAACTTAATTATTCACTATTTAATACTGCTCACATAGACATTATTGCATCTCTACTTGCTCTACATTTAACTTCTGCATAGACAACACTGGAACTGTATTTCACTGAAATAGCAGTGCATCAGCAATCTCTTATCTTAATAATTTATTTTCAAGGCAAAGACATTAAAATAATAGGTACAAAGAAATAACAATAATAAAATTGAAATCTGTTATAAGTATTCTTGTTTGAAACCTAAATCTGTTGACTTGCATAAGCCACAATAAACAACATTTTAAAGTTGGGCTAACTGCCTCTTCAGATGTCTCCACTTAAGTTAGTGGTGGATGTTAATAGGTATGACAATACCTTATGAGGAAAGAATGGCAGTAATATATGCAGGACTACAGCAAAAATTTGTATCAACTTAGCAATTACAGCCAGAACAAGCAAGAGCACTTTACAAATTACTGATTTAAGGTATCTAGCTAAACTAAACTACTGACGAACGAGAGGTCCAGGGTTCGATCCCCAAGTCGCGTAACGTTTTCGGCTGTCGGTCAGGTCAGAAAACAGGCCCTATTTTCATTAAAGTAAAATCAACAACATTGTCACTCAGGTCATAAAGCTCATCAGTTGAAGAGCACCGACCGCGACGCAGTAACACGCAGCGACACAAGTGGGCAACCCAATGGTTCGGCATCTGGACAGGCAGGACGAAGGCGACCCAGACTACGTCATGAATTCGGCCGTCAGCACTGAATCCATGGATATGGACGGGGAGGTAAGATATTAGCGATAAGGCGACGATTTAGTTGCGCATAGTTGAATCATTTGCCTAGGACTGGAGCTTTTCTAGTTGGCCACCAGTGAAGATTCTGGCTTCGAGGGAAATCAACTTGGTATAGTATGAGAGCTAGTGGCGTCTGCTGTATGCCCAATGAGCTGTGAGCCACAATCACCACTAATTGAGTGAAACCCGGACATCGGCAGAAGGCGTCGCGGTGTACCAACAAAAGGAGCACAATAGGTCCACATTAGTTTCAAACCAGAATAGCTGGAAGTCATAGGGGGGAGGCTTTCGACCTGCTGTCGGAAGATTCACGCTAAAAGTAACCAGTTAATACCTAGTATGACAATCGCAATAGGACGACATTAAAAGTAAATTTTGGATCAAGTAAAGCTGCTTGTTAACTGTGCAGCACATAAAGTAAGGTTAAAGTTACCATTGCTTCTCATTTACTAGCTAAGAGAAAATATCGTCGGCAGGTCTAAACCAGCCGTGTTACAAGGCCAAACCAATTGGACGCGTCTTGTAGAGCGCCCTTGGAAGTCTGTTAGCTCGTCTCTAGCGTATCCTAAGAAAATCGATAGCAAAGATTACACTGTCGGAACTACTCGCGGACTAGGTATCTACTTCTTAAATCAAATTCAAATATGGCTTCAAGTCTCACCAACTATGTTAAAAAAGTTGAGAAGAACTTATCGTGATTTTACAATAAAACTGAAAAATAAACTTTACTAAAAATGTTATCCCGAAATTGTAACAGGTAAGTAGGTCTACCTACTACAGTCGGACATACGGCAGTTCGACATACGTAATATCACTCGTATTGATCCTGATGAAAAATTGTTAAATAATAATTGGAACTTCGCTTCTTTATTTTCATAATCCCGAAAATTTCATATTGACCGAGAGGCCGAGACTTCCCACAGACAGACTCGCGTAACAGTTCGGCTACTGGAGTTCAACAAACGTAGTATACAGCACGAGTTCGCGGAATACCATTTCCACGAATGTGTGCACCAGTTTGTTCGCTCTGAGATATATTTTGTAAACATAGATGTGATACCTAGGTGTAACAACTCACAATGTGATAACTACACCTAGTAGCTTCCTTGAATACATCCGGAAATATAGTAGTGGTAGGCCTTTGGGTAAGTAATTACAGCCGCACGGGGCCGCAGGTTAAGCTAAGCTTGCCGCGGTTGCTCCTTGGATGGGTGATCATCTTTACATATCGTGCGTCGGAAAGCACGTTAAGCCGATAAACTCGATAACTTGACGGCACGGTTAGCGCAGTGGTTGATAGATTGGCTTCTTCTCTATTTGTCGCGGTTCGATCCCGTACGATAAGCAGTGGTTGAGAGATTGGCTTCTCTTCTTGTCGCGGTTCGATCCCGTACGATAAGCAGTGGTTGAGAGATTGGCTTCTTCTCTAATTGTCGCGGTTCGATTCCGTACGATAAGCAGTGGTTGAGAGATTGGCTTCTTCTCTACTTGTCGCAGTTCGATCCCGTACGATAAGCAGTGGTTGAAAGATTGGCTTCTGCTCTATTTGACGCGGTTCGGTCCCGTACGATAAGCAGTGGTTGAGAGATTGGCTTCTGCTCTATTTGTCGCGGTTCGATCCCGTACGATAAGCAGTGGTTGAGAGATTGGCTTCTGCTCTATTTGTCGCGGTTCGATCCCGTACGATAAGCAGTGGTTGAGAGATTGGCTTCTGCTCTATTTGTCGCGGTTCGATCCCGTACGATAAGCAGTGGTTGAGAGATTGGCTTCTTCTCTAATTGTCGCGGTTCGATCCCGTACGATAAGCTGTGGTTGAGAGATTGGCTTCTACTCTATTTGTCGCGGTTCGATCCCGTACGATAAGCAGTGGTTGAGAGATTGGCTTCTTCTCTACTTGTCGCGGTTCGATCCCGTACGATAAGCAGTGGTTGAAAGATTGGCTTCTTCTCTACTTGTCGCGGTTCGATCCCGTACAATAAGCAGTGGTTGAGAGATTGGCTTCT
This sequence comes from Dicycla oo, assembly GCA_948252095.1. Classification (NCBI taxonomy): domain Eukaryota; kingdom Metazoa; phylum Arthropoda; class Insecta; order Lepidoptera; family Noctuidae; genus Dicycla; species Dicycla oo. The sequence goes on from OX411711.1 coordinate 33,052,190, forward strand.
TCTCTACTTGTCGCGGTTCGATCCCGTACGATAAGCAGTGATTGAGAGATTGGCTTCTTCTCTACTTGTCGCGGTTCGATCCCGCACGATAAGCAGTGGTTGAGAGATTGGCTTCTTCCCTACTTGTCGCGGTTCGATCCGGCACGATAAGCAGTGGTTGAGAGATTGGCGTCTTCTCTTACTTACTTTTGATTTTTAATGTTTAGATAACCGTTGGCTCCTGGTTGCTAACAGTGCAAATAATTCGCAGGACATGTCACAAGTAGACGGATGTGGGCTCAGTGGGGCCTCGGACGACGAAGACGACTGCGCGTCTTCGCCGGCCGGCTCCAACTACGATGACAGCGCCGATCTCATCAAGAACGCCATGAGCGATGAAGTTACCAAACAGTTGGCTGCCGCTGGTGAGTTTTGTTCGTGGTATCGTGCCTACTGTTCTCTGGCTTCAAATATTAAACCATCATCATTATTTTTTGTCCTTATCCCAAACTACGGCGGTGTGGTCGGCGCAACACGTCTTCTTGCATACAGAAGTAACTGGTGACACTCGAGATGACCACTAATAGAGAACTATTAGGCGTCTAATAGAGAACTATTAGTCGTCATCTCGGGAGTCACCCCCTTTCTATCCATATCATCTTTCACACAGCCCATCCATCGTTTCTTTTGTTCTTCCCTTACTCTTGTAGCCAGCCATCCACATTCATACTCCAAATTTTCCTCTTGACATTTTCCTGATTCCTCCGCATTATGATTTATTGATCAAAATGTAGAGTGGCTCGTGGCTAAGTAATAACAGCCGCTCGGGTCGATCGATTAGGTAGTTACGCTTGCCGCTGTTGGCCCGTTTGAGCATCATATACTTTCATCGAACGTCTACGTTTGAGCATCATATACTTTCAACAAAAGTCTACGTTTGAGCAGCATATACTTTCAACAAAAGTCTACGTTTGAGCAGCATATACTTTCAACAAAAGTCTATGTTTGAGCATCATATACTTTCAACAAAAGTCTACGTTTGAGCAGCATATACTTTCAACAAAAGTCTTATGTTTGAGCATCATATACTTTCAACAAAAGTCTACGTTTGAGCAGCATATACTTTCAACAAAAGTCTATGTTTGAGCATCATATACTTTCAACAAAAGTCTACGTTTGAGCAGCATATACTTTCAACAAAAGCCTTATGTTTGAGCATCATATACTTTCAACAAAGTCTACGTTTGAGCATCATATACTTTCAACAAAAGTCTATGTTTGAGCAGCATATACTTTCAACAAAAGTCTATGTTTGAGCATCATATACTTTCAACAAAAGTCTACGTTTGAGCAGCATATACTTTCAACAAAAGTCTACGTTTGAGCAGCATATACTTTCAACAAAAGTCTACGTTTGAGCAGCATATACTTTCAACAAAGTCTACGTTTGAGCATCATATACTTTCAACAAAAGTCTATGTTTGAGCAGCATATACTTTCAACAAAAGTCTATGTTTGAGCATCATATACTTTCAACAAAATTCTACGTTTGAGCAGCATATACTTTCAACAAAAGTCTACGTTTAAGCAGCATATACTTTCAACAAAAGACTATGTTTGAGCATCATATACTTACAACAAAAGTTTACATTTTAGCAGCATATACTTTCAACAAAAGTACGTTAGATGCGGATGCTTGTTAGATGCGGAGGGGGAGCCTTGGTATTCATGCACTTACTCACGTGCATTATGTGGTATTCTGGATTGAAAATAAATTAAACTCGCGACCAAATAAATTGGGATAAGGGCAGCATAATGATGATATGATTCACGACCTTGTGGGCTGCTCGTGGACTCCTGTTGCATCACAAACTAGTCGATAAAATCCACGTGAGTAAAGCCATAAGACTGAAGAAGTTACCCAAGTGGCGATCGCCCTTGATGGATCAGACTTCTAAATTTCATAATAGCGTGTTTATGTTTTGCTCAAACGTTTTTACGTATTTTTTCTGATTCTGAGGTCGATAGTAGTACTAAATTCGGAGTGTAATAAAACGTAGCCAACCTATTAAACAGCACAGATTGCCGACTTCAATTTATTTAGTCCACATTTTTTACTGAGCTTGTAACGTGTTTTCCAAGATTTACAAATGCCGGCAACCAACAGGTCCGGTCGGCATGGCTGCCGCTGCCGCTATAGCGTCCTCAAAGAAGCGCAAGCGGCCGCACTCGTTCGAGACAAACCCCTCCGTCAGGAAGAGACATCAGAATAGATTACTTAGGAAACTCAGAGTAAGTTACGATTATTGTCTAAGAACTGCTATGGAGATTTTTTTTTTACTGGAGTGTCTCTAAAGCGGGATTTACATTAACAACATAAATTGCATGCATGGTAAAATTAATTTGACATAGTTTCAATACAGTGCAACTTGTTTCGTATAATATAATTAGTGTCGTGAAATCTACAGTATCACCGAAATCATGGCCTTGTCAGCATCAAAGCTTTATTTTGCATTGTACGATGTTATCGTACAAATGTGGTTTCGCGACACTTGTTTCACGTCGCATTTCATAGTGAAATTAGTTGCGCGACATTACTTTTTATCAAAAATGGCGCTTGGTACGAACGTATTTATATTTCATGAAATTAATGCATGCAACAGATTAGAAATTTAGGCGTAAATTATTGTTAGTGAAATTAATGTCAAGAAAATAATTTTATGTCACTAATTTCGTTATGTAAATCCGGCTTTATATTTGTCATTTTACCCGTCTAACTGTAGCACAGCAATACTGCCTGGTGCTTCAAAATATCCCTGCTGCAATACAGTAATACTTTCAAGGATGAGGACTTAGAAGGATCTCATCATCGTCCATTCGTCCGTCTAGCAGACAACTTCTGGACATATAACTCTTCAATGCTGGCCACAACTCGACGATAACACACATTTAATAAATAGTAGGTACTACTGGGAGTTTTACTATTTCAACAACTAGCGACTAGCGCCGTATTCGCACGGGTAGCTGACTTGTGGATGATTGAATTACTGTCTTGAATTCATGCAAGTCTAGTACTTTTTGTTAGAGGTTACTGCTTAGAAGAAAATATGACACAAAATTTAAAAAAAGCAAAAGAAAGGATGTTGATCCGATCGCTACCGAACTTTACAGGATCACCCGCTGGGCTAATCCAATCCGAAGATTGCCTGAAAATTTCTACAAAATCGCTCCAGCCGTTTTGGAGTCCATAGGGAACACACACACATCGATTTTTATAGATATAGATTAAAGGTTATTTTTATTACACAACAAACAGCAAACCATCGAAGAGTTCGCGACACGCGTCGGTCAACAGGCTGTAGTCCTGGTAGCAACACCGGGTAAGCCGAACACGTCGTACCGTGTGTTCGGCGCCAAGCCGCTAGAAGATGTGGTGCGTAACCTCCGCTGCATGATCATGGAGGAGTTAGAGAACGCGCTCGCCCAGCAGGTAAGTCGGTTTCAATATATGTGACGGGCTTTTGATGTTGTGGAGGTATTATGTTGCCTTAGCCGCGGACTGAAAAAATTGCTCATGCTTTAAGTGTTGGTATAAACCGAACGAGCCAACGGACATACTATTGTTCCAAATTCTTGTTATGTAAACAGGGACAGAGCGTTATTTCGTTGGTCTATCCTTACTAGAATTACAAGAATATCAAGAAAAGAATGCTTTTGTTCTGCTTCTATGTTCGTTTGATCTAAACCCACCTTTAGAATACAAACAAAACTATTCTCATGAATGTATTCAAGAAGAACCACTGGCTACTCTACTCCTCAAAAAAAGTTTTACGATTTGGAAAAGGTAGCTCTGTATAAGTAATCAACATCAGGGCCCTGAACATATTTTTATTTTTAAAAGCTTATTTAGCCAATTTTAAGTATCAGTATCATTAACTGTGAAAGACTTTCATATACCTAAGGGCTTAGAACTTTAAATTTAAATAAAACACAGAAAAATGTTTTTAATATCCAAGAAATTGGCTTTATCCCATTGATAATTTTATGGCATTAATGTTTGAACATGATACCGGGCTGTCGCGGCTGACACCAACGCCTAGTTTACAGAAAACTTAACTTTTTTATTGGCTTAATTTAAAACAAAAACACAACAGCCATTAAAAAAATAACAACAAACAACTAAAGAAACCAAAACAAACACAACAAAACAAAGCAAACCGATCTAAAGGAAACATTTGACAAACGACTAATTTCACGAAATCTGGCCACTTCGTTCGTGCGATTCGAAGCCATTACTTTATTTTGTCTGGGGATATGTAGGTAAAGTCGCATGTCTACTCCGATAAACGAGTAATAAGAATTGAGCACTTGGATGTCAACATTCGATGCGCTATTGCCGAAATATAGCCTGATTTACTGCAAAGACCTCCAGATTACGCCATGTACGCGTTAGCCGCGGAGGCTACATACCCGAGATCATATTCCAAAATAAAGCCAATTTCATGGATATTAAAAGCCATTTTTCTGTTTTATTTCAATTTAAAGTTCCCCGTCTAAAAACATAAACCCGATATGAATGTCTTCCATTTTTTATTAGAAATGAAAGATCGAATGTTACTATGTGTGTTTAGCTAAGAATATACAAAAATCTTAGTACTAAGTGAGTATTAAACTGTTGACATTACATTCTAGCTATACTTACTTATAACATGATCTTTTTTGGCTTCAGTGAGTTCAGATTATATCACCAGTTACTGAAGTTTCTCTTACTGACCTAAGCAATTTGTTTCGTAACACAACACTTCTAAAGCACACTAAGCTTTACACGATGCAAGTTTCTTGCCTGTGATATACAATAAAATTGAAGGACGATTTGCACAGGCATTTAAATCGCACCGTTTAATTCAGACTTTAATTTTAGAAACAATTTATTCAGATCACTATACAATCACTTATAGAAAACTCACTGAAGCTACTTCAATGTTTATTTCTTTTCTACAAAAGCTTGCTATGAATGTTGTCTTCCCTCCCCTTAAGTCTCATTTAGAACATCGCCAAGTAAAAATTATATACACACGTAGTATTTACTGCCTCGTCCGCGTTAAGTAAGCTGGTGTATCAGAAAGGTGGCGTACGGTCCTTCAAACTGAACGACTTTCTCCGAGAACAATCGAGAAAAAATTATAGGCTGTCCCGTACAAAGCTACAATACCTACTCGACCCAAATGTATGGGACGGCTGATAATTTTTTCTCGATTACGATGTTGGTCCCATTGAGAAAGTTGTTCAGTTTGATGGTCTGTACCACATCTTTCTGATACACCCTGTATAAGGATACAAAGATCGGTGGTTAATGTAACATACACGAGGTATAATGCTAAAAGAGCACTTAATGAAAAATCTATCTCATTGACGAAACCATGAACAGAGGCGGAAAGCAGTTTGCTATCCACCCGTTTATCCACCCAAACTGTCTCGGTTCAAACGATATTGCGAGTGTAGTAGACTCAGATACTTTTGAGTGATTTTAGTACACACATATATTCGTCAAGTAATAATTTATGCGGTGATCTAAATAAGGCTAAAACATACACGTTGACTTTATTAAGTTTTTAGTCATCTTACAAACGGCGTGTGCCGTTGTGCCAAACTCCGTGCAAAGAATTTGTACGAGCTCAATACAGAGGTTTCCTCTTCAACACAATACAATAACGATTGTTTTCGAGACTTGTCTCTTCTCCGCTTTGGTGGAAATCGGCTCTAAAAGTATTCAAAGTTTTTATAAATTGAGTATCTATGCTTAAACACCAAGACCAAGGCCCAAAAGGTGAACGTGTATGTCACACAGCAAAATAGTTGCTGCATTTCACGAGCGCTCGTCAATCATAGTAAAAGCAGAAAATGTATGCGCCTCGATAATCTGCGCGTTTCCGAATCAGGGACTAACTGGACTTTAACTACGCTAGGCAGCTCAATTCAGCTTTTGACCATAGAAAAAAAATCCGCCTTATCCCATTTCATTTCATTGCTGATGACAGACATCCAAGTTAGTCTTCATTGTAATCTAAACATAATCATGACGTAAATAAAGAGCAATGGATGCGCGCTCGTGTATTGCCCGTGTAGTGGTAGTGTGTGTCGTATGGGTATGAAGTATATAACGAGTCAGTTCGGGCTGGGCGGCGGCCCGCAGGCGCCGGCTCCGCCGCAGGACGACCCGTCGCTGTTCGAGCTGCCGCCGCTCATCATCGACGGCATCCCTACGCCCGTCGAGAAGATGACGCAGGCGCAGCTGCGGGCCTTCATCCCGCTCATGCTCAAGTATTCTATGGGTGAGTTACACTTTTATCACATATCGACATTTTTTTTATGCTACATTGGATGAGTCCAACAAAAACAGACTGAGATAAATTAAAAGACAGAATGAGGACACAACGGGCTCATAATAATTGTTATTTGGTTATTTAACAAGCGATTGCTATACTTACCTACAGTATCTTGTTAATTGGTAGTGGTTTAGTAGTATCGTAAAGGCTACCTTACTGTGCGTTTTGATTAGAATGATGATACATTCAGCCGAAAGACCTCTACTGCTGGACATAGGCCTTCTCCAAGCATCACCAAAACGACCGGTCGTGTTCTTCCCGCATCTAGTGGTTTCCAGAACCCTCCACCAGGTTGTCTATATTTCTATTAGAAAAAGTCCCTTCAAAATCCAGCAAAACGAAACGGATCCTGATGTTGCAGTAGTGTCTCCTTCAAAGCTATCAATTTCGTCACCTTTTAAGGAAATACTTGACCGTATAGTGTTTATTGTCAGTGCGCGGCAAGCCGGGCTGGGGCCGCGAGTCCACGCGGCCTCCCTGGTGGCCCAAGGACTTGCCGTGGGCCAACGTGCGTATGGACGCACGCACCGAGGACGAGAAGCAAAAGGTAAAGGTAACACTCGCATTAATACTTCTTACACACACTTTTTCAGGGTCTTTGTTTTGACAAATATTTTACCTTATAAAGTAATCATTTATCACACAGAACTTTATTCATTCATGATTGCAGCAGGTAAATATTTTTAAACATCAACGCCAGATCCAGTAAGGACGCTGACGCTTCAAACCCCACAAATTCGCAGTATTTATTCCAAGTGAGTAGGAAAATGCCGACGATTTTACACTTATTCTGGCAACGTGCAGGTATATAAATATCCTATCCTACCGGAGACAAATTATATCGAAACGAGATATACCTACTGTTACACATATGAGCCAGTCTGAGTTACGCTAGCCTAAGAAAGAACTATCGTCAGACATAAGTAAACACCGTGCTAATTAATAGGGATGATGCCTGGGTAAAAATAAAGAAATTCTATTTAGTCCGTCAGTCAGATAATAAAAAAATATTAGACACGTATTTTTTGCTTTATCATATTAATAAAAAATTACTTAGATAACACGCATTAAAGTTTGGGAGTGGGGGCTCGCTACGTCACTTCTACGTATAAAATCTACCAAGACGTGACGTCATGCCACATTTTAACTCAAAAAAGTATCGCAGTAATCTTTTGATTACGTAAAAAAAGGAAAAATATGTGTCCAATATTTTTTACTAATCTACAGGACGGACAAATAAAAAAAAAATGTCATCATCCCTATTGTGTAATGTTTGCAGATGTCGTGGACGCACGCGCTGCGTCAGATCGTGATCAATTGCTACAAGTATCATGGCCGGGAGGATCTGCTGCCCGCATTCACTGAGGACGATGAGAAGGGACCTCCTACAGTGCCTGTAAGTCACACCAACACACACACACACACACTCACATTAGTATTTTTAGGAAGTTTTCTGAAGACATGTCTTAGTTAGTGTTTTTATGAATAAGATATCCATTTTGATAGCACCTGCTAGCACGCTTATGCGTGCTAGCAGGTGCAACCAGATAATTTCAGATCGATAGCTACTGAATACGAATTTTTAGTAAAATACATTATATCAGTAAAGATTCGTAAAGTGTATGTGATTTTAAATATTGTAGGACAAATAATATACATAATCCCTTAATTGCTCTTAAAAGCAATCAACATGCAAACAATACAATAATTAAATTTATCGCCACAAGCATGCGTATTGAAATTATCGTGTGCGTCAAGCAGATTGTATTGATTTACAATTTGACAACACTGGGAATCGAACTGACGACCTCGTGTTCGCCCGATACTAAAACAAGGCTATCGGCTGTAGACTACTTCCTTAAAATATTATGTAAAACTAAAGCTGGGATTAAGACTTGTTTTACTTTAATGAAAACAAAATTACATACTCTAAACTGTCGTAGTTGTAACTTATTTAGCTCATTAATAAAATGTTGGTAAGGGAAGAAAACCTGTGTCATTGCTCCCTGAAGGCACAATGTGCGTCAATGCGGCATTCAGCTCGTCAAACAATAACTTACACCCACGCTAATAATTGTGACAAACTTATTAGTGGATTGTGACGTCATGCGGTTTTTATTGTGTTGCTACCGAACATTATACATGATTGTAGTGGAGCAAAAAAATATTATTTATTACTCATGTAATCATTACATAGACATCCCTTGAGGAAACCCGATAACAATTCGTGGGTAACGAATACGATGTGTTAAAGAAGTAATCGATCGATCATCACCAGGTTTTATATTGAACTCATTCTTTAATATACACATAAAACAATGTTGTAAGAGTTATTTATAACATTATAAGGACAGCTTATGTACCTACAAACGTGAGCTTAATGCAGAATTGGATTCAATTTATCTTGGTCATTTTTAGGTAAAGTTAGAAGCTATCAAGCTACAGCTACCCCACTCTCTGCACCCGCGAAATAGAAAATGAGGGATATTGACATGGAGGACAAATGAAACCATAAACAGACACTAGTGACGAAACTTTTAATTGCCCTTTTTCTGCTGCAGCAATGTTTATATTTTCCGAATTGTATCTAAATTATATTTACTGTTTCTTAATGCTGTCTCACACGGTATGCCGCCTGGATTTGGTAACCCCTTTTAATATTTTAATCACAACATAATAATATTCTCGACTATAACCTACAAAATGAAAACATGTGGCTTTACTGTAACTGTGATGGAAACTTATAAACTTGCAACAACATCCATTGCTGATTCCCCACGCGTCACGTACATCCTCCACTACGTAGATATCGGCTTGCATGCCGAACGCGAGCAACAGCACGTCGTCGGGCTCTTCGTCCGGCGCCGGCCGCAGCAACCAGCAGCAGCAGGCCGTGCTGACGTCACAGCAAGTCTGCATCGACCAGATGACGCTCGCTGATGTTGATGTACGAATTTATAAGAAGCCATATGCCCGCTGGGATCTCACATCGGCAAAAATGACGAACTTCCATACAAACTTTCATCCACTATTTTAATTAACTCCTTTAGGGGATGAATTTTCAAATATCAATAAAAGCAATATTTGGTTTACACATTAATAATGTAAATTGACATTTTAGTGAAATACTGAAATATCTTCCTCCAGTGCCTACCTATACCTACCATAAAAACCGTACCTATGCACCTACCTACCTACCTACCTGTGTGTACCTATGTATAAAAACTTGGCAACTAGAATGGCGCAAAAAGTGTGCAAATGCATTTATGAAATCTACCATCTTCTTTATTCTACTCAAAGATGCGTCAACTACCATGGTCCACTCTCTTAATGTAGAAAGTGCTGTCTTTTGTATCTTTTTACCTTCACAAAGTCAAAAATCTCGAGTTTATAACTAAAAATAGTATTTACTACACCATACAGATGTCTCAGTACGCGCCTGCAGTCCTGCAGACCATCACGAACCCCGACGGCAGCGTCTCGCTGATCCAGGTGGACCCCAACAACCCCATTATCACGCTGCCAGACGGCACCACTGCGCAGGTGGTACGTACCATGGTAATATGCATTCTTATATGGTATCACCGCCGATGGTACGTGCCAAAAAGAAAATATATTTATTTGCACTAAACATCTCGCATAAAGGAAAACACAAACAAAAAAAGCTGGGTTAAAATATGCATCACATGAAGCACGTCCAAGCAAACCGGCCATTGACCGCTCAGCCGGCCATTGCGCTAAAGTACCCCGCAGAATGCAAATCTTACGCTTTTGCTATTTGCAGGTTAGAGTGAGGTTATATTTATGTTGATCAAATAGTTTATTATTAGGCTCTATAATTTATTGTATTGGAAATTTACTAATAACTGACTAAATGTACACTTTGAAATATTTTTATTAAATCAATTATTATTATTATTATATAAATTACGATTCGTGACCGTTACAAATTATTTTTACAGAATTATAAATCATTATAATCATCAAAACAACTCTGTTAGTTAGAATGGGGATAAAAACTGCCACTTGCTCACTTCAGATGTCGCTACTATCCCGTGTCCAAGATTTGGACAGCTACCTGTCACTATCCATTTTTTTTTTTTTTTTGTAAACAAGCGACATCTCTGAAGTTTTTCAAGAAGATCATCCTGTTGGTTTTCAACTCTGATCAGGTTATTTCTGTCTTACTTACTTGAAGTTAACAAACACAAAATAACCTATAAATTATAAAAATGTTCATATTTTTATTTTTTCCACTAAAGCTACTTTTCTAGAGTGCAGTGTGTGTCTTTTAATCGGTTCGCGGACGGAATATGGTACACAATAGAAGTATTATTATTATGACGGCTATAGACGTCAATCGCCCGCGAAAGCGTTAAGGCTTCCGCAAATAGGCTCTAACAATTTCTATGAAAACTTAATGGAAATTGTTTTAAAAAGAGTCACGTCGCGTCGCGCCTGTCTGTGAGAGCCTTTAATAGTGCTACACTCCCAAGTCAAATACATATTTATCTAGATTTCGTTTAATGTGTGACCGACACAAAAATAATCATATCAAAACAGTGGCCGTTTGTAGGCGCACAACGGTGCTGATACCTATGTCGAGCTTTAAGTTTGTAACCCCATGGGTCTCCAATGTCATGATTTCGTGAAATAGTCATTCAATAGGGTTATTTGAACTTTGAGTTGTATTGATGATTTTACTGATTAAAAATCTATAAATACATACTTGTTCCGGTTGCAAATGAATCATCTTGATTGACAATTTTGATCAACATACAACCTAATAATGACCTGCAAATGGCTAATAATATAAGAAATTTTGAATTTTTAGGATCTATGTTTATCAAAATATGATTCGCGACCGTAACAAGTGTGTATTTACAGAAATATAATCATTAAAGTCATCAATACAACTCTCTAAGACCAGGAAATCATAATGAATGAGTTTTTCATGAAATCTTGACATTATAGGGTTATACTAACTTAAAGAGTTGTATTACTGATTGTAATTATTATAATTCTGTAAATACATATTTGTTACGGACGCGAATCATACTTCAATCAACATAAAAACTAAAACTGACTTGCAAATTGCAAAAATCGTAAGAAAATTTGAATTTTGTGGGCTCCCCTAGCGCCTCCCCCTTATGATAACGTTTTTATACGTCAGTCGGTACAAGTTCATATTTCCCCACACAGATCCACAGCGGCGAGGGTGGCGCGCACCTGTCGGCGCTGGATGGTGACGGCGCGGTGGCCGTTGACCTCAACGCCGTGGCCGAGGCCACGCTCAACCACGACGGCCAGATCATACTCACCGGCGAGGACGGGCACAGTACGTCTTTTATATTCATCCTTGTTTCCAATTGATGTTCATCATCATTCATTACTTTAGCCACAGCTGGGCATCGATTGGTTCTGTGTTTCTCGCTTCCAACGGATTCCCACGGCCTTTACCTTATCGGTCCACCTTGTGGGAGGCCTTCCAACGCTGCGTCTTCCGTAGCCCGTATTACATATCTTGCAGAAGCCTAGCAATAGCAAAATTTGCGTAATAATTGCTTTTCAATCGCAAATAAAGAAAGAAGGAAATAATGTTTATTCTGCACAAACAAAACGCACATTATACAAAAGACATTCAAAAGACTCGAAATCGGTATTATGTATCAGCGATACGTCATACTGATTTGCGATTGACAAGCGATTGAAAAGCAATTATTGCGCAAATTCTGCTATCGCTAGGCTTCTGTGAGATACGTAATAAGCCTGCTGGTACGCGGTCGCCACTCTAGAACCTTTCGGTCCCATCGGCCATCTGTTGTGTGAGCAATGTGCCCGGCTCAATGCCACCTATGGTTAACAATTCTTTAGGGTATGTTGTTCAGTGTAAATTAAGTTGATTGCAGAATGACTAGTACTATTGAAAAAGTAATAAAAATTAGGTTGTGTAGCGCAAGCTGAACTTTGTGTTTATTGTTTGGAAACTAAATTACGAACCCAAGATATATACTACCAATATCTATGTTCTACTGTCTTCTCTTACATCATGCTGACATAATAATAATAACCTAGGACATATATCACACACGGTCATCTGATCCCAAACTAAGCAGAGCTTGTACTATGGAAACCAGATAACTGATATATACTACATACACTACTTTTTTTTTGTAAATACATACTTATATAGATAATTACACCCAGACGCAGAACAAACAGACATGTTCATGCACACAAATGTTTGTCCTGGATGGGAATCGAACCAACGACCTGCGACATGATAGGTGGTATCTTAACCAACCACGACAACTGGCCCGTCATAATGGCACATATGTAGATTGCGAATTCCAACCATACACACAAAAAGTTTTTCGTTCACTGTGTGTACAGATAAGGAGTAGAACTCACTGGAGTTAGTGTTGGAGTTTTCAATTCTCAAGTGACTAAGTTACTGGCAGACACGCGTGCACTATTGTCGAACGCATCTTCACTTACAATCAGAGCTAGTGGTCAAACGTGAGCTTCGAAGTATTTTATGAACAGTGGTTGACTAACCACTTCTTTCAACTACTTTTGTACTATGGCTGTATTGGAACGAAGTTTCTAAACGTGGCTTGCGGTAGGATTTGACGGGTAGAAATCGACTGTCTCTCTCTGTCTCTGTCTCTTTCTATTATGTACGAGTGTGTGTGTGCGCGTGCGAGTATCGCGTAAGGAACTTTGTTCGCCGACCGCATACGTATTCTTTTTTATTTACTTTATTTAGGTAATAAACAGTGATACATTTATTATGTTACAGAATATGGGCATTACAGTATTGTATGACTAATAAGATATTTCCCTGTTTAATTAGGATAAATTATAAAATAATAGCTTCCGCCCGCGGCTTCGCCCCCGTGGTATGTCGATAAAAAGTAGTCTATGTCATTCCCCAGGATTTAAAGTATCCCTATACCAAATTTCATCAAAATCGGTCCAGCCATTTAGCTGTGAAAACGTAACAAACAAACAAACTCACATTCATATTGATAATATTAGTTAGGATGCCGACTTATCTTTCTATATTGTAACATTCCAGCCTACCCGGTGTCAGTATCAGGAGTGATCACAGTTCCAGTGAGCGCGTCAGTGTACCAGTCGATGATCTCGTCCATGCAGACGCAGGACGGCGGCGTGTGCATGGCGCCGCTGGTGCAGGTGCGCCCCAAGCGAGAACCCATCGACCACGACGATGTCACCGCCTAGCCGCTCATGCTAGCCTAGCACTTGTGACACGTCCTAGAATTTTTTATTTGCGTATACCGCCTACATTTGCTTGCTACGCTAAAATAATTAACTTAGGGCGAATTTCACCAATGAAACTAAACGTGTTCAGGACATTAAAACCGCGTTCAAGAGCGGTTACTGTCAAAATTGTTGTGGAATATTGACACTGACAGCTCTTGAACCCGGTTTTTGTAGTGCTGATCTCGTAAAGTTTCATTGGTGCAGGTGCGGCCCAAGCTCGATCCTATCGACCAAGACGATGTCAATGCCTAGCCTTTCCTGCTAGCCTAGTAATTGACACGTCTAAGCGCTAAGGAGACACGATTTTAATTTGCGTATACCGCCTACATTTGCTTGCTAAGCTAAAATAGTTTACTTACTAGCTATGACATATATTAGTTTGTCTTCACCGCTCAATAACTTTTTTTTTTTTAAGTTTGTCTGTGGACGTACGAATTTAGGCATTTCTATTTTGTATTTCTGCAGCGTTTGACACAATAGTTTTGCATGGATCCAACTACATGCACTAATAACTCATTCCTTGAGCATGTAATTATCCATGAGCTAGCACATTTTCCAAGTTTCATTTTCCTGTAAGAGTTTTTGTTGCCTTAAGGGGGACTACAGGACCTAAAGCGCGGTCACTGTCGGACTGCATAGAAAAGAAAGAGAAGCGCGATGACGCAACGCTGGTAATTTATTGCAAAATATGAAGCAATTATCTATTTACAAAAAATCTATTGATTGAACTAAAAAATTAGTACACTATTACGTTAATAGCTGCTTGTAGAATAATCAGAATTATTATATTAGTATGGTTTTCAACCGTTAAAAGAAATTTTTAAAGGTATCTTCGTGATTTTTTTTCTATCATATCACATTAGTTACATTATGTTTTCAAAATTTCATGTATTTTTCTGATTTTGTTTACTGCAGTAGATCATATTCTTTTAGGCATTATAACACTTGCGTTTAGGTCCTGTAGTCCCCTTAAGTAGAACGACGAAGTAATTAGTTCCACATTAGAAATTAAACATAGAAAGGAATCCAAGATTTGTAGTGCAAAGAAGAAGGTAGAAATATCGAAAGGATGATAAATACCTAGACATAATAAGATTAACGTGGCGATAGTATTATAATAATTTATTAAATTATTAATTTTAAGATAGATGAACTCCAAAGAATTCGTCCACTAGAGCAATTTAATAAAACATGCTGCCAAATTATAATATTTACCAAAAGAAAGAGTACTATGAGTATAAAATATATAAATAAAGAAATGTTGTAACTAAGTTCGAGAACGCGTGCCAATTGAATTTCGTTGATAAAATATAATAAAATGTCCTTGTGACTTGTGATATTTTTGTATATAAAGGGTAAACGAGTATGTTTGTCGATCTCGGAGTGCTTAATAAGCTTTTTTTGTTCATAGTTTAGTCCAATTATTTCCTAAAGAAACGCTATTAGAAAAAGTTGACTGAGAGTAGACCTTTTCAGTAGCGATATACGTTAGCCCGCGCCAGACGTTATTGACAAATGCACGTACAAAATGTTGTTCTGAATATTCAATAAAGTATTTTGTCAATTTTCTGACGAATTATGATAGTCTCTAGATAAATTGCTTATTTCTATATGCCAATATTTTATTAAGTATCATTTTGCAAGGCCTAGATCTTGCTTAAAGTAGAAAAATTGTGTCATATTTGTTACCAAAGTGAAATGTTTAGTGAGCTAGTTACTACCAAATATGCATGGTGTTCGTGTAATTGTGTATTTATTTATTGCCTTATTGTAGTCGGTAAATGGGATACGCTTTCAAAATATTCATATTTTATTTTTTGTTATGATCACAGTCTGTAGTACATAACATGGCATTACCCCTGTCCACTGGGTAGCTAGGTATGTATTAGTCCCATCTAATGGGAGGCCAGCCTATTTCAGAAGTGCTACAGTGTGCGCACAAGTGCTAGTCAGTCAGTGAGATGGGGGAGGCCGCGATTGACAATATTGGCAGACTGAGTTAGCTTCACTTTGTCTACCTCCGCCGTTTCACCGCATGTGAGCGGTGAAAATGGGGGAGGTAGACTTGCGCGTGCACTATACTATAAGAATTGTATAAACCCCAGTGAATTAGAAAGCGTATTTGCCTACTGCGACACCAGACCTAGTATTAAATTTAGTCACATGTTTTTTCTTTGCACATAGTGCTTGTTAGATTCCACATTATATTTTGTTGCCTATGTTTTATGCTGTGAATATGTCAAAAATTTGCAATGTGTGTGTATGAGATTTTAATAGTTGCCACTCAGGCCGAGATCTATAAACGTGTTATTTACTTCGCATTTAGTCTAAGCGTTATTCCTGTCACTGTCGCACAACTGTGAAACTTACGAGTGAAAGATAGAGACGGGAGTATCCGAACATTTCTAAATCAAAACAAGAGCTACGTAACGTTTACAGTTTTCGGGCTCAGTGGAAAGTTGAGCTGGCTAAGCTAGTGAGTTATGCTAGTAAAATTGTTTAAAAACAATATTACGGCAATTTCAACAACCTTGGAAATATTTTCATCATCACTATACAACGTGCCGCCACAATGGCGACGATAATTCAACACGCGGGTATGGCTAGTGGCCACTAATCATAAAAAATATAATAAGTTGAGAAAGAAAGAAGAATTCGTAAATTGAAAAAAAAAATCTTTTTTCAAACCAACAAAATAATAAAATAATAACACATTATCTGCTTAATTCTTAGCGAAATTTATGCAAACACTTCTTTATGCTACACTAATCCTGTGTGGCAAACGCTCGGGTGCGTGCAAAAAAAAAAAATCTTGTGTGTAGACACTTACCGACCCTTATTTTACGATGTTTTCGAAACAATAGAGATGCACAACGAACGCACAGGTGCGGCGCGCCGCACTCGAAGAAAGTTATTTAAATTGTATGGACTCTCATACGCGCCGTCAAGCACATGGTGAACGTCCGAAAACGCGCATGCGCGTCGTCCGCGCCTAATGAAATAACCAAAGTTAGGATCACTATGCTAAAGATCATTCATGAAGCTATTGTTCTATGCCAGCTGGTAAAAGGCCGATGACCAACACCTTTTTTTTTGTTCATGGTTTGTCTGTTGTTCTGACCCAGCTGGTAAGTAGGTTCGTGATGGCGTCCTTTTTTCTCGTTCGTTTTCGTTTTATCTCTGTGCTACGGGTTGCTCCAAGATGCTATAAAATTGTAAATCAATAAATAATAATGTTTAATGAAATTAAAATATCTTTCTAAAACGAAAACGCGGATCCGTATATGAGTGTCAAATTAATTTCGCCATTGCAGCGGCACGTTGTATATTTTTATAATATATGGAATAATTTGTTTTACGTTGTGCATGATTTTAAAAAGTAAAATATTTATATAGATAGGGATATGCTTTATTGTACACCAAAATACAGGGTGGCAGGGACATCGACACATCACCTCTTGCCAAAGACTCTGTACATGATTCTGGACCCCACTGCGGTGAAATTTTGAAAAAAAAAAAAATAGATGTTTCCTACAAAAGTGCAATACCTACGCGGTCATCAAAAATGTATGCACCAGCAAATTTTTTTTTTTATAACTGACGAAAATTTTCAACGCAGGGTGTTTCAGAATCTAGTACTGAATCCATGGTATAGATAAACCATTCTAAAAATGAACGCCCCTCTACAAAACGTGATTATTTCAATGTGTGAAAGGAAATACTTTTGTTCGCGTGCGGCGACTTTACTGTAAACATGGACTCGTCGCTGCACATAGGGCCGGTTTTTTGATCCTTAGTTAACTCAACCAATGGTTAAATAAATAACTAATGGTTGAATTTAGGCTAAACATGAATGAATTATGCCATTAGTTACTATTTTTTTAATATGAATGAGCTAACATGAATACCTTTAGCCTTTCACATTTAGCCAAAATTCAACCATTAAGTACTATGTTTTACCATTGATTGAGTTAACTACGGATCAAAAAACTGGCTCTTAGAGGTCAACTAATCGTGCGATCAGTCCAGGTACTAGCATTGTACGGCGGGGAGCGTGCGCTTTATATGGCACGACACGTTCGATCTGTTGCGCGTTCGTTTCATTTATACACTAGTTGGCCGACAAATCCGGCTGTTCGGCGTTTGGGCAAGTCGAAAAAAAAAAATCTGTAGTTTTTGTAATTTGAAACAAAAAATATTTACTTGACTGCGAAGATGCTTTTACGTTGACATGTTGTTGACCGTACTTTTGCGGTGAAAACGACGCGTGCTCCCACTTTTATGTCTCGCCGGTGACTGAGCAACCAATGACAAAGACCAGTTATGTGTATTGCGTCTATACACCTTATTTGCATGTGAGCGTAACCGGTGTGGAGGGGCGTTCATTTTTAGAATGGTTTATCTATAACAGGTTGCGCGTCGATGTCGCTACCACCTTGTGTATATCAACGTTGATTCCTGTAAAGTTTGACTGTATCATGACTGAAGATATTTCTTGTAGCCTTAATAAATGTGTATTTATTGCAATTTGCCATATTACTGCCATAATAATAGCGTGCCAAAGACTACGCAATTACTTTAGTACGTCGCTTGAAATTACACGTTACTTTCAGTTTATATTTTATTTTGTTATGTTTTGTGCCTCAGTATATGTTTACATTGGCTTTTACCTTATGTAAAGTATTGTATATTTATAAAAGTACAATGTCTGAGGCACGCCTTGTACATTTTATTTGAAACGTTTTATTTTCAGTTGAAGCTCGTTATGTTTTGTGTTGTAGTATTGTTATAATGTACTCTAATGCAACACCGATAAAATCGTAATTTATTCGATCCAGTATTAAAAACTATACTAAACGTCAAGACTGTTGCGGTCACGAAACTGGAGAGCAGGACGGTGAACATTTAGTTCGGGAATTCTATACCAAGCCTCGTTTCGTCTCGCTCTCATATTTCCTGACCGTGGCTGCTACGAACTTTGGCGTTTAGTATAATTCAGTGTTGCATCAGAGTAGGAATGGTTTTATTTTTTATTTACGTGTGCGAGTGCTGTCGTAATAAATACGTGAATGTATCGTGTTGTTTTATTTGCACGAGGCGAGGCTTGATCACTGTGTGTCTGCATGACAGGTGTGTATATTGAAGTTTTTATTTGAGTTGCTGCTTTTTTTAGGTACTCGTTACATGATGGACGAATGGAAGTGAATTTTTGTAACGAAATTGAACAAAGCTGAACTTTATGTCAATTGTGTATAACCAAACTAGAAACGAGCCAAAAAGGAGGTCGCGCGTCTTCCGGAGAATTCTCGCGTTTTCAAGAGAATTCCTGCAGCTAGGTACAAATCCCTCGTGACTGAAAGTTGACGCTTCCGTTCCGCGGCAATGTAAATTGAGCCTTATAGACCTATGTAACGAACATAATAACGTTCATCTCATTATTCACAATCAGATTGGGTTATTCCGCTTAGCCAACCCAAAAAAAAATCGCCCTAAGGTACCTACGCTAAAACGTATATCCGAGAATTCACCCTATACCTAGTTGGATAAACGGAATTTATAGGAGCCTAGTTTTTTTTTTTAGTATGTTCTAACCTGACGGCGAACAGTCTAAAAGAAACTACATTTATTTTTATGTTCATGATATCGCATTAGCAAGTTGGTCCGAAGGGCCGGCGCTGATCTAGTTATTTCGACATCACTTTTTAATGCTAATCAATTGTCAACGTTGTGTTAAGCGTAATAAAGTCGAAAATAAATGAACTACATAACACGCCTGTATTCCATGAAAGGTAAGGCAGAGCGACACCTACAGGGTGTAAGGCACCAACGCGCAGTGTCCAGAACCACCAGCGTGAAAATTTTTCGATGGGTTATGTAAAGTAGGTTATTACCTACCTACTTTACATAACCCGACGAAAAATTTAAACGCTCAACGCTATAAAGAGAAAATATTACATTTTTTGTTTGTAACTAATGGATAAACGGATCACTATCCATTTGCATAAAATTGTAAGCCATAATATAACATGGCATACTTTTGTTTATACTTGTATTTACGCATAATTATTTAAATAGAAAGGAACCTAACCAAACCGAACCTCGGTGTGTCCCTGACGTCGACCGTCTAGGGTTAGGCTATTACTTTAGTATAGTGTATTATCTATGGCTTTTCGGGTCAGGTAAATTTCCTACAAGATAATTATGTCAACATAAATAAACTATGCCAAAAACAATTATGGCAAAGTATTATTATGCCAAAAAAAAAAAAGTAACAAAACAGTTATGCCAAAGAATATTAGGAAAAAATCATTAAGGGAAAATAAGGGGGTGCCGGTTAAACTCAAAACATATTTAATCGATTTAAAAAAAATCTTGGTCTAATAAATGCAAATAGGGTTAACGCTAGGAGCCGAGCAAAAAGAAAAAAAAAACCGAAAGAACGCTAGGTGAAAACGAATAGCGTGGGCAGGTGATGCGATGCGACGAGTTGTTCCCTTCACGTATATCCCTGTGCGCCGTCTTAAGGCTATTGATCTGCACGATACTGATGTTTACGCTTTCTATTATTCTCTTTTCATACGAGTTTGGAAAGGTACCTACAGTCAAAAAGCACACAATTTTACTAAAAATCACATTTATATTATAGCATTTTTCAATTCTTTTTTTTTTTAATAGAATATTTTTTATTCATAAGTTCACATATATAAATTACGTAGAAGTTACAACATTACAAAGTTACATGTTAATATCAGTAAGAAAATATTAAATAATATAGTCTAATAAATACAATAGCGACCTGCCTGATGTAGGTTTAGTCAAACCTGTGTTTTCGCTGGTTTTGTAGTTCAGAATTTCATCTTAATACTTGCATAGAAACCAAATGTTTCTGTTCTTGCGGCATTCGACGTAATGAGAATAAAAGCGAGATGACTCACCGCTAGACGTACGGCTGCGTAAAGGGAACAATTCGATGCGACGGGGTGGGTCGGGGGGACAAGAAATTTCACGCAGACGAAGCCGCGGGCAGAAACTAGTTAATAATAAATCTGCTGCTCCATACATTTCTGTGTAGGTAGGCGTGCACTGCTGTATGAAACAGCTGGTTGTAGGGTTCCGTACCAAAATGGTAAAAAGGAACCCTTATGGTGCGACCCAGTCTGTCTGTTTGTCACAGCTAGATATCTCAAGAACTACTAATGCTATCTACTTGAATTTTGGAATAGTTTTTATTTTGCAAATAAGAAAGAAATAAAAATGTATATATATTTTTTGCAACAGGGCCCAGGCACTGAAACGGGGTCTTAAAAATTCGAAGTGGGGCTACTAGGCCATGTGGGGTATCATAAGAAAGAACGCTGTTTGCACATTCTCAAACATTTTTTTAAATTTTTTTTAGGCCGCATAGTTTTCGTTTTTTGATGAAAAATGTAAATAAAAAATACCGTCCCCCCCCCCCCTCCCTTATCTCCGAAGTTTGCATAGAGAAAAAATCTGAAATTATTCTGTGTGACAAGTTTCTGTAAAGATTACAGGAAAAATAAAACGATGTATAATATTAGTAGAAGTAGGATGGTACGGAACCCTCGGTGCGCGAGTCCGACTCGCTCTTGACCCGTTTTTTATAATAACCGACGAAAAATTTCTACGCGTCGATGTAGGTACCTACACCGTGTATAGGTACACCCACAATTTGTGTTGGGCAGTGACTACCTTGATAACAATTCCGCGCCGACCCTTAGGTACGTATCACGGACGTAAAACCATACATACCACCAGAAAAACAATTTAATTTTACCAACGGTAACCACTGTGTTAGAAACAATCAATGAATACTTATCGCTGTGTAACCAAAGTTGCAACACCAGGTGGAGCAGAATGGCGAGGGGCTGGAGACGATCTCGATGGGTGGCGGCGTGGCGCAGGTAATGCTGCAGGGCGGCGGCGAGGCGCAGGTGCTGCAGGTGCTCAGTCTCAAGGACGCCACCGTGCTCAGCAAGGCTATGGTTAGTACAGCCTGTTTACAATTGCTTCTTCCTAACACTTATACGAGATTTAACTAAAACTTTCAGGCAGACACTGGTGGTACAGTCACGAACCGGGATTGTTGAGCCACTAGCTTATCATCTTAACTTGGTTGTGTTACACGAATGCCGTCCGTTTTTCGTCATTGAAATGTCACATGTCAAATTTCACGGGTGACATTCGTGTAACACGACCAAGTTAAGATGATAAGCTAGTTTACTTATAATTCATTCCCGTCCGTACTACTGATTTTGTCAGTGGGAAGAACGGGAATAAATTATAAATTTGATATTATTTTTTAAATTCCTGTTCGTGCCACCTGTGGGACGAACGGGAATACACCGAAGTTTGCTGTCATTCCACCTCAGTTCACCGTCGTATAAGTGTTCGCGGTGAAATATTTACAGAATAGACCAGCTTGTGTTTATTTACGCGTGTAAGCGTTAGGACCTACGGAGACACCTAGGACGCAAACCTCACTTACTTCCTGCGCCGTAGACTGGGACTAGTGTGGTAAGAAACTCGAGTCTTTTAGTCTTCATTCGAGACTTGAGTAGATTTTGAAGACTAGGACTCGTTAGTCACATGAACTCGGACTCATGTGTCAGGTGTCGAGGTTTGAGTCTTCTGAGTCCTTTCGAGTCTTTTAAGTTCTTTGAACTAGACTGAGTCGTGAGCTTGAGTTGGTGTAGGTATTATAGGTAATACTGGGTGATTTTATATCGTCATCCATATTTATTTACTGATTGAAAATAAATCGCACAATAAAAATTTGTAACAATTAAATTGCATACTACGCCTACCTGAAGACTGACGATTTGGGTTTAGAGGACACAGTCATGACTTATTTTAAAAGACTCAGTCTTTGAGTTCTTTTTGGCAAGACTCAAGTCTTTTTATAAAAGACTCCAAATTCTGAAGGACTTGAGCTCTAAGTTTTATTTATAAGACTCGAGTCTTCAAAAAGTTTTATTAAATTAGACTCGCAAGACTCGAGTTTCTTACAACACTAACTCGGACACACTAAAAGCTTGTAGAGGACAAACTTTTAGTGCGTTCCGGTCTAGACGACGAAGATACTTAACACTGATGTTTAGTTAGTTCCTCCATTGTGTGTTCTGGCTTATCTATATTTATCTAGTAAATAATCATAATTTATTATCATTTCACTTATCCAGGCCATGCTTGTGCCGTACGTACTCAAATACTTTTAGTACTGTCCCTACATAATCATTCACGTTATCAATACTGATAACTATTTATGTGGAGTATTGTGGAGTAGAGAGCGACCTTATTCTGTAACTTATAATTTTGTTATTGTTACGGCAGGTTAAAGCCGAACGTGATGCGGTCGCCACAGACTCCTAGCTACTAACTCTGGTGGCGACCAGCCCGCCGCCTGACGGAGCCCCAGACTGCCCCGAACTTATGAGCGACGAAGCATAACCCCGACAACACAACCTAATCAATGCGATTATTACAAATATTTGACATCACACGCAGACCCAAAAGCGTTTAATAATAATTCCAAAAGTTAAATTAATACGCACTAAAGATGGCGACCCAAATGCACCACGCGGCTCGGAAGGCGAGGCGTGCTCTGAGCTGTTATTGTTATTATAGAATTGTTGACATTATTGTAACCGTCAGTGAAGTTGAACAAAAAAAAAACTAAAGTCGCCTTTGGCGCAACTACCGCGCGTTACACTCACTGGCGCTTCAAATTGGAGGTTAAGTGTACGGACCAGCCGGTTCCCGGAATACCATGTTAACAAATAGCAAGGATGTCCAGTGATTTCGGAGTGACGTTGAATTCTAGAAATAAATTTACCATTATTAGGCTTAAACTTTTGCCATGAAATGGGATTAAAATTATTTTCATTATTTCGATGTATGTAACTTATTTATTTATTGATATGAAAAATAAGACTAATTTATTTTAGATGCAAATCTATGATATGGGAAACAGATTTGTGCAATATATACCAGCCGCGTTTATTTTGTATATAGGTAATTTCTTGTGCGGTACAAGTATTTCAAGGCGCACGCGCAAGGAGTTTCATATACGTAACGTAATAATCATATACATTCCTGTAATTCTATTGATGCGAGTTTGTTGTGTACATTTGTTATGTTTAATTTATCTTATGTTTGTTACACCAACCTATTTATTTATTCTAGTCTAAACCAAGTCAAAGGAAACCTATTCTAGTCCGAGTGAAATATATTTAAGAACTTTACCGAAACTTTTCTAAACGTAAGGTTTGTAAAAATAAATGTAATTTAACTTGTTCTCTGTAATGTAAATTCGTTCCTGCGCAGGGTTACTACATAATGACGACGTTAGTATTTATCGATGTTTAAAATCTTAGAAATGTAAAGACTTATTTCGTTTTGTGATGTCTGTACAAATCTAGCACCTGGTTTCTGAAAGGCTAATTAACAGAAAAATTAGCTACATATTTTTATTTATGATGGGTTTGCTCTTGACTTTAGTCTAGGTCAGAGGTGACAGAGACAAAGTCTACGATGGAGTGAGCTTACGCAGAAGAAGCCTGCTCACTCTAACTTTGAAGAGATTCGGGTTGTATGCGTTCGGGAACACAGACGCAGGTAATGAGTTCCACTCTTTTGCCGTGCGCATTATGAAGGATGTTTGGAAGCGCTTAGTGCGAATTGGTGAAATGGCAACTAGGTATGGATGGTAATTTGCATTGCGTCTAGATGTTCGATGGTAGAAGGGGTGGAATGAGGTTGTGGAGAGTTCCAGAGCACACTCACCGAAGTACAGTCTATAGAAGACCGACAAGCAGGCAACCTTGCGGCGATGAGCCAAGCTGGGAAACTTAGCATCCACCAGATTTAAGTCGGTAATGAGCCTCTTAGCTCTGCGTTCCACTGAGTCAAACGCAGCAAGTTGGTATTTAGCTGAGCCATCCCAAGGTGGCTGCAATACTCCATGCAGGATCGGACTTGCGCTTTATAAAGGGTGAAAAGCTGTCCAGGCGTAAAGTATCACTTTACCTTGTTTAGGATCGCCCAGTTTTTTGGCCGCAGTTTGGGCTTTGTGCTCGATGGTAGCGCCGAAGTTGAGACTGGATGTCAACTCCATGCCTAGGAGCTCGAGCCGATCTACATGACATGAATGATTACTGTCATGATTTACATAACAGTCAAACTCGGGCCAAGGTGGCGATAACAGACTTAATGATTTCAAACACGTCACGTCTAAACAAGTACCTACATAGTGTTAATGATTTGGAAAAAAATATGTTAAATTATTCGATAATTTTCTTATTAATTTAATCTGTGAATATTTTAGATTATGCTTATAATACATAGTGTAATTAATTTGTAAAGCTATGTCTAATACGCGGATAAAAAACTGAGAATCTCGCAATAACTATCAAGCGTAGGTATCAAGCCCTTTGCTTTAAATATAATAAATTAATAATGCGTCTAATTTGGTTCAGCGCCCCTTGATGGGCGAGACGTACGACGCGTTGCGTGGGCTCACTCAGCACAGAACACGCAAGCTAACCTTAAGGCTGTTGGTATATACCTGCGTCTTAACACTTGGGGCCGGCACTGACTTGGCGAGGCGCAGCGCAGCGCGGTTTTCACTGCCAAACAAATATCGACCTTTCACTGGTTGAAATAAAGTTGAGAATAAATACTTTCATTAGCTCGAGAAGCACGCGTCTCATGTTATTTATTCTCGACTTTATTTTAAGGTGCGTAATGTTGATATTTGTTTGGCAGTGACAACCGCGCTGCGCTGCGCCTCGCCAAGTGTGCGCCGGCCCTTGAGCTTGAGTTATACTGTACGGTTGGGCGGACTTGCCGCTACGCCTCCTATATTCGGCAGTGATAATTCATTGAGAACAGTTTCGTATGCCTTAGGGCGCGTTTTGATGACATGAATTATTTCGCGCCGTCACCACACAGCCTCCGCGGGGCGGCTGCGCGGTCGTCACCTGGTGACCGCGGGGCGGCTGCGCGGTCTTCACCTGGTGACCGCGCAGCGGAGCTTTCTAACAACTACGTAAAGTTGATTTATCAAAGAATCCCCTTCACGCCACCACTGCCCACCACCGCCTGCGCCGTGTATGCTGGCCGCCGCGTGGTCGCCGCGCGGTTAGTTAATTTCAAAGAATTTCAATGTTGTGTCCTAGTTAATAAAACATAAATTGCTTTGACTGAACACATAGCACACGGCCACCACGCGCCGTCGAGGGCGGCCGCAAGAAATTTTTCGCGCCGTCTAACTGCGGCCTAACCGCACGGATATCTTTGTATCAGAGTGGCGATTTAGGTTATCAAATTAATTGAAACCACGTACCTATTCAGTACATGATTCCCACACAGCACATGGACCTCCATGCGTTGAAATTTTTCTCTATAATTTATTGTTATTAAAAAAAAATCTGCTGTTTCCTACAAAAGGAAAATACCTACGCGGTCAAAATGTATGGAACAGCATTTTTTTTTTAAATTACCGCCATAAAATTTCAACGCAGGGAGGTCCAGAATCATGTACTGAATAGGTACCTCCGTGGTTTCAACTAATGTGATAACGTAATCGCCACGCTGTGTAATACAAAGTCTTGGAGAGTTGGCCCTTTTTATCGCGCATCGGATTTTCAACTCTCGTTATTGAGTCGAGCATTGAGAGTCCAATGAGAGCGTGTCAAAAACCGCACTATAAGATTTTCAGTTGAAAATCGTTTTTTTGACATGCTCGGCGCTAAGCAGTGCGTTGAAAATCCAGTGCACAATAAATAATCGTCGCGCTAAAAACTTCGTGCGCACAGCAATTTGTTTTGTTCATAATATCCTTTCAGAAACCTTGTGTAAACGTAGTATTTCATAGTAAATATTGTCCAACATTCAATATCGGTATTTCTTTTCAATATGCCTATACATAATAGGTTTTCCAAAGTAAGTAATTCAAGTTAAATGTTAAGATTTATAGTTGGGACTAATAAGTTAGGTAGAGGTCATAGAAAAGTACAAAAGAACTAATTATCGTGTGTGGAATAAAATACTTTGTTTTTTTTTCAAGACACGAGCGAATAGAACCTATTTACTTCATTTGTTTGATTTTTTTTTCATATTTTATTTTTGTTTAATTTACCAAAGAACGTTTATGTTTTGTCCTCTATGATAGCATGATATAGCACAATTTTTTGTTAAGTACAATTTGTGATTGTAAATAATGGTATGACTGTGTGAATATGGCAATCATTAAAGTATTTACGTACATTTCATTGTTTTTTTTTTTTCGGAATGCGTAGGTAGGTATGTCCCGGACACATGGTACTATCACAGTATAAAAATCATATGATTTTTAGACTGTGGTACTATAGTGCGTATGCAAGGGCTAGTCACCGCCTGAGGTACGTGAGCGGTGAGACGGGGGAGGTAGACAAAGGTGAAGCTAACTCAGTCTACCAATCGCGCCCTCCCCCCGTCACACCAGGTGACTAGCACTTGCGCTTGCGCGCACACTATATCAAGCGCGATGGTTACAATTTGGCATCGTCATTCAAAGCAGTAACAGCAGACTTTATTATACTTTGCTAGGTAAAGAAAATACATTATTTAATTGCTTATAATGTCCATAGCCGTATAAGCAAATGTGAACAAGTCTTTCAAACGAATATGAACTAAGACTCTTAGCAAGTGCAATCTGGGAATCTCGCCGGCCGGTTTTTATTGTTCAAGTGTTTCTACCATGTTTTCTATTGACTTGCCTGTGCACCACCATACCGCCCATCATAGTAACGACCAAGTCCACTCAAACGATGTGCGTAACTACAACTTCCTCATAGGTTATAGAAGCTGGAGAGATGTCACCCCAGCTTCCTCATGCAGTAGGTAGGTACTTACACAGGCTACCTCTGTAAGTAGGTACAAAGCAGTTAGGTTAGGGTTTTGGACGTTAGGCAGAAAAATAAGGCATAATAACTGAACAAGGTAAGAAAGAACTGAACGATAATCCCTAAAAACTGTTGTAACTATGTATGATCAAAAAATTGTAAGTAAGCTGGAGTTATATCAACTCAGCGGCTCATGTCCTAACTTTCGAACGAAAGAAGATATGATTATGCAAAATAATAATAAAAAAATCGACTTCAAAAAGAAATTATCTGAATATTATGAAATAACTTTAATTTCGGTAGTCGGTGTCTTGGGATCTGTATTTTAGTTTGCCACCGACTTCCGAAATTAAAGTTATTTCATAATTTTGAGTAAATTTCTTTTTGAAGTCGATTTAATTTTTTTATATTAGGTTGGGGAAAAAGTCTTTTCGCATTATAGTATGTATGAACTTGTAATAAAATCTCTTTGGCTATACTATTTGTATCTGGCTGGTTTTGGTATCATTGAAAGTTTAAATTTTAAAGAACATAATTCCAAATTCAAATTAGGAAAATGTGTGATTTTCATTTGTTTTTCGTACCGTCAAGAATTCAAGATGAATGAATCTAATGACGAAATTCGATACATTTTAAAATTTTACTACAAAAGGTAAGAATGCAACGCAAGCCGCGAAAAAAATTTGCGATGTTTATGGACCTAGTGTAGTGTCTGTGAGAGTAGCACAAATTTGGTTTAAGCGTTTTCAATCCGGAAATTTTGATGTCAAAGATGCACGTCGCTCTGGTCGCCCTATTACGCATAAAATGGATGCCATTTTTGAAAAAGTGGAGCAAGATCGGCATATCAGTAGTTACGACGTAGCTGAAGAACTGGAAATTGACCACAAAACAGTTTTGGCGCATTTGAAAAAAACTGGGTACACAAAAAAGCTCGACATTTGGGTACCTCACGAGCTCACTGAAAGAAACCTAATGAACCGTGTACTCATTTGTGATTCTTTATTACGACGTAATGAAACCGAACCATTTTTGAAGAAGCTGATAACTGGTGATGAAAAGTGGATCACGTATGACAAGAAAGTGCGAAAAAGGTCGTGGTCAAAGGCCGGTAGGCTTCACAGACTGTGGCGAAACCCGGGTTAACTCGCAACAAGGTGATGCTGTGTGTGTGGTCGGATTGGAAGGGCATTATTCATTATGAGCTGTTACCACCAGGCAGGACCTTCGATTCTGAACTCTACTGCGAACAACTGATGAGATTAAAGCAAGAAGTTGAGAGAAAGCGGCCGGAATTAATCAACAGAAGGGGTGTGGTTTTTCATCATGATAACGCTAGACCTCACACATCTTTAGCCACTCAGCAAAAATTAAGAGAGTTTGGCTGGGAGGTGTTAATGCATCCGCCGTATAGTCCTGACCTTGCACCTTCAGATTTCCACCTGTTTCGGTCTCTTCAGAATTCTTTAGGCAGTGACAGGTTAACATCACGAGAGGACTGCCAAAACCACTTGTCGCGGTATTTTGACCAGAAGTCCCAAAATTTCTATAGCAATGGGATCATGTCCCTACCTACAAGATGGCAAAAAGTTATCGAACAAAATGGTACCTACATACTTTAGTTAAATGTAAATAAACTATATTAAAAAATGTTTTGAATTTTCTTAAAAATGCGAAGAAACTTTTTCCCCAACCTATTATTATTTTTATTTCGTAATTTTTAGTTTTTAGTAAAAACTGAAAGATTTATTTATAATAAGTAGTTAATAGTTTTGTTATAAATATTACACAGGAGTTTGACCAAGGTTTCGAGATGTTTTTCACTTTGACACCACACCCGTAGCTCGTGCCAGGCCGTCACACTTACCTACCTTTTTTTTACACACGTCACACTTACCTACACGTATTATCCATTATCTTGAAAACTACTGAACCGATTTTGATGAAACTTGCACTGTTCCCTAAGTTGAAGTAAATGTAAGCCAATAAAAAATAAAATGGTCACGATCAATAGTTTCGGAGAAATGCGTGGACAAACATACATACATCCAAACAAACATACTCGTACATCTATAATTTTTTTATATTTGTTTGAAATAAGCCCTAATCATGCCCTAATAGATTATCATATGTGAATATATAAAAGTTGCAATAATATTACATAATAGGTTGGGGAAAAAGTTTCTTCGCATTTTTTATGAAAATTCAAAAAAAAAATTTAATATAGTTTATTTACATTTAACTAACGTATGTAGGTACCATTTTGTTCGATAACTTTTTGCCATCTTGTAGGTAGGGACATGATCCCATTGCTATAGAAATTTTGGGACTTCTGGTCAAAATACCGCGACAAGTGGTTTTGGCAGTCCTCTCGTGATGTTAATCTGACACTGCCTAAAGAATTCTGAAGAGACCGAAACAGGTGGAAATCTGAAGGTGCAAGGTCAGGACTATACGGCGGATGCATTAACACCTCCCAGCCAAACTCTCTTAATTTTTGCTGAGTGGCTAAAGATGTGTGAAGTCTAGCGTTATCATGATGAAAAACCACACCCCTTCTGTTGATTAATTCCGGCCGCTTTCTCTCAACTTCTTGCTTTAATCTCATCAGTTGTTCGCAGTAGAGTTCAGAATCGATGGTCCTGCCTAGTGGTAACAGCTCATAATGAATAATGCCCTTCCAATCCCACCACACACACAGCATCACCTTGTTGCGAGTTAACCCGGGTTTCGCCACAGTCTGTGAAGCCTGACTGGCCTTTGACCACGACCTTTTTCGCACGTTCTTGTCATACGTGATCCACTTTTCATCACCAGTTATCAGCTTCTTCAAAAATGGTTCGGTTTCATTACGTCCTAATAAAGAATCACAAATGAGTACACGGTTCATTAGGTTTCTTTCAGTGAGCTCGTGAAGTACCCAAATGGATAGCTTTTTTGTGTACCCAGTTTTTTTTCAAATGCGCCAAAACTGTTTTGTGGTCAATTTCCAGTTCTTCAGCTACGTCGTAACTACTGATCCGATCTTGCTCCACTTTTTCAAAAGTGGCATCCATTTTATTCGTAATAGGGCGACCAGAGCGACGTGCATCTTTGACATTAAAATTTCCGGATTGAAAACGCTTAAACCAAAGTGCTACTCTCACAGACACCACACTAGGTCCATAAACATCGCAAATTTTTTTCACGGCTTGCGTTGCATTTTTACCTTTTTTGTAGTAAAATTTTAAAATGTATCGAGTTTCTTCATTAGATTCACTCATCTTGACGGTACGAAAAACAAATGAAAATCACACATTTTCCTAATTTGAATTTGGAATTATGTTCTTTAAAATTTTAACTTTCAATGATACCAAAACCAGCCAGATACAAATAGTATAGCCAAAGAGATTTTATTACAAGTTCATACATACTATAATGCGAAAAGACTTTTTCCCCAACCTAATACATACGTGTCGAATTGATAACTCCTTTTTTTGAAGTCGATAAAAATAAAGCTGCCAATCTCTAGGCGTCGTAGTTACCACGTAATAAACAATAATATTACATACATACGTATCGAATTGATAACTCCTTTTTTTGAAGTCGTTAAAATAGTTTCCTCGCCAAAAAATTCAAATGGTTGCCTAGGAGCTGAGCGCCCACAGAACAGATAAAAGAGGACTTCTTTTATCTGTTCTGTGTGAGCGCACGGAAGCGCTATGTATTAACGAAGTTTTTGTGGCAGCTAAATTAAGACTTGGCACTTTGATTGCAGGCGCAAGTATTACCTATGCCATAAATGATTGAGACCTACGATTATGAAGTCTCTCCACATCACGTAACAATGCACCAGGTAGGGTGGTAACTGGCACCTACATTACGATGGGACGGCTAACTATAGGTAGATAGGTACAGGGTGTAAGAGAAGGGACAGCCCTCTGATCCGCTGACTGATACCTGTTGAATTCAGTATATCTAAGATGACCGAAATTATTTCGTAAGTACCTACATGAAATTATTTCAGGAAAATGGGAACCCAATGAACCCGATTTGTTTGTATTTTTGTGCACAAATCGGAGCGTCTGTTACTGGTTGGGGGGGTAGGTAATAGGTATGCGGTGAGTTCAATTAACTCTGAAGCTAGGCAGAATGTGAATAGCTGATTTCACGCGTCGTTCGTTGGAGTATCTCAACATCCATTGCAGATTTTTATTTTAGCTGTTTTATTTACATAAATGGAGTGCTACGTACAGAGAACGTAATTTTATATTGAAATAAAGAAATAGTAACTGAAAAAAACGGTCAAGAGCTAGTCAGATTCGCGCACCGAGGGTTCCGAACCATTAAAAAAAAAACTGTGCTATTTAGAGACATCGTTTTATTTTTCCTGTAATCTTTACATAAACTTCTATCACACAGAATAATTTCAGATTTTTCTCAATGCAAACTTCGGAGATAAGGAACGGGAGAGGGGGAACGGTATTTTTTTGTCATTTTTCATCTAAAGTGGAAAACTGTGCGGCCTAAAAAAAGTTTGAGAATGTGCAAACAGCGGTCTTTCATATGATACCCCACATGCCCTAGAAGCGCTACTTCGAATTTTTAAGACGCTCTTTCAGTCCCTGTTGCAAAATATACCTATATAGGTACCTATATATTTCTTTCTTATTTGAAAAATAGTTGGTCATCTAAAATTATTTTAAATTTCAAGTTGATAGATATCCAGCTGTGACAGACAGAGTCGCACCATAAGGGTTCCTTTTTACGATTTTGGCACGAAACCCGAAAAAGTGTGCTATTTAGAGATATCGTTTTATTTTTCTTGTACCTAATCTTTACATAAACTTCTATCATATAGAATAATTTCAGCTTTTTCTCTATACAAACTTCGGAGATAAGGACCCCGAACGGTATTTCTTTTACATTTTTCATAGTTTTTTTTTTTTTTTTTTATTGAATTGAAAACTACCTATGCGTCCTAAAAAATCGGTCAAGTGCGTGTCGAACCACGCACAATGAAGGGTTCCGTAGTTGGGATGAATTTATCCCAAGAACAAACTGAGTAAATCAATTTTTTAACTGAACAGACAGCTGTGCTGCTGGGGAGTTTGTTGCGCCACTTCTTCTCCCCAGTTAAAGCACTATGAAGTGGTGAAGGGCGGGCGTTTTGGGGGACTGTCTTATGTAATTTTGACGTTCGAAAAGTGCCGATTCTTAGCCTAGTTTGAATAAATGACTTTTGATTTTGAAATAGCGCTCTTTCATAATTATGATATCCCACATGCCCTAGTAGCCCCACTTAAAATTTTTAAGAACCCTTTTCAGTACCTGTTGCAAAAAAAAAATTCTTTCTTATTTGCAAAATAGTTAAAAACGATTTAAAAAAACTGAAAAATTTCCGGTTGAATATGATTCAAAATAACGAGCCGAGTTAAATGTGAGAGGGCTGTCCCTTACACCCTGTATTATGAAGTGAATACTAGCAGCGAGTTAGCGACCATACCCTTCATTTCTTTCAATTAAATTAGGTACCGAACTGTTTAGTAACTTGTAAAGTATAGTAACTGACTACTCACCCTGACTATCGGGCATTGTGGGAGAGACATTCACACTGTATGGTAAAATTACTGATTCATAGTAACTGATGACCCACCCTGACTATTGAGCATTGTGGGAGAGAGACATTCACACCGTATGGTGAAATGACTGAATATCTAATTACGTTTTTTTCTTATCAACCTGTATTATCACTTATCACCCTGCTAGGCAGTGATCTCCCCCTTAGTCTTCCATTCTTCCCTGACCTAATCTCCCATGAACGTCTCCATGTCATCACGCCTGCGTTCCCTCGGCAATCAATTGATTTTGAAAGCGATCTAGATTATTCCAGTCCAGTGACTCCAGCGAATCCAGCACCGGACTGGACCAGATATCGTCTACTACTCAATACTATTTCGATTATTTAAAAGCTGTTTACTTGTAAAAGATAATTTCCGCAAGAAACAGCAATAGGTACATATGGAATGATGCTGGTCTAGCAGTTTACACGATTGTTGTTAGTGCTGGAATGGGCGCGCTGGATTAAAAAGTAGACCACCAGTCCAGTTACTGGATTCAGTGCATGCCAGTGCCGGTTTAGATTAAATTCCAGTTGCCATCCAGCACTGGATTGGATTCACTGGACTGGAATACTACTAGAACAATCAATAACGGGCAATGTAGATATGCTTTACAATAATAAATTAATAAGAAACGTCGTTCTTCTTGATGATGCGATGCCATTGTTCTTTAACTACAATGGTACCAACCAAGCGATGTTTATACATTTTTAACCAATACAAAGGCGTTGTCTACCTAAATATGCCTCTTGCTATTAAAATCAAATTAATTGTGTTGTCAAATTATAAAAATGTAACTGATACAAGCAAACAAGTTTCTTTTTAAAAAAATCCTCATCTACTTTATTCATAATGCACTTACAAAAAGAAAGTGATGAATTGCTATAATATTTTTTTATTGATAATACTAATCAGTACATGTACTACGAATGGACAAGGAATTGTATAAAAGGGGCAACAGATGACATAGAAAAATGAAACAACATTCTATATCATATCATATTCTTCTAATGTTTATACATTAGATAAGCATCTCGGTTTTTAGAATGATGGCCCAAGAATATTTTTAATTGAAGACGCAGCTTCCCACAATTCAAAGTAAAATAAAAACTCGACAACAAAACTATTATACAAATTTTCTACAGCTTAATTTGATATTTAACGGCGACCTTACATGTCATAAACATTCTCTAAAGCTAGTTCTGGTTTGTCGTAGCCAAGCTCCTCTGGTGTTTCGATGCCAAGCTCACATAATGTGGGTTTAATTTCCTGGATGATGTAAGGGTAGATTTCATTGACTTTGTTGCCGCACTTGTCTTTGCAGGCCTCAATGAACCTGACAGCGAGCGCATAGTCATTGACTCTCCTGCATGCATGCAACGCTGCCTTGATTATCCTTGGTTCGGGGACAAGGTCCATACCGCACAGGTCATTCATGGCCTTGCGGATTTCCCATCCGTCAATGTCTTGCCTGTTGAAGAAGCACTCATATCTGAAAGAAAAAGGAATGTTAATTATTTTTTTCTTGTCTTTAATATATCAAGGAATTGGGAGATTCCTTTCAATTTTTTTTTATTGGTGTCTGCTTCTAAAGGAAGACTTCAAAGACACAATGAAACTATGAAGTCAATCTTTTTCTTAGTTTTGATAATAAAAATAGTAATAGTGCTCTGAAATTGAATGCTACTTAGAGCATTCAAAATGAATAGTCAAAGGAAAATCTTGTAATGACCACCATGCTAGTAAGCTGGTAAAGAGGATAGTTCCCATTCCTCCCAGATTGAGGATCGAAGAAAGAAGGGTTTTACATAGGGAGGTATTTTGAGTGTTGAAGTGACATAACTTTTTTCAATTCATTTTCTTCAACACATTCTTGGTTGATTTCACATTCCAATAAGAAATATTTTAATATTGGCAGATGCAGATGCACATTACCACCAGTGCTTTCTTTCCCTTTAGTATAAGGAAAAACTGCTCAATGTCACCTGCAAGTTTTCACTTTATTTTAACTTAGTTCATCTTCATAAAAATGTAATTTGTCAAATAAATAAACATTTGTATTGTTCTGATTACCACAAAACAGATTATGTCATAACATTTATTTTTTAATAGTTTTTCTAAATAGAATGATAAGAGAATACCTGCCCCTATGTAAAGAAAAAAATATATATTTCAGTTATCAACTAATGAATCTGCCTAGCCTTTTCCCAACTATGTTGGGGTCAGCTTCCAATTTAACTGGATGCAGCTGAATACCAGTATTTTACATAGAGTGACTGCCTATCTGACCTCCACAACCCAGTTACTGGGTAATATGGTACCCCTTGGTAAGACTGTCTGTCAGACTTTCGGGCTTCTGATGACCCGTAATGGCAGTCAAAGATCCACGAATGACAGCCGGGACTAATGACTTAACATGATTTTCCGAAGCACAGAGGAGTCGTGGTCACCACCTACGGACCAACCCCAGCAAGCATAGCTTAACCTAAGGAAACGACCTGTGCGGCTGTTATTAATTAGCTGCAAGCTCTTCAGTTATCAACTAATAAGATAATGTTATCATCATAATCTGTCTGGGACTACAAGAATGATGATTTAAATCAGTTCATATTACCTTAAATAATTAGACAGTGTGAATAATATTTAATAAAAGGATCACAACAGAAAAGTGGTGATGTGGCCTTGGCAAAAATCAATATTCAGACATTATTGTTTAACTCATAAAGTAAATACCCAAAGTGTTAAGCAAAGCCATTCTACGCAACACTTGCATCAAAAACCAGGAAAATATTGATTGATCATGGAGGTTATAAAAATTACTCATAATCATTTCACATCACACCCAATATGAAAATGTGTCGGGGATTTACTATTATAGGTACAAAAAATTACTCCAAGCCAGACACAATAGAATATCACTCAAACATGTTGGAAGCTGTAAATCACCGACAAGATTACCACAATTTTCAGTTACATAACGTCAAAAGCTCCGACAAGAGACTAACTTTTTATCAAATTCCTCATCGGATTCGACGACACCGTGCGACCGCCGCAGGGGCACAGCGCTGACCCTTGCCGCCGGCACCAGGGTTCTTCTCAAGACATTGATCAGTGCACCAGAAGTTGATTTCAGCATTTTGATGAGACGTTACACAAGGACTTTGGCAAGGATAACAAATGGCTGCTCAACTATGAAGTACAGACTAAAAAACCTGAGTGCCAGTCGCGTCGCGGATCACGGACACTGAATTTGACGTTTTTAGTGATGCGCAGAACTATCGATTTTAGTTTTCATAGACCGTTTAGTGATTATTGTCAATGCATATACAGGTGTCCCTGGAAGTATGGATCAAATCGAATAGGGGCGTGGGCAAGGGCATTTCCAAACTTTTAACCCTGAGAATGTTGGTGCAATTTTTAACGGTTCAAAAGTTATTACCAATTTTTGTTTTTTGCAATCACTTCGCATAGTGCTCAATGAAAAAAATCATTTAAAAAAACTAGCAAAGCTATCAATTACTTCTTTTTTCAGAACTTTGTAGAAAAGTGCGCCTTTCCTGTGGTAATACTTTAAAACATACGTTCAATAAGAAAAAAACATTTACAGCAAAGGCTTCGTTCTGGCAAAAATTTTACTCAATTTTCGAGCGATTTTGATGGGAAAAAGTTACACTAGCGAAAGTTGACCACGTATTACAAAAACTGGTCCAAGTCATAGAGATTTTTTGGAGGTATGAATCACTGGAATATTCTTAATAGTTTAAAAGTTAGAGAATTTTATTAACAAGGAGGTCGTATTTTTAAAATTTTCTAACTACGTGGCAAAATAAAATAAAACAATGAAATTAATATGTAAATTTATTATTAAATTGAAATTACAATAGATCGCTGCTTTGCATGAATACCAGCACAAACCAAAATTTTGAAATTACTTGTTTATAAGTTATAAACAAGTAATTTCCTACCTAAAACCGCCCGTTTAGTCGGTTATGAATGTGGGTCTTACTGACCATGAAATAAGGACTAATTTGCATTTGGCTGTGTAACACAGCCAAATGCAAATTAGTCCTTATTTCATGGTCAGTAAGACCCACATTCATAACCGACTAAACGGGCGGTTTTAGGTTAGTTAAACTATTAAGAATATTCCAGTGATTCATACCTCCAAAAAATCTCTATGACTTAGACCAGTTTTTGTAATACGTGGTCAACTTTCGCTAGGTTTTGCCGTTATGAATGTGAGTCTTACTAGCCATGAAATAAGGACTAATTTGCATTTGGCTGTGTTACTCGTATAAACCAGTAATTTCAAAATTTTGCTTTGTGCGGGTATTCATGCAAAGCAGCAAGATGTTCAAAATTCCATTCCTCTTACTCTCAAACACAACTGGCATCGCCGAATTAAATTTGGTATTATTCGTCTAAATGCACGGGAATTATTTTTTATGTATAAGGTTGCAGATGTGATTTTCTGACGGAGTTGTTCCTCGGTTCCGCTCTCTGTCTCGTACACCATCCTCTCATTTTACTCAATTTTCGAGCGATTTTTATGGGAAAAAGTTACATTCGCGAAAGTTGACCACGTATTACAAAAACTGGCCTCAAGAAAAAGTGTACATACTGAGAAGAGTGAGCTCACATATAATTAAATAGCGTAGTTCATACAAACGAAATACCTTACGATTGGATTACAGAATATCTAGGTTCTCAAATATACATTAATAAGAACATTGATTTAAACAGGACATATGAGAAAAATAAGTTTTCTATATTCTAAATTCCTAATATCTCGTCTTCAAATCAGTGTCCTTTCAAAATATATATTTGGTAACATACCTAGATATTCTTTAATCCATTCGAAATAAATACACACTACCTTAAGAATATGTTTGATTTACAAATTATTTCGGTATTTCGTTTGTATGAACTACGCATGCTTCGTAGGGCTCTTAAGCGACTATTAATTGACGCAGTAGGGTGAATCTAACGATTTAAATCTTTGCCGCTGTCATCATTTACGTCACTGCTGCCGGTAAGTGGCTCTTCTGGGAAACCGTACCTAGGCTTCCTAGGAAAGCAGCCTTAACCACTGACTTGTAAACCTATGGACTTGCCCTAACTACAAAATTAGCGTGTAGACCTACAAAAATCGGGCACCCAACATGGCCGCCTTTCGTAGGTTTGTGATTGCGAGTGCAAGAAAGAGAGAGCAAGCATCAGTTTGATAGCACATTTACCACAAAACTCAGCACTCAACATGGCGACCGTTCACGCATAGACAAGATATTCGTATTTTGACGTCACACAGGAGTGTTTTCAAAAGTCCTTGACAAACATTTAGATGTCTCTCTTTTCATACGCGGCTCTTGATTATTTGAAAAGAAACAAAACGCTTTTTGACATGTCTGTGTCGATATGACAGATATTTGTATAGGTACCTTTCTTCCTCTAATAGAATATGCCATCTCCATGTTATTCTATCTCAAAGGCCGTAACGGCCACCGTTATGAAAGCTATCATTTTCACCAGTATTTGACGGCCTCCAAAGATTTAAATTGGTAGATTTGCCCTCAACGTACTTAGTCACACGAAAAAGTGTCCATATTGACAAGAGTGAGCTTAGTACGGCCTGAGTGCACGCTCGACTCGAGCGTCCGGTGGGGCGGGCGGGGCGTGCGACGTTCGTGTTAAACACATGCAAACACTCGCGAGTGTTCTGAGTGACAGCCGGCAGGCGCTCGGTGAACGCTCTTGCCGCTTGCACGCAACGGTGAACACCCCGCTCGCTGGACGCTTTTTCACTCGGGTCGTACACTTATGTACACATTATTAAACAGCGTTTCCATGATAATCAAGTGAAGATACTGCGTCATGGCATGTCAAAACGAAACAGAAATGCGACTATCTTTTGGCGCGGTAGGGCGAATCTAAAGAATTAAATTTTTGCTGCTGTCATAATTTTCATGACAGTACGGCAGACTCATGTCACTACGGCCAGCCAGCCACTGCTCTTCTAGGAAACCGAAAAAAGCAGGAAAATGCGTTATGCCCCAAAAACTTTCTCTCTCTCTCTTTATAATAGGTTGGGGAAAAAGTTTCTTTTTGCCATCTTGTAGGTAGGGACATGATCCCATTGCTATAGAAGTTTTGGGTGTTCTGGTCAAAATACCGCGACAAGTGGTTTTGGCAGTCCTCTCGTGATGTTAACCTGACACTGCCTAAAGAATTCTGAAGAGACCGAAACAGGTGGAAATCTGAAGGTGCAAGGTCAGGACTATACGGCGGATGCATTAACACCTCCCAGCCAAACTCTCTTAATTTTTGCTGAGTGGTTAAAGATGTGTGAGGTCTAGCGTTATCATGATGAAAAACCACACCCCTTCTCTTGATTAATTCCGGCCGCTTTCTCTCAACTTCTTGCTCTCTTCATCTCATCAGTTGTTCGCAGTAGAGTTCAGAATCGATGGTCCTGCCTGGTGGTAACAGCTCATAATGAATAATGCCCTTCCAATCCCACCACACACACAGCATCACCTTGTTGCGAGTTAACCCGGGTTTCGCCACAGTCTGTGAAGCCTGACCGGCCTTTGACCACGACCTTTTTCGCACGTTCTTGTCATACGTGATCCAGTTTTCATCACCAGTTATCAGCTTCTTCAAAAATGGTTCGGTTTCATTACGTCGTAATAAAGAATCACAAATGAGTACACGGTTCATTAGGTTTCTTTCAGTGAGCTCGTGAGGTACCCAAATGTCGAGCTTTTTTGTGTACCCAGTTTTTTTCAAATGCGCCAAAACTGTTTTGTGGTCAATTTCCAGTTCTTCAGCTACGTCGTAACTACTGATATGCCGATCTTGCTCCACTTTTTCAAAAATGGCATCCATTTTATCCGTAATAGGGCGACCAGAGCGACGTGCATCTTTGACATCAAAATTTCCGGATTGAAAACGCTTAAACCAAATTTGTGCTACTCTCACAGACACTACACTAGGTCTATAAACATCGCAAATTTTTTTCGCGGCTTGCGTTGCATTTTTACCTTTTTTGTAGTAAAACTTTAAAATGTATCGAATTTCTTCATTAGATTCACTCATCTTGACGGTACGAAAAACAAATGAAAATCGCACATTTTCCTAATTTGAATTTGGAATTATGTTCTTTAAAATTTAAACTTTCAATGATACCAAAACCAGCCAGATACAAATAGTATAGCCAAAGAGATTTTATTACAAGTTCATACATACTATAATGCGAAAAGACTTTTTCCCCAACCTAATATTTCTATTTTTAGCAACGTAAGTTTGGCTACCAATATAAAAGTTTTTGATCATAGATTTTTTTTATTCCTTATTAGCTTCTTGCTTTTATTTACGGAGCATTGTATTGTATTCAGGTTTATACAGGATGACTTTGAAAACATGCGACAAAATTTAAGTGGGTGTTCTACCCATCAATATGAACAAATTTTACTAAGGGACCAACTAAGAATTCGCAAAAAAAAAAATGACCTTCCCATGTAACAGTACGTACCCGTTTGGACCATTTTGTATAAGAAGGACGAAATTTTTAAGCGAATTCTAAGTTGGTCCCATAATAAAAGTTGTTCATATTGATGGGTAGAACTCCCCCTTAACTTTTGTCGCATGTTTTGAAAGTCATCCTGTAGGTATAAAACACGTAAAAAGACAGCGAACGACAGACATTTATATCTACTCGTGAACTGAATGTCGCACTCGTAGAGAGATATTCAGGTACACACATATACGAGTAGAATCAGCTACGTACACTCGTAAAGAGCAGGCTACGTATACTCGTAGAGAGGTAGCTACGTACACTCTTGGAGAGGTAGCTACGTACACTCTTGGGTAGGTAGCTACGTACACTCTTGGAGAGGTAGCTGCGTATACTCTTGGAGAAGTAGCTACGTACACTCTTGAAGAGGTAGCTACGTACAGTCTTTGACAGGTAGCTACGTACACTCTTGGAGAGGTAGCTACGTACACTCTTGGGTAGGTAGCTACGTACACTCTTGGAGAGGTAGCTGCGTATACTCTTGGAGAGGTAGCTCCGTACACTCTTGGAGAGGTAGCTGCGTACACTCTTGGAGAGGTAGCTGCGTACACTCTTGGAGAGGTAGCTACGTACACTCTTGGAGAGGTAGCTGCGTACACTCTTGGAGAGGTAGCTACGTACTCTTGGAGTGGTAGCTCCGTACACTCGTAGAGAGGTAGTTACGTACACTCTTGGAGAGGTAGCTACGTACACTCTTGGAGAGGTAGCTACGTACACTCTTGGGTAGGTAGCTACGTACACTCTTGGAGAGGTAGCTGCGTATACTCTTGGAGAGGTAGCTTCGTACACTCTTGGAGAGGTAGCTGCGTACACTCTTGGAGAGGTAGCTACGTACACTCTTGGAGAGGTAGCTACGTACACTCTTGGAGAGGTAGCAGCGTACACTCTTGGAGAGGTAGCTACGTACTCTTGGAGTGGTAGCTCCGTACACTCGTAGAGAGGTAGTTACGTACACTCTTGGAGAGGTAGTTACGTACACTCTTGGAGAGGTAGCTACGTCTACTCTTGGAGGTAGCTACGTACACTCTTGGAGAGGTAGCTACGTACACTCTTGGAGAGGTAGTTACGTACACTCTTGGAGAGGTAGCTACGTACACTCTTGGAATGGTAGCTACGTACACTCGTAGAGAGGTAGTTACGTACACTCTTGGAGAGGTAGTTACGTACACTCTTGGAGAGGTAGCTACGTCCACTCTTGGAGAGGTAGCTACGTACACTCTTGGAAAGGTAGCTACGTACATTCTTGGAGAGGTAGCTACGTACATTCTTGGAGAGGTAGCTACGTACTCTTGGAGAGGTAGCTACGTACTCTTGGAGAGGTAGCTACGTACATTCTTGGAGAGGTAGCTACGTACTCTTGGAGAGGTAGCTACGTACATTCTTGGAGAGGTAGCTACGTACTCTTGGAGAGGTAGCTACGTACACTCTTGGAGAGGTAGCTACGTACATTCTTGGAGAGGTAGCTACGTACTCTTGGAGAGGTAGCTACGTACATTCTTGGAGAGGTAGCTACGTATTCTTGGAGAGGTAGCTACGTACATTCTTGGAGAGGTAGCTACGTACTCTTGGAGAGGTAGCTACGTACACTCTTGGAGAGGTAGCTACGTACATTCTTGGAGAGGTAGCTACGTACTCTTGGAGAGGTAGCTACGTACATTCTTGGAGAGGTAGCTACGTACTCTTGGAGAGGTAGCTACCTACACTCGTAGAGAGGTAGCTACGTACACTCGTAAAGGGGTAGCTACGTACACTCGTAGAGGTAGCTACGTACACTCTTGGAGAGGTAGCTACGTACACTCTTGGAAAGGTAGCTACGTACACTCTTGGAGATGTAGCTACGTACACTCTTGGAGTGGTAGCTACGTACACTCGTAGAGAGGTAGTTACGTACACTCTTGGAGAGGTAGTTACGTACACTCTTGGAGAGGTAGCTACGTCCACTCGTAAAGGGGTAGCTACGTACACTCGGAGAGAGGTAGCTACGTACACTCGTAGAGATAGCTTCGTACACTCGTAGAGAGGTAGCTGCGTACACTCGTAGAGAGGTAGCTACGTCCACTCGTAAAGGGGTTGCTACGTACACTCGTAGAGAGGTAGCTACGTACACTCGTAGAGATAGCTTCGTACACTCGTAGAGAGGTAGCTGCGTACACTCTTGGAGAGGTAGCTACGTCCACTCGTAAAGGGGTAGCTACGTACACTCCTAGAGAGGTAGCTACGTCCACTCGTAAAGGGGTAGCTACGTACACTCGTAGAGAGGTAGCTACGTACACTCGTAGAGATAGCTTCGTACACTCGTAGAGAGGTAGCTGCGTACACTCTTGGAGAGGTAGCTACGTCCACTCGTAAAGGGGTAGCTACGTACACTCGTAGAGAGGTAGCTACGTACACTCGTAGAGATAGCTTCGTACACTCGTAGAGAGGTAGCTGCGTACACTCGTAGAGAGGTAGCTACGTCCACTCGTAAAGGGGTAGCTACGTACACTCGTAGAGAGGTAGCTACGTACACTCGTAGAGATAGCTTCGTACACTCGTAGAGAGGTAGCTGCGTACACTCTTGGAGAGGTAGCTACGTCCACTCGTAAAGGGGTAGCTACGTACACTCGTAGAGAGGTAGCTACGTACACTCGTAGAGATAGCTTCGTACACTCGTAGAGAGGTAGCTGCGTACACTCGTAGAGAGGTAGCTACGTCCACTCGTAAAGGGGTAGCTACGTACACTCGTAGAGAGGTAGCTACGTCCACTCGTAAAGGGGTAGCTACGTACACTCGTAGAGAGGTAGCTACGTACACTCGTAGAGATAGCTTCGTACACTCGTAGAGAGGTAGCTGCGTACACTCTTGGAGAGGTAGCTACGTCCACTCGTAAAGGGGTAGCTACGTACACTCGTAGAGAGGTAGCTACGTACACTCGT
This sequence comes from Dicycla oo, assembly GCA_948252095.1. Lineage (NCBI taxonomy): Eukaryota > Metazoa > Arthropoda > Insecta > Lepidoptera > Noctuidae > Dicycla > Dicycla oo. Next base: position 33,095,837 of record OX411711.1, read on the forward strand.
AGAGAGGTAGCTACGTCCACTCGTAAAGGGGTAGCTACGTACACTCGTAGAGAGGTAGCTACGTACACTCGTAGAGATAGCTTCGTACACTCGTAGAGAGGTAGCTGCGTACACTCGTAGAGAGGTAGCTACGTCCACTCGTAAAGGGGTAGCTACGTACACTCGTAGAGAGGTAGCTACGTACACTCGTAGAGATAGCTTCGTACACTCGTAGAGAGGTAGCTGCGTACACTCTTGGAGAGGTAGCTACGTCCACTCGTAAAGGGGTAGCTACGTACACTCGTAGAGAGGTAGCTACGTACACTCGTAGAGATAGCTTCGTACACTCGTAGAGAGGTAGCTGCGTACACTCGTAGAGAGGTAGCTATGTACACTCGTAGAGAGGTAGCTACGTACACTCTTGGAGAGGTAGTTACGTACACTCTTGGAGAGGTAGCTACGTACACTCGTAGAGAGGTAGTTACGTACACTCTTGGAGAGGTAGTTACGTACACTCTTGGAGAGGTAGCTACGTCCACTCGTAAAGGGGTAGCTACGTACACTCGTAGAGAGGTAGCTACGTACACTCGTAGAGATAGCTACGTACACTCGTAGAGAGGTAGCTACGTACATTTCTAGAGGTCTGTGTGTATTATTATTTCGATATTGAACCTACTGAATTTGTTTCTTCATAATCAATGAAATTATACACAAGACGTTACGTACCTAACACGTTCATAGTATCTGACGCGACGTTTCAAATCCGGTCGAGACACGTGAGTCGTGACTACATAGCACATAGCGTTAAGTTTCTTAGTTAAGAGTCCTCAGAATGGCTTGTTACATGTCTGCCTCTTGTAAAAATAATTATACTTAATATCATTGTTCTTATTAAATAAAACTATTAAAATATATGATAATACTTTATTCATAAAGAATTGTGTTGTCAGTTAACAAAAGAAATATACTGTTCACTATGAAAACAACAAGTAAAAAATTCAATAGTCATTTTATTATGTCTACTAATACAAAACGGGCTTACACTTATGATATAAATTTCTATTTGATATTACCTCTTTATGAATCTTGGTACAGTAGAGCCTCGATAATCCGTACCCAGCCTAATTCGAAACCCGCTCGATGTGGTCCCACCCACAATTACACGCCGAAAATGACCTCTCGTTGTCCAAAAAATGATACTTCGTAAATTGAGAGACAAAGGTTTTTCATGCTCTATAAATAAAACCCGCCAAACTAAAATACATAGATCTGTATATGACAAAGTGATTTTTCTCGTATTGTTTTTGTTTTTTAGTTTAATAAACGTAATTTCCGAAATTTCTTAGTTTTTTTTTTCTTTTGTACATATTATAAACCGAACGCTCCGTGAATCCGAACAGGGGTATGTTTTTGTCAATTCGGATTATCGAGACTCTACTGTATTCATGATTACCTACCCAAGATATAAGGTGCTTTGGTCCTTTTTACATTTTTCTTCGTCTCTTTTTCTTGTGGGCAGTGATGCTTTCCTGCCCGCTATCTTCTTCAGAGCTGTCGGAAGAACTACTATCACTATCGCTACTGGAAGAACTACTATTAGATGAACTGTCCGAAGCTACACCAGTGCCCTGGCTTAAGTCCATGCCACTAGCAATCTTGTACAGATCAGGTTCTTTGGTCTCCAATACTTTGATCCACTTTTTGGAGAGTTTAGGGCGGCCACGCACGGTTTTGTGCCAGACGACCGGGAAGTTGGTGCGGCTGCAAAAGTTTTGAGTGACAGCCACTGTGTCATCCAAGTTAAGGACAACATGCCACCAGCCTCCCGGCACAAATACAGTTTCACCCGGTTTCTGCAGAATCTCTACCTGTAAGAGAGATTTAACATAATATGTATTTAATTTTATTTTTAACAAAATAATTCAAGTAGTGATTCCAGCGATAATGATATCAAGGTGCATTTTCAACTAAGACATGGGAGAGCTGTACAACTAAACTAAACTTTGAATACAATACAATGTTGAATTCTGTATTTGTTAATGAGATGCCACATTTATGCAATGCAAATACAGATTAGACCTTTAATGAAAAAATACATACTGGTTTAAATTCTTTGGGCCATGTTTCTAATTGAGTCTTAGGATAAATAAGTTTGAACCATGTGACAGCTTCATCTCTTTGTTTCCCGCCCATTGCTCCAGTCACCTTGATCAGTTCTCTAGGAGTCTGGGTTGGGAATAAGCACCATCTTTTATGACCAAAAACCAAAGCGTTCCAAGCACTTGTCCCTAGAGGATCTATGTGGATGCCAGTCCCAGAACGCTGTGGTCCCATCACAAACCAGCGGTAAGGCGGTCTCCTTTCCTCACCGCAAAACTTGAACAAATCATCCCTAAAATACAAAGGGGCTTCATAGTCTTCCAAAATTTTCTTTCTCCTCACATGCTCACCAAAACTGCTATCAAAAATATAAAGCGGACTGTCATCAGTCGTTGTCCTCATGTATTCTACATAATACTTCATTTTCATCTTAACACTGTAACCCTCATTGTCTTCACCACATTTAAATTTCTGGTTCCTATACTTTTTGGCAAGTCTCTCTAAAGTCCATTTATGATTAGCCTTCCAATTTGTCTGTACATTAGTTATAACTACAGGTTTGTATATTTTTTCATATTTCTCTATAAATTCATCAGGGGTTACTTCATTCTCACTTATTCTGTCAACATTGTCATTACATTTGAGAAATTCATCAAAGTTTGTAATATATTTCAAGGCTGTCCATTGATGCTTGTCTGCTAATTCTGTAACAAAAAGTAACTTGGATATAGCTTTTGTCTTATTGAATAAAACTGCTCTTAGATAAAATTGCTTACAACGGAATCTGTGGCAATTTGTTACAATGGTTCATGGTGTACATATATAATAGATTGCAAAAGATAGTCATTAATGGTTTCCAATCAAGTTCCGTCATTGTTACATCTGGGGTGCCACAGGGCTCAATTATAGGGCCTCTACTCTTTTATCTTGTTTATCAATGACATTAAGAAATGTTTCATTCATTCACAATTTCTAATGTATGCCGATGACATCAAAATTTATAAGCCGTGCAAAAGCACACAAGATTGTCTAATTTTGCAGGAGGACCTTGATAGACTTTCTCAATACTGTTTATATAACAAACTCCAGCTTAGTTTGCCAAAATGCAAAACAATCACTTTCACAAAAAACAAAAACATTATAAAATTTAATTATTGTCTACATGGTATCTTTCTGCAAAGAGTTGACTATATTCGAGATCAAGGTGTTGCAATGGACTCAAAATTGCACTTCAATCGTCATATTGATAACATTGTTAATAGGGCATATCCACAGAACATAAAAAACAGTGGAAGTGCAAAGTAGTATTAAATATCGATATCAATATGTAATTCAAAATTCAATGTGTTACTGCACTGGTCGAGTAGCAATAGATATCGACGTATGACGCGATTGTCAACCTTATGGCTAACGCAATTATACTTATAATTGCGACCACTGAGAATATTGCCATCTATGGTCGACTAGCGGAATTTACTCGTCAATAGAATCTAGTTTGACTTGAGATTACAAAACGTTGTAAATACTTTCTGGACTAAAGCAAAATAAATCCTATTCATAAAGCATGAAAGTTTATTTCTGGATGTAGGATCTGTGACTTACGCTAGTTTTTAATAAAATTAAAATAACAAATCAGACGAATTGTTTGTTTGTAGTGCATTATATGACTATTGGTTTATTTGTGTGAGTTTGGCGACAGTGGTTCCTATAGTAATTTTGTTGCATACCACTTCCACTGTTTTTTGTGTTCCGTGGGCATATCGTATGGTTGGTTTCGTCAAGCGTTCTTCAAACGACTTTAAAAGACCGTCTACTTTTTTACTTCTATACAAAGCTTTGGTACAATCTCAATTGGAATTTGCAGTACCGATTTGGAGTCCCATTTTGATGTTTCCATAAAAAGAATGGGAATGGTTAAAAAAAAAATGTGCTATGCACTAAGTCTAAATTGCCATACACACAATTATTAATGCATTATAATCTTCAAAGCTTGGAGTCAAGACGCAGCCTACTGATGGTCATGACGCTTCATGGTCTGTGTAATAACTGGTTCGATTGTCCAGATATTACCAATAACCTATGTTATATTATACCTAGAACTGTGATGTGTCGAGAGGCGCGTGTGCCCCGGCTGTTCCACACCGCACGGTGCAGAACTCACGCTGGTGCACGGGTGCCACTCTGACGCATTGTAGATACGTATAACACCCACTTCATCAATTTCGATATTTTTGCGCTCACACACTTTAAGTTCAAAAAGATGGCTATTGAATCTTTAAAATAGTCATCTTATAACTATTATTCCAAAATATGTACTAGTACTTCTTAAATTTTCTGTAAAATCAATGTATGCTTTGAATTATATATCTTTATACTATTATTTCACGGACATTGGTGTGGGTTACACGTTTACCTAGTTTTTAATTATTCTATCACACTTAATTTTTTATGTCCCAATAAAGTAAAATAAAATAAAATATATACACTATCACTGCTGGGCATTGGTGGGCTGGGCATTCATGAGTTATTTAACAAAGATGTAATTAATATTTTATGATAAAGTTCACAAGATATTAATTAGCACAGGTATTACAATATTTGCAATTGTAAAACTATGATGATACATACGTAGTACATAATTTTTTTTTTTTTGTAAGATAAAATACCTACAGTAGCATGCATAACAGGAAGACTATTTATTTGTGGCTCCTGAAGTGTAAACTTATAAAATCATTTGATGAACAGTTTAACATTAGTGTTTTTATTTTATCTGATTAATTGATTATCAAAATCAATGACTTTATAGGAAGCATTGACATGGCATGCAAGTAGCACTGAACCACAAAGTCAGAGAATTCGAAGATGCAATAGCAATCTCAATTATGCAAATATAATTAGAATGAAATTATTATAACTTCTAGTAGAACTTACATTAAGACTTGTATTATTTAATTTATTCATTATTGTCATGGAAGATATAGCTAGTACAGTTTGATTTACAAGAACTGATAATGATGATTAATCATACATGCATGCTCCTTCATTCCATAGACTTCCCAAGGTTTTTTTGATTAACAATTAAGTTTTAGTAGTTTGAAATAACTAGGTAAAGATTTATTATTTGCTTAAGTATACGTTTTCTTGATATTTTATCTACTAAATTTATGCTATGTTAGTTAGCAATTAGCATCAAGGCTACAAGCCCGAAAGCCATCGTGGTAACCGAATGCCACGCAAACGAAGATCATTCTAGAATTCCAAAATTTGTCGGCTCTTGCTACTGACAGCCTGAATGGGCTCTCTCTTTTAAGAATCCTCATCAATACAATTATTTTAAATAAAAATGCTGCTTGCCGAAAGTGTGCCAATTACCATGAAGCTTTGGGTGCCGTTCACTTACCGGGTCTCGCTTTCCTTTTAACTTCCTTGATACGCTTTTTGGCTTTATGAGACAATTTGTGCTCACTGTCCATTCTATAAATAATAAACTGTAGTTAAAAATCTATCAGATGCGATACATAAATTGATAAAATAAATAGCGTTGAATCAAATTGACAAATTGATTGACAGGCAGCGGCATGAGGCAGCGGCAGCTGATGCTGAGGCAGCCACATTCTGTTGTCTATGTTTCTAGCTAGTGATGTAGTCAAGTAGTCATTATTAATTGATTGCATAAATGTTTATTTTTCTGTTCTACCAAGATATTCATTAAATTTCATTCATTAAATCACCAATAATTGAATAATGCAATCCTCAAAATGATATAAACAAATTCCTGAAGTTAACATGTTTTTTCTATTCAATTCTAAAAACCAAAACTAACAATATTTTTTACAACTGGCAATGAAATGAAACATTTTCGTTTCGACGCATTGGCAAACTCACAAACTGATAATTTTAGAATTTCGCGTTTATAACCGAAATAATTTGGTTTGGTTCTGGTATTTTCAGTTTTTACTTACTTTATACATTAACAATTTTCAAATCAATCGCGTTCTTTTAAAAACTAATAATTTAAAGTGATTGATTTGACTCTTGTAGTGAAACAAATTTCAAACGTTCCAGTCTGAAGTGTGTAGCTAGCTCGATATAACTGTCAATCTGGGTGTAGAAATTTATTTTGTAATTTTCACCGGTTCTCATGTGTAATTTCTCAATGTGTTAGACTATTTTTGAACAAAGGTTCTTTGAGAAATAATGTTATATAGTGTATGTGGTGCCTAAATTTGTGCGAAAATGGATGACGGTACAGTGAAGATTCAGTCCGGAATTAACATCAACATAAAAAGAACAGATGGTAAGTGCTAACGTACTTAGAATATCTACAATTGGTGTGTATTTTCACTTATTTCGTTGGTGAAGTTGCTTTTGTCGGCGGTGCATTATGCTGCGGTCGATTACTTGAGGGTATCTTATAATCCATTTGATGGACTTGAGATCTGCTTTTTCCTGAACGCATTGGCACTAAAATAATTTGGTATGTCTGTTAGCCAATTACCTGGTACAATATTACTCATGAAAGTGAAAACAAATTGTTTGGGTTTGTTTCTAATCAATTTTGAACTTAAGTTTGTTCTACAATAAGAATTTCACAAACTCGTAAGTTCTAAGAAGAATAATATGAATCATCATCACTTGCACTTGTCCTAATCTAACAGAATATTTTTAAATGACATCTGTGACCTAGTCTTGTTATCAAAAATTTGAAAAGTTGTGAAAAACTGTTTAGAAGGAAACTCTTTAGAAGGAATTAAGTTAATAACCTTATTTAATCATCTTGAATACTAAACCTTCAATTTTCTGTTTTAAAATCTCTTTAAAGTGTAGGTAATAATATTAAATGGAATGCAACTAACCTAATCACTTTGTTTGTACTCAGTCATTCATGTACAGTCAACGTCTAGAAGTCCACTTACACCGCAATGACCATTATCGCCTGCGCTATACGGGCTGCCAAAGTTGCCAACATGTAGAATAGCAACTTATTGAATCAGTATTCATTTTGTCGCTAACCCCGACAGGACAAGGCAGACTTTTATTTGTTAGCCTATCACATTGGGTACCTACTAGGAAAACAAGAGAGTATTAATTTCAATGTCAGAAGTTAGCTTTATTGTTTCTTATAAACAATAATTATTAAAAAAAATGGACAAGATGAAAGGAAAAATAAGACTGTTTTGTATTTTGGGATAATACAGACTGGAACACATGGCAACAGGGCAAGAGCCGTCCAGTTCAATGAAATAAAAAAATTGATTTTCCATTCTTACTTACATACCAATAACAGCAGCCTATTATTGTCTCACTGCAGTGCACAGGCCTCTTCTCTTATAGAGAAGGTATGCACATTTATTACCACAATTTCTCAAGGCGGTTTGGAGATATCAGACTTACGTTAAGTCTAGATTTTCTCATGATGTTTTCCTTCATCAAAGCCAGTGAGTCCAACATAAATGTAGAAAGTACCTACAAATGAAAATATTTGTCTTTTCATATGAATAGACCAGCGTGGATAAATAGATAAGCAGCAACTCAACTTACAATTGTCCATAGTTAAACGAAAAGGATCCAACCCCCATTACGTGTAATGTAGGTTCGATCCTTTTCGTTTCTGTGGACAATATTGCAGTTTGTTGCTTAGCATAGGCATCACAGTAATCTTGTATTATCAGCCTATAATGTTCCCATTGCTGGGACACAGGCCTCCTCTCTTCGAGAGGGAGTGGGCTGTAATCTACCACACGGGCCCAGTGCAGGTTGGTCTATGACACATGTCTTCGAATTTTGATGTTTTCATTCGCCGTTTTGATAGCAGTGGTGATGAATTTATTTACACACAGTAAAGTCCCTGCATTGGTTCGTACCCACAACCTATAACTCGTAAGATGTAGCTGTTACTGCTAGGCTACCACTGCTCCAATAATCTTATAACAAAGTAGAATAATCATAATGTTAGCGGAAACATATCCATCAGATATAGGCATCCTGCATAGGTTTGAAAAGCTTGCATTTAAGCCGCTTGCATCCAACAACTTAACATCAAGCCTTTATTTAATACTAGCTTTTATCTGTGGCCTCGCCCGCGTGGTTGTCGGAAATTATCCCACAGGAATGCACTACCGGGATCAAAAGTATCCTATATACAGTATATATATATACTATATACAGTTAAGCGGTTTTAGTGTGAAAGAGTAAAAAACAAACCAACTCACTTTCGCATTCATAGTACTATGACAAACCGGTCTATCGACACTCACAAAATGTATTAAGTCCTAAAATTAAGAAACACTTAACACTACCAAAGTTTCTATAATAATATAATTCAATCATGATTCCAAAGACACCTGGCGCCATCTATATAAGAACGTTATTGTTTTTTCCTCAGGAACAGTACTTTTTTTTTCGGGATGAAAGGTACCCTATGTCCATTTCTGTACATTTGACAACGCATATGCAAAATTTCAGGATGATCGGTTCAGTGGTTTAGGCATGAAAAGGTAACAAACTTACTTACGCATTTATAATATTAGTTAGGATTTACCTTAATTTCAAATTGAAACTGCAGTAAGTACTTCCTTGTTCAAGCACTTAGCTATAACAAGAAAATGTTATTGTGTTTTTTAAATAACATCACCACCATTCTATGAATATAATCTTAATGCAAATAAATTGCAATGATGCAATAAATGATTATTCATTCCATGCAATTTGTTAGATTTTTTTTCCTATTGATTTGTTGTTTAAATCAGTGGAGTTATGCCATTTACTCTATTGATCAAAAACAATGAAGGTTTCAGTCATTGTTTGTTGACCAGGTATTGTGCATAAATATTAAAAAAAAAAACAAAACCTTGTCATTAACTTTCGTAATTCTATATTTTAGAAAAAGCTAAAAACCTTGGCAATAACAACTTCCACTTGTAAAACAATTTCCGCATTTTAATCCCAAATTCCTTTTGAAAACTTCATTCTTAAGAACCATGGCTGGATGACAAGTTTAAAATAATTTTAAATACAATGATGGCGTTGGGGCGGCGGCGGCGACTGTTCGGCCTTGTTGCGTACCGCCATCGCCAGCTCCATATACGGCACGAGCAGCGCACGCGCCAACCGCAACGACAGCGCGGGACGATTGTGTCGCCATTAATTGCTTATTACGAGTTCAGTTTAAAAGTAGCAGTTACCTACCTATTTGATTTGAAACACTACAAAATCATTGAAAAAGAATATTATCTTCGTCCCGGTCATCGGATTCCGACTGTATAGATAAATATCGAAAATAATTTTGATTTCCTGGTTATGCCTTACTAAAACACTTTCAAACCTATATATCAATTTGTCGCGGTTCAAAGGTCACGTAATCCGTAACGAGTGTCTAAACTCTTAGAAAACTTCTTAGGATATTGTAGGTTAAATAAATGTTATTTTATTGAATGACCAATCTTACATGTGGGCGTAAGCGCCAACCGCCACTTCTTCTCTTCCATTTTGGTTGGTTTAGAAACGACTTATTGGATTGTGTAACATACAATAATTTATCATTTTTTATTTTTATTTTTTAGGGTTCCGTACCGCAAAAGGAAAAAACGGAACCCTTATAGGATCACTCATGTGTCTCTCTGTCTGTCTGTCCGTCTGTCTCAGCCAATTTGCTCCGAATCTAATTAATGGGCCGATTAAGTTGAAATTTGGTATACTTATGTATTTCTGTGACCCAAACACGGACGTGTAATGTAAATTAATGCATTTTGCATGTGGGAGTCAATTTTGGGGGGCAAAGAAGAAAAAAAAATGCAAATGGTACCGTGCGATACATCAAATGAAAGGGTTACTGTGAGGGTCTCAAATATATATATATATATAAATTTAAATTAACAATAAATTGTTTTAAAGTTATTTATGAAAATAGACGAAAATTGACCATCCCCCCGCCCCCCCCTATCTCCGAAACTACTGACCTTCTTAAAATTGTGGAAAAAAAAATACAGAATATAATTCTATGACTATACATTACAGGAAAACCTATAAGAAGTCTATGGTCTTAAAATAAAATGGTAAATCTCTCAATATTGTGCGTACAAACTTACATTTTTGTCCATAGTTAAACGAAAAGGATCCAACCCACATTAGGTGTAATGTGAGTTGGATGCTTTTCGTTTTACTGTGGACATTTATAGTTGGAATGTATGGGAGAACATGTTTTTCAACTACAATGTTAAGTTTGTTCTTGAGATACATTCATCCCAACTACGGAACCCTTTATTGTGCGTAGTCCGACACGCATTTGACCGGTTTTTTTTTAAATATCTTTATTGTTGTTGAATTGTGGCTTACACAGAGTAACCGTCACTTTAATAATTCTGTTTACTTCAAAGTAACATAGATTTACCGTCGAAAGGAAAATAACAAGACTTCAAAGAGTTTGTGCACCTAAATCCTCCGGCTACATCATCAGCTCTTACCCGTCTACTGCAAAACATAGGCTTCTCCAACCCAACACTTTTAAGTAACTCGATCCTCAGCAACTCCTATTACCAGCTACCAGCCCTCAGCAAGATGGTCTTGCTATCTATCTAATCTGAAGGTATTCCTCACTATGTTTGCCAATGTTTCGGTTCAGCAAATTTAAAATGGGTGCTAAAAATATTTAATAATAATATTTTTAATTATATCTATTATATTTATAATAATTTGTAATTACGTAAAATTAGCGATACTGTCGAGTCCAATGCGGCGAGCATACTGCACCACAGGAAGCCATCAATATTGCCCGTGGGCCACGCATGGCAATAAATAGGCAAGGTTACGAGCACATAGTCCGACTGTGGTTTTAAAAGAATTTCTGATGGTGTTTTGTGTGCACTCTTCAGGTTGAAGTTGCAAGATCTATTGTGGCGTCTCAATATAAGGTGTGCAATGGGTAGCATCATTTGCTGGATTAGTTATGTGGTAGAATCTAACTGTGATAAGAAGTAGGGTACCTACGCAAGACAAACAGGCAGTTGGTCAACAGATATTATTTTTGTGATCGGTCTCCAAAACTCCTGGGTGAATATTTGACCTTTTAACCGCCCGTCATTACCTTCCGCCAAAAGTTGATGAAAGAGAATATATTTAATGAAATATTTCAGCAATTCCTGATTCTGGTCCTTAAGCAGATTCTGGGAATTGATGAAATATTTCATTAACGTTATTCTCCTTCATCAACTTTTGGCGGAAGGTAATGACGGCGGTTAAAAGGTCGAATATTCACCCTCCTATTGAGATACGAATTGAGTCGATTAAAATTATAACAGACAGACTTTCGCATTCCAATATAAATAGAAGGCCTTTTCGTTTTTACGAAATTTTCAGTCGAAAATCTAGACTGTTTCATAATAAAATTGATACTGTAGGAAACAATCATACAGTAACAATTCATGAGAGAACATGTTCATTTTATGCTCACGTTCGTGTCAGGCCATTTCCTGGTCGCCCACGGGCCTGTCCAAGGTTGCGCCATCGAACTGAGGGCCTCTGTCCTCTACGAATAAATCACTATCTGATTCTGTTTGTGGTTTTTAGGGTTCCGTACCCTAAGGGTAAAATGGGACCCTATTACTAAAACTCCGCTGTCCGTCTGTCACCAGGCTGTATCTCATGAACCGTGATAGTTAGACAGTTGAAATTTTCACAGATGATGTATTTCTGTTGCCGCTAAAACAACACATACTAAAAAAACGGAATAAAATAAATATTTAAGGGGGCTCCCATACAATAAACGTGATTTTTTTGCCGTTTTTATAGATAATGGTACAAACCCTTCGTGCGCGTGTCCGACTCGCACTTGGCCGGTTTTTTTTTTGTATTGTGGGGCTATACAAAAATTAAGCGCGTTTCCTTTAGCCAAATGAGCTTCTGATACTTTTAATATGTTAGCTCCTTTCTGCGGCTTATTAAAAAACATAAAGGTCTCGAGAAAGTCTAGTTAAAGTTCATTAATATTCCTCTTTGTTAAGGATTTCAATCTCGTCGGAGAAAGCAATCGTCTGTGTAAATTACTAAGAGCAAGGAGTCTCGTCAATTGTACCTTCGCTAAGAAGTTTCTTTGAAACGGTAGGCTTTACTCACCAAAGTGAAAAGTACTGAGCTGTGCTTTTACAGCCTTCTTTTAGGTTTTGATTATATTAACTGTGAACATCAGAATCTGAAAACTTGATCTGACACTTCCGAAAACCTCTTTATAATATCAAAGCATTCATCTTTAAATATTCATTACGTCATGTAATCTTATGTCTTGTTTTTATTATCACATATCGGCAACAAAATAACGCATCAAGGTCCCCGAATGGTACGCGTGGCAACGTTGCGAACAAGTAATGAGTCACTACACAACGGCTTCCCTCGCTAGGCGGCTGACCGACATACGAAATGAGAAACCCGACGTAACAGTACTGTCAACGTTTTTATATACTTTAATCATAGATATTGATATTATAAATCGCAATTGAATTTGTATCATGTCCTTTGGTCCAATTTTCTAGAAAGATTTAGGTAATTAGAATTTTCTCTCTGGCTTCCTGTAAGATTTATTGCTTGGCATCGATCTTGGCATTTCATCAGACAACTCAGCTTGTCTGGGACTTTTTCGCCATCAGTTTTATGAGCTTTCGCTTGTTCTCTTTCTGCCAGGAACGAAAGTGACATGATAACAAAGTTCCGTCTTTCTTCATCTACAACATGACAATAAGTTATGAGGTGCTTCCGTGTGCATAAACGCAGCTTTTGATCAAGTTGGATAACACAGTATGAACTGCTGTTCACTACACGGATATATTCGCTTCGTTTTATACGTGGGTATCTCAAGTTTCTTAATCTAGTCCTGTTGTTATAATGTAATATAATGCTATGCACCGACGCCATTAAATCTATTCACGAATCATATTTTAACTAGGTGACTTGTGGACTGTTGTGAATGTGTTTAATATTGCTTCACGGTTTGTGAAGGATTAGAAGTATATTTCTTACGCCTGTCAACAAACGAGCCGTTGCTAATTAAATATGATAGTAAATGTCTAATATTTCTTCGAATAAGAATGTTTGAGTCATTAGTAGCAGTCTACATACGATTGTAAACGTATTAACTTGGCTGATCTAGCTTATTATACGTAGTCGGGCCATGAGTTCTGTCACATAGGTACAATTTCGAATTTAGAATGCAAGCCGAGGTAAATATTATAGGCATTCGAAATTTGAATATTTAAAGAAAATAAAAACAATGAGTTTCTGGAATTTTGTTAATTTTCTAAAATGGAGTGCACGCGCAAAGAACACAGAGTAAGAGCGCAGTAATTACATTGCATCGTTGCGGTCACGCGCTGAGATTTTGAAACTGCTGAAAAAATTTCAAATTCCACTGAGATTTATTTATCGTACTATCAAACGATTCAGGCAGGATTGAAGATTAGAAGATAAACAAAGGAGCGGTCGACCTCGTACTGTTCGGACTCCAGCTGTCATCAAAGCAGTGAAGGCGCGAATCTAACGAAATCCTGTCCGCAATGGGACTAAGCAGAACTACTGTTATAAGGGTGTTAAATAAAGACCTAGGACTGCGTGCTTATGGAAAAAAAACAGCACATCTTCTTAACGCACGGCTGAAGAAAATCAGACTTGAAAGAAGCCGGGTTTTGTTAAGGCGGTACGCGGGTAAAAAATACCGCGAAATACTTTTTTCAGACGAAAAATTTTTTAATGTTGAGTAGAGTTTCAACAAACTAAATGATAAAGTGTATGCACACCCTAGTGAAGAAGCGAGCAGACGTGTGCCACGTGTTCAGCGTGGTCATCACCCTTCGGCATTCATGGTTTGGCGTGGGGTGTCTTATTTGGATCCAACGGAGGTATTTTTTTTTAAAAGGAGTGAAAACCAGTGCCCTTGTATATCAAAACACAGTCCTAACAAACATTGTGGAACCTCTTTCACAAACAATGTTCGAAAACAAGCACTGAGTGTTCCAGCAGGATTCTGCGCCGGCTCATAAGGCGAAAAGTACCCAAAACTGGCTCACGATCCGTGGAATCGACTTTATCAGGCATGAGGATTGGCCCTCATTCAGTCCAGGCTTGAATCCCTTGGATTACAAAATATGGCAACACAACACTAGAGGAAAATGCCTGCGTTAAACCCCATCGCACCTTGGAGTCACTTAAAGCATCCCTGATAAAAGCAGTCGCCGATATTGACATGAACGTCGTGCGTGCGTGCTTCGATTGATGACTGGCCTTGCAGATTGAAGGCTTGTATCGAAGCAAGAGGAGGACATTTCGAATAATTTTAATGTGGTGTAAATCTGTATTTTATACCCTTTCATTTGATGTATAAATAGTTGTAGTGCGTAACTCATTGTGTCAGTTATTTAACTTTCTATATGTGACAAAACTTATGACCAGACTACGTATACATATATATATAGTATCTGCAACGTTGTAACTTGCTATTATTTATGTAGATGTGGAGACTGAATAAAATCTATGATAAAGAACACATTTTGTCACCAAATTATTATGACAGGAATAAAGTTCATGTTCACCGGCGAAATATCAAGGTGTGCTAATGTCATACTACGATATTCAGTCTGGCGTCGCAGGTTGCCCTGATTGCTTTTTCTGCCTCACTGGGCTGCGTATCTCCGAAATTTCTCCAAGAGTTTTCTAAATCTTCATGAATTTGTTTGGACTCATTGACATGAACCATCTGAATTAGTTGGTCCAGTAACCTTACATGCAACAACCAGTAGCCTTACGTGTTGCGTCAATACAAAACGTGGGCGATATTGTCCTATCGTCGATGAAGTTCTAACGGTGTAAAAGTCAAAAGTAGCTACTTTAGAGGAGAGACAAAAAACCGAATCCACAATCAAAACGAAGCACTTCACGCGTGACTGTAATTTGTAGCGAATGTACTGAGATACGCAGTGTTAGCGCCATCATCTGAGTTACGAATGTACTGTGAGGTACGCAGTGTTAGCGCCCTCATCTGAGTTACGAATGTACTGTGAGATACGCAGTGTTAGCGCCATCATCTGAGTTACGAATGTACTGTGAGGTACGCAGTGTTAGCGCCATCATCTGAGTTAAGAATATACTGTGAGGTACGCAGTGTTAGCGCCATCATCTGAGTTACGAATGTACTGTGAGATACGCAGTGTTAGCGCCATCATCTGAGTTAAGAATATACTGTGAGGTACGCAGTGTTAGCGCCATCATCTGAGTTACGAATGTACTGTGAGATACGCAGTGTTAGCGCCATCATCTGAGTTACGAATGTACTGTGAGGTACGCAGTGTTAGCGCCATCATCTGAGTTACGAATGTACTGTGAGATACGCAGTGTTAGCGTCATCTGAGTTACGAATGTACTGTGAGATACGCAGTGTTAGCGCCATCATCTGAGTTACGAATGTACTGTGAGGTACGCAGTGTTAGCGCCATCATCTGAGTTACGAATGTACTGTGAGGTACGCAGTGTTAGCGCCATCATCTGAGTTACGAATGTACTGTGAGATACGCAGTGTTAGCGCCATCACCTGAGTTACGAATGTACTGTGAGGTACGCAGTGTTAGCGCCATCATCTGAGTTAAGAATATACTGTGAGGTACGCAGTGTTAGCGCCATCATCTGAGTTACGAATGTACTGTGAGATACGCAGTGTTAGCGCCATCATCTGAGTTACGAATGTACTGTGAGGTACGCAGTGTTAGCGCCATCATCTGAGTTACGAATGTACTGTGAGGTACGCAGTGTTAGCGCCATCATCTGAGTTACGAATGTACTGTGAGATACGCAGTGTTAGCGCCATCATCTTAGTTAAGAATATACTGTGAGGTACGCAGTGTTAGCGCCATCATCTGAGTTACGTATGTACTGTGAGATACGCAGTGTTAGCGCCATCATCTGAGTTACGAATGTACTGTGAGATACGCAGTGTTAGCGTCATCTGAGTTACGAATGTACTGTGAGATACGCAGTGTTAGCGCCATCATCTGAGTTACGAATGTACTGTGAGGTACGCAGTGTTAGCGCCATCATCTGAGTTACGAATGTACTGTGAGGTACGCAGTGTTAGCGCCATCATCTGAGTTACGAATGTACTGTGAGGTACGCAGTGTTAGCGCCATCATCTGAGTTACGAATGTACTGTGAGGTACGCAGTGTTAGCGCCATCATCTGAGTTACGAATGTACTGTGAGATACGCAGTGTTAGCGCCATCATCTGAGTTACGAATGTACTGTGATGTACGCAGTGTTAGCGCCATCATCTGAGTTACGAATGTACTGTGAGATACGCAGTGTTAGCGCCATCATCTGAGTTACGAATGTACTGTGAGGTACGCAGTGTTAGCGCCATCATCTGAGTTACGAATGTACTGCGAGGTACGCAGTGTTAGCGCCATCATCTGAGTTACGAATGTACTGTGAGGTACGCAGTGTTAGCGCCCTCATCTGAGTTACGAATGTACTGTGAGATACGCAGTGTTAGCGCCATCATCTGAGTTACGAATGTACTGTGAGAATCGCAGTGTTAGCGCCATCATCTGAGTTACGTACGCACTGTCACCTTTTTTAAATTACGTGCTGTTATTGGTCAATTAACATTCTTTTTATTGGTCGAAGCGAAGCGCGCATTTTTCCTGCATCCAATGACATTTAAATCTCCTAACGGTAAAAAAATGACTTTTGCACTGTTAGAACTTCGCTGACGCTGCCATGCTTCAATCAGCTGCCCGTAGCGAACCAAACGAATTGATTGCGCACGGTAATTCACGAATTGGACGTAACTCAGCGAAGTTCGGCTGATGATGCTGACCTCATTGGTAATAAGACTTTTTTATTCGTTAATCATCTCTCTAATTACTAGATTTAAAAAAAGTACGAACGGTAATTTATTTATAGGGTCACTGTTTCGTCTTGCACTTGAAATACAGACGAATATTTTTTTTTCTTGTTCATGAAAATTCAACAAAAAGTTAACGGTTTGAATGGTCGATTTATCTCTATAGACTTAACTACGGCAATTACCTATGATCATTCATTCAATAAGCACGGGTTCCAGGGCCTACTGGCTTGCTCAAGTCGCATGTTAGCCGATCATTTGATAATTACGGCAGCGTTCCAATCTGTTAATTGCAACCACTGATTCAAACAGAGATAAAAACTCACTTTCGATTGTACTGATGTCATCAGTAACTCCTGTAGGCGTAGTTACTATTAACGGATTGGTATTAATGAGCGGTAGTCTTGCACCTAGTGGCCTAGAGACGTCCAAGTTATTATAAACTAGTTGTTCGTGCCCGGCGTCGCCCGGGTGAATTTCATGTCTCTACCTTCAGTGGCTTAGGCTGTGTGTAGTCAGTTTTCATACAAAAATGCCATCCAAATTTAAAATAAAAAACGACCCGACAAACTTCCTGTCAAAATAATTCATACAAAACCCCATAAAAAATACACTTTCAGTTTTCCCGAATTTTTCAATTTTTCCGGCATTTTTAAAATTTTTGCTTTCATACAAATCTTATCCTGACAATTACAAACACAACAAAAAAGAATTAGCCAAATAGGTGCAACCGTTCTGAAGTGATGCGCGTACATACATTTGGCAATTGATTTTTATTTATATAGATAGATTACGAAAAAAACAACGAGATGTGCCTGTTTTTAGAGCATTGAAAACGAGGTAGAATCTATCTTATAAGATATCTTATAAGAAAGCGTTAGAGCCAATTAGCAGACTCTAATTAAGGAAACGATGTCAGAGACAGATAGTGAAAATAACGAATTCGAAGCTCTTTTAGAAAGTAGCCCATCAAATACTTTTTCCTGTAATCGATAAGCAATTGGGGGTGGGCAATTCAGGGCGAGTCTATTTAGTCAATAGGAAACCAACTTATTTTATTAATGATGAACTGGTTTATACCGCATTCGTTTATTTGATGAAACCCAGTTCATCAACCATCAAATGTTGTTGTTCTATTTATAGGAAAGGACCAAATTTTATTCTATTAAAACTTGGACATACGCTTTTGTAATCTTGCAGATTAGTTTTAGTTCTTGGCAGACTGTGAAACATCCATATTATGTATCATTAATGATGTCGACTGTCTTCAATATTTAGCAGTACTTGACTAAAGTGACAACGATACTTAACTAACGATAGATGGAGCCTAACTACTAGACGCTCGTCGACAATAGAAAGACTACTTTGCTTCTTTCAACTTTCTCTCAAACATTGTCATAATACTAGTTATATTGAATAAAAAATATCCAACACGTAGAGCGGTTTGTGGTAATAACTCGGTATTTATTAGATTTGCTGTTGGCGGCTTTCTTCCAACTAGGTATATCGTCTGTTATTCGATATCTTGTTTCTGTTCGAGTGTCGTTAGGGGTTTTATTGGTAATATTATTTGTTTTGCGGAGAAAATCTTCCCAATTATCTACATCCCAATTTCAGCTTCATATCAGATGTTCAGATTCTCATGTTCTTGTCTGTGTTACGATTTTATAACTAGCCTTCAACACCCACGTACTAAGATGTTACGTCGGTTATAAGTACTATGGTCATGGAGAGCAGTACTTTGCTGGCATTGCGTTAATATGGTCCCGAATTGTCGATTATTTCATGTGGTGCATCGATTCATTCTGTCAATTTTCGCATTTCTATGGAGATTTGGTAAGATAAATTAGTATTCAGTATTTTTGTCATTCACATAAACATAATAGATATAGAATTGTATATACCGTATAAATCGTAACTGACCTACAAGGTCAAGAAGCCCGATCGTTTAGTATGACGATGTATAAAAGGTATTCAGTCATTTGAAATGCTGACTGCCTTTATCTTAAATGGCAGTAACTCTTATTCAAATATTTGCCGATGAACTCATGCGTTTAAATAATTCAACTTTGTATTGTACTAAGACTGCTTTTCATTGAGAATGTTATCAGCAAGGGGATTCCCGTCCGTATCCCTTGTCAAAGTTCGTTGCAACTATCAGAATCTTACGAATTTATATCGTTTTGAATCGCTTCAGTTGTAATTAATATACTTTAACCACATTATATTATTTATTACTCATTGTTATTTGAATAATTGATTTCTAAAAGGGCACTTGTCCCTAGAGAATACAGTGTGACGAGTGCCCTTTTAGAAATCATCGATTCATTTATACATTCCGTGGTCTAGATTTGCGATAGTAAGCTTGTTTCAATCATGATCTAATATTAAGTCTTCGTTCCTAATACATGTGTGACGTATCTAGAATTCAGTTCATCGACACAAGTCGTTATCCTCAATTGGCTGAAATCGTTTGTTGGAACAATTATCATCTTGTGGAGTTGTGTCGCCCCATTTATTGGCGTTGAATCATCGTTTTTCAGATTTATTTGTCTCTTAATACCTACATTCTGGTTCTACTTCGCGTGTTTAATTTTTTATAAACTACTATTTATGTTATAAAATCTCTTTAATAATGATAATCTATAATATAAAAATGAATCGCTGAATGTGTTGCTAAGCGCAAAACTCGAGAGCAGCTGAACCGATTTTGCTAATTCTTTTTTTAGAATATTCCTTGAAGTACGAGGATGGTTCTTACGGAGAGAAAAAATTTAAAAAATGCCTAAAAAGGTCTAAAAACAACACTTTTCTGTACTCCCATACAATCGATTCGTAATAATACTTAAAAGTCAATTTGAACTTTAATACCATAGCATAAAGTTTAAGTGTTAGTAGAGAGGTTCTGGGAAGGCAAAACAATTGAGTGAAGTTAGTATTCCTGAATAGTAGTAGTCCTGAATATAGCAGAATAAGTATTCAAAAAAAAAAAAAAAATAAAGAATCGCCTGTTAGGCGGTACGAAGTTCGTCGGGTCAGCTAGTATAATAATATATTCTTTATTTCGGACTTCATATACGAGTACACAATCCATATAGTATTACTATTAATAACAATGACTTAAAAACTATGTTAGTAACTAAACTAAAAGAGACGTGGCCCAAGTCTCAACACAAGTTGGCACGTGCCTCCGTGCCCATGGCCTTAAAAAGGGACTGTCCATTTTGACTAATAATCATCATTCTCCTGCCCTTGTCCCAATTTATTTGGGGTCGGCGCATCATGTCTTTTTCTTCCATACTTCTCTATTAGTCGTCATCTCGGTAGTCACTCCCTTTCTGGCCATATCATCTTTCACACAGTCCACCCATCGTTTCTTGGGTCTTCCCTTACTCGTATAGCCCTCCACGTTCATACTCAACACTTTCCTGACGACATTTTCCTCATTCCTCCGCATCACATGCCCATACCATGACAACCGATTTCCACACAACTTTTCAGTCACCGGTGTCACTTTCAGACTTCCTCTTACATACTCATTTCTTATTCTCTCCATTCGCGTAATACCACACATCCCTCTTAGCGTTCTCATCTCGGCTGCATGCAATTGCCTTTCATTCATTCTTTTTATGGCCCAACATTCTGATCTATACAAGACAGCAGGTCTAACCATTGTTTTATAAATTTTCCCCTTGAGTTTAAGGGGAATGCGAGAGTCGCAGATTGTTCCCGTGACCTGCCGCCATTTCATCCATCCAGTGTTATAATAATGAAACGTTAATATAATAAATAATGCGTTGGCTTTGGATTTTCCAACTATATCTTACGATTTATCTGCGCAATAACCACCCATGTTAAAGTTATTAAAGTGATTAAAGTTATTGAATGGCGTTGGATTTATCAATTTATTGATGAACGATCAAGTTTATTACAATTCTCAATCAATTGACATCAATTTCCTTTCTAACTGTACGTTTGTGTTCTCTGAGCTTTTGTTGGACACTAAAATTAATCACAATTAGGAATCAGTTTGTAATCGTGATTGATTATGTTGTGAATTTATTGTGTTTCTATATAGCAGACAATTTATAATCATATTGCAGTTAAATTCTCCATCTGTATCTTATTCAAAGCTCCGTTCGTCTTAATGAATATGTCGCTGACTGAATACATTAGTGGCACAAGTCGAATTCGTGGCAATTTGAGTTAGTAATGAATTCTTGTTCTAAATTAGGTACTTTATTTTATGCATTATAGACCCAACTCGTTAGTTCATAAACTACCCGGTTGGAGGCGAAAGTGCCGTTAGTGAATAAACGATATCGTTGCATCTCTTTCATGCAACACCGGCTCATCGTTAGTCGGCCGCATGTGCTCGCGGCTACCGCACGCTTAATGTTGTGCAATAGTGACACTTTGGAGTTGTGCCAGTTTTGTACAAACATCGCGAAGTTTTTTTAGTTGTGCTGGTGTAATTTTGATAACAATGATGCAAAACAAAAATATGTGTGCTGTACCACGGTAAGGAGTCATTCATTTTGTTTTAAATAAAAATAATCACCATTAAATAATGTAACCATACTGTGAAATGTGAAAGACACTTGTTTGCGTAAAAAAATTTTTAATTACGTACAGTTCGAAAACAATCCAGCTAGAAATAATATACGTAGCTGATTGTAATGTTCTATTGTAATGTTTTTCTATGTATCACTCTCAGCCCCTTATTTGGTCTGAGGTATCACTAGTAAATACTTAATACAGCGTATGGTTTGCCTTAAAGTGTAAAATATTCCTTTAAAGATTTAATTGACAAATATATTTTTTTATCAAGGTCGCTCTTAAAAACAAATAATGTTAATTGACATCGTGTAATATAACGCAAATTCCTTAATACCGCAAAGAATCGAGTATGAATTAATATACTATAACTGTTTTTTTTTTTCAGATCTAAAGAAACCCCTTGTCAAAGTGAACACGATGAGACTGGTTCATCAGTAAGTGACCCTGGTGTAAAAAAATTGAGTTACGCTAGAAACACAATTGAAAACAAATGTTTCTCCGGACTTGATTATGATTTAATGAAGGATCTCTTTGGCAGAAATTGTGTCTCGAATGTATCTCAGATTTTATGTGACTCGCCATCGACTGCATCAGATTTCGAGTTTTCGCAAAGTCAACCTGAAAGCTTGGACCAACAATCAAAAAGTGTAATTTCTTTGGAAAACGATAGACCAACGTTCTCATGCGTGCCAGAGGGAGAAATATTGTGTGAAAGCTCGGCATCTTTAGATACAGATCAAATTATAAATTACCGTACAATGTATGAGCAAGACACGCCAAACGATCCAAATAACATTATTTGTAGTCCTGGTAGTCCTTCGATTTTGCCACCAATGTCTGAATTTAGAACTGAACCCATAGAAAACGATTTGACTGATTGTGAAAGTCCTAATAAACAGCAAATGCCCCTGAATCTATCTCCATTAAATAGCCCTTCACGATATGACATTCTACTTGATTTACCCACCAATGTGTCTCCAGAGCACCATTACTCCGAAGTCAATTTAATACCAACTTCTGCGATTCTAACAGATGTGTCTTTAAGTTTAGAGTCAGAGATTGACGACTCTGATGCCGACCCTGATTATGAAAATCTTGATAGGATCGAATCCAGAATTTCTGAGTCTGATGAAAGTTTATCAAGTCTATCTGAAAGTGTGCAGGAAGAAAACATTAAGCCTAAAACTCGCAAAAGGAAAGCAAATACTGCACTGTGGAAAAGAAATAGAGCAAAAGAATTACGTAATTCTGGACAAGAGTATAAAACTTTAAAAAAAGGTAAACTGGTGCCTTCAAGGACAATAGGGCTTCCCTGCACTGACTCTTGCAGACGTAAATGCACATTAAAAATAAGCGAAGATGAACGGGAGGCATATTTTCAATCTTTTTGGTCTTTGAAAGACCTTAACAGACAAAGACAATTCATTGCAAATTCTATGGAACTGATTCAACCTAAATATAGATATCCTGTTCTACGTGAAAATCGAACAGCTCGCAAGTTAAACCATACTTTTTTTATGTACAAGGCTCAAGAAAAGTAAGAGTCTGCAAAACGTTTTTTACTTCTACTCTAGGTATAACAAACCGATGCATAAGAACTGTACTTGAAAAGACAGAGAAAGGCTTTACTTCAGAAGATCGAAGAGGCAAACATGAAAAACACGGTACAATACCTCAAGAAGTAAAAGACGGTGCTCGTAATCATATTTCTAGTATTCCGACAGTTGAAAGTCACTACACGCGTGCAGATAGTTCTAAAAATTACATAGAAGGAGGACGAACACTGATGGACCTATACAGAGATTACAAGCAAGATTGTCAAAAAGAAAATCGTGACTTCGTTACTTTCTCAATCTATAGACAAATATTTAATTTTGAATTTAATATCGAATTTTTTAAGCCTAAAAAAGATTTATGCCAGTTTTGTGAATCATACAAAAATAAAGATTATGGTGAAAGATTAGACATAGAAATCGAGTACATGAGACACCACGAAGAGAAAAATATAGCTAGAACGGAGAAAGAAGAAGATAAAACAAAAATTTCTAAGAATTACAGAGTTGCATGCTTCGATCTTCAGGCCGCTTTGCCAACCCCGAAAGGTGAGGTTTCGACTTTTTATTATAAAAGCAAATTGTCCACATACAATTTTACCATATGTGACTTGAATAAGAAAGGATTGGGCACAGTTAATTGCTACATTTGGCATGAAGGTGAAGGGCATAAAGGATCTAATGAGATAGGATCTTGCTTACTGCATTACTTAGAAATGTGTGCTTCAAGACATGATATTGCTGGTTGCTCTAGTGATGTCGACGAAGTAGAAGTTGTACTGTATTCCGATAATTGTGGTGGTCAAGGAAAGAACAAATTCATAATTGCTGCTTATCTTTATGCTGTGTCAAATTTTGACATAAAAGGAATTACACATAAATTTTTGGTTGTTGGCCATACACAAAACGAAGGCGATGTGAGCCATTCATTAATCGAAAAAAATATCAAGAAAGCGTTGAAATCTAACCCAATATATCTACCATCGCAATATGCTACTTTAATTTCAACAGCACGAAAATCTGGAGAATCATTTAAGGTGCATGAATTAGATCATAGCTTCTTTTTTGACCTGAAAGATCTCATAGATACCACTGCAACCAATTTTAATGTTAACACACGTGGGGAGAAGTTTAATTTTAACGACATTTGTGTCTTACGAGTGGAAAAAGAGAATCCTGGTATCTTCTATTATAAGACTTCATACAAAGATGAAAACTACAAAACGGTCAACATTAGATCCAGCAGAACTAGAAAACAACTAAGACTTATACAAGATGCGCAACTGAAGAAAGCTTACCCTGATAAGATACCCATTTCCCAAAGAAAATTTCAAGATTTGATGTCATTAGTTAATTCTAATACTATTCCACGATGTTATGCAGATTTTTTTCAGAACTTGAAACATGATTGATTTGGTTAAAAATTCCTACATGTTTACTCTTTCAAAGAACTTACGTTTTTGTCTACTCTTTGATTAGGTACCTATTTTAGAGATTGTTAATTAATATGTGATAGCTGACCTATAATTTCCTATTGGAATCATAAGGCTGATTTTTTTTTAGATTTGAGAGTTTATTGAACTGAAACCTAAGAAGTTTATGATACATTTATGTTGGTTAATTTTTGTTATAATGCTAAAGTGGATTTTATATTTTGTTTTTTTTAAGTGTAGTACTTTTTATAAGTGCAAACATAGAGTACAATAACTGACCTATAATTTGCTACTGGAATCATAAGGCTGATTTTTTTTGAGATTTGAGAGTTTATTGAACTGAAACCTAAGAAGTTTATGATACATTTATGTTGGTTAATTTTTGTTATATTGCTAAAGTGAAATATCGTTTGTTGATTTGTTTAAAACTGATTCTCAATACGTCAGTCAGACTGAAATGTATCTTAATAAATATTAAGTTACTAAACATTTATGGGACTTTTATTTACGATATAACAATTTCATTGATGAGCACTTCTAGTCTTATATTCTACTTAGCTAGTTTTTCGTGAAAATGCATTCTTATTTTCTTTACTTTTATAACATAATTTCTAGCATTACTCAAAAAAGTGAAAACAAAACAATGCAATACTGGCACAACTCCGAGTCACCATCTTCTGAACTTCATATTAATAAAAATAACAAAAAATATTTCAAAACTATTACTGCCGGCAACTGAAGCTATAACGTAGATGTTTATAAACCAAACATGAACTTTATATTCCATAAAATACAGTCGGTAAGAGCTTTTTTGTGCGCGCGCACTAGTCTTCGAATATTTATTGTACGTTTTCTCAAATTGTTGAATTTTGTCTTGTGCCACTATCGAATTCAGTCAGCGATGTGTTGTGCACTGTGCTGTGCAGTGTAATCTATCAACAATACAGTCAATGCTCAATTCAGCTAAAACCTTATCAGCTTGACTTTAATCGGAATATTTGTAACACAGTTTTATTTTTAAATTAATCCAAACAGTTTGTAGGACGTAGTTTTAGTCAAAAGAAGTAGTTTTGTATTACTCAAAGCTCGCGCCATCTCCACCCAGTCGAGTCGAGTCGACCATCTGAGCCAGGGTTTCGCAAGGCTCTCGCGTCGTGGGCGGCGTGTGGGTCGCGAAGTGGTTCCGTCTACTGATGTCATCGAGCGGCCTCTCGATTGCAGGACTTGATGCCCATAACTCGCGGTTGACGTTTCATTTAAACCTCTTTCAATTTCGCTTCAGATAATTGTGTTATATTGGTATATTTTGTAGACTGTGGTAAAATTTTAGCGCGGTTCTGAACAAAACCAGCACTACTCGGTACAATTTAAACCCGGTTGAGCGTCTTTTTGGTTAAGTAACATCTAAAATCTACATTGTTGCCTATTATGAAATTGTATGAATAGTTATTCAAAGCAACCGAACTAGTCACGCAATTTTGCACAATTTTATTTCATCCTCGGAGAAGTATACTCGTACTTGCTGAAAATCAAACAGCTCTTTGGATTCGGTCCAAATCAATGGCTTTGGATACCGCGTCAGGACAAAATGGAGAGAAACATCGGCGACTTGGTGCGGTTGATTTAACTTTATTGAATTTAAATAAACTTTGTGGCTAAAACGTCCAAAAAACTCCCAAAAATGTTATTCGTGAATTCGTGATCGTAATGTTGGATACTATGGAATGCTTCATAGATCCTATCGAGCAGATTTCTTTTGTATCGATTATTAGATCTTTTTTTATGATATTAGCCCTGGTGTGCCAAGAAAGCGTACAACCGAAGTCGTTTCGAAAAGTACAAGATCTTTAGATTTCATCATGTTTCGAACCATTTGTTTCGGCTTATTGGGATAAATGTGTTGTCTCCAACTAAATTGGTGTGATTGCCAAATTAACATATTGCTGGCCGCGATTTACTGTGATGTTGATACTTGATACATCTATTGTATAATTATTTATTAGCTCATTATTTTGTTACTATCCGTTTATGTAGTTTTTCTTCGAATGCATCCTGTTTTCGTAATACACAATTTGTTCATGCCCACTGAAGACAGTTCAAGGTACAGGCTAAATTCTGTGTTCAATTTTATCTATTCAATAGTATTGCCTCCCATACCTTGTAGAAACATTAATAAACAATATTCAAATCTATTTTCCCAATACAATTTATTTTCTATTTGCGTGCCTACTGTGTATGACGTGGGCTATAAGCCGCCTGATATGTTGGACTATTTGTTTTATTGCTTTTCTAAAGGGTCCGATGTCTGAGCCTTCATGATGCTATTGACATTCCGACCTTGTGTCAATAATTCATGTTTGATTACCTACATTTTGCTTATCTAGCCCAACATTTCAATCTTTGTTACTATCTCTACATTTATATCATAATGTTTGCTGTAAATTAATGAGCATAATATTCTGTGTCATGGTCAGCAGAAAAAATGATACGTTATTCACTGTTTACTTAGTCTGTAATTGCAAATCTTTAGACTGCTTGTTTATCGTCATGGCTCTTTTAATTGCGCTGTGAGATCTACGACCGAGTGCCAATACTGGATTACTGCTACCTGCTTGATGTGTCTAGAATTAATAATGGAAGTTTAGTTGGGCATTGGATCTTGTATTTAAAGTACATAACGGATCCTTGACTTCTATGGCGACATTTCTACGTAGCTATTGATTAATTGATGGATAGACTACTTTAATTAAGTCAACTGTTTCTCCATTCATCAAAGGAGGATACGGTGATAGCTCGTCCTATTGTGTTCAGAAAACATAACAAGGAACTGTTTGCAGTATTTACTGTTGTTCTCGACACCTGTGTGGGAAATAAACAGTTGATCCATGTCTTTGCAGTTTCCAAAACATTGGAAACAATATTATCTTTAACCCGATTGTGAACGCTTATTTGAATAATGGTGCTTCCTCTAACATCTAATGCGCTTGTTTTATGAAAATGGCCAAAAAAATGATGCTAACCTTAAGATTTATAGACGGTTAAGCCAGCTACCGTTCATATGCGACCTTCAGAGTCAAACACAATTTTCGGGACTGTTTGCTTGAATAACTCTTCAAGTTGGTAATTTTGAATGAAATATGTTCTACCTGATTTATTAGCAGTTGATGGCATTTCATTTTATAATGGTCACTCACAAAATCATAAGTTATTTACGAGTTTGACGCAATGTTGCCACTTTTTTGCTGATGTGTGGGAATTGTATGAGAAATCACATTGTTTTGGAATTATGATTGATGCCTCTAATTCAACACTTTAGAGTAATCCTGAGAAGATTTGGGGCAAACACAATTGGTACCTACTTCCCATAATTTTAGAATCCGCTTATAATTCAAAGCAATTAATCTCTTAATACCTTTAAGAAACAGCTTTGTTACGATTCGGAAATGTAAACAAGATACTGGAATTAATATTCAACTGTCATCCAAAATAAGTAACAGACGCCAACATCAAGCTACTGCAATCTGTCAAATTTCTTTAATAGATTTTCAACTTTATCGCTAAAGCATTAGGTTCAAGGTTGATTAGAAAAATTTGACAGTTTCGGGTAACTTGACCTGTTGGTGTCTGTACAACATAACTCTGTCTTGACCGAAATTAATGAGAAGAAACACTTTAGAATAAATGTTTCGAATGTGTTTCTCATTTTGCTTCTCCAGCAAAAATGAATTAATTCTAGATTTTGTTCAATGAACTTGCTCTAGTTACACTAATCCGAGTGTTGCGGTAATGCGGTCGGTCATTCACTATCATTTCTGTTTCTGAGAAATAAAATCAACAAGTTGTTTGAAGTTCTTGGATATTTTAAATAAAGTGTTGTTTTAATGCTAATTAATCGTAAATGATTGTTTTCAAGCAATATAAATCGGTTACTGAATAACCGAGTATAGCGTCAGATAAATAATATAACCAGCTTCACTTTTGAAACACTGTAAATCAAACTGATCTTCCGTTTCCAGGAATCCTTATCAAGATCGATCATTTTGTCATTAAATTAATCATTAAAAGTAACGTGTTTATGTTTAGTATTTACTTTTATTTATTAAGTAGCTGCTCTACAACATCAGCAATCTGTGCAGTCAGTGGGCTTGCGCGGGCGCCGGCCGTCTAGCCGGTTTGCGCCGGATCGTCTGACTCACCTCGTCACTATGCAATTAACAAGGGTACAGAAGGTGCATTTGGTGCAATACCAGAGACCAAATAAAAATGGCGGATACTAATACGATGACGTGTTTGAGCCATCATTGTTTCACTGCGGGACAGAGAGGAAGCTATACAGGATGACTTTCGAAAACATGCGACAAAATTTAAGGGGTATTCTGCCCATCAATATGAATAACTTTTAATTTATTATGGGACCAATATGGAAATCATATTGCTGGGTAGAACACCCCCTTGAATTTTGTCGCATGTTTTCAAAGTCACCTGTATATGTCATCGTGATACCTAGTCTTGCCATAAATATTGTCACGAAGAAGAAAAAAAAATTTTTTATTGCAAATAATATTTATTACTTTTACAGTGTGTTAGTTTAATACATAAATATAAAATAATTTAAAATATAAAAAGCTTATTCGAAGTGGTCTCCATTGGCTGCAATACAGTCCTTTAAACGTTGAGGCCAGTTATCAATAGAAGCACGCACTCTTTCCATGGGAAAATTCTTCACTGCCAATCGTATGGATTGTTTTAGGGACTCCAAATTATCATGGCGTTTAGAGCAAGCCGTACTCTCTAAAACTGACCATAAATAATAATCCAGCCGATTAAGATCGGGACTAGACGACGGCCAGTCTTCAGCTCTGATGAAGTCCGAATCGTTCACTTCCAACCAAGACTGCGTGGACCGAGCTTTATGACCCGGCACCGAGTCTTGTTGGAAGGACCATACTTGGTTATTTAACATGGCGTTGTTAAGGGGCTTAACTTTCTTCTCAAGAATGGTATCTTGATACACTTGTGCCGATGTTTTGATACCTTTTTCACTAAAATATGGCTCAGTCACTCCTTCATAGCTAACACCCCATTAAACCATCACTGAAGTCGGATAATGCCCACGTTGCACTCTGTCGACTAATTAGGAAGCTTCCTTAGAGTTTGAGCATAAATACGGTCATTTTGTTTGTTAAAATGTTGCTCAATTGTAAAGATTTTCTCATCCGTAAACAAAATTTTTCTGTGACCTCCCTTTTGCGTACCGCTTCAGTAGTTGTTTCGATTTTACCACCCTTTTCTTTTTTAAATTATCAGTTAAAAATGACCAGTGCGTCTCTTATAGGCTGCAAGTCCCAAGCCATCTTTTAAAATACGCGACATGGTTCTTGGTGCTATCTTCATCTCCCGAGATAAAATCTTTTGCTTGCGAACAGGATTTCTTCGAATTCTTTCCCTTTCTGCTTTGACCACCTTTTTCGTACGAACACTACGTGGACGGCCAGATCTTTTTCTGTCACAAACAGAGGTCTCATTGTACGTATTAATAGCCCGGTACACAAACATTTGACTAATACCAAGCGTATGGAGAGTTTTAAAAATTGCATTTGGCTCCATACCAACTTTGTGTAATGCAATCACAGCGATTCGGTTCTCTTTATCACCCCACTCTATTTTAATATCGCAAAATATTGTATAATGTATTGGCGCCAAAATTAGAAAACTCAATGAACAATCGTATAAAAATGACAGATTCCAAATTCAAAATCAAAAAAATCAAAAATCAAAAGTCATTTATTCAAACTAGGCTGAGAATCAGCACTTTTTTAACGTCAAAATTACATAAGACAGTCCTCCAAAACGCCCGCCCTTCACCACTTCCTAGTGCTTTAGCTGGGGAGAAGTGGTGCAACAGTTAAACTCCCCAGCAGCACAGCTGTCTGTTTTCTTGAATGAATGAATTCAAATCTTTCTTATTTTTAATTGTAACAGTATTTATGGCCAGACTGTGTATACATGACGAATAGCACCATTCTCTTTTCGCTACGGATTATTGATGGCTTTGTTCACCTGTAGGTGTGCTTGTAATCTTGTTACCGTGTAATGTTTGAGCGTCATCTTTACCTTCTCTACCTTCTTACTTTGTGCCGTAACCTTCTTACGAGTACAGTAAAATAATAACTAAGATATGTGCTATTGATTTGCGACAGGTTTCCGTCGCATTTATGAATATTTCACATAAGAATGGATGGTTAAAGATCAACTGCGACGTCTATGCGATATGTAGGCAGGCTTGGTTAATTACTAATGAAGTGTTAAAGCTAAGGACTTGCAGCGATAAATGATCTGTAACGTTTATCTTACAGATTACTTATGCTAATTGAAGTGTAAACAGGCTTCTAGTTGGCTTTACTTCTTGAGGTAATTAGCACATTTTGATTCCTATCAAAATTATATAGATCGACTTTGGACCAGAAGCGATTATAGCAGTATCTGGACCTACATACTATCATATTTACGTCGTACATAAATAAACTCCCATTTACAATTTGCTTAATATGAAAATTGAGCTGTTTCATTCTTGCGTATAATTTAATCCAGTGTAACACGGGTCTTCCCAGTTCCACCCACCCTCGGCTCATATAGCAGTCGGACTACTGGCCACGAGGTCTTTGAACCCCTGGCATTCGTCAGGGAACCTATAGAAGCTATAGTCTTACGCGGTTAGACTTAGTCCTAGTTTATGGAAAGCTTGCGTTTGCGCACATATTTCTATTTGTTTTAAGGAAGTTTTAGTTGTTTACCTTGGAAAAATATTAGATTGCATATTATGCATTTATATTAGAAACGTTGTGTGCGTTTGTCAAGACTCGTTTATGTGATGTTTGTGTAAGGATTATCTGCCGTACTTGTATTCGTAGGTCGTTAATGATTTTTATCTTGTCTCTTACAAGTTATGGTGGATAACACCTTACGTTAACGCTGGCATTGTTATTTCCTTTTTCTTGAACTGTAAGTTCAACTTCAACTGAAAGCCAGCCCTATACAGCCAAGGTATTACACTTCTGGGACATAAACAAACAAAAAAGACCAGCCGCCAAAAATTCACGGCTCCTCACTAACTAGTTTATTAAAAAAAAAAAAACAAAAACAGCGCCAAAAACCGAGGCGTTTAATGAAGCATCCAAGATTTATATTGTTCACTTTAGAGCGAAAGTTTATAGCAGAGCGGAACGTGTGTCTGTAAATAATGATGTACTAAACATCGTCTTCCACTATGTGGGCCACGGTCGAGTCGCGAAATTACCACTGAACTCATTACCTACCGCTAGCCGTGATTGTACTTTTACTTTAGTGTTAAACATATTGAGACGCACACTGGCGACTTTCAAAAAAATATGTAATGTGACGGTCATCATCAGCAGCCTATAGCAGTCCACTGCTACAATCTGACAATCCTTTTGAATTAATTCCAGAACCCAAAGGTGTTTTGGACTCTACATATTTTAGATCATGAATCTCGTTCATGCTGCATGCATGGATTATTGTCCAAGTCTGTATTATTTTAGTTCTCTTCTCTACTCTGAATTTACTTTGCTCAAAGCCTACTTCAATCAAATCTATACTACTTAAAATTATTTGGTTACACAAATAATCTGCCT
The DNA here is from genome assembly GCA_948252095.1 of Dicycla oo. Taxonomy (NCBI): domain Eukaryota; kingdom Metazoa; phylum Arthropoda; class Insecta; order Lepidoptera; family Noctuidae; genus Dicycla; species Dicycla oo. Next base: position 33,127,989 of record OX411711.1, read on the forward strand.
CTATTTGAGTACTTAACTGAATCTCGTTAACTTCTAGTACGGGACTACAATTACAAGATACACTCCTAACTAATTACGTAAAACAAGCTCTCAGCACTAAATAAATTATTTAATTAGCCACTGAAGGATCGCCTCCGAATTCAAGAATAGACCTTGGTAGAGGTTTTTCTGGGTAGTCACCAACTTGACGAAACTCGTTTCAATCTCAACTTTGCTGCTAAGTAATGGTCGCTCAAGTTTCGAAGCACTTTGTTATTACTTGTTGTTTTGGTAAACAGGAAAGTCTTCCTTTCTGAATGTATGTATTTCAATCGATATAGATTTACGCAAGGGTAACGGTGTTGGCTTGCCGCCATTGCTTCTGATTAAACGATCCGCCTAAACAAACTAAACATAGCTTCTAAAACAAAGCAACATTGTTTTTAGACAAAATCCGATGTTATAAATGGTTTTCATGACAATAACTACTGTGGTTTTCATCGCAGGTACTGATAAATTATTTCTCCAGGATTTGTTAAATTGTTTCATTCACGGTTTTTCGATGCAAGCTGTGAAGTTATGTGCATTCATTTTGCGGAAAAAGGACTGCCTAATAAGGAAAAAATAAACATGCTCACATTTAGGTATCATATAATGTAACATTTATCTACATGAAATTATAACAATAAAGCCAAATCCTCGTGCGTATTTAATCAATATTTTATCCTTATACTTAATGGAAGGCGATTCATGTTCCAGTGTACGCAATGAAGCGCCCCTGATTACAATGCCGTGTAATTTCGTGAACTCATTTCCTTGTATGTAGTTTCGATGCCCCAATTCTGTCTTTCAGTAACATAAACCAAAACCACTTATGTTTTTAATCTCCCATCTAAAGTGCAGCTTTACAGAAGTTTCAACTTTGACCTCGTTTTAATTCTTATATTGAAACCGATCCTGAACCATCTAGATTCTGGTTCAATTTGGAACTATCTAGCTTCACACGCAGTAAGCCATCCTAATGGCCTTTTTCGATAAAGAATCAACCCTAAATGCTCCAGTTTGTAAAGTTTGCCGCAATGCTAACATTTCCATTGCTCCAGAAATCTGGATGCGGAAGTTTTGCGGTGAAAGTCGCTAATATTGGCCCTAGGCCTAGAAGTTGTTTGTAGTCGGCCCATATGTGGAGTAGCTTCGCCTACTATCGCCAAGATCTTTGACCTGTGTCGTCGGTTTGTTGCTAGTTTGACGCGAATACCTCGTTTGTTTAGATTGTTAGATCTCGTTAGCGAAATATTTGTTGGTTTGCATGCAAATTATTGCTTAGAATGTTTGCTTTGAAAATATGACGAGAAAGGAGAATCGTCATGAATTTTGAATGCGATGACAAGATTTGGAGAGTTCTATACACTTTTCTAATCGCTCCGAGATTCTTCCACACTGGGTTTGGATTTTAAAGTAAAATCTTTCGCCCCTCCAAGAAAAGTAAATAATTAGTAAAAAGTGTCGAAATTCGGCACTTGAGTCACGACTGCCGACTAAAGTTTCATTACGTAAAGAAATTTCTTAAAGCCTTCCCAAGTAAAGACGACACGATTGTTTAAAATCAATCTATTAAAATTATACATATGAATGATTGCATTCACGCTTCTCTAGTAATTGCACGCCGCTTCGCCTTCTCTCCCTTGTTGCAATCTTGACCGTGGGAATAAGTACCGCGCGCTGGTTTCTTTTCTACTTTTACCTGTCACGTAATTATAGGTTAGAATTTTACATCGTGCTGCTTTTTGACTTTGATAGTTGCAGTTTATGTTTAAATTGAGTTATGTTTAACATCAAGCTTGATTGTGTAGGAAATGTTTATGTCATATCAAATTACTATTGTCTCCCTAGGTCAATGTTTTCTTTGTTATACCTGACTCCATAAGAATCCCCATTCGGTATAAACCTGATTCTCTTCTTCAGAGATCATTCGCTGTATATGTGGTGTAGATTCAAACACCAGTACTTAAAAATATTTCTAGTATGTGACCCGCTTCTGTGTTTATGATTAGTCACAGCTTTAATCTCGCGATAAGCATATTATCCACGCACTGATTTCCTTCTTTAATATTGTTCTTTTGAATTCACTTCGAGGTTGCCAAATATTTCATTGCGGAAGTGTCCCGTCATATGCCACATTAATTTGCAAAAGCATTTCCTATGCACATTTCTTCCGCTTTATCCATTAAGATTTGAATTACTTTTGATAAGAATTAATGTAACAAATAATTCTGTTGCTCATGTGTCAGACTTCAGGAAATTCTTTCACTGGAAAGCAAATTCATAACACGGTACATCAAATACGGCTCTAATTTTACTTTCCATAAAATCTAATCCTGGCACGGATTTTACGAGCATGTTAATAAGCCGGAATGGGCTAAGCAGAAAACCAGAAACTAAAACGAAATATGCTCACATAAGGAAATCTACCCGATTTATAATTAGCTAAGCGATGTGTTAACGGGTCAATGACACGCGGCCTGATGCCATACGAAATCGTCACTGGCCATGTGACCAGCGTATAGTGATCTCTCATTTCCTCATACAAACGAACAAAGAAAGTTTTCAATAACGTGGACAGAGGTACGCTTTTGGCATTACGCCACGTATTCCATGGTTCGGCTGGTGTTTCCTAGGATTTATTTAAGGATCGATCGCTGATCATGGATCTTGGACTACCGTTAAAGTCACTTGAGTATTCAGTGCGTAAGGTAATTTAACTTGTAACGAACATGAACACGATGGACATGAAATCGATATCCAGAACATGGGTTTTCGTGAAAGTTATGACGCTGCCACAATTTTAACTCTACAATGGCGGTTTTTTTACATGTCAACCTAAAAGAAATATATCCTGACTCATCGTGTGCCTAAATGGCCTATTAATTATCATGATTAGTAATATCACCTACGTCAAGTGAAACGTCACGCATTTTGCGTTTGATGCAATAAACGGTTCTGAACACATGGTACTCGTAAAGCTGTATCCATTAAGCTTTTTTGGACTCTTGTTTTACAGTCCACTGCTCGTCTATCATTCTAATTACTTAGCTATTAAATGCGTGTTACCTCAATTTTACCTGTAAAAGTAACAACCCTTGATGAGTGGTTTCTATTGTGGCATGATCACTTCATTTTAGTGTTGCTTCTTATCTGATTTTTCTTAGTGTGATATATGTCATTCTCACCATATTCATTTGTTATTGTTACGGATTATAGTCTGAATTCTTCAGGCCTGGAACCAAGGCTTTTGCAGCAAAAAGGTCAACCGATACGTCAAATAATCTATTCTTAATTTCAGTCCTTATTATTTCCTTGTGGAAATACTCCACCACTTGATTCTTACCCAAACAAACACGAATCATCGCTATGATGCAGATACGACGCAAATCCTTGCGTGACTCATAATCTTACAACAGCTACCACAATTTCTATAACGTCAACCCCAGAAACGGCAGAGCTTACTTTTTCTAAACACGGCACAGCGTTTACGATTTCTTCTTCAAGAGTTTATGTGACAGGTGCAGGAGGAACAATGGCGCTGTATTAATTACTGTCATCTCCGAACCGAATGCTTTCAGTTAGCGACGTGTTGCGTGCACCGCCTCATGCGATTGTAGTCATAATATCCAGTTTTTGTAATTTCTTTTGTGATTTATGTGTTCAATTGATTTTTGCACTATTCGTTTATTTACAGGTCATGCACTGTCCAAACTTCTAAATTAAAAGCAATACTTAAATGTCCATTTGTAATGTTCACACTTCACATGTTCTTCCAAAAGGCAGCTGCCATCGGTGTCCAGTATCCAATGTATTTCCTGCATCATAATTTCTGTGCTGTTCTCGTTTGTTTGTAAACGTTTATGATTAGAGTCTGTATCCATACATTTTTACGGTCGGGTTGTCTCCTTCCCTCAAATATGGCGAGGGGGGTAATGGCTGATCTTTGCGTTATACTCGTGAACTGGTGCTGCTTGTGGTGACAGGTCGTCTTGCTGACCTTGGTTTTGTTTTGTTATTAGTAACTTAACTCGTTGTTGATTTTACTTCGATGGTCCTAGTTTATCATCTGTGACTTTGAGTTACGACTACATGTACGGCTATATGTAAGTGGGCACGCCCTTTATTACTGGAGGCTTTTATTTAGGTATATAGTTCTGCTTACGTTTTTAGTTTTGTATTTTGTTTCTGCTTGAGTATCGTTTCGTTTTTTTTTTTTTTGTATATTGGCGTGTGCTAGCTTACTTATAGCAAATAATTTAATTTAATGTTTTGTGTTGCGTAATGTACCTAAATTATTATGCGCAGTGTTATATAGAATCATTTTTTTAACTGAACAGATAGCTGTGCTGCTGGGGAGTTTGTTGCGCCACTTCTTCTCCCCAGCTAAAGCACTAGGAACTGGTGAAGGGCGGGCGTTTTGGGGGACTGTCTTATGTAATTTTTGACGTTCAAAAAGTGCTGATTCTCAGCCTAGTTTGAATAAATGACTTTTGATTTTGATTTTTTTGATTTTGATTTTTTTGATGTCTAGATGTCTCGTTAACTTTAAAATAAGGGGGAATATGTCTAGACTTCTACCAAAGTAGCAACCAATAAAATCAATCAAAATCAAAAGTCATTTATTCAAACTAGGCTGAGAATCAGTACTTTTCGAACGTCAAAAATTACATAAGACAGTCCCCCAAAACGCCCGCCCTTCACCAGTTCCTAGTGCTTTAGCTGGGGAGAAGAAGTGGCGCAACAAACTCCCCAGCAGCACAGCTATCTGTTCAGTTAAAAAAAATGATTCTATATAACACTGCGCATAATAATTAAAACTACATAAGACAGTCCACCCAAAACGCCCTTTACCCACTTGCTAGTGCTTTAGCTAGGAAGAAGTGGCGCAACAAACTCCCCAGCATGGTTGGAATATCTCAGCGAATATTTTCCAGACAGATGGACGGCAGGGACGGACCCATTCCTTAGCCCGCACGGTCACCGGAGCTGTCCCCCTTGATTTTTACATCTGGGGACGGGCTAAGAAGCTCGTATAGGCACTCAGGTGAAGAAATTATAACACGGGAGTAATAGCTAATCCGCGAAATTGAAGATGCCTTTAATGTCATGAAGCAAGAGATGTTGTTACACGCTAATTCTGAAATTTGGCAAGATATCAGATTGAGTGATACCTTAAAAGAAAGACCAATAACCGATTTTTTTTTTAAATAAATAGGTTTGATAGATTTTTTTTCAATAACACAGATACTTGGCACTTGCTTTATTAGATTAGATGTACATATCCGACAAGTTACAAAAAAGGAAAAATAAAACATATACCAGCTTTAACTGGGACACTGTTGGCAACTAACTATCAGAAATTGGATTATTAAAAAAAAAAAAAAAAACACCGCCCAAGTGCGTGTCGGACCACGCACAATTATGGGTTCCGTAGTTGGGATGAATTTGTCCCAAAAACAAACTTCAGATTGTTGTTGAAAAACATGTTCTCCCATACATTGATATACGTCACGGTCAATTCTCCGACTGCATATTTAAGTTTGTAATAGCAATTATTTGTATGTGTTAAAATGACAAATTAACATTTTTCGGACTTTTTCCTGTACATGTGCTGTGAGACCTCGCTTCTTGCCAATTTTTATGAATCTAGGTCAACTATAAGTGATTGATTTACTTGCGAGTATCAAAATATGTCGCATAATTGGCCGCATTTTTTACTGCGTTGACTTAGAAGTTTGATTTTTTATCTTAAGCTTCAGGGGACCGTACACCTACATATTTTATATTAATTTCAACTCAATACCTCCACGCGTTCCTGAGAAAATGTGTCTTGACAGACAGACGGACAGTGAACTGACCATATAAGGGTTCCGTTTTTCCTTTTGAAGAACGTAACCCTAAAAGCTAAAAATAGTAGTTAATAATAAAACACACCAGACTTCGTCTAAGACATTTATTATATTATATAGCTCATATTGCTTTGCGCCCAGCTTCCAAACACCCTGTATATTAATTAGCATGTTTACTCCGTTCCCGTATATTAATTGTGAGAGCTAGATAATAATATTTATTACGTGAGAGCAACTTTATTTATCGCTGTAGGAAGTGAAAATCGATTAATTATGCGTATTATATCAGGTTCAAAGAATAAACAGATAAAGATATTTATGCAATGTCTTTTCGCTTCAATTATTATAGCTATGTATAAAATTACGTGCGTTTCATACCCATGAATGTGTGTAAGTGTGTACTGCTTTCAGTCTTATTGCCAAAAACTGTCGTACAGTACGGCCGATTTATCTTGACAGGTCCAAACTTCGCGCAGAAGGCTGCGCAGTAAGATTTTTTAGGAACCAAATGGTGACATGAGGCGAGTGTGAGTGAGAGAACATGCGCGGAACTTCTTAGTGCCTATGTTTGGACCTGCCAAGCTAAATCGACCGTAGTGTACGATGACTTGATTTCAGGGGCTACAATGTTTTCATCTTATCATGGTACCCAATATATGCCCGAACTAAATGCGAATTTTGGCGATATTACGAATATTCCGTTCTACTAATAATATTCTGGCCCAAGAGTTTAAATTGCTAGTAATGTTCTTCCCCAAAACGTTTTCCTGGCACTTCGCCAGGTCCCTTTTGCTAAGTAAAGAGGATGCAAGCATGCGACTACTTTAGATATTTGCTGGTTTACAGCTATTACTGTGTAGGACGGAGAGAGATCTCAGCGGCATTTTTGGATACTTGTATACTTTGATACGTGTAACCAAGTTGCTATTCTAAATATTATTGCTTACTTACACGACAGCAATGCAGGAACGCTGTAAGTGACTGGCTAAAGGATCTCACATACGAAGCATCTAAGAGACTTATACAATTCACTAATTGTATAAGTCTCTAAGTTAACTGACTATTTCACCAACGCATACTCACTCCGACCTTCTGGACTTCTGAACACACACTATCAAATGTACACACTCACATACTCATTTGGTTTATGTAATATGTTTATATAATTTAAGTTAATTAATTGCTATTTTTGTTCAGAATTAATTCAAAATTAAATCGTTTAAAGAACTATCCTAGGTCCGGAGGAAGGTGATGGCATTCGTGCTACAGGGTAATCCTAGTACGAGTGCCAAAGCACTCCTTTGACATCTAAGTGCACATGACAAAAGACCAAATTTGTTTTTGTACCCATTCTTCTAGTAATAAAGATTTTGTTATTTATTTATTGTTTAGTTTTTGCAGTGTCTATCAATATCCTGTCTTGTACTACAACAATATTCTCATGACAGCTGTTTGACATGTTAAAACAAAGATGAATATTTTGATTTGAAATACTACTGTATCTTTTTCATGTTAAAAGCCTTGCTAGCTTGTCAGTGCCGTGATTCTCCATTCTTCTCTCCTCTCTCTTTCTTTTCCCCGAAACTTGTGTTTGGAGAATAGCAGGTTCCTTCTCATCCAGATAGACATGAATATGATCAATATTCCCAGTAGTCACCAGAGACGACGACGGCAAGACAGACGGCGAGTTTCCTGCTCAAAGCAGAATAAAAGACCCGATAAACATGTACCTCGAGCTAAACCGTCAATTAATCCAGATATGATCTAAACGTTCTGATTTATAGACAGTCATTGTTTAGTTTTTTTTCCGTATCGATATCCTGTCATTGCATCGCGATGGCACGTCGCCCGCGTCGTTATGAAAGTCGCTGATATCCGGATGTTCGCACTTTCGCAGTTACTCCGATGAGCTACGATACGAACTAGTTTTTAGTTGCATTTTTTTTCGTTTTATTTATTGCCATCGTTTAAGATTAAGCCAATTATGGTTCAGAAAAACTTACTTTGTTTTTATTTGACTTGAGTTTCAATCTGCGACGATTTATATTTTTATCAGAAATTTAAAATTAAGTAAGTGTTTTTATTTTCAAGTGGCTCATTACCTTCTTTGGATTATTATTCTTTCCGTTCCTAAATTACCCTAGGCTGATAAAATTTTGGATTTTTTTAATTTTGATAATATTAGTGGTTTAGGTCGGTTTCTCAAGGGGCCGAACTCCACCAGTACGTCCCTGTACAGCTTGTATCCAGACAGGACACTCCCACCGATAGAGATTAATTCCAAATATGAAGAAGTCCAACAAACTCCCCAGCAACACATCTCTGTCTGTTTAGTTACAAGAACTAAATTACACTATCAGCCTAGGATAATTATTATTATAATGAAAGATTTACCCAGATTCTCCTGCAAAAACACACACTACATTAGTGACTACATAAAGTAATAAATTAGTCTAATCTGGGCTTTAACCCAACTATACTGGGAGATCTTTTTACCGTCTTGAAAAAAATAGGGCATAATAGGTGAACGTAGTAGAAGCCTATGGCAGGCCAGATGGCGTGGTTGGTTAAGAGACCACCTATCACGCCACTGGTCGTGGGTTCGATTCCCATCCAGGACAAACATTTCAGGACAAACAGACATGTTCATGCACACAAATGTTTGTCCTGGATGGGAATCGAACCCACGACCAGTGGCGTGATAGGTGGTCTCTTAACCAACCACGCCATCTGGCCTGCCATAGGCTTCTACTCCGTTCTCCTATTGTACCTATTTTTTTTTTGGATGGGAAATCATCAAATATCTTCTCCCGCTCTGGGTGGAGCGGGAGGGCGTGTCAGACTTCTACTGACTAAAACCCACCCGTGTTCCTTCAGTTGCCAGTGCCAGGGCTACGGAAACTCTTTCGAACAACCCGCAACCCTGGCGGGAGCATAGCTAAACTCGCCATCTTGCGACAGCCAGCCCACTCGGACATGGCCTCTTGGTATTCACCAATTCTCCTAACTATATATTTTTTTTTGTATTATTGCTACTTACTTAATTAGTGTCTATACAGGGTTATATTGGTAAAACACCAACAACCTCTTAAGGGGTCATTGTACTCATCATTAAGAACAACTTTTACTATGGGACCAAACCGGAAATCGCGAAAAAGAAATCAGCTGCTCAGTACATTTTGACGAATTATGCTAACATAAATGTACTGAACAGCTGATTTTTTTTTCGCGATTTCTGGTTTGGTCCCATAGTAAAAGTTGTTCATAATGATGAGTACAATGACCCCTTAAGAGGTTGTTGGTGTTTTACCAATAACCCTGTAGATCTTTCATATCTGTTTCCAACAATTAAAGGCCTTCCTTCCGTGTACAACACACTTCTTTGATCGTATTCCTTTGAAGTAAGCACGTGTTTACCTTACATTAGCTTGCATAAGGCACAAGACAGTAATTTGGAACTTCAATTCACGAGTCCAATTTTCGCAAGGCACCCCAAAATTGTAAGTCGTTTTGCAATCTAACCCATTTGTGCATAAACAGAGGTGTTGGCCAATATTTGCATATTTACACCCACTTCATTTAGTTATTATAAATGTTTGTGAACGTCTATATCCCTGATGTTTTGTTTAAGGCTTTGTGTTCACATAATCAGCCTAAACGTTGCCACTGCTGAGGCACAGGCCTCTTCTTTGTGAAAGGACGAGGCCATAATCCAACATGCGGGCCCCGTGCGAGTTGTTGAATGGACCTTGTGTATTATTTTTACATTGGACAGCACGATTTCGAGGTGTCGTGACAATATCCATTCAAAGCGTGTCTATGATTAAAATTAATCATTTGTCATAACGGTATACTATAACATGGCTGCGGCAATTCAGAATGACAATGCCAAGCTTGTTTAGTTCTATTACTATTTGTGATAGGTGGCGCCATCTCTGATAGTAGATGTGAAGTTTCAAAATATACAAATAAACAAATTGCGCCTAGAAGATAGAAAGAGTTTGATAGTACTTGAGATATTAAAGTTTACGATTCGTACCAAAGCGCTAATGAATGCTAAAATACACATGATTCTACGTATTCTAGTACTTGAATGAAACACAACGAAAGTCATCACAATATTCTACGTGGAATTGAAAAGTAATCCTGTTCGTTACAAGACTAATCAGCGTTTAATACATTAACCAAGCTGTATATCAGATTGGGCATCGCACAAATCACGCTACACTAATAAAATATTGATTGATTAACGTAACAAATGAAATTATCAGATGAGAGTGAAATCGGTCGTTGTTCGAACTTCTGGCGTCCTTGATAACTGCGGTTATCACTAGTCACGTTTTTGGGAAATACGAACACCGTAAGCAATGAACAGAGGTCGTATTTTGAACAACAGAGGGGCTAAATTTGAACGTTTCGTATGCTTTGATAATGAGAATATTTGGGACTATACCATGGAGTGTTATTCTTGAAACCTCAAGGCGACATCAGTTCAGGAAGATTTGCGATTTCCGCACTAAACAAATTGTGAATGAAGAATGCTCAAACTACAATACCTTGTTCTATTTGCGTTAATATGGGGAAATTTACTCCTGAACACTGGGCTACTACTTCTGGAGAAAATTATGACGATGACACCCTTCAAATGCCCAAAAAAAAAAAAAAAAAACAGAGCTGGGCTACAAAGACGTAGAGCTTCTTTCTGTTCAAGCCATGATTAAATTCGCTGAACAAATAATCTCATGCACAGGCAACGTTTGTTCACAAACGTGACTAGTGGACGTATCGCAAAGCATATTTCCAATAACGGTGTTTTTTGCTTGCTTTATTTCGGCGATTCGTTCCACTTTCGTTGAGTCCGCTGAGCGTAACCATGGTGACGGCAGTGTGTTCAATATCTGAAGCTACGTACTGCGAAATGGAAAAAAAGTATTTATTTGTAGGAGGCGGTTCGATGTTGCTTTATGCGTGTCAGTCAGCTGTCAGTCAAAGGCCGTTGATCAAAATCTTTTTCTCAAAGACACGATGAAAGTGACTTGATGAGTATTTTCTCGCTGACATTTTAATTTTGAAGATAATACTTTTGCTTTTCTGTTTTTAAAAGATGACCAACAATCAATTTTTTGTTTACATAATATCAGTTTGTTATGACAACTATGACAAGAGCAGAACATGTTTGTCACGTCTGAGGCAGGTGCTTTTAGTTTATGTCTTAATAAATCAATTTATTACATTTTTATTGTATCCATAATGTACACATACGGTAAGTATTAATAAATAGAATCAATTATGGACCCTGTAGCCACAGCAAAGCTTTAAATAAGTAGGAGAGAGGAAGAGCGCTTTAATGATTTTTCCTATTACTCAATATTTAAATTATTTCCTAGTCCTAATTAACATAACTAGTCGCCTTATGGCTTTGGGTATTTTTGTTCGTTATTTATTATAGAAACATTTAATAATTTGAATATAAAAAGGTAACGTTCACCTTCAAAGCCCTAAAATAATTTGTGAGTTCCCCATACATTTTCAGTGAGCAGTCTATAAGCCTGGGGCCTGCAAGACCCAATTTCATTACCGAGTCGATTTGTGGTTAACGAGTTCATCATCATCGTTGACAGCTGTTACATCCACTTACAAGTATGCTTTGGCCTCCTTTGACCCATGCTTCCCTGTGCATGAGCTTCTGTCATCCAGGGCTTACCTGTTAATGGACCAAAAATGTAAATCCAGATGCAGCGCAGAATCGACACAATCGACACTAAAAAACGTCATGGCTACATTGTCTACACATAAAATGCCTATGTGAAAGTATGAATTATTATGATGGCAGTGTAGCTGCAGTGTGTACGTCTCGTCTGCGGTATTCCGCTCGGATAATTTATCACTGGCTCAGTGGATGCGTACGACCTATTATCACAATGCTCTGCGAACACAATGTGAGCATAATCTATTCTGCGTACGTTGCTTTTGTTCGATTTTCATACAAAAAATAGCTTTCTAGGTACGTTTACGAGGTGACGATTGGTTTTTATGTGCTCAATGTAGCATTGTATAGACTTTAGTGAATCACGCCAAATTCCTGACGATTTACAAAAATGTAGTACTGCAATAGAAAAGTTCATTGTTTGAATCATCAACCATCATTAATCGTGCAAAGGTATCAGAGCTTTCAGCACCCGTCAAACCACTCGTGAGGTTTCCCACTGGCAAAGTGGCAATTAAGCATATATAATCCAGCTATATACCAGGACCTTAATATGAATCTGTGGTTAAGCTTTTTCGATTCGGTATATCCACCAATATGTAGTGAATACTCTTGTTGCATACTGTCCCTATGTATTGTTTATGTTCTGTTTTATCTAATTCAAGTTTTCGTTGTTTCTATCGTTCAGATGCTCAGTATTCTGTAAGCTGTCTCAGTGTCATTCGTCAATTCAATGCAATGTACGAAACGTGTTAAATTTGTCGGTCGTCGCCAGGTCGACAGCCTTGACCCGATAATATTATATATTTACATCATTCTGGTCGTTGGCCTATTATTAAATAATACCTTGTTTACTTACGAGCGCATTGTTTTGACCATAGAAATATAGGTACTTATATCTCGGCTTCTTTCAGTTTTTCTTTACATATTAGGTCGGGGAAAAAGTCTTTTCGCATTATAGTATGTATGAACTTGTAATAAAATCTCTTTGGCTATACTATTTGTATCTGGCTGGTTGTGGTATCATTGAAAGTTTAAATTGTAAAGAACATAATTCCAAATTAAAATTAGGAAAATGTGTGATTTTCATTTGTTTTTCGTGCCGTCAAGATGAGTGAATCTAATGAAGAAATTCGATACATTTTAAAATTTTACTACAAAAAAGGTAAAAATGCAACGCAAGCCGAGAAAAAAATTTGCGATGTTTATGGACCTAGTGTAGTGCCTGTGAGAGTAGCACAAATTTGGTTTAAGCGTTTTCAATCCGGAAATTTTGATGTCAAAGATGCACGTCGCTCTGGTCGCCCTATTACGGATAAAATGGATGCCATTTTTGAAAAAGTGGAGCAAGATCGGCATATCAGTAGTTACGACGTAGCTGAAGAACTGGAAATTGACCACAAAACAGGTTTGGCGCATTTGAAAAAAACTGAGTACACAAAAAAGCTCGACATTTGGGTACCTCTCGACATTTGGGTACCTCACGAGCTCACTGAAAGAAACCTAATGAACCGTGTACTCATTTGTGATTCTTTATTACGACGTAATGAAACCGAACCATTTTTGAAGAAGCTGATAACTGGTGATAAAAAGTGGATCACGTATGACAAGAACGTGCGAAAAAGGTCGTGGTCAAAGGCCGGTCAGGCTTCACAGACTGTGGCGAAACCCGGGTTAACTCGCAACAAGGTGATGCTGTGTGTGTGGTGGGATTGGAAGGGCATTATTCATTATGAGCTGTTACCACCAGGCAGGACCATCGATTCTGAACTCTACTGCGAACAACTGATGAGATTAAAGCAAGAAGTTGAGAGAAAGCGGCCGGAATTAATCAACAGAAGGGGTGTGGTTTTTCATCATGATAACGCTAGACCTCACACATCTTTAGCCACTCAGCAAAAATTAAGAGAGTTTGGCTGGGAGGTGTTAATGCATCCGCCGTCTAGTCCTGACCTTGCACCTTCAGATTTCCACCTGTTTCGGTCTCTTCAGAATTCTTTAGGCAGTGTCAGGTTAACATCACGAGAGGACTGCCAAAACCACTTGTCGCGGTATTTTGACCAGAAGTCCCAAAATTTCTATAGCAATGGGATCATGTCCCTACCTACAAGATGGCAAAAAGTTATCGAACAAAATAGTACCTACATACTTTAGTTAAATGTAAATAAACTATATTAAAAAATGTTTTGAATTTTCCTAAAAAATGCGAAGAAACATTTTCCCCAACCTTATTACATTCTCATGCCATTGGCTCTAGATATTCCAGCATGCAGATCCTCCCTGCTTCTCTGTCATTTTAGTGAACATCTGAATATAAGTATTCTCATGAGTGTGTTAATACCTATTACACTCACAATTAAATGATGCTAAGCTTAGGCCTTCAACTACCAACACCTTATCCTTAATAACCGATGAGTCACACCAATCGAATAAGGCAATAACTCGATGCAAAGCGCTTTTAAATTTCCGTATACGATCATCGATAAGAAATAACTAGACAAAACTCAACAATCATGTAAGCACTTGGATCTTGGCGTAAGTGTAGGCTAGGGCTACTGTATCTGATTTATCTTCATAAGCAAAATCCAATCCGTGGTTGGCGCGGTTAAATTCAGCTGTGACGATATACCTACCTGATGAAAGCCTTCATACTACATATATACAGATAACCACTTGATTCTGAACAAGGTCGGGAAACGAAATTAAAACTCCCTATTGTTTACGTGATACGTTTTCGAAATTGTTGGTCGTTTTGTTTATACTCACGCTAATAAAGGGGCGCTCCGGGACCACAGGGAACTGGGGAAGGTCGGCGACCTTGTCCCGGCTCTATAATTAGCTCTTTGTTTGCTTTGACGTTCCACTGTCATTATTGTCCGCGATCTTTGTAGTAATTGATGAGGACTTTGGGAGGATTGTAACAACTCTATTCTATCTGTCTTGTTCTAACGTGTGATGCCAACTGTCCTAGCCATATTTCATATATTATGTTTGCAAAATCTCTACTAGCTATTAGAAAAACGTACCTAATTCACTCAATTGTGAATAAGTCGAGGATTCTTTTTATCATATTATGTCTTTATTATCCGCGTTTTATGTTCAGTTATGATGTGTGCCAAAAATCCGCAGCGTTGACTGACAGTCACGCCTATATTATTTTTCCTTGCTTGGATAATACTTCCTTGAATAATCCGATATCTTTGATATTTTGTGTGGTGTTCAGCAAGATAATATTTTTGGATTCCTAGAAATTAAGACGTCACTCGTACTTGCCACATTTTTAGAATTTAATAAAATTAATGAGATGTGTTTAAAATCGGAATTCTTTACTTATTTTAAACAGTTATCAGTAGCAGTCGCGGATATTTATTCAGTAAACATAGACTGACATCATATTAGAAAAGCAACAGTTTTCTGCGTTTTTATAAACCGTGCAGCCACACAAGGCAGTTTGTTTAATGCGTCTAGTCACCCCCCCCTTTTGTCGCAGACGACTCCGTCCCCCTGTCAGCATATACACAGATGTACCGTCTTATCAGTGTGTGTTTAATTACACTGTGACTTTACTGTTACCTTATCATGTAGCCTTGGTTGGTATATCTTGTGCAAAGGGCTTGTTCTATTAGTCCGTTTCTTAATATTAATTGCTTAGGAATGCGACGATCCGGCAGGAGAAAATAGAAGGCAAACTTATTCAACTTGAAAACTGCACTTCCAAAGTTGGCTTTTTTTGCAATTTAAGACAAGATACTGAAGTAGTTAAACGGCAACACACATACTATCCTTGCATGTCCAAAACTGATTACAACTTCCCAAGCGGGATGCTCATAATTTATGTTCGGACTTCGCACCAAAATTGTGGCGCCAGCAATTTTCGTAATGGTTTTGGCATCATATTTTATGCAGTCATGTCCGACGAGTCCAGATTTTAACCTAAAAACCTTACTCCTTTGATGGACTTGTTTTTGCCAATTTTTCCAGACTTCTTCATCGTAATTTGTTTTCGAAGGAAAATCATTCCATAGTTTCAATACAACAACTGTTTAAACTTGCCAATGGCTTTGCAATCATACATGCGTTTGTTTGTACAGCCTTTTCAAGAGGTCGTTACTATGCTGTTTTTTTTTATATTGTGATTCGAATTCTTCAGAATTAATGTTTTGACTTAACTACGTAGGTACAAGTGTTTTTTTAGGGTTTAAAGCAGAATTCAATACTGTTTGCCTGTTGTAAGCACAGAAATAAGAGAGAAGGTCTGTGGTTGTATTGTAACCCATGAAATTTAAAAATTAAATTAATGAATTTTAAAATTAAACTTCGTTACTGTAAAATAGTCACTAGCACTACGTTTAGAAGGACCTTGCAATAATTGTTAAATTTTACCATTTCCAGGCCGGATCCATTCGGCGATCGTCTCCGGGGTCAACTTGGAGACGAGGTCGGTTACAGTGGAATGGTACGAGCGTGGCGAAACCAAGGGCAAGGAGGTGGAGATTGACGCCATCCTGGCCCTCAACCCGGAGCTCGCAGTCGGAACCCCCAGGCACCACACACCACACCTACAGCCGATGCCCAACAAACTCGCCAGGGTAAGGGAAACATCTCTTTGGAACTTATGCGCGCCTAGTACTTCGATAAGAAGTCGGTCTATGTTAGAGGTCGTTTTATTCTTGCCTTTTTCGTCAAGCGTGATCGATTTGTGGAAAACATTTTCATAATGCTTGTATTAGATTGTGTTTTATAAACATGCCTTAGGAATTCATACTTGCCTAGTACAAAATCAGAATATGATGCTAGTCGTTTTAGTTTAAATTTTTCGTCAAGCGTGATCGAGTAGTTAGTACCTAAATCTTAGTAACGAATAATGCTTGAATTTGTTAGAAACAGCTCTTTAGAACCATTGCGTGCCTAGTACCTACTTCATTTAGAAATGAAATGGTCTTTTTTCATTCCATTCATTTGTACGCAAACCGTGATAGATTAGTTCCATGCTTGAATTTGTTGTGTTACTAATAGTATCATCTAAGTCGGTGATATAACAAAATTATTTCATTGATTCATACACACCCAACCGTGTACTAATCTGTAATTAACACATATTGCGTCATGACTGTTTTGAAATTAATATTTATAGCAATGAGTACATTATTATGCGCAAGTAGGTGATGCAGGAACGTGGCAGCCTTGCTTTCATTACAGTCCAATTTATTTTAGCCCCGTTAGTTAACTCTATTATAAACTTCAGTGCAATAAATTCTAGTTGTTAAGGTCTGCTCATATTGCTTGGCACGGATCGGCGACTTCTAGTTGCAATTGCAACATAACGTAGCCTATTTAATTTGAATCTTCCGAAACCGCAGTAGATTCATTGTGAAAATTCTTATCCAACTTTGTTGTGTACTGAATTATTGTTCAAGTGATTTTCTGAATTGTTACTGTAAACTTCTAATCTATGCGTAAGTATAGATTACGTGGAAAGTAACAAATTGGCTTACGGGTCGGTGGTCTCGAAATCGTGGTATGGGATAAGTTATTTTATTTACGCCAAAGTTATCAAAAGCGAGCAGTGCTTTTTGCTCGTTTTTAGTTATATTCAAATTTTTTTTCAATCATCTACAAAGGGAAATCTCCTCAGCCACACAAAAAATGTTTGAAATGAACAACAATTAAATATACGCCAAATTGCACTACAAATCGTAGGGAATCCATTACAAATTCAATAATTATCAAAAAACTAGGTGGAAACACGTGTACGTGTACACGGGAAACATGTCCAAAACAACAACAGCGTAGTATAAAGCAGGTTCAGGTCCGTCGTCAAAAAGCCGAGTCGTCGTTGCGGGTCCAATCTAAGTCCGTGAACAAATATGGGTAACGTGTGCAGAAGTAAAATCAAAATCCTTAAAAAATGGCCACAGTTGTCGTTAAATATCCTAGAAAGCAATTTGTAACTCAAGTTGCAAACGCAAAACCATGAATAAATAAACAACCGAAAAAATTAAATGCAGTTATGTCAAATTGTCAAACTGTCAGTAAGGTGTAGTAAGGTTATATAGTTATTCCACTCTTTGTAAGGCAAAGGACATGTGATTCATACAGCCTACGATACGTTTTCTGTTTTAAAAATAATTACATTTACTATTATTATTATTGACTATATATAGGGCGAATTATATTAAATTAATGATTCTATAAAATAGTTCGATAAAGACTTTTTGACGATTCCTGTTTGGTTGAATGTCAATTGCTCATGTCAAATAAACAATGACGTCCAATAGAAAAAAAATAAGAATTAAATAGTCGGATATCAAGTTAAATACTTTAATGATCTTTATATTTTCACCCTAGGTATACAAACTTGAGAATTATTGTATTATACATATTTTATTCTAAATAGAATTAAGGACTATTAGTAGTTTCTATCTATTCCAGGCATTTTTTAGGCGTTCCCCTTTATCCTCAATCCAATTTTTTCACTGACGGGTGAAACTTGAGCTAGCCAGACTTTTTTTTTGTGGCTACTTTAAGTTTTCTATATAATCTTATTAACACAATTTCCTGGTACCGACTCTTAAACAAAGCGTAAAAGAAACGCAACGTTTAAAATTGCGATATGACCAGACCTTAAAGCATTTCCTCACGGCAACAACAAAGGTCAAATCGACCTAATTTTTGCTGAAAGCCTGCAGTCGCCATTTGCTTGCTTTCGCCTACAGTTTGCGCCTCTAATCGATTGTTAACTAAAGCTAAATGAAAGCTTTATGTAGTTAGTTTTATCGATTAGCAAGAGCGTCCGAATCGCGTACCAAGCCGCGATCACTCTCATTGTTTGGGTTTTGGAGAACTGTTGCCAATAGACGCCACGCCACAGTTGTGCTGACATATCCGCGTAAGGCGAATGTGCTCTTTGCCCATGACGCCACGACACCTGTCCCATCTAATTATTATAATTTTCATTATGAACTTTTCTAAATCGCTCATTTAGCAAAGCCGGCTTTTGTTGGGTGTGCAGTGTCGAAATAATCGAAACCCTGTTAATGCATAACAATAATTGCATCGGTGTCACGGTTGTCGCGCAACCGCTGGAGAAAATGTAGAAAATATGTTTCCATACATCTACAGTTGGCAGGTGACTATTTGCAGCTAGCACGGTAGCGATCATCGCTTGACGAAATATTTTTTTTTTTTTTTCTGTAAGATGCACCGTTGCCAAGACGACGCAGTTTACTAGAGCACGCCGCTGTGTAATCACGATAAAGCTCGAACACTGTTTAGATATAGGTACAGCGGTAGATAAGTGACATGTATACCAAGATAATATCGATGTTTACGAAAACACCGGCTGATGGTCGCGTGCTACGTAGTGACCGGCTCTCGGTCCCACGATGATTGATGGTTAGACGTATAGACGACCTTCCAACTATTATCGGTACCTACGTTTGACGCATGCCGGACACCGGTCGCATCGATTTTCCACAAGCCGTGCAAGCATTTCAGTTTCACTTTCAACTCGAAGCTAGTCCATTAGGGACGCACCTTGTTTGTGACTCTTGTTTATTATAAATGACGCAGAGGGAGGGCGAAGCGCCGGAGTGTTCAGTAAGTTGTTGCACCGTGTTTTGTCATGTATCATTGGCACGTGTATGTTTGACATGGCCGCGAAGGACCCGTCCGGCTCGTCGTCGGACGATGGCGGATTCCTGCGGGAGAGCGCCGAGGGCGATGCCGCGGCAGACTCCGGACACACGCTGCCCGTGCGCAACTCACGATCGGTACAGTTTACGCACTTACTAAACGCATCATTCGCACGCCGGAGCTCAACGCGCACGCACATCGTGCTGCGCTACTCCGATACCACCTTATTTTTTTATTTTCACTCTTTTTTCGATTACGTTGCCCCACGATCTATGATTTGCACACGAACGGCTTGTTATGGTGTTTTGTTTGACTGTAATGGATTGTGCTTTTGTCACGCCTGTTATAACTCAGTCGACAATGCGATACGGTGTGCGCAGCGGCTTCGGCGTAACAAAAACTCAGTCCAATCGTTATAATGTAGTTTGTATAATGTCAATGTACTGTACATTTGTTGCACTCATTCATTGAACTATTTGACCGACTCGGATTAATTTTGTTAAAAGTTGAACTAGAAATCCAGTTTTCAATCTGTGTTGCAGAGAAGCAAAATTAGTGTTTATGGCTCATTAATCAGATGTTTACAATAAATGTAATTTGGTCATCGTCAGTGACATCAACTGATGATTCATCTTCCCACGCCGCTCTGAGTTGTCTTATCGGCTCTTAACGGAAATTTTCTTACGTATATTGTAAATAATGACCAATTGCATTCGCCTGTTTTGGCGTAATTGAATCAGCTTAAGCTTTTTTTAGGTTTTTATGTTTGAGAGCTACTACAAAAACTAAATGGTTTGGACTTGCGAAATACTCCAAATTCGGTGGCTTGAATGTTTGACATTTTACCATATTTTGTTTGATCTTTCTTTAAGGTTTGTGTTGGAATGATATGATTATATAAGAGAACAATTTTATTTTGATTGTACTGTGTGATTTTAAGCCCATTCCTCAATTTTCTATGACTTTGAAAAGGAAGACTCCACTGAACGACGAAGAAACTACTTGCTGTGCTCACGTTATTTTAACAAAACTTTGTATAGAAACTGATGTACTACCACAAATTCGCAATATAATAGAAATCTTCCACTTGCACTTTTCACATTCAATCTATTGAATGAAAAACAAATTAATAGGCACCAACATAACGCTATTGACATTGAAGAAAGTCGTACCTTGCAGAGAATACGTAATGAACGACCAAGCTAACACTTATTACGGATTCCATGCAAGGTTGACGCCGATGGAAAACACAACATGAATAATATTAATTAGGAATCTGCCATGCTTGATGCTACTCATTTTGGATTTTACGAGAGTTTGAGTGGCGCTCTAATGATTAAACTGTAAGGTGTGGGGATAATTACGACGAGTCCCTACTCCCTAGTCTTCCTAGAACCTAAGAAAAATCTATCCTGGATAATGACTTGGTTGATTAGATAAGTAATTAATTAGACAGCTCAAAAAATTATATCAATCCTATTCGTATGACGTTAAAAATTATTTCAGCTTTAGTGTATCACTAATGCTATGTGCCAGGTAGCTACAATTTGTATCACATTAATAAATGACAGTGACGTGAATACTAACAAAGGCATTATACGTAAAATGGTGACGTAGGTAATAAAGAACTAGTTCGAACTTGAAGCAGAATAATATGTTTACTGAAAAATCAATACTCAATCGAGCCATGTTTAATGGACTAGGACTCTTTGGTTTCAATTTCCGGTGAGTTTTCTACACCTCTGAGCATTTTATGTCACGAAGTGCGGATATAATATTGCTTCATTACATTGGTTTCGTAGAAAGTTATTGATTAATGAATTCCGGAGATGAAAAGCCGCAGAAAGATGACTCAAGATATACAAACATATAATTAAATATACAGGAATCACACGGACACAAGACGATTATTATATAGCAGTACTTATCCATAAATAAATTGTAATATTAGGATTAAGGATATAAAACTGTCCACGCGTAGCTACTACACGTGTAGGCATTACTATTCATTGTTCGTAACTATTGTAACAAACGTCCCGTTGTTACTGTAATCAGCTTGCGTCCTAGTACTTAGATAATACGGATACGATGACGACGGATATTGTACAGAGATCCCACTTGATCTTCTTCGCGGTTTGATGAATTACGTATCATTGTTTGTTTAATCTTTAAAATTAAATTAATTCGTAATTTCTTATAGAAATGAGTAACGTATGAAGAATTTAGTGATTTGTCTGAGATATTATACGTTTCCTCCAAATATTGAACTTTGCAAATTAAAAATATTTACTTTTTACGAATGGATTTAACAATGTCTACAGATAACGTCAGCCATATTATAATCCATTGATGACACTCTTTTAAAGACTAAACTAACCACGTAAACTATAAACATCTCCTCTAAATACCTAGATTTATGATAGTATTGATGGTTTATGTGGCTATAATATTTGATCGTCTTACCAACATTTCGAAGCCATATGCAAGCACAATCTGTCGTGAGGGAAGTTTTGAGTATAAATGTAGTTATGGAGATGGCTGTAAGCGTAGGTGAATACCAAAGAAACGATGGATGGACTGTGTGAAAGATGATATGGCTAGAAAGCGAGTGACTGTGACTAATGAGATGACGGCTAAAAGAGAAGTATGGAAGAATAAGAGATATTGCGCCTGCCCCAAATAAATTGGGATAAAGGCAAAAGAATGATGATGCAAGCACAATCTGACTAAATCTCCTCGTAAGAGCCATTTTAGAATTTTGGATCAATATAGCTTAGATTCGAAAAGTCTGGAACATAGATGTAAGACATATTTTTATGGTCTGGAAACAAACAAAATGTTGTTCATATAATGTTTTAAAATAATTTACATGAATTAATATGTTATCAATAAGAAGCGTGCTGCATTTAGATAAGATAATGTATGTTCGGGTATGAATCAATTCAAGTGATCTGGTATAATTTTACTTAAAAAAATCCAAGTCCATGTCACTTTAAACATAAAAACAAAGATAAGTATTGTCGGAGTTCTTTCCCTACATACTGAAAAGGTAAAACTTATTTGATTACCACTAGACATTTGAAAATCATAAAATGTGCAGGAAACCAAATCCTGACAAATACGAAAGGACACACATGGATTCCATCGTAACTGTATAATATTTCAATAAGACAGTTAATTATTATAGTGACATTAAATCAGTTTAACGTGTTAGTCCGAATTTATCAAACCAAAGATAATTCGGTATTGAAGTTGACTAGACTCGTAAAGCAACATAAACTTATCCCACAAACTATGCTCTTAAATTCGGATGAAATCGTTCGCAAATATCTCTAAACTTAGGAAGTCGTAAAATGAAATATATAAGTTTTTGTACTGTTGTTAGAAATTAATGAAAAAGTTATGATAAGAAAGAGTAGAGAAGCATTGTAATAATAAGCCCAAGTAGGCTATAGGAAGCTTTTGTACAAAAAATATGAAAAGCTTTTGGGACTTCAAGCTTGATTCTTCAAGCGTTACTAAGACGAGATTTTTCTTCAAGATTAAATACAATCCTGTTCGCACTTGCATCCGCGTTTTTACTTAACAGTTTAACTATTTAATGGTCTACCGTCGTCTGGGAAATTGCCCGTGAAATCCACTCCACTGGAAGAGATTACGGAGTCCTGGCGTTACCGCGGTACCGCGTTGGGCGCCATTCATTGCCTCGCCTTCCGACCGTGATAAATTGCTTCCCTCCCTCTACCCGCTAATTGCTTCGTACTGGTTTCCGAAATGGAGATAAGTTATCTGTTTTTGAATTCGAAGACATTTAGGTAATTCGTTGAGTACTTTTGGCAGGTATGGTAGAACTTAATTTAAATTGAAGAAAAAGAATTAACGATATCTAAATTAAAGCTTTTAACCAATATAGGAACTGTTAAGTTATTGTTCACTACTGTCATTTATTCATATTTTTCTCATCTTCGTCATGTATTCTTCGTGTTTTTGCAAGGACCGACCGAAATCTTTCTATGTTTATTACTCGGCGATGAAAATCTTGATTGAGACTTCTGTCGTTTATTGATGCTGTGAGAAAGATGTCGTTACTATTTCATCAGTCCTCGTTTATTTATTTATCACATACACTACTACAGTAACGAGACCCTGTTTTTGATTCCCAAATCCGATCCAATCCATAATTTTGATGGTCTATAAATATTTGGTTTTCCATTTAGGCTTTGAAGGTAGTTTGTACAAAAAGATTGTTATTAATTGCCAGAAATAAATAATAATCTACATATTATACTGAGCTTATTTGATTCATAGAACTACTGGTTTATGTCATGTAAACTGTCATAATTCTCCGTACTCTCAACACATAAATAAGAGCAAATAAAGATACAAATCTGCGCTGCAGTCAGATAAATAAACAGGAAGAGAGCCATCAAAGGGGATTTATACTGCATTTTGCGAAGGAAGCGCCCATCAGGTGCCGTGAACAAGGAAGTACGGAGCATCGTACCATTGGCCTGGATACATTTCTAGGCTCGGTTTGGGTGTGCCCCGAATCCGCGATAGTATTGCAGGTTGCTGAAGATAAAAAATGTCCTTTTAGATAGTGGATAAGAACGTTCAAGTCATTGATTGCTTACATTATAGTGAATGTAATAGATAATGAATTAGTCCTCCTATGATTTGAAAAATAAAAGCTAGAATTTCCTTGTCTTAGATGCGGACTATAGGGAAAAGTTGCATGCCCTATATTTTGAGGGATACCTTTATTCCGGTGGAGAAGTGGAAAAGCTATGTACAAAAAACAATGTATTGGTACATTACAAATATTACAATTAAACTTTCTGCGAACAGTAGGCATCGCGAGCACAAACTTTTTTGCAACAATTAATATACCTGCGTAAATACCACTAAAGTTATTTACGAGTAAAACGGGTTATTTACCATGTTTTTGTTTTTTTTCTCTCTATTCTTCGGTTTAGAGAATTTTGATAATTATTTCCAGAATTTGTGGTCCAAGTTTTGTGATCAGAAGGTCGTACCTGGTGATCAATCTCAACCTAGTAATTCAGGGTCGATTCCACTGGTGGAAATCTAAAAGTGAGCAATTCACTGCATTTTGAGAAGCTATTCTGCTCATCACGCCGAAGATCGTTATCAGATCTTTACCAAATTTTTAAGAGATCATCTTTAAAGTTCCTTTCAAACAAAAACGCCTTTAATAAAAAGAACCATCGAAATCGAATCTCATAAGGAGGATCATTCCAGTTGCCCCCTTTTTGGAAGAAGAACCCCTCCAATCAAAAATACAAAGTTTCGACCAGATGGTTGTAAAAACCTGTAGAGGAACACCAACCAACTGACAGACGAAAGCAAAATTTGCCAGACGTTGCTCCAAATAGCATGACAAAAGCATCAAACTATGAATGTTTGTTTTTGCTGTATCACCATAGTATATCCCTTTCATGCAGGCAATGGTGTTGGTCGATACTCACAGTCACAAAGTTAGACACTTCGTTTTGCCTTGTAACTCGGTTGAGTAAAAACTCGGTTAGTGGGCCACGCATTAAGCAAGGGTAGTTTGTGAAGCTATTAACTGGTGGAGAAATTTGTAAAGTAAAGGTTATATACTTTAATTATAATTTGGCGGTCTGCTTTGAAATACACTTATAAGATACTCTGGAAATTTAATCGCCAAACACTATACAAGGTGTAACTTAAATAACGCATAACCTCTTAAGGGGTCATTGTACTCATCATTATTAACAACTTACTATGGGACCAAACCTGAAATCGCGAAAAAAAAAATCTGCTGTTCAGTACATTTTGACGAATTATGCGAACATAAATGTACTGAACAGCTGTTTTTTTCGCGATTTCAGGTTTGGTCCCATAGTAAAAATTGTTTATAATTGTGAGTACAAGAAGAGGTTGTGCGTTATTTAAGTTACACATTGTTCTGCCTAAAATCTTCCCCTGAAAGAAAGCAAATTATGGCTGGTTTAGAATTTCAAGAATAATCCAGGGATAATCGATATGCTAGAAGAAAATCTAGAACTTGGATGATCAATTTAATCACAAGAGGATCGTGCGTTTACCGGAAGTATCGAAAGTTGTTAAAGTTCATGCCAACATTGTATTTTAGTTGAAAAGCAATTATTTTTTCTGCCGCCCTATCAGAATACCCCATCAGAGTTCAATAAAATTTTCTATCGATTCATGGCCTTTCATGGGATCGAATGTGTGCCAACAAAGTTTAAAAATACCATTTATAAAGGTGTCAGCACTAATATTACAGGGGCGTGGCAACGTCCCACTATCCCAAAAAGTAAAAACAATTTGTTACATGTTATAACTCTTCTGTCATAACAAACGTTGGAAGATGGAAACGAATTACAGAATAACAGAAATGCCCGCATAAACTAATACTTTTCCAGATTACGAGATGCTTTTTCGAAAGCTGCCTTTGTTTTTGTATTGCCAAATGAAAATGTAATGTTGATGCGGGTATAGGGAACTATAACACTATCTTGAAAGTCGATTGTTACTGCTGTTGTGTTATTTTGAAAGCTTGGAATGGAATGCTCATTTTCGTTTTTATTTTCTTATTTAGGTGATACAGCTGTTGTCGAGGTGTCTTTCTATTGTATTATCTTATTCCATGCGTTCAATAACAGGATTATATTTAATGAACGAAGATGTCTATGAACGATGATGTGTAATTTTCTTTCTCAACATTCTTGAAATGTGAATATTTTCTCAAATCTTTCTCACTCTTTGGATTGATGGCTGCAAATTACTTTGTATATACAATACCTTTATTTTAATTACTTGTCCTGCAGCTTTTTATTATTATTTTGCCAGTAATCACAAATTAGTGCGAAGATGATTAATGTGTTGTTTCTGTTTTAGGATATGACGCGGCAATCTATACCGGTGGCGACTAAAGGTGAGTCCAATTTGTTTTCTTGATAAAGTAACACCGACAATGTTTTTACTTACCGGAGGGAAATGAGTAATGAGGGATAGAATCTGTAATTTATAAACATTGTTTTAATGCATTTTCATGACCCGAAAATAACGAAATCCTATTGTCATTTTGTTTTACGAGCTTTAGTCACGTGCTATGGAAAAATAGGATTGCTTGAAGGGCTAACCTGGCAATGGTATGGTATAAATTGCTGCGTCATTCCAATGCATTATCAGCATTCAGCTTAAGAAATGACTTAATCTAAAAGGAAACTAATATCTGATCTTCCAAATAATTCGCTCATTCAAGACAAACAGTGAGTGTTTATTAAAACAATATTTATAATGTAAGAAACCCGTGTTTAGTGGTTTTGCAACACCTTCAGCAAAAGGACGAACAAAATTTTGTTTATATTTAGTCACACAACGGTTTTGATGCCTGTGAATCATACTGCAATATGTGTAATATATCCTATCGTATCCTATGTATCATATCTCAAATATAGACCTCGTGTTGCCTTGTAAACTTCATAATTTTAGAAACGAAGTCTTTGTTAAGAATTTGACCCAATCTGAACAAAGAACTTATGAAATATCACAACTGTCAAAATATACTGAAATATTATTTATTAATTACTTATATTACTTACTCATCCATTATAATAACCTCTGATGAATGGTTCAAACGGAACGTTGACGTCAGTGTGATACATATTTAATGTCAACATTCTATTATACTGTTACGCAAAGCCGAGGATTACTAACCTTTTTGAAGTAACGGAAAATAATTCAACATCTGCCTAGCCTTTTCACCACTATGTTGGGGTCGGCTTCCAGTCTAACCGGATGATGCTGAATACTAGTAATGTACATGGAGGTAACTGCCTATCTGACCTCCACAACACAATTACTGAGTAATACGATACCCCTTGGTAAGCCTGGTTGTCAGACTTTCAGGCTTCTGACGACCCGTAACGACTGTCAAAGATCCACGAATGACAGCCGGGACCAACGGCTTAAAGTGCTTACAGAGGCACGAACAGGTCGTAAATGTAAAGACCATCACGTCCACGAACCAACTGTGACAAGCGTAGCTTAACCTAATCGATCGACCCGTGCGGCTGTTATTACTTAGCCACAGGCCTCTCCGTTCCGAAGTAACGGAAAATAATTGCAGTAATTAATTCACCCAAAGAAGGACTCTCCCGAAACAGTGTTACATGATATCACACTTGCGTAAACCTCCTTTTAAACTGCCACGAAACAAAAATAATGTCTTCACAAAGAAGTAACGACGTTCTAATGACACGATGTTGCCCTAACGGTCGTCTCAATCTTAATAGCGATCTTGAACTGGCATGACGTGTGTCTCGCTCGACTTATCACATATTTCAGTTCCATTTTAGCTGATGATTCGTATTGTTCGCGATTTTCTTTGTGACTGCTCCTGGATTACAGTTTGGAGTTATATTTTTGGATCTAGTGTTGACTTCTCGCGTGGTGTGTGACTAGGTGTAGAAATATGGTATCGTTTCCGTTTTGAAATTCTTGAGGTATTACAATATTTTCTCTGTCTGGTCTGGCAGAAAGCGTCACAAGCTTATAATGTTTCTGTCCCTTACGAGTAGATCTGCAGTGCTATTCTGTACAGATTTCACCGTGAAAACTTAGATGAGGTGAGCGTGAAGTGTGCTGTCAATAGAGTCAATCCCTAGCGTCAGGTGGAATGCAGCTCACTTCAAGCTCACTCCACCTAAGTTTTCACGGTGAGATTTTTACAGAATAGACCGGCTGAAACAGGACATGTGTGTTAGACTGGGAAATAAATGAGAACCTGTTGAACGTTGCTCTAAGTACACATTTACCTTAAAATTGTTCTCGTAAACTTTCATTACAATAATATGTCCACAAATATTGGTAAGTAATGCATTGTGATGAGGGCAAAACACCGGCTTCGTTCAGTCACGCGATGATTCATTAGGTCGTTATCTACTGCATTACATTTTAACCCAGAGTATGCCTGAGTGCAGTGGCGTGCACAGAGATTTCAGACAGGGTATGCACAGCTAAACAAAAACTTACCAGTTTCAGCTTGTTACTGTCGGTGGCCCAACGACTAGGACTACCTACCCTACCTGAGTTTTACCACAGAAGCCTTTGGCTTCGCATGATGTTTGTTTGCGACCACTATGAATATTTAAATAAGTGATGCTTATATGACATGCAAAGTGGCATTTAAAAAGGCCGTGGGATGTTTATTTTGTTTTCTTTGCGCAAATGAATTTAAATTCAAAATAAATTACTACTTTAATGTTAACTGATTACTTTCTGCAAGTTAATGTTTATAAATCTATCTCTATAATTTCAGATAGTTTTGCAAAACGTCGTCGTAAAAACTGCTACATCGTTTTACTAAAAATTCTTTTCCAATTGCATTCATAGACAAATCTGTGAGTCTGTTCTGGCCGTGTGTTTCGTAAATATGTATGAATTCGTTTTAGACTAGAAAATGATCGTTCGGTCGAAGCGCTACTGAATTTTGATTTAATTACCTACGCAACACTAGAAATTAAATCATTTTGGGTCCTATTCGATAACCCCGTGAATGAGCTACCCGATGTTGATTGTAAGTGGGTTTCCAAATTTCCATCATATTTAGCTAACAAATCTACAATTTCTAGAAAATTGCCTTTATTAAAAGACAAGCTGGATTCGTCATGCCCACGGAATGCTAATACTTGTTTACCAAGAAAACAAACTACATCAATTAACCGTTTGAAAATATTTCTATTTCTCTCAACTTTCGCGTTTGCCTTTCAATATCTAACTTAAACTGGCTTTTCAAACTAGTCTCTATTCTACCTTTACCAAAAGTTTGGAACTTCAAGCAGGATTCCAGGCGTTTTCTGAAGAATCGTGATTAGCAACCGTTTTGTGAAAATTATTTAGATCTGAATATCCGTTATAGGTTCAAACATTCTTTTTATCTTGGTTTGTAAACAAAATGCAAGGGAAACAGTACAATATGTTTGTGAGTACATGCACAACCTGTTATAATTATCATAAAACTTTTCATGAAAGTAACGAATTACCTTTTTTTTTGAGTTAATTCAATCCGGGTACACACCTTCCCTTTGCAATCAATTTAAATTTTTCCTCGAAAGATAACGTCGAAAACGCGGCAGATTTTAATTTATTTAAACACAATTCGCCAGCACAGGACTCACAGGTATAATTTTCCATTTTTTACAATAAACTTACTAAATAATTACTTGGACAATCAATCAGTTGCGCCGAGAATAACAAATAAACAAACAATATGGTGACGAACTTTGCAATTACGTTCCGAACTAATACGAACGAATGAATTAGTCGGTCATTTGGCCAATCCGACTAAAAAAAGTCGACCCTCTGCAATCAACAATTAGGCGGTCCTTTTACGGCTTCTCAATTTGGACGGTTTGCAATATAAGCAGTGCTTCTAAAACTCCAACACACGCACACGTTTTCACGCCCACAGACACACTTTTGCTGTGTACTACACGACTCGCGAAATCATGCGTTGTATGAAAAATAAGCATGGCGTAGTAATGCTTTTGCCCGCTGCGCCTGGCATAGCTGGTGCTTAAATCGCACTGTAAATACGGGAAGCGAATGTACATGTGTTCGTGTGAATGGTGAATAAGTTAGATTAATATTTTTTTGAACTATAGTTATTTATCATTTCAAATTAGAGGGGCATGTATGTCTGGAACTACAGGGTATGCAGTGCTTATTTGCATGTATGGAGTGCACGCCACTGCCTGAGTGCTACCTAAATCATTAAGGTACTTTTTACAATCCTACTACGATCAGAACTCTTGCCTTGTTATCCGCGTCCTCCTTTGTAGTAGATAGTCTGTCTCTAACGGCTAACTGTTTTGGAAGGTGATTCCTTCTCATTATTTTTTGGATTATGTATCTGAATTTTAAGTACTAAATATGCAGTATAATCCTCAACTGTTGACAAAATAGTTTTTTTTTTACAATAAAAAAAAAATACAACCGACTGCCAAAAAAAATTACTAAAAAGTCAAAAATAATTTTAATCTTCTTCGTCTTTGGATCTGTATTTTAGTTTTTTTTACCACTGATTTCCGAAATAGTTATTTTTCAATTTATAGTGTTTTTTTTTTAAGTCGGTTGTTTTTTTTTTGTAAAAAGTTTTTTATTTTTCACTTTTTAGTGGGCCAGTTTGTATTTTATCTAAGTTACAATAGCATATGTCATACCTATTACAAAATATTGCTTTTCCCGACGCAGGGACGTTAATTGTTGAGGAGTTCTCCTAATAAGAACCAGGAGAATTGGAGCTGATGGTGAAGTCACCATCATCATGTGTATTGTAACGATAAATTGCTTAGGAACCATATAAAAGTAATCAAATCGCAACCCGTGAAATATTTAAGTATAGTTGAGTAGTTCCGATAGCCATCTGTGGTCTTCATCATCAGTTCCATCTCACCAAATGGTGCTTTTCGAGAGCAAATGCACGAGTTACTATAAAATTTGAGGGTTTCCTCGATTTTCATGGGATCTCCTCAACTGATTCTGACTTGGTGGCAATGGGACCACCTCGAGAGCATACCCTTTCAAACAAAAAAATAATTTTGCAAATCGGTCTATATATGACGGTTATACTCGAACATACATAAAAAAATTAAGCATCCTAATTGAGAACCTCCTCCTTTTTGGAAGTTGGTTAAAAAAAAAAGGCGGTTTTACTTGTCTTCTTTGAAAGAAACGCGTTGACATGAGTGATCTTTGATAACTTATCTCTCTGTCAGAGTAGCTGTGCTGGGGCTAAAGGTGTCTTCTAAGTTCTAACAAACGAAATCATCAGACAGATTTTATCATTTTGTATTAGTTACCTACTTACTTATCTGCTTAAACCATTGGTTTTTGTGGAAAGATTTTGAGCTGTGACCCTCGACGATTGATCCTTTATTTATTTACACACTCACGGAAAGAAATAACTTCTTCTCTCTCTCTCTGTAACTCCAATCTACATAATTCATGGATACTAGTGCCTCGCACGTACGATAATCGTCTATTTAAAGTCATACAGAAAACCGCTAAGTGCTCTTAGGAAAACCGTAAAATGCTCAGTGATGAATGATGATGCCGCTTTTTTAACCGACGAAAAAAAGACAGAGGTTCTCAAGTCGACGTTATACATATTTTTATGTAGGTATGACCGACCACGCATATCTTTTTAGAGTAGTAGTTTTTGAGTTCAGCTTCAATAATACTTGGGTTTTTTTCATACGTCTTAGTCTATATGGATGTTATAACGATTTCCTGTCACTGTAATTAACATAGCAGGTAGTGGTATTCCAATTTGTGTGAGGTAGGTACTACAGCTAAAAAGTGAAAAAAAAAACTTTTACTAAAAGTCGCTTGTTTTTTTTGTAAAAAGATTTTCTTCCGTATAGTCCACAACAAGAACAATAAGGGTCGGTTTTTTGATCCGTAGTTAACTCAACCAATGGTTAAACATAGTAAGTAATGTTTAAATTTTGGCTTTAAAGGCTAAACATTAAGGAGGAAGCGCGTTTATCCTGAGGTAGCCCGCGAAATACAAATTTTCTTACGTTTTTTGCAATTTGCAAGTCAATTCCCCCTTATTGAGTTAACATGAATGTATTCATGTTAACGCATTCATTTAAAAAAATAGTAACTAATGGCATTTTTGCAAACACATTTAGCCACAATTAAACCGTTAGTTACTATGTTTAACCATTGGTTGAGTTAACTACGGATCAAAAAACCGGGCTTAAGTAGAAAGTAAACACCAGATGTATTGTACACACATCCTTATCTCGCTAGAGTGAGACAGCTAGTTTGACGTTTGATTCGTTGTGCATGAGCGTCGCTGCGTCTGGCTGGCGGGTTCAACGGTCGCGGGTCATTTGTTACAGGTGGGGCACGCGAAATTATTGTCACAAAAGTTCGATTTGTGTTGATTTGGTACTGGGAAATAGAAGTATGGATCCAGCTGTTTCTATTTTGAAAAGAAAATTATCAAATAAGCACACCACAAGCGCGAAATGTGGTCTTTGCCGCGAATTGACCTACACACTATTTTCACCATTTCTTTAAGTAAACTTTTCACCTAAAATCATCACACATCAATGGCCACGGTCCCATTATGGCTTATTACTATTTATTGGTTACGAACTTACGACTAAGCCCAAGCTATACTAGAGCTTGCACTTTTGCAATTAATAGACCCCGAGTGGTTCCCAACTCGTCGTGGAAACAGCAGGAATTCAGCCTAGAACTAATAAAAATAAATGGGGTTATACTCCCGAAATGAATCCAACTAATTAAGAATTGCCAGTATTGCCACAGGAAAGAGTAGCTTGTAAAATTCAGGAGCAAGTTCCGGTAGAGTTGTAAACTTTCATGTACCTGACTTCTTATCTATCTGCACGTATTAGGTTGAATTTCATTTGGAGTAATTTTGTAGTGTTTTGGAAGTTTTTAACGCCTCAAGTAGTAATGTTAGTATATTCCGAAAACGACATTTTTCGGTAGCAGCGCAAAAATAAACATTTTTAAAAGATAGCATTTATTTTGCTAAGTCTCTCTAGGTTAATTTCAGCAGGTCTTACAATATTTACTCAATCTTCTTTGTTCCTAATAGTCACGGTGTCATTGAACTGATAATTGTGTCACCTGCGGCGCGGGCGCATTTATTTTTGTTAATAAATATTCATAGGACAAATTGTTCATTTTAAGTAACTATCACCTCTGACCTAGACTAGAGTCAAGAGCAAACAAAAAAAAAAAAAACTGGTATATCTGCTTTGTAAATTATTTGTCCTGATACTCCTGATATCATATATATGGGAACGTCGTGTGTTTTCTGTCATGTACTTGAAAGTTGATACAGTATGTGGTAGAATTGTATAAGTTGGTGGAAAGAACTTCTTTGTATGGTGATGGTGACCCAAAGCCAATGCAAATAGCCAGCCTTTGGCCTGCCGTTGGTAGCCATTGCCTAAAAATGTCAGTAGCGTTCACATAAGTGTCAGAAGTCTTGTGCAATCCTACCTCATAACATTGATAAATACATGACGCAGCTCCATGTTATCTATATTTCAATAATTATACATAATCCAGATACCTTTCACTACATTGACGTAGTGCATCTTATCTGTGTTCAAACCATAGATATAATATAGATGGGCAATGTGGTTACTAGGGCGAGACCAAAAACACGTGTGCGTGTGATATGCATGTGTACGAGAAAATAGTGCTGTGCTGCCTTAACTTTGATTATCGATATAGATTGCAGTGTCTTCGTATCTCCTGATTTAAAGCAAATGTGGATAGAGTGAATATGTACCTTCATTTTTATTGGAACAAAAATAAAACTACAAATAAAACGTTTTGGTTTTTTAATTTCCTGTAAAGGGAAATAATTTATTGCTTTCCTTGGACGTATTTTGAAATTTGCTACATACTTTATTATATTAATAAAATAATGTTCGATTACTAGTTTTATTAATAGGTGTTTATGGTTTGGATAATGCTGCCGACTCAAT
Organism: Dicycla oo; assembly: GCA_948252095.1. Lineage (NCBI taxonomy): Eukaryota > Metazoa > Arthropoda > Insecta > Lepidoptera > Noctuidae > Dicycla > Dicycla oo. Next base: position 33,161,759 of record OX411711.1, read on the forward strand.
CATACATGTGAATGTGAATGTCAAGCATGTTAAAAAAGTTTTACAGGATACAAGACTTTCGTTTCCATTTATCGATACATATCATTTCGTTTACCGTTTATCGAAACATATCATTTTCGATTTTAAACCTATTTTTACATTTTTCCCTTTTATATATTTTCAGAAAACTCGTTCAGACTATACAGAAAGATGTTTATGAGATAGGTATAGAGGCATCTTGAGAATGATGAATTAATGGGGCCATCTACGTCCTTCATACATGAACTTTTTGTACCTTCTTTGGTTTCACCATAAAGTACGGTCACGCACGGCTCACACTACCGTCTAAAAGTTTGGAAGCAGCAAGCTAAAATCAAATAAATTAAAACAATGTTATATAAATGTTTTTTTATTGATATAAAATTAAAACTTAAACAAAATAAAAAAAATAGTTACAATATGAAAAGAAAGTTAAATTTTAGCTTCATCGAAGTGTCCTCCTTTTTCTTTTATTATCTGCTCGCATATTCTAGGCATTCTATTAGTTAGTTTCTTAAAATACTCTTCATCTAACTTTTTCCATTCGCTCTCTAATAGTTGCCACGAATGTTCCGAGCTCGTAGGAGATCGATTTTTCACTCTTCTATCGAGTTCATCCCAAACATGTTCAATGGGAGAAAGATCTGGTGATTGAGATAGCAATTGCATGATTTTTTAAATATTTTCATCTTTTTTCTTGTTCAAGAAGTTCTGGCACAGTCTAGACGAATGCTTAGGGTCGTTATCCTGTTGTGAAATGAATCCAGGACCAATGAGATTCAGTCCACTGGGTATAGCGGAATCCTGAAGAATTTTCAAATAGCCTTCCTTGTTTAGTTTTCCTGTTACCTTCACCAGATTTCCGGGTTTACTGTTGCCGAAACACCTCCAAACCATGACATCCATGTTTGATAGTAGGCACTGTATGCTTTTGAAGTCCTCTCTTCTTTTGACCGGAGTATACGAACACGTCTATGGAACCCGAAAATCTGAAACTTAGATTCATCACTCCAAATAACATTTTCCAATCGATTTGGTGTCCAGTTTTTATGCGCCTTTGCCCATTTTAGTCTATTTTTCTTATGTCGGATTGTTAGTTTTGTTTTTTTTTAGCAGCAACACATCCTCTTAATCCCGCAGACAGTAGACGTCTTTTAACAGTTGTTATTGAAATGGGTGTTACTCGCGTATTATTCAGAGCTGCGATAATTTGTGGCGCAGTTAAACGTTGATTCCGTTTAGAGAGAACTCTGATGAAGTTATCCTCTTGATATGTTGTAGATTTGAGCCTACCAGATCTTTTTCTATCTTCATTTTCCCCCAGTTTTTTGGTTTTCTAGCAAGGGTGTAGTGGACACCTTTACATGAAATTCCTAGCCTTTCTACTATTTGACGTTCACTGTATCCTTTCTCACGTAGAGTACAAATAGCGCTTCGCTGTTCAAGCGTGATTTGCTTGCGTTTTGGCATGTTCAGAAGAAACTGTAGTTCCCAAAATATGGTCAAAGCAGTAGTCGAAATCTTTCAAATACGACAATGTTAATTTCACATCTCTCTCGTGCCAATGCTCAAGTGCGACTAAATAGGGACAAATAAAGTTAAAACCACCAAATATTTTCCACAAAACACGTGTTGTGTTAAATTCAAGGAATTTGTTAAACTGGATGAATGTAGGATGATAATTTTAATGTTTTTGTTTAAGCTATCGTAAAAGGTCGTAAAACGTGAGTGTATTGCTAATTTTAACCGCATATTATCGGAAATCGTTTGTTTTCTTTAAAAACAGATGAGCTTCCAAATTTTTGGACGGTAGTGTAATTTTCCTTAATTCCATTAATTTAAAAAATATAAATTTACATATTTGGCTAATGAGACCCTAGTAACTACGAATTTCGGTCCCGAGAATTTCGTATTCCGGTCTCGTTCAAAACTCCCTTGTCCTTTGAGACCCCCGAGGGTTAGTAAGATCCCCTCAGCTTGAAAAGCAACCTTATTCTCCCCTAGGCCCAAGGCAGCTGAAGTTTCGTAATTGTTGCATTTTGATGAGCCGAAAGAATGACTAGACGGGTCGCAAAGTTTACTTGGACATACCATTAATACCAGCTCTATCATCTATCTGAATACAGCGTGTTCATAACATAACAATAGGAGTGGAATATTCGATACTGTCTTCGTGATTAATCGAATGAAAAATAAATAAGTGATGTACCTATGACGCACGAAATTCGATCTTTTTTATACTTCATTCCATATTCGGCGCGTCCTTGTCCGTACCTGACCTACACTCACCACCTGTAAACCTATTACTACAGCATAAAATATTAAGTTCATTGGCCGTCTAGTAAATGGAAAATAATGGTCAACCCCAATCGCGTGCCAGCTCACATACCTCCGAGTTGCGTCAATCCATTGCGCAAGATTTATTTGGCAGCTAACGTGATCTGAACTGTACCAATTGACTGTCCTACTTGAGAAGTGATCACTGCAGTTTTATCGAGTTGTTCATTTATCTTGTTTGGAGAGATAAGCAGAGATGAGCATGGTTCTGGTTTTCCTTTCCATAAATGGTTCACGCTGGGACATTACTTTTTCTGTTGGCCCAATTTGTGAAGATTAGACGTTGACGCCATCTTTAGGAAGTCTGGTTGTCAAGTTAATTCCTGTATAATCACCAAAACCATTATCAATACTTGCATCATCCGTATTAATTTCCTTTGCTGGTGGTAGACAAACCATTATCTGTACCTGCATCATCCGTATTAATTTCCTTTGCTGGTGGTAGACAAACCATTATCTGTACCTGCATCATCCGTATTAATTTCCTTTGCTGGTGGTAGACAAACCATTATCTGTACCTGCATCATCCGTATTAATTTCCTTTGCTGGTGGTAGACAAACCATTATCTGTACCTGCATCATCCGTATTAATTTCCTTTGCTGGTGGTAGACAAACCATTATCTGTACCTGCATCATCCGTATTAATTTCCTTTGCTGGTGGTAGACAAACCATTATCTGTACCTGCATCATCCGTATTAATTTCCTTTGCTGGTGGTAGACAAACCATTATCTGTACCTGCATCATCCGTATTAATTTCCTTTGCTGGTGGTAGACAAACCATTATCTGTACCTGCATCATCCGTATTAATTTCCTTTGCTGGTGGTGGATATCATAAATGTGCACCAGAATTGTCAGTTTCTGGTATATTATAATATTTGATTGTAGTTATCCTTTAACCTTTTTTAATTTAAATAGTGCCACTTCAGCTGAGGTAGGGTCATTGTCAAAACGTTACCGCTCTTGACATTGTGCTCCCGCGAAGGTTGTTAGTGTAATCGTAACGCGTTGTTGACCGACTTTGTGTACCAGCCTTGTAATCATGCAGATTGGATCATTCTCATTTAGCTTTGATTGCAGTTTGCCATTATAAACTACTTAGGTATTCATACTTTTCATGATTGTGTGAGTGATAGGAATACAAACTTTTTGGGCGTTGGTTTCATGTGTAGCTAATTTGTCGCAGAAACGACAAAATAGACCTAGACAAATCTATGAATACAAAACGATCCAGGTTTTAATCCTTTACATCCGCGCTCTGTGTAAATGGTTATCCCTTTACACCCGCGCATCGTTCCAACGTTTCATGGCTAGCTTGGAAAATGCATAATTCACAAAAGTGACACACATTGCTAGATCTGTAGACCTTCCGCTGTTACCAACATGAATTGCAAGATAGGACGGCAATAAAGACGACTGCCGACACCGAGGCTTTGTCTCTAGTTTACTGACCTAACAGCGGCATCGGATATATCAATTCCTTTTAAAATTATCTTTAGTAATGAAACCTCATCCACTTTTGTTTCCTGATTCTGAATATCCGTAGCGTAAGCCAAATGTTCTCCATATTACATAATGCATCACTTTCTTCCGATCAAAATGAAAACAGGATTTTATTCATCCGATACACCATCAATCAAAGCAATATCGTGTGATTGATCTCAGAAGAACATCTCAAGAGCCAAATTGCATGCAAATGCTCCATTATTGACGTGCATTTGCCATCTACTGGTAGCAGTTTATCTGACAATTTCGAAATCGTCACGTTTGTGGACCATTTATAAAAGTCGTGTCGTAGATAAAATAGAGCCGTCATTCATCCAAATCCGAGAATTCTTCGTTAATTAATTTCACAATTAGCGTCAGCCGGTACAATGGCGTGCTGTGCCTATGCAGCTATGTCGGGCGCCGGTGGTGGTTCACACAATTAGTTGACGTGTTATAATATATTTATCGCTCCCACCTCGCATGAGAATGCCACTGACAAGTGCATTGCACTGGCTTTTAATGATTTTGTAGATATGGTTTGGTGTCATTGTACGACTAGTTTGTTTAGGCTTAGTATGTCATTTTATGTGGCATGTTATGTCTGTATGTAACTGACAAAAGCTGTTGATGCCAACCAACCTTTCCGAATTTTATTCATCAGCAAAATGCGTTTAGGGAAAGATCTTGCTTCCAAAGGATCAAGGCTTTTCGAAACCGTCACACGGTGGAAAAAAAGACCATTTTGTTCAGATTGAACAATAACTGAACGTGTAAGCTCACTTGGGAAATCGTACAAAGTATTTTTGGTAAAAAAGTATAAGTTTACATCTGGTCCGATCAATAATATGCAAGCATAAAAAAAGAAAATATTAAAATATGATTTCAAAACTTTTAAATCTAATTTTCCACGTCAATTACCACTTAAATGCTGACCTTGTATTAAGAGGATACTTAGAATTCGACGCGCACTAAAATAGCTGCTTCATGAAATTTTCAAAGCACGTCTCGAGCCTTAAGTAAACCCTTTTATAGCGGAAAGATTTCTATACAACAGACAGAGAGCATCTAGATATCACCCAAGCACATGAGGTTATTGTTGCAAAGGTCGTCTAAACTTTATGTCATACAAAGCTATTCTGGACTTGACCTTTGCCTTTATCAAATGCCATTTCCCCAGTTTCTTCCGCCGCAGGAAGTTCAGACCTAACATATGGCTTCCTAAAGCGACGTATATAGCATTTTTCTTTGTTTATCTTTATAATAACACATGGTGGTAGCGTGTCGCTATTAAGCCGCTTATTTTGGGGTTGTATGAATTTTACATGGGGCGGTCAATGTGACTCCGTTAGTTCCATCGCTATAAGTGTGGGCCGCACCACTGGCGCGCGGACAGTGCGCGACCGGCCGTGTACCACAACACTGGCTGGCACCTGTGTTCCAAATTCAAATTTAACCAATCACACAAATGGATTACACACAATAGTGCTGTTAACCTGACCTTGGGTTGGAATTCAACTATTTTTGTTATATTTTTCATCGATATGCCAGTGTTGTACGAGCGATGCGTTCAGCCGAATCTTCAGGCGCGGCGGGCGACCGTAGGCCGTAAGTTCAACCCCCTTGTCTGTATGTGATGGTGTTTGTGCAATACTAATCCTAAATGCATTGTGTTAAGGTTCTATTTGGTTTTGAAGTGTGGGGTGTCCCGGGAATTGATTCTGAGCTGCAAGCGTCACATACAGATGGTGCTATAGACGGAAAAGTTTCCCTTTTCGGAATGTCGCTACTGGAGTATGTTAATCATTGAAGCTGTTGACATTACCAAGTTTGGTTTCTGAACGACCTTCTGGGGGATAAAGGCTGAGCTATAAATAAACTTTACCTTTGTCATGTCGATCGATTTAAGTAAATAAGCTGATTAATAAATGAGTGCTCACCTACTTCCGATTCGTTGTGGTGACGACAACTGTCCAAATGACTTCGGATCAATAACCCAAAATAACTTTGTTTTGAACTGATCCAATAAAATGCTATGTATTTTTTGACATTTTGGAAGAATCGTTCTTCAAAGTTGGAATTTCCTTAAACTTTCTGAATTTTAATACCCTGAATCATTAAAACTCATTAGTGGCTCAATTAAAACTTCGATAAATATCATTGTTAGAATTTGTGATTCGTTCATGTCTAGAGGCAGTTGTTTTTCCAAAAGTTAAGATTTGAACTCGGCCGTAGTTTTACTACAATCGAAACTATTCGAAACGTTTTAAATAAACAACATCAGAAGTACACGCTATATACCAAAAAGTTTTACACAACTTCTTCTTTTCCACAAATCAAAACTTCACATTGCAACTTGAATCTAGCAACGCAACTAACAAAAAGGTTCATTGATCACCAAATCTTTTCTCTCCCCATCCCACGTGCAATAAGTTCGTTACAAGACACTTTGTTTATTGTTATTAGAATTAAAGGATAACGCACCGTGATTCATTTGCGTAGGCGCTGGGCGAGACGGTGTCGCGACCCCTACTATGTCGAGTATATTAATATTTTATTGACTTTTAATACACGTGGACATTGTCTTTAGCTTGGTGTTTCTCCGCTTCAATTAATAACCATAGTTTTAGCTGTAGGTCTGATGTCTTCAAGGCAAACGTTAAAAGGATATTATAATCTAGACACGCTGTTTGATGTCATTTTACTTCGCCTTAGTATAACATTAAATGAAAAATCCTGAAAGTAGCTTTTGACCCTGGATAAATACGAAGTATTTTGAAAGTTTATGAAGGTGTTCTACTATTTCCAACGCTGTTGTCATAAAGTCTCCACAGTTTTCGTTGAAAGCTGATAATTTGCGAATCTGGCGTGTCCAAAATTTTTACCCAAACGTTGCTTGCATAGAAGGAGAGAAAGTTCAGACAATATACCACAATATATCCGGATGAACTATTTAACTTCAGATCAAATTGAAACTGGTGAGGGTTTTACTTACTGCCTGTATAAATCAACAATTTTTTACATACGGTCACAAAGGTCGTGTGATCCATCATTGGGTTAATCAAAATTTTGCATGCTCGGTCATTCTTTAATACAATTCGTTGCACCCAGTCTTCATGTCCCCGGGTCATTAGAATTTTGTCGTTTATAACTCGTTTAGGAGCAATTGTATAATGAGGCTTGACATGACGGTAATTGGCAAATATTTATTACTAGCGGTTACCCGCGACTCCGTGTGTGATTCAGGTTGAAAATTAGCCTATGTCCTTCTCCAGGTCATGGTCTACCCATGTGCCATATTTCATCCAAATCGGTTCAGCCATTTTAGCGTGAAAGCGTAACAAACAAACAGACTCACTTTACTTCAGACTTCGTAAGTCTTTTCGGCCAGTCTGGATGATGCTTATGAAAAATTTTGGGCATAACATGTGGCCTTGCTTAAGTATAACAAGCCTCGAGTCTTTGTACATTTGTCCAGCCGAAGGATTTGAAGTGAATCATAATGATCTGATATTTTAGTCTGTGGATAATACTTTGTGCAATCTTTAATTTGCACTCATCGATCAAAACGAACTCAGCTGGTCACTTAACCTGTGAACTAAATAGCGTTATTGGCACCGCTTCCCGTTCTTATTAACGTGTGAGAGATTAGCGTGGCCCGTGGGTGATCCTTCTGTAAACTCAACTAAATCTATCTGGTTTTAGCGTTGGCTAGTGGGAAAATTATTATAGGACATACCATTCAGAAATCTGATGCTCGTAACGTCTGACGTACGTCTCCATTTGGGTATATGTTCTCATTAGCTATCTTACAACCGTTATAAGAAAGTGTCTAAAAACGCAACGCTATCCACCATTCACGAGATTTTTTTTCAATTTGGAACAGCCATGATTCAGATAGGTTTCCCAAGTATTACGCGGGTTGCTCTTTCTATCCTATTATTCAAAGCATTATTGTCACGTTGTGATAGTGTCATTATCATTACCCAACGATTCTCCAGTAGCGGTTTCTAGAACAGTTTCATTTCTCTGCGGCCATTGACAAATGTCATGTTACAAAGCAGTAACCACAAACGACGTTTACTAACTTCCGTTCTTCCGCAAGTCATTACATAAGTCGTCTTCTCTTCACGTGCATGTAGAAAAACATTACATACGATGCTTAGTTATCGAACGAAGTATCAAGCACGCGCGGCCGATAAACTCGGTGGATAACGTAAACAACGATGGTGTAGGTAGATTAGGAAATCCCGATTATTTAAAAGGGAAGGAACGACAAGGGTGTAAGCCTGGTTTAGTTAAGGACTTTTCCCCAGACTTACCCCGTCGCATCGCATCGCCTGCCCACGCTATTACCTGCTGCGTTTTTGCTTAGCGTTCTTTCTGACATTTTTTCTTTATGCTCAGCTCCTAAGGGTTGTAGCGTGATGATAAATAGTCTTCCTCAAAAGTTGCCTAAAATAAATTTTCAAATCCGACTGGTGGTTAATTTTTTTTTGCATTATTATTAGTATAGATTGTATGGTTCTGAACAGAATTTCAGTGTTCAGTCAAATGATTGTGCTACTAACCGATCATACTGCTGGACCTGGACATGTCAAACCTGCACCAGTCTTGCTCTCTGTACCTCAACCTACGTCTGAATCGTTTCGGAGACTTTTTGGAACTTTTATTACCATGGAAGCAGTATTGATTGTGTTAATGTTTTCATTGATTATCTATTAATATCTGAACTATATTAGGCACGAAACTTTAAATATCGCAGTTAGAGATAGCTTCCATTTGAAAACAAACACACTTCTGGGCGAAAACCTAATTATCCTAACTAATATTATAAATGCGAAAGTCAGTATAGCGTCTGATAGTAATATGTTAAATGTTAGAGTAAACACTAGATTAAATAATATCAGAAATATTACGCAATAGAGCATTTCTATCTGCGAAATGTTAGGTCTCGATTCGCTAGTGGATAATGACAGCATCTCGGTTAGAGGTGGCTTTAGAATGAAAGAGTCAACATAATTTTATGAGTAATGAAGTTCCCCATTTTCTTCTCTTGAGTTTTCTTTTCATATTGTTCATGCCCTTCGCATTTTAATCACTTCGTTTAGGTCTAAAGCTCCATGCGAGAGTCTTGTGTATGTAAATAATTGTGTCTAATAATTTATAATCTTTCTCTCTCTGTTTCGAGGTTTAAATGCAGCAAAAATAACTGATCTTGATATACTTTTCAAAATGTCACATTGCTAACTCGCAAACTGGCCACGATACACAGTCTCCAACTCCCAACATCCACTCGAGCGAATTCGTTGGCAACAGCTGGCTTCAAAATATGCAACGTGGAAGCGACTCCCGATTGATCAATGCAACGTCTCGTTGTCAAGAGAACTGTTGTTATGCGCCAGTGTTTATTTTTTATTCATTTCTGCTCCATATTCAGGCAACCACACAATATTCTACAGGTTAGGACATGTGACAGTTGACGTTATGCCGTTGTTAGGCGACCGTATTGTTATAACAACAGCTGTGGGGCTAAATGTCGGGAGTTTTTGGGCAATAACATTATATAAGGAAATTGCATGTGTGTGGTAAAAGTTAATGTCCTATCTGATGACCGAGCGATGCTAATGAAAAAAATATGTAGGCGAAGTTTTCAGAAGTAGATTTAAGTAGATCTAAGCAAGGAGGTAACCTGTTAAGAGGTTATGGTAATCGATGACCCAGATCATAATATTGATGTACGAAATTCTCGTGAATCAGTTGAGTTTCAGAACTTTGCAAGAGTGCATGGGAGTTTCACAGTGTTTAGTAAAAGTTTCAGTGTGTTCAAAGTCATTAAAACAAAAATTCTACAGCATAAAATTTTAATTATGCAGGCTACATTTTAGAAGAACGTATAGGCCGAGGTTATAACAATATTTTAGTTAAAAGTAAATTTTCTCAAAAATGTCTAACAATAAGTAACCCGTTTCATATGCAAAACGTGAAGTTTATGCGAACGTGTAAGGAACTGCCTCGTGTTTTGAAGCCTATTTTAATTTAATTCGCGTGTCCTATAATTGAGCAAAAACAGCATTTTACCAAAATACTCAGGTGGGCTTTTACTCGTAGATTGGATTGGCTCATTCGATTTTTTTACGGCTAATAACAGTCGTTTTGCTAAATTACTATTCGTAGAGAGGCGTTACTTTCAAGTAATTGGTATCGTGGGTAGTTGACATATTACACTAGGCCGCAAAGAAAGCGGGTTGATCTCAAAAACATCAATAACCTCCAAAATATTGGAGCTAGCTTTATGAAATAAACACTGTAATAGAGACAATTTTATAGTGCTTAAATTAATATCATAAAAGTTCAAGATTATGTAGTTTACATTGAATATAAGCAAGTTAAGTAAAATCGACCATTTCGAAGATTTCGAAAAATGTGCTTCTACGGTAACAAATATGCAATTTTAACACATTTTAGTATTTTGTATTGCCGCCACGGTTTGACATGCTTTCTACCAGATTACCGAGCCGATGACGAGGAATATTCTCCCATTCCTCTATCAGTGCTTCTTTCAGCTCACGAAGCGTGATTGGAGGGGAATTTCGCTGGCGTATACGTCGTCCCATTTCGTCCCAGGCATGCTGGATGGGCTTCAGGTCTGGGCTGCGTGCTGGCCATGCGTGTGATAGCGACAACTTCAAGGTAGTCAAACACTATCCGAGCTGTATGGGTGCTGTATGTTATCTTGCATAAAGATGGTGTTCTCGCCCATATTTACTAAAAATAAGCCAACATACTAATGTAAAATTTCATTCACGTATCTTTCTGCAGTTAAAGTGCCATTTTCTATCACCCTAGCACGGTGCGTTTTTCAGAAGAAATTCCAGCCCACACGTGTATGGAGCCATCGTCGTACGGCACTTTCTCTTCAATACCAGCTTGGTTATAACGCTCTCCTCATCTTCTGTAGACTCTTTGCCTCCCATCGTGCGTATATAGCAAGAAACTCGACTCCAGTGTATAGCAAGAAACATACCAGTCAAGAGTCTAATTCATGTGTTCTCTAACGTAACTCAGCCTTGAATTTCAATGCTGCGTTTCGCGTTTTGGACCATTTGCAGGTCTAAATGGCTTCAAATTTACTTCAGCAAGACGCCGCCGTACACGTGCTCGGATTGCTCCCTCCAGCACCTAAAAGGTGATTTTCACTTCAACTGCCGTTTGAAATCGATTTCTTCCGCACTGTCGTGCATCTTGTTCGGCCTGTTCCTGGTCTGCGAATATTAGATCCAGTCTCATCAAATCCTTGAACGGTTGATAGCGACACACCAACAGATTTCGCTGTAAAACGCTGCGCCCATCTTCAAGCATTGTCAGAATTCTGGTACACTCTTCAGGGGTTAGTGGCATGTTTTTAATTGAATTTGTGAATTTAAACACAAGAAATGCCATATATTATATATAACAGAAACAAAAGAAAAATAAATGGTTTCAAAGTTGTTCAAATTTTCAAAATCGTCTTTTTTTTAAATTTATGGTTTTTAAATGATAAATGATTTTATTTCTATAAGTAGGTTTGTACAAACACTTTACAAGTCAATCATGTTTTTTTTTTAAACTAGATGAGGTCGGCTTTTCTTATCTGACTACTCTGAGAAGAAAGGCCGAAACAAACTCAGAGGTCACAGTCTCTTATAAAGTCCAGACATAATCTTGGTCACGTGAAGACCTTGTAGATTGGTGTCTGAAATGGTCTTTTGAGGAAAGAACCACACAGATTGAGAGGACCTGTCCAGTCAGTTCACGCATTTGTCAGTAATCGCGCAGCTCAACTCAGAACTTAAGGAGCTCAACGATTCGACGAACAATACCAAAGAAAGGACATTGGGGTACATTGGGACATTGGGGTTTTAATACAATCACCAAAAAGAAATAAAAAGGTTTTACTTCTTCCTACATTTGTAATGAATAAACTTTAATTTAGCTTTTACTTTAAAAGGATTGCTCAAACATTTTAAAAGTTATCACATTTTTTATAACCGAACCGATTTCTTTGCGGCCCAGTGTAATTAAAAAAACATGTGATATCTTCTTCTTTCTTTTGTGTTATGTGTTAGCTTGTATTCCAGCTTTCATTATTATTTTACTTTCGAAACGTTTCATTGGTCGATTGTTATTTGCCATCCCAATGGCGGCCAACTAGGGGAAAACTCACAGCTGATGCAAACCAAGTTTCAAGTTCAACCCCGAATATTTCGTAACTACAGAGCTTTTTCACCTTCAACACCCCGCTGCCAAGTTCACAACCCTTAACTGTCACAAGTCACAACTATCGATTAGCCACACAAAAGCGCATGACGCCACTACACAGTAAATGTTTCATTAGTCGTGGGGACAATAATGGGGCCTATTATTTTCCAATTTTAGTCGATTGTCCAATGGTAGATAGAAGTAATCGATCTGGCGGTATCGAGTTGTTTTTCATGGCAGTACTCCGTAAGCCTTTGGCTTGCTTGCTTAGGTTTTTCTGCCATATTAGGTGGCTGGTCGCTTAGTTCTTGAGTATTAACAGTAAATTGGTTTTTGTTGTGGCTGCTTCACTGGACGCGTAGAATTATGATAATCGCGGGAAATATTTCGTTTGAAAGTTTGCCGTTACTTTGATGATTTGCGGTTTTGTGTTTGTCTTCGCATCTCTAAAATTGTCACTGAAAGAAAATTGTAACATCTTTATTTATTGGATAGAAGTGATATAAATGTGGCAGTCATCTTAAACGGATAAACCGTTGATTGTATATCGCAACAGTGCTCAGATTTTAAACGGACGATACGCTGCATTCAAATGACACGATTCAGCGCGCCCTTTATACCTTACCGGGTCACCGATTACGACCACTTTTGATGCAAAAGTCGATTTAAATAGTATGTGAACTATTTTCGTTTACCAATAAGGTGGATATGTGTTTTCACCTTCACGCGCGGCCGTGCCGGGCACATGCGTCACGGTTCATTGCCTTGACTACGGAAAGAGATCCTAATATGGCGGGCGGCGCAGGATTGCCTTGCGCCGACGCAAACTGAACTCATTCCGAATTATCAGTCTATCAGAGCAGCACATATAATGTAATAGACGAATGAGATAAACAAACAAAATAGCGCCAAAAATGTGCTGTTCGTGGTTGAGATGTCGAAGGCGCGTCGCCGATTCGACTGAAAACAATGAACCGATGGAAGCTTTTGAGAAATCTGAAACGCCCGCTGAAGAGGTGTCGGAAGAGGAACAAAAGACGAAGTCACGTAAGGCCTGTTCATATCGCACCTCTATTGCGTTCCTAGATCTCATAACGTTACGCTTTTTGCACATTTTTGGATATTTTCTTTTCCTCTGTTCTCGTCTAGATTTAAGTATTACGTCAGTATGATTCACAGACATGTTAGGCATTGTATGGACGAATATAGACAAAGTAATGTCTTTGCATGACGGGTGTTATTGCTTACGATGTTTTAGTCGAAAATTGCGTGACTTCAACATTTTTATGAGTTACGCTTAAGGCTCGAGATATTGCCTGTTAATATAATAGCGTTGTTAAATATTAAAGCCTAAGCGTATCCGAAATTGAATTTGGACCAGTTTCTGATTTATTTAGCATGGAACCTTGTATAATATTATGACACAAGGTCTTCTTGCGTATAATCCTTTACTAAACATCAAAACAGGCTAAGGATTAACACACATTTCTGTAGTTTTGCATATCACAAGCCATTTGTATTGTATGCGAAATATCTGCATACCATTTATGAAAATGTGGGCGATGATGCCATTAACGCAATATTTCGAGCCTTAAATCATAGCGAGCGAGACTTTCTTTTAAGGATTATCAACCTGAAATATTATAAACAACAAACATTGTTTTCAAAGCGTGCTGAGTAAATAAAAGTATCGATGTAGTAAAATCGTTGACGTCAAGGTAGAACGTCTAATGCTAGAGTTCTTTGTATGTTAGCAGAAGACGTCATTAATCCTTGAGTTAACTCCAAAATCACGATTCTCTAAATCCTGATTTTAAAATTAGCTTGCTCTTTTTCTATCTATCTAGCATCATTCTGGTAGAATCTTTCGAGTAAGTAGTTCTCGTGTGCGTTAAGTACTTCAGAATGTATATGCTAGAGTTGCTTGCTTTAATTTAACCTACACATAAAATGGCAATCGATCGCAATGCTTGTCATTTTGACATTCATTGGTTCATATGTTCGAAAAATTCGTCTGCTCAGCAACGTAAATAACGCAATGAACGTGGCTGCACTGTCAAAATGAAAGACATCGCCATCTATTGTGTAACATCCATTGTATGTGTGTAACGCAATTGAATGCTGGTCTAATATCAGTGCTTCCTCGGGCTTCTATTCAACAATTCCGTCATATTCCATGTGTTTGTCAACAGCGCCGGGCCGGGTGACACGCAACAACCAGATGCGGATGTCGAACGCGCCCGGAGCGTACACGAACGGGCACGGCGGCGACACGACCGGCCGGCGCGGCGCCGAGAACGTACCGCCGCCGGTGCAGCCGCCACAGGCCACGGTTACCAACACCAGGCTTACGCAGCAGGTAAGGGAAGGTGCCAGCTTCAAGAACCACTGGCGTAGCGCAACAAAATAACCCTAAACGTGGGAGCAGCCAGAGGTGCCTCGCATCAAACGGTGCTTGCATTAAAAAGCGGGTTTTCGGTCTCGACTCCCGGTATTGATCGCTGCAAATTAATCTTTGGAAAGCAACTGTTACATGTTTTGTGTTTGTTTCTTTATTCCACGGGATTATTGGACCCGCACCGATCGGTACCGACTTGTATCTGGAATGCGCTTCTTTATGCAAGCAACCATAGGGCACATTGGAGAAGTATGTAAGTTTTTTATTTGTCCAGTTCCAATTTTGGTCGTTCTCTGTTCCATTGACTAAAAAAAAAGACTCATAAAAAGATTCTTTCATCGGGAAGGATTTCTCAGAGATTTGTAATCAGATATGAGTAGAGGTTATCTGAGGGGGGGCAATTCCCGTCGTTTTAAGAAAGTTAGCATTCTCATTCTTTCAACCTCTATCTGTCAAAAATCCTTTACGTTTCCTACATTTTTAACAAGTTTGACTGTCGCTGTGATGAGATTGTGCGACTAGATTTTGAACGTCTTTCATTACAGGAATTGGCCTTCTGTATAAAGCAGTAAGATGTAAGCTGTATGATAATTTAATGTTGTTTGATGGTGGTTGAAAGTGTTACAACTAGAAAGATCTCGATTGAAAACAACCAAGACCCACAACGTCATCCATATCCTGTCCTCAAATCCTGTCCTAACTCCTTCCCTACCTATGTCCTGGTCGTTTCCAGCCCCCGTCAGGCGGGCGGTCGCGCGCCGGCAGTACGCCGAGCGCTGCGTCAGTGCCGCAGGGGCTGCAGCAGCAGTCGCCGTACATGCCGCATCTGCAGCGGAGGATGCATAATGTTAAAGAGGTTCCTTTTGTCCTTTCCTATATCCCACATACGAGGGGGCGTTTTTAAGTTCGCGAAATGGGGGGATAAGAAGTCGAATATATAATATATTCACCTGCTACCGTAATACATTTTTATGATCTTTCAATTACCTGGTGTAAAACCTTAAAAAAAAATTATTATCTTTGTCTGAAAAATACGATGAAACTGCGCCCTTCACTTCTTCATCACTTGAAAATGTCTTCCCACGAAATTCTTTTTCAAGTTTAGAATAGGTAATAATCGCTGGGAGCGATAATCGTAATATCCTCAGCTGTAAGGTGGGTGAGCCAAAATTTTGAAGCCCACCTTCTGCAGGGTGGCCATCGCAACACGGCTCTTGTGGACAGGCGCGTTGTCGTGCAAAAGGCGGACACTTTCAGTGAATTTGCCCCTTCTTTTTGCTCTGACGGCTTCCTTTAACACATTAGGTGCGGCAGACGCACATGCGCGTTTTCATAACTTTCTTCGAGTGCGGCGCGGCGCACATGTGCGTTCGTTGTGCATCTCTATTGTTTCGAATACATCGTAAAAAAAAGGGTCGGTAAGGGTGTAGCATAAAGAAGCGTTTGCATAAAGAATTCAGCAGAGAATGTGTTAACCGCTCTAGGATTGAAGCGTAGTATTCTCAGGTTATGGAGACACCTTTATGTTTGTAAGCGATCAACAGGATCCCTTCTGAGTCCCTCGGTCGTCCGTCCTGGCCGTGGGTCGTTTTCAAGCGAGTCCCTGCCTGGATTAAAGAGGGTATGCCACTTGTAAACCATAATTTTCCCGGGCAAAAGTCTATAGAGTTTTGAGATTTTGGAGTCCATAGAGTATGGTTTGAACTGATTTATCTTGCTTGGTAAGGAACTTTATACAGCGCGGTACTCGACTTGCTCCATATTACACACTAGATTCTGCCCGCGACTTCGTCCGCGTGAAATTTCCTGTTCTCCCGATCCATCCCGTTGCATCACGTCGCCTGCCCACGCTATTACTTCGTTTTCGCTTAGCGTTCTTTCTGACTTTTTTCTTTATACTCGGCTCCTAAGGTTTCTAGCGTTTCCTCAAGAATGGGGCTATCAAATGGAAAAAGAATTTTTCAAATGTGACTGGTAGTTCCAGAGATTAGCGCGTTCAAACATACAGACAAAAAAACAAACTCTACAGCTTTATTATTAGTATAGATTTTACCCGATTAACTTGTTTGATCGACGGTAATCGGACAGTGTTATGCAGAAAGCAGCCATGTTAGGAAACAGAGTTTATAAACAGAGTTATGACCATTTTTGCTGTCGATGGTTGCATTGTGGATGTATGGACAAGGCTGCATCACATCACCATCTCAGGTCCAGTTGAAAACCAGCGTAGGGCATTAACTGCTCGGCAGTTTGCTGAACTGGACCTATTTGGCACAGCCGTGAGACACACATTATTGTCACTTTTTTTAAGTTATTTTTTTTTTCCTTTGTTTTTTGTTTTAATTTTATTATTATTAGTTTTTTTTCTATTTGGTTGTTGTGTGCACTTATGGCATGTGCCGAATAAACATGTTTTCTTTCTTTCTTTCATTTGACGGCCCATATCTCCGTGATAAATAGAGATGTCGACATAGCTGTTATTGCAAAAAATCTTGTATTGTCTAAATTAGTATGACTGTGTTTATAACTCAATTTTGGAAAAAGTGCCACATGGCTGCTTTCTGCATAACTAGGTCCAATTCAAAGATTAATTACCTATATTGTAACGTCTATTGTACCATATCCTAATAAATAAACATCTTTGATTTGATTTGATCTAATGACGATAAAACGTGGTGTTTATACTAATACTGAGTTATTTAATTCGTAACGACTCAGGTAGGTACCTCCACTAATTACCTAACAACCCATTCCGCGAATTTAAAAACGTAATTTCGTTCATATTCTTAATCCTTCCTTCATCTTGTTATTGTAGGGGCTTACTATCCTATAAATAATCCCTGTGTCCTTTATTAGCAATGAATTTCAGAAATAAATGATTATTATTATTATAATATATGTGTGTGTGTGTGTGGGTAAGCTGCAGTGAAAAAGTTCAAGCGGCCTTCAGAAAGGAAAAGGATGCTTTCGCAAAGTGCATAGAACCTCAGTGGCATAAGTCACCCGTTACCATTTCGTTTTTTTTTTTAAGTTGCGTCGCACATTTTTAATGGAATAATGGGTAGAGGACCTAAATGAAAAAAAATAAATCAGTACCCATGAGTTTAATCGTGCGCCGCAACTTTGACGAATAAATTAATAAAACGGTGATAGGTGACTATATCAGCTTCCATATAATTTTCTTTAAAGCTACTTTGGAAGCCCAAAGGCACGAATAGTGTCTTCAGCTAAGATTTGCACATTCTGTAACCTAATCAGCCCAATTTCCTGTCGTGCTCTTTGTGCAATAACACCTACACTATGAAAAAAATGCCTTTGCTAGGCCAATGCTAACGCTGTCGAGGTGGCCGAATTCTGGTTTAAGCATGTATAAAATTATAGAAATGGAATCATTGATTTGCCGAAGAAGTAGCAGCAAATCCAGCAGCTATCCCATCTTCTCAGTCACAGTTCACAGCCAGCGGCGTGGCGGGTAGCGTGGGCGCGGCGCGGCCGGCCGGCGTGTCCAGCACCGTGTCCGTGCCGCACGCGATCGCGTCCGGCGCCGTGCGACGCTCCAACGTCGTCAAGGAGGTGGAGCGGCTCAAGGAGAACCGCGAGAAGAGGCGGCAGAGGCAGGCCGAGCTTAAAGAGGAGAAGGTAACAGAAATAACATCTACTTAATAAAATTCTCACTGACAGACAACGCACAGCCTGAACCTCTGGATACAGAAGCATGGAAATTTTTGCCGCGGTTTCTTTTTGTAAGGAAAGTGCTCACTGAGGAGGGATTTTAGGAAATTCTATTCATAAAGGGATTAAATAGGGGATGTAACTTTGTATGACAGTTCGTCATTTTTGTCGATGGAAAATCCCATCGGGCGCACACATTGTGACGTAAAACGAGTTGTCCAGGCGTATTTTTAATACGGGTCAAAGCCAGTATTTCCTCTATTCAGTGACGCGCAGGCAAAGGGATCTTTATGTATCAATTGTGATGGGACTGATCCCCAGTTGTCGTACTGCAACTCGGGTTATGAAATTGGGAGGCTGTGGTTTTGAACGAACTGTAAAATTTTTTTTAAAGATTATTTCTCCACTGAACCCTTTGATCCTCAACAATACGTTCAAATTAATTTTGAGTACTAACTAGAATGTTATCTTTCGACTCCAGGAAGCCCTAATGAACATGGACCCCGGCAACCCCAACTGGGAGTTCCTAGCCATGATCCGTGAGTATCAGAACAGCATCGAGTTCCGGCCGCTCACCGGTAACGAGCCCGTGGAAGACCATCAGATCACCGTGTGCGTGCGGAAGAGGCCACTCAATAAGAAGGAGAATGGAAAAAAAGAGGTTTGTTTCAATAATTACGCAAATAGCAATTTAAATATTTTTGGACTCGTCATGAAAAATAAAGAAAGAATACATTTATTTAAAACAGGTCATGAAACACGAAATACTGAATAGAAATAGAATAGTGAAAAAGCTTTAAAAACAGTATGCCTCACGGCTGTGGCAAAAAAGTCCATTTCAGCAGGAATGCTAGACATAGTGATAATGTGTCTTTCAAGCCCAGACAAATTGTATTTATTCAGGATGTTTTAACTGTAAATAAAGATGTTTTTGCAAGTTGGAAATAATGAAAAATAGTGAATAAATCTAGAAAATTTGATTCCAAGAATCTGGTAGTAAAGCTAGCACTCGTATTCTGTACCACTACTATGTTTGGTCGCTCTTACAACCTATCAGTTTGTACGTTCAATTCATGAGCTGTTTACAAGCTGATTTCTCGAAACCAGTCTAAAACCAGAGATAGTGAAATGGTAATGAAACTTTATAACTGCAACCTCTTTTTATTGGTTAACTTTTGGTATAACTATATTCATGCTGAACATTCCAGGTGGACGTAATCAGCGTGCCCACAAAGGACCAGATGATAGTGCACGAGCCGAAGAACAAGGTGGACCTCACGAAGTACCTCGAGAACCAAAAGTTCCGCTTCGACTACGCTTTCGACGACACCTGCACCAACGAAGTTGTTTACAAGTTAGTATTGCAGCTACGTGTACCAACTTAAATACTTAAGTTTGACCGCTACCGCTGCACCGCGGGGCGGGACGGCGTGAGCGTTGACGAATGATCGGCCTGCACTGCCCCCCTCCTTACCCCCGTCTCGCCGCGCACATAGCTAAGCTGCCGTGCGATACTCCGGTAGCGGTCAAACTCATCATCATCTACCTAGCCCTTTCCCAACTATGTTGGGGTCGGCTTCCAGTCAAACCGGATGCACCTGAATACCAGTATTTTACATGGAGCGACTGCCTATCTAACCTCCACAACTCAGTCACAGGGTAATACGATACCCCTTGGTAAGACTGGTTGTCAGACTTTCAGGTTTCTAACGACCCATAACGACTGTTAAAGATCCATGTATGACAGCCGGGACCAACGGCTTAACGTGCTTTCCGAGGCACAGAGAGGTCTCGATATGTAACGGATGGTCACCCATCCACCAACCGACCGCGGCAAGCGTAGCTTAACCCGATCGATCGACCCGTGTGGCTGTTATTACTTAGTCACAAGCTCCTCAGCGGTCAAACTATAACTGAGTATTCATCGTCGTCTTAGCCGTTACAGCCGCGCAGACCTCAGCCTGCTCGAGTATATTTCTTCAAGGTGACCTATTTCCAGCTTTTTCTGTCCAATATCTCACTCCCAACAGTTCTTAAATCTCAGTCTACGCCATTGAACCATCTGGAGCCTGAGCCGGCCTCGACTTCTGCGACCACGCTGTCTACTGTCAGGGAACGTTTGGGCGCTCTGGTCTCGTCCAACTGAGTATTATTGAGGAAACATTATATTGAAAATTGCAGATTATTTGAACTCCACGAAAACTGACCTATAGTTGGTTATAAAAAAAAAAGTTAAAGTTTGACGGAGCAGACTTTCGTGCACTGATATTAAACGATTGTTTAATGTTTGCAGATACACGGCAAAGCCATTAGTGCAGACGATATTCGAAGGCGGCATGGCGACGTGCTTCGCGTACGGACAGACCGGCTCCGGCAAGACGCACACCATGGGTGGCGACTTCCAGGTAACATTACGATACGTAATAAACTATCTAGCCTGTACTGTTCCACTGTAGGGCAAAGACTTCCCTCTCCTTTTTCCACACAATTGTCGTTTGTTAGAGTCGGCCAGTCCTTTCGGCAGGACTAATAACCGAAATAATTTAATTCTATTAGTACTTTTGTGGGCGCTATAAGAGAACAGTTAATCTCGTGGTGAAAAACATTTTCTAATCAAACACATTCTTAAAGAGGCCGCAATATGTACTAGACTATACCTTCCGCCAGATAACCGTGCAATAAAGGTCGTTGACGCCTTCTACCAATGTATTCCTAATAATTGTAATATTTCAAAACGATACGAAAATATGTTAACGCAGTGTCGCTAACACGAGTAAGAGACGCCCCTGACGCCTGCACGAGGCATGTTTTATTGACGTGAAAACGTCTTTTCGCTTTGTGTACTGATGGACAAAAACATGTAAGATTTCAACTGCTAATTACTACGAGACTTAATGCTACAGTAATAAATAAATAAATAAATTTCATTTATTTTCAGGTAAATAACACCCATTGCCACACATAAATTAAAATGAAATAAAATTATAAATAGGTAAATAAAATACAATTAAATAAAATCAAATCATATCACATCAAAATAATACACTAATAAAACGAATAAAATAAAATAAAATAAAAAAGCAATAAAAAAATAAAAAAAATCAATGCAAAATTATTAAATGATGTGATAAAATTAATACCTTCTCTCCGACAAAGGTACAACAACATGTCTGCTGCAACAATGTCGGATGAAGGGGCAGTCCAGCCTTCCCGCAATCATCGTCAGTACGATGTTGGAGCTAACCCGTACCCTGCGCACCAAGGACGCGGCGCGCTTGCGTATGGTTGCATGAAAGCAGTCGGTGCGCGCCTCTGCAAACATACCCGAAGCGCTGCAGTATCGAGGCAGCCCCATCACCGCCCTGAACGCGTTATTGTACTGGACTCGGAGGGCGCCGTAACTTCTGTTAGAGTAGTGAGCCCACAGACTGCACGAGTACAGCGATGTACAGTACGCTCTAAAGAGCGTACCCTTAACAGCATTAGAGCACCGCGCAAATCTGCGGGCGATCATGTTCGCTCTAACAGACAACGCCCTCCGCTCCCGTTCAATGTCTGCGTGATCCTTGAGGTCGACAGTCAAAATATGTCCCAAGTACGTGAATTGGTCAACCCTTTCCAAAGAAACCCCACTGAGTCTGAGGGGAGGTATGGTTCCCGGACACTTCGCACTGGCGGTCTCAAAGATCATATACTGACTCTTCTTAACATTATACGATAAACCGTGACCACAAGCATATTCCTCGCACATTCGTAACAGCTTCCTTAAACCGCAGATCGAAGCGCTCAGCAGCACCATGTCATCAGCATAACTTAGATTATTGACACATGTGCCGTCAATGTGACATCCGACATGTTGGCTGCTGAGCGCCATGATCAGCCCATTAATATACATATTAAACAGGGTAGGAGATGTTAAGCCACCCTGTCTGACTCCGCATTCGAGCCGATACGCATCCGACATTGCCCCCGCCCACCTAACACTATTAGACTGGTGCGCGTACCAGTACTGGAACATGCTGATGAGTTCCGGTGGCAAATCTGTGCTCCTCAGCTTGCTCCACAACAGGTCATACACTACATGGTCGAAAGCCTTGGACAAATCAAGGAAGCACGCATACACGGGTGTTCTTCGGTTTGTGTAGTATTTGACGGTATGCTTAAGACACAGTATAGCACTTTCAGTGGACAGCCGGGGACGAAACCCGAACTGGTTATCGTGCAGTGTTACCGATCTATTTAACTGTGCATTAAGCAAACCGTCAAACACCTTAGCAGTTACAGTGGCAAGAGAAATAGGCCTGTAGTTACTCTTATCAGTAAGATCACCAGTTTTGTTTTTCACTACAGGCACTACCACTGTTTTCATGAAATCGGCTGGCAGGTAGGAATGGCTCACGCACAGCGAGTAAAACATAGCCAAAACCCTAGCAATATGTGGTCCGGCGTGCTGAAGGTGCTCAATGCTGAGCCCATCATGACCCGGGGACTTACCCCTCGAGATAAGTCTTATGGCTTTAGTTACGGCCTTCGCACGGAAGACAGTCACCGCCTCCCGACTGTTTACATCAGCATCGAGCACCCCCCCCGCCGTACCCAATGGAGACTTTACCAAAAAATGATTTTTAAAAAGATTCGCAATCTCCTTCGGGTCATTCACACCATCGATGCTCACAGGAAGGCCGGGGCGTAAGTTTTCTTTTTTGGTGCCCTTCCAGAAACCGCAGAAGTCCCCCTTACAATGTTTCACAGCTAGAGCGTCCATTCTTATTTGGTCCTGATGATTTTGGCACCATTTTAATCGAGACTTGAACACTCTTCTGCTATTGCACATTTCTTGGTATAAAAACCCTGATTTAGGCCTACCACATAACACCCAATCGAGGAACTTAGATTTGGCCACCCTGTGAGCCTCGCTGACATGTTTGTTCCACCCAGCTATGCGCGAGCCACCCCCGCCCTTCCCCGCGCCTCCCCGACTCGCCACTGCCGCTTCCCGGAGGGCAGTCACAATGTCGGAGTAAAGCGTATCCAGAACAAGCCTGTGGCCACGGTCACTACAGAAGCAATCAGCACAGCTTACACACTCAGGAGGGAAGTCAATTACTTTAAGTCTCTTATGACACTCCTTGGCATACAACGAAACTTGTTCCTCACATTTACCACCCCACACTACATCTTTATTTTCATTAGGAACCTGAAGCGTGACCTTAGGGGACAGTAACTTTAAATTACACATAACTACAAGTGGTAAATGATCAGACCACAGAGTGTCATACTTAACATCTACACTAACAACAGTCTGCTTAGCCGAGTGAGTTGCTAAACAGTGGTCCAGCCAGCTGCTAGTCCCATGCACATCACTTACAAAAGTAAAAGTACCCGAGTCTAACCCTAACACATCTATGTCTATACATGACCATTGTTGGTCGCTACAAATATGCATAAGTTCACGGAAAAACAACTCACCCGGATCCGCATTAAAGTCACCTAAAATAAAAACAGATTCAATTCCATATTCGTCAACAATGGCACTTATCTCACTTAGACAATCAGTAAAATCTTGTAAATTATCGGCAGAGTTAGTTGGTAAATAAACACTCATTACGATCACTTCTCTGTCACCCGTTATAATTTTAATGGCACAAATACGGGCGTTATCACACTGTATCACTGACACCTGTTTAAACGCACTATATCTCCATAGCAACGCGACGCCGCCATAGGGACGCCCGCGCAGTATCCCCGAGGAGGTATCAACCGCAGACGTCGCCGTGTATCCGAATCCGCTGTCGATCGTGCTGAT
The DNA here is from genome assembly GCA_948252095.1 of Dicycla oo. Taxonomy (NCBI): domain Eukaryota; kingdom Metazoa; phylum Arthropoda; class Insecta; order Lepidoptera; family Noctuidae; genus Dicycla; species Dicycla oo. Next base: position 33,185,717 of record OX411711.1, read on the forward strand.
AAAGGGTATGTCGTGCGGCATCAACCAAGTTTCCTGTAGACAAACCACGTCGCACGCACGGCACAAGTCTCTGACATCACCGATGGACCGTTTCACATTCTTACAGTTAAAAGTAGCAAATCGATAAGGGCCGCTATCCTGACTATCCATTATTTGGTTTGTTTGGACCGTCTGCTTCGCTAAGATGTGTATCATTTGTTGTCCTGTGTTTGAAGTTCACAAACCGCCGAAATAAGACACCTACAGGCCATAAAGTTTCATCCATGTACCTTGGTAGATTGGCCTCTGAAATAAAAAACTTGTATGCCTTGTGCCCCCTTTCAAATTTCATATTTATCTTCTCTAAAGATACAGTTTCCCCCGTCTTATTGTAAATATGATTTATTATGTCACTTTCAAGAGTCGACATATGCACATTTGTAATAAACATTGGAATTCTTCTGTCTGCTCCACGAAATGTGCACTCCAAATCTCTGGCCACACCAGACTTGCCACCGAAACGATATTTCGCTAACCCTTTACGATGCACCACTTTCTGCCATCCTTCGTTATTATTATTGTTTACATTGGCCGTAGTTTTGCATACATACACTGGCCGCTGTACCTGTACTCCGCGCTGTCCCGTTGCAAAGCTATACCCGCCAACAGTCAGCTGTTCCGCTGTCTGCAGAGGCGTATTAGGTGCGTCTGACGTCACCGCAGCGCTAGGCATAGAAACGATCCGCGCGCTCGCCTCTTGACTCACGGCCAGGCATTCCTTCTCCGCGCCGCAGTCAGTGCCCGCGCTCACTTGTTCATCACGCAAACTCGCACACTGTACCGCCATCGCCTCAGGTGCAAGCGAAGCCCTTATCTCACTTGTCACTGACGCATATGATGCCACCGCCGTGACAACATTCACTCGCTGACCGTTCGTAGGGGAGATCTTCGCACAGGCCGCCGGCGGCGTCGAAACCGATTCCTCGTCGCACATCGTCGTAATTATGCTCGTCATACACTCGGTCTCACTCACACTCTCCGGAGCTGTCATCCCGTCTCGCTCACCCACGTGCCTACTATTCTCTGTCGCACCATGTTGTGATTGTAAAACAGAGATGTAGCTATTACCGCACTGATCAGGTGATGTTGACATTTTTTCTGTCGTCCGGCCGTTAACTTTTGAATCAGCTGTTACTTGTGCATATTTTATGGGCACATATTGTAACCCGATAGGGCCACTATCAAGATTAACACTGTTTCGCAGACATGCTCCTCTCCTTGCGTTTACATTTCTGCCCGTCGTATAAGTGTCAGTTAGCGATGCGTGTTTCATATTTTCTACTTCAAACTTAAAGAGATCAAATTGTTCTGTTGTAACAACTTTTTCTTCTAAAGCATTAACTTTGTTTTGCAGTTTCACTAAGTCCTTCAGTAATCGGGTGACATCCACATGATCAAAGGACACAGGAGGGAGCTTATGGAGATCCTTCGCCACAAATACAGGAAAAAGTTCGGGATCTGATCCTTTTAGCAGACAAATCATATCATCTAGATCCCGCGACATTTTCTTTTTGCCACCCTTTCTCCGAACAGGCATCTTCTTCCCGCTAGGTATCGACTCAAACAACAGAGTCTTGGCTTTCACTATCTCTTCTGCCGTAAAAGAGGAAGTACACAACTGATGCACACTGTCCTCATCCATAACGTCCAAAACATGTTGTAGGAACGCCAATAGCTCATTAATAACAACATTACAACTGTTGCACTTCACAGTACTAAGCGACATAGTTCACACGATATAGGTCAATGCCCTCCACGCGCACGAATACAACCAACCGAACGCGCTCGCGATCAGCTGACGACGTAATGGTTGAGCATTCAAAAGATATGTCATATTTGTAACAATTTTGAAGCAGGATTTCATTTGCCTAAGACTTCACTACGCCAGTGCAGGCGCATGCGCGCGACCCTCTATTTTACATTAAGTGTCGAAATTCCAATTTGTATAGCGCAAAAACTTGTTTATCTAGAATATTGATGGCGTCGTTGTCAAGAGTTGACATTAGCACTACTAGGGCCTAAAGATAAACAATAGAAATATTGGCCAAATAGGATCAAAAATGCGTAATATGGAGTTGACAATAGCAAAATAATTTCAGATGTCGTCTCATATCGGCCGTAAATGCAATAAGCCTAAAGAGTCCAGTGCCGAACAAATACTCTTATTAGGTTAGGTTAGGTTACAGCTGTGACCAAATGTTTTCACAAAAATAAACGGCGCAGACTCGGACTGCGCCTACTTATTTTTTTTTTTATCTGCATTTAATTTTCGAGACTTTAGTACAAGTAGGTTAATGACTTTTATTGCACCCTTATGCGGCGTAAGGTATAGAAGTTCAATATCGAATACTATACACAATATTACACAATATCTCTAAACATAAATTAAATTAATTTGTATTCAGGTAAAACTAGTACACTAAACGAAACACACTTGAAGTTTTATTGTTATGACGTCAAGTGCCCATAAAAGCGTTAATAACTATTATTTTTAAAGGTTTTGAAAATTTGCCGATTTAAATAAGGAACCTGCCTGTCAGCGACGCAATAAGCTAAATACCTACGCGAACATAAAAATTGTAAAAGGGAGTGCGCGGGGTCCGAGCGGGTGCAAGGGCGAGTCCCGAACCACCATTTTGATTTGCGATGACGCAGTGCCATTTCTAACGCCACGGACAGCGCGCGCTTCCTTAGTAAAAGTTTATGTTACCACCTTATAGTTTTTAAAATATAAATCCTTTTGCTCAACACGCGTTGTTTACCTCCATCCACACCATTAACTCTGCCTAAGGATCCTGGCTTGTCTCTTAATGAAATCACGCTTATGTTTAATATTATTGTCATAATTGTGTTCCAGGGCAAAACTCAAGACTGCAAGAAGGGCATCTACGCGATGGCGGCGCGAGATGTGTTCGCGTACCTCAAGTCGGCCAAGTACAAGCCGCTCAACCTCATAGTGTCCGCGTCCTTCTTCGAAATATACTCCGGCAAGGTAACACACATAATATCTTTTTGATCTATTCTCATCATGCGATCAGTCCAGTGACTATGAGCAGATGTGTTGCGTAGGTCCAGTAACTTGTGGAGTTAGTGCCTCATCGGGAATCACTCATTGGGTATAAGTCAGCTCATTGCGAGCGATCCAGATCTAGGATTTTGCGTCTTTTAGGTTGGTTTAGTGAAGCTGTACTGCTAGTGGGTTTGCATGATGCAGGAGCCTTTTTTGTACTTTTTAGCAAAGGCTTGTATTTCATATTTCACTGTGTTCATCTTAAACACATACTAAAAACTTTTTAAGATATATTCTTTTATATTTATGCTTTATTCTTTGTTCACCCGGGAAGTGTAAATAATATTTTAAGTAATTTTTGTTTGAATACAAAACTTAAAAAGTCAAAAGAAAAAAGAAGTTACAGAGTAAAGTTTTAAATTATGTAACTTATTGGAAATAAATATTTTAATTTTATATTTTTAATATTTTTTGTTAAATTTTAGTATTTTATGTATATCATTTAGGTATTTGATTTAATAGAATAGATTTTAAATATACAGCGTTAGTTTTCAATGACCAGCCAAATCACATGCTGTTCTACCCATGAATATGAATAACTTTCACTATAGGATCAATTTTGAAATTACGAAAAAAAAAAACCTCCGGTTTCATACATTTTGGCCGAGTAGGTATTCAACTTTTGTATGAAACAGCTGGTTTTTTTCGTGATTTCAAGGTTATTCTCGTAGTGAAAGTTATTCATATTCATGGGTAGAACATCCTGTGAAAATTTGGCTGGTCATTGAAAACTAATCCTATATATGTGTACTTTATCCAAAAAGTTGTCTTGAATAAATTAATAAAAATACTTTTGAGTGTGATCTGTGTATGCAGGCGGTCAGTGCAAGAGTCAGCAGTGACAAGTATGTGAAAGTATGAAATTTGTGTCCGTAGTAGCATCTATACTAATGAAAATAGTGTGTGTGTGTCCAAGAAATAAAAAATTCTAAACACCACTGATATCTATAACTAATAATAGGTCTTTACCTATGAAATTGCCGATTTTTGATATCGGCTTGTGTGAAGATCAATATCTTTAATTCTATTTATAATTTCAAATTCAAATTAATTTTATAATATAGCATGACATTAAAAAAAATCAGTTGCTCATTTGTTTTCCCGCCGTTCGATTTTTCTTTGATATCGATGTTTCTGTAACCATGGAAAAATCGAATTTGCGCGCTATTTTCGAATACGAGTTCCATCGTGGCACCAACACAACACAGACAGCATCGACCACATTTCTTACAAAAAAATAAAAATGTATATTTCAGTTAACATAATGTTTGGAGACTCCTTTTAAGCAAGGTAATGCTTGTGTTAGAAGTCTCCGCTCTTCCCCTTATCATTAACCGATTTATATAAAAAAATTGTTTGATTTTTTTCTATGTAAATCGACAATTTCGTATGTAAAAACTGAATATATCTAAATAACTATCACTACAGGTTTCATTACCTAATGCGTATAGATAGTATGGTCTCATAAAATGCATTTAATATTACAAATTATTTACAATTTAAAATTGTTAAGAACTTTAACTTTTTGTTAGTTATTAGTAAAATATAGAGCAGTGGGAGCAATTGGCACAGGTTCCCTATTATCTCTATCTGAATTTTCCTCAACGAGCATGTGTATGCTAACCTGTACTCCTCACGTTGTGGCAGGTGTTTGACCTGCTTGCGGACAAGGCGAAGCTGCGCGTGCTGGAGGACGGCAAGCAACAGGTGCAGATCGTAGGGCTCACGGAGAAGGTGGTCGACAACGTGGACGAGGTGCTTAAGCTCATACAGCACGGGAATGCGGCCAGGACTTCTGGACAGGTACGAACTATTATTATTAAGTAAAACAAACAGTACCTACATAGTATGCAAATCGAGGTCTGTTCATTTACTGCTGATAAAGCCGCGGTCCCACGGCCCGTGTCGACTGTAAACTTTAAAGCCTTCAAAACAAAATGCCGATGTAGAATCGACATTGTACTGATGTATTTATTCTACATCGCCATTTGTTTTCATCCGTTCATTTATGTGACCTAGAATGTGTCCTTGCCTCAGATACGAGAATTCTCCACCTTATCAAAACTGGTGACTGTCTCCAATAACTCCAAATTTTATTTTTACTTTTTAGCTAACATGGTCGAAAATAGTTTTTTTAGGGGCTTGTGACTAAGAGCCGCACGTGTCGATCGATCAGGTTAAGCTACGCTGGCCGCGGTTGGTCCGTGGATGGGTGACCATCTTTACATACCAAGACCCCTCCGTGCCTCGGAAAGCACGTTAAGCTTTTGGTCCCGGCTATCATTCGTGGATCTTTGACAGTCGTTATGGGTCGTCAGAAGCCCGAAAGTCTGGTAACCAGTCTTACCAATGAGTATTGTATTACCCTGTAACGGGGTTGCGGAGGTCAGACAGGCAGTCGTTCCATGTAAAATAGTGGTATTCAGCTGCATCCGGTTAGACTGGAAGCCGACCTCAACGTAGTTAGAAAAAGGCTAGGCAGATGATAGTCGTAATTTGTTAATTAGATGATTGTGTTGATTGTTCCAGACTTCGGCGAACTCGAACTCGTCGCGGTCGCACGCCGTGTTCCAGATCGTGGTGCGCTCGCCTGGCATGCACCGTGTGCACGGCAAGTTCTCGCTGATTGACCTCGCCGGCAACGAGCGCGGTGCAGACACTTCGTCCGCTAACAGACAGACGCGTATGTGCAGCCACATTATCATTTTTTTAAATATTTATTAAAATGGGGTTGTTTACCAGAAGCTTCGCCGCAAGAGAGCGCTGTGTGTTTGTCACTTGTCAAAGTTATCTTGAAGACATAGCGACCAATCTGCGACAAGAAAATACATTTAGCGCCATCTCGCGACAAAGTTATTAGCAAGGAAGTGGCAGCTGAATGAAAGTAACAAACACATAGCGCCTTCTTCGCAGAACTAATTTGACAGTGTTCTTCCCCATTATTGAGCAAAAGACATCGGGGTTCCGTGTTATTTACAATGTCTTCTTCAATCGATAAGGGTTTAATGCCCGTTTTCACCAACCCTAAAGTTACACGCTACCGTCCACTGGGTCGGAATCTGAGCGTTCAAGACGGTGCGTCTGCTGCATTCGGATTTTGCATCGGCAATATCAACCAGTGGTTCCACTTTTAGGGATTTCTTCCTTTCTTAGTGTAAAATGACCAATATCAATGCATGGCTTAGGGCTATTTTATTTTGACAGGGATTTATATGTACCTAGAGTTGCGTTTGTTTTTCATTCTGCATTGCGACAGGTCGCTGAACAATAGCGATAAAATATTTTAAAGTGTTCTATTAGTTATTCGTTTGAAAGTAATTTAAATTAAAAATGTTTTGGTTTGTTACCTTTATGTTTTGGTATTGACTCTTACGTTTTAAAGATTATTAGTTGTTACAAAATCGCTTTTGATTTTTTGAATTGAAGTAGTATTTATTTAACTTTTAGGTTGGAGCCTACTGCATACCTACATATGCCGACCATGTACATACTTTTAAAACAACTACAAATCTTTAAAACGTAACACACTTACGGCAATCGATCAATTTCTATTGTACTACATGACCAAAACAATTAAGCGCATGACAGCTATGAAGTTATTGGGACTAGGGAGGGAACACCGGAACGGTGATTGATATTGTACGTATTATCATCACTACTGAAAGCGATTATACAACTGCACGTCACTACGGGAAGCGCGGGGATAGGTGCGGGGTGCGGGCGCCGAAACCGAATTCCTGTCATGCGCCTAATGGTTTTGGTCAAGTAGTAGTAGGTAATATTGTCAATCGCTGTAATGGCAGTTGGTAGACGATTAATTTGCGCATTAATGTGATGATGATTAGTGATGGAATCGACAAATTTATTGTATTTTATATGAACAGAAGAGATTCTGAAAGGCATGTCCGTATTATTCTTTCGTGGGAATAAAAGTGAAGTTTAGGTATATTAGCACCCGATTATCCGATCACTGGTTATCACTTGAATTTGTTTACTAAAAATTGTTATTTATGTTACGTATGCGGCGGTTATATTGAATACATTGTTTGCAACTGTCTGATTGTTATCTGTCTCCCACAGGCATGGAAAGTGCGGAAATAAACAAATCCCTGCTCGCATTAAAAGAATGTATCCGGGCTCTCGGTATGAAGGGTCAGAACCACTTACCGTTCCGGGTTTCTAAGCTAACACAAGTACTACGCGACAGTTTCATCGGCGACAAGTCCCGCACATGTATGATCGCCATGATATCGCCGGCGATGTCTTCGTGTGAACATTCGCTGAACACGCTACGATACGCTGACAGAGTGAAGGAGCTGGGCACAGCGGACCCACAAAGACGTCCCGACTCGCCGCTCGCTGATGTTGATATGGAGCCCGCGCATGATTTAGCTCAGTTGAGGTCGCTTAATGTAAGTGTCTTTTGAGTGATTCTGAAACTTAACGTACTTTGTTTTGAGTACTTAGTTATCCTACGATAAATAACAGGTTCACAATTTCACATTGCATTGTGCAACATTGAGAAGCTGTACTATGACGTATCAAAACCATTATTGATCCGTTTGTAAAAGGAAATCGTCTTATTTATTTAGTACTAGCAGTGCCCCGCGGTTTCACCCGCGTAAGTCTCGAACCCGTGGGAATGTGGGGATAAAAAGTATCCTATGTGTTAATCCAGGTTATATACTATCTGTGTGCCAAATTTCATCAAAATCCGTTCAGTAGTTTTTGTGTGAAAGAGTAACACATCCATCCATCCTCACAAACTTTCGCATTTATAATATTAGTATGATATACACACTTAGTCGGACTCGTGCCTAAATAATAACAGCCGCACGGGTGGATCTAAGGTATAAGCTACGCTTGCCGCGGTCGGTTGGTGACCATCCATTACATATCGAGACCTCTCCGTGACTCGGGCACCTTAAGCCGTTTACCCCAGTTGTCATTCGTAGATATTTGACAGTCGTTACGGGTAGTCAGATACCCAAAAGGCGGACAACCAGTCTTACCAAGGGGTATCGTGTTACCCAGTAACTGGGTTGTGGAGGTCAGATAGGCAGTACCTCCATGTACAATATTGGTATTCAGCTGCATCCGGTTAGACTGGAAGCCGACCCCAAAAGAGTTGTGAAAAGGCTAGGTAGAATGATACTCTTAGGCTGAAACGATCTTGGCTTCCTTATCTAGTAATATATCTGTCGAATTTGGCTCACAAATGCTGAAATGGACTACTTTGCAGCTGTGAGGCACACACTGTTTTAAAAGCGTTTCACTCTTTTTTTTCTTCTTTGTATTTCGTGTTTCATGAACGCCAAATAAATGGTGTTCTTTCTTTACAAAACGATGAATTTTATTCTAGGTTGATAACTAACTTCTCTAATAACATTTTCAAATTAATTACCAGGAGGGCGACATGTCAGCTGAGATGTACACGTTCCATGAGGCGATCGACGAGATGCAGCGAGCGGAAGAGGAAGTACTCGACAACCACAAGGCTATCTCCGACTACCTGCAACACGCGCTGCAACGCTGCAACCAACTGCTTGGAATCACACGCGACGTGGACTACGACCAGGACGGTAAGTGTTGCACGTCAATTGAACACTGTATCGTTGCATCTCCGACTACTTGCAACATGCGCTGCAACGAAGCAATGGTTTCTTATGGGCCTGTTGTGTTAAAAGAACATTTTATATTAGATTGCTCGCAAGTTCGGGAACACTCAACATCAAAAATATATGCCTGTAAAAGCTAGCTTAGCTAGTGGGATGTCGCTCGCTGGTCGGCGGTTACGTTCCAGCATTTTTTCGAAGTTTGATGTTATCTCATGTCAATGAATTCCCGATTCTTATGTAAACAATAAGGGAGAATCGCGTAGAGTAAAAAAAAGACAACAATCCAGGTTAATTCTGGCATAACGTAAGCATAGACGTAAATATGCTTGTTTCATGCTTGTGCGCTAGCGCGTGCCCTCTACTGTCTGCACGTATGTGATGTGAATGTTACATTTCATGTGTGCCTATGAGCCTGCATGCGTGTTTGTAGCATGCGTGTGTATTTATTCCATGTTTGTGTGTGTCCGTGCATGCAGGCGTGCACGCTCGCATCAAGCGGCTCCGCTTCCTGCCGAGCGCCGGTGTTGGCACGCGACGACCTCGCAGACTGTTAGGTTTGACCGCGTAGTCCATCTAAATCATGTTACTGTAACACTGGGAGAGGTTGCGTTGCATTGTTTAATATTTTTGGGTCCGTCCACCATTTTTCTTATATACAGGGTGTAAGGGACAGCCCTTCGCAGACTGATAGGGTAAATTCAGTATCATACTAAGATGTCCGGTACATAAATTCTTTCAGGAATGTAATGGGAATCCAATAATCCTGATTTGTTTGTGTTTTTGTGCATAAATCGGAGCGTCTGTTATTGGTTGCGAGGGGTAGGTAATAGGCATGCGGTGAGTTCGATGTACAGAGTTCATCTGGGCAGAAAGTGAACAGCTGATTTCACGCGTCGTTCGTTAGAGTATTTGAACACCCATTGTTGATTTTTTTTTAATTTTTTTTTAGCTGTTTTACGTACAGGGAATGTAATTTTTACATTGAATTATAGGAGTAACTGAAAACCGAAAACAAAAAAAAAATCCGGCGGAGTATGGTTCAAAGTAACTCCTTATTTTGAATTATTTTATCTGACTGGACCCTGTTAGTTAGCAGAGGGCTGTCCCTTAGTTTACGAAAATATCAAATCTATGAAAACATGCAAAAGATTTGAATGAACATAAATGTAATTGCACAAGGCACAATAAGAGTGCAGACATGTTTGATTTTAAGAGCACCCAATCATTAATATTTCGAGGAAGTTTAAGCCATTAAGCCCACAGTCACTCGCTGTCAAATTCAGTAGTTTGTTGTTGTTTTGTATTTTTATAATTATTATAGAATCCATTAAAAAAAAATCGAAATAATTTGGACGAGATCATAAACTAGTTTCACTGTTAACCACGCGTAGATCATCATGTTGCCAATGCTGTCGCTCATAGGGATATTTTTATTATTTGATAATCAATTTTGTTCTATTATACCTCCTAACATCATGTTTTTAAAATTTTAAACCTATATAACACTTTCTCTCGGTTTGCAACTTCAAGACAAAAAAAGAGTTTTCAAAATTCCAATTAAATTAATTGATAGACTTGTTCGCAATCCGTGCCTTGCTTTTGCAATTTTATTTCACTACATTAAAACCAAAACTAATGTAAACACGGCTTATTAAATCTTCATTAATCGGACCTAAACCTTCAACTATTTACAAAACTTATTATACCCTTCTCTTTCCAGCATACGCGACCCAATGGGAGGAGCTACTCAACGAGCAGTTAGCAGTGTTAGCCCAGTCGCGCGACTTAGTCGCAGAGTTCCGCTCCAAAATGCAGCAGGAAGAGCACATCTCGCGCCGCATACAGCCTCCCCGACACCACTAGCATGCCACGTCGCCCGCACCGAACGTAGCGTCGATATAACATTTGTTAAACATGGTTACATAAGTATTTTACTTTTACCTTTTAAATGGACGAAAAGTGACAAGGGACATACATGTCTTTTTGGTCCAAAAGTCCGAAAGTGTTGAGAGTTGGTTCAGAACTTTTTAACGTCTTTTTTGATGAAATATTGTAACTTATGTTTCATATTTCAACGTAATAAAAAACATGTCCCCTAGCATGAACATTTGGACCTGATCTATGTAATTTTCTCTAGACAACATTCTAAATACTTAATACTTGTAAAAAAAGTTTGTCAAGTCCTTGATGCCGATACTTGTTATCTAAATATTGCTTGTCTGGTGCTGTTACAATTTCTATACATGATTTTGTCGGTGAAGATATTATAATAACTGTGAGTAAACTACGATGCAAGATGTTTACGCTAGGGGTACTGGCTCAGATGGACGAACATGAAAGGTACCTTTTCTTATTACAGCAGGACTTCACCAAAAGAAAGATTACAATCAGTTGCATATTCAAAGTTGTATTGATATGGCAAGGTACCTTCTGTCAGAATATGTAGAAAATAAACAGACTGACCACTAGTCAGATTCAACGTTCGCCTTAACTACGATAAAACATTAATTGTATAAAGATGCATGTCTTGTGAGTGGTATCAACGAGCAGAAGACTTGTAAGCTCCGGTTAGAAATGTACAAAAATGGATCATATTGAAAGTCAGTATAAAAATAGGATTTTTGAAGGCGGAGCTAAGACGAATGTAATGTAACAATTTTAAACTTTGATAAATAATTAAGAAAATAAGAATCTCGATGTTCGGTTGTTAGAGACCGAATTTTATTCCCTTCGTATCGACGCTGCGTAACGTGCGCGCGCGCGCCTGGCGCCTGCGGGGCGGCAACATAGCGCTCGGACGCGTCACAACAACCGCTGACACAGAAATTACAGTGTATAATATAATCAGTATTGAGACAAATTCAATGTTTGGAGACCGTGTGTAGCTGGCCTACTGTATAATCGCTTCAATTTTGATTTACCCGCGTTTCGGAAAACTGAGCGAGTTGTGACCATTTTGTTCGATATTATTGTAAAGCTTAGTATACCGAGGTATGTGCCGTCGTGTTGAAAACGAGAGACTGTTTATTAGTAGTGTTTGGAAGCACAAAGGAAGGCCGTGCCACCGGCAACTGTACCACATGGCTCGTTGACGCGCTATTTTCACGTGTATTTTTAACTCAATAACGTCCAAAACGGCATGTCGGTTTCAGTCGTGTTGCCGTGTGCGATGCGGTGTGAGACAAAACGTGCTATTACGAGTATCGATAGTAGAGATGTACCTTTAGTTTCTGTAATAGTTTATACAGTACTAAAGTCTATTAAGGCCCGAGTTCACTTATTGGCATTATACGTAATTTGTTTTGAGATGTTGCCCTAATACATAGCTGATACTGTCCACGCGTTTGTCAGTAAGTGAATTCACTCCTTACTCATGCTGAAGATAGCAAACTATATGTTAGACATCGGTACATTCGTTTGTCGATCGATACCTAACATGTAATCGAATCATGTAATTGTAACTTGTAAGGTGCGAGACATTACCCTATTAACGTTAAGTCACTTATTCTGGATGCATTTAACTTTCGCTAAAGGCCTATTGTTAAACTGTAGATATTTTTATATACCGGAAGATTTGGAAGTACAAATGTGACAGTGAGTCGGTCCCAGTGATTGTGAAGTAGTTCCTCATTGGCGTGACTAGATGGCAGTAGCGGGAATGTGCCGCCCACCATCTGAGGCTAGCTTGAAAAGTTATTCCACTCATCTGCTTGAAAGTTTCTAGCTTTGATTTTTAAACTAGAGTCGTGAATCTAACTTCAATTTATTGTGTTAGGGGTCGTTTTTTAGACCAAAGCCACATTTGTCCTCTTAAACTATTACGTACGTGTCGACGGGCGCAGCCCTAGTTCGTTTTGTTCAATGCCCTAGTTGCGCCAATGTCTATAAACATGAATGTATCTGTCAAAATTCTATCCTGTGATTACATCTATAACTTGGCACCTTCATACATACTTGGCCATGCTTGTTCTAACCAAGTTCGGTCAAGTATTGCTATCATATTTCGAGCTTTTTAGGATGGTTTCAGTGTTAACTTGGCCGCATGCCCAATAAGCCTTAGTTTGACGGTTTTGACGGATAACTACCGTGTTGCTGTGATTTGTTTTCATGACAAAATTATTTATAATAATATGTTTGGCATAACGAAGTACTCGGAATGTTGTGAAATAGTTGTTTTAAAATTAGATATTTGGAATGTAAAATGCGCTATAAAATACTTTGCGCACTGAAGGAAGATTGCTTTTCTCTTGACCTTAATTTGCACATATAAATAAATAATTGTAGTTTTTCACTGTTGTAAAAAAATATCTTCCTAGGTTGACTTTATTTTCCTCTAACTTCTCTATTAAAATAAAGGTTAAAAATGGAACAAGACAAAAGCAATCTTTTTAAATAATAAACTAAAAAGAAAGAAAGTATTGATTGAAAATGTATAAATGTTGAGTATCATGTGATCGATTAACATATCTGTTGCATATAAAATCGCTTGTTATTCTCTCGTTGTAAACGTATTATTGACCCGATTTCCTATGTTGATGACAATACAAGGGGCTTCAAGTGTGCGTATTTACGGTGGAAAATGTACGTGAATTCACAAATCGGCGTATTTTTAGAAGTAAACTAAAATCAATTACCTATTCATGTCTTTTTATTCGAAGTTCCTCCCGCCTCTGACTTGAACCTCGTTTTTTTTTACTTTTTCTGCCACTCCTAGTTTTTGAACTTGGCTGTCATTCGTAGACCCTTGACAATCGTAACGAGTAGTCAGAAGCCCGAAAGTTTGACATCCAGTCTTACCAAGGGTAACGTGTTACTTAGTGACTGAATTGTGGAAGTCAGATAGGCAGTAGCAAGCTGCATCTGGTTAGACTGGAAGCCGACTCCAACATAGTTGAGATCACCTATCCTGATCTATGTGGTTGATTATGATGGTATGTATTCTCTATACATACAAAAATTGCGTGACTACACGTGAAAACGGTAAAGGGCACACATGAAGCACAAATTATTATTCTTTGATTACTTAAAATGTTTGTCGCTCTGAAGTAGGCTGCAAATGACTGCGCAGTAGTCAATATCTATACCAAAACAGCAGCGCGCCATGCCATGCGCATCGGAATGCCTTGTTTCAGAGCGGCAAACTTACGTGACGCGAACTATCGGCTAGAAAATTAATGTTGATTATTTAAGTTGTCATGGTGGACATCTGTAGATACAATATCAAGAGCTGAGAAACATTCCATGTCTTGAGATTATAATTTTATACTATCAACTATTTTAACAAGAGAATTTCTTCATTTTTATCAATAAAATGTGGACTGAAATTACAGACAGTTTTGATTAGCGGTGGCATTTACCATGTCTTGATATATTTATTTACTGCCCATTACCTTTCAATATGTAATAGTAATAAGTTCAAAACTATGTTCTTGATTTTGACTTCTAACATTGCCGTGATAAGAGTGTGAAGTGAAAAATCATCAAGTGGTCATCATCATGTCTGTCAACACTTTTTTTTTAAATCAGTATTTCTTGCATGTATTAACTGATAATTCCTATCTATGGTGCTTGGATTCGTTAGACCTTCAAAACTTGAGCATAGTATAACTCGATAAGTGATTGTCTAGATAGGTTCCCAAAGGGGCGGTACCGCCCCCTAGTGGGCGCTGGAGCTTTTCGTGTGGCACGACTAGATTCTAGACCATAGGTTCCCAAACTTTTATGCCCCCGCCCCTTTACATACTAGTTAATTATACCAATTTTATTTTATTCTAATGTCTATATCTATTAATAATCACAAATTAATTCTCTCTGTCTCTGTAATCGTGCCACACGAAAAGATCCAGCGCCCACAGGGGGGCGTTATCGCCCACTTTGGGAATGAGTGTTCTAGATTGACAACTGACTAACGGTTGTAGTGCCGCATCTTTCCGATGGAAACATCTCTCTCTGTTTATGTCAATGCTTATTTATAATAACTGATCAGGATAACTACGCATAGGCAGTGACTTGACTTTGAATAAAGTGGGCGGGAGAAAAGCTGTTCCCCACATATTTAAACGTTTCTGTTCCACATGTTGCGTTTCTGCGGGAAATTAGTACTTACGGGGGAAGCGCCAAAGTAGCCCGCGAAATTCAAATTTTCTTAAGATTTTGCAATTTGCAGCTCAGTGTCTGGGTGTATGTTGATTAATGTATGATTCCCGACCGTAACAAATATGTATTTACAGATTATAATCATTAGAATCAGTATTTTATTATCCTCAATATCTTTCATGAAATAGTCATTCAACAGGATTATATGTAATTAGGGAGTTGTATTGATGATTTTAATGACTACTAGCTGACTCGACAAATGTTGTCCTGTCCAAACTGTCCAAATCAAACTATTTATTGTAGCAAGTTTCTCTTTCTGTGTCAAATCTACGGATGCATTCAAGTTGTTTATACCGATCAACCTGAGCGAATGCATTTTGTTTTCTTCAACCTTGACATTGGCAAACACATCGATAAAACGATGGAG
The DNA here is from genome assembly GCA_948252095.1 of Dicycla oo. Taxonomy (NCBI): domain Eukaryota; kingdom Metazoa; phylum Arthropoda; class Insecta; order Lepidoptera; family Noctuidae; genus Dicycla; species Dicycla oo. The sequence goes on from OX411711.1 coordinate 33,200,967, forward strand.
CCATCACTCGATTGAAATTGGAAGTTGTTTATATTACATCAGATTGTCATCCGACAGCTAGGAACAGTTTTATGGGAAAAAGAAAAATATGGTTTTTACGTTTTTCCGTGCAATTTTCCCAATGTTTCTCTTCATAAGAACCTCCCTCGGACTTCAACGAATAAAAAAAAATATTGCCGATTTGGTCCAGCCGTTATCAAGTTATGAGCTTAGCAACACATTTAGCCATTCATTTTTGTTTGATAGATAATTCTATAAATACATATTTGTTACGGTCGCGAATCATATTCAGATCAACATACAACCTGATACTGACCTGCAAAAGATTGCATAAAACGAAGACTTACATTGTGATTTTAAAGTTACCTATGGAATTTTTAGTCTAATTTACCGCAGGAATGCAGATTTGTTTTAATAATGACGACTGCCATTAATAAGGGCCGGTGAGATAAATTTCTATACACAGATATTTACTCCTATCATAAATATTGTAATTTATTGAAAAAAAAAACCATCGTCATCTTTTAAAAATCTTAAAAAAAACTCATATTTTGTGTATTGTTAATTAATAAAAATAGTAAAACTACTTAAAGACTATGTAACTATGTAAGTTTTTCAAGTCAGTACATTATAATATTTTTTCATTTCTTTTGTATGGGACTTATTTATTATGTTGTGTATGTATGTGCATGTACCTATGTTTGCGTTCCTGTGAAGCAAGGCGCCGCCTCACAGTACGAGCCGAAGAGCAGACACGTCACCTATCTTCCATTCAGGCAATAGACCATAGAATGGAATATAGAACGTTATACGTTTAATAAATATGCGTAAATTTTTCTTTTGTAACTCAATAACCACAATTTATAATGTCTGCGAAATAATAAATAAAAATAATCAGAACGTGTTTAGTAGTTTATGGTGCGTTTCCACTGACGCGGAACTGGGCGGAGAAGAACAGTGAAAAGTGGCAAGTGATTCTACCGAGCACTGTGATTGGTCAGACCGCCCGGCTTGAGTCCGTTCTGTCCGGCTCGGGGCCACGTGTTCATATAATTTATTTGAAAGTCCGCTCAGCTCCGTCACACCGTTTCGCTGACGCGGAGTGGAGAGGAGAGGACCGTGAATTGACCAATCGCAGTGCTCGAATTCTCCACTCCGCGCCATTGGAAATAGTGTAAGTGGAGCGGAGCGGATTTTCAAATAATATATATAAACACGTGGCCCCGAGCCGGACAGAACGGAGTCGAGCAGGGCGGTGATGTAGAGCGGAGGGCAGCGAGGGTAGGGTAGACTTGTCAGGACAGGACTCGCGCGCTTCTTTTTAGTTTATGATATTATGTCATAAGCTTCACACGTCATCGACGTTGGTTTACGATATTATGTCATAAGCTTCACCCGTCATTCACATTGCTTTTTTTTTTTACAGACATCATACATGATTTTTCCAAGAGATTGAATTTGACTGATCGAAACACGCCTCAATGCAGCTTCGCTCCGCTCCGCGTGAGTGGAAACGCACCCTTAATATCTGCTCATCTGGTACTAGGTCTAGAGTTTGCTTATAGCCTTAACCCTAAGGGTCTGAAGAATTGACAAATATTCGCTTTTATTTCAAGTAAATAACGTTAATTTTGATTTATTTGTTGTCGTAAATCGTGGAAATTGCTAGACGGAATCACTCGAATATTTGCCCAAGGTAAACCTGTACAGATGCCATTTGGAGCTAGTTACACTTATTTTAGAATTTTTTTTTTTTTAATTATAAGTGATGAAAATTATGAAGGGGCTTTGTCGTCTGTATTGTTTGCGTAAGTCCTTGAGTGAATATGCGAGTGCATAGAGTGCCACGCTTCCGCATCTCGGCGCCTGCGAGCTGACCCGAGGTAACTATGTATACTGTAGCTTACAACATTATTAGATAGCGCTTATTAATAAATAATTAAAACAAAACGAATCGGCCCTCTGTATCAGAGTGGCTGCTGCGCCGATGTTTGATCGAACTGAACAAAATCTCTCTTACTATAATTATTACACGTTTTTTTTTAATGAATGTATTATTATAGAGATTGTAACCGAGTTGGAATGAATTAGTTTTTGTATAGCAGCGTTTGAGTAAATGAACAAGTGTTGCATGCTGGTGCGGCACATTCCCGCTGCTAGCTGTCTAGTTAATTGCTTTATTATAAACTTTATTTTAACATCGCACATTATAATAAATTAATCAAAATTGTTTTGATGTTTTATTGTTAACTAACCTGATCGAAATTACCCTTTTGATGAGTTAGGTATAGGTGCCGATTCTGTTGTACACAAATTAAACTTAATTTACAAGAAAAAAAATAGTCCTTATTTCATGGTCAGTAAGACTCACATTCATAACGGCATAATCGGCGGTTTTGCCGTTATGAATGTGTCTTACTGACCATGAAATAAGGACTATTTTGCATTTGGCTGTGTTATAAACCAGTATTTTCAAAATTTTGGTTTGTGCGGATTCATGCAAAGCAGCGATATGACACAGCAGCACAAGCATCTGCTCTTCTGGTTAAGAGTTGTAAACTGTCAACGGTTGTGAATGTCAACCACCAATAAATATTTTTTAAGACTTTGAATACTAGTCTTTTTAGTTCAGAATTGCCATAACATTTGATATATTTCCTACTTTGCTGCAATACTTTTATCTAAGGAAGAACACAATAAACTCGAATATACAACAAAATAAATGTATTATTTATTTGAAGTTTTTCGACTTTCATCTAATGTGTTCTCCATGTTCAGGTAAGAAGGTAGTATGTCAATAAAATAACACCTCTCACAATCACTCCACTTCTAATTCTCCACAATTCAATCAAACACTTCGTAAAATAATTATAGATCGCTTAGATTAACACGTTCTGTGCGGCCAACGCGCATGCGCGATTTTCGAACGTTCACCATGTGCTGGCGGCGCTTATGCGCGTCCATACAATTTATATAACTTCCTTCGAATGCGGCGCGCCGCACCTGTGGGTTTTTTGTGCATCTCTATTGTTCTTGGCGTAATTGTTTTATGACTCATAAAACTGGAAAATTTTCAAACACACATAAGCGTCTCGCCGCACTTGGGACAAGTTTGTAACGCCGCACATATGCGCCCAGCCGCACTGGGTAGAGTTTCTTCAACCGCGCATGCGCGCTCATAGCACCACACGAAGTATTTTTTGGGCGCGCATGAGCGTTTGCCGCACAGGGTTTAGTGTATCATAAAGCAGCACTTGGAGCAAATTCGCCAAATAATTCAGCAGTTAATGTGTTAAGAGGGATGCGATTAAAATATAAAGTCCACCGACCACGAGTTCACTGCTCGTTTTACAAGATGGCCGCCTCACCAGTTCTCGATGTTCGTTTTTTGAGGTTGACATTTGTACAACAAGTCTATTAATAGTCTAGAAAAGCGGACATATTATTTACTATTATTTATTATTTACCACGACAATTATGCTGTACCTACTATTTAAAACATAAAATGGCAATTTTAGTATTGCCAATCCAACCAACAATTTCCTAACCTTTTAGAAAGTAGTCAAAAAACTTTTCATTAAACATAATTTTTTATTTGGCCTTAATTAGATAATATGATAGCATAAAAGAACATAGATAATTAATTGAATTTCTTTTGTATAACTGTCACTTTTAGACGTTCAAATTTATTTCAAATAAGAATTCGCCATTCTTCTTTCAACTTAATCGGTCCATTAGATTCGGAGCAAATAGGCTGTGACTAGAGATGGGCGGGTGGGTATAAAATGGGAAGGTATAAATTGGAAGGAAAGGTAAGAAAAGGTAAAAAAGAAAAAATACCCTTTTTTACCGGGTATTAATAAAAAATACCGGGTAAAAAATGAATAATGTCGTTATATTATTTAATTGGCTTTGTCATCAATACTACGACCAATCATGTTAATTTTGACCTTGACCATTGAAGAAAAAATATTGATTTCAAGTAAAACGAAGTTAAATGTCTTTTAAATCATTATTCAACATAAATTTTCAAATAAAATCAACTGTTTAGAACCAAAACAACTGAGTACTGTACTGACTGCACATGTTTTAACTAAATGCTGTACACTACCTTTAAGAATATGTAGATAAGTAACATATATATCGTGAAAACATTTCATAACAAGTAAATGAGTGAAAATTACTGTTTTTTCGTTTCACTATACAATAATTCCAATGAAACCTATCAGGGGACGTATTATGAACTATTAACGCCATCATTTTTCCAGTGCTAGAGAGAGACGGAGCTATACATGACCTATAGCACCATTCCTTTTTCGCGACGGAATCATGATGGCGTTAAGAGGATTGTGAAGCTGTAAATTTTCATACAAAAAGAGATAACGTTTTTCTCCCCGTAAACATAGTTTAATTTTCATATTTTTTGGAAATGTTGTTGGTATAATGAAAAACTAGGTCCGTACGTTTTTATTATAAAGAAATATTGTAAACGATATAAGTTATTAGCATCTAAATATTTTGACATAAATACTAACTACTAATTTTGACATAAAAACATCCTCGAGCATTTTTATTTTTTTTAATTAAATTAAATTGAATCACTAAAAATGAAAAACGTACAGACCTAGATTAAAGTGTACTGAATGTAATGAGATTAAAATTGTCTCATTTCGTAAAGGTTTAGGGAGTAAAAACGTTATCGCCCGAAACAATATTTATGTAAATAATTGTATGGAATGTAGGCAATTGCCTCTAAAAATCGCGCCGCGTATCGGCACTTCACAATCCTCTTAATAGTTCATAATACGGCCCCAGGTTGGCACAAAAGTAATGAGACACTTGGTTTACGTTTTATATTTTCTATTATTATTACAATTCGAAAAGCTTAGTCAATGATGTAATCACCATTAGCATCATCATCTTTTTGCCAACGATCCGGCAAAGTATGGATGCCTTTCGCCCAGAACTCTGATGGCTGTGTCTCGAAAAAGTTGTTCAAATCCGCCTCTGCATTAGAAAAATCATTAAATTGCTTACCCCGCAAATGTTGTTTCGGGGCTCTAAACAAATGATAGTCTGATGGGGCGAGGTCTGGGGAATAAGGTGGGGTATCGTCTCCCAGCCCAAGTTCTCCAACTGTCGGCGAACGGCAGATGTGACATGAGGTCGAGCGTTATCCTGCAGTAAAACTACATTGACTCGCCTTCGTCGTTTTTTCTTGATAGCAGCAGATAGTTTGGTGAGCTGCGTTGAATATTTGTCACCGTTTATAGTTCATAAAACAGCATGCCTTGTGCGTCCCAGAAACAGCAAAGCAGAACTTATAAGCGGTTCTTTTGACTCAACTTCGGTTGAGTTGGTGGCGTTTCTTCTGGAGGCAGCCAAAAAGCACGACGTGTATCGTTCTCGTAATTAACCCATGATTCATCTCCAGTAACCAGATCTTTACGTCTCGTCTCGTAAACAAAAACTCTTTACGTCGGGGTCGCAGCAAAAGTGATTGACAGATAGCGACACGGACTGCATGACTGGCGTCTGTAAGGGTGTGCGAGCCAAAACTTTTGATACCCAACCTCATGCAGATGGTTTTCCACGATGTGGTGACTGCAGTTAAGTGCTTCCGCTAATTCACGAGTGGTAGCATCCGGATTCGATTGCAGTTCGCGGCGTAAATCGACATCATTCACTGCGGGTGGTCGTCCAGAGCGTGGCTGACTTTCAAGGCTCCTGTCTCCCGATTTAAAAAGTCAAACCATCGAGCCACCGTCGCATGGCTTGTACTTCCAGCGCCCAATGCAGTGTTGCTATTGTCAGCCGCAACCCGCGCACTGTGGCCTAACAAGGACTCGTATAAGTATAGTGTTCGAACTTGTCGCTCGTCCATTTTTCTTCAGACTGACTAAGCCGATTTTTTTTATATGGCATCTCGTAGTTGGCCTAGAGAGGCCGTGACTACTTAACCGGACTATCCTGTGGCTGCCTTAAGCGAACTCAAAGCCTCCAGCCAGGGGCAAAAACTTACAGACTAAGCGACTACACGCTAAGGGCTCCTCCGGTGGGGAACGGGCCTCGGCTTAGGGCGTCGCTGGGGGGAGGACAGCAATATGGCTGGATGGAAGAAGGCTGGATCAAATTTCAGTGATTATTATTGTCAGGGAAGTTTAAAGCTACTGGCTCAGCTACGCCACCAACTGGCACTTCATACCCGAGCAAGGGACGGGGGGGAGGACGATTATTACGGGGTCGTCGCGAGGGATCTCAGCGGCGAGGTCGAAATGTCGATTTGTGTTTGTTCCTACGGTCCCTACTGCTCTCCTGGAGAAGAGTTATGGGGTCGCCGGGATCTGAGAGGACAAGCCTAGGGCGGCGGATCTTACTAATACGAGAGGGGACATAGCCTAGCCACCTCGACAACCAGAGGGTTGGGATGGTTGGTGGCTGAGTCGAAGAAACGCTTGGAATTGCGTTTCAAGAACTGGGAGATGGTGGGAATGTCGAGATCTAAGTGGAGGATTTCGTTCCGAACGAACCAAGGGGCTCCTGTTGCCTTTCGGAGGAAACGGTTTTGGAGGGCCTGCATCCTATGAATGAGGTGAGGTTTTGCATGCGCAAACATTGAACCCGCATAGGTCATGATGGGGCGAATGCACGCTGTATAAATCCGCAATTTGCACCTAAGTGACAATTTGCTACGTGCATTCAGAACGGAGTGGGACTCCACTCCGTTCTGAATGCAAAATAGTGGACCTCACTAAATAACTGCGTCTGTGTTTCCGAGCGCATACAACCCTAATCTCTTCAAAGTGAGAGTGAACAAGCTATTTCTGGTAAGTTCACTCCATCTTTCGACTCTGTCTCTGTCGCCTCCGACCTAGACTAGTCAAGAGCAAACCCATCTTAAATAAATAAAAAAATATTAACACATCATAATCACATTGTCTAAACCCTTTTTTACCTAACATATCACAATTACTTACTTAAGTTATTTTGTAGGATTAGTGTTAGTCGTCATCATTAAATTACCAATCTCCACTTAATTAAACACAATAATACTAAACTTGACTAAAACTCTCTATTAATTCGGTAGGTACTTTTGGCACTGTGTGACAACTAAAAAAAAAGTTCTTTTTTTTTCTAGTCCGTGTTACAGTGCTATAGCACTATAACGTATATGCCCGACGACGACGGTCTCAAATAAAATAAATTATAAAATTCTGTATGTTAGAGTATCTATTAAAAAATACAATAATTAGTTTAAACTGATTTAATTTTTACCCGGTATAAATTAAAAATGGGTATAAATGGGTATTTAACCAAACTCTGGGTTTTTACCGGGTATATGCACATCTCTAGCTGTGACAGACAGATAGACAGACATACAGACACACGAGTGATCCTATAAGGGTTCCGTTTTTCCTTTTGTGGCACGGAACCCTAAAAACAAGTGAGGTACTTTTTTATCACGAAAGTTATTAGTTACTTGTTCAAGAATTGTGTGCCCATCTATACCAATCCAATAATGGTACAATACTGGAAATTTTAGAACGTTAGCGCTATATACTGCACGGCCGCTTTTTTATAGCCATTCAAACTTGGTCGGTTGATCAATGTATAGGGGTTGTTCTGGTATTTTTATTAATCAGTGTAATGAGCTGAAATTTTATATGTGAATAGTTGCATTAATACACTAAATATTGGAATAGGTTTTATTTTGATTTTCCTTTAAAAAGTCCTATAATCGGATGTCATATAATATAGTGGTCAAGTCGTATTAAATTATGCCATTGCTCATTAATTACTTAGAGCACATTAATTAAACTTGGCAAGACATTGTAGACCTTTACAAGATACATATAAACGTTATAAGTTAGGCTCTAGAGTTCCTATTTTAAGTACTAGGACCTAATTAATAACCTTATTTTACTTTTACGTGTATGTCTTCTGAACGGTATGTTTTTTTACAAATTCTGTTTTCACAAACATTACACACAAATTCAAAGCAACGTGTGTGAAAAATTACAACTCTGCAGTAAACCGTTTTATTATGATTTTCATCAAATAGCCAAACGTCAGCGCAGCGGAAACTTGAATATCTTAGCAGTTTAATGACAACAATTTCATTTATACATACACATTTACACACAAATACACACTAATTATTGAATGTATTTTTTTTCTTGTACGTCCAAAGGAAAAAAAAAAGTGCCGCTGGGCTGACGTAGTCCCAGCGGAAACAGTTTTTGTTCAATAGCTCCCCAATGGTTGGATGCACAAATTTGTACTTACCATACACAATTACACGTCGTCATACACTAAATATCTGCATAACTGAAATAAAAAAAATCGATTTTTTTTCGCTGCGACTACGCGCACACTAAAAACATGCTGAAGCGCAAGGCATAACTACATAGTTGCAACATCTCTAACTTAGTTCATAGCTATAGCCGTCCTTTTCTCGCGCTACCTGTTAGTAAAGGATAGTGATTCTCTAATTTTATTTACATAGTTATTGAATAAGAGAATCGGCACCATTGAGTTAATTGTTACTAAATAATGACTTATCTGCCACGCTCCTAAAATTATATAACAAACGTTATTTACAACGAACAAATGGTTCAACAGTGATAGTTATGTGAAGAGGTAAATAAAACAAAACATAATAGTATTCAAAAAGTACTTGGCATTTATATTAAGAGCAAGTTTGTACTGATATCATGGAAATGCAAATAAATAATCGCTTATAAATACTGGAAGACTACGCAAATAAGTACATAATCAAATAATTGCCTTAACACACGAAGTATTTATTGGGGAAAGATGATAATTTTCTACCAAATGCAGCGGCTTACATAACGACAGCCTATAAAATCGCGTCTAATCAATATATTGCCAATAAATGCAAAATGCTGATGCGTTTGGTAGAAATCATTATCCATCGGAATAGGGATGATGACTAAAAAATGTTTTTTTGTCGGAATAGGGATGATGACTAAAAAATGTTTTTTTGTCCGTCATGTAGATTATTAAAATATAATGGACACGTATTTTTTTTTTTTACAAGATTACAGCGATACATCGAGTTCAAAATGTGGCATGACGTCACGTCTTGGTAGAAGTGACGTAGCAAGCCCCCACTCCCCAACTTTAATGCGAGTTATCTAAGTCATTTTTTATTAATATGATAAAGCAAAAAATACGTGTCTAATATTTTTTTATTATCTGACTGACGGACTAAATGTTTTTTTTTTTTTTTTTTACCAAGGCATCATCCCTATTACCCCAATATACCTTACTACAGAGTCAGTTTCTATTTATTGAAAGAGGTTTTAAAAATAAGTGGGCTTTATTTACCAGACTACCAGTAAAGGACAAAGTATTTCCATAGGAAAATCTCTATATTATACATTTGTGTGGAATAATCTATTCAAAGTGAGAGTGAACAGGCTTCTTCTGGGTAAGCTCACACCATCGTCGACTTTGTCTCTGTCACCTCTGACCTAGACTAGAGTCAAGAGCAAACCCGTCTTAAATAAAAATAAAATTCATTAGAAAATAAAATAGGTATTATGAAAATACAATTTCGTAACATAATTTCGACGCCATTTTTAATAAGTAGATCAATTTATAATTATGGCAAAGAACAATAATAAAATATAATTTAATTTTCAGAATCACCGAATATAGCACGCTTGTGTTTCAACTTAGTAAGTTCTAATTCATTACTAATAACATATATCATTATTTATCATCTATACAAAACAAACTATCAATCTTTAAGTGCAGGCCACACTGAGAATGAAGCTAAGTAAGAATATAGCTACCGCGTTATTTCATACTTCGGTTCACACCGCGAACTATGAACCGAAGTATGAAATGACGCGGTACTTACATGAGCGAGGCTAAACGAATTTAGCTTCGTATCGCTTCGTTCTCAGGGGGGGCTGCGCTTTAGTCGACCTATCTCCTCATCCGAAACGTTGTGCATCCTAATTAGAAATAATAAATAAATAATCAAATATCACAGTAAAATCCTTGTGATGTCTAAGGCCCTAGACAGACGGACTGCATTTCAACTGCACTCCGACTGCAAAACTGCAAACTAACCGTGCAGCCCGATTGCAGTCGGTGTCCAGTTTGCGTGCAGTTCCAACGACTGCAAGCTAGCTGCACGGTCGACGTGCAGTTCAAATGCAGTTGGACCTGCTGCATTTGAACTGCTATAGAACTGCATCACTACGCAGACCGCGTGCTAGGATATACCTACCCTAACCGCCCGCTCCACATGAAGTTCTGTAGCAGTCCTAATGCAGTTAGTCCAACTGCATTTGACCTGCACGTTGACAGTGCAGCTAGCTTGTAGTCAGCGTGCAGTCGTTGGAACTGCACGCCATCTGCACACTGACTGCACTCGGGTTGTACGGTTGCTTTGCAGTTTTATTGCAGTTGTACTAACTGCATTCAAACTGCAAATTTGCAGTCGGAGTGCAGTTGAAATGCATTTCAACTGCACTCCGACTGCAGTCCGTCTGTCTAGATTCTAGAGTCTTAATGTAAATAACATTTAATAAATTTTTGTTTAGGTCACTAATATTTTAAATAATTTTATCATTTTATAAAACAAGTCGAAAATCAGTGTTTTTCTGTAAATTGCTTACCGTGTTATGTAAGTATATTTATTTGCGTGAGTTGACATTATTTATGTGAATACGAAAATATAGGTAATAATATACGAGCGAAAGAAACGAATCAATTATTTACACATGAATTAATCACGGAGATAATTGATTTAATAAACGATTTCTAGTTGCAATCTGGTAATGACTTTACGTCAGTCGTCTTGCTGTGGTTAGTCAAATTGTCTGGAAGTGCCGGGTTATCCTATTTATCCACCCCAAAAAATTCACCCTAAGGTGTGGATACGCGGTAACGTATGTCCGAGAATCTCCCTAGGCCTAGTTAGATAAACAGAATTTATAGGCTTAGGGTGAACGTGCGTTTCCGCGAAATCACCTTAAGGTGGATTTTTTGGGGTGGATAAATGGAATAACTGAAGCGGCAGTGTATTTCTTGACCTTGCTAATGTAATCTCAACTCTACAATCACCATTTCAAATACCGTAAATGCGACAAACTGATAATGTCAATGTCTAACCTATCCACAAGAACTCATTAGCATATAGACATAAAGTTGATCTCTTTGGTTTTAGTTAATTTAGCTATACACATTACCTTGTCATGGCTCTTTTACTATTGAGCACAATAAAATTGAAATAAAAATCTTATGGCTCCCATAATACATTAGTTGTAATTTTTTAACAACGTCGCTTGAGGAACTCATGATCAGACGCCGTTATCGCGGATGCTCGAATGCAAAGTTTGCAGGGATTGAACATCTATCGACCGAAATCATATCGATATTATAATTTGTAATGTTTTGTCTAGATAGATAGATAACCTTTTTTTATCTATAAATAAATTACTGGCCATATGCATTAATGTAAGTAGGTACACACTTTATACAAAAAAATACATATTAAATAAATATGCGGCTTACTTTTATTATCTATAAGGTGTAACAAAATGAAGTGCGAATATTTTTAGAGCATATCTACCCGTTAATACGAAAAACTTTCCCTAAGGACGCATAATCCGGAAGTGAGGAAAAATGCTATCTCAATACTAAAGAGTATCTGATCGCTGAGTAGCTGATCGGCAAGTTTGTATGGAAGCGTAAAAGTAATTTTTTTTGTCACTTTTGGGCTATAGGCAAAACGTTGGTGTTTATACCGATGGGTGGAGTAAGTAAAAAAAAAAACACCCTGTGTACTTTGAACATTGCAAGAAATGTAGTACATCCTCTTTGGTGAAATGAAGATAAACAACAATGTTCTTTTATTTTTTGCTAAATGTCAAATGTTAAAATAGCTTACTTTGAATTTCTATTTGTTACATAAAAATCGTATTAGCTATACAAATATGAAATCGCTGTTTGATATTACATTGCAAACAATCACAATCACGAAAATACGGCATATATGTGCTATAAGATTCCTGCCTAAAACATAGAAGAGTATTTTGATAATTACTATGAAGAGTATTTCTCAATAGTGTCTCCAGTAAATCTATTAAGAAATATTTGTTCATCATCCAGGATAAACATTTGTGTGCATGAACATGTCTGTTTGTCCTGAGTCTGGGTGTAATTATCTATATAAGTATGTATTTACAAAAAAAAAGTAGTATATGTAGTATATCAGTTATCTGGTTTCCATAGTACAAGCTCTGCTTAGTTTGGGATCAGATGACCGTGTGTGAAATGTCCCAGGTTATTATTTATTATATTATATTAGGTCCCATATTTATCGCTAAACATGAATTTTGACAAATAACCGTTACTTTATTTTCAGATGAATTATTTAAAGGATCGTAAAATATTTCATGATGCGATTGAAATGATTCAGTCACATCTTGTTAATAATGACTACCGTGCGAAAGATATCTGTGACGACAGTTACGCACCGCACTGGTTTTCACGGAGTTGCTTGAATTTAAAACCAGGTTTAACTGTCACGTTCGTCACGTTTACTGCGATGTAAAACAAAGTGTTTAAATACATATGTGAACCACTTCGTGTGTTATTCAGTTTGAGTGCAGCGTAACTAAAACACATGTATTTAGAAAAATACTAAATAAATCTTTTAGAATTTTAGATTTACAAATGTACGTAAAATGTATCTATAACGATCAGTAGAAGCTAAATGATTAATACCTACGTTAGGTGCTTGTTAATATCGATACCAATACAGTCGATATAATGAAATGTTCAATCACTACAGAACAATATTGTTCGAGCATCCGCGATAACGGGGTCTGCTCATGATTATAAGCTACGGTCGAGTCCGAAACCATTCGGCTACCCCGATAAAATAAACTGGTGTATAAAGCCACAGTTACTCTATTAATATCACTATTAAAATCCGCGATTGTTGCTAAAGATTGTCTCATACATAAGCCATTGTATTTAGGAGTCATATTAGGTACGAAATTATTCTTTAAAAACCCAACAATATAAGATTTTTCATAATTTCATATTGTACAAACTGCAATATGTTTCCGTGAGTGTATAGGGCCACGAGTAACCGCCTGCCAGCAGGCGTGGAGAAACAATTGGAAGAAAACATTCCTACTAACATTATTTACAGTTTGAAATGCACCAAGAGGTTATATTTACACAAAATATCGATAATAATAGGTAATGGAAACAAGGAGACATACAATGAAACATAAAAATCGTCTAAAGCGGCGTGCCAGACTTAGTTTCAAATATTCGAAGACTTGTTTGAAGATAGATGTTCAAACTTTGCACACAATTATTCTCAAATAATACCAGTGACACACCTAAGACCAAATAAAAAAACCGCGAACAATACCTACAGTGAAGCAAGTGCAAAAGTACACCTCGCTTTGTGCATACACGCACACACGCACACATTTAAACCAAACTAAAACTAAACCATACGTCACTAAGTGCACACAAGTAATATGTTTACGAAACCCGAAACGTGAGTCACTGTTAACAGCGCTATATCTTAGGTTTTAGGGTTCCGTACCCAAAGGGTAAAACAGGACCCTATTGCTATGAATCCGCGGTCCGTCTGTCACCAGGCTGTATCTCAAGAAGTTGATGATAGCTAGACAGTTGATGTATTTCTGTTGCCGCTATAACAAAAAATACTAAAAAACAGAATAAAATAAATATTTAACGGGGCTCCCATACATCAAACGTGATTTTTTTGCCGTTTTTATAGATAATGGTACGGAACACTTCGTGCGCGAATCCGACTCGCACTTGGCCGGTTTTTTATTTGGTCTGAATGCCACACACTACTTTGTGTGTAGGTATTTGCATAATTCAAGCCGGGGCCTCATATAGTTCTAGAAATCTGATTAATTTAGTTTTACATAACGCAAGAAAGGACTATGAAACAAAGTGATGTGGCTGTGGCAGCTGCAGTCCTTATTACAAAGTCATGAAGTCAAGTCAAGCCATGAATATTTCAATTGTGATATCGCCTAGTTACTGGGTATTTATTAAACTTTAAAATTCAATTGATCAGACTTCTAAACTAGACAATTAGTATAATACCTACATAAGGCTATTTTCACGTTCCAATTTTTCATCAAAACTATAGGCCTCATACCATTTATCTTAGCTCCGACAACACAACGAAAGGCCGCCGTGATTGTGTTCGAAATTGTCCCACGTGTCACTGTTACCGACCATAAGGTCTTGGGGGTCTTCATCACAACATGTCGTCTTCGAAGCCTTCTCCAGTAAGTATCTGCGGGTCTCCGATGGCGGGGACCATGTGGGAGTACTCGCTAGTCGCCCAGAGGTACAGGTTTAACGTTCGCTCCGTACATTGTGCTATGAATCTGAAATGGAGAGGTATAAAATGTAGTAAGGGTCGAACGAGACAGGTTTTTCGTTCAGGTGTTTCGACCGAGTATAGAAAAACGCGCAATAAGCGCATTTATTTTAATATACAAAATTATTACATATTTAAGAGTGTCATAGTTTTAATGACATGGCGTGGTTGGCGGAAATTCTCCCACGGGAACGTACTACCGAGACCAAAAGTATCCTATGTCCCATCATCCCATGTGCCAAATTTCATCTAAACCCGTTCAGCGGTTTTAGCGTGAAAGCGTTACAAACAAACAAACTCACTTTCGCATTTATAGATAACTAGCTTTTGCCAGCGGCTTCGCCCGCGTGTATGTCGGAAATTATCCCACGGGAACCTTCTACCGGGATGAAAAGTATCCTATGTCTTAATCCAGGTTATAAACTATCTGTATACCAAATTTCATCCAAATCCGTTCAGCCGTTTTTGCGTGATTGAGTAACAAACATCCAAACTTTTTTTTTTTGTAATCGTTCTAACTGATTGTAAACCTACGCGTGTTTTTGACAAATATATCTATATTATCTTATCTTTGTACTTAGTGTTTTTTTGGAAGTCGTTTTCTTTTTTTTTTTTTGTAAAAAAGTTTTTTATTTTTCACTGTTTTAGTGGTCAGTTTGTAATTTATCTAAGTTACAATAGCCTAATGTCAACTGCTCATCACCTTTTACAAAGTTATTGCTTTTCCCGATCCAAGGACGTTAATTGTTGAGGAATTCTCCTAGTAAAAATCAGGAGAACTGGAGCTAATGGTGAAGTCACCATCAGCTCCACTTCACCATAACTATGCATTATGAGGAGCATACATTGCTTAGCAATCATGTTAAAGTAATCGAATCGCAACCCGTGAAATACTTATTATTGAGTAGTTCCGATGGCCATCTGTGGTCTTCATCGTCAGTTCCACTTCACCAAATGGAGCTTTCCGAGAGCAAATGCACCAGTTACAATAAAAATAGTCTAATCTCTATAGCTGTGCCTATAAAATTAGAGGGTTCCCTCGATTTCCATGGGATCCCCTTAACAGATTCTGATTTGGTGACAATGGGCCCACCTCGAGTATACCCTATCAAAAAAAAAAAAAAAAAAAATTTCAAAATCGGTCGACAATTGACGGAGAAATCGTGTGTGGAAATCGGTTGTCATGGTATGGGCATGTGATGCGGAGGAATGAAGAAAATGTCGTCAGGAAAGTGTTGAGTGTGAACGTGGATGGCTATACGAGTAGAGGAAGATCAAAGAAATGCTGGATGGACTGTGTGAAAGATGATATGGCTAGAGTGGTTGTGACTGCCGAGATGACGACTAATAGAAGAAAAATAGCGCCGACCGCAAATAAATTGGGACAAGGGCAGGGGAATGATGATGATGATGAATTGACGGAGAAACCGGTGGACATACATAAAGTCGAACATATAACCTCCTCCTTTTTGGAAGTCGGTTAAATATGAAATGCTGTTCATTGGTAAGCGCACCACTTGAGAACGGCTGGACCGATTTCGCAGGTTTGTTTTAAATAGTCCGAATTAGGTTTATATGGAAAGAGAAATTAGAAAAGTTGCCGACAAAATGGGAAAATTCGGGAAAAACTGGAAGTACATTTTCTATGGGAATTTTGAATGAATTATTGAGGACAGGACAACGTCTGTCGCGTCGGCTAGTAAATAAATAAAATATTAGTAGGTATGGCCTAGGTTTGACATATCGGGGATTTGGGTCTGTAAACTCATGTCACTAGAAATTCCTCATATTTCTCGTGTCGTCTAACAAAGAAAGTATTCATTGCGCTTGTTCATCCTGATAGACCTATTAAAACTAGATCGAATCATGTGCCTATGACTAGCAGGCAGCTGTAACAAAAATATTATAATGGTGCTGCTAACAATGCACTTATTGTTATCGCGATAAGAAATAGTAATAGTCAATCAATCAATCTGCCTAGCCTTTTCCCAACTATGTTGGGGTCGGCTTCCAGTCTAACCGGATGCAGCTGAATACCAGTATTTTACATGGAGCGACTGCCTATCTGACCTCCACAACCCAGTTATTGGGTAATACGATACCCCTTGGTAAGACTGGTGGTCAGACTTTCGGGCTTCTGAAGACCCGTAACGACTGCCAAAGATCCACGAATGACAGCCGGGACCAACGGCTTAACGTGCTTTCCGAGGCACGGAGGAGTCTCGATATGTACAGATGGTCACCCATCTACGGACCAACCCCGGCAAGCGTAGCTTAACCTGATGGATCGACCCTTGCGGCTGTTATTATTTGGCCACGAGAATAGTCATAGATGTTTATATACATATAATAGAGTCAGCTGACTTAAAACAGCGTGTACGTACAGTACAACTATTTTCTTAATGTCCCTAGGCAATCATCGAAATACGATGATTGCCGAGGGGTGGGACATTAAGTATGGCATTTACTTGAGCACTTGTAAGATGATAGATTGGCTTAGTAACGTCCCCCGCAGCTGCACAAATTACAGACAGAATTCGTTCTATATAAGATGCGCTAAGTTCTACAATAAATTGGTTGACTTTTCTGAATTTGACTTATTCACTACTAAGCCGCATGTTCGAATTCGAATACTTACTAAACATTGGATCGAATTGGTTCAATAACTGTTTTTATTGCACTTCATGACGAGGTATTATTATGATTGTGTGTTATTGTTTAAAGTACACACCACCATTGTAATTCATTGTTTTTCTCTGTAACAAGTTTGCTCTTCATAGTAAATTAAATGCGAAAACATGTAATTGGTTACTAGTTGATTAATTTGATGCTGTTAGTTGTTAATACTGTTTGTTTTCCGATTACAATAAAATAAAAATAAAATAAGTAAATACGATGCAATTTGATACACGTGTTTGTAATATATTCTGGATTGCTATTCATTCAATGAAGCTTATTGCTGATTGCTCATTGTATGCGTTTATTACCAATAATTCTGCTAATCCTTTCAAATCAATCTGCATGTAAAATATAAAGTGGCCAGCGGCTTCACCCGCGTGAAGGTTGGAAATTATCCCACGTAGAATACGGCCAATTTATCTTGGCAAGTGCGAACTTCGCGCAGAAGGCTGCGCAGTAAGATTTTGTAGGAATCAAATGGTGACATGTTCGGACCTGCCAAGATAAATCGGCCGTATTGTAATCGTACTACCGGTATAAAAAGTATCCTGTGTTAATTCATGTTATAAACTATCTGTGTGCCAAATATTATTCAAATCCTATTATAAGCATAATACTAATTATTCAAATATTATCGCTAATTCATGCAAGCCTAGTACTTTTTCTTAGGTTTACTGCTCAGAAATTGTGCACAACGTGTCGAGTCTTCAATTGATATTAATAATTATCTCGACTTCATGCAATCCTAGTACTTTTTGTTAGGTTACAGAGGTATTTATTTATATCCGACTTGCTAGGTATTTTTATAGGATTTTTTCATTTTTCCAAACTGACATTACTTTCTTAATTATGAACCGATTGAAATAAAACAAACAATACATATTAAGTGAAGCTTACAACAATTATAGTGAACCGCACCCAAATCGGTTAAGCCGTTTCTGAGATTAGCGCGGTCAAACGCACAGACAAACAGACAAAAATCCAATAGCATTCTGAAAGCCCTATCTGAACAGCTGGATGCCCCAATACTGAGGCATTTTGTGAATGTACTGGTGCGGCAAGGTCAACCTTGCGGTTCATAATTAATGTGTCCGGTGTGTGGTTTTAGATTTAGTTACTAACCCGTAGATTAAGCTTCTTATCCTATTTGTTTTGTTTTTTTGTTTACTAACAATTGGACCTTGTAGTCAATATAAATAAATAATAATAAAAAATAAAAAAATTCTAAAAATCATTGATTTTGGGTTCTATTGCATTAATAAAGTCCCCCAATAATAGTTTTCTCAAAATAAATATCTTCCATGTACAGACAGCGATCACTTACACTTTTATTATATGTATAGATAATTCTGCTTATTGTTTCAAATCAAACTACCCAGCCTTTTCCTAACTATGTCGGGGGTGGTATTCAGCTGCATCCAGTTAGACTGGAAGCCTCCAGTCTAACCGGATGCAGCAGAATACCAGTATCTTACATGGAGCGACTGCTTATCTGACCTCCACAACCCAGTAACTGGGTAATACAATACCCCTTGGTAAGATTGAATGTCAGACTTTTGGACTTATGACAAACAACCCGTAACGACTGTCAAAGATACACGAATGACAGCCGGGAGTAACGGCTTAACGTACTTTCCGAAGCACGGAGGGGTTTTGGTATGTAAAGATGGTCACCCATCCACGGACCAACCGCGGCAAGCGTAGCTTAACCTGATGGATCGAGCCGTGCGGCTGTTATTACTTCGCCACGAACTTTATTACCTAGCTTAGCCTTTCAAATATCGTAAGATATTGTTATTCTGTGATTAAAAAAATGTTTGTTTAAATATTGAAATGGATAAAGAATTTATCACCAATAATTACTAATTATTAAACAGGGTAGTTTGTAATGAGGCCATAAGGGGAGCGTGCGTTGCAGCTACCGGAAAACGTTCTTAGGACATCAACCAAAACTTTTGGAATAATTATTAATGGCTGGGCGAGCTACATTCAAGTTGGTCACAGTCATAGATAAATCCAAACCGGTTATGGTTTTTTAAATTTTATGGTCACATTAAATAATTCCTAATTTAGGACCTCAAAATAGGAATTATTTGAGGTTCGATTTAAGACATGCCTTTTATTTTTATGACGCTAATTGATGCAATTTCATTTCGTATAAGGATGAGGGGCTCGTGGCTAAGTAATAAAAAATGCACGGGTCGATCGATACGCTTGCCGCGTTTGGTCCGTGGATGAGTGACCATCTTTACATACCAAGAACCCTCCGTGCCTCGGAAAGCACGTTAAATCCGTACCCCGGCTGTCATTCGTGGATCTTTGACAGTCGTTTCAGGTTGTCAGAAGTCCAAAAGTCTGACAACCAGTCTTACCAAGGGATATCGTATTAACCAGTAACTGGGTCGTGGAGGTCAGATAGGCAGTTGCTCCATGTAAAATGCTGGTATTCAGCTGCATCCGGTTAGATTGGAAGCCGACCCCAACATATTTGAGAAAAGGCTAGGCAGATATGGATGAAAAGACTACTGGACCAACTGAAGTTACAAAACCAAGTCAAGTCAAAAAACTTTTGCCAATATTTAACCGAGAACTGGGTTATTATATTTTTATTTTTAAACATGATGATTTAAAAT
This sequence comes from Dicycla oo, assembly GCA_948252095.1. Lineage (NCBI taxonomy): Eukaryota > Metazoa > Arthropoda > Insecta > Lepidoptera > Noctuidae > Dicycla > Dicycla oo. The sequence continues at coordinate 33,220,707 of OX411711.1, forward strand.
TTCATCTCACCTAACAAAAGGTCTGACATCACCCTCATTGGCAGTCTGTAGGTGTTGATAGTACAAATGTCGATGCTGCTTAGCGATGATCACCGGTGGGTACCCAGCCTGCATCAGCAGCAGGTTCATGAGCAACCTGGAGGTGCGACCGTTGCCGTCTATGAAGGGGTGGATGTGAACCAGTTTGTAGTGGGCTAGGGCTGCATATCTGAAATTGTGAGAATTAGAGTGTTAGACGTTTAATGTTATAACTGTAAAAGTTCCATTATGAATTGTTATCTCATTATTCCTCACACAATCCATTCATATTTTCTTTGGCCTTCTCTTCCTCTCCATCCATGAACATTTATATTCATCACTCTTTTAGTCATAGGGAATATTTCCAAATACAGCAAAATTGGTGGTCGAGATAAATATTATGAAGGCATAGAAAAACAGCCTTAAATAAAATTATCAAAAATTAGCTATAAATAAAATTGTGTGTCTGTTTGTAATGTCAAAATACCGGCTTTTTAAATGCATATAAAAGTATACACTTACGCTACCTATAACAATTTTTGTCTTTCTGTCAGTTTGTTCTGGCTAATCACCGAAACGGCTAGGAGTAAATTAGGCTACTTTTATTTTAGAAACAAATAAAATAAAAATAAAAACTCATGAAATTGTGAACGAAATCCGATTCAAATAGGGAAGCATCTCGGAGGAGGCCGGATCGCCCCAACGCGTATGTATACGTACATACATCAGCGGTGGGACGACCCAGACTGCCAAGCATTTCTTCTCTTGCAACCGAGCGGGTGGGCAGATTGCGGATAGCCCGACTCCGGTTGCGGGACCGACGGCCAACGTCGATCAACGTCGCACCCGGAGCATCCCGAAAGAGATCCCGGACAAGTTCCCGAAGGTCAAATCCCAGGCGGTAGGTAACCTATGAACCCTTTTGCATGTACTCATAATCCAAAGAAGTAATTTCCTTCTTATCCATACTTTCCCTTTTTCTTATCCATAAATCCCAGGCCAACTCCCAGACCTAGGTTACCTAAATAACCCTTAACACTATCATCCACAAATATGTCCCTCCCTCTCATCGCTCCTATATCCCGTAGGTCCCAGAAGAGGGGTAACCTCGCTTCCATAAAAGTCCACCCCCAAAACCATGAAGCAGCCGGATAAAGTTATTACCCCGGCCAAGCCGGGAATCCCACACCGCTTCGGCGATCAGCCTCCAACGTAAACTGGGGGGAGGGGGGGGGGGGGGGGCACCGCACTGCGAATTGGTGCCCCGCTTACTCAGAGCTGCCAGCTGCTGAACAAGCGGCAACAATCCAGGCTGCGACTTACGCGCCAAAAACACAGACCACGGCTGCGATCAACGCGCCAAATGCCCCCACTCCAGCTACGACTCACACGACCTACACCCATAGCACTATGTATGCCTTCCACGAGCCTCTGGCAACAGAGCATCGTGCAAAAGAGTGTCACCTACAACCCAGACAAACACCCATTACGAGCCTAGACAGCGAACTTCGCACGTTGGCACTCCAACGCGAGAGGATTGAAAGCAGGCTGGACGACCTAACAAAAGGACAGAGGGAAGGAAGACGAGCCTGGCAGCTCTATCACTCTCTCGCATGATGAAGTACGCCTGCTGCGACAAAAGCGCGAAAAACTCATGGCCCTGGGCCGGCAGTCTCGACATAGGTAGCGATCGCTATACGACCGAATTCGGTCGCTAAGTCCTAGTGGGGTCCCTAGACGGTCCAAATTGCATGACAAACACGAAAAAATCACATGCTTGTCAAGCAACTTTGACTGTATAGATACCCCACTAGGACTTAGCGACCGAATTCGGTCGTATAGCGATCGCTACCTATGTCATAACTTCTCCCGCTCTGGATGGAGCGGGAGGGCGTGTCAGACTTCTACTGACTAAAACCCACCCGTGTTCCTTCATTTGCCTGTACCAGGGCCACGGTAACTCTTTCGAACAACCCGCAACCCTGGCGGGCATCGGCCCTAGCGGACCCCTTCAGCTAGTGCTGACATCTCTTTGAGGCGCGCGTGGAACACAACGCGCCGTCGACCCGGGCCTGGTCCTTACCGGACGGCGAGCTACCCGTTGCTCGCCATCCGCAAGCCCGCGCCTACGGTGGCCGGGAATCGGCTATCGATTCCCGACGCCCAGGGCGTCTCCTGCGGCCCAGGGTGTCTTCTGCGGGAGACTGCCGGCCCTGGAGAGAGAATTAGACGACCGAAAGCGCAAAATCCGCGTAGGCACTAGCCAGCGCGAAGCGCGATCGGACGCCGAAGGGGAAGTACGCGCCAGCCGCAAGTCTCATTTTATATACATAAGTCTATGGCCGCAAGTACGCGAAGGGGAAACCCAGCCCGAAAAGCGGCCGGACGCGGAACCAAGTGGGCGGCGGCAAGTCCGCGTAGGGGAAACCCGGCGCGAAAAGTCTCCGTACACGACAGTCTGCCAGGGGCGCCAGCCAACCCAAAAACACTGGACGGAACCTACGACCGATCTCGACCCAGACATAGGAGGAAAGGGCAATCCACGTCGGCACCTTGTCAGGCACCTCAAGTCAGAAAGAACGCTAGGCGAAAACGAAATAACAGCGAGAGCGGGCGATGTGATGCGGCGGGGAGTGTCGGGGGACTAGCTTCTGCCCGCGACTTCGTCCGCATGAAACTGTTGTAGTTTCATGCGGACGAAGTCGCGGGCAGAAGCTAGTACTAAAATGAAGATACTTAAAGTCATATTTAAAACCAACAAGAACCAACAAGAACTACACAGCTGTAAGAAGGAATTTAATCATTAATTCATTTTGATTATTCTGACAACAGTTTGTTATAAAAATAGCTACAGTTACAAAGTCAATTAGTAATTAAAGCATAATATTTATGTTCTTGGAAATGAAAGTGAAGTGAGTATGTTCAGTGCCTCACAAAACTTTTACTTTCTATTTGTTGTGTGTTATGTTACCTATTAAGATGTTAACTATTAAGCCCTACCATAAAATTGCGTTTTGACAGATTAGATGTATTGAAGCACGGCGATATATCACATTATGTAGCAATTTGGCAGTTGTAATTACGTTTATTTTGAGTCTCATATTTTTTTTTTTTTGCTTGTGAGTATGAAATTTTAATTTCTTATGAAGTAATATTTATTCTGGTGTACATTTTATGTAATAATATTACTTAATGTAGTAAGGAGAAATTTACAGTTAATTCTGAGCGTTTATTGTAGTTTTATGGTTTTGAATGGGATTTTTTTCACACATATTTCAAAGTTCTGAGGCTAAAACACTATTTAAGAGATATTATTATATAATTTTCATTTAATTTGTTTACGTACTAAAACACTATTTAAGAGATATTATTATATATTTTTCATTGATTTTGTTTAATCCGCAAACTCAAAAAAAAACCAATCCTGTATTTTATGAAAAACTTCTTTGGAATTTTGGCTTTATTTATATAGATAAGAAAAATTGCGAAAAACGAGGCCGCTATGAACTTTATAACTATTCTCCACCACTCAATTAGTCAAAGTTGTCAAAGTCTTTTGGATTCTCACAATAAGAATGCCAAAGGCCAATTTATGCAAAACCATGGTCAAAATCAGCTGTCCCATACATTTTGACGGGTTAAACAAACATGAATGTATGGGACAGCAGATTTATTTTTTCACGAATTCAGGCTTGGTCCCATAGTAAAAGTTGTTTGTTATCATAAGTACAATCATGTGTTTAAGTATCGGTCTCTAATTACCAGTCACCCTATATATGCCTCTTAAATAAAATACAAACAGAAATTACTTACCTAACAGGATGCAAGTCCAAAGCATCTTCAGAATTCAACCAATCTAAAAACTGAATCATTAGCCTCTGTATTTCAGATGGTCCGGGAGGAATATGGCCACCAACGTAAACTTGTGTTCTACGAAACTGACCCCCCTCAATAGGATCAACATGACCCAACACTCTTTTATGAATCTCTAGTATGTCACCCATTGTGATAGCCCGTAAACGGTACAATAACGTGGAGTTAATATACTTCATTGCTGCATCAAGACCTAAGATTTCATTATGCTCATCTATACTTTTTCCTGACACTGCTATCCTAGTTTCCAATACACTTCTTGTCTGTTGTAAAGTCATTGTATTTCCTTCTATGGCAACAGTGTGGTAGATATGTTGGAAGTATGCCTCTTTCTTTGCTCTTCGTAAAGCTGAGTTACTTTCTGGTATTGATGACAGTGCGTCCCTCTTGTCATCAATCTTTCTCAACATTTCTCTGTCTAAGTTCTCTACTATGCTGGCAGTGCGTTGTCTGTTCTCTAAGGCACCAGTGTGCTCTGGATAATTAGTTAAAGCCAAGGTATACAGCTGGTCTGCTCTGACCACATCCTTTTTAGTATCTTCCAAAAACTCACCATAGTGGTTGAGTATGTCAGCGTGCTTCGGAGATAAAGCAAATGCATGTTGAAACAATTTCAGTGCTTTCTCATCTTTGCCTACCTTCTTCATTTCCAATGCAGCATTCAGGGAAACGACTGCCTCTGCATCGCGAGTCCTATCGAGCGCTCTCAGCGGGGACGGATCCAGATTATGCTCAGAAATAGGTTCTAAATAGTTACCGTACAATCCATCTGGTATGGGCGCAAATGGCTTCGTGAATTTCACATCGTAATTCACCAATTTGTGTAAGGATATCACAACAGCAAACGTACACACCACGCTTGATAATATTAGCACAGTTTTACATCTATCTGCGATCATTTTTGAGTTAATTTTCCATTTACAACCGCACTTCATGGTTTCAGTTTCGTTTTGCCTACCTATAAACAACATGATTGCGTCGTTCACTAGAGCATATGTTCAGCGATAAAATCTCTGTAATGACTGTAAAAGTTTTAGATTTCATCGTGTATTGCAATAATATTTCTAAACTCTAATAAAAGAAAACCACGTAAGGTCACTATTGACATTCTATTGGCATTATATTTGGCAGAATGCGTCAAAGTCAAACTGTCAAAATAAATTGGTGTTGCAAGGGTAGAACGCCTGTAATCATAATCGTCGTATTTATCTCAACATCATTATTACAACAATCGGGGAAGCGCTAACACCCACGAAATTCATTTCCATGACTAAACCACCACCATTAGCATGAATAGAAAGGAGAATGGGTAGAATCACAGAGTACTATTTTTATATTAGGTAAAAAAGGAGTATGTGTATGTTTGTATATGTCCGCGGATTTTCTCAAAAACGAAAGAACCAATTTTGATATTTTTTTCACAAACGCTACATACTTTCAGGAAGGTTTTAGTACATAAATAAATTAGGTAATTATTATTACGTACGAAGTTGTACATACCTATGCATAAATGCACTGTATCTCCGACATTTCTAAGCGGATTTTGATGATTCTTCTTTTCGTTCGTGAGGCAGAATCGTCCTATGAGCGGCCAGGAATGGTAAATTTTTACTATTGACGTAGAGGCCAGCAGGTTAAGCTACCCGAAACTGTAAAATTTTCCCAATCAACTATGAATCTAATATTTTTAGCAATAAAGTTGAAAATCTATTAAACAGATTGTAGTAGCTTGATGTGCTGGCGTCTGTACATTATATGCCGTTTATTTTTGCAGAATATTAAAGGAGGGGAAGAACAAAACCTCACTTTTCCATTTAAAACAAAAATGTTTTTTTTTAGTGGATGAGCAAAATGATGTTAAATTGAATAAAGCAAATAAGTAAAACCTTATCAAAAACACCTCTTTTCTTATATAAATTTTCATTTGAAATAGAGAGTTTCGAACAAAACCACACTTTATACTTTAAAAAAATCAGTCTCCCTTGATTATTTCCAAAAGCTCACTTTATTGGAGTAAAATTCAATGGTATCACTGAGACTTCATCAAAACCACAGAAAAACGTTGAGTTTAGAATAAAGGTGTTAAACTTCTAATGCATGGTCTTTTTGCTAAATAGTTTATGGTAGTTTTATTTTTTGAAACAATTATGCAATGACTACAAAAAAGTACCTGAAATCAGAAATTTAAAAAGAATACGCATCTATAAAGAATTAAAAGAAACTCGAGCTGGGCAAAGAACAATTTACTTGACAAAATTATTTGAAACATTTAAATATGAGAGTGACAGCGACACAGGAGTAATATTGCTGAAAAAAGGTTAAAATCATCCTAAACTGCTACAACTACTTTCACTGGGACGGGACATACATAGCAGGCGCTAAAAAGAAAGACATTGACAATTTATTGGTGAAACAATTTGGAAATAAGTGGAGGGATATTGAAAAGCTTCAATGGTACGTTGGGATCTTAGATAATAGTTCTTCACATACGATAGAAGTTGGAGATGCCGGAGATGTCAGTGAAAATGAAGAGTGTGATTGTCTTGAACCTGACACCAACACTATAAGAATTTAGATACTTACTGATTTGGTGATAATCAAAATGATGAGTGATTTTGTCATAAGGCTTAAATAATAATACTTTAAAATAATAATAAGGGGGCACTGGTTGTGATGATTAAAATAAGAATATGCCAAAGCTCGTACAGTCATGAGAACAAAATATATTTTTTTAAAGTAAGGTTATCTTTTCAGTCATTTTCAAAACCACACCTTTTTTTTTTGGTAAATATCATAACCTCGCTTTTCCAGAAGTCAAAACCACATTTTTCCAAAAATGTTTAATCAAAACCTCACATTTCCAAATTTAATTTCAAAATCTTAGCTAAGATTCTTATCATTTTTATCAGTCATTTGGTCCATCAGATTGACTGAAACACTACTTTAAATGACACAACTAAAACAAAATGCAGATGTTGTATGCACCTAGTCAGTTAGTTATTTACATTTTACTGTTTTCTGCAAAATCAGAAAAAGTGGAAAAGTGAGGTTTTGTTCTTCAAAATTAACAAACGCACTTTTTAAAATGTATGTTGATAATTTTAATCACGAGTAGATCCTCCTTTGTTCATTAGAAATGCTACCATTTGTTCTGGAAGAGATTGGTACAGATTTTTGATGTTTTCTTGTTTTCATTCCTGTAATATATTTTATTTCAAATCTTTGATGTCTTGAAATTGACTGCCATTGCTGTATACGGCTCGTGTTAAATCCACAGAACAATAATATTCAGTTATATCTGACCAACAATTTTCTATTACGTTTAGGTCAGGCGACCTAGCTGGTCAGTTCAATATTTTGATGTCGTGATCTGACAAATCCGTACAAGGCGTGAATAAGTTCATAAGTCGACTTGCAAGTAATTTTTAATTGTATAAAAATGGCATGGAATGCCTAATTTATATGGTGAATAAAAATGAGTAAGTCGATAAGTTAATAATTCTCGGCAAACTGCACTTGTGTATGTTAATATGAATTCGATTCCAGATGCCATTTTTATACAATTCAAAATTTCGTGCAAGTCGACTTATCAACTTATTCACGCCTTGTACGGAAATATTTTTGAACAAACTTCGCGGCCGTGCACCCTGGCATTATCTTATTGAAAACTGTAATTTTCTCCAGCAATCGTCTTCCAGTATTTTGTCAACTGTTTATCTAGGGTATTTATATAGTCTTGAGTTGTTGACTTTTTAATTTCCCAGTTAAAAACACTACCATGTCTGTTTTTCCATGTTAACCAATTGCCGCCCACAGCATAAGACTACCAGTTGTCGTTAAATGGGAGGACCCATTTGACGACCACGAGCCACGAGTCACGAGCGTGTTTAATTAGTCACTAATTACCAGTCACCCTAAAAAAATCAGCTTAAATTAATAATAATAATAATTTTGACGAGTTATGCGAACGTGAATGTATGGAACAGCTGATTTTTTTCGCGAATTTAGGTTTGGTCCCTTTTCAATCAGAACATTTTTTAAATTCACAATCTGCACAAGTGTTTAATATGCCCAATTATAGTTTAGTATAGATTTTTAGTATAGTTTTAGAGTAATAAATACCTACTACCTTTCCGTTTCTGTAGCCGCTAGATGGCGCTTTTTTTCACTAGCTCAACGTTTCGGTAAAACATAACTCCGAAGAAAAATATAGGACATAGTTAATAATGTACCGATACTTCTTTTTTCAGTCACATCAACGTTGGATTGGAGAGATTGTTGGTCTCAAAAAGTTGTGTAAAATAGTGATTCTACGAAAAATCGTTAGTACCACTGTAATATATAGTTTTTTTTATTGCGTCCAGGTAACCTAAGCCTGGAAGTCAACCATCATTCAAGGGCACGTCACGCTCTGAAAAACATAGTTGTGTTATTTAAAATATTGGATTGTTATAAGTCAAATGATAGTGTTTAGGCTCGTCTGCTCATCGTCGATTAGCAGCATGTGATACATAAATACATTGCCTACAGAATTCAGTAAGGCGCAATTAATATTATCGTGACAGTGGCGCCGATTCCCTTGTTTACAAACTAAACTAAAAAGTTCAGCACCTACATCTTTTTCTTTCTGGAAAAGGACTGAAGATAAATATAAGTTTAGTCCTGACAAATTAGTCTGCGCCTGACGTAAATTGACGTATTTTTATTGAGCCAATTTTTTAATCACGTCTAAACTTGTCTATAGAGTATCTTAATTTGACAGGACTAAACTAATATTTATCGTCTGTCCTTTTCTTAATGAAATAGAAAGAGAAAGATGCACTGAACTTAAATTCAGTTTAGTTTGAGAACATGGGAATCGGCGCCATTGTGTGTGAAAAAATATAAAGTGACACTTCGTAGCTAGCCAACCGCACGAGCGGTCAAAATATTTTCTGTCCTCTGTAATGTAGCAAAATTAATAATTATTTATGCTACAAGTGCGGAAAGTAGGTGATTCTCATCATGTATCATTCAACGTTTTAGTATGCATTGTACGAAGAAATAAAAAAAATATATATTGAAAAAGTATTTTTCTTTTGATTTAGCCGATAAGAGGCTGTTGTTGGCATTTTGTGCTTCTTGAATAATATTTTCCGTGTCCCTTCGTCCAGCATACTCACCATGGAATCCTGATATTTCATGAATGTCAAAAAACTGTTCTGAAATAGTGCTAAATAGTGCCCAAAGGAAAAAAATAGTGCTCTTGTACTTGCGAAGTTATAGCCATAGTTCGATGAGTATGCTGGACGAAGGTTTCGCCCAGCATACTCACCTCCGTCCGGAGAATCTGTATACGCTTCAAACATAATTCATACTTCAAAAAATAGTTCCCAAATAGTGCCAAACGGTGCCCAAAAAGAAAAAACAGTGCTCGAATAACTTCGGAGTTATAGGCTTCGTTCAGTGAGTATGCTGGGCGTAGGTTCTACGCCCAGCATACTCACCTCAGTGCGCGAATATCGAACGAGCTATAGGTACAATTTACGTCTCAAAAAATTGTGCTTGAAATAGTGCCCAATATCAGTCCAATTTTTGCTTGACTTTTGACCTAGAAAACCATTAAATTTGATTGTAAACTTCTACATACATTACATTGAGTACAGTCGAATACAATATTATTAACTTTCTTTCTAACAATTTTTGTCTTGTGTAAATTATTAATTGTCTATGTAAGGGAGTATTTACTTTAGAATCGCAATATTATTAATTACACATTATTTTAATAATACTTTATAATAATATGATTAAGCCTTCGCGCGTCGCATGGGACCCCGGTAGCTAGGAACAATGATTTTATATATTTTGTCTAGATCACGGCGCTTGAAGGATTAAGATATCAAATGAAGTAAATCATGCATGAAAAATAAAGTTGCTGTTATTAATGCTTACATTACAACTGACAAAATTATTCAAAATAATCATTTTCCGGATCAAGGACGGTACCACAACGTTTACGGAATTGACCTGTATTCCTCATGTGATAAAGTTCAATATAGTGTGGCAGTAATGGATGCACGTACGGTCAATAGGTATGGGGCTTACGACGCGCGGCGCCCGCGACGCAAATGAATATGTTTATGTTTAAATACTAGATGGCGCTGCCCTAACATCTTACGATTATTAGACAAGACTGATCTGTATTTTGAAGGTGATAAGGGTCCATTTTGTGTCACAAAGCGACGCGCGGCGCCCGCGACGCAAATGAATATGTTTATGTTTAAATACTAGATGGCGCTGCCCTAACATCTTACGATTATTAGACAAGACTGATCTGTATTTTGAAGGTGATAAGGGTCCATTTTGTGTCACAAAGCAATCGAAACGAACAAGCGCTTCTCAGTTTCTTTGTTTGTTTACTTCGTCGCACATCATTATAATAACGCCTGCTTTTGAGTTTGACTACATAGTGGGTTGCAAAACCAAACAATGTGTTGGTGATGTCATTATTTACCTATATAAAATTGTGTATCTAGTACGTAATCAATATAGGAGCTGCACCCAAATCAGTAAGTATATTTCAATTTATAATAGTGGCATTTAACTAAATTGATTTTACACTCATTCATTAATTGCACTGTAAAACTAGGTAGCAAGCGAGTTGTTTTTTACAAAAACACGTTCATTTTTTCGTTGAATATGACACTGTACACTTAAAATTAAGGACATGCTTAAGAAGTTTTAAAAATGGGTACCTACTTAGTTACTTTTTTAAAGGTTTGATGTAGGTAGGTACACACATAATAACGTAATGTAACTTGTTTGTTTATCTAATTGGATCTCAAATACCTATTTATATACCTACTTCTGCGGAGGCCTGGTTTTATCCTCCAATTCTACTGGAAATGAAACACTGTCTTATTTGCTAGGATATAATTTACTTTTCTTCAATTTTTTTATTACAAGCTTGTCCTCGTTACCCGTCAGGATCTGTTCTCGTCTTAAGTTCACGTTAGTTACATTTCAATATCGAAATAGGTAGAATCAGTCAGCGCGAGCGTCGGTAGTAAGTATAAACGTAACTATAGAATTAACACAGATGTATTTTTTAGATAATATGACGTGAAGTGAAGACTATTACCGATTGTCATCCGGCGAATGCACTTAAACTTTTAAGTGTCGTCAACCTATTCATCACATTTTCTATGGGAGTTGTGACTTCGGGAAATCGTCTTCAGCCTCGTGTTTTGCCCCTTCGCTATTTATAATAGAAATCACGCTAAAATAATGGAAAACACGTAAGTGCTTAAGTACCTTTAGAGGAAGGCTGGAGCCTGTCATACCTATATTAAATTATTTAAATACGTGTTATTTTCAGATTATCTTGAAGACACAAGGTTTACCACGTTAGAAGACAACTTTTTCTGACTCGTACTGCGTGAGCGGTGGGGCCCGTTATGTTTTTTACATCTATAGTTGGTATTTTCAGGTAATATAGGTAGTATAAGTACACAAGTGTTCATAATGTTATTGATGTTGATTTATATGTTAGTTAGTTAGTTGTTATTTCATATTATGTTAATATTGAAAACAAATGGCATAATAATTTGTGATAATTCTTGTGAATCTAACGACATGGATCAGCAAGGAAAACGAGGGCCTAAACCAAAGGTTTCATTAGAAACGCAAAAATTAGTAATTTCAGAATTCAAAGATGACTTTTTTAAAAATATTCCTTCCGCAAATGACTCAATTTATAAACAAATTCAAACACGGTTAAATTACAAAATGAGTATTAAATCAATCATATTAAGCATAAAACGAAATTACGAATACTTTTTTGGTGTTGATAAAAAAGAAATAATTCGTAATAATGATTCTAATTTGATAAATCAAAAGTCTACATCGTCATCAAACGAAAGCATTAATAGTGTTTCGGAGAACACCAGTACGCATACATTTTATATGGATACAATAACTTGGGATAGTATTAAGCCTCAAAGGTATTTTTATCACCGAAATAGCAAAATCGCCCCTGGTAGTCTGTATAATGTCAGACGTAAATTAAAACCAAACCAATGGACTAATGTAATTCAAATGCATCTATGGAAAGAAATAAGATCTTTATGCACTTGGTGTTTTAAAAATAATATTGTGAAAGACAATTACGAAATCAAATGCACAGGATATTGTAATCAATGTCACGCAAAAATAATTATAACAACTAACTTAGAAACGGAAAATTTAATTAAACTAGAATGTTGCATAATTAATGAAAATAAAAAGTACTCTCATAACACCAGTAAAAAAAACCGATTACGGTATTACCAAATAAGGGAATTAGGTGAAAAATTACAACACGAAGCAGCAGCTTCTATAAGATATAAATTAGCCTCAACTTTAATGAAGAAAAATGACAAGGAACCTCCAGTATTGCCAAAATTACAAACACTACATCGAATTAAACATGAAAATAAAAAAGTTGATGTTTTCCATCCCAACCCAATATTGTCACTTACTTGTATGTGTGTTTCACCACCTTTTGATAAATGTGTTAGATATGTTTCTGCTTTTCCATTTTATACATTTTACTGGACGGACGATCAAAAGAATTATTATAAAAAATGCCAAAAAGAGTTTAATTATATTAGAGTTTCTATAGACGCAACAGGTTCTATATTTAATAAAAATCTTCGGCCTGTCGTCAATGAACACACACAACTATCTCAAGAGTCGCAAAGTCCTATATTTTTGTATGTTATGATGACAGATACAACCGTTAAAAGTAGCGTGCCAATTTCACAGTGTATATCAGAAAGTCACTCTTTAGATACTATTGCTAGCTGGTTACAATCTTGGTTGGCTAATGGAAAACCTCCAAATGAAGTAGTAACTGATGATTCCGCAGCTTTAGTAGGTGCGGTGGTAAAAGTATTTTGTGGTTATAAATCCACCTCTGACTACTTAAATACATGTTTTAATATTTTAGAAAATAGAACCAAAAAAATTCCAACCTGTTATGTTCGCCTTGATACTTCGCATTTCATAAAAACATTGTACAATCAAAGTATTTTCAAAAATATAGACACTAGAGTAACAAAATTTTTTGTTGATTGTATGATTCTGATTAAAAAATGTGTTTCATACGGAGAGGTAAAGAAAATTATAGAAAATGTTTATATTATAGCAAATAATAAACACCGCGGCAGTAGAAATGGAAATTTAACACGGTGTGAAACGGCGATTTTAGAATTAAAAAACCGGATCAAAACTAATTTGCAGGAATGTGAAATACAAAATGTAGATTCGGAAAATCACGTTCCAATTAAACATTCTTTATGGGAGGGATTAGATAAAGAAGAAAACCCGCTTCTGAAAATGTATAAAGATCTTGAGGAGAAAGAAGATTTAATTAAACAATTGTGTGATCAAGAAACTGAAATCGAAAATATTTATTACTTGCCGGAAATAAAGGACACTTTGATTAGGATTCTTAAAAAACTTCCACTATGGGGAAATATAATGATGACTTATTTTAACAGTAATTATTGTACTCCAACCAGTTCAAATGTAGAAAGTTATATGAAAGACGTAAAAAAGTTATTTTTTAAAACAAATTCAAATAAGTACCGCGTAGATGAGTTTATTATTAAACACGAGCCTTGATAACCGGTTCCATACGCTTAGCCAAAAGTGACTTGATTGATGTTCAAGAAGGAACTGAAAATATTGTCGATGAAAAAAATGAAATAAGTGACCATAACACACCACAAATAAATACTCTCGTCAATGATGAATCATTTTATGAAAACTCAATTTTTAGGAGCGAACCAAATTATATTGAAGACTGGCGGGGACTGGTGTCTAAACAGAAGAAAAATAAAAAACGAATCAATCGTCGTACAAAATTACATATTTTACAAAACGGCAGTGTTTCTACTTCAGGAACATACAGATTCACGTTTATTAATACGTGTGCTTTTGATTCCGTGGTCCAAAGTTTTTCAATTGCATATTTAGATAGACCTAATATTAGAAAATATATCTATGATAAAAAAAACGATCTTTCACAACTGACCAGAAGTTTGATCACGTATGACAATCTAAAGAAAATCACTAAGAAGGCTAGAAAACCAAAAGATATTTACACTACTCGTTCTAAGGTATTGGCTAAAATATATGATACTGTGGAATCCGATTTTAGTAGTTGCAAAAATTGTGAGTGTAATGTAACTTTTATAATAGATAACATACAAAGTTATGGTTTTTATAGTGCTAATAGATACTTAAATTGTACAAACCAGAACTGTGAAATCAATAAAGGTTCTGGCACAAAATGTAGTTGGATTCCAATAAATGTAAACATATTGACGACTCAAGGTATTGGAGCCCTTAATGAAGCTCTATTAGTAAATGATACTGAAAGGAAATGTAAATACCAATTATGTAACGGTAAAAACGCATACAAATATGAAGTACTAGACTTCGTATTTATTGAAATTAATACTTCAATTGAAATAGAAATTGATGAAATTCCTAAAGAGATCATAATAAACGGTGACACCTTTAAAATTCTGTCGGTAATAGATTTTACAAATGGTGAATCAGGACGCATGGGGCATTACAAGTCAAAGTGCTATCGATTGCTAAAGAGAACTTGGAACTGCTATGATGACCTTAGTAAAAAAGTTTGTAGTAATTCCCAATATACTGTACCACACTGCATTATTTATACGCGAATGTAAGATGAAGATATATGCAACAACAAATTTAATTGCATTGAGCTCTCGAATAGATTGTGTTACTTAGTACCTAGAACTGTTATTCGGCGGGAGGTGCGCGCACCTCGACTATTCTACACTGCGCGATGTAGAACGAAGGCTGGGGTGCGAGCCCCTCTCCGCCGACTTTTAGAAACCTATAACTCACAATTCATTGATCTTGATATTTTCGCGCTATCGCAATCTAAATTTAAAAGAATGGTTTCACAATCTCTTGCAAGTCGCCCATAAGAGTCGCTCTTGTCATCCACTTCCTTCGATTCGTCGGTATATAGTGTTTTTCTTCTAAATATGTACATTATTTTTTATTTATTTTTTCTCATTTAACATGCGTTCGTTATCATACTCCCATGTCACCTCGTGGACAATAGTGTGGGTTATACGTTTTTTCGACTGTAATATAACTACATTTTGTAAATGCTGTACTGTATAACTGTTTTTTGTCCCAAATAAATAAAATAAAAAAATAAAATAAAGATCGGTCCTAACTTGTTAGTTCCTATTTTGTTATTGTTTGTTTGTTTTTTTTTGTTCTTGTAAAAGTTATTTTATTAATAACTTACAGAAATGTGATTATAAACTGTGATTGTTAATTTGTAATTACTATAGGGTATTTAATATTAATAAAAAAAACGTGATTATAAACTGTGATTGCTCAATTTATACTTATTTGTAAGATAATTTTATTGTGATTAAAACGTTGTAGCAGTAAAACAAAGTACAAGTACCTACGTGTTATATTTTAGAAAGTTTTACCAATATTTGGCTAAACATTTTTTTATATGTATATTATATACAATATTAAAACTACAATTTTTTCTATTTACATTGATTATATTATGAATGTTAACAAAAGCTGTGAACTAGTTAACTAGAATTCTGATTACTTTGGCCCTTTAAATAGTAATAAATAACGTAAGTAATTAAAAATGTTTTTTATTGCTAAACCTTTCATTGATGAAACTATTGGAAAGAGTTTTAAAAATTTGTATAACTATGTCACAGTACTAGTTTTGACTGGTTATAAGTTTTGCCTGCAACATATATACAAAAAGAAACTGTATAATTTCCTTTTTACAATTTTTCAAGATATTAATTTTATTGGCTGCAAATGACTGTTTTTATTCAGACAAACACACAATGCAATGAAGTAATAGACTTCATTTACGCTTAAAGTTTCATTCATTTATTATTATTTATAAAATATATAATAATGCATTTAATCGAAAGTTTTTGACATGTGAGAAAATACCATAATTATTTCCAATAACATGAAGTCTACAATTAGAAAGTTTAATATTTTTGTCCAAAAACATGTGTCGACGACTGTACCCCATTTTACGTTAGTATGTAGAAGTTTACATTAAAATTTAATGGTTTTCTAAGTCAAAAGTCAAGCAAAAATTGGACTGATATTGGGCACTATTTCAAGCACAATTTTTTGAGACGTAAATTGTACCTATAGCTCGTTCGATATTCGCGCACTGAGGTGAGTATGCTGGGCGTAGAACCTACGCCCAGCATACTCACTGAACGAAGCCTATAACTCCGAAGTTATTCGAGCACTGTTTTTTCTTTTTGGGCACCGTTTGGCACTATTTGGGAACTATTTTTTGAAGTATGAATTATGTTTAAAGCGTATACAGATTCTCCGGACGGAGGTGAGTATGCTGGGCGAAACCTTCGTCCAGCATACTCATCGAACTATGGCTATAACTTCGCAAGTACAAGAGCACTATTTTTTTCCTTTGGGCACTATTTAGCACTATTTCAGAACAGTTTTTTGACATTCATGAAATATCAGGATTCCATGGTGAGTATGCTGGACGAAGGGACACTATTTTCCGGGGTTAAATTAATTGATTCGCACAGATTTACATAGATCGACTCCGAACTGAGCACAAACTACGTACTAGGAACTAAGCAAGAAATAAGTAAAAAGTGAGCTTATTTTAAATACATGCACGCTCAGCATATCTACTACTGCGCATGTGCAAACAGCTACCACGTCGTATCGCAAAAAGGCACGAACAAAGTATACGTTCAGCCAAACATATTTAATGAATATTTAAAATTAATTTATTGATCAAAATCAAAATCTAGCTAGAGTAGGTAATTAATAACACGTTTAATGAAGTATTATTTTTATTGTACCTTATAAATGAATGATAATCTGTACTTGACTAATTTGTGATACTTTTCTCAAATAATAAAAACTCTTTGCGTCGGGCTAACGACGACGGAGTTGAAAATTAAAAAAAAAAAGAACTGAAAAGTAAAAAGTAAGTATTAGTGCGAAAACGTGGAACTTTCCGCACTTTGCCTGCTTGGAAAACCTATTCTTTATATGTCTGTGTACAAAACACTCTTTCCGAGTACGTGCATTGTAAAGTAATTTACAAAAAATCATGGTTAACATTGAAGACACCAAAATTCTAAAAAATCACCTTTTATGTCTTGTTAGACATAACAATTGGCGGCCGTCACAGGACACGAAAAACTAAATTTGCAAAAATTGGTTCGTTGAATCGTCACGTGGCGTGATCATCGAGACCACAAAAGGCCGAGTTCCCGTCCGTGAAGCTGAAACCAACGAATATCCTGAAGCCTAAGCATCGATGCAGCTAAATTATTGACACAGGTGGACGGATGAAAAAGCAAATTGCACAACATTCATGTGAACCGGATACCTACATACGCTGCTTTGCATGAATACCTGCACAAACCAAAAATTTGAAAATACTGGTTTATAACACAGCCAAATGCAAAATAGTCCTTATTTCATGGTTAGTAAGACTCACATTCATAACGGCAAAACCGCCCGTTTTGCGCGGCAATTTTGGTTTGTGGGGGTATTCATGCAAGGCAGCGATAAGTTAAGTGTGCAATTATTTATTTAATGCTGAAGCTGAATATCATTCAAAGTCAAAGTTTTATTTGAGCAAACTTGATTGTAATCCATAATTCACTATAATATCTGTATTCTATTAAAGATAGATTCATTATTAATATTTAGTTTTATTCAAATTAGGAGTTACAACATGCTCTATATCTAAGACCCCCATAGACAATCATAGATAATCCTATATCTCTTCTAGAACACCCCCTTTAGTATTATTAATTGTGAACATTAATTAAACAAATAACCATAAAAAATATTAAACATAAGGGCCGGTTTTTTGATCCGTTGTTAACACAACCTATGGTTAAACATAGTAACTACTGGTTGAATTTTGGCTAAATGTTAAATGTCTAAATATTAAATGTTAAAAAGGCTAAACATGAATGAGTTATAACAACAATATTTCAAAAGGAAATGTAGGTAATTGCTTCCAAGACTCACGCCGCGTATCGGAACTTCACAGGTCCAGTTATAATCTCGAATTGAATCAACAATCACAGTATAAAAATCATACAGTAGGACGACACCTTTGATCTTGTGTAAAATGCCGACATCGTCTAGACAGTAACGCATCGGCCAGGGTTGTCACAAATAAACAATATTTACAAAATTATTTATTTATTGCAGATCAATATTGATAGTAGTATTATAATAAAACAATATTACACATTGATATAATAATGAAAACAATTTTATAATGAAATGTTAAAATAAAATACAATTTAATAATTACATTCTAGCAATAAGGGAACATACATAGTACATACATATACATACTAAAGAATTTGCTACAGACCACCAAACTGAACAACTTTTACTACAGGACTAACTCGGGACAGATTTAAGTTATTTGGCGTTTTCGTAACCAGTACCCTAATTAAACACAAAAGTGACACCCATATCAGATTATAAAAAAATTACGTCCACCATCTTGGATTTCAAAAAAGAGGGTTTTTTCGTAACAAGCATCCCAATTATACTCAAAATTGACACCCATATCAATTTATAAAAAAATACGTTGTCCGCCATCTTGGATTTCAAAACGGATGGCTTTTTCGTAACAAGCACCCCAATTATACTCAAAATTGACACCCATATCAAATTATAAAAAAAATACGTTGTCCGCCATCTTGGATTTCAAAACGGATGGCTTTTTCGTAACAAGCACCCCAATTATACTCAAAATTGACACCCACATCCAATTCTAACAAAATGACGTCCGCCATCTTGGATTTCAAAAAGGATGGCTTTTCTTTTTCGTAACAAACACCCCAATTATACTCAAAATTGACACCCATATCAAATTATAACAAAATGACGTCCGCCATCTTGGATTTCAAAAAGGATGACTTTTTCGTAACAAGCACCCCAATTAGTAGGTACTCAAAATTGACACCCATATCTTATTATAACAAAATGACGTCCGCCATCTTGGATTTCAAAAAGGATGGCTTTTTCCTAATAAGCACCCCAATTATACTCAAAATTGACACCCATATCAAATTATAAAAAAGTACGTTGTCCGCCATCTTGGATTTCAAAACGGATGGCTTTTTCGTAACAAGCACCCCAATTACACTCAAAATTGACACCCATATCAAATTATAAAAAAAATACGTTGTCCGCCATCTTGGATTTCAAAACGGATGGCTTTTTCGTAACAAGCACCCCAATTATACTCAAAATTGACACCCATATCAAATTATAAAAAAAATACGTTGTCCGCCATCTTGGATTTCAAAACGGATGGCTTTTTCGTAACAAGCACCCCAATTATACTCAAAATTGACACCCACATCCA
Organism: Dicycla oo; assembly: GCA_948252095.1. Classification (NCBI taxonomy): domain Eukaryota; kingdom Metazoa; phylum Arthropoda; class Insecta; order Lepidoptera; family Noctuidae; genus Dicycla; species Dicycla oo. The sequence goes on from OX411711.1 coordinate 33,240,061, forward strand.
ATTCTAACAAAATGACGTCCGCCATCTTGGATTTCAAAAAGGATGGCTTTTCTTTTTCGTAACAAACACCCCAATTATACTCAAAATTGACACCCATATCAAATTATAACAAAATGACGTCCGCCATCTTGGATTTCAAAAAGGATGACTTTTTCGTAACAAGCACCCCAATTAGTAGGTACTCAAAATTGACACCCATATCTTATTATAACAAAATGACGTCCGCCATCTTGGATTTCAAAAAGGATGGCTTTTTCCTAATAAGCACCCCAATTATACTCAAAATTGACACCCATATCAAATTATAAAAAAGTACGTTGTCCGCCATCTTGGATTTCAAAACGGATGGCTTTTTCGTAACAAGCACCCCAATTACACTCAAAATTGACACCCATATCAAATTATAAAAAAAATACGTTGTCCGCCATCTTGGATTTCAAAACGGATGGCTTTTTCGTAACAAGCACCCCAATTATACTCAAAATTGACACCCACATCCAATTCTAACAAAATGACGTCCGCCATCTTGGATTTCAAAAAGGATGGCTTTTCTTTTTCGTAACAAACACCCCAATTATACTCAAAATTGACACCCATATCAAATTATAACAAAATGACGTCCGCCATCTTGGATTTCAAAAAGGATGACTTTTTCGTAACAAGCACCCCAATTATACTCAAAATTGACACCCATATCTTATTATAACAAAATGACGTCCGCCATCTTGGATTTCAAAAAGGATGGCTTTTTCCTAGTAAGCACCCCAATTATACTCAAAATTGACACCCATATCAAATTATAAAAAAAATGACGTCCGCCATCTTGGATTTCTAAAAGGATGGCTTTTTCGTAACAAGCACCCCAATTAGACTCAAAGTTGACACCCATATCATACTATAAAAAATTAGGTCTACCATCTCGAAATTCACCCTTAGTAAATAATAAAAAAGTCCACCATCTTGACACGGAACATACAAACAAACACTTTCACATTTATAATATTAGTAGGATTTCCAAACAGATGGAAGCCGTGTGCGATAACCTATTAACATTTTTTTTTACCGTGCGCCGGTCGACCATTTTATTAGCGTTATCAACGTGGCACGACATTACAAATAAAATTATTTATGTACTCTACAATAACAAAACAGATTTATTTACCTTACTTCTGTGCGTGGAAGCTGATGAAACCGCAGATCTTTATTTATGTAAGATGAAGACTTGCAATCACTCACAGCACACTTTGCATGCACCATTTTAAATAAAAAATAAACACTTGTCGGCCCTGAATGACGTATCCCGAACTACTAACATAGTTTTGTTCGCAGTTCGGGATCGGCTTACCCGCGTCTCGCCCCTCACACCCCGCACGATTGCCCTGTCTAGACGTCTCCGTCGGACGACTGTATGATTTTTAGACTGTGCAACAATCTTAAAAGATTGTTTGTGATAGTAGCTAAGAGTTTAAAAAGTAGGTTAGCTAGTAGGTAGTACCCTACCTGTCGGTAGGGAACCAGGTACCTACAACTTATACCTACATACAAGTAAATAATCCCAAATAAATAACACAGCAAGTTTTCATAATAGTAATTTATTTTTAATTTTAATACTTTTTTCGTTCTCACGTCTCAAATAAATAATAATCCCACGTAGACACTCAGATCATTTACGAATAATAAGTATACAGTAAACACTAACACGTATTCACATTAATTGATTAAATAAATTTATTTCTAACTAAACTTAGTACCTAATTATAGAATTATGTTACTTAAAATTAGCTAACCAACCCTCTGCCAATAAGGCATAAGCTGCTTGACGGTTAAAAGTAATCATTTAAACACGTTCAATAGCAATTAACTTGTTTAAATGTAATACTTCTAAACTCTGGTTTCATGAACGCGCGATCAAGTAAAATGGCGATTTTACGATCGCTGCGTCTGTTGCTGACTAGATAATTGAGTCGTCACAACAATAAAACTTAGCGAGCATCGTCGCCAATAGTAAGTTCTGCATTCATAGAACGTACGTAGTAACGCTCTGCTACAATCGAATTTGCTTTAACACCAAAATCGTCGTAAAGGTTGCGTGCTCGTAACTTCCTGCGTTCAAGGAGCGTTTTAAGGATTACTTGCGACAAAATGCTTGGCGAGAGTCTATACTAATTATTACTACACTTAGCGCTATACTATGGCAGTATTGCAGGAAATTAGAGAGCATACAACATGAGTTTCATAATATCAAGCAGCTTAGTGATGGGCTCGCTGCCTCAGACGGCTAATCGATGGAACAACACTGCTAACGTTTGATGGGCTCGCTGCCTCATACGGCTAATCGATGGAACAACACTGCTAACGTTTGATGGGCTCGCTGCCTCATACGGCTAATCGATGGAACAACACTGCTAACGTTTGATGGGCTCGCTGCCTCATACGGCTACAACCACACTGCTAACGTTTGGCAAGATTAATTTGATTAGGTACTGCAGTCTATACTGTTAGTTGCTGGCAAGTTAGTGTTAGTTTTTCTATAAGTTTGATATTACAATTTCAACTAAGAACCTTGAAAGAGGTTTGTGTTAATATTATAATACTATAATCGTTGCGTTTAGTCGCGTCTTCTACCGTCACTTAATCTAATAAAATTATATAATTTGGAACGATTCTCTCACAACGTTTCTCAAGGAAACAATTCGTGCGACCAGCGCCTCACACACCTAAATCCTTGTCGAGTCACTCTTTACAAATTAATACTATGTTTTAACAAGAAGCGTACAATCGTACATAGTGAAAACAGACTTCACAGCCTGAATGGAACTAGGGCAGTAATGCATTATAAAATGGATCCTTAACTTTTATCGGTGGTATCATGCTATGTAAACCTTGTTTTAGATTTAAACTAAAGACTAAATACTAACATTCGTGACAGCCATTTCCTTTATGCCTTGACAAAAAGTGATTCTTTCAGTTTTCAGACCAACTACAACAACAATTTTCCTATCAATTGATTAGTTATGAGAAATAAATCATTCTATCAGAAAAATCTATACAAATCCAACTACATAAAACAGACGTTAATATTTCAATATTTTTTTTTAAATAAAAAAAAAAACTTCTGAAATTCAAGACATTGCTTAGCGGAAGTTTAAAATTTACACAGCATGCCAACGGAACTTTTTAGTGTTCTTTCTCCAATAGTTCCTGTACGAGTCGATTAACGGCACATGGAATCGACAATAATCATAGTCGAGTATAATGAGCAGCCAAGGGCTATCATGGTGCCCATGGCTATACTGGAGTGGTATGTCCTGAAGGTCTTCAGGACACGAAGGTAGCGGGGACAGTGTGCGAGTTCACCTAGGATTAGGCGACCGACCTGTAACAAGAGAAACACATGATTTAGTAAAGTATTCTTGCATAAATAACTAATTCGACATTTCGGTTATCGATTGCAAGTCGATTAGGGGCTTTTATTCGGAAGCATTCTGCCTATCAGCCATCGATGATAAATGCAATAAACACTTTATATTTATGCTTGAATACATAGGTAATAATTAAGAAGATAAGACAATGACTGTTTTTGAAGAGCTCGGCGGTTCTTGACCTTGCATTCAAGGGCTAGTGATGGTCAAAGTCACGCGTAGAAACATGATTTCTTCCAACACACCGCCATTATAAGAAAACTCCAACAAATTAGAAGAAAATATAGTACCAAGAATACAAAGCCGTTGCGAAATCGTCATATTGCACCACAGTCAACCAATAAAATTCTTTATTTTCACGAAGTGTGCTTATTATCATTTACTACGAACTAAATAATTTCTGCAACGATTTACAAAGCACGTGCAATGATTCACAAGCCATCTTGCAATGGCGTCAGGTGACCGTTGTCAAGTGAATTGTTTTCTCAATTTTATACGATTCTCAGTAGGTATTATTTTTATGAATTTGTGTCAGCTATACTCAGGTGAAGCTAATGCCGTTGTTAGGGTCACCCTTGAACGTTAGCTTCTGACTTTGTTCCGCACTCATTAGAAAGTATTATAAATATAAGAGGTTCTATAATAATGACAATGACGAGTTTTTTTTTTGTTTATGTTCCTCTACACTTCAATGGCTATTGTCGAGGTATTAAATGGTTGTCATTGACACATTCATCCTCTGTTTTTACGACTACCATGAAAGATACAGAGGAAAGTCCTGTCCGGATCCAATTGACTAAAACCAAGACTAGCGTAGAACTTCTGAGATCTCTGTCAAATAAATGTTCTTGAATTTAAATTACTTGAGGGGCTCGTGGCTAAATAATAGCAGCCGCACGGGTCAGTCGAAGGTTAAGCTACGTTTACCGCAGTTGGTTCGAGGATGGGTAACCATCCATTCCATAGCGAGACCCCTCCGTGCCTCGGAGAGCACGTTAAGCCGTTGGGCCCGGCTGTCATTCATGGATCTTTGACAGTCATTACGGGTCGTCAGAAGTCCTAAAGTATGACAACCGGTCTTACCAAGGGTTATCATATTACCCAGTAACTGGGTTGTGGAGGTCAGATAGGCAGTCACTCCATGTAAAATACTGGTAGACTGGAAGCCGACCCCAACATAGTTGGGAGAAAGCTAGGCAGATGATGACGCTGATGATGAATTTAATTATCGGGATCGCGAGAAATGGACAGAATGCTCGCTCGCTCGGTACATTTTTTGACTACGTACTTCGCTCGGTACATTTCTGGACTACGTACTTCGCTCGGTACATTTCTTGACTACGTACATCGCTCGGTACGTTTCTTGACTACGTACTTCGCTTGGTACATTTCTTGACTACGTCCTTCGCTCGGTACATTTCTTGACTACGTACTTCGCTCGGTACATTTCTTGACTACGTACTTCGCTCGGTACATTTCTTGACTACGTACTTCGCTCGGTACATTTCTTGACTACGTACTTCGCTCGGTACATTTCTTGACTACGTCCTTCGCTCGGTACATTTCTTGACTACGTACTTCGCTCGGTACATTTCTTGACTACGTACTTCGCTCGGTACATTTCTTGACTACGTACTTCGCTTGGTACATTTCTTGACTACGTACTTCGCTCGGTACATTTCATCTTTTGCATGCAATACTATCCCGCTTCTAGGCGAAGGCCTCCCTTCACTCCTTCAGACTATTTACTTAGGTAAATTGCATCAGATTATAGAGAATATTATACAAATATTAGTTTGAAGGTGTACTTACTTCTTGTCCACCACCAGCTGCTTCCTCCATCTGTGTCTTGACATGCTTGGCGCGAAGCATGGGTCGCACGAGTCGCAGGCGCACGTACGACTCGATGCTGAATACGGCTAGCAGCAGGGCTAACTGGAACAAAGAGAACAAAGGAGGTTTAGTATGGGGTTGAATTTAGCACTCTGCGTAGAGAAAAAGGAGAAATCTTTGGGACGTCAGTTCCTAGAAACCAATTGTTGCTATTTGAAATATGTAGGTACTGTTACTTTGATAAAGTCGAGCTTATTTACAAGGATACGCTTTGGATGAAGGCATTTTTGCTACGCCATGAAAATTGCACTTCGGTATAAAGGAGCCAGTGTGCTTTGTAAGAGAGACAGGAATGCAATGTGTAGTGAATGCAAAGCGTTTCTTTTTCAGGTTCAGAATGCAGTGAATTCACGAGTTCTAATTATGGTTACTGTAAGTAAGAGAGAGAAAGAGAGAGAGAGAGAGAGAGAGAGAGTGAGAGAGAGAGAGAGAGAGTGGATTGCTAAATTTGGATGAATATTTTAATTAGAAAAGGAAGAATTAACCTAGAGGTAATAAGATTGTACTAAAGCTCCAGAATGGCTGGCAATTCTGGTGCTTGCCATATGACTAATTGCAAAACAAATTGCATTGCCTACTGACCTAACTTGTCACTTATAAATTAAATGATTAACAATCTCTTTTGTAACCGTTATTTCCTTGCATCCGGTTCCGACATAATAAAAATGGTTGTTAATTTTTAATCTGTCTTTTATCCAGAATGAGTTCAAGCGAGTTAATCCGACCTTTCGATACAACCTTGCATTTACTTAAGATTACACAGTATCTCGTATTAATTTTTACGGACTAAAAAATAAAGTATATTGGTTTGTTTGATACAAAGAGTCAAGGACTTGCAATTTATATCTATGCAATTTATATGCAATTAATAAAGGTGCGTAATATCGACACAGCAATTTTAATATACTTACTAATGATTCAAATGATGAAAAATGACTGTTCAAATGATTGCTAACAATACTTATTTGCAACACCATCTTTATTTCAATGTGTATAATTTCATGCACCAAATCATCAATCATTATGTGCAACGGTATTTTTCTATGCTACCTAATAATCTCATACTGCCATAATGCTAATTGCATTGATTATCTGTTGCTATTCTTAATTTGAATAACTTCTGTCGATAATCGGATATATTAGTTTGTAAATAAAAATTGACCAATAAGAACTACTATTAATCATTTCTTCAAATTGGCAAAGGCCATACTAATGATTTGGAAGTTTGCATGAAGGAATTTCTATTATTCCTGATGTTTGCTCAAAGACCCTGACATTTATAATAAATTACAATTATTAATTTAGTTAAGTATATAGCACTTAAGTTTTAAGACATGGAAGGACAAAAATGAAAAGTTTCGTACGTTTTTTATTGCCCCTTGGCCCTTGTTTATAATCGTAATCATCATTAATCAAAGTTATTCGATTAATTAAGTTTATTGAAGATAAGACATTAACTGTTTGCTTACGCACAAAAATAAAATTGTAGGAATAATAATACTTAACTTACACTCAGTGAAGTATGTGCTAACTTTGTTTACATGTATAATGTAATGAAGGAACGTTTAAATAGTGTAGGAATTGGGGCTTGTGGCTAAGTAATAACAGCCGCACGGTTCGTTCGATCAGGTTAAGCTACACTTGCCGCGGTTGGTCCGTGGATGGGTGACCATTTTTACATACCGAGACTCCTCCATGCCTCGGAAAACACGTTAAAAGTCGTTGGCCCCTACAGTCATTCGTGGATATTTGACAGTCGTTACGGTCGTCAGAAGCCCGAAAGTCTGACAACCAGTCTTACCAAGGGATATTACCCAGTAGCTGGGTTGTGTAGGGCACATAAGCAGTCGCTCTATGTAAAATACTGATATTCAGCTGCATCCGGTTAACTGGAAGCTGACCATAACAGAGTTGGGTGTCTATAGAGTAGCAATGCTTTAAGTAGCTGTTTAAATATTTTGAATAAGTAATATTAAAGATACGTAGAGAGCTTTTTGATCGCGGTACTCCTTTAGAAAAATATCTAGTATTTACCTACAGTTAGAGGCTCTCAGAGCTAAAATTACATAAATATTCAACCCCGTTAATTAAAATAGCCCATATATTAAATTCTACAGCGCAATAAATCGTCGTAATTGATCAAAAGTGTGAAGACCCCTAGATAGCCGGTCATATTGTGTCTCGAACATTTATTCCTTTGATTTATCTTCCAAGCAAAATTGGAATACTAATAAAACTCCATATATTATGTAGCTACATAATTGATTTCGTTATAAACTTGATTGTTATGGCCAATTCGGAATAAATTCCGTAGTGTAGTGCTAGTAAAACAACTGGTAAGGTAAGTAGAAGTTGTTTCTTTATCAGAAGCTGAAGTTACTTGCTTGGGAAGTAAAATTTAAGGTAGCAGTTTCTGAAAGTAGGCTGTAAGTTGAAAAATAATCAATACAACAATGTATGCCTTCATAGTCGATCATCGAGATAGTGGATTATGTAGTCCCTCGAACATAAAAGGGCCACACAAATCCTTTTTAAAGCAAAAATCGTATCAATTCTGTTCATACAGGATGTAAGTGTAAACAGTGTCAACCTTTTAAGGGGTCATTGTGCTCAACATTATTAACAACTTTTACTCTGGGACCAAACCTGAAATCGAGAAAAAAAAAATCTGCTGTTCACTACATTTTGACGAATTATGCGAACATAAATGTAGATACTGATTTCAGGTATGATCCCGTAGTAAAAGTTGTTCGTAATGATGAGTACAATGACTCCTTAAAATGTTGCCACTGTTTACACTTACACCCTGTATTATTCTAAAAAGACATCTAGTATTATCGCATTAAAAATGGCCTAATCACACAACTACCCTTTTTGCATTTTACACTTTGGTGGTGTCATCAAAACTTTGACGGGCTCTCCTGTATAAAAATGACTTTTCCACTTATGGCGCCTTTGAATGTAAGCAGCGATTGTTATACAGTAGTTGCTATAACAGAAAATAGGTTATTTCTGTAAAGATAATTAATGATCAGACGAGTCCGAACTCACATAACTTTGCAAGCTGCTCAACTAATAAGAATATGACTCTGCCCACAGGTGTGCTACGTATTTCCATACACAGTAAAAGTCAAGCACTTTTACCCTGCTATAACAAGATACCTACTTTTATCTCTCAAGTATGCAAATAATCAATAAACAGAAAATAATAATTTCAATTAATGTCAAGGACAGTCACTTGAGCATAAACTGCATTTGTTACATTGGCGCCATTTAATACACGTTTTATTTACTTCATTATTATATGCTCGAAGTTTATTGCAGACCTGCAACCTTTTGCTGATGTGTTATGTGTTTACAGTACTTTGCCGTAACTCAGTCAAGTATGTGCTAAGTTTGTTTGCATTTGTAATGAAGGAAAGTTTATAGTGTAGGAATGCTTTAAATGTTTAAAATCTTTTGTCATTTGTTGTCAAATATTTTGTAATCTTATGGGACTTATCTTACACTCTTATTGACCATTCGCTTATCAACTCCTAGAAGCTAGCCCTATATTTCTTGCCCTAACCCATAGGCGATTATTTGCTCCCAGTCCAGGAGTAAAGAATCCCCGAAAAAATCAAAGTTGATTGCTGTTTTAGATTTCGAATTTTCAGGGGATTAAATATGTTTTCTTTTTCGATAAGTTAAAGGTGACACTCACCTGTACCCAGGAGGTATGTTCAAACTGCGTGAGGCACTGCGTCCTGTAGTAGGCGAGGAGAGCCAGCAGGCTGACGACAGCGTTGAACGCGTAGTACACGGGGAACAGCACTGTCTGGACGCGGCCGAACTCGTGTCGCGGCAGGTTGAAGTATAGCACTATGCCTGTGGCAAGAAGAGAACATTTTGTTAGTTATGATAAGCTTGAGGAATATACATATTAGGTTGAAACTATAGAACACCACTTGCTACAATAATTACATACTCCTTTTGCCTGGTTTACGTTCATACACCTGGTCACACACGCACGCCGCGCCGGTTGCGAGTACTACGCACTCGACCTTTCCCAAGAACATCACCCGTTTCCACTGACATCTGCCTTGTAAATACCATATGTTAGTAGCCTTTCATTCATCCTCTCAACATGACCAAACCATCTAAGCATACTCTTTTCAATTGTTGTCCCTACATCTGCTTTTAATCCGAAATATAGGAATATTCTGAAAAAAAACTACAGGTTAATTTGCTATTCATCCAGATTTAAAACGAGAATTCGTCAACCAAAATATTGCATCTCTTGAAAATACTATTTTATTGGTCTTTAAAATACTGACCAACGAAACTGTCTCCTGTTTTTGATTACCCAGAGTAAGCGGGATAACAAAAAGCGCGGTGTTTCGAAATTATAGACAAGCGATATTGAAAACCAGAACATATCTACGTCAACTGTAAATTATTCCAGTCTTCTACTACACGTCTGACTTATCTGGAAGATATTATAACTGATGATGATGTGTGAAAGTACTTGTAAACAATGCTTCACCCAATCGTTATACACATACGTCCATAATGTGATCTGTATCCCGCATGCCATGGTTCGTATAACGACTCGTCCAGACATTGTATGTACGTACAAATGTCTGGCGGCCCCACAAATATTTGCACGTGTGTGGTTTGAACCTTTGTGCACGACCCTGACTGAGGTTGACGTTCCCCTACTTCATCATTGTGCGCATAGATTGTGCCCTAGTAGCAGATGAAGCTTGATGGATTTATGACTTGTTACTGATTTAGTAAAAGAAGGGTCAACGTTTCAGGGTTATCTGTTGTGATGTTGGACTAATGAAAGGTGCTAGTTAACAGCCTTATTAGTTTTCTCATGATTTTAAATGTAGCTATGACAGATTTTCACAAAAGCCATTACTTATTTCATTCACTTTCTAAACGTTGAAGAATGTCGAGTGACGATTGTCGTTTTATCAAAACGTTCGATTTGACCTTACGTAAACATTAGTTTAGGTACACTTTTTACAATATATCAATTAATAATACTTAAATCTTAGACAGGAACAAATCAGTAAGGTCATTTAAATGGGCCGTGTCACCCGGAACGGGCTAACCCCGCGAAATCGTGCGCCGCTTGGTTAGCGCTGCAAATTGTTCTGCTACAATTCACAAAGGATGTTGATGTTGGCTGTTTTCATTTCATAAAGGCATATTTGGTGAATCATTCGATCAAATATCGCCTGTGTCTTTCTATGAATATTTATGAAATGCCTGAAGATACATGATTATGATTTGGGACGACGAACGAATTAATTTTATAATAAGTATTTTTATTTTTACTGACTGATTTATTATTTTTAGATTGAGCCTTTATTAATCTCTTTATTAATTCAACGTTTCAAATAAACAGAGAAATATGTCATATACATGACAAGATATATGTATACGACACAAAAACCGGCCAAGTGCGTGTCAGACCACGCACAATAAAGGGTTCCGTAGTTGGGATGAATCCCAAGAACAAACTTAACATTGTAGTTGAAAAACCTGTTCTCCCATACATTCCAACTGCAAATGTAAGTTAGTACGCACAATATCGAGAGATTTACCATGTTGTTTTAAGACCATTTTTAAATTTTCTTATTTGCCCCCAAAATTGACCTCCATATTCAAAATTCATTAATTTACATTACTTGTCCGTGTTTGGGTCACAAAAATACATAATTGTACCAAATTTCAACTTAATCGGTCCATTAGATTCGGAGCAAATTGGCTGTGACAGACGGACAGACAGACAGATAGACACACGAGTGATCCGATAAGGGTTCCGTTTTTTCCTTTTGTGGTACGGAACCCTAAAAAAGGAAGCAGATTATTGATCTGTCATATGCATAAGCTAAGGATGGCTTAAGAGGTCTATCACAAGATTGCGTTCTGACAGATTGGGTATATTGAAGCACGGCGACGCATCGCATTATGTAGCAATTTGGCAGTTGTAATTACGTTTATTTTTAGTCTTATAATTTATTTATTTTTGTCTAAAGTATGAAATTTTAATTTCTTATGAACTAACGTTTATTCTGATATAAATTTTACGTAATAATAATAATGTAGTAGAGAGAAATTTACGGTTAATTTTATGCAAACCTACACACAGAGCTTAAAAAATTGCCGTCGCGCATTTTGTGAAAAACTTGCTTCGGAATTTTGGTTTTATTGTATAGATAAGAAAAAATTGTATAGACTATACTAATAACTATTCTCCACCACTCAATAAGACAACGTTGTCGAAGTCGTTCAGTTTCTCAGAATAAGAACGCCAAAGTTGGCTATTTAACGAAAAATCACTGACGACATGTAATAGTGCCCTTAAGAATATCCAATCAGCGATTATGGTGAACTAGTCTAATTATGATAAAATCAGAAAAAAAATGGCGAATAAACAAAGATTTGTTCTGCAAAGATAATCAAAATACGTCACATTACTTTTCAAATTCATGTTTTCAATTCACAAAACATAAATCAAAATTGTATGGAAATAAAGAATCTTTCAAGGCTTTTACATGTAAGGACATACTTACATGTAAAAGCCTTGAAAGATTCTTTGTCACGAATTTGTGAAGTGTCAAGAGCGGTTTTTTTACTTAAAGTGCCATTGTACAACGGTAAGTATGCATTATGCTTGTTTTTTTTTCTCTGGCGCTACAACATGGTTGTAAAAATAAAACCTTATTAAAGAAATCTTGGAATTCTTTTTCTGAAAACCGCTCGAATTTTGTTATCAAAATAAAACAATAATTTACAAACTGGTTTGATCGAAACAAGAGGTTTTAAGTTGGGTCTTTCAGCAACGGATTTACGATTAAAAGAAAAGGAACCATAAAAATTACGGTTCGTTAAGACTTGAGACATGTGATCCTCAATTAGTTGTCATTACGTATTTACTTAATTATTTATCGTAATAATACTCTCCAAAGAATGTTTCGCGAGTCCAAAACTAATTTCATGAACATGAAAACTGAATATCAATGCATTTTCAACTTTAACTCTACAGAGGAAGGTTTTAAATTATTTGCTCATGGTTTGGTCATTTAAAATTCCTGTATTTGGGCCATTAAAATGCTAATAAGCATCATTTGGTTCTTGAATGAAACGTGTAGACTTGACAGGTGACTCCACCCACCAATTCTGAGATTTCAAACTTCTAAAGTGCACCTATATTTGTAGTAGTTAAAGTATTTCGGAACTAATGCATCTTTTATCATTTTTATTCTGTCTGTCTTGGAATGCTGTCATGTTTGTTGCAGTCTGGCCAGAGAGGGCGTTAGGGATATGTTGAATCCTTTATTTTCATCCACATTTTTTGTGGGTGGTGGAAATACTGTTATGAACTTGTCTTTGAACATGGCTTCTTCGTGACTTTCTAAATGATTACTTAGTAAAGGTACCAGCTCTTTTCACGAAGAATTTATTGGAAACTAAAGTTGCGTTAAGTTTAATTGTAAAATTTCGTGAAAAGATCTTATTGTTGATTTTCTAGCAGTTCCCATTGGTACCGATTCAGGACTTCAGGTAATTCTAAGTGGACAAATTATGAGAAAACATCGGTCTGTAGTTTTTATGTATATTTTTGCCAGACCAGTGTTACACCTGTCATATACAATTAAATTAAATACAAACTTATCACGTACCCTGCAAATTGCTAAATTACATAGCAGGTTGAATCTAATTGCATTTGTTTAATAATATTCCCATTATGTTTGTCCTTGTTTGCACCTTCAGAACTTTGGGTCAGAAGTTATTTTTGGCAGTAAAAAACAAACGGATTATAATTTGGAGACCTTAAAGCAAACACAAAAGATGATATTATAAATGTAAATTATTATAATGCTCTAATTGCATGTTGCATATTATTTTAGGGGGCAGCTTATTTAACGTAAGTTAATAGTTATTATTTATACAACGTGTTTTTTGATATACCATAACTCTAGGGTATTAATTAGACCATCATTTTGAACAAATCTTACTATGGGACCAAACCTGAAATCGCGATAAATAAATAAGCTGTCCCATACATTTTTCGCAAAACTCGTCAAAATGTACAGAAATGCGAAAAAAAAGCACGTTGTATACTTAAATAACTAGGTAAACCATAAATATCATACCAGTCAAAGGAGCTACCGATGCGTTTAATACAGAAGTGATAAATAAAACGACAAATGTTATTTTCGCAAAAACCAAGATCATCAAAAGATGTCCGATCACAAGTATTGATAAATATTCGCTGATGTAATAATAAGAAACAAAGGAACGAAAACAATGTTAACATGGAACAATAAACTCTGCCGACACGTGTACGTGTGTAACAAACTGCAGACGGTGAAATGGCCGCTGGGAAATACGACAGTTTACGACGCTCGTGATCAGATATTTTATTTATGTATCTATTTGTCATTACAAAGTATTTATGAATAAAAAGTAAAGTTTTTTGATTCTTACATTTTTTTTTTTGATATTTAACGTCCAGATAGCCAGTGAAAACGGGCATCACCCTCCAAATTCATTCATCAGATCTATACGTAAATTATGTATTTCAAAATTCTTGAAGAGTTTTCGAACAAAACCTCTTCCGAAGAATTACAGTGTTCCGCCTTCTTCAAATACAACCTTCTTTCATAAAAACTGGTGTTTCTCAACAACAAGACGGTAACTTTTTTATTGGAACCTCGTTCCTTCATGTACGTAATGCGCATGCTCGGCAACGCGATAGTAGAGTTCTTCGAAATTCGAACGAACGAGTTTCTGGATGCCGATTTTGAAATAAAAGAAAGTAAAAAAATGTTGATTTGATTTGTGAAAATGTACGATTTTTTTGGTCATGGATAAATTGTTTTGTATTTCATTGTATCTAGACTTCGTTTGAGACCTAGACCTAGAGACTAAATTAACAGACATTTCTTGGCACTCTCCGCCTTTTTTTCTGTAAGCTCAAATGAGTAAGGGCCATATGTATTTTTAGAAAAGCTAAAATAATTACAATATTTAAGTAACTTTTGGCAGTCGTTACGTACTACGTTGTCACCATCTTATCGGCTGATCTCTTTTGTGTCGATGAACAATTCTCATTTTTCTACGATATTTTTAATCCAGAAAGTTACAGAAATAAATCTTACCAGAGACTAGGGTCATCCAGACTTGTGCTCCCAAATGTGTGGCGACGGCGACGACGTATAGTGCCCTCCATCCACGGAGGTTACTGCTGGATCCAGGGCGGCTGAGCCAGGCTAGGAGGACGACCACGGCGAGGGCCACGTGAAGAGGCTGAGAGGTCTTGGTAGCGATTCTGCGGACAAGAAAAAAAAAGAGATTTAGAATAGGTATTTAAATCAATATTGGGCTAAGGGCAAGATAATGATGATATACTGATATTTATTTCTACAAATTGGTGCAAAAAGAAACACAATTACATGTCAAAAATAAAATTTAATTATATTTATTTATTTTTCCCATTGTCATGTACCAACCGTATTAGATCCAAACGGCTTGGTATGTGACGATGAGAAGAGACCAGTCGGCATGACGTTGTTGCCTTGGAAGGTGGGTAAGCCCTGGTGTGGGACCTGTGTCGACACACTTGCGCCATCTGCTCCTGCAGCTGCTGCGACCCTCAAGCGGCTCAACACAGTAGTTACCCTTAAGGTTACAGCCTTATGGGTAACTACAATTTTGAGCCGTTTGGGATCATAGCACTCGGGGCATTGGGCCCGAGTGCGCGTCTCCTTTTTAAGGAAAATCTCGCTGGAATGGTCGACACTTCACGTGACCGAAGGGCTATGGCTCGTTTTTTGGCCAAAGACTTCTGGGCACGTTTCTGGAAGACGGAATGCGGACGAGTACTTCGACGCCTATGTGTTCTTTTGTTTTTGTATTTATTTGTATAGTTAGTTAGTCATTTAATTTAGTACCTAGTGTAGATAGCTGGTTGAGTTAGTTTTTAAACTAGAAGATGCCAGTGTTTTATCTCAGACTACCTTGAGAAGAAACACCGAAAGAAACTCATAGGTCTCAGTCTCTTCGGTGCGTTATGCTCATTTTCTGTGGTTTGGTGATGCCATATATTTTTTTTTGAGGAGATCTGTGGGTTAGAAACAGTTAGTAATAAATAAAATAAAGTCTATTAATCAAAGAAACGTGAAAAAATATACCTAAGTGTAAAATGTGCAACAACCGCCTAAGCAGACCGCAGTGTTTCATAACAGAGCAAGGTTGTTGCCAACGGCCGATAAATACCTACTTGCAGTGGTTATTATATGCTACCTCATTGCTGAAGCCTTATTACAGGATGGAGAAATTAAAATAACGTGCTGAAACAATTACCTACTAATAATGTTCTTGAGGTACATGCAACGTTTTCCGAAGGTGTGATTTTGTTTCTTTTTTAAGAGATTTAATAAAAGGTATATAATGGCGGTTAGATGAAAATTTAAAATTTATTAAAATATGTAGTTACCATAAGTAGGTAATACATATTTTAATAAATTTTAAATTGAAAATATGGAATGGAAAATAAAATGCCACGTGAAAAAATTATCATAAATTAATAATGCGCTAGATTACCGACCGAACGTAATTGATTTTGACACGTGAACCTATTAAAAAGAATGGAGGCATGAAAATTTAATTTGTGCAAGTTGTCGGTCTGAGCATTAAAAAAAAAAAAGCTGCGTGTCATTTGTTACTCGTGCTGAAAAATAAAACTGCTATGTAGTATGGCGTCAAGCGACGTCAAATGTTAATATTATTTTAAATAAAGAATAATGTGTTTTTTTTACTTTTCCTGTCAAGCCTGCCAGCATGTTTTGATCAGCTAGGTCAATAATTTAAAAAAAAGTTTGTGAACGTTCTTAACCTTGTATAAATCGTTTAGTAAGTTAACGGATGCCATTAAATTGAAACTGACAGTTGTTCCAAATCCACCACTTACACATGCTATGTAGTACTTGCGCCATAATATTAAGTACATGGCATTTATTGCCCTCAGGGCTCATTTAGTTTTACTTTTATTACATTCTACATTGCGAACGGTACTTACTTTTTTCATTAAAACTATAGAAATAAAGGAGGGCTGACTGATCAATCAGTTTGAGTTATAAATCGTGATAAGTTTAATTTTGTTTTTCCTGAGGATTTTATTTAAATTTTGATTTACCTACTAGACACTAAATACTAAGTATTATAATATCAACAGTAAAGAAGTGTGAACGTATTTTGTTTGATACAATCATTTTATAATGATTATCACATTTGTGATATTTAACACTTTCGACAATCATGAGCGCCAATTTCGCGATTCGTGAGAAAAATGTTATTTTACGAATAAGAAAGTGACTTTGAAGTTGAAGCAAATAAATACTTATTGGATAAACACGAGAACCACAGATGTTAACAAGTCCTTTACATTATACATGTGTCACAGATTCAAGAACCAGACTAATTTGCAACGTGTGAAATGAATAACCTTGTTGTCGGAAAACCGTGATAGTGAGGCGTCTGGTTTAATTATGGTAAAAGTGACGTTGCAGCTGGTAATAATCTGAACGAATAATATATGTTTTAGCATTAATCATTGGGTAGTAGACACGCACTACGAATATAAATATTTTAAACAAAAACATGTTCATACACGCATTTAATATGTTTTAAGTGATTGCTCTATTCACTATGATCTCAACTGTTGAAAAAACAATACTATCTCTGCAATTTTCAATTCAAAAGCCCGTGACAATCCTTTGCCAAGTGTTTCGTATATTTATGATTATAAGACCAAGATTAAAATAATGCAATAAGGAAATCATTTTTCCTCAGTGTGTGAATCGATTATAATATATTCATGAATAATTATTAACGAATATTGAGAAAATAGTGGTTGTTAAGATTATTTTATTTTGTATCTTTAGGGAAAGCTTATAAATCAAGGACAAATATCCTTGATTTATATGCTTTTAATGTCTTGCAGCTATAAAATGTATTTTATATCGTTGCAAATGTCAAGAGTTTCATTGCAAATGAAACGAAGGACTTTTAACATTTATCAGTACATAAAACAGGTAGGTAGGAATGTTTTATTTTCACATTTGTTTGTTTATTCTCCTAAAGCCATGATTTGCGGCTTGCACGTCATTACTGAAAGTAGGTTCCCATATTACGCAGGTAAGTTTTCACTATTATGATGAAGTGCTTTGAGAAAATACAATTTAGTACATAATTAAAGTATCCTATAGGCATCAATTTATTTTTACTAAAAACACCATCGTAATATAATTTTGATAAACAGGTTATCTCTCAAACCCATCATCATATTTCCCTATTTTAATTAGGTAGGCTGAAAAAATATTATAATTTTATCTTTATGTGACAAAATGATTCCAACCTTGATTGTTTATCGTGCCACTATACTAGGAAAATATATACTTATTTTGTTTATTATTCGTTCCCTTTAAGATAAGATAAACGCTAATATTTATTTGGGATGGCAAAACAAAAATATTTTTGAGTCAAACGTATGCAGAAAACGCGTGATTTTGGCGATACGCCACGTCACGAGCTGGCTGCGTTATTTTTACACGAAAACATACGCAAAAAAGTAAACAATTGTTTGTGTTTATTTTGTAAATGGCCTTTTTAAATAAGTGTTTATTTCTTTATTATTTTAGGGTTCAAAAAACTTGAAGGTTAACAGTCAACTTAGTCTAAAGTGAATTCCCTTTTCATTTTTCTGCTTCTTTATTTAACCCTATTTCACGTAACATAAATGAAATAACAGTGGGTTATTTTTGATCAGTGCAACTCTTACATTCGTTGCCAAGATCTTTGACGTGGTATGTCTACAAAATGAAATTAGGAAAATATGCTTAATATTTTAATGCGATTCACGGAAGCAATTACTAAAATTAATGTACATTATTTATTTTAATGAGGGCACGAATCGAAACAATCGTAAATGTTTTGTCACGTTCGATCATTCGAAGGCATTATTTTTTAAATATTACGTAACAAATATCGTTTTCTTTAACTCTATCTGAAATTACACATTGTAATATCAGCATGACGTTTATTGCAAGTTTATCTCTTATCGATTAGGAATTAACGGTTGCCGACGTGCCTCCATCCACGTGCGTACTTTTAATTAATTCGACCATAATGTAGAACTTGTCATTGGTGTCATCGGCATACTTTGAATGATTCCGAGGTTAGTTTAGTTTCCTTGGCGGGTGATTATATTTGACGCGTAATCGTAATTCAAATTTGGATTCGGAATTACCTAAAACAACTAGACGTCGTTTATCTGCGTTGTTTTTTTTTTTTTAATAAAGTTACTTCAACTCGAGTACAAAGAATTCAAATTTGGATTCGGAATTACCTAAAACAACTAGACGTCGTTTATCTGCGTTGTTTTTTTTTTTAATAAAGTTACTTCAACTCGAGTACAAAGTGCGGCCAAGAAACTGGGCATCCTAAATAGGGTAAAGCAATACTTTACGCCTGCACAGCTTTTAACTCTTTACAAAGCGAAAGTTCGATCCTGCATGGAGTAATGCAGCCACCTTTGGGATGGATCAGCTAAGTACCAACTAGTCGCGCTTGACTCGGTGGAACGCAGAGCTAAGAGGCTCATTGACGACGCAAAACTGGTGGATGCCAAGGTTCATAGCTTGGCTCATAGCCGCAGGGTTACCTGCTTGTCGGTTTTCGCACTAAGCGTTTCCAAATGTCTTTTATAATGCGCACAGCAAAAGAGTCGAACTCACTACCTTTGTCTGTGTTTCCGAGCGCATACAACCCTAATCTCTTCAAAGTGAGAGTGAACAGGCTTCTTCTGGGTAAGCTCACTCCATCGTCGACTCTGTCTCTGTCGCCTCCGACCTAGACCTAGAGTCAAGAGCAAAACCATCTTAAATAAAAAAAAAACTATAAAAGTTCACTATTTTTAACCGACTTCAAAAAAGGAGGTTTTCTATTCGACCCGTATGTATGTAATGAATGTTTGTATGTCCACGATTTTCTCTAAAACTAATGAACCAATTTTGATGATTCTGTCACTATCGTGATCTACATACTTTCAGGAAGGTTTTAGTACATACATTAGGTAATTATTCTTATGTACGAAGTTATATGCATATATGTACGTACTGTATTTCCGACACTTCTAAGAGGATTTTGATGATTTTTCTCTTCGTTCGTCTTGAGCATATGGTATTTTGTATGTAAAAAACTAAAAATGGAAAAATAAATTTACTTTAAAAAAGTAAAAACCGACTTCAAAAACCTAAAACGAATAAAATAACTTTCATAAAAAACTTAACAGCTTCTGAAGTTGGTGTCTTCAGTTCTTCAATGCACCAATAGCTTTGGCACCGATTTCAAAAGCTGTCAAGTTTTTTATAAATGTTATTTTTTTCGTTTTAGGTTTTAAAAGTCAGTTTTTACTTTTCTATAGTAAATTTATTTAACTAAACAGACTTTTTATTTCTGCTTATTTTATTTTCAATTTACATTTTGTAGGCGTCAATACACGGCACTGTTTTGTTGGAGCCAATTGACGTCATCTTGAAGTGACTAGGGACAATTTACAAAAATATAATTTCGATGTATTTCCACTTGGCAACAAGACATTTTGTTCCACGGTGTGATCATCTTTAGGCCGTTATATATTTAACAATGCATGTGCTCGAAAAGAGCGTTTTCCAAGCAGCCAAATTGTGCGAAAAGTGCCACTTTTTCTTTTTATTTTTAACTCTGTCGTCAGCCCGACGCAAATAGTTTAATTATTTGAGAAAAGTTTTACAAATTAGTCAACTACAGAATGATAATCTGTAGTTGATTAATTTGTAAAACTTTATTGTAAAAGTCATATAAAAAGTACAATAAAACTATTACTTCATTAAACGCGTTATTAATTACTCTAGATTTAGATTTAGATCTATAAATTAATTTTTAATTTTCATTAAATATGTTTGCCTGAACGTTTACTTTGCTCGGGCCTTTTTGCGATACAACGTGGCAGCTATTTGCACATGCGTAGTAGTAGATATGCTGAGTACGCATGTATTTAAAATAAACACGCCATTTTACTAATTTCTTGCTTAGTTCGGAGTCGATTTGTGTAAATCTGCTAAAAATGTCGAATTCAAGTGACGAATCATTTAATTTAATATCGCAAAATGTCATTCAAGAAGCACAAAATGTCAACAACAGCCTCTTACCGGCTAAATCAAAAGAAAAAAATACTTTTTTCAATATATATTTTTTTATTTCCTCGCATGATGCACAATGCATAGTAAAACGTATGAGACACGTGCGTAAGATGATTTCAATGAAATCACCTACTTTCCGCACTTGGAGCATAAATAACTATATTTTACGATTATAACTGAGGTTTCAGACTTATCACGTTTTTCTAGACTAACAATGACAAATTAAGTAATAAGGTTATTAGGTAAGTTGTTGTAAGTGATAGCTATTGTTACCTATACGTCTTACTAAAAATATTTTTTTTTAAAGAGCTTTTATATAAGGTACTTCTAAAGTTTTCTTTATGCGTTTCCGTTATTGTAACGACGAGACAGCTAAACAAGAATTTTTATTTGAAGACAAAATTTCTTTATCATGATAAACCAATTCATGTCTCTTCATAAAATTAAAAAAAAAAAAAACACTTTTTATTGGGTTTCGATTTAATCGATTCAAAACAACTGCAACGCTGCGATCAATCGGTGGTCAGTTTGCATACAAAACACTGGCAGGAAAGAATAAACAAAAAGAAATTCATAAAAAGAACTCACGGCGGCCGTCATTGTTAGCAAAATGGCTTTTTGAATGGCGGTTCTATTTGTTTCGGCGGGAGTGGATTTGCAATGCAATTTTGAACTTGAACGTGTGAAATCGGACGATGATCAGACCGGACCGGAAGGTATAAATTTAAAACCACATTTCATTAATGTATTAAGTAATTTGTTCTAGTTTTTTACTGGCGTATTGCGTAACACACTATCAATCGGAATCGGTTTCATTTTGACAGTTCAGCAACATTCATTGCGTTATTTAAGTGGTTGAGCAGACAAATTTTTTTAACATATGAAGCAATGGATTAGCAATTTGCTTCAAAATGATTCAAATTCCGATTAATCACAAAGTTTAACTTATACATAAGATTTCGTGCTGCAACCGTTGGTTATATACGTTGCTAAGATACGATTAATAAATATTGATATTAGATCGCTTATTGCCAATTACAGATTATTTCCGCCTAACGGCATGCCATCCGAAAGAATAGCCATTCCATACACACATTAAAGTTAATGACCATACGATTTCGCATGGCAATATTACTAAAGAAGTTTGCATACTGGTATGTATTATCTATGTTACTGTGAAAAAAAAAATCACTTGTCCCATACTTTTATGTTCACAAAACTCGTCAAAATGCAGGGAACTGCAGATTTCATTTTTCGCGATTTCAGGTTTGTTCCCATAGTAAAAGTTGTTCAAAATGATGGTCACATTAATACCCTGGAGTTAGGGTATATAAAAAAGAAAATACGTTGTATAACAATGTATGGAAAAATGACCTTACTTCTTTTCTGCAATATAACTCTAGCTATAGTGTATCTAGGTAATATCTAGATACTTCTAGGTAATTTTAGTACTTAAGCTAGGCTTATGAGCTCTATATCAAATATAACAAATAATTTTATGTCATTGAACTACAAGATGGTAGCCTGTGAGGCTAAGTAAAGTTGTTGTCTATAGTATTAACCAGTTAATCAATCTAACTTACTGCTAACTTAAGTAATTACTTAGAGTAAAAACTATGTGCAAAGTACGTCCTGCCTCTACAATAGTCAATTAGCATGAAATGTAATCAAGGAACTGATATTTTTATGCTTTGTGTGTTTGAAAGGCTAAGAAATGAAGGGAACTTTGGAGTTTCCAGTATCGACTTGAAACCTCATCCAAATACGTTTCCAAGAATCAGACCAAATAAATTAAACCTAATTTATAAGAACACAAGGATACAAAAGGTCGAATGACCTAAAATTGGTGTTGAAATAACAACACTATCTGCCTGATAGTCGAAAATAATATTAGGAATACCTAGGCATTACAGCAGGCAACTACTGTCGGGTCAGCTATTTGAAGATAAAAAAGCTGCGATCGCTAATCTGTCTGGGTCAACTCTAATAAGTGGTAGGTATAGATAGATATAAAATACTAACTAAAGATACCTAATTGAATAACACTTTTATTTTAAGGGGTCAAAAGTTTATCGCATTGATTTGGATCAGTGGGTCCTGATTAATTTTGCTAAAGTAAACGTAAAGTAAAGAAGCACTCGTGAAGAAGTGTGTCATGAATTCCGATAGTAAATGTTTTTGTTATGATACATGTATTATCTTTTATTGTTAAGAAAATATTTCTTTTATCAGAAAATCATTATTAGTTTAATAACGCCCAAGTGCGTCAGTCGCGTTTCCACGTCTTCACAAACATATTTGCGATTATTCTGATTTCGTATTCATTTAGCTTTATTGAATAATCAACATAAATATTACTCCGTTATTTATATAAAAAAAAAAAAACTAAAACGCTTTATAAACCTCCTAAAGTTAAAGAAGTGTTTTATCTTCTTCTTTCAAATTCAAATCATAATTCGAAAGAAATTAACAAAACACTTATTTAGCTAAAATAGGTTTACAGAGCGTTTTAGTTTTTTATGAATAAGGAGGACCCTCACATAAACGAATATCGAACGTGTTTTCTTTAATTCACCGAATACTTGTCATAAAATATCTATTAAAAGCATCAAGTTTACAAATCAAGGACAATAATGCAGGTGTGTAAATAAAAAAAAATACAAGAAAGTAGATTATCTGAAAAAGATTCGATTCGATTCGACTGCAACACAAATATTGAATACCCGATACAAAAATAATATAAAACGATAAATGCGGGGAAAAACAACAATGAAAACAAACAATCTCCATTATTTTTACATATCAGAATGTGTGTCATCTTGATGCAGAATATGGGCACCGGTACCGTATAAAAATAACCACAGTTTATAAAATAGCAGTCGCCGTGGTAATATAAATGTATCGTTGACTGAAGTACAGACGCCAGCACATCAAGCTACTACAATTTGTCAAACTTTAATAGATTTTCAACTTTATCGCTAAAGCATTAGGTTCATGGTTGCTTGGAAAATTTGACAGTTTTTCTGTCTGTACATTGGATCAAGAATAAACTGACTGTTACAAATAAGCCACATGACCATATTATAATATTTGCCCCATAGACGAAGAAGCTATAATTACGTACCTATTCTATATGAGGTAAGGGTAATCAACTGTCAGCACATCGTCGTCGGGTCAAATAACGCGTACATGACCTTGTTACAGCGTCTATCTACGTCAGACGCTACGTCATCTGCCACAGACGTAACTCGTTCGAGACGTAGTCGTGAGCGACTTTCAAAGGTCACTTCGCGTGAAACATTTGCAGCTGATTCTGAGTATTGAAATGCAAATTGGAGTAACTATTTATCGGGTGACCTTTTATAATGGTTTAAATCGGAATCAAATAAAAAGTAAGCCGTAATGTCTGCTCTTGATTTACAGATAGAAACTGTAAACGCTACTTAGTTATTTCTAGAACTAATAATTATGGCTTAGTTCAATGACTTTTCGACTTACTATTGCAACTGTGAATAATCATCGTAAGTAATAAATATGTAAAGAAGATTAACATCAATCAATAGTTGCTAGGTGATCCCCTCACACACCTTTAAAAGTGTTGTTTAAATATTGGATTTCATACGTTTATTTACTTTTACAGTCACTAGCGAGTAAAATGACGAGGTGTGACGTAATTACACGCTGTTGTCAAGAGGTAGAGACGTGATTCACATCATTATTAATAGTCCTCGACGCTAACCCTGATTTAAACCAATGGGTTGTAAAATTAAATACGAACTAACATCACTGAGTAGATTTTTATTTGCTTAGATTGCTATTTTCAAAAGCATTAATAAATAATAAATTTGTCTTGGCACTCATAGTCCAGAAATGAAATTACAATCACATTCTCATTCAAATTAATTTTGTAACGTTGCAAAATACATTGCTGTCGATTAATTAACGTGTCACATCAATTCTGCCTTGTATTTCAATATCGTATAAATAAAAAGGTAAGCGGATCTCTCAAAGAACGCTGCCTTATATAAAAACTTGTATACTTCACATGAATGGTTTTACAAGGCGCCTCTGACATTCTTAATTGCACACTGCATATAATTATCCAGACAATTATAGCTTTTAAAGCAACACAGTAATGGCTAATATCGCGAATATATTTCGAACCTTAACGGGTGGGCCATGCCATAACTTTAGCCAATACGACATCAGAAATCGATATTTCATTTTTCGAATGCCATTTAAAACCTTGTGTTCGGATTCACATCCAATCCATAAACAAGATCTAGGCCGTTGCATGCATGTTCCAGTCGCTTATCGTAACTGCATCATTAAGATCTGTAACATATGGGCATTTTTTTACTAAACTAGCTAGTTATCGGAACCTACTTGCTTTACGAACAGTAGCGTTTCAGTCAATTGAATGCACATTAGCGCTTACAACTAGTAATTACAGCTAATAACTCATTTAGTACGACACCGGAGCAATGTTTTTATTCAAGTGCATTACAAAACGCCACATAAAAAAAGTACCTTGATGCGTTTCCGATCGCATTAAAAAACTATAAATTATAGACTAAGCAAATAACTCATTTTTAATTTATGTATGGAATGGCAGAGGCGTATCAACTACTTATTTTCCACGGTGTATACGATATTATAGATTTCTTGATTATGTAACAAGTTATTGCAGTTTTATTATGTCTAAATGTTTTCTTGCGTTTCTTCACAACTTCTTTAGGAGACATTAAGATCTAGTTTGGATCTAGATTGGAGAGATCTAAAGTACTGTCTAATTAAATTTAATTAAAACATACATAGTTTTATACTGAGAATGAAATGTAAAACATTTATCTTCGTCTGAACGGTCTAAATACAGTCATGGCGCCGACAGTCACCTGCAGCGGCTACAGTAGTGCTTAAAATATCGGAAAAGAACTTGTCTTATATGGCGTACAGAGAAAATGCGTTCCTGATAAAAATAACTGCTCGTAATGAATCTGTAAACCGGTTAGTAATCACGAGTTGCGCAAGCAGCAAATTATTGCTTTTTTGCGATAATGTATGTGAATTTCTTATTGCGTACAGTATCAAATTCTGAATGGTTTCGGATCAATGGAATTTCTACGAAGTTTTTGGAGAATAGCCCTCGTGCAGAAAGTCTTTTTTTATGGGAAAATGGTATATATTGTAGACCATTTGTCGAATTTGTGCCAAATTCTCAACTTTCAATTTGGTGGGGAATGGTATTAAAGCGAGAGATATTCAGTCAAATGTGTCAAACGAATTTCGAGACGACTCTTTTGAATTTTTTCTTTTATGTTTTCTGCCAATGTTATGATTTTAGAATTGCTCAAAATAAAATTGACTTGTCGTTTAAAAATACTATCAATGTACTCTGGTCTTTTATACATACAATAATTTGTTTCTTAAAATAATTGCGTTTGTTGCTCAGAATTCTCGTATCTTCTGCAATAATAATTCACGCAGCTAGACTACACGACCTCATTTGAAATTGTGCTGCTAACAAGCTGCCAGGGATGTTGCAGTGTGTTGCAAAGTATTTACAATTTGTATCGACTCTGTAAATCCGAGAAAGCAACATCGGTTAACTTTGAGGTTATGGGCCGGTTTTTTGATCCGTAGTTAACTAGAACATGAGAAACAATTATGACTATCCCAACGAACAAGAAAACAAGAACTGATTTAGAAATTCCAGCATAGTTGGTATCAAATATAGAACAGGAGATAACATGAAGGCTATCAAAGAAGACGATGAAGGCAGCGGTAACTAGACCAACTATGATGATACATTCATTTCTAAATGAGGAAGACCAAGTTCAGCATATACATATAAGGACAATGGTATTAATAAATAAGCCTCGCACACCAAGTCTGTAGCGTGTGACCACTAAATGGGATGCAGAAGACCTTGCAATCCTATCGGGTTATCATGCAGTATTAGCAAAATATTGGAGAGTTCACACACTCGATACAACGTGACTTTCGATTCACGAGGTTGAGACGTGAATACAGTTTGATTGTCACTATCGATACTGTAAGTTAATCTTTCATCATGCGCTGGATGAATCATTGTTCCTTGAATGAAACTTCAAACATCATTTTCTTGATTTGTTTGTTTGGTCTCTTTCATTTTATCTTCCGTTAAGTCGGCTAGTTGGATTGACTTGGCTTTAATGATAATTGTGTTTTTTCTTTCAAAGAGGAGAATATTTATGATATTCTCCTCTTTGATTAATACTAATATATAATAAATATCAGAAGCAGTTAATTCTCTCCAAATATGCAAAAAACACCATCACGACCTAATGAGAACTACCTATATTGCTTTGTGGCAAGTACACATATACCTAGTGAGTACTTAGTACTTCTAAGGAAGATGCATATAATATGTTTGTTATTTCAGGTGTTTCAATAGTCACAGGCCTAGCTGCCCTGATGACTATGATTACTGAAAGAGACCTAATTGTATTATCTTTACCAGATTCTTTATCTATCGCAGTGCCTTCATCTTTATCATCTCCAGCCTTATCGTGCCCTTTAATTATTCTTGAATATATCGCCTATACGAGTGGACTGAATCATCCCTAGTGAGTCTCGCCGTCAGATAAAAGGGCATAGCAATCGTTTCAACCGATTGATGTAAAGACGTACATACATACACATTAATAACACTATCTGTCAGCTTGTTTATCTATCAGTTGATATTCGTATACGTGGGTGTCGGATTGATTAACGAATCGTTAAGTCGACGAACTTATGATTGTGGATATGTAAACTCACATGTTGGTACATGCGGGTATCCGTTTATCTTTTAGTGATGTCGTTATTTGGTATCGATGGCGGAAACTGGATAGGAGTTTTTACGTTGTTTCTAAAAGATATCTTGATAGCAACAGTTCCACAAATTATTGTGTATTACCGAGCATTATTAAAATTTGATCTTGTTTGTTGTACATTATGCAGTTGTTATTATTTATTTTTACAGCTTGCAGCTGACAAGAGCAAATAGTGACCAACTTAATGTCTGGTCGACTACTAATACCATATGAGAGGCAAAAGTTTGAGCATGTTTGTCAATGTTCTTTTCAGAGGCTTACAATTTTGATATATTATATATATACAGGCCAATTTTTAAACACTAGTTAAATTTTCACAGGGTATCAAAACAAATAATAGGAACAACTTTCACTATGGGACCAACTCTGAAATCACGATACAACCCTAATCTCTTCAAAGTGAGAGTGAACAGGCTTCTTCTGGGTAAGCTCACTCCATCGTCGACTTTGTCTCTGTCACCTCTGACCTAGACTAGAGTCAAGAGCAAAACCATCACAAATAAAAAAAAAATCACGAAAAATTAAAATCTGCTGTTTCATACAAAAGTTCATTACCTACTCGACCAAAATTTATGAAACAGCTGACTTTTTTTTTCGTGATTTTAGAGTTGGTCCCATACTGAAAGTTGTTCATTTTCAGGGGTAGAACATCCTGTGAAAATTTTGCTAGTGATTTAAAAATAGCCCTGGACGTATATAGTAATGGACGATTTTACTTAATTTCTTAGTAAAAATAGACACAGTCCTACCCCCCAATTGTATGTCAACTCTACATTACTTCACAGCCACGCTGTATTACTCGTATTCCGGTGCCAACTGTCAGGAGTGCGCCGAAATGGCTGCGTTCACATTATACAAGCCGTTTGATGCATTCACACAAAAATATTTGCTACTCAATATCGCATTGATTATATTCATGAGGTGTAATATTGATTGCTTGTATTCAGGGTATCGGAAATCAATCGATATTGCAACAGACTTAATTCTTGGAAAAAAGTTTACTTGTACATTTTTTTAACTTATTAATAATTGTTTTTATTTGTTTGATCGGCTTGGTTAGACCACTATCTCACCTGATTAGCTCCTATAACTAAGAATTAGTCATTTGAACTAGATAATAAGTAACACCTCACTAATAATTGGGTTCATAAGTTTCTTACCATGTCAAAGGGTTTTTTTTCTACTAACTAAATATAAATAAATAATAATAATAAACTAAATATGGGGGAGACCTTTGCCCAGCAATGGGACATTATGACTAGAATATAATTATTTTAGCTACTGAAGGCGTACTTTAATAAGAAACTGTCATTGTAGTATTATTTTCAAATAAATTATTCTATTTTCGAATTTCATAATGTGAATTGAATAACGTTAAAAATAAGTGTACCTACCTACTTATATGTCATTTTCCGCTCTTCATGTCGTACTTTAAAGTGGTCTCAATAGATTTAGATATGTGGTTACAAAATCTAGCATACCTACCTATCTACGACAGATAAGCCACTGTTTTAAAATAATGAATTTTCTCAAAAAATTATCAATTATCTCATTTCTATTTTTGTTATGAAACGGACAGATATAAAATAAAGCATGTTAATCTCTGATACGAAACAAGTATATTGAAATAATACCTAAATAACGAATGTACTTTGATGTTTTTGTAATCAAATTAGGCCCAAATTAAACTTGTATATATCTAAACCTACTCAAAATGATTTCTTTCCGACGGCAAAAAAAAATGTTGAGCTGTTGCGTTGGAAGCAAACATGGAATTTGAATTTGAATATAGAACTTTATTCTTCGTTTCGAAATGTATTTAGACTTTTTGACAAAACTAGAACATCTGTGCATTGACATTCGTGTGACTGATCTTATCGGGATGCTTGCCAAATGCAATGGAGGATTTACAGTTTTATAGTTGCGATTTATTATAGGAATTAAAGCATTTTGAGATATTTAGCACTGAAAATTCGAGTAGCAACAATATTTTTTTTTGTTGTTTAAGTATACAAATTTTAAGACAAATGAAGGTACTTAATCATTTTATTATTGGTTCTCGATTGCTATCTAGTCTACATCAAAGGGTTTTTACATGAAGGAGTTTATGACGATAATGGGTAATTGCTAGCTTATCAATCATGTAAGTGCAATAATATGAATGGTAAGCTTTTTCTGGCAACGCATAACGGTATACGGCTTATATGTGTATCAAACGTCAAATATTTTCATATTTTCAAAATTAGAATGAATAGACAATTGTGTTTTTTTTATTATTTAACTTTGAAGGAGATAGAATCTCACATATCCATAAAGTACAATGAACTTCAAAAATGATAAGAACTGACTCTGAATCCTTATCTATGACTAAGCACACTGGAGCTTAGTTTTTATGGTCTCAAACTCAATGCACTTTGATTCAATTTCCATTATCAAGGATTTAGTTTTCTTTAAGTTTATTACTTTTTACTGATAGCATCAATAACAAATCGATGTTAATCGGAGAGACAAGAAAAGCTGATTACAACCTTATAGGATAAACCTGAGAGTGAGAGAGATAAAAAAAATACGTAAGACCTAAAAGTGTCAGTTTGACAAAGCAGTCGTTTTTCTTCTACGTGTTTATTTGTCAAGAAAGAGGTAACACGATAAGATATTTAATTTAAACTATCATTGCTCTTCAGTCATATCCGGGATGCAGATCTAATCAGTCAATGTAGATGAGATAAGGTTTGAAATGTTATGCTTTAAAAATAAAAAAAAATACATACTAGTTATAAGGTATGTTAGTAACAAACGAAAAACAAGATTTAATTCATATATTATCTGCTGCACTCACCAGAAGCACCGGGTTTAAGTACATGTACCCAATGCGCCATAATGGTGCCGCCCGGCTTATCACTAATGACCTTCAGAATGTCATTGCCATATCATATTTTCTTTCTCTTTATAAATGACAGATTTATGATTTTTGAGTAAATAAATGAATAAGATGAATGATAATGACACCGATTCCCTTGTTCACAAACTAAACTAAATTTAAGTTCAGTGCATCTTTTTCTTTCTATTTCATTAAGAAAAAACACACACGATAAATGTTAGTTTAGTACTGTCAAATTAAGTTACACCATAGACAAGTTTAGTCGTGATTAAAAAATTGGCTACTAAAAATACGTCAATATACGTCAGGCGCTGACTAATTTGAAAGGACTAAACTAATATTTATCTTCTGTCCTATTTATTTTCTTAATGAAATAGAAAGAAAAAGATGCACTGAACTTAAATTTAGTTTACTTTGTGAACAAGGGAATCGGCGCCATTGACAAACTATTATTATTGGTATATTTGGGAGGGGGTACCTACGTACCTAAATCGACCGTCCCAATTAACAATGTCGGATATACATTTCTACCAATATTCACTTTTTTACATAAATCGAATTACAATTCAAAAAAAAAAATTCTTCGCTGTCAAAACAAACTTTGAACTGAGGGCAGTTCAAAGTTTGCCCTAACGATAAAAAAGAATCTTTATGATATTAACAATGTCAGTTCTGCGAGAAAGACCATCTAACGATAAAAAAGAATCTTTATGATATTAACAATGTCAGTTCTGCGAAAAAGACCATGGTCTTTCTCGCAGAACTGACATTGTTAATATCATAAAGATTCTTTTTTATCGTTAGGGCAAACTTTGAACTGCCCTCAGTTCAAAGTTTGTTTTGACAGCGAAGAATTTTTTTTTTTTTGAATTGTAATACGATTTATGTAAAAAAGTGAATATTGGTAGCTGTTCAGGAGGGACTAAACAGTAGTCTCCCTGCAGAACCGACATTGTTAATAGTGACGGTCGAAATATAAGTACAGTGAATGCTTCGTTGGTCTAGGCGCAACTGCTAAGCATGAGGTCCTGGGTTCGATTCCCAGGTCGGGCAGTGTTGTTGGGTTTTCCATCATGAATTTCTCAGTAGTAGTCCGGACTCTAGATTTGTGCCTGGTTGATGGCAATAGGTTCGCCCCACGAAGTGTGGGTGTACTATACTGCCACCATAAGGAAAATTGACGTAAGTATCTATAGAAATATTGAAATGGAGAAAAAAAATATTTTGTCCTGTTTAAAGTACAAGATACAAAGGCAGATGCGTCTTTTAATAGTAAGAATTATTAGGTTTTCGTTTAGTTTACGCCAATATAAAAATACTGGTAGATGCGTCTTTTTTTGCTGATTCCGAATATGTAAATAACTCTATTTAAAAAAAAATGTCAGTTACGTGTTTTTTCCTTATGACGACAGTATAGGTGTATACAGCTCTGCCTGTCCCTTCGGGGAGTCATGTTAAGAATGCCAATATCGATATTTTGTTTTCGGTTTGGGACTGTTTTTAAAATCGTCAATGTTCGTTTCAAAGTTACAAAGCATTCCTATACCTATCCCACGTAAGTGGTTGACATGCCTACAAAAACACCGTAAGTACGTCATTTGAAACCGTTAATAATTTGCTCTTTCGATTATTTTTCCATGAAAAACCGTGGATAATTAAACAATAAGAATTTCATATGCAAAAATCTTCCATTGTTTGAGTAGTGGTTACGTAAGGGAGGATTTACTGCTGATATACCTATTTATCGATCGGTCACAGATTCTGATTGTGACGATTCATTTATTAAATGTCATAATCGGGTAAGTATTTTTCACAGAATAGGCAAGATATTGTGGTGGATTATACCAGAAACCGGTAAAAAGTCTCCCGCAGGCAGGCGCAACGCGTCTCTAGTAGACCAATTTATATAAAACTTCATGGAAATTGTTCTACCAGAATCGCATCGAAAAAAGAAAGGTCATAATTTAAATGAAAATGAAAATCTAATGATGATATTAATGAGTCGATACTATGTCAGTTGTTGTTGGGGAGGTCTGCAGAGCAAAACCACAGGAAATAATGATAAGCATTTATTAGGAAGGTATAAAGGAGTATAACGATTTATCAAAGAACAATGTGGAATCGAATCTCGCACAAAAGTATATGTCAACCATAAGGTTGACATATACTTAACCCTAAACCTAACAGTTTTCTATCTAGCCAGTATTAGTACCTACATGCAGGTGATATAAGTCTATTCAACAGTTGTAGACTTGTAGCCATGTATTACGCATCATCACCTTACCTACATCCTAATTTAATCATCTTAGTAAATGATCAAGAAGCATTGAGCTCGTTTTAACCTTCACCGCACTGACTTTGAATGTGAGGTCGTTCTTCACAGTAGCCGATGGCCATTTACTTATCGATAATCCGTTAGCCAAATTATTTGTACAGCAAAAACTAGCGAACTGATGCAAAAAGTACGAAATAATGATGATAGAGAAATAATAATACTCACGCCTTCTGTTTGATGTATGAACGTAAACGGAGCAAAAGGAGTATGTAAAGGGATCCCGAAACGATCAATTGCAATCAATTTCAATTGTAGTAATAATGTCAATCGCTTCAATTGCATTTCGTTGATTATCAAATTGTGCATCAATGTGTGTCAATCACGTAAAAATTTGTCAATTGAAAGTGATCATTTCTGGGACCCTTTAGGATCGTAGCAGGTGGCGTTCTGTAGTTAACGCTTATCCCCATGGAGAAATAATGTTTTATGTTAATTTGAAACTGTGTCAAGATGACTGATAAGGACTAATTCTATTAATTGAGACATATCATAACGTAATTATCTAATCGGCTTCCAAATTAGTATTTCAATCGATTAATTAAGTGGAAGATTTATTATCTCGTTAGCAACAATCAGTGATTAGGTATTACTATGAATATACCTAATATTATTAGGTATGTAATTATCCTCAATACTATTGTGTTCCTAGAGATCACTTTCTGTATTCGTGACACCTTTATCTTGGTGACAATAGAGAACAATAGTATTAAGTATATGAAGAAGGCTTTACAAGAGGGAAATTTCTTGATTTTATTTACTTATATTTATTGTTTGTGTATTTTGACCTGATAAGTTTACGTGTTACGTGATGTTTGTCTGGGCAGGAGAATAAGTCTGAAACAAGGCTGACACAATTTTCGTTTGAAAATTAAATACTGGGATATCTTTTACATACTTTTTTAATATTTTCAGTATACGTACACCTCCATTTTTTTACGACACCAAATTATTACGAATTCACATATATTTTTTGTCAATTTCACCGTTAATTGTAAGTTCGTAAAACAAACGACAACGTCCTAACCTGCATTGATAACGTTATCATATAGACAGATATTGCTTTTAAATCGATTATAAGTATTTGGTACCAATTAGGTACCAAATACTTATAATCGGATTCAATCAATCTGCCTAGCCTATTCCCAACTTTGTTGGGGTCGGCTTCCAGTCTAACCGGATGCAGCTGAATACCAGTATTTTACATGGAGCGACTGCCTATCTGACCTCCACAACCCAGTTACTGGTTAATACGATACCCTTTGGTAAGACTGGTTGTCAAACTTTCGGGCTTCTGACGACCCATAACGACTGTCAAAGATCCACGAATGACAGCCGGGACCAACGGCTTAACGTGCTTTCGGAGTCTCGGTATGAAAAGATGGTCACCCATCCACAGACCAACCGCGGCAAGCGTAGCTTAACCTGATGGATCGACCCGTGCGGCTGTTATTACTTAGCCACGAGCTCCTCGATTACCAGGCTCAATCAATTGTTATGATTGGTTGATAAGTCATTGTTATGCTGTGATCGTGAACTGGATTGCATGGAATTAGTATGTACTGTAATTAGTATATACTTGAACTGGGAAATTGTCCAATTTTAGATATCAAGGAGTTTTTAACCTACACGAAAACACACACCATTATATGACGTAGCCGCAAATGATCGTAAGTTTTGGGTCTTTAACTTGTGCGCTAATCTCATCAGATAGGTACACGATTCACTGTATGTATAGGTAAGTTGTGCCCAAAAGAGAGATTGATTGCCGATTCAGAACTCATCTTTAAGAAAACAACAGTCGTCACTAGATAACATTGATTGATAACTTTAGAGCAAATTTTTGAGTCGCAATCTATTATCTATTGTAAAATCAAATTTTCATACGCATTATTTACAGCGATAGTATTTTCAGTCACTGTCTTTGTGGTAAGCTTAGTGGTAAGTAATTTTTCACGATGGTCTATGGATTATACGTATTTCCATAGATAAGAAAAGAGCAAAGATCTTAATCAGACAGAATGACAGTATCTATCATCCATTGACAAGATTAGGATTATAGGTAGGTAACTAAGTACAACCTGTAAAATCTAGAGTATCTTGCGTTGTAGACGTTTTCTTTTTTTTTTAAGGAAGAGATTTTAGATACATGTCATGTACCTACTACCTAATCAAGTTTTTCAAATAACTTAAAAAAGAAGCCGTTTCAGGTGACACTAGACTAAACATAAATGTAATATCATCACTAAAGACCATGATCGCTAAAAAAAATTATAACGAATCGACATCACTTGCATGTGCCCAGACACGAGGAGTTCTTCATGATTAAATAATATTTAGTTTTACCTATGTCATACAAAAATATCTACGTAATCAAGAGCAATTTTTCAATTTCAAAATAGTAGTGGTGTAACGCCTTATAAGGTCAACAAGGTAAGCCATAGGCTTCTACTCCGTTCACCTATGGTACCTACCCAATTTTTTTCAAGACGCCAAGAAAATCATCCAGTATATCAATAAGCTTATGCGTAAAAATGAAACGAAAATATTTGTTATTTGTATTTTCACGGGAAACTAGAACGCATTAACTATCGCAGAATTTCATTGTAATTTTATGTGTTTTAGACTTCTGTTTCATTTTATATAAGTAGGTCGCGTTTCCCGTAGTTACGAGTATTAGAAATAAAGTCACTGTCTCATCCCCTCAAGTGTCCGCTATTAAAGAACCCCATAAGTTCACAACTACTGAAAACCCGCGATCTCTATTGGATGATGGTATTTTACGTTTATATCGATGGTCTTTCTTTAACATTTAAATGCCAAATGTACCTACTAAATGAGCATGCACTACTGTTTGGAATTAAATGTTAAAAACTCAAAATATTGCACTTACCACGTTTGTCTTCTAGACCATCGATACAACGTGTTTCTTTTGATATACCATAACTCTAGGGTATTAATGAGACCATAATTTTGAACAACTTTTACTATGGGCCCAAACCTGCAATCACGAAAAAAAATCACCAGTTCCCTACATTTTGACGAGTTATACGAACATAAATGTAGGGAACAGCTGATTTTCTTTTCACGGTTTCAGGTTTGGTCCCATAGTAAAAGTTATTCAAAATTATGGCCTCAAAAGAAACACGTTGTATATCATATACGTCTATTTATATACAAATTATATAAAGTTTTTTTTTTTAAATACGTTTAAAGTCCTGAAACATTTCATGAATACTTTCTATTGTTGAGGAAAGCGTAAGAACTGAAGACACGAGCACCTATTCATTGGATCTTACCGATTAAGCAATGCGTTTTATATCGTGCTTATACGAATGGATGCAGAGTCGATTTTTCCTGCAATTTAGTGGCAATAACTCTGCAGAGTCTGCAGACTGCAGTAACATCATCACAATGGCATAAACACTGCATTGGACAGTCTTACGTGCCTGTAGACACGTTTTCAGACCACGTTCGCGTTGTTATTAGTAAATGAGATCAGTTTCATCAGTCACAATTGCTAATAGGTCTTAGGAAATGGGTTGGAAATGGAACGCGCCATACAACTCTGCATTTTGACTTATGGCTTTTACATTTTACGATTTCAGTGCTCCAGTTTATTTTTCACGATTTGGTTGTTAAATCCTGTAGTAAAATAAATTGTATTGTGGAAGATTTTACGACTTACCGATGATGGCCCATTTACCTTTAGTTTTCAGTTTTGTTACATACAATGTTAGAAACAGAATATGAACTTAGTTTTGGCATGGCTCCCAACCGTAAGACACTTGTCTGATCGCCAACGATAAGCGAGAAGCGTAGAGCTAGAAACTAGAAACGAGCAGCGAGTGAACGACGGCGACAAGCGATTACTCGCTGGTATGCGTATGTACTAAACGTGAGTCTCTCAGCGAATGCTTTGCCCGCCAAATGAGTGTCGCTGAGCGAGTACTCGCGCGCGATGTAACTATCGGATATTTTCTCGCTCAAGAAACGTACAATAAATATACATTCCGTGTAAACAAAAGTGATGCATATATTAATAGTCGATCGCTGACTGTTCACACCGCGCGCGAGTACTCGTTTATCGCAGCGACATGTGCTATCAAAGAGAGTACCCGCTCAGCGACGCTCGCTTAGCGGGCAGAGCACTCGCTGAGAGACTCACGCTTGGTACATAACCATTCCAGCGAGTAATCGCTTGTCGCAGTCGTTCACTCGCTGCTCGTTGCTCGCCTCCTCTTTTCTAGCTTCTCGCTCATCGTTGGCGGTAGGAGAAGTGCCTAATACTAGCTTCCTTTTTTGCTTCATCATTTATGAAACCTGTCTGATCTAAAAGTATATTTTTCTCACTAGACATTATTGTCTAAACTATTTCCGTGACATATTATGTCGACCTCGCTAGTTGGGAAAGGCTAGGCAGATTGATTGATATGTCGACCTCGCTCGTCCTGCCTGGGCACAGTCCAATAGTTTCTTCCGTGTTATCATTCAAATAAACTGGAACACTTTGTTTGTTTTCCTGTAAATGTTTACATTACTACAGAATAAATATTAGTTACTACTGTTTTTAACCGACTTCAAAAAAGGAGGTTCTCTATTTGACATGTATGTATGTTTGTATGTCCACGATTTTCTCAAAAACTTATAAACCAATTTTGATGATTCTTTCACTAACGTGATCTATATACTTTCAGGAAGGTTAGTATATCATTTTCATCAGGTAATTATTCTTATGTACGAAGTTATATGCATAAATATACTGTATATCCGGCATTTCTAAAAGGATTTTGATGATTATTTTTTTTCGTTCGTCTTTGAATTTTATATTCAACTAAAAATGTAAAAATAAATTTACTTTAAAAAAGTAAAAATCGATTTCAAAAACCAAAAACGAATAAAATAACTTTCATAAAAATCTGAAGTCGGAGTCTTCAATTCTTCAATGTCAATGTACCTTAGATTAACACCGACTTCAGAAGCTATTAAGTTCTTTATGGAAGTTATACTTTAAATTGTTTGCGTACCTACTTATAAAAATTAACGTTTATGGAAACAATTAGTGGACAGCGTCTAATACTCTAGTCGATACAGAAATAGATCAAAATATTGTTTATGATTGCATTGTTTACCTATTTGTTTTAAGATTAACGAGGAAATAATATATGATAATAGGTAGTGATAAACACATAAATGATTCACGCAATTAAATAAGTGATAAGGTGTTTTTCACAATCTTTTAGCATTTTAAACTTGAAATAGTTAATAGTGAAAGCTGTTTTATTTGTCCTTACGTGGGTTAATCTGAAAGAGTTTACATGCTAGGTAATACAAGCAGTACAGCCTAGCCCATATTCAATTGTCCATAATAAAAATAAATTACGGCTACAGCACATAGAGAAAGTTTAATACATGGCCTATATATTACTAGGTTTATTTAAATTGAGACTAATACATATGTCCCCTATGCGTGGCTATCAATTAATATTATTTAACGGCTATCGTTGCTATGTGGCTATAAATTGTAGCCCGAACTGTTGCGTCATGCAGTTATACGTTCCTTAGTAATATCATACAACGTGTTTTTTTTTTATATACTATAACTCTAGGGTATTAATGAGACCATTATTTTGAACACTTTTTACAATGGGACCAAACCTAAAATAGCGAAAAAATAATCAGCTATCCCATACATTTATGTTCGCAGAACTCGTCAAAATGTAGGGAACTGCTGATTTTTTTTCGCGATTTCAGGTTGGTCCCATAGTAAGTTGTTCAAAATGATGGTCTCACCCTAGAGAGTTATGGTACATTAAAAAAAAAACAAGGTTTTGCCTGCCACATTCAGAGAACAGCTCAAAATACTGGTACCTATGTGTACATTCAAGTAAGCTCAAAGGAAATATAGTCACATTAGTATAAGGTTTAATTTGTTGAATAATGTTATTTCTAGACAACTAGAAATCAAGCTATACAAAGGAAGGAAAGAAGTAATTATTGAAATAATTACGTTTATGTAATGAAAACGATTTTTAATTCAAATGGAATCTTTTACTGCGGAAATCCGTTATTTTAAATAAATGAATGAATAAAGTACCGTCTCAACCGAATACAATAGTCGGCAATTAATTAGAGGTGACTCTTATCTCCTCGCTATTTTTGTAAAGAATGGTCTATTTGTCGCCATTTTGATACGAGTATCAACCCGTGCCGTGACCAATTACAGTTTCAAGGTTCAAGTAGTGAAAATACAACTTTGTTGGTAAGAGAAACTAGGGTTGACAGCATTGGAAAAATAAATATTTATAAGTAGTTCCTAAAGTACCTATAGTTTCATGAAACTTTTAAGGGAACTACAACACCTAAAGCGCGATCACTATCAGACTGCTTAGAAAATAAAGAGAAGCGTGATGACACAACGCAGGTAATTATTGCAAAATATGAAGCAATTATCTATTTACAAAAAATCTATTGATTGACTAATAAATTAAAACACTATAACGTTAGTTACTTGTAGAATAATCTGATAAAAAATCTGAATGAGTATGTATATTAGTATGATATTTAATCTTTATAAGTAAGAAATTTTTAGAGCTATCTTCATGATTTTTAGGGCTCCGTACCACAAAAGGAAAAATCGGAACCCTTCTAGGATCACTCTTGTGTCTGTCTATCTGTCTGTCTGTCTGTCCGTCTGTCACAGCCAATTTGCTCCAAATCTAATGAACCGATTAAGTTGAAATTTGGTTCACGTATGTATGTATTTCTGTGACCCAAACACGGAAGTGTAATGTAAATTAATTAATTTTGAATATGGGGGTCAATTTTGGGGATCAAATAGGAAAATTTAAAAAAATATATATTTGCAAACTGTACTGTGCGATATATCAAATGAAACTTACTGTGAGGGTCTCAAATATATCTTTTTATAATTTTAAAATAAACTATTTTAAAGATATTTAAGAAATTAGACGAAAATTGACCATTCCCCCTTTATCTCCGAAACTGTTAACCTTAAAATTTCCTCCTTAACCTTTTTTCTCTTTAAAATCTAATCGCCTTATTTATCTCTTAAACTTTGGCTCAGGAACAGCCCTGTAATATCCGTGTCACACAGATAATCTGACCTCGGCTTTAGGCTAGACATTTAGATATCTAGATCCATTCTATTTTATACCTATTATTTTGGTACTTCGTAATACAGACATGAACACGTGTACAAAGAGAGACCTCCCTTTTTTTATAAAAGCGAAATTGAGATCGCTCAAAAAGGTAGCAAACGTGAGAATCGCTAGATTTTTCTACAAGCTCTCTAAGTTTTAAATCAGTTTTCTTTGTTTCTCTTTCTCTCTCTATTGGTCTATCGAGCACGAGGCGTTTTAGGGTTCCTTCCTAGATAGAGCTCACGTGTAGGAGTACTTTTGTGTCCTAACTATCAACACTGTCGTTGTTTATAGTTCCACACATGTCTTGTGATCTAATGAGTGATAAGGTTTGTTCACTTATTCAAAGTAGGTAAACCACCACTAAAGTAAGATAATTTTAAGATTGTTAAAATTGAAGCATGTGATGAATTAATTCGAACAATTTGAGAGAAGTTGTATTATTGTGTGTTAGTGTCAAATGTTTCAATTCATTCAAAATTTTGCTATTTGTGTTCACACATACGACACAAGCAATTAACGCCTGTCTGAAACAACTGCTAAAAGTTCTATTCTTGGAAGTCTACTGACCTCATATACATAGCTAAACTGGGTAAATTCTATCATATCTAAGTCAAATCTGTCCAACACTTTCATTTCACTTGACCTACTGATAAGGATACATTATTACATTGTGACGTTATCACTTAACATCTGAACACGAGTCTCTTGGTACTTTGGTACGAGTAGTTATAACGAATGCGCGCTACTCTGCTGTATAGTTTCCCTCTTCCCAAAGAGTTCCAATACCCACTGCCCTGTTTTGCGGTGCCCATAGTATGGCAGTGTCACTATTGCAGCTTGATCACATTTACAAATAACTACTTCTACAAGGTATAATTTAAATAATGCACAACCTCTGGGGTCATTGTACTCATCATTACGAACAACTATGGGACCAAAAAATCTGCGGTGTCCTACATTTTAATGAGTTATGCGAACATAGATTTGGTAGGGAGCTGCAGATTTTTTTTGCGCTGTCAGGTTTGGTCCCATAGTAAAAGTTGTTCATAATGATGAGTACAATGACTCTTTAAGAGGTTATGCGTTATTTAAATTGCACCTTGTGTATTACGGACTTAAGTAAGTATAGGGAATACCTATTGAATTCCGCTCTGAATAAGCGGGAATGAGTATGGAATTAATAATAAGTACTGAAGAGAAACACTTGGAACTAAACTCAATTATGTTAATTCTGTTTGAATGCCTCTTCACCACATTTAAGTTATTGCGTATTATAAGACAATGTGGATATTGAGAGGGAGCGCAGGACTGTGGCGGTCCGCGGTAATTATGTTGGCTCGTACATTCGCCCGCTGCACGTACCAGGTAAAAATAACGCTTCAAAGCGTATTGTCAGGGTCTGTACACGGGTGGTCTGTGGATCAACTATACCAAAAGGTCGCTAGATGTCCTGCGCGTCCAGTACAACAGTGTTTTTGGAATGCTCTTGGGACTGCCCCTATTCTGTAGTGCGTCAGAGATGATTACGCAGAACCGTACTGACGGCTTCCACGCAATTGTGCGGAAGAAAATAGCGTCTGTGGCAGCTAGAACCCGGGCCAGTGGCAACAGCATTCTAGAAACAGTGACTGAGAATTGTGTTTTCCCCTTTTATGAGGCATTTTGTGGAGAAGATGACCGGTTAAGAAACTGGTTTCGTTTGCTTTACAAAGTGACTCATACCCCAATTGTTATTTTGATTTATGTATATACTAACACTAGGTATAAGGTACTTAACTACTAACACTACGGATCTCTGTTATCTGATTATTTTGAAATAAATTAAATTAAATGAATTAGGGCTAATTTCACCAATGAAAGTAAACGTGATGAGCACATCCAAACCGCGGGCATCATTGTTGGGGATTGGGGAATACTGACATTGAGATTGACCTGACAACACTTGAACGCAGTTTAGATGTGCTGATCGCGTTCAGTTTCATTAGTGAAATCAGCCTTTAGATGCCATTAGATCGTAAGACATAATTTACAACTTTAATCTATTTCAATACACTCATTGTTCTCAAGTTATCTTTAACGGTATTTGTGTAAATCGTGTTCTAAAATGGACTGAGTTGGGTTTCAAGTGGTTAATGATATGAATCTAGGAAGTTAGGCGGGATTATCTATCACAGCTGTCAATAAGGTGACGTTAGATTTGTTATCGTCTAAACTGATAGTTTAGGCATTATCTTTGATTGACACAACATTTTTTTATGAAATGCGCAGTTAGATATTAGCCACAAGTTTGAAGAAAAATAAAATGAAATCATTCGAGTTTGATTCTGCTTGGAAATTTTACAAACAAATTTCAGGAGTTATAAAGAATCTTCGTTAGGTTTAATCTCATGTTAAAGGGACATTAAGATTAGCGAGCGTTTCACCGTGCACCATGTCTTAATTCTGGTGGAACGTAATTACCAATAACGTCGATGTTTATTTTAATGGCTGATTTACTAATGTCCGTTTATGAACAGTTTGGTGAAATTGGTCCTTAGAATGTTAGAGTAAAAAACTATTAAAAAGAAAAATTAAATTGAAGGCTACGTTCCGTTTGCGGTTTGGTTAAGTTTATTGAGCTCCTTAGGTTTTCTATTAGCCCAACTGCTTATTGTACGAATAGATTGGAATGTTTTCTATATACTTACCTGAAATTTGCAAGTAAGACTAAGGACTAAGATTATATTGAGTCTCTCATGTGTTTTAATAACGACTTCCTGAGAAAGCCTATATTGCATAAATGATCGAAAATATTGAAGAGGCAATCAAAATATTCTGTGGAAGGCTGTGGACATGGAGACATGGAGAGAATCTATTGGAATTGGAGTAAAAAATGTGTCTTTCGTTTTGTATTTTCGTTTCTTGCCACCGACTTTCGAAATTAAAGTTATTTTTTCACTTTGTAGTGTTTATTTTTTGTTGGAAGTCGGTTTTTTTTTTGTAAAAAAGTTTTTATTTTTCACTCTTTACAGGAAGTTATTATAACTTCATCCACGTAGACTAAGCGGAAAAAATACGTATCTCCCGAATAAAATAAGAATTGTTCAAATCTGACTTTACAGAGTAAGTACTCTGTAAAAAGTTATGCGTGGCGATACTTAAAAATATATATATATATATACGCGTCGATTTGAACCTCCTCCTTTTTTTCGTCATTTAAAAATGCAGTATTGATCAAGAAGCTTGTGTTCTCAATCATAGGCTTAACCGAAAATTATCGTATTAATTTTGGCTATTCTGATGCATGCTATCATCAATACAAGTAAAAGCAAGGTGCATGATAAAGTACGAGGTTCAGTGGATTAAAGATAAGGTCTTTGTACATATTATGACATTTAAGATTAAAAAGATCGCTTCGACCTGAAATCCTTTGTGATAGCATCACGAGGTACTGATAACGTATGAAGCTGCGCTGAAGGGTCATTCTTATCGATAGCATGCCGTGAGTGTGTGAACGGCAAGTTTCGCCAATGGGAATTTCTAATTAAGTAATTGGCTTTTGAATCATTCAAGATTGATTCATGTGGTTAAGAGTTCGATTTTCAAAAATGTATTTATAAAATTTTATTTATTGTATACAGTCAGTATTTTAAAATCAGCAAAATGAAAAAAGGTCAATGCTAAATCGGAAGTAACCACAGAAAATTTTCAACTTCGGTAAATTGTGTCGACATTCGCTATCGCGCTTCAGTCACGACAATCGGAAACTCTATAGCTGCTCTACACGTAATCATTTTTCACCCGCTGTCACATCAGAACTTGGCCAGATTTTAGCATTGCTACCACAGTGTAGATACAGTGAACCAGTAGATTAATGCCTTTTCCACCACAAGGCCTTTTCTATTTTAGAAGAGAATGTTACATACATAACCTAACAAAAAAGAAAGTCCGTACTCACACGTATGCTTTCGTCTCCTGCAGGTGGACTAGGCCATGCTTGAACAGGTCGTATGCAACCTTGGAGTACTTGGTGGACACAGCCAGAAGGTCTGGCTGGTATGCCACTTCCATCTGCTTCTCCGAACTGTTGGGATCAGTGACAATGTTGTGCTTCTTCTTCATTCTTTCTAACGTACGCGACGCTTTCGGCGGCGCAGGCGCAGGCGCCGCCGGTGCCGCTTCGATCACATCACGGGTACACATGTTACACATTTTATCTCAACAAACACGCTCAACGCTCACTGAACGTTTGGCCGGCGCGCGCGCCGTTCGCGTATATAAGTCGATGATTTCGCCCCACCACGAGCGTGTGAGGTGTGCAGCGGGCGCCCCTGATAACGGCTCCCACAGACAGGCGCGACGCGACGGCGCGACGCGATTCTAGTAGAACCATTTCGATGAAGTTTTCATAGAAATTGTTCGACTACGTCGACTGGCGTCGCGTCACGCCAGTCTGCGGGAGTCTTAACGCGGATTCGTTGAATAAAACACGCGTAGAAGTTGCATATCGAACAAAAATATTAGAAAAGAAAAACTAGGTACTGTGAAAAATCAATAAATTAATTTTAAAATAAAATTTCAGTCGACAAGACCGACTGTTTTTAGCATTTTTTGGAAATCTTGCTGGTTTGAAACAGTTTTATTGATTGGAATATAGGTACTTACATATTGCAAGCATCACATGGGCTCTCTTGTCAAGAAAACCATTTAATTTCAAATTCTGCTTATTTCTAC
Source organism: Dicycla oo (assembly GCA_948252095.1). Classification (NCBI taxonomy): domain Eukaryota; kingdom Metazoa; phylum Arthropoda; class Insecta; order Lepidoptera; family Noctuidae; genus Dicycla; species Dicycla oo. The sequence continues at coordinate 33,284,567 of OX411711.1, forward strand.
GGAAAATAACTTAAAACCAACATAGCATCACGCCTTGTTTCCCAGATGGGTTAGGCAGAGGTATAACTATAGAACACCTATTATATCGCCAGTTATTTAAGTCCAAATCAAGTGTAAACACACATTTTATTTGGTTATCTGTACAGTATTTTTGAAAAAAAAAAAATGTTATAAATGGTAAGAAGGAAAGTTAACGCCACGGTAGTTGTCTAGACTAAGCCTTGGTCCAAAAAGCGCGTCATGGTAACTCAAGTAGTAAAAAGTCTTAACTTAAAAAAAAACCGGTCAAGAGCGAGTCGGACTCGCGCACTGAGGGTTCCGTACCACCATATATATATAAAAAAACTAGACATCGTTTTATTTTTCCGGTAATCTTTACATAAACTTCTATCGCACAGAATAATTTCAGATTGTTCTCTATGCAAACTTCGGAGATAAGATGACGGTATTTTTTTTGTTACATTTTTCATCGAAAGTCGAAAACTATGCGGCCTAATAAAAAATGTTTGAGAATATGCAAACAGCGCTCTTTCATATGATACCCCGCATGCCCTAGTAGCCCTACTTCGAATTTTTAAGACCCCCTTTCAGACCCTGTTGCAAAAAAAAAAATTGTTTCTTACTTGCAAAATAGTTGGGCAAAGTCATCTAAAACTATTTCAAATTTGAAGTTGATAGCATTAGTGGTTCTTGAGATATCCAGTTGTGACAGACAGACAGTCGCACCATAAGGGTTACTTTTTACCTTTTTGGTACGGAACCCTAATAAACAGAATATTGTTGCTAGTTGAAGCACTTTGATTTTTTAATAAAGAATTTTCTTTTATGTACGATTTACATATAATATATATATATAATAATGCATAAAATATAAGTATAGGTACTTACTTGTGGACTATTTGATTGCATTTCTTTACACTTAGAATGACCATTTTTTAATAAGTTCTCGCGAGTTGTGTTTGAGATGAAGTGACATTGAGCACTGGCTGTTCGCTTAGGGTACATAGCCATATATGTGAGGCTAGTAATGTTAGTTGCCTCAGTTTCGTCCTAGGCCCAGGCTTAAAGATGTTGTGACGCAATCAAACACACCGCAGAACTTGGAGGTGCGTCGTATCTGGTCGTGATCATTGTAGGAGAAGCACCATACTCCTAACTCCGTTTGCTATTAGTTATAAGTAGCTATAAGAATGTACTAGTAGCTTAACATCATCTAACTAATAAATTTTCCACGAGACTATGCTTGTCCGTCGGAAATAAACACGTTTTGACTTGAACGCAGAGAATCAACTCAAAACTGCGTACGGGTTTATCCCTGGCTCAGAAAAGTCGACAGGTCGTGACTTGCACGAGAAAATAGGGGCGTGGTTACTGTTTAAACCACATATATTGGTGTCATAGTTTTACTCGGGTGAGGTGTACCCGCTACGTTAGTTATAGTGCAGAACTAATATATATGCGTCCCCTAGGATTGAAAGTTAGTCCATAAATAGTTCATAAATTGTATCCAGCAAGTTAAGTAATAGTACCTAACCATCAAGTGACATGCTCAATAGAGCCCTGTGTAGTCGCGTGTCTGTAGTATCTGTATAATGTTTGTATTATTGCAATAATTAAGTGTTTTCGAAAGTAAGATTATTGCCGTAAGTATTATGATTGTGTTTTATGTGTATTTTGTTTCTGAATTGTGTTTACGTGCCCTTTTATTATATTTGTGAATACTTGTACTGGTTTAATTTGCATAAAGACGACGATAACCCCCGCCTATCAGAGTCTAATCACCCCGCCCTAAGCACAGCATGCAGGTTGTTTGATATATGTTTCGTGTGCTGTGCTTAACATTTGGTCCTTGCGAGTCGGATAACCGATTGTCCGGGCGTAGTCTTACAAACTAGCGTTCGGAATCGGATTACGCTTATAGGCGAATTAACCAGGTACAATGAGTGAGAAAAGTGCCGTAACCACGCGAAGCAAACTACGCAAAATGACGGAAGAAGCAGACACGCGGCGCAGGGAAGCCGCCATCGCCTCGGACTCAGGCTTACTGTCGGAAGTGCCACCAGGTTCTCCATCAATAGCGCCAACGGTAAGATCAGCGGCTGCCCCCATTATTCCGCTGACCGGGGGTCGAGTAATCGACTATAGTGAAAAGCCGGCAGAGGGCGTATCACGGCAGACAGTCGCACGGTCGCCGCGGAGCAGCAGAGTTTCGTCCAAGAGTAGTCGCAAGGGCGTCGAATTCTTGAGGAAAAAGGCCGAATACGAAGCTGAGCGTGATTTGGTGCTCATCAGGGAGAATCTGGTGAAGAAAAGGATGGAGGTGGCAATAGCAGAGATCGAGGCAAATGCTGAAAGTGAGGACTCAAACTCAAAGGTGGATACGACGCACCGAGTTGAAGAATGGGTGAAAACAACGCCCCAAGCGATGCAACCAGAAACGGCGATGTTTACGGCGGCTGCGTCTCGCGCGCCGTCTACGTCGCACGTACCGCTTGAGGGCAGCGCGCCGTATGAAGCACCTACGATTCAAGACCAAAATGTAAGTAGAGTGAATCTTGAATCTAATATGTACCGTGTGCCGGCTATGTTAAGTGAAAGTAATGTGTCGCATCCGTATAGGAACCCCGTGAGCAATGCGGGGCCTATGCAGACGCCAGCCCATACTGAAGCGGTTAGATTCCGTTTGCCCGACGATTATCCCGCCTTCACCACTCCGGTCGCAAGTGGACCTCGAGTATCGACACTCGAGTCGGTCACACAGCGACAGGGAAATAGCGGAGTGGGGGCTGTAGAAAGGCAGCGACTATCGTCGAGCGATAGAGATAGGAAAATCGATAAGCTGGCGGAGGCGATCACTAACATGGCACGCCCGCACCCGGTACCCAGACAGGCTTACGAATTGCCACATTTTAGCGGTGACCCAGCTGATTGGATTTCATATAGGAATATGTACTGGGACACTACTGAATTATATAACTTTAGGCCGCATGAGAATATAGCGCGTCTGAAGTCGTCTCTACATGGGGAGGCGAAGATAGCAGTGGAGGACCTGTTACGGTCAGCGAGAGAACCCACTGAAATAATGCGTGCATTAGAAGAAGAGTACGGACATCCAACCGTCATACTTCAATATGCTTTAAAGAAGGTGAGAAATTTACCTAAAGTGTCTGATAGTGGCCAGGAATTAAGGAAATTCTCATCAACGGTAAGGAACTGTGTGTCGCTACTAAAGAACGTCAGAGCAGATGGGTACCTGAATAACCCTCAACTGGTGAGCGAGCTGCTAAGCAAGCTGACACCAGTTCAACGAGCACAGTATGGTGACTTCGCGATGGGCCTGGATAACTCACAGGGGGTGGACTTGAGGATCTCACCCAGCTTGGAAATGCTGTCACAGTTCCTCATACACGTGACGCGTTCTACTTCGTACTACCAACAACCGACTGTGTATGAACCAGAACAGGCTAAACTCCCTGTGAAGCTGCAGCAGACCAGCGGACGGACTCGACCTGGAAACGCGGCACGCCCAGTCACCAACAAGCCGCAGATGACTCATCGTGTGAATACACAGAGCGACGAAGCTACGAGTATCACACAGAAGGAGTGCGTGATGTGCCACGGCAAGCATGTCATAGAAGATTGCGACCAGTTCAAGAAGCTGAATATCCAAGATCGCTGGGAACTGATCAAGAAGAAAAAAGTGTGCTTTAATTGCTTAAAAGCAAAACACACTAAGCAGTTTTGTCGCGCAAACAAGTGCAAAAAGTGCGACTACAAACATCATGTGTTGTTAAACGAAGACAGGTCAAAATCAGAATGTGTAACAAACATAGGAGAGTGGCGAGCCACAGCGTTATTGAAGGATAGTGCCAGTGTCAGTGTATAACGAAGATAGCGACAACGACCAGTGTTATGCGTTGTTGGACGACGGGGCAACAGTATCGCTAATAGACAGTTCGCTCGCTACTAACCTATCGGGTCCACGTGTGCCACTAACATTAAAGACCGCGGGCGGTCATGCTGTGTCGGACCTTACCTCGCGAGTGGTACAAGTATGTGTGAAGGGCCCCAATGGACAGTGCCATAATATCAAGTGCCGGACATTAGCAAACTTGAACTTGCCTACACAAACAGTGACCTCTTCAGTGATCAACGATAACGCGCACCTGCGCGACTTGGGTTGCGCAGAGATGAGGGGAGCCAAGCCGCTGCTGCTGATCGGGCAGGACAATTGGGAGCTGCTCGTTGGCGGGGACACCCGCCGTGGACGATCCGGTAAGCCAGTTGCCTCACTAACTAAGTTAGGTTGGGTCATACATGGACCATTTAATAACGACAGTAGTACCGAAGCAGTGAACTGCACAACAGTTTCCCTCCCAGATTTGCATGATTTAGTGAAGTCACAGTTTGAATTAGAATCGATAGGCATTTCTCAAGTAACCCGCAAACATAAGGATGTAGAACGGGCTGTACAGGTGTTAGACAGTACGAGTCAACGCACCCCTGATAAGACGCAATGGGAAGTAGGTCTTTTGTGGAAACAGGACAACATTCTGTTGCCTGATAGTTACAGACAGGCCCGGCAGAGGTTATATGGTATCGAGAGGCGGATGCGTAAGGACGCTCGTTTCGCTGAGACGTACGCGAACCAGATAGAGCGTCTAGTAGCTGAAGGGTATGCACGGAAGGTGGAAGGCGAGGTAGATAGCTCACCGGTTTGGTACCTACCACATTTCGGAGTTGTAAACCCGAACAAACCAGGGAAGCTTCGCCTAGTCTTCGACGCGGCTGCTACGTCCCAAGGTACGTGTCTGAATGATAACCTACTGACCGGACCCGATTTATTAAATTCATTACTAGGTATATTGATTAAATTTAGAGTAGGTCCCATAGCGTTCACAGGCGATATAGCTGATATGTTTTTGCGAGTTAAGATTAGGGCACAAGATCAGGGCGCACAGCTGTTTTTGTGGAGAGGGGCGAACGATGGTAGGGAACCTGATACCTACGCCATGACATCAATGATATTTGGCGCCGCCTCTTCACCAACCACGGCGATATATATACTCAATAAAAACGCCAATGAGTGGGTTAACGTTCACCCCGAAGCTGTTGAGGCCATAAGAGATAAGCACTATATGGACGACTATTTAGATAGCACGTGGTCCGTAGAGCAGGCCAACAGCCTGATCGAGCAGGTTGCCAGAATTCACGCCTCCGGGGGTTTTATCATACGGGGGTGGGTAACCAACTCGACAGAGTTAAGGGAAAAACTAAAAATAGACAGGTTATCAGCCAGAGGCAACTGGCGCTGGGTCCCCACGTCGGACAACCCAGCTGATAAGGCTGCCTGAGGTCCTGACGCCGAACCATCTGCTCCTGGGCACGGCGTCCGGGAGTACACCGTTTGCGCCAAGCAGCTACGAGGACGTCGATTCCCGCCGGCAGTGGCGGCGGGTGAATGCGCTCGCCGACATGTTCTGGCACCGCTGGCTGCGGGAGTATCTCCCGACTCTACAACGTCGTGAGAAGTGGACAAGTAGTGGACCCAATGTGCGCGTAAGTGATGTGGTAGTGATCGTTGACAACAATAGAGAACGAAGTGCATGGACAAAAGGTGTGATACAATCCGTGTATCAAGGTAATGACGGAATCGTCCGTGTTGTAGATGTTAAGACAGCAAACGGGGTCTTGCGTCGACCAGTAGCAAAGATTATTGTGCTTCCCACGGAAATGGATGTAAAGCGGTTGAACCCTCTTACAGGGGGTGGAATGTAGGAGAAGCACCATACTCCTAACTCCGTTTGCTATTAGTTATAAGTAGCTATAAGAATGTACTAGTAGCTTAACATCATCTAACTAATAAATTTTCCACGAGACTATGCTTGTCCGTCGGAAATAAACACGTTTTGACTTGAACGCAGAGAATCAACTCAAAACTGCGTACGGGTTTATCCCTGGCTCAGAAAAGTCGACAGGTCGTGACTTGCACGAGAAAATAGGGGCGTGGTTACTGTTTAAACCACATATATTGGTGTCTTAGTTTTACTCGGGTGAGGTGTACCCGCTACGTTAGTTATAGTGCAGAACTAATATATATGCGTCCCCTAGGATTGAAAGTTAGTCCATAAATAGTTCATAAATTGTATCCAGCAAGTTAAGTAATAGTACCTAACCATCAAGTGACATGCTCAATAGAGCCCTGTGTAGTCGCGTGTCTGTAGTATCTGTATAATGTTTGTATTATTGCAATAATTAAGTGTTTTCGAAAGTAAGATTATTGCCGTAAGTATTATGATTGTGTTTTATGTGTATTTTGTTTCTGAATTGTGTTTACGTGCCCTTTTATTATATTTGTGAATACTTGTACTGGTTTAATTTGCATAAAGACGACGATAACCCCCGCCTATCAGAGTCTAATCACCCCGCCCTAAGCACAGCATGCAGGTTGTTTGATATATGTTTCGTGTGCTGTGCTTAACAATCATCGATACCTATATCGCGAACTTCAGTAACATCAGCAGCGAGGGAACGACGAAGAAGAATAAAGACAGTTTTGGATTAGGCTTCTGTTAGGCATTAATGTACTTACTGAATTTAATTTTAAATCGACACATCTATACAAATTAATAAAAAAGTGTGTTTGTTATGTCACAATAACAGCTTCTTACTAAATGCATATGAAACTGATGCATTACGCATTCTGCAACTGATGACTAAATGCATATGATATGGAACAAAACAAAAACAATTTTTAGAATTTTGTCCGTCTGTCTGTCTGTTTGTTCCGGCTAATCTCCGAAACAGCTGGACCAATTTTGTTCGAACTGTTAGATAGCTGATGTTATAAGGAGTATCTTAAGCTAGTTTTAATTTAGAAAAAGAATTAGGGTTACGCGAAAAAATATAATACTAAATAAAATTTCCATGTAATTGTGAACAAAATCCGATAAAAATAGGGACGTATTGACACGTATATACACGCGGGCGAAGCCGCGGACAACAGCTAGTTTTACGTAAATTATAAATCTAGATTTGCATTACCGATCTAAATAACTTAAGTACTTGATTTTTTTTTTTATGTACGTTTGCTCTTGACTCTAGTCTAGGTCGGAGGCGACAGAGACAAAGTCGACGATGGAGTGAGCTTACCCAGAAGAAGCCTGTTCACTCTCACTTTGAAGAGATTTAGAGTTGTATGCGTTCGGAAACACAGACGCAGGCAGTGAGATCCACTCTGTGAGATTCTGTGAATTCTGCAGAAAATAACAATAATTTGAAATGGTTTTACTGAATTAGAATTAGAATTAGAATTAATTTATTTGTAAGAATGTAGTTTTACATCGTATGGTGTTAATATTTTTTAAGTTCTATACACTCTACCACAACATAGTGTGTACAAATATTCAAATGTGTCAATAAATAATGTGACAAATATTATAATTACAGTCAATTTTAAGATTTGTGTTTTACAGTAAGTCCAATTTGAATTAATATTATTGTAATTAAGTGTTCGTTACTTTAAAATCAATGTCAAAATTAAGTATATGTCATCTTAGATTTTTACAATATTCCATATATTCGCCATTGTCATAAAAGCAATTTTCTAGTAACCAACTTGTCAGCTTTTTCTTGAACATAAGTATGGGAAGTTCCTTAAATGAGTTAGGTAACTTGTTATACACCTGAATGGCATTCACATATACATTCTTTCTAAATATTTGCAATCTACATTGAGGTACATTTAATTCATATTTATATTTATTTCTAGCAGAAGCCTTTTTGTGGCTCACTTCAGATTGCATGCGAAAATAGTCCGGATATTGTTTTACTAGCATACATAGTTCTTTGATGTACATGCATGGTAAGGGTAAAATGTGAAGTTTTTTAAATATAGGTTTACAACTGTCCAAGAACCAGACGCCAGCTATTGCCCTAACGCACTTTTTTTGTACCCGAAATGCCCTTAAAATTTCAACTGAATTGCCCCATAGTATCAGACCATATGACAGCACAGACGATACGTATCCGTGATATGAACTGTGTAACTGATTTTGTTTAAACTCTTACAACCTTACTAATAAAGATTTACTTTCGAGTTATACCGGAGATATAATACTTTGGCCCTTTTAAAAAGCGTTATAACTCCGGTATAAGTCCTGTTATAAATCTTTATTAGTAAGGCTGCTAGAATGATGAGAGGTCGTTAGCTAAAAGCATCTGGTATAAGACCATACAGCCTTGCCTTACGCGTTCACCGTGGTTCGCAGAGTCCGGTTTGTCTAGAACAGATATTGTGACTGCCTTAAGACTTCGGTCCGGGCACATACCGCTAAACAACTTTGCTTTCCTGATGGGTAAATCCAACTCACCAAATTGTGCTGAGTTGAGGATGTTTACCATGTGTTGGCCGAGTGTGCCCGGAACGAGGTTGAGAGGGTCAGCTTGATGCTCGAATATGATGTGGATCTGTGGGAAACGGGCTTGTGTAATTTGATTCTGGCCCGTCCTCTGTCAGACGAGGCAAAGTCAGTTTATAAATTAGTTAAATTAGCTATTAAGCGTAGATAAGTTAATTTTGTGAGGCCAATGAGGGTGGCATGATCATGTCTGATCAAACCCTCTATAAAATTAATAAAGATATAAAAAAAGGCTGCTAGAAATTATACAAAAAAGTACATCATTATGCATTCGCGACGAGCTAAATAACTCACATTCTCTTTCTTAAAATTTGATGATGTTTACAAGCTGTTTTCCTCTGAAAAACAGTCAAGTTTTTCGTAAACACTTTACTGGACATTGATGAAGAAGACAACATATAACATCACGTAAATCAAATCAAAATATTTTATTTCACATAAACCTATATCAGCACATATGAAACGTCAGAAGCTAGGTGCACGATTCCAATTGGTCGTTTTGCCGTATTCCTCGAAGGGTTGAACAGAGGTGCACCTGTACACCCACATTGCCATCAACAGGGCACATATCCAGAATCCAGGCTACTACTGAGAAACAAATGAAGAAGACTGGTCGTTTATTGACTAAAAAGTATCAGTAACCCACGCGGGCTGGCAACGTCGCATTTCTACAGGTTTTTCGTGATTATTTTAATAGATTTAAATCAAACTACTATTTGTTTTCAGCCATGCACTAGATCGTTGGTATTTATAAGTATGTATGCTATTTTTAACCGACTTCCAAAAGGAGTTTTTTTTTTTTTTTTTACGCGATTACTCAAAGACGGATGGACCGATTTAGAAAATTCTTTTTTTGTTTGATAGGGTATACTTCCGAGATGGTCCCATATAAATTTTATTAACTTTGCGGGGCGAGTTTTTGAGTTAGCTTCAATAATGCGTATATTTCCCACTTATTTTATGTGGATGATGTGATGGTGGTTTAATAACTTCCTATCACTGTTATTTACATGGCTATATCTACAATAATTATTGTGCTCAATTATGTATTCGAATTAGTGTGGGGTAGGTTCCACAACTAAAAAGGGAAAAATAAAAACTTTTTAGCAAAAAATAAAACCGACTTCCAAAACAAAACACTACAAAGTGAAAAATAACTTTAATTTCGGAAGTCGGTGGCAAAAAACGAAAATACAAAACCCAAGACACCGACTACCGAAATTAAAGTTATTTTTCACTTTGTAGTGTTTTGTTTTGGAAGTCGGTTTTATTTTTTGCTAAAAAGTTTTTTTTTACAGTTATTATGGTATTTACTAAAAATTAACATTACCTATTGTCTATATGTCAATTTATATGGAAATTGACATATAGACAATAATGTCAATTGTTATGGGTAAATATCAAAAAAAGTAGCATACTTATTTATAAATACTAATAATCTAGTGCATGGCTGAAAAAATAGTAATTTGATTTAAATTCAATAAAATAGTCACGAAAAACCTGTAGAAATGCGACGTTGCCAGCCCGCGTGGGAAGAGAAAAACGCTCTTAATAAAATAAACCTTTTGTAAACTATGGTCTTTCCTTTTCACAGCGGAATGTTTCTTAAGGGTGACAAATACTTAGGAGAATTTTATAAATAGGTATGGCTTTTGTGGTTGAAACCCACATGGAATTCAAAGTATCAATTTTAATTGCACGTAGGTACTTTACATCTGAATTTCCTGAATAGTATTATTGTTAATTCGACGGAGTCATTGGACGGGGTAAATTCTCGTGAAATAGGCCAACGGACATGCTCGTATGCTGTAGAGCTTACTTATTAGAGATCTCCAAAGAAAGTTCAAAACCCCACTCTTCAGGGGTTCGTGAATATCTTCTTCAATGGTTTAGGTTTTACATTGTCCGTCACACAGTCAGCCTCCGAACTATTTTTTTTTTGTATGTACCTATATTTAGATTTATCAACACATCTATGATCTAACAACGACTGCGCAAGATGCCTTGTAGCACCCACAGGTTACCGATGACGTAATGTGTCATGTGACGACAAAATATAAACAAATCGGTTTTATTCGGATCTCCGTGTTGCATGTGACTTACTACAAGATACAAGATCTATTTGTATCTGATGAATAAGAAACTGTAGTGGTAACGTTTCACCTATTTAAATGGAATCGATCTCCATTATGTAGTTGAGTCGTTCTTAAAAGTATTCTCCGCGTAATTTTCATTGCGATTTTTTAGTAATCTTTAAATGAATGGACACACATTTGTTTATTTAATTTATTTACAAAGGCACCAGGTCCCAATATACGAAGCACAAAACTTAAAAACATTAAATTCGCTAAATGCATAAAATTCATTACTATCCTAAAAATAAATAAAATACATTAAATTCCAAAAAAATACATCATTATGTAAAATACAATAAAATTAATTAAAAACGATAAATTGACATAAACATACATTAAAACCCAAGTGACTAAAATTAAATCATAACTAAAAATCGTTACCGTCGGTTGGCACTCCGATGCACTGCGAGCTAATACGTATGGATCGGACTGCTCCAATCCTCACTGACGACCCTCAACCGCTGATTGGTAGATTTCCGTAGAATGCTAGAGAACGATGACATGCGCGATCTAATAACATCATGATAGTCCATCACACCCGCCTCAGCGAACATGCTCGACGCGCTACCGTACCCCGGAAGTTTCATTAGGATGAGGTAGGCTACATTGTACTGGACCCGCATGGTACACTAAGTGTTGATCTTTTAAATTTAGACCACAGCTGGCATGTGTAAAAACAGAGGCGATATGCACGGAGCAACGTCTTTTTAACTCACGTGCTACAACGGGAAAATCTGCGCCCAAGCATTATGCACCGTATCGAGAGCGCCCGTCTTTCCCGTTCTATGTCAGCGTCATCTGTGAGATCGTCAATGAGAATGTGTCCTAGATATCTAAACATACGCACAACCCTTACCGGTGAACCATTAACAGAAACCTCCGGGACTGTCTCCGGTCCATTACCAGCTCTAAAAACTAACATCTCAGTTTGCATTACATTGTAAAGGATACCATGGGAGCCGGCATAACGCTCGCAAATACCCACTAGTTGCCTGAGAGCACTTATTGAGGGGCTCAAGAGGGCCATGTCATAGGCATAACTTATATTAGTAAAGCACACCCCGCCTATGTGGTATCCGACACCAGCCCTCCTCAACTCCTCAATAAAGTCATTCACGTAGATGTTGAAAAGGTCCGGAGAAGTCAGTCCTCCCTGTCCAATCTAGCGATTATAGGTTAACATGTGGTTAATCTATAATCGCTAGATTGCGCGTCTCCCCATCTAACACTGCTAGTTTGGTTACCGTACAGTATTGTAATATAGTAAGTCCGAGTGTACCCCTGAGTCGCGCAGTTTGCCCCAGAGAATATTATAATTCACCATATCAAATGCTCGACTCAGGTCCAGGAAACAGGCATAAACACCGTACGCTTTAACGACAGTATTGCTAGGTCAGTCGATAAACCAGGACGGAAACCAAACTGCGCATCATCTACCCTAGCTCTCTTCAACAGCTGCACGAGACGCTCCCACACCTTACCCATGACAGTTCCAAAGGAGATTGGTCGGTAGTTGGTAGCAGAATTGAGTCCCCCTGAGAATCCCCTGTCTTATTTTTTGCAATCGGAGTAACTATTGTTCTCATAAGGGCTTCAGGTAAGTACATAATACAAAAATTAAATAGTGTACATAGTTTGTCGTGTATAAATTACCCTGACAGAATCAAGTGTTCAATACTCAGGTTATCATGCCCTGCAGATTTACCACGCTTCATACGTCTTATTACATCAAAAATATCCTGCGGTGAAAAATGCAACTGCTCACAATCCACACAATTCTCAACCACACCCAACCCCCGACCACACTCACTTGCAGCCTGGCCAGCCGGATCCACAGGCATGGGCTATAAACTTATTGGCAAACATATTTATTATTTGAAATGGCTCAAGTAGACCGTCTATGAATAAAGGTACATTTTGTTTGCAATTCAACTTTTTTGTACTTTGCCAAAATTTTACGAAGTTCTTGCTTTTACAATGTGTGGCTAATATATCCATTCTGTAATTCATTCCTCAAAACAATAAGATACTTAAGGAGACCAGACACATCCACGTAATCAAACGTCACTGGGGGTAGGCGATTCAGATCTTTCGCCACAAATACCGGTTGTTTTGATAGATCCGAGTCCTTGAAGGCCTTAATCACATCTCTAATGTTTTTCTTGCTTTTATCTTCACCTTTTCTCTGTACACATTTTAGGGACAGCGAACTAAACAGCACGGATTTACCATCTTCAATTTCACTTTCGGTGAAATTACTCGCACATATCTGAGTTACACTCAGCTCGTCCATCACGTCTATTTTATTTTGGACAAATGTTAATTACTGATTGCGCCATAATTAGTTCGCGTAAGCGTAAGCGCAACACATTTAGGCGCGCGGCGCATTTCCGCGGTGGCTACGACAGAACTCGATTTATGACGCTTGAAAAAAATAAGTACAATTTTATTATATGTAAATCGGTGCTTGTACTACAGTAGATATATAAATTTTGATATTTCGGTGGATTTCATATTTGGAAATGACTACGAAAGTTTTGCCGCGAAAAATTTCACATTTTTGAGAATTACTATTAAAGTTAGAGGTAAATTAACGAGCAAAATACTTGGGAATAATCTCGAAGATCTATCTTATTTTATAATTCAAAATGAGTTGGAAAATTATAAACAATATACTTCAAAATATGCGCATGAAAGTTTCTTGACCCAGGCTACTTGAAAATATTCAAAGAATAACAACTCGTATTTTTTTTATTTTGAAGCGTACTTGTCTCCCGCTACTTACGCCGGGAAACTGCTGAGCGTCTGCGCAGCTAAAACTTGTAGCGATAAGTTGGCGCTCTTGGAAAATAGGTGCCGTCTTGTTGCGCATTCGCGAATCTAGCAAAATCGTGTGACGTCTCTGTCTATACGTACGTATAATGCCTATTAACTATTGTAACTTCAGAGATACAATTAATGTACTTTAGTAATTATGACGCATAATTAAACACAATCAATTTGTTGTAATACATTATATGCGAATTGAATACAAAAGTTATCAAAGTTTGTCTTGAGCGCGAACAGAGTATGACGCGCGAAGAACACCGATTACGCTCCCGTTTTCGATATTAGATATTTTTTAAACATAAATAATTTTATATGTTTAATGTTAAAATAATAGACATAATTAAATAAAGAGTAATCAATATTTGGTCATAAGACTGAATGTTTAATAGATTAGGAATTAAAACCGTGTGACCGCGTTCTGAGGGCCCTCGAAGAACCACCCAGGTCGTTTCGGGAAGATCTGTTATCTTTTCGGTCTACAAGAAGTTTTACCTAACGAGGGTAAGAGATTCTATTAAATGACAGGCACTATGTATTTGAATTTATCTCTTAGTTTGGCAATTTAACGGTAATTCTTTGTCACTTGTCCAAAAATGGAGGTATCTAATTTCCAACAAAGCAGACTTATCCACTATTTAATAGGTAGACCGTCAGCTTATTTCCCAACAAGAGCTCAAAAGTGTCAGTGACAATACCAAAGATGGGTAAAACATAATTTTTTGGAAGTTATGTCAATTCTAAACATACCTATTTTATGAAGAGAGAGAGAGAGAGAGAGCAGTGGTAGCTCAATGCTAACGGCCGCGACTTACAATTGGTTCGAACCCAGACAGGCACTTTTTACCACGGTTCTCAAAACGGTGAAGAAAAACGTCGTGAGGAAACCGGCATGTCCTAGAACCGAAACTTCGAAGACTACTGCGAGATGTGACATCCACCAACCCAAACTGGGCTCGCGTGGTGGATTACGGTCCACTCCCTCTCACAGTGAGGAGGCCTGTGTCCCAGCAGTTCGAATATTATAGGCTGGTTATGATGACTTATTAAGAACTAGGTCTGTTGGACTTAATATTAACAAAAAGAGACGTCATGTTATCAATATTTATTTAGTCCTTTTATCCTTCAAAGTGGCGCACTGTCTTAACATTGTTACGAAGGAAAAGTGTGGTTTATCATCCATATCTGTATGTCTAGAGATAAACAGTTTGTTACACGTTCAAAGTATCAATATTTCTTCACTTTGGAAGATGAAAATAATGTTGTACAGACGCCAGCACATCAAGCTACTACAATCTGTCAAATTTCTTTAATAGATTTTCAACTTTATCGCGAAAGCATTAAGTTCAAGGTTGATTCGGAAAATTTGACAGTTTCGGGTAGGTTGACCGGCTGGCGTCTGTACAAACCACAGAACAGATAAAGGAGATAAAGGAGATAGAGGAGAGAGACCTCTTTCATCTGTTCTGTGGTACAAACGGTGCCGTACTACTGAAAACAATTGATTAAGTTCATACAACCAAGGCCTAAGTCTCTTCTTAGGATTTATCATCGATACCGTAGGGATCTTTAGGATATATAATCAAGTATGATTAGATTCAATATGCACTAAAGGATTTTTAGGGTTCCGTACATCAAAAGGAAAAACCGGAACCTTATAGGATCACTCATGCATGTGTCTGTCTGTCTGTCCGTCTGTCACAGCCAATTTGCTCCGAATCTAATGGACCGATTAAGTTGATATTTGGTACACGTATGCATTTTTGTGACCGAAATACGGACGTGTACATGGAGGTCAATTTGGGGGGGCAAATAAGAAATTTAAAGAAAAAGTTTTGCAAACTGTACCGTGCGATATATCAAATGAAAGGGTTTACTGTGAGAAAGTCAAATGTATTTTTTCATAATTTTGAAATAAACTGTTTTAAAGTTATTTAAGAAAATAGACGAAAGTTGTCAATTCCCCCACTTATCTCCGAAACTACAGAGCCTAAAAATTAAAAAAAATAAAACACAGGAAATAGTTCTATACCTATAAATTACAGGAAAACTTGTAAGTCTATGGTCTTAAAATAACATGGTAAATCTGCCAATATTGTGCGTACAAACTACAAACTAACATTTGCAGTTGGAATGTATTGGAGAACATGATTTTCAACTACAATGTTAAGTTTGTTCTTGGGATAAATTCATCCCAACTACGGAACCCTTCATTTTGCGTGGTCCAACACGCACTTGGCCGGCTTTTTGTATCAGATGTGTTAGCAATCATGTTTACCTGAGAGCACATCTTGACGTCATTACATCGGAGTTAGTGACCCCTGGTCCATGGAATCACCTCATTTCTCAATATACATATTTCATAAGACAACATTGATTCATTATTGAATGTTTGTTAGATTAGCAGAAAAATATATTACTCATAGAGTGTTATCTTAATGGTTATAAATTATTTGTTTTAAAACACTTATATTTCAGAGATTATGAATATTTTCATGTAAAAACATTTTCATGTAAAATCTTGCCAAGACAAAACCATGTGGCTCGATCTGTCAAAAAGTTATCAGATATCATGTAGAGCCAAGCTTCTAACTCTACACGCTCTAACTGTATAAGCCGTCACAAACTCTACACCTTAGTCAAAATATGAAGCTTGGCCGTTTCGTTACTACAAGAACTATTGTATAACAGAAAAATAATGAACATGAGTGAATTAATTTTTCACCTTACGCCCATGTGACGGTAGAGAAACGGTCAAGCATTTTGACTTCTAGAGTTAGGGCGTGTAGAGTTAGAAGCTTGGCTCTCCATGAGATCTGATAACTTTTTGACAGTGCGAGCCATATGGTCTCGTCTTGGCAACATTCTACATGAAAATGTTTTTGGTGGGATTTCACTTCTTTTTGTAAGTTGCTTAAGACAATATTAAAGGGTGGGAGGTGACTTCCTAAAAATTCAGAAATATTCATTTTATTATTTATAACAAGGAGTCCCTATATCAAATTCCAGACCTCTAGCATCAAAATTTGCGGAAGTCTCATACAAACTTCCATCCCCTAGTTTAAGGCGTTGGGGGGTAAAAGTTCTAAATTTTAGATTTTTTTTGTTCTTTGTGTACTAATACTAGCTTACACACCAAATTTCAGCTTTCTAGGACTTCAGGAAGTATCCTAAGAGTTTTGATGATCATCAGACAGTGACAAAATCAAGGTTTTTTAGATATCAATAAAATCTAACGTATAAAAGCTATGCATTTGAAACTTTGTATGTTTAATAAGTTCACCATAATAATAATAACCTGGGACATTATTCACACACAGTCATCTGATCCCAAACTAAGCAGAGCTTGTACTATGGAAACCAGATAACTGATATACTATATATACTACATTTTTTGTAAATACATACATATACAGATAATTACACTCAGACTCAGAACAAACAGACATGTACACAAATGTTTGTCCTGGATGGGAATCGAACTCACGACCTGCGGCATGATAGGTGGTATCTTAACCAACCACGCCAACTGGCCTGTCTATTGCCACCATATCTCGAGAATTTTGTTTATCTGGTACAATCCAAACCCAAGTTATGAGGGTTCAAAAAACGACGAAGCGCTTCGAGAAAAGGTAGGTAGTGCTTGGCTCGTCTTGGCACTACCGTGCCCCCAGATACTTATATATATGACTGGTAATTAGTGACCGATACTTAAACACATGACAAAAAACAACTTTTACTATGGGACCAAACCCGAAATCGCGAAAAAAATCAGTTGCTCCCTACATTTTGACGAGATATGCGGACATAAATGTAGGGAACAGCTGAATTTTTTTTCTCGAATTCATTTTTGGTCCCATAGTTAAAATTGTTTGTCATCATGAGTACCATCATGTGTTTAAGTATCGGTCACTAATTACCAGTCACCCTATATATTTATTTTATTTATAATTCCGTTACGCTTTGCATTTCATATCGTAGCGTAAACGCCCACTTGATTATGATAGGTGCTTACTTGCAGACATTTTAGGTATATTTCCATAGCTCTGCTGTAGACTGGTGATCGCCATACATTGTAATTGTACTAAGTGGTAGGATATCACTGCTGTATATTCTGATATTATTCCATAGATGTCTTCTAAGACACCATGAAACCTTTTTGTGTGGGCGTTTTTAAGGCAGGACAGGTTAACACTCGGTGGCCGCAATTACCATGAACCAAGAGGCTGTATGGATTCTAAAACAGGGCCTACATGGTTACTTTCCCTGTTGTGCAGTGTGTGTAGTTTTCGGCTGTCCTCGATGAAAACAACTCGTACAACACCGTCACCTGACGGAATAGTTATGGTCCTGAGAATTATACTCCCTAGGCCACCCTAGAGTTGGTATAAATGATAAATATATATCAAGGACGGCCATATTCCCAGCCATAGTGTTAATATTTGCCGTTTGTTAACCGTGGTACCCCCAGTAAACCACCAGTGGTACCATGGTTAGAAATATGTAACCGTGGTACCACTCAGATTTCAAGTTTCACTTTAACCATAATTAGCAGTGGTCGGAGTAGGTAGAGCTGTTTGGGGTGAATGACCGCAAACATTGATATTAACATGGATATGCCTCTGAAATCCCGGGATTTTGAAATTGTCGATTGATTTAAGTGAGTTAATATGGGTAAGTGGGCAGTTATGAGCAGGTAGTAGGTGAGCACCCAAACAGTATATACTTACTTATATATACACACAGGGATCCTGGAATGTTGTTAGAGGTAGCTTCGTGAAATATGAATTAATTAAGTAAAACTGTTAGAAACAATATACTTTACAGCACAAGGAAATATTATATATTTCTATATTATTTTTTATAATATTTGGCATATCCATGTTATGTTCGCATGTCGCAAGCAGCAAAAACAGCTCTACCTACTCCGACCACTGATAATTAGACACTACAGCACCAAAGAACAAAATTGTCTGGAAGAGATTGCTTCAAAATTTTCAAGCGACCTTTGCACACATTAGGTTTTAGGTATTTTAGTGCAAATTGAGAGTTTCTATCTATTCTAAGTGTTTTAATCTTATCAGAGTATATTACGAGTATCAATATTAAGTGGTGCTCCTTAGTTGAAAAATAAAATCTCATTGTTTACATCTGTGCTGTACCTACTACTTAAAACACCCAGTATCTTTCCATTCGACAAACCAAAATCTCTTACCACACACATAAGTATAGTTTTCGATTTTTTTTTCTTTTTTTTGGTATATTGGCGTGTGCTAGCTGAGTCATGGCAATGAATTTAATTTAATCTTATGTTTTGTTGCGTAATACTTAAATTATTTTGCGCAGTGCTGTACAAAATCATTTTTTTTTTAACTGAACAGACAGCTATGCTGCTGGGGAGTTTGTTGCGCCACTTCTTCTCCCCAGCTAAAGCACTAGGAAGTGGTGAAGGGCGGGCGTTTTGGGGGACTGGCTTATGTAATTTTGTTCTTTGGTGCTGTAGTGCCTAGTTATGGTTAAAGTGAAACTTGAAATCTGAGTGGTACCACGGTTACATTTTCCTAACCATGATACTACTCGGGGAACCACGGTTATGGAAAAGTATCCGTGGTACCACACTGATGGTTCTTTTGAGGGTACCACGGTTAACAAACGATATTTTCTAGGAAATGTATTAACTACATGGAGTCTGAACATATGTCCTCCGAACTTTGTCATCATTTGGTTCCTAATAAATGTTACTGCGCAGCCTACTGCGCGAAGTTTGGAGTCGTCAAGATACGTCGGGCGTATTGTATACCTATATCTAAGAAGAACAACGTACGAAAAGGACTGTGATCGCAAATCGTGGAAAACTTGAATCTTATCTACATGATAAATTATCGGAAAGTAACGTCTGCTAATATTATGGGCTTGGCTAATGATTTATGTAACACTAGCTGTTGCCCGCGACTTCGTCTGCGATCCCGGATGAATAGTAGCCTATGTCCTACTCCAGGTCGTGGTCTACCCATGTGCCACATGTCATCCAAATCCGTTCAGCCGTTATAGCGTGAAAGCGTAATCGACAAACAAACACACTTTCGCATTTATAATATTTGTTAGGATAGTTAGGAGGATGAAAAACCGGTCTATCGACACTCTAGACTCACAAAATGTTGTCTACGCATCGTCATCATGTACGAGCCCACTACCACTGGACGTCACGAGTGTAGTTCCAAATTCCACCACGCACGGCGCCTCGGTCATTCAATGAATCGCTCGACGAACACGCACACGACATACGCTTAAGTTTATTATAAAAAACCTGTAATTATTGATTATACGCCTTATTGCTATCGAAGAAGATTTTCTTTCATCTCCAAACATATTTTGGTCCTTCGAGCCGGATGCAGCAGAAGAAATCGTCGCGACCAGCATAAATCGGACGCACGAGGCCATCAGCGAAGTCATCCACGGGACCAGCATAAAACGGTCAGGTCAATCATCATTCTTTATCCTTATCCCTTTTACTTGTTGAGTGCTTCATTTGTGTTGATATTGTGTGAAATCCTAGTGTTTTATTCCCGTTAAACAGTTAAAAACGCGTAAAGATTTTCGTTTTGTCGCTACCCTCAACTTAAAAATATAAAATAAAATATTTTGCTAATCTTTCAAATAACTATTTTCCATTGTCTTCCACAAACTCCAAAATGACTAAAACTCCATCAAAAGAAAGTCGTAGCAGTAGTGAAGATATATTTCGAGATTTAAATAAAAGAAGAGGTGTTGTTCGCGGTAAATTTCGCCTATTCATGAAGTATGTAGACTCGGTAGAAATAATACCTATTACTGAAATCATAAAAACAGAATTACAAATGCGTTTACAAAAGGCAGACTTATTGTTACAGCAGTTTTCAGAAATTCAGGACGAAATAGATTTAAGAATACCTGATAGTCAAATAGAAAAGGAATTATCTGAGAGGGAATCTTTTGAAACCAACTATTATGCTTATGTGACGAAGGCTAAGTGTATTATTAACGTAGATAATGCTCAAAATTGTTCTAAAGTTTTTAGTAAGGTTCAATTACCTACAATTTCACTTCCTTCCTTTGATGGCTCTTATGATCATTGGTTGGAGTACCGCGATACTTACCTATCTCTCGTACATAACTCTAAAGAAATAGATAATGTGCAAAAATTCCATTATTTACGGTCTTCTCTTACTGGCAGTGCATTATCGGTAATTAAGTCATTAGAATTCTCCTCTGAGAATTACAACATAGCATGGGAGTTATTGGAAAGCAGATTTAATAATAATCGTTTACTTGTGCAAAACCATGTCAAGGCTTTATTTTCTATTACGTCACTTAATAAGGAATCGTATAATCAAATTCGTAAACTTGTAGATACCGTTCTCAAAAATCTACGTTCCCTTAAAAACCTCGGCGAACCGACCGAGTCTTGGGATACGTTGATTATTTACTTAATTACATCTAAACTTGATTCAGTTACCGAAAGAGAATGGGAGACTCATAAAAGTTCAATTATAAATAGTCATAATCAGTCAAATTCACGTACATCTCTTGATTATTTGATTACTTTTCTTAAAAATAGGGCTGACGTACTAGAAACTATTTATTTAGCACATAGTAGATCTTCCACAGACAATAACGCAAAGAAACCATCACAATCACAACAACCAAACAAATCACATAGTTACACATCAACACAAAATAAACAATCTAATAATAAAAATTCCAAACGTTCTCGTATTTGTACTATGTGTCAAGCTAACCATCCGCTTTATTCTTGCGATTCATTCTTAAAATTAACTGTTAACGATAAAATTAAATTCATTAATGAAAAGAAGTTATGTTGTATTTGTTTACGCGCTAATCATTCAGTAGATGAGTGTTGGTTCGGTCCTTGTAAGCAATGCAACAAAAAACACAACAATTTAATTCATGATAAATGTGACGATGGTGAGAGTGCATCCACATCGTTAGCTGTTGCGCTTAATTCACAGGCATCGTCGCAGGATACAACTAGTGGTAAGTCTTCAAATACTACCACATTACATGCTGCATCTCACACAACACTTCAAAGTACTACTACTCATTCATTATTAGAGACTGTACTGCTGTCTACAGCTTTAGTTGAGGTTGCAGATAAAAGCAATAATTATCACACTATCCGCGCTTTATTGGATAACGGTAGTCAGCATTGCTTTATTGCAGAATCTTTATGCAAACGACTTAATCTTAATTTAATACAGTCCACTGTGCAAGTCTCCGGAGTAGGTAACTCGGTGACTAATTCTACACAATCATGCGAAATTAATTTGAGGTCTAAAACTACACAATATAGTACACGCTTTAAATGTTTAGTTTTAAATCAAATAACAGCTCAGTTGCCATCTTTAAGTACAACGTCACACATAAACATCCCGGATCATATACAGTTAGCAGATCCCAATTTTTATTCGCCATCAGGAATCGAATTATTAATTGGGGCTGATAGATTCTGGGAACTTTTAAATGACGGACTAATTCGACTAAGTAGTGGTCCATATCTTCAGAATACTAAGTTGGGATGGGTAATATCTGGCTCATTGTTGAATAATAAAACTTCACGCAACAATCGAGTTCAATGCAATTATTCACAATCATTAGACGCTCAACTTAGAAAATTCTGGGAGTTAGAAGAAATAGTTCCGCAAAATAAATTAACTAATGAAGAGTCTTTATGTGAAAACTTGTTTACGCAAACTACGTACCGCGATAACACGGGTCGGTTTTTGTGCGCATTCCATTAGCCGAGTCCAGCGACACACTGGGAGATACGTATACACTCGCGCTAAATCGCTTTCACGCACTTGAACGTAAATTAGATAAATCTACACCCGAATATAAAAAATTATATTGCGATTTTATGAATGAGTATTTGAGTTTAGGACACATGAGTCGAGTCAATCACTATCCATCACCTAATTATTTTCTACCGCATCACGGTGTTTTAAGAGTTCATAGTAGTACTACCAAACTTAGGGTGGTTTTTGATGGAAGTGCAAAATCAACATCGGGCAAATCGCTTAATGAGCTTCAGTATATTGGCCCTAGTTTGCATAATGACGTTTTTTCAATTTTGTTACGCTTTCGACAATTTAGATTTGTTGCGTGCGCTGACGTAGAAAAAATGTATCGTCAAATTAATATTCAACCAGATCAAAGAAATCTTCAGTTAATTCTTTGGCGCGAAAATAAATCGGACGAACTCGGTGTGTACCAGCTTAATACCGTAACGTATGGTACCGCGTCCGCTCCTTATCTAAGTATTCGATGCATCAAACAGCTGGCATCTGAGTGTAAGGATGACGTCATAAAGCAAGTAATAGACGAAGATCTGTTTGTAGACGACTTAATTACTGGTCATGATGATAAACAAAGTTTATTAGACATTTGTACCAAAGTAAATGATGTTTTAAAATCTGGTTGCTTCCATTTACGTAAATGGTTGTTTAATTCGGAGATTTCTACAACAGATCAACCAAAGGAATTAGCTTTAGGCGAAAATTGTTTAACTAAAACTCTCGGTCTTGGTTGGTTGAATTATTCAGATTTATTATATTTTACTACAAAGATTGATCAAACCTTTACTCATGTAACTAAGCGCGTTATCTTGTCTATTGTCTCGCAGGTGTATGACCCATTAGGCTTGTTATCACCTTCAATTATAATTGCAAAAATACTTTTACAAAAATTATGGCTTTGTAAGTTAAGTTGGGACGATCCAGTACCTAACGATATTTTGTTTATGTGGAAAAACTTTATTGACACACTTCAACACTTACAAAACATAAAAATTCCTCGTCATGTCAGAGAAGTAAATACAAAGCACACAGATTTACATATTTTCACGGATGCATCACAGGATGCATATGGTGCATGCGCATACATAAGAACATACAACGACAATTCACCAGTCACTGTTAGGCTGCTTTGTGCTAAGACCAAAGTCGCACCAATTAAACCAGTTACAATACCGCGACTTGAGCTATGCGGAGCTTTAGTTGGTGCCAAGTTATATCAAAAAATAGTTCAGTCATGGAGATTAACTTTTGATAACATATACTTTTGGTCTGACTCCACGATTGTCATAAATTGGATTAAAATTTCACCTAACTTATTAAAATCATTTGTCCAGAATAGAGTAGTGCAAATCAATGAATTGACTGGTGAGTTGCCGTGGTTACATGTTGCTGGTAAAAACAACCCGGCTGATCTTTTATCTCGCGGGCTCACGCTCGACGCGCTTCAAAATTCAGATATTTGGTGGCACGGGCCAGCATTTTTAACCGAAATTAACACCAATTTTAAACAAGATAATCACGATGAAATGATTAAATCGCACGATTTACCAGAAATGAAATCAAAGGTTAATTCTTTATTCACTCAATCAACTTTTACTAGTATTTTTACCTTTGAGCGATTTTCAAATTTTAATCGCATGAGACGTGCAGCAGCTTACTTGTTACGATTCATTAATAATGCACGAATCAAAGTCAAAACAGAACGTAGCACTGGTCCGCTTACGTCTGATGAGTTAAATAAATCAACTTTAGTTCTAGTACGCTTAGCACAACAAACATCACTTCCAGACATTTATACTGCATTAATAAAAAACTTACCTGTTAAATCGATGAGAAACATATCTAGTCTTGATGTGTTCCTAGATTCTGATCGCGTTATAAGAGTAGGAGGCAGACTAGTAAATTCACACACCTTTTCCTATAGTAAAAAACATCCTGTATTATTATGTTCGAAACATACTTTCACGCGACTTCTTTTTCAATTTGAACATAAACGTCTACTCCATGCTGGTCCACAATTGCTTTTGGCTACTATCAGAGAAGGTTGGTGGCCACTCAAGGGTCGTGATTTAGCCAAGCAGACAGTACATAAGTGCATTACATGTACTCGCCAGAAAGGGAAGGCACTGTCAGTAAAGATGGGTAACTTACCTCCTGAAAGATTGGAGCCGGGGTATCCTTTTTTACGCTGCGGTGTAGATTATGCGGGACCTATGTTCATGTTGAATCGCAAGGGAAGGGGTTCAAAACTTGAAAAATGTTATGTTTGCCTATTCATATGCTTTACTACTCGTGCGATACACTTAGAATTAGTCACAAATTTAAGTTCTGAGGCATACTTATTGGCTTTGAGAAGATTTTTATCCCGTCGTGGAAAACCCGCACAAATATTCTCTGACAACGGGAAAACGTTTGTAGGCGCACTGAAGGAATTCTCTAATTTTTTAAATGCTAGTGAAAACGATATCTTAAATTTCGCTGCAGGCGAAAATATTAAGTTTAGCTTTATTCCTCCGTACTCACCACATTTTGGGGGTTTGTGGGAGGCAGGGGTCAAATCCTTTAAATATCATCTCCGGCGTGTAGGAAACGTAAACCTCACGTATGAGGAATTTTCCACCTTATTAACACAAATAGAAGCTCTCTTAAACTCCAGACCTATGTATCCCATGTCTTCAAACCCAAACGACCTACTCCCTCTTACACCAGCCCATTTCCTGATTGGCCGGCCGCTCGTTGCACCTACCTACGAAGACCTCACAGCAGCAAACACAACACGCTTGGTCCGCTACGAGCGCATCGAACAGATGAGGCAGAACTTTTGGAAACGCTGGTCGCAGGAGTACGTTTCGGAGCTGCAGACAAGGAGTAAATGGCAGTCCAACACCGACACTATAGCACCCAATACATTGGTGCTCATTAAAGAAGACAACCTGCCACCTTTAAAATGGCGTCTTGGACGAGTCATAAGCACTTCACCTGGGAAGGATGGACTAGCACGTGTAGCTGACATTAAAACAGCTAACGGAGTGATACGAAGATCATATCCCAGATTATGTCCGCTGCTAAAGGAAGAAGAACCCTAACTTCTCCCAACTTCTACATTCTTCTACTTCTTCTTCGTTGGAGGTTGTTACTCCAAGGCGGGCGGCATGTCTACGCATCGTCATCATGTACGAGCCCACTACCACTGGACGTCACGAGTGTAGTTCCAAATTCCACCACGCACGGCGCCTCGGTCATTCAATGAATCGCTCGACGAACACGCACACGACATACGCTTAAGTTTATTATAAAAAACCTGTAATTATTGATTATACGCCTTATTGCTATCGAAGAAGATTTTCTTTCATCTCCAAACAATGTATTAGGTACTTAAATAAAAAAGCTTAACACACTACGTACTAAAGTTTCTATAATAATAGAATTCAATAATGATTCCAAAGACACGTGGCGCCATCTATTATCATAAGAACGTTATTGGTGTTTTCCTCGGGAACAGTACTTTTTTTAGGGACTAAAGGTACCATATGTCCGTTTCTGTACACCTGACAACGTATATGCAATATTTCAGGATGATCGGTTCAGTGGTTTAGGCGTAAAGGTAACAAACAAACAAACTTACTTTCACATTTATAATATTAAAGTTAGGACAAGGCTGCGGGTTTTCAGGAAATATATAAGTACCTATTTCGATGATTAGGCTGTGTTTTCACTGAGTCCTACTGCGTAGCACATTACTGATAACTAACAAATAAATTGTTACTCAACTAAGATCGT
The DNA here is from genome assembly GCA_948252095.1 of Dicycla oo. NCBI lineage: Eukaryota > Metazoa > Arthropoda > Insecta > Lepidoptera > Noctuidae > Dicycla > Dicycla oo. The sequence goes on from OX411711.1 coordinate 33,310,580, forward strand.
CATTTGTTTGTGAGCAAAATATCGATGACGGTAAAGATATTGACGAAGACTTGGAAAATATACGAGTTAGCGTATATGAGAAGACTCGTTGGTGCTTCGCTCGCATAAGATCTTCTTCTGGCTATTGACCATTCGATGCAATGTATCAAGAGTCGGTGAGTAGGTCTTCTTTATTTTTTTTTGGTATATTGGCTTGTGCTAGCTGACTTATAATAACAAATAATTTAATTTAATGTTTGTGTTGCGTAATGTAGGTACTTATATTATTTTGCGCAGTGTTGTATAGAATATATATATTTTTTTAACTGAACAGACAGCTATGCGACTGGGGAGTTTGTTGCGCCACTTCTTCTCCTCAGCTAAAGCACTAGGAAGTGGTGAAGGGCGGGTGTTTTGGGGGACTGTCTTATGCAATTTTGACGTTCGAAAAGTGCTGATTCTCAGCCCAGTTTGAATAAATGACTTTTGATTTTGATTTGTTTTTATACAAATATTCCCGTTAGACATAAGAGAGGTCGGGAATATACTAAAACTACAAAGCTTAAACTAGACATATCAGAGAGAGATATAGTCAAGATCAGAGTGTTATATTTAAGTAGTTACAAGCTTAACCAAAGGTGCTCGGAAATTCGACCTATTCCTTGAGAGGTGTTATACTAGAGGTCATTTCCAACAAATTAAGCCCTACCAACTAGGACTCGAAAATGAATGGTTTCCGAATTACGGAGGTTTCTAGATTATTGTTCAAATTTTCAGACTGGTCACCGAAAACAAATCATTTAAAAATAACTACTTCTCTCTCGACAAGTATTTGTTATTTTTCTGACTGATGATAAATAAGTGATAATTTATATAATATATATATATATATATATATTCAGATAATAATTTCAGATATAAAAGGTCTTGAGTGAATGAAAATTTTATAATTTTGAAAAGACGTGTTTTACTTGAAAAAAATGTAGAAAAAAAATAAAAATGGTAGGGCTTTAGTTGTTGGAAATGACCTCTAGTATAATCCCTTTAAAGGAATAGGTCGAAATTCCGAGCACCCTGTATTTTCACAGGTAGCATCGGCATCGTTATCCCAGATCGAAGGGACGCACGTTAAACACATACTCTATTTTTATATTCTCCCGTCTCAAAGTGATAAACTCTGACCCAGGCCGCAGGGGACTGCATTAATTATAGTCGGTTTTTATTTGTAGTGCTCAGGATGTAAACAGAGATCAGAGAAGTTTCAATTAAGTGATATGTTTCTTAAATTGCTACTTTCTTGAAAGGTTTACGATCTAAAAATGTAGGAGTAACAATGTAAAATGTAGGCTTTGATTCCAAACCAGTTGGATTTTTTTTTCTGGAGATAATGTTTTTCAGCATATTTTTTTTTGTACTTTATCATCGTCATTTCAGCCGAAAGACGTTCATTGATATATATGGGCCTACCCCAAGCATCACCACAACTCCAAAAAGGTTTGATCAAATTAAATTCACGATCAACAAGGGACTAGCTACACATATTCAGCACAATTCAGCTTTTGTCCATAGAAAATACCTGTTTTCTATGGATATGCGTACGCAAACGCGGAAAGTTGAACGGATGCAAAACTGTTTTTTTCTGTGGACAAAAGCTGAATTGAGCCGAATAAATGCACTGCAATGAAATTCGAGATCAAAAATGTAAACAAAGAAATGTCATTGTCAAAGTGACGTTTCAGGGGTAGTCAACATCTCCCTAGTCATTCTATTACTTATTTGATTTTGATCTTGAAATTTTGAAAACGTAAAATACAATAAAGAAAAACTTAAAGGACACAGTCAACAAATGTCGACAAATGTCCAAAACCAAACAGTATTACTTTCGGCTATGCCGTATGACCAAAACAAAATGGCGACTAGTTGGATCGCCCAATTTGAATCGATTATTATGATAACGCAATATTATTTACGATTTTCTTGTATAGAAGGGGAAAAAAATATAAATAGAAAATAATAAATTAGTCCAGATGTTTAGAGCTTCTGCCTTATTGCCAGTACCTTAACAAATATTGCACGGTTTTATTTCAAATAGTTATAATTTTATTTTTGGATCGTAGTTTACGTCACTCGAGCTGAAAACTGTGTGCAACATTATATTTTACTTGTTTGAGATACGCCTACAATTTTAATACTATATTACAGTACAAACTACACAATTGAGGTGATTGATTATTTTAAATTGACGTCACCTTTGCTTACATTTTTGATCTCGATTTTTTTCCGAGTTTAACTGTTAGTCCCTAAGGGCCTTTTTGATCCGTAGTTAACCAATGGTTAAACAGAGTAACTAATGGTTGAATTTTGGCTAAATGTGAAAGGCTAAACACGGATGAGTTATGCCATTAGTTACTATTTTTTAATATGAATGAGCTAAAATGAATACATTCATGTTTAGCCTTTCACATTTAGCCAAAATCCAACCATAAGTTACTATGTTTAACCATTGGTTGAGTTAACTACGGATCAAAAAACCGGCCCTTGGTTTCAACAGTTGTCAACCAAAGGCAATCGTCATTTGTTTACTTAGTCGGCAAGAACATAAATGTAAGGTAATAACGAGATCGAAGAATCTCGTTATTACCTTAGGGTGTATTCATGTAGAACGCTGGTAACCTGTGCCGATATAATAATAATAATAACCTAGGACATTATTCACACACAGTCATCTGATCCCAAACTAAGCAGAGCTTGTACTATGGAATCCAGATAACTGATATACTACTTTTTTGTTGTTGTAAATACATACACCTATAGATAATTACACCCAGACTCAGAACAAACAGGAGGCTTACCCTTCAAACTAATTTTAATTCCAATCTAAAGCCAATCCGATTCCAATATCAATTTTGCAGTCACGTGATTCGATACTCTTGAAAACAATTTTGTCAACATTGGATTGAAATTGGGATTGCCCCGCGATTGTTTTGTTACGTGTGAAGTTAGCTATTTTACAGGCCGCAATAGTGTGGTTCAACTCATTACGATAAACGGGTAATGGGACTTTAAAATGTTTTATCCTTTAAATCACAAGGCTAATAAATAAATATGATATAAATAGTTGTTTAATTAATTAATTGTTACATATTAAATTCATTTGGGCGTAAGAAAATGATTAAAATCATAAAATTAACCATGACTTAGGCTGCGTGCGCTAGGATCGTTGCCTACACTATATAAAAAAAGACGGCGTATAAGTTCTCCAATTTCTAAAACAAAGTCAAGTGGTCTTAGGAATTGGTCTTAGGAATTTTAAGTGAATAGTGAATTCGAAATGTAGTTTGTTTAGAAACTTGAAGTTTGTTTAGAACAGTAACTGGTTCGCGTTTGGTTCCTTGTTAGTAAAATAATTAACTAATACAGTTAAGTGTTAGTGTATACAGTTAAGTGGTAAGTAAAAAATATAAAATCATACCTACTTATGTTATTATTTAAAGTAGGTACCTAATGTTTTTAAAACTTGAATTAATGAAGTATTTTTGTTAGTTATTTTCTTGGTCTATTTTTTAAATTATAATATGTTGTACATAATAAAAGTTTTCGCATTTGAGTTACAATGGCAAATCATCTTAGTTACGCCCAATTAGAAGGTTTGGTAGAATTCTTGAAGCAAAACCGTAGTAGGTATTAATAATCATTATATACCTACAGTAATTTCATTGAAATTAATGCGTATTTTTAGTATTGGTAGATCTCCTCAAACAAATCCTTATTCACTCTATAATTTGCTTTAAATTCGTCTTCATTCATAGAAAAAGCTTTGTCCGTATAACGCATCATCCGACGCTCATCTCGTCTTTGTTTCAATTGTTTTTTATGGGAATTATGTAAAACATTGTATATTAATGCTAATCGTGCCATATTTTACACTTATTATTTACGGAAAACCACTTAAAACGCAAAACAATTTCTAAAAAGTTACACTTTTGTTATTGGAAAAATCACAATCAACAAACAATTCCAACGCAATATTAACGCAATACACAGCTGTCAAAATGAACTCAAGAGTAGCGTTTACCGCACGCCAAGTCCGATCCCGATTCCACTTAGTTCCTCCTAATGGACACGCAATTCAATAACAATATGGCGCTAGCGTCGAATTCAAGAGTACGAAACGTTAAAATTCCAATGTCGATCGGTCGGAATTGGAATCAAGAGTAAGCACCCAGACAAGTTCATGCACACAAATGTTTGTCCTGGATGGGAATCGAACCCACGACTTGCGGCATGATAGATAGATGGTATTTTAACCAACCACGCCAACTGGCCTGTCACTAAGGTGACATTATCGATGTCTAAATTCTGACATGTCAGCGCTTCTCGGCGCCGATTAGCGCTGATTTGTCAAAAAGTATGAAAACTACCTGCGCAGACCATAGTTGACCACCGGCGCTTGTTGAGGCGGACAGGCGCTGGCATATCAGCGCCGGATACCAGCGTTCTACATGAATACACCCTTACCTTACTTAAACTGTGATTGGCGTGAAAACCAGTGCTTAACACGACAATCGAGTGGTTGTTAGCTACAGTGACAACCATACAGTCAGACAAGTGGTTTTCCCGATTGTGGTATATTCGACAATTTTCAAGTTGTTTGGCAGAAAAAATATATCGTTTAATTGTTTGAAATCTTACGGTTACCTACATGTCCTATTTTAAATTAATATGGTAGCCAAACTAAGGTGACATTATCTATGTCTAAGTTCTGATTTTCAGCCGCTTCTGGTAAGACTGAAAGCTGATCCTAACTATGTATGTAGGCGAGGTTAATAATTTCGGCATGATGTGTCAAGAGCCTGAAGACAAAACCAAAAACAAACTTAGGTATACGGTATAGTTTTAAATCTGGGATAAGCGAAACATTCAGTTTAAAAGCGAGTCTCAGTTTAGGCACAGATTAATACAGATGGGACACTCCGCAAAATCATTTAATTAAAAAGTGACTCTTGCTACGACACAATAAAGTGCAATTCAGGTCGCACAACGCTTATTATCTACAGTTATATTCTCCTACAAGTTACCTCTCTTTCTAACGTAACTCTTATACCTTTTGACCGCGGCATTCCTACTGAATTGGCCCAGTGAGATAGGCTGCCGCGTACTTGTAGCTTGTAGCGGTGAAAATCCAACAGTGCACTTTTATTTAGCAATTCATTTAAGTGACTCTTAGGGTTGGTGAAAACTGGCATAAGTGACTAACTACACTACCTATGTTGATGATCCCCAAAAAAAAAAAAATCATCATATTAATTTCTTTTTTGTTTTATCTTGTTTAGTTTTCCTAGCTAATTTAATTTGACCTTGTTCATAATACCTACAGAATGGGTTTCTTTGAAGGTTTCAAGTTCCGTAAATGTACACAAGAAGTCCCCAATTATATGGAATATCCAACATCTACTCATTCTGAGAACAAACCTGTACATATTATTCTACCACAGGTGACTCAGTATCGATACGTAGATAAACGTTTAAGAGTAATCAATTCGTTATCAATTATTAATGAGTCACATACTCATAATAATTTCTACTATCTAACTGCCCCACTGGCCTAGATGACACATGGTGTAACCAACCCTCACTTTAATCTCCCTTTATTCATTTTATTCACTGTTAATGACAAGCGACATTGTATTACATTGTACTACATTGTACTGTCTTGTATGGATCAGAATGTTGGGTCAAAGAAACAATGAAAGAAAGGCAATTGCATGCAGCTGAGAAGAGAATGCTAAGAGGGATGTGTGGTGTTACGCGAATGGATAAAATAAGAAATGAGTATGTAAGAGGAAGTCTGAAAGTGACGCCGGTGACTGAAAAGTTGTGTGGAAATCGGTTGTCATGGTATGGACATGTCATGCGGAGGAATGAGGAAATGTCGTCAGGAAAGTGTTGAGTATGAATGTGGATGGCTATACGAGTAGCGGGAGACCAAAGAAGCGATGGATGGACTGTGTGAAAGATGATAATGGCTAGAAAGGGAGTGACTACAAAGATGACGACTAATAGAGAAGTATGGAAGAAAAAGACTTGTTGCGCCGACCCCAAATAAATTTAGACAAGGGCATGGGAATGATGATTGTACTACATTGTAATATTGTGCGTAGATACGTATTAGAACACCTTCGACCCTCTCCAAAATTATTATAAATTAAGACCATTTGTCAGATACATTGTAACGTCTAATCGTACATCATATTAATTTGCTGTCTTTGGTGCTCCTTGTGGGGCTCGGAGTCGACTGCCTCGGACACCATGGACTATCCTGCAGCAAGAGCGCTGGTCGGACGGCACGGCACGCCAGCATTAACGACATCATCCGTCGGGCTCTTGTCACCGCCGGGGTGCCAGCAGTTTTAGAACCCAATGGCTTGGCACGCGACGATGGGAAGAGGCCAGACGGAATGACCATAATGCCTTGGAAGTTGGATAGGCCTTTGGTGTGGGATGCAACCTGTGTCGACACCCTCGCGTCATCCCATCTTCTTCACACGGCGGGTTGTGCTGGGGCGGCTGCTGCAGGAGCAGAAAACCTCAAACGCGTTGGCCTATTTTTAGCCCAAAGAATCAACATTGCCATCCAACGTGGCAATGCTGCCAGCCTTTTGGGCACTTTTTCCATTGACAGCGATGCGGACGAATTTTTTGATGCCCTATCAGCTCTTCACCTTTTTATTTTTATGATTTTTATATACTTGTACATAATATATATATATATATATATATATATATATATATATCTTTTAATCTTTTAGTGTTAGCTTGTACATATAGTCTAGGTACTGTTTGAAATAATAAAAATATCGTAAATTGCAACAAAGTTGAATTACTGCTTAGATCAACTTTGATTTTGATTAAAACACAGTAGTGTGTTAATCAGCCACTTTCTTGTATACATTATGTTCATAAAATCGCTTCCAAAACTTGAATAAAGTCAGTTATACCATCAAACTCCGTCATCACTTGTGCTACAAAACCCCGAATCAGGTACGCCTGTAACAGTCGATAGCCGTGGACCATGGTTTTAAGCCAAGGCCGGACTTTTTTGTGGCCTATAAAGCCCTGATTTATCACAAATTGCCTGTGATACTGCAAAACGTTCCATGTCAAAAAAGAAACATTATTCTTTAAAAAATATGCCTGGGTGCTTACTCTTGATTCCAATTCCGACCGATCGACATTGGAATTTTAACGTTTCGTACTCTTGAATTCGACGCTAGCGCCATATTGTTATTGAATTGCGTGTCCATTAGGAGGAACTAAGTGGAATCGGGATCGGACTTGGCGTGCGGTAAACGCTACTCTTGAGTTCATTTTGACAGCTGTGTATTGCGTTAATATTGCGTTGGAATTGTTTGTTGATTGTGATTTTTCCAATAACAAAAGTGTAACTTTTTAGAAATTGTTTTGCGTTTTAAGTGGTTTTCCGTAAATAATAAGTGTAAAATATGGCACGATTAGCATTAATATACAATGTTTTACATAATTCCCATAAAAAACAATTGAAACAAAGACGAGATGAGCGTCGGATGATGCGTTATACGGACAAAGCTTTTTCTATGAATGAAGACGAATTTAAAGCAAATTATAGAGTGAATAAGGATTTGTTTGAGGAGATCTACCAATACTAAAAATACGCATTAATTTCAATGAAATTACTGTAGGTATATAATGATTATTAATACCTACTACGGTTTTGCTTCAAGAATTCTACCAAACCTTCTAATTGGGCGTAACTAAGATGATTTGCCATTGTAACTCAAATGCGAAAACTTTTATTATGTACAACATATTATAATTTAAAAAATAGACCAAGAAAATAACTAACAAAAATACTTCATTAATTCAAGTTTTAAAAACATTAGGTACCTACTTTAAATAATAACATAAGTAGGTATGATTTTATATTTTTTACTTACCACTTAACTGTATACACTAACACTTAACTGTATTAGTTAATTATTTTACTAACAAGGAACCAAACGCGAACCAGTTACTGTTCTAAACAAACTTCAAGTTTCTAAACAAACTACATTTCGAATTCACTATTCACTTAAAATTCCTAAGACCAATTCCTAAGACCACTTGACTTTGTTTTAGAAATTGGAGAACTTATACGCCGTCTTTTTTTATATAGTGTAGGCAACGATCCTAGCGCACGCAGCCTAAGTCATGGTTAATTTTATGATTTTAATCATTTTCTTACGCCCAAATGAATTTAATATGTAACAATTAATTAATTAAACAACTATTTATATCATATTTATTTATTAGCCTTGTGATTTAAAGGATAAAACATTTTAAAGTCCCATTACCCGTTTATCGTAATGAGTTGAACCACACTATTGCGGCCTGTAAAATAGCTAACTTCACACGTAACAAAACAATCGCGGGGCAATCCCAATTTCAATCCAATGTTGACAAAATTGTTTTCAAGAGTATCGAATCACGTGACTGCAAAATTGATATTGGAATCGGATTGGCTTTAGATTGGAATTAAAATTAGTTTGAAGGGTAAGCCTCCTGGTCGTGTATCCGAACGCGTCTGCAAATTTCAGAATTCATTTGCATACAGTTAAATGGGTCTTATTGACGATAGAACACCATAAATCTAATAAAAATATATTCAGTTTTTTCTCTCTGCTGTAAAATTAGTTCATGGCGACATAGCTCTATTTGGAGTATCACCGACGATAAGTACCGCCGCATGGATGGCTTATCTACCAGTTCAAAAGGAATTATTACTATCTCTACTCAAGTGTCAGCTTGACCTATTCGAGAGTACACTTACATACATACATACATAACATCACGCTAGTGATCCCCGAAGGATTGGACAGAGCTGTATCTATAGTACACCCACATTTCGCCAGATATGTTTAAGTCCCATGTAATGGGGGGCGAGCATATTGCCATCAACCAGGCACAAATCCAAGACTCCGGGCTACTACTGAGAAATGCCAGATGGAAAACCAATAACACTCAGCCCGACCTGGGAATCAAACCCAGGACCCCATGCTCAGCAGTAGCGCTTGTAGAGGAAACTTTGCAGTGGTAAAATCACAAGCCTCGAAGCAAGTTTGGTAGCCGAGACAAAAGACGTCACACTTTTTGGTTAAAACTGGTGACGGACGTTGCTACCATGTCTTTACTGCGGTCAGGAGAAAACAGTCTTCTTTATTTCTACTGGTTTTTCATCACAAAGCACTTCAAAACTTAAAGCGGTAATATGGAGTTCTTCTAAAATAATCGTCATCAATAACCAGAGCCTTGACCACGTGTTAGTTTATTACTTTATAGTAATTAATTGTTAACTGACCTTTTAACACAATGAACGATTTCATAACAGACTGGCACTTCTTGAAGTTATGCAGATAACCTTTGGGGTTACAGATAAAGACTGTGTGTTTCGCACTATACTTAATTAGTAATTTAGTAGGAGGACAATTACCTAGTTGCTTGAGGTGGATGCCAGGACAGAGAAGTTCGTGGCAATAACAGCCGCACGGGTCGCTCCATCAGGTTCAGCTACGCTTGCCGGGATTGCTCCGTGAATGGGTGACCATCTTTACATACCGAGACTCCTCCGTGCCTCGGAAAACACGTTTAGTCGTAGGTCCTGGCTGTCATTCGTGGATCTTTGACAGTCGTTACGGGTCGTCAGCAGCCCGAAAGTCCGACAACCAGTCTTACCAAGAAGTATCGTATTACGCAGTAACTGAGTTGTGGAGGACAGATAGGCAGTCGCTTCATATAAAATACTGATATTCAGCTGCATCCGATTAGACTGGAAGCCGACTTCTACACTGTTGGGAAAAGGCTAGGCAGGTTATTGATTGGATGCCAGGATTCAAATATAAACACTAAGACTAAGTTTTGTGGTCCGGGGAAGAAGAAATACATAACATCTCACCTGTATTTCCCAGAGGGGTCCTCATTTTATCAGTTATTTTTAAGTCCCATATAATAGGAGGCGAGCCGTTTGCCAACATCATCATCTGCCTAGCCTTTTCCCAACTATGTTGGGGTCGGCTTCCAGTCTAACCGGATGCAGCAGAATACCAGTATTTTACATGGAGCGACTGCCTATCTGACTATCTGCCTATAAGACTGGTTGTCAGACTTTCGGGTTTCCGTAACAACTGTCCAAGATCTACGAATGACAGCCGGGACCAACGGCTTAATGTGCTATCCGAGGCACGGAGGGATCTCAGTATGTAAAGATGGTCACCCATCCACGGCCTGTTATTACTTAGCCACAGCCTTTTGCCATCTACCGAAGGAATTCCTGATGTGAAAACCCAATATCACTCTGTCCGACCTGGGGCTGCAGTCTCAACTGGATTCGATCACAAAGTTCTAAAGGGGTCCCTAGACATTCAAAAATGCTTGACAAGTAAGTGATTTTATCGTGCTTGTCAAGCAATTTTGACCGTCTAGGGACCCCATTAGGACTTAACAACCGAGTTCGGTCGTAAAGCAATCGCTATCGATGTTGAGACTGCAGCCCCAGGGCGCGGTTTGATCCACAATGCCATAACCACATTCGGCCAAGAAACTGCCCAAGAGGTTGCCGTTTATAATTTTTAGATATTAAAGGGCATACCATGATACTGCGGGTGAGCGTACCAACTTTTTAAGATAGCGTTGAGATTGTTTCAAAAGTAAAAGACAAAGTGCACATGATTTCTGCAAAATCCAAAAATATCTTGGAAAATCTGACGAATCGTGTGACGTCAGATGCCTTTATCAGATAGTTATGAAAATGTCATGATATCGACAATGGATTGGGAGATAAATAAAAGACTTTAGTATCTCTCTATCTAGCCGACACTGACGGGGGGCTCATTAAGGTTTCGGTCACATCAAGGATGCCATGCGAGGGTGTATTGACTCCGGTTACGAAAAGACAAGTTCTGATAAGTAAAATAGCGGTTGAATCTCATATTATTGGTGGCTATTGTTATTGAGAAACCCTTTTGACAGCCCAATTCCTCATAGTTGAAAAACATGTTCTCCCATACCTACCTACTTTCCAACTGCAAATGTAAGTTTGTACGCACAATATTGGGAGCTCAGATTATAGGATAAATGATTTTGAGATTTACCATGTTATTTTAAGACCTTAGACTTCTTATAGATTTCCAGTAATCTATAAGTATTGAATTTTTTTCTTACATATTTTTTTTTTCAAAATTTTAAGCTTAGTAAGTTCGGAGATAAGAGGGGAATGTCCATTTACTTAAATAACAAGCTTGAGACCCTCACAGTAAGCACTTTCATTTGATATATCAAACGGTACAGTGCGCAAAATTTGGGATGGGTTTGCTCTTGACTCTAGTCTAGGTCGGAGGCGAGAGAGACAAAGTCGACGATGGAATGAGCTTACCCAGAAGAAACCTCTTCACTCTGACTTTGAAGAGATTAGGGTGGTATGCGCTCGGAAACACAGACGCAGTTAGAGAGTTCCACTCTTTTGCTGTGCGCAATAACATTTGGAAACGCTTAGTGCGAATTGGTGGAATAGCAACGAGGTAGGGATGGTAACTGGCAGTGTGTCTAGATGTCCGATGGTAGAAGGGGGCCGGTGGAATGAGGTCGTGGAGTTCTCGGGCACACTCTCCGAAGTACAATCTGTAAAAGACCGACAAGCAGGCAACCTTGCGGCGATTTTCTTATTTGTCTCCCAAAAGTGACACCCATATTCAAAATTCATTTATATACGTAACACGTCCGTGTTTGGATCACAGAAATTGATATTTGTACCAAATTCAATTTAATCGGCCATTAGATTTGGAGCAAATTGGCTGCGACAGACGGATCGTGACACCACACGAGTGAACAAATAAATTAGTGAGAAAACGGAACCCATATAGGAGTATGGGTTCCGGTTTTTCATTCAGGTACATACGAAACCCTAAAAATGTTAAACATAAGATCCTGAACAATAAAACGACGACGTGTGAAAACTTATTGTCTATCGAACAGTAAGAGTTGTTCACCAAATTAAGACAATGTAATCAAATGGATGTGATGCCAATTTATTTGTAAATCTTTGGTCACGTTGCTCCTGATCATTTGCTGATTGCGATTGTCTAAGTAATAAGCAGGGTTACATGGTTTTAAATACTGGTATTTAGCTGCATCCGGTTAGATTGGAAGTCGACCTCAACATATAATAGTTGGGAAAAGGCTAGGCAGATTGATTGACATGATTTTAATGAGTTTCATAAGGAAAAAATCATGCTCTGAATCAAGATTATTTAATAATAAAATCACCGATTTAAAATAATATTAAAATGAAAAATACCTAGAAACAAAATAAAAAAGAAACACTCAAAATATATTGTATTTAGAAAAATAGAAATAATATTAGGTACAATGACCCCATAGAATACGGCAGACTTGTGCTATTTATAGAAAGAGGAAAGAAATAATTAAAAAAAACGCCCGATATGGGTATTAATAAATATCAAAACAATTCGCTAAGATACGAACACTTCAACAGTAGCACCAACTTGACCTACTGCTTACCTCTACACTACGTCATCATCGTCAGTTTAATCAGAACTGGGCACGTTCTCTGAAGATGTCGTTATCTCCGTAGGTACTTTGGGAAGTACTAGCTCCGTCTGCGCTTGCGCCGATGTAATGCATGCACATACCTACATACATACACTATGATTGGATTGGACTTCTTCGAAAGAAATTATATTTATTGGTGATGTAATGGTGACATGTTATAGGAGATATAATGCGTGGTGATTTTTCATTATATTATGGTAGAAAGGGAAATCTGAATGAATTGTGGTACCTTATCTGCGGATGTTGAAGTGTACGGTTGATAGTTATCTGTTGAAGGCATCAACAGATAACTAACCCCTGTCCTCTAATAAGCAAAAATCTTCAATATTGGAGCCCCAATTCAGGATATTTCTTGGAACCTTTACTTCCATAGGTACAAATCATTAGTCTAAAATAACCTACCTGTGTAGAACAAACATACGAGGAGCTCGTGGCTAAGTAATAACAGCCGCACAGGTCGATCCATCAGGTTGGGAGTTGGGAAAAGGCTAGGCAGATTTTTTGTAGAACAAACATACAAACACAATTTCATTGAAAAATAAGAACGACCACTGTCTACGCAGGTAATACACTCGCGAGCAACCAAATCTACTCAACTAAATAGTTTTTCTTTTTTTGTGGAGAAGTATCTTTTTTAAAGCCTGACGTTTCAGTTTTAAGATGGTACAGACGCCAGCACGTCAATCTACCCGAAACTGACAAATTTTCCCAATCAATATTGAACCTAATACTTTAGCGATAAAGTTGAAAATCTATTAAAGAAATGTGACAGATTGTAGTAGCTTGATGTGCTGGCGTCTGTACCATAAGTTTAAGTATTAAAATTGGTTCAGTTTTTTCCGAGTAGGTAATTGCTATTTGAGCCTAAATGCATGATTAGGAGTTGAGCCGATTTGGTTGCTCGCAAGTGTAGTTGCTGATTTACCTAATTTTGTACAACATGTGTGCAGATTGCCACGTAGAATATCTGTGTATAGAAATTGTCCCTCATCTCATCTTAGGTACGTATATGTATACCTCCTGCCAGGGTTGCGGGTTGTTCGAAAGAGTTACCGTGGCCCTGACACAGGCAAGTGAAGAAACACGGGTGGGTTTTAGTCAGTAGATGTCTGACACGTTTTCACGCCATTTTCCACCCAAAAAAAGGTACGTATATACAATGAGAAAGTACAGTTTTCTCTTTTACCGACATACTGATACAGTTCAGTTTTATATTTAAACACACGTTTTCATGCACGTGTTAATTTGTAGACCAATTATTAATTATAATTAACTGCGTAGGTATCTGTCAATCGATTTGTCATAAAAACGGGCGTGGGCCCCAAAATTCATAGACCGGTTGATTCTTTAAATCATGTAGGTACTATTAATTAGGATTTCTAAACATGGCTACATATAAATTTCAAACTATTCCAGTATAAGCTGATCTAGAATTGTATAGGATTTCCGTACAATGAGAGGTCAGCTTATACTGGAAATGAATAGCTTGATGTATAGCCGTATATACCTACGACTTTTATTGTAATAATCGGCCTATAAATTATAATTATGAAAACCAGCTTGACAAATTATGTGTGGGTGACGGCATCTCCTATGATAATCGTAGACAAATAACTATAAAGGACCTTTGGACTTAGTTTATTATCACTAGATTAGCAATGAATCGGAAAACTACTAGATGTTTTTTTATCAAAGTGGCCATCTGCCTGATAGCCTTCCCTATAAATGGAAATATCTTTAGCAGAAAATATTTTTATCAGTACTTTCCGATTTACAAATACCTTCCATTAAGTTCAAATTTACCTTAAATAAAATGTTGCTTGGTTGTTAGAAATTACACCAGGGCTAAACCGTGTCCAGGCCTTCCCCTTTCCTCATTTAATCTTTTTTTTATATCCCGAACAACCTGCGGTTGGGACGAATTGTGTACTGTGTCCATGATTTATCTGATTATATGAACCATCGCATGTCCGTATTCGCATCGTCGCAATTTTTCCATGAGATATGTACTTACTGGTACTTACTCAGATCACGTGTGACGGCTTTTATAGAGCAACTGCCTTAGTCACGTAGCGGAGTAACGTGATCACTCTAATTAGATAATCGCTGAAGTCTATTGAAGTCTACGTATGATCCATCTTTGTATAACGTGGATAAGCCAATGTAGGACGGTAGGTGTTCTGAGTGCATTATATCCTCCTGAATAGTAGATATATACAATTTTAGAATAGAATAGAATTTTTCTTTATTAAAGTAAACAAGATTTTTAGTAAAACTTACGACTATGTTAGTGAGCACAGACGTAAAACAAAAACAAGGAGTACAATATACGAAATATAGGTTGGTCACCGCTGCGACATCCCATGAGAGACGGCACCACAGTGACCCACGTAAATACAGTCCAGGCGACTCGCAACAATATTGGAGCCGCCCCAAACCCTGCCCACCAGGGAAGAGCACCTTTTACGCATTGTTGTGTTAAAGCAATCTACATGCACATCTGCAAACATCCCTGACGCACTACAGAAACGATTTACGACGACGACGACTTTAGACTATTATAATATTACATTCCAAAAGATTCATCACCATCAGTTCTTAGTATAATGCAATAAATAGTTATGTTCAGATTAAAGATGTTGACAAGGCTGCAAAATCACCCAACATAATTTACCAGGGGGGCTGCGAAGTTTTGAGCCTAAGTACCGTCAAGTGTCATTATTGTCTCACGCTGCAAATCACTAATTTGCGAATACCCTCTTTAGTATAAATACAGAGTTTCATGTCATTAGCATCATTACGCTTTTGTTAATTAATCCGTAAACATCCTTAGGCTCAAAACTTTTCAGCTCCCAGGTACACCGGATGTAACACTCTTAAGAGCATTACTATTGCTCAGATTTACTATAGGCTTAAAAGCGTACAGGGGGGCTGAAAAGTTTTGAGCCTAGGGTTGGGCCGCGGAATACTGAGACATGATGATAATGACATGAAACACTGTAATTACTCGTATACTAAAGAGGGTATTCGCAAATTAGTAATAGACATACAGCGCGAGACAATAATGACACTTGAAGGTACTTAGGCTCAAAACTTTTCAGCCACCCTCGTAAGATTTCGTAGAAAATCCACCTCTGAGATTTTCACTTTAAATTATACTTTGTAACACTTTAATCAAAATGTATCACAATAGATTCTTAAAAGTTGACGTCAAATCGTCTGAAAGTAGTAAAGTAAAACATAAAGTTAGTAATGGTCCATTAAAGAAGTAAGTTCATGGTCACTGACACTGACGTCATTCTGAACACCAGCACAGGCACGACTTACCCACGCAAAATTCAAAACATTTTTCTCGTGAAATAACAATAGATAATGCAACTTTGAGAAAATACCTATTTCTTAACAGTGTGTTTTCGAAAATACTATATTCGTAACTCCATAATATATCTATCAATAACACATAACATCACGCCGTATCCCCCGAAGACCTAGGCAGAAGTGTACCTATAGTAGGTACACCGACTTTTCGCCATGTTATATGTTTTAAGTCCTATGTAGGGGGCGAGTGTATTGCCACCAACCGGACACAAATCCAGACTCCGGGCTGATAGTGAGAAACTCCAGATGGAAAACCCCAATAGCACTGCGAGACCCAGACCTCATGCTCAGCAGTAGCGCTTGCGACGACTAGACTAACGAGACAGTCATTCTATAAATACTGCCTCCATAAGGAGAAAGGACGTATATTATCTACAGAAATATTGTAATGTAGAAAAATAAATATTTTGGCCTGTTTAAACTATAAGATACATAGGCGTCTTTTAATAAGAGTTATTAGTTTTTCGTTAAGTTTTCGCCAATTTTAAAATACTGGTAGACGCGCCTTTTCTTGCTGATTCCGAATATGTAAATAACTCTATTTTGAAAAAATGTCAGATACGTCTTTTTTCCATATGACGGCAGTATACTTAAGGAGAAAATTGCTTTTGAATCATGCGTAAGTCTTTATGCTCTGAGTTCTGACTGTACACAGGTTCTCTTTTTGCATTCGTTTGGTACGTACTTTCCCATACTTATACTCGTATTTAGATTTAGTCATGTGTTTACAGAGGGTGTGCTCGTGGCTAAGTAATAACAGCTGCACGGGTCGATCCATCAGATTAAACTACGCTTGCCGGGGTTGGTTCGTGGATGGGTGACCATCTTTTTATACCGAGACTCCTCCGTGCCTCGGAAAGCACATTAAGCCGTTGGTCCCGGCTGCTATTCGTGGATCTTTGACAGTCGTTACGGGTCGTCAGAAGCCCGAAGGTCTGACAACCAGTCTTACCAAGGGGTATCGTATTACCCAGTAACTGTGTTGTGGAGGTCAGATAGGCGGTCGCTCCATGTAAAATACTGGTATTCAGCTGCATCCGGGTAGACTGGAAGCCGACCCCAACATAGTTGGGAAAAGGCTAGGCAGATTTGGTCTACAGAGGGTGTGGGATTTTCTCAGACCCCAAATATTGAGGTTGCATTCACTGACGCACATTCAATAATTTGAATAGTGCGTCAAACACTTAAGAGGATTGTGAAGCTGTAAATTTTCATACAAAAAGAAATAACGTGTTTCTTCCCGTAAACATAGTTTAATTTTCATAATTTTTGGAAATGTTGTAGGTATAATGACAAAATAGGTCCGTACGTTTTTATTATAAAGAAATATTGTATACAATACAAGTTATTAGCATCTAAATATCTATATTTTTGACATAAAAACATCCTCGAGCATTTTGATTTTTTAAAATTAAATTAAATTGAATTACTAAAAATGAAAAACGTACAGACCTAGATTAAAGTGTACTGAATGTAATGAGATTCCCTAAACCTTTACGAAAATTGTCTTATTTCGTAAAGGTTTAGGGAAGTAAAAACGTTATCGCCCGAAACAATATTTATGTAAATAATTGTATGAAATGTAGGCAATTGCCTCTAAAAATCGCGCCGCGTATCGGCACTTCACAATCCTCTTAAGTGAAAAGCTTCGGTTCTAGTTCTGGCTAACTAATTACAGTTAGTTTTGAACAAATTAGAAATTGTTCAACTTAACGGGGAATATATTACATAGGATTTTCTTTTTCCTTATTTGTATATCTCCGGTTTTGTGGCTTTACAAATATAAATCTTGCTTCATGATATGCAATGAAGGCCATTAATATTTGTGCATTATGCCTGATACAGTGATAGTAGCTATGTTAAATAGTATTACTGCCGTTGTAAGGCAAAAAGACGTATAGAATCTACAGAAATATTGAAATGGGGAAATAACATATTTTGTCCTGTTTAAACTATAAGATACAAAGGCAGATGCGTCTTTTAATAGTAAGAATTATTAGGTTTTCGTTAAGTTTACGCCAATATGAAAATAATCAGTATTTTAGTTTAAAGATCTCGGCCTTAGAGTTCCTTTAAAGGAGTTCACCTTTGTCTGGCTACGCAACTGTGACTGTAGTGCCGATGCACGATGGTTCTATGTTCTTTGTTGCTGGGTTTGATTTCCGCACTTAGTCCTTCAAGTGGACCATTGTACGTGAGCCATGGCGGCCGTCCGTGGTTATTCCAACCAGCCCACCTCCCTCCAGAAGTTAATCACGGCTGGTCTGTTCAGAACATCTGTGAAAGATCTGGGTGCCCCGAGGGTTTCCAATCTGGGTAACGTGCATTCGAAGAGCACATGCGCAACGGTTTCTCTGCACAGAGGGCTGTCCGTTATGCCAATTGTGTGAAAGTGTTTGTTTAGCGAGCAGTATCCTGTGTTGGTCCCCGTTACCAGGCGCAGGCCATTCCTGTCCAGGCGTAAACGTCGCCTGGTTAGTTTGCCATCTAAACTTGGCATGTCCTCGCTGGACTGCCAGCACCCCGGTGTCGAGGACCACCAACTCTCTGCTTGTGTGTGGGTGAACTCTTGCAGCTTACATGCGTAATTGATTGAAGGGGATGAGTACGATTGGTTCAGGTCTACAGACTGACGCGCTGTATGCCCTCCTAGCAAGTTCGTCAGCTGCATCGTTACCCTGATGCCATGGTATGCCGATACTATGCCGATGGTATGCCGATGCTATGCCGGTGGTATGCCGATGGTATGCCGATGGTATGCCGATGGTGTGCCGATGGTATGCTGATGTTATGCCAATGGTATGCCGATGGTATGCCGATGCTATGCCGATGGTATGCCGATTCTATGCCGATGGTATGCCAATGTCTGTAGGCGGTAGTGATGATGGTGGTAGCTGTTTGCCCTCCGTTAACATAAAAAATCATCCATTATAATATCTCACTTTCTCCTTGTTTTGCAGTGAAAGCAATCTTGTTTTACTTCATTAGGTTATGTCATGGTGTCCCAGATTTATTAGACAGTACACATGATACACCCATCATCATCTACCTGCTTCCAGTCAAACCGGATTCAGCTGAATACCAGTATTTTACATGGAGCGACTAGGAAGTCTAGGAAGTCAGACCTCCACAACCCAGTTACTGAGTAATACGGTACCCCTTAGTAAGACTGGTTGTCAGACTTTCGGGCTTCTGACGACCCGTAACGACCCGTCTCAATGCCCGTGTATATCTTCAATTACATCGTGTATATCTTCAATCTGTAACTAGGTAACGTGTCGCAAGTATTCTTTCCCTCTTTTTCCCCAAAAATACACACACACACACAGCTTGGCTCATCGCCGCAAGGTTGCCTGCTTGTCGGTCTTCTACAGATTGTACTTCGGTGATTGTGCCTAAGAAGTCCACGACCTAATTACACCGGCCCTCTTCTACAATCGGACATCTAGACGCACTGTAAGATACCATCGCTACCTTGTTGCTATTCCACCAATTCGCACCTAAAGTCATTTATAATGCGCACAGCATAAGAGTGGAACTCTCTACCTGCGTCTGTGTTCCGAACGCATACAGCCCTAATCTCTTCAAAGTGAGAGTGAACAGGCTTCTTCTGGGTAAGCTCACTCCATCGTCAACTTTGTTTCTGTTACCTCCAATCTAGACTAGAGTCAAGAGCAAACCCATCTCAAATATATATTTTCTTTTTGTGATCAAAGATTTTGTAACGGCGGACGTGCGAGTTTCCATGTTTCTTTTAATTTGCAAAATCGGTCTGAGAACTGGTGTCACCAGATCACTTCTTTATAAGGCTAATGAAGGCTGTATTAGTGTATAATATATGTGGTTGATGAAATGTACTCGTATGAAAACATATTGGTGTGTACTTTGGGCGTAACTGTTGGATTGGGAGCATGTTGAAATGTCTTATGTGACTAGAATTTCACTGGCTTTCAACTTTTTAAGAATGTAGGGTATCAGCATCCGGGTGCCGTTTGACGGCGGTAGAGATGTCAAAAAACGGTGAAAAACTTTTTATTAAAATAAAAAAACAACCGGCTTCCAAAAAGCCCAACAGGGTCCATGATTGTTACAACAAATGTTACCTACCACCTAAGCATAAATGCATTGTGGAATGCAATAAATGATTGATTGATTGAAAAAAAACAAAGTGAATAATAACTTTAATTTCCGTTTAGTTTTATGCAACCGAATTCCGAAATTGAAAGTTATTTTTCACATTGTAGTGTTTTTTTTGGAAATTAGTTGTTTTTTGTAATAAAGTTTTTATTTTTCATTTTTAGTTGTGGTACCTACCCCACACAAATTAAAATACCACTACGTGCAAAATAAATGAGCACATCCTCCACATGGAAAAACACGTATTATTGAAGCTAACTCAAAAACTGCTCAAGCAAAGTTAATACATTTTACATGGGACCAAGTTCAAGGTATACCCTCCCGAATAAAACAAGAAATATAACTTGAGAACTTCCTAGTTTTGTTTGCACTGGTTAAAAATAGGCAGGAAAACCTTCGAAGGAAGAACTATTCGCAAGGAGGTCTACTGCTAGTGAAACGCAAAGTATCACTTCATAGATTCGTTACAATCTCATGTCAAGTAATTTGATTGGCTGATTTTTTTTATCAATTACATTCAAAGGCTAACATTACATTACATTTGGATCTACATGTAGAAACAACATAAGCAGAGCATTTAAAATGAACGGCTTTGTTATCAGAACGGCTACCGACTTTAGACGCCCCTGCCTATTTTTACATCTGTATCGTTCACTTATTCGTTGTCAGCTTGAATACGCCTGTCTGATATGGGATCCGTTGTATAATAAATATAAAAGCGTAGTATTTAAACGCAAATCAAAATATTACTTTTTGTATCCAAAAATAATCCGAATTCCAATCAAAATTACTGATTGCACAGCAAAATACTCAACTCAAAATATAAGTAAATAAGAAACAATTTATATTCGTGGCGCACCGCAATAAAGCTTTTTTATTATTGCGCTAATAATGACTAGCGCACATTAAACCTTATTACCTTACCTTTTATCATGCTTGAGAAAACAAATTATTTTAACTTACCCTTCGTGCCCTTTGCTCTCTCAATCTTGCATCCTGTAAAGGGTTTAAAGTAACCTAACCAAACCTAACCTCGGAGTTAATATTAGTCACCATGTCATTTTGCTATGAGTCTGAGTATTATGTATGTACGCTCTGGTTAATTTGCTGTGCAGTCAGTATTTTTTTGATGTAAAAAAGTATATAAATGATGGAAATAAATTGATAGGTCATTGTTTATTTGATGTGCAATTAATAATATCCCAATATAAAATAGCCATTTAAAAAGTACAACGAAAATTCTTACGAACTATGCAATTCAGATGCCAACTTCCACGCTTACTTTACGAAGACCTTCTGGCAATGTATAATTTACTCTCACTCGAGAAGAGACGGATGCTTCTGCAGTTAATGTCACTGCACGCACGTCCTTTATCACAATAAGCTAGTTATTACATAGATTTTGTTTTGTACCTATACCTTACTGATAAGTGTTACTTGAAATATCGTTTTTTTTTTTCCAAAAAAATAAAATAAAAATATGAGATTTGATGGCAAAATTTTTATCAGAATCTGGGTGTTAATTACAAGGGGATGTAGGAGAGGTCATTTGCAACCAAATGACCTCTATGCAAATGTCAACCGTTTTCGAGTAATGACATTATATATTTTTTTTGTAGATATTTGCGGTATACAACAGGTTGACATTTGCATAGGAGTCGTTGGTTGCAAATGACCACTCCTACATCCCCGTAATAGATTGCCGACATAATTATTATCAATAATCCTGTGTAATTGTAATGTATTTATGTTTGACCCGCGTATAACTTTTTACAGAGTAATTTTCACCACCTGAATTTTCACTTATGAACCGATTCTGTAGAAATTTGGCCGACATATTAGTTTTAATGATACTACAATATAATAGAGACCTGGAGTTGATCTGATGATGAAGACGGAATACAGTCAAGAGAGGTCCTCAACAGTTTACAAAAGCTACATCGTGTTTGGGCTTATTTATTCATCTTGATGAGAAATTTATACCTAGCTGGGGAAGGCTGTCGAGGGAAATTTCTATTTGAAAAGGAAACTGTAAAAGCGAAAAATAAAAACTTTTTAACGAAAAAATAAACCGAAGAAAAAAAAACTGAAAAGCAACAATTAAAAAACCGTTTAGTCTAAATAAGCTCCTAAATTGATGTAATATAACTGCTAGTTTTGAGTAGACACCAAAAGTTATATATTTTCTACCTACTTTCTTACGTATTTGATTGATTGCTCTACGTACAATAACTTACTGATAAAACGTATGATCGAGGTACATTAAAAAAAAAATACAATTCAAACGTGTAACAGAACGTGTGTACCGCTGGTTATGATTGTATTACACAAATCACGGTGACTTCGATCAATGATACGATTATTGACTGGAAACGATTTTTCCAATTTTAGTTCATTTTTCACAGATTATAAGTGTTTGCTTTACGCAAACACTTATAATATCGGCTTTTAATTGCGTTGCAGACAACAATAAGATTGTATTATTCGAATATACAAAATATTATGCATGTCAGGTTGACTTTGTCTATTATTATCTACTATTTATATAAATAAGGTGACTGGCAATTAGTGACCGATACTTAAAAATATGATTGTACTCATGATAACAAACAACTTTTACTATGGGGCTAAACCTGAAATCGGGAAAAACTCATCTGTTCCCTACATTTTGACAAGTTATGCGAACGGAACACCAGATTTTTTTTCGCGATTTCTTGTTTAGTTCCATAGTAAAAGGGTGTGGTACGGATTAGGACCATTAAACCGTAGTATAAATATCTACCAGTATTTTGACTCGGCCCCTGGCCTTGAAATAATTACCTACAGCCGAGCGGTACGTAAACACGCGATAGGGCTGCCCGCCTACAGTATTTTAATTTCATCCTACCTACCACCATCACCTGCTTGAGTTTATTTCTAGATTTGTGATTGTAAATATTATATTTTTTATTTAATAAAATAAACTGCTCTCGTCGAAGGCTACCAAACTCCAATCCCAAACTTCAACACCTACCTACTTAACCAAAATGCAAGAAACAGCTGACGAGAAATTATAATATATTTTTTCATCTCAGCTTGTTAACGTTCCCATTACCACAGAGCAACTCGAAATAACAATTCTTTTGGCCACCCATCCAATATCAAACCACTGCAAACGTTATTTAATATCAACCATCTTATCGCTTGTGCGCTACCTGCAGCAATCAAAACCTCTAACTACCTACTACAAAATCTTACTTAAAAAGTAAATTATAATGTACAGACGCCAGCACATCAAGCTACTACTATCTGTCAAATATCTTTAATAGACTTTCAACTTTATCGCTAAACCATTAGGTTCAAGATTGATTGGGAAAGTTTAACAGTTTCGGGTAGCTTGACCTGCTGGCGTCTGAACATCTTACTACATAGGTACCTACCATTTAGTACTCTCATAATCATTTCATAATGATATTTCGTCTAATTCAATAATATATTTAGTACATAAGTAAATAGATAGCCTAGACTCGGAAACTACCTACTAGTTTTTTTAACGCGAGCTCAGGTAGGTCACTTGTGCGTCACATTTTTCACCCGATCCACTTATTTATTTATTAATCTAGGTATTCTACTCGGTGGAATAAGCAAAATACCTACCTATTAAAAAGAAACAAATTACGTAATTTTTTTTTTATAGTCTTACCTTTCAGAGTTTCTAGCTAATATAAAAAAAAATCTCTGGGTGCGTTATTGACAAATTCAAGCAACCAAAGACAACACAATATAGTCTATATAGCTCTTTGCCATATTAACTACTTGTACTTATTTCAATGAATATTTGTCACAAATCGCACGCTTACTGCTTACAAAACCATCACACCATCCGTTCGTCACTGTGGCGCATTCGCGACTGTTAGTTAACCGAGTGCAGACCAAACTCGAGGCGCGTAGGTATGACTCGCGTTCCGACCGTTTCTATGAATATAAATTACTGTACATATTTCTACTGTAATTAAACTGAACAACTATCGCGAATAAACAAAAAGCTGTCCCATACATTTGGGTCGAGTAGGTATGGGACAGGGGAAGTTTTGTATGGGACAGCTGATTATTTTTTCGCGATTACGATGGTGGTCCCATGGAGAAAGTTGTTCAGTATGATGGCCCAACATACCTCTCCCTTAAAATAATATGACCACACATATCTGATAGGTATATTCAGTGCTGCATACGAGTAGGTCTGAGTAGGGAGTAGGGACCAAGATATGAGCGATTGTCAGGGAATACCGCCTCATTTCTAATAATGATCAAATAGTTAATGACTGTCTGTCAACAGAGCTAAATTTTTTTTTTCTCAACTCATACTTCAAGTAACAACACTAACAGCGGTCGTTGACCGCCCAAAAAAGAACATCAAATCTTTTTATTTTTTATATCGATACTCATCGCGTCTACGGAGTTTAGCTAGCCAATTTAAAATAACCCTGTAAAGACGATGTACCTATAATAAATGACTACCACAATAGATAGGATAAGTATGTCGCGTTAGACTACTGATTCCCCTTGTTTTTGTTTCCTTCTGAAAAATTACATTTTATCCTATAGTTTAGATAGTTACCCGTTTTATCAGACAAAAGCGAGGTGGTACAGTCAAAGAAAAAAGTATGTTTATTTCAGATCAAATTATTCTACACCACAAATCAAATCACAGCTTTCGTCAATATTACAGTCAATTACAAAAATCACAGATTTCTTGAATATTAATATTTTCAAGAAATTGGTCTTAATAACAGGAATGGTGGAAAGTGGTTGCGACGAGTTATATGTGACACGAATTAGGTCTCTTAGATAATCTGCATAAAACTGATTCCTGAAAATAATATTACGGTGGTTGTACTTTCTCGCTTAGCTGAACTTAATTTTTATATTTCGGGGGGACTAGAAAATTTAATTAAACGATATTTTTATTACAACTTTCGGGAGGAAACAAAAACGGGGGAATCAGTACTAGTCCGCGTAAATTCCCATATTTATGTTACCAGAGCACCAATATTAAAATTGTTACCAACCACTTGAAGTAATGATTGATTTCTAATCTTCTTTGATGGCTCATTTGCTGATGGCGTCTACATTAAATTCCTTAGAACCATCGGCAGTAAGCAGTAGTAAAATCCTTTCTAAAATAATTATTCTAAACTGCATATAAGTTAATTAAGCTAGCATTTTTTTTGTAGTTAACTTGAATAAACTAAACATACAGGTTAACAATACCATTCGTTTTGCAGTTAAACTTTATTGTGTAGTTTTATGACGATCATAAAACTTTCGATTTCCATCGCGTGGTGTGGCGAGTCAACTTTGTTTAGGACATTCCACTCGATCTTACTAACATTCTCGATTTTTGACGACCGACACGTGTGCTCAAACAAAGTCGAGGGCCTTTTTTTCCGTGGGGAAATCTTCATGGATACTCTCCGTCTGGGGACTAAAACCCCACTGTTCCTTTACCTTGAGTCGGGTACGACCGCACATCTTCCCATAATGGCGCTCATAGAACACTATATGCCACCTCTTTGGGCCTGACTGTTCGAGCAACGACAAACTACGTTATGGTGGCCGGAGATCGTTAAGCGCCCTTCGACGCCCGGCTGCTCTTCTGGTGCGGGTGGAGTGAGAGGTATGCTCTCTCTCTTTCCGTTGCTTCCTTTGCCTCCATCACCTCATCGCAAAAAGAGGCGACAGCATCCCGCGCGTTTTCGTGTCCGACTATGGGGTCAGATGGTGGACTGAACCACGGCTGGAAGCGTGAGATCAACCGCACCAAGTGTCGCGACGAGGGCACAGCGCTGTTGAGTCCAACCTGAACACTCCTCCGAAAGTCGAGTACCTAAATATGTTAGCTACAGACGATCGACATCGTATTTGTGTCAATCGCCACTGTGGATCGTTTTTGTCATAAACAGGTTGTTTACATAGTTTGACGAGCAAGATAAGCGATCAATATAAATTAGACGTAGGTGCCCAAAAATTCGCTCAAATTTACCTAAATTATTATGCGCAGTGTTATATAGAATCAAATTTTTTAACTGATCACACAGGTGTGCTGCTGGGGAGTTTGTTGCGCCACTTCTTCTCCCCAGCTAAAGCACTATGAAGTGGTGAAGAGCGGGCGTTTTGGGCGACTGTCTTACCTAAATAATTTTGACGTTCGAAAAGTGCTGATTCTCAGCCTAGTTTGAATAAATGACTTTTGATTTTGATTTTGATTTAAGGTTGCTAAGTTCAGGTGAGAGGCATATGTACAGGATTGGTCGTCTTTCGGTTGAAATGATGATGATGCTGATCTTCTTTTTCTTCGTGTCGCTGTCACGACTGTACTTTAGATATTGTTGGCCCAAAACTTCGCCACTTCCTCGGCGTCGTCGTCGTCGGTGGCAGCGCACAGGTCACTTTGGCTGCATGGTTTGGGACACAGAGGGCTGGATAGGAGGTTGATGAAGTTCAGGTTTCTTCACGATGTTTTCTATCACAGAAAATTAACATAAGAAAAAAATACTTTCATAAAAAAAAAAAACTTAACAGCTTCTTAAAGTAAATTTATTTTTCAATTTTTAGTTGAATTTACAATTACATAAGACCAAGACGAACGAAAAGAAGAATCATCAAAATCCGCTTAGAAATGCCGGAGATACAGTACATTTATGCATATAACTTCGTACGTAGGAATAATCACCTAATGTGTTATATACTAAAACCTTTCTGAAAGTATGTAGAACACGTCAGTGAAAGAATCATCAAAATTGGTTCATAGGTTTCTGAGAAAATCGCGGACATACAAACTTACATAAATACGGACCGAATATAGGTAGAACCTGCTTTTTTGAAGTTGGTTAATAAGGAACCTAATGGTAGCAGGTTCAGAAGCCCCTATACCCAAACGGTGAACTTCAAGGATAATCTCTGACAACTGTTTACCGTATTAATTTATCAAATACATATGTATTTTAAACAGAATTAGTTAAACATCCACGAATATGCGGTGCACAAACAATATTATAGGTCAAAGTCACACGTGTTTCCTCTCATAGGCTTGTCATTGCATAATTCATTAGAACTGCAACGGTGTATGGTAATGCATGGCTGAATTATTTGTAGTTGCGTGGTTCATTGGAACTTGTGGTATTGATATCCAAGTTGGACAATTTATTGATTTTGTGTGTTTTGAATAATAATAATAAAACTTTATTTGCCATTACAAACATACCGGAGAAGACACATACTGAGCACTTATAAAACAATAAACAAGAAATAGATTAATGACCCCCATACTAGGAAAATCCTGTGCTATGGGGGCATCAAACCGTCCATTTAATGCTAGACAATGTTGTTTTAAAAGTAGAATCTAAGACATTAAGGCATTTTCCTAAAAAAATGTATTTATTCAATAGAAGTTTTATTAATAAAATTTAACCAACAAACATCGGTGTCAGAAGGAGTTGAGTTTAAGAGATATGATGTATTTGAAAGTGTGGTGTGGTGTGAGGGGTGTGTATGAGGGTAGAGGAGTATTGGGAGGTGTGTAAGGTTGGATGATATGTTGTATGATGTATGATGAATATTTATGATTCAATAGTTTGTTTAGTAAAATGTATTTCTTATCCTGCGTTTACATCCATATAATCGTACATGTTATGTTTTCGACAAGTCTTACAAAAGACTTCTCAAAACCATGTTGTGTATAAAACATGTTGTGTCGTGTATAAAACTTTGTTTCAGACATGTATTGTTAAATATATTGTTTACCATTTTGACAAGTTTTTTACAAATTTTGTAAGTCTATAAATTACAACTTATTAGTCTATAAAACTTGTTTTAGATGTTAACGATTAACGAAAGGCATCCTAAATAGGGTGAAGCGATACTTTACGCCTGGACAGCTTTTAACTCTTTACAATGCGCAAGTCGAATCATGTATGGAGTATTGCAGTCACCTTTGGGATGGATCAGCTAAGTACCAACTAGCCGCGCTTGACTTGGTGGAACGCAGAGCTAAGAGGCTCATTGGCGATACAAAACTGGTGGATGCCAAGCTTCATAGCTTGGCGATGAGCCTAGTTATGAAGCTTGGCATAGTAACATGTCGCAAGTATTCTTTCCCTCTTTTCCCCAAAAACACACACACACACACACAGCTTGGCTCATCGCCGCAAGGTTGCCTGCTTGTCGGTCTTCTACAGATTGTACTTCGGTGAGTGTGCCCAAGAACTCCACGACCTCATTCCACCGGCCCCCTTCTACCATCGGACATCTAGACGCACTGCCAGTTACCAACCTTACGTAGTTGCAATTCCACCAATTCGCACTAAGCGTTTCCAAATGTCTTTTATAATGCGCACAGCAAAAGAGTGGAACTCACTATCTGCGTGTTTGTTTTCGAGCGCATACAACCCTAATCTCTTCAAAGTGAGAGTGAACAGGCTTCTTCTGGGTAAGCTCACTCCATCGTCGACTCTGTCTCTCTCGCCTCCGACCTAGATTAGAATAAAAGAGCAAACCCATCTTAAATAAAAAAAAAATAAAAAACGATAACAATAGACACAACATGTAGAATACATGTTTTATAACTTAATTTAAACAGGTTGCTGACATAATATGATTTAGTTAACATCGGGCCGTTTTGGCCAAAACGAAAGCATTCTGTGGCGTCCGGCCATGGTGTTCGGGTCGGGATTTACTGTTCTCCTATACGTAGTGTGATTTCATGCTACTAGCAATATGTACAAACACCTTGTACATATTGCTAGTAGCATGAAATCACACTTTAGTATTCTCTGAATATTTCAAGTTTATCTTTGTTACATTGTTTATTGATACATCATAAATGGCAATACTTTATCCTCTCCTGGATATACGAGGTGAAACATAAATAACGCACAACCTCTTAAGGGGTCATTGTACTCCGTCATTATGAACAACTTTTACTATGGGACCAAACCCGAAAACGCGAAAAAAAATTAGCTGTTTCATACATTTTGACGACTTATGCGAACACAAATATAGGGAATAGCTGATTATTTTTTTGCGATTTCAGTTTTTGTCCCATAGTAAATGTTGTTCATAATGATGAGTACAATGACCTCTTAAGAGGTTGCGCGTTATTTAAGTTTCACCTCGTATATCCAGGAGAGGATGAAGTATTGCCATTTATGATGTATCAATAAACAATGTAACAAAGTTAAACTTGAAATATTCAGAGAATACTAAAGTGATGATATACAAATTATTTATAACTCCAAAATGATTGAACGTTTATTAAGAATCGTCCTGTTTTGCGGTTTCAGTTCAACTTTATATTTTGCGTGGAACTTGGTGTTTCCTTATTACTCTAAGAATAGACTGATTCATGTTACTGGGGGAATTAAGGAAAACCATGAGCATATTATGGTCGTATGGACTTCGTATTTTGTACGGTTCAATGGAGTTTATTTGGAATGGAAGAACTGGTGAGCACTGATGATTAAGTTAATGTGAAGCAGGGGCGGCCCCTTGGGTTGGCTTTTGATACTTATGTATCAATAAAAAGAACAGACTTGACCTTATCTATGTATCCAGGAAAATATAACTCCTATTCCTTGCATAAAAGGCCACCACATGTGTTTGGTCCAAAGTAAATGATTTATATTTTTTTTATTTATATTGTCATCAGGAGAATCTCTCTCTGTCAACAATGCTCACCAATACGCCCAAGTTGGTGATTTACTACTATGATCAGTAGTGAATGTTGACGAGCTAATTGAAAAAAAAAAGAAGAGCCAGGAGAAACGACAAAGAAAAAAATGGGTGGCGCACTTTTGCACTCCTTGGTAACTGAAGTCTCCTGCATACAATCAGCCAAACAAACCGATTGCCTACTTGCTTACCCAACAAGGAGCCAATTGTGGAAAATAGGTCAATGTACGTCCGAAGACAATTTACTGATGCGCCTGCGCACTATTTAGACCATGGTAACATTATGTTGGTAATTTATTATTATGCAAAAATAAACATCTTGGGAGTATTGTTACGTGTCCATTATTATCAATTATAACTACACAATCTTCATATATGGGTGACTGGTAATTTATTAGTGACCGATACTTAAACACATGATTGTACTTATGATAACAAACAACTTTTATTATGGAACCAAACTAGAAATTGCGAAAAAAAATTCATCTGTTCCTTAAAGTTTGACAACTTATGCGAACATACATGTAGGGAAACAGCTGATTTTTTTTTTCGTAATTTCGTGTTTGGTTTCATACTAAAAGTTGTTTGTTATCATGAGTTACGAATAGTTCGAAAAGCCGCGATGTACAAAAGGCGTGTAAATAGAAAATTGATAAATTATTTTTGTTTGTTTTTACACTCTTTAACACGTCAATTGTCGATGTAGGTTTAAATTAAAAGCACCCTTTTTCAACTGACTGTTGTAGTTACTAACCCGTGTGTTTCCAAACTTTTAAAGCTACGCACTGTTGCGCACGTAGACATAAAAATTAATTCAAATAAAATACTAATGCATGTTCGTTCAGTTATCAACGTCAACGGTTTAGTGATAAACCAAATAACTCTTAAAAGGTTTTGATAATAATTATGTTACTATGTAGTCCTGAGGAAGTACTGATTAGGAAATATTACGTGACCGTTATCTGAGCTTTAAAAGGTGAAGAATTGATTGATTATCACGAGATTAGTAATGAGTAAGAGTGACAGAAGGAGAGAGCTTAGCGGCTCCTTGAAAAAGTTGAGACACGCGACACCGTTCGTCGCGCGAAATGCGGCACGCCTTTGTGTCGCATGCGATCCGCATCGCGTGTCGCGCTTCTTTGTAGGAGAATTTAGGAGATAACAATAAAACTTTAAGTTATAACCCAATTTTAATAACAGATGATACCAATACATTTTTTTTTTTTTTGATACAATCTTGTGTACACACAAATTACTGAACAATTTCTGAAAAGGAAAAATTACGTGCAATAAAATCTTACTGTTTAACGTCACTTGACATTTAACAGCTCTAGAAACCTAGAACACATTGCATGTGTTGTGTTGAGAAGTTTGTAAAATCTGTTGATGATTGGCGGTGTGCCAGTTAGAAAGCAGATTACCGATAATGCGGTAAAGAAGATATTAAAGATAACCCACACTATACTAATATTATAAATATTAACTCTGCCAGTCTTTACCTTTTTAATGAAATTTGGCACATACGTAGATCATGTCGTCGTCCATGTTCATGACCAGGTTAGGACATAGAATATTTATTCCGGTGGAAGTTTCCCGTGGGATAATTTCTGACTTCCACGCAGGCGAAGCCACGGACAAAAGCATTTAAGTCGATCATGATCTTTGGCGGCGGTCGGTGCCCGAAAGTCTGACAACCAGTCTTACCTAGGAGTATCATATTACCCAGTAACTGGGTTTTGGAGGTCAGATAGGCAGTCGCTTCATGTAAAATACTGGTATTCAACTGCATCCGATTAGACTGGAAACCGACCCCAAAATAGTTGGAAAAAACTGGACAGATGATGATGTCTGTGTCTTGTTGGGTTCTCTATAACTTCATATTAAAAAAAAAAAAAAACAATAAAAATAAAAATCTTTTATTTTGGACTCATAATAGGTAGGTATATATTATGTAGTGCATTTGGTAAGTATACACACGACTTAGAATTATATTATTATTATATTTGCGCCTATTTTGTGTCCCACTGCTGGGACAAGGCCTTCCCTTTTCCCTTCCATACCTTTCTGTGTTGTGCGATCTCTGGCCATGTTGGCCCTGCAAACATGATCAGATCGTCACACCACCTTCGTCGCGGTCTACCTCGACGACGATGTCCTCCCTGAGGCGTCCAGTGGGTGACGATCTCTGCACATCTCTCCGCGTACATTCGTGTGACGTGGCCAGCCCACTCCCACTTCAGCCTGGCTGTTTTTTCTCCAACATCCGCTACTTGAGTTAAGGAGCGCAGGGTGGTGTTTCTAACGTGATCTGTACGCTTTACACCTATTATGCTGCGCTCCATTGCCCGATGGCAAATCTTGAGTTTGGACTTTTGTTGTTCAGTAAGGGACCAACTTCGTGCGCCGTATGTTAGAACGGGTAAGATGCACATGTCGATGAGTTTTCTTTTCAGTGTTATTGGAAGACTACATTTCATGTGTTCTTTAAGGGCCCAGTAGGTCTTCCAAGCATTTTCGACTCGTAATGCTCCAAGATGAGCACAGCAAGTCTTAAGATTGGGCTTTCAATGAACAGATCCAAGACCCGACCTCATCTAGTTTAAAAAAAAATATTGACTTGTAAAAGTGTTTGTACAAACCTACTTACAGAAATAAAAATCATTTATCATTTATCATTTATCATTTAAGACGAAACGTAGGGTCGACCTAGACGGGTATGTATTGCAATATGTCGATGAGTATATACAGGACAACTTTTTAAGCAGTGCGCAAAT
The DNA here is from genome assembly GCA_948252095.1 of Dicycla oo. NCBI lineage: Eukaryota > Metazoa > Arthropoda > Insecta > Lepidoptera > Noctuidae > Dicycla > Dicycla oo. Next base: position 33,343,195 of record OX411711.1, read on the forward strand.
TTTCATAGGTTGTTCTACCCATGAATATGAACAACTTTCACTAAGGGACCAACCCTGAAATCACGAAAAAAAAAATCGGCTGTTTCATACATCTTGGTCGAGTAGGTATTGAACTTTTATATGGGAAGTCCCATAGTGAGAGTTGTTCATATTCATGGGTAGAACAACCTGTGAAAATTTGCGCACTGCTTAAAAAATTGTCCTGTATACTTGGGCCAGATAGTGTCTTTCATAAATAGACAAGACAAGGAAGTCGAAAGAATTTTATATTATTAATTATATTAAGCCGGTAGCCGTTGGGTTAGGGTTAGGTCAAAATTCAGTCTCCTTGACTTTCACGTTAAAGAAGATACTGTGCTTAAAATAGCATGTGTATCAACATGATTAGATCAACCGCATAGCAACAGCGCTTATTAGGTCAATGCTCAGCACAGCGATCATACGACATTTTTATTATGTTTTAAAAGGCTCCCACAGACTGGCGCTACGTGACAACGGTGCGACGCGTCTCTAGCAGAACAATATCCATGAAGTTTTCATAGAAATTGTTCTACTAGAGTCGCGTCGCGCCTGCCTGCGGGAGCCTTTATTAATCTTGCCTTATCTCTCTACAAAACGCGGTATTATTATATCACAGTTTATTTGAATATTTCGCGATAACCTTGTATTTGGCTCGTCAAGAGATCTAGTCACTGGTTTCTTAAAAAAGAAAGTATTTAAATCAAATAAAACGTCATTTTACAAAATGTTTACGTCACAGAACAGATAATATTTGTTCTGTGGTTTACGTCATGATCCACTTATGTAAACGGTTCTGTGTAGAGTAAGACACGCTAATTGCGGCCTTCTTCAAACTGTCGAGTTTCTAAGACTGTTCACAGTTAGATTATTGTGTAGGTATCTACTAGGTACGACACCTCTGCTCGACCCTCCGAGGTATTCAGGCGTGATGTTATGTTTTTTTTTTTTGCAGAATATGTTGTCACGTGCCTTTCAGACTGTGTTCTAAAAAAATGTAAAAAATGTAAATGTAAATTTCTAAAATAAATGTTTTTCTTTCTTAATTAAATTTTTTACGGCTCCCTCCCAACTACTTGAGCACTTCAGACAACTAGATTATAATAGCTCCACAGTCCACACACTAGTGTGGTCAATAATCCTAATTTTGGGAAAACTAGACTAAGGACAAATTTTTCAATCTGTCAGATAAATTTTATTTAAGGAATAAATATAGCGGTTTTACATTTATTCTTCGGATAAAACTTATCTGACTATTGAAAAATCAGCCCTAAATATAATAAGAATGCAAGACAATCCGAATCTAAGTATAGGTGTAACTAAAATAACGCACAACCTTTTTAAGGGTCATTGAACTCATCATTATTAACAACTTTTACTATGGGCCCAAACCTGAAATCGCGAAAAAATCAGCTCTTTCCTACATTTCGACGAGTCATGCAAACATAAATGTAGGGATCAGCTGATTTTTTTCACGTTTTCAGGTTTAGTCTCATAGTAAAAGTTTTTAATAAAGACGAGTACACTGATCCCTTAAGAGGTTGTAAGTTTTTTACTTACACCTTATATAATATCAGACTCAGAAAACATAAAAAATACTTCCTTATTTAGAAAAATAAAACATTCCAAGGTTGCCATTATCAATGAAAAAAATCAACTGTTAACCGACAGGTCGATACCCGTACCTATAACTAAACAATATGGTTCAACTGATAAGAAATAGGTACCTAAAGAATAAACATAACTTACTAAGTAAGAATTGATTAGAAAGTAGATTTTAATTCACGAAGTAAATATATATGGGTGACTGGTAAATAGTGACCGATACTTAAACACATGATTGTACATACTCATAATTACAAACAACTTTTATTATGGGACTAAGCCTGTATTCGCGAAAAAAAATCAGCTGTCCCATACATTCATGTTCGCATAACTCATCAAATCGTAGAGAGCAGCTGATTTTTTTCGCGATTTCAGGTTTGGTCCCATAGTCAAAAATGTTTGTTATCATGAGTACAATCATGTGTTTAAGTATCGGTCACTAATTACCAGTCACCCAAAATACCAGTTTAGATTATCAGTCTCTCCGTGGTAGCGCAGTACGCATGAGCATGTCTCCACGGAAAAAAAAGTGACATTGACGCGCAAAGACACATGTACTGAATCCATGGTCACAGGTCGCAGGAACCTAATTAGTACTATTTACCGTTATTATGTACAGGAAACGCAGCAGCTTGTCCTGTTTACAACCCAGTTGTAAGATAGCCTTTAATGACATAAGGAATTATGTGTTTAAATTCAGAATCGATGGGAATTTCCAAAGCTCTGAATGGAATAATAACATAAAAAATGACGCTTGCGTTCCCCGAAGGGTTACGCAGGGCTGTATCTATAGTACACCCACATTTCGCCAGTTATGTTTAAGTCCTATGTAATAGGGGGCGAGCATATTGGGACCTCTAGGTCGACGGCGCGTTGTGTTTCACGCGCGCCTCAAAGAGATGTCAGTACTGATGGGGTCCGCTAGGGCCGATGCTTGAAGGAACACGGGTGGGTTTCAGTCACTAAAAGTCTGACTCGTAGAGCGGGAGAAATTATTGGACGACTTCCCGACCGCTAGACAAATAATATGTAATTAAGTACTTAATCAGCCACTTGAGTTAATCAGTCCATAGCAATTCAAATACCCTGTTGCTAGGCAACCTTTATTATTAATGTAGAGGAAACTAATATCGATAACAGTACCAACAGCGTAACATTACCTAATTATTAATAACAAATTGATAACGATGTTACGTCATGTAAACAAATTAATGTTTCCGTTAATATCACTTATCTAATGTTGTTTCAAATTGTCAACCGTTTTTCTCCATCTGATTAGTGACCTGGTGGAATTGGCGCTGGATCATCGTTTTGGGCTTCGGTCTCTAGTTATCTAGTTCTGCTGGGGAGTTTGTTGCGCAACTTCTTCTCCCCAGCTAAAGCACTAGGAAGTGGTGAAGGGCGGGCGTTTTGGGGACTGTCTTATGTAATTTTGACGTTCAAAAAGTTTTGATTTTAAAAAGTTAAATTAAGAAACCACAAGAATAAGATCAAAAACCTTATGACACTTTGGTGTCTAAGGTAACAAATATGCAGGATAAAACAAAACTGTAGTTAAAATGCTGCGCTGTTTTAGCTGTTTAGGAAGAGGTCTCGTTTTTGCCCAAGGGCGTGTTCTAAGCCCTCTGTTCTTTCTAATTTACTACCTAAAGATGAATATTAATATTTTTCTAAAAGAATTAGTAAGCTTGCTAAGTACTTCGTATATCAAAAATAATGCGGTTTGTTAGCTTTTGGTAACCACTGGATTTAGAAGTTGAATTAATTAGTTCAGCAGTTAATTGTTCGGCATTCTTTTAAATTATAAATCTTGTTGTATTATTGCCTGACACATGGAATCTGAGACTAATAATGTCTCCCACACATGGAAGGAGGCTGAAATGCATAGAGGGATGAGTGCTGTTACACGAATAGATAGAATAAGAAATGAGTATGTAAGAGGAAGTCTGAAAGTGGCACCGGTGACTGAAAAGTTGTGTGGAAATCGGTTGTCATGGTATGGGCATGTGATGCGGAGGAATGAGGAAAATGTCGTCAGAAAAGTTTTGAGTACGAACGTGGATGGATACGAGTAGAAGACGACCAAACAAACGATGGATGGACTGTGTTAAAGATGATATGGCTAGAAATAAACGGCTAATAGAGAAGTATGGAAGAAAAGTCATGTTGCGCCGACCCCAAATAAATTGGGACAAGGGCAGGAGAATGATGAACCAAGGACGGAGGGTCTTACTTAATTACTGTCAAACTGTTGCCCTGAATATAAATATTAAAATGTATCCACGATTCTAAAGAAATTAATGTTTAGCTCAGACCCCTTGTATCTAACTGTCCTTTTGTTATCCTTTCACCACCTTACGTCATAAAGTGACATCTGTTCACAAGCCCATACGGGTGTCCATTATTAGCACCATCTTTAAATAAACAATTATTTCTGTCCGTCAGTCGGCACGTCGTCTTGCCGGTCATGTGAGGGTGTCACGTGGGGTATTCAACACGCCACAATGGAAATAAATTCTTAGCCTCTCTAGGTACTTTTATAATAAACAATATTGTGGCACGTATGTGTCAGACTTCTTGTCGTGAAGAAAGCGGAGAAAATTAAATATATAGGGTATATCTATTCGTACACGAAATCTCTTAAGGGGTCATTATACTCATCATTATGAACCACTTTTACTATGGGACCAAACCTGAAATCACGAAAAAACATCAGATGTTCCCTACATTTATGCGAACAAAAATGTAGGGATCAGCTGATTTTTTTGGCGATTTCAGGTGTTGTCCCATAGTAAAAGTTGTTAGTGAGTACAATGACCCCTTAAGAGATTTCGTGTATGAATAGATATACCTTATATTTTAGGATTTGGATGCAGCAATGCTGAGTTAAGTCTGGAATACACATGATATACGTAGTTAGCACAAACTCAGGCTAATTTTGCGCAGATGCTACCTAGTAGTACAGAATTAGTATGTAGCTTCAAAAAAGGAGGTTCTCTATTCGACCCGTATGTATGTATGTATGTTTGTTTGCTTGTATGTCCACGATTTTCTCAAAAACTAATGAACCAATTTTGATAGTTTTTTCATTAACGTGATCTACATACTTTCAGGAAGCTTTTAGTATATAAAACATTAGGTAATTATTCTTATGTACGAAGTTATATGCATAAATGTACTGTATTTACGGCATTTCTAAGCGGATTTTGATAATTTTTCCTTTCGTTCTTCTTGAGCCTATGGTATTATGTACATTCAACTAAAACTGGAAAAATAAATTTACTTCAAAAAAAGTAAAAACCGACTTCAAAAAACTAAAACAAATAAAATAACTTTAATTTTCAACTTGACAGGCCAGTTGGCGTGGTTGGTTAAGATACCACCTATCACGCCGCAGGTCGTAGGTTCGATTCCCATCCAGGACAAACATTTGTCCATGAATATGTCTGTTTGTCCTGAGTCTGGGTATAATTATATATATAAATATGTATTTACAAAAAAAAGTAGTATATGTAGTATATCAGTTATCTGGTTTCCATAGTACAAGCTCTGCTTAGTTTGGAATCAGATGACCGTATGTGAATAATGTCCCTGGATATTATTATATTAATATTATATTATTCATAAAAAACTTAACAGCTTCTGAAGCCGGTGTCTTCAGTTCTTTAATGCAATTTCCTGTCACCGACTTCAGAAGCTGTTAAGTTTTTTATGAAAGTTATTTATTCGTTTTAGGTTTTTGAAGTCGGTTTTATTTTTTTTAAAGTCAATTTATTCACACACAGAGAGCATGCTGTAATTAGCATACTTACTAGCAAACTAGCATGCGTTTTAATAGCATGTGTATTTCAGCCTTTATTGTAGATAGCACACATCACTTTTTTTCTACTTTGTCGCTGGAGTACCTACCTCACTTTATTTTGAATCTCTGGGATGTCCACACGCGAAAAGTCCTAAGTAATAAGTAAATAGAGATAATTGAAAAAAAAATTGTAGTCATGGGGCGATCGACAGAACTGAAAACTTAAACCTAAAATTATGTCATGCGTGTCGTAGTGACGCGGTGACGCGAACCCGTAAAAATTACCCCTACTGAAACTCTTTCAACGTGCCTAAAGAAGTTTTCACGTCAGAAATATATTTTTTGAATTGCAGTTGTTACAGGCGGGTGACAACAGCTCAATTCAGCTTTTGTACATAGAAAAAAAAACAGTTTTGATGGAGTTCAGCTTTTCGCGTCGTTCCATGTAAAACAGATTTTTTTAGTGTGTTAGTTTCTTAGGTGGAATATCAACTTTGCCAACCAAGTCAGTTTATTTAAAAGAACTATGTGTATTCACAGATGATCAGGGGAAATATTTTAAAAGAACCATGTTTTCGTCATCATCAAAAGTCGTAAATGTGTTTATCAAGATGATTCATTGATTGTGAAGAAAGATTGTGTAATGGCATTAGAGCGACATACTTAACAGGCACGGTGAAGTCGTTCAATTAAATATGAAACCACTAGCTTTTGCCAGCGGCTTCGCCCGCGCGTATGTCAGAAATTATCCCACGGGAACCTTCTACCGGGATGAAAGCAGTGATGGACAAAAATTAATTAGATTAATAATTACAAATTACAGTTACATTGTAATTAGTAATTACAATACTTTGGAACAGATTACTTAAGTAACTAATTACAATGAGTACTTAGTGTAATTAAATACAAAGTAATTTAATTGCAAGTTAATCTAATTACATTATAACAGATTACATATTATAAGTAATCTGATAAAACGTAATTACACATTTATTTTAGTAATGGCCGTAATAAGACACCTGCATCTTACAAAAAATTAATACATTTTTGACAAATACAAAAATAAAACACTTAATTATACAAAAAAATAATAATTATCTGTCAGTAATTATATAGTTTTTAATCTTTTATTACTTATAATTTTCAACATTGGTTAATAAAAAAAATTGTTTTCTAATTTATAATTTAAATTACCAAACATTTCGTCTGACAGACGGTTTGCTTTTGGAAAATTGATCATTGTCGTGTACGAAAATATACGTGCCACAGGCGCAGAAGAAAGTAGAGGGGTATTCAATTTAAAAAATATTGTTTTCATTTCCTTATGATTATTTAATATTTAAAGTTCTCTGCTGTCTTCTGCCTAAAAATGAGTGACTATAAGTTCAGCTTTGGATCTTAGCTCACTGCTCTCGTTGTCTGAATGCAAACTTGAATCTATTTCAAAATACAATATATACTATGTAATTAGGTTACATTGTAATCAAATTATTTTGTAATTAAATACATTGTAATTAATTTCATAGCACATCCAAAGTAATCTAATTACAATGTAATTGATTATTATGTAATTAGATTACATTGTAATCAAATTATTATGTAATTCAATTATTAATTAGATTAAATAATTAACTAGTTACGCCCATCACTGGATGAAAGTATCCTATGTCCTAATCCAGGTTATAAACTATCTGTATTTTCATCCAAATCCGTTCAGCCGTTATTGCGTGATTGAGTAACAAACATCCAAACATACAAACTTTCACATTTATAATATTAGTAGGATTAATATTCCAATGTTTTGTGACATATTTAATAAAACAGATTATCCGCAACACAAAGTTCGATGACATATAAAGGCCTCGTAAACTCTGTAAAGTCATCAAAAAGAGTAAAAAATGTAGTTCCTCACATAATGGTGGTCGCGTGCCAAAACCGGTTTCGTTTACAAATCATGTGAGCTTTTATAAAAACAAAGTTTTGGCGTTCCGCACGAAAACATGAGTGGCGTGTCTTCTTTTATCCTATTCCTATTACATGTCTACCGACCGTTGTAGGTTAATTTTAGTACTCCCGTACCCCGAGTTTAGTATGAATAGTTTATTTAGCTAGGGCTTTTAAATAAAAGTAGGCACCTATGTGGCTGGAATAAACATGTCCGTGAAGCTCATAGAATGGCCAGGCTTAGGTTCGAAACGTGGATAGCTTGCAACCGGCCCACTTCAGGCATTATTTATGATGAAATGCACGAGTCGCGTAAAATATTCAAAAGTCGCCTGAAGTGGTGCCAGAATAATCAAGAGCAGCTAAAGATGGATATCCTGGCTAAACACAGATCGGCTAAGGACTTCTCCAATTTCTGGAAAGCCACTGGAAAGCATGAAGTTAAGCCTGGCCTCCCGATGAGTGTGAATGGAAAAAGCGAACCAGTACATATTGCGAATATGTTCAGGGAACACTTTAAGGTGCGCTCCCCGCTGGGACCTTCAGCGCCCTTTATTAGGTCTGAGCCCGGATATGAGGGGGAGGAATCGTCTGTACATTTTACGGCTAGTCAAGTAAGATGCGTTTTAAAGAAAATGACAGGCGGTAAATCTCCCGGTCACGATGGGCTTAGTGTGGAGCATCTGCGCCATGCTGGGGTTCACCTACCGAGGGTCCTGGCCATGTTTTTCACGATGTGCATGAGTCACTCATATTTACCACATGACTTGATGAAGACTATCGTAGTGCCTATTGTGAAAAACAGGACTGGGGATATCTCGGATAAGGGGAACTACCGGCCCATATCTCTAGCAACTATAATTGCGAAGGTGCTGGACGGTATGCTTGCTTCCTTTTTAGATAAATACATCAAGCTACATGACGCACAGTTCGGGTTTAGGCCTGGGCTGTGCACAGAAGCTGCTATTGTAGGTCTCAAGCATACTGTCCAGTACTATACAGACCGCAGGACACCGGTATATGCGTGTTTCCTTGACCTCTCCAGAGCGTTTGACCTTGTGTCGTACGATGTGCTCTGGAGAAAGCTGGGGGACATGGGTGTACCGGTGGAAGTGCTCAATGTGTTTAAATATTGGTATTCAAATCAAACAAATTTTGTGAGATGGAATAACACACTCTCTGAGGCATATGGGTTGGAAAGCGGGGTGAGACAGGGTGGGTTGACATCACCCCTGCTTTTCAACTTATATGTAAACGACCTCATCGTCGGGCTCAGTAGTAAGCGTGTCGGGTGCTCGATAGATGGCGTTTGTGTCAACAATATTAGTTACGCGGACGATATGGCGCTGCTGAGCCCGACGGTGGGGGGCCTCGCTGAGTTGTTGAGAGAGTGTGAGGCCTATGCAGAGGTACATGGACTTTTGTACAATGTCAGTAAAACTGAATATATGGTCTTTAAGGCCGCCGGTGGATGTCCTGCGAATTCACACATTATTACCCTAAATGGCTTGAGCATAAATCGTGTCTCGAAATTTAAATATTTAGGACATTTTCTTACCGACGGTCTTGAGGACGATCTGGACATTGAGAGGGAGCGCAGGGCCCTGGCTGTCCGAGGTAACATGCTGGCCCGCAGATTCTCGCGATGCTCTGAACAAGTCAAGGTCACCTTGTTTAAGGCATATTGTCAGAGCTTTTATACGGGGAATCTGTGGGTCAGTCACACCAAAAGGTCACTGGAGGTCCTGCGCATCCAGTATAATAACATCTTCAGGATGATGTTGGGGCTGCCTCGGTTCTGTAGTGCATCAGGAATGTTTGCGCTGTATCGCACTGATGGCTTTCATGCCATCATGCGCAAAAAAACGGTGTCCTTGATCTACAGAATGCGTGGCAGCTGCAACGGAATCTTGAGGACGTTAGCTGACAGGGTCTCGTCTCCGCTGTGGAGATCCTTTGTAAAGCGGGTAATTTGATGTATATCTGTCTGCTGTTTAAGTTTTTGTATGGATCACTAAGTTATCTGAATTAAAGGAATTTTATTTTTATTTTTTTTTTTTTATTTTCACACTGAGACTCATAAGGCAAATCACCAAGATTTTATTTTTGTCAAAGGAGAAGTATTTCATTATGAGGGTTACCAGATGACAGGAATTTTCCTGACATTTCCGGAATTTCAGCTGTCTGTCAGGGAAGCAGGCAAAATTGGAAATTGTCAGGAATTCAAAAAGAAAAAGAAAAACATAATCAAAGAATAAAATCTTATTTGTTACCTACATTCTTTGCAAATAAATGATTTCTGATTCTGATTCTGTTTCTAATAATTAACAATCAATTAATTGATTATTTATTAATTATTCATCTGCACCTCGTACTTTTCATTGCTGGATATAGCTTTAAGCAACTGCTGGTCTTTCATAACAATTTTATGAAACTTCACATGATGTGTTCTTTAGATTGAACTGTCTCAACAGTACAGCCTTAACAGAAGCTATGGATAGTCTATTTCTCTCCATTGTCTACTGCACACCCAATAATGTTGCCGAAATGCCAGGAAATTTATTGCTCAGGCAGGCATTTTTCCAGGAAAACTTATTTTCGGATCTGGTAACCCTAATTTTGATTGTCTTAATGTAGACAGAAATGTTCAATATAAAGATTTAAATATGATTAAAATAATATGTGAAGTAGTATCCGTTGGGAATTAGTGTAAACTATACAGTCTGTTACAAAAGTTAGTTGTTTAGTCGCGTTATTTGAGTTCGAAGATTAAAAACAGTAGTAATGTAATTAAAACGACTTGGAATATTATTAATAGTGAAACGGGAAGGTCTAATAACCGAAGTGCTGACTACAGCCTGTCTATTAATGACAATATAATAAAATCAGACTCACAAGTCGCCGCGGCCTTTGAAAATTTCTTTTCAGATATTCCCGTTTCTACTACTAAATCCCTAAACTCATCAACTTCTGTTGCTGAGTCTTTGCTTAAGGAAAATGTTAATGCATGCGATTCGGAATTTAATTTTGAACAAATTACCTGTAGAGACATAATTAAAACCTTTCACACTTTAAATGTAAAAAAGACAGCAGATCTGTGGGGTAATTCTGTAGAAGTTGCTAAGTCTATTATTGACATTGTAGCACCTACTTTAGCTCTTATCTTTAATAACTGTATCGACTGTGGGGAGTTTCCTGACCTCATGAAATATAGTAAAATAATACCTTTGTTTAAATCAGGTAGTACATCAGACCCCACAAATTATAGACCTATTTCAGTACTACCTACGTTTAGTAAAATTTTTGAGAAATTAATTTTAGACCAATTGCAAAGATTTTTTAATAAACATAAATTATTACATAACAAGCAGTTCGGTTTTACAAAGGGTCGTTCAACTACTGATGCCGGTGTTGAACTTTTAGGACATATTTATAATGCATGGGAAGACAAATGCGATGCCTTGGGCATCTTTTGTGATTTGTCCAAGGCATTCGATTGCGTTCTTCATGAAACGTTAATCAGGAAACTCCGCCATTACGGGATCCGGAACACCGCTCTGGATCTTCTTACTTCATACTTGAGTAATAGGATTCAGAGCGTTGACGTTAATGGAAAAAGATCGCCCGGATCTATAGTAACAATGGGGGTCCCACAGGGCTCGATTCTTGGTCCTTTCTTGTTTCTTATTTATATTAACGATTTGCCCTACCTCATTAAGGATAATCCTGATATAGTTTTGTTTGCGGATGATACTTCACTTTTGTTTAAACTTAAACGTCAGCAGCTGGTTACTGACGATGTAAACAGAGCGATCTCAAAAGTAGTTCACTGGTTCAGTGTTAATAATTTACTCCTTAATGAAAAAAAAACCAAATGCATTAAGTTTACACTACCTCACGTTAGGCAGGTGAAAACTAACGTGTTGATAAAGGGCGAAGAGTTGAATCCTGAAGATAGCACAATATTCTTGGGCTTAACTTTGGATGCTAAGCTTCAGTGGGGCCCACATATAGATAAATTGTCAAAAAAGCTAAGCTCCGCAGCATACGCTGTTAGGAAAATTCGTAATTTAACCAACATAGAGACAGCCCGTTTAGTGTACTTTAGCTATTTTCATAGTATAATGTCGTACGGTATTCTGTTGTGGGGAAATGCAGCCGACATTCAGACTATCTTTGTTTTGCAGAAAAGAGCTGTTCGATGCATTTATAAATTAAGTCCGAGACAATCTCTCAGAGAGAAATTTAAGGAGATTAATATACTGACTTTGCCTTCTCAGTACATTTTTGAAAATCTTTTATATGCCCATAAAAACATTAAATTGTTTAAAAAATACAGTGATATCCACAATATAAATACTAGGAACAAACACAAATTTGTTGTACCTCCAACAAGGCTCAAGAAAATAGGTGGGTCATTCAGGTGTCAATGTATACGCTTTTATAATAAACTTCCAAGCCACGTTCAAGATCTGAGCCTTAATAAATTCAAATCATTCATTAAACGCAAGTTGTGTCAGAAAGCTTTTTATACCGATTATATTGAGGACAAAAAGGCTTGGGATTGAACTGCTCCAATTTTATTTTATATTATTTTTATTTTTGCATACTGAATGTTGACATTAATATTTACTTTGTAAGTATTATATTATTTTACTTTATTGTGAATGTGAAGACTATGTAGGTCATTGCTTTTTTTTTTTTTGTTTGTTTTATTTTTTCTCTCAGTTATTTTTAATCATGGTCTGGCAGTTTGAGTAATCTATGCGGCCTACCCCAATGTCCTTTCTTTGGTATTGTTCGTCGAATCGTTGAGCTCCTTAAGTTCTGAGTTGAGCTGCGCGATTACTGACAAATGCGTGCACTGACTGGACAGGTCCTCTCAATCTGTGTGGTTCTTTCCTCAAAAGACCATTTCAGACACCAATCTACATGGTCTTCACATGAAGTGACCAAGATTATGTCTGGACTTTATAAGAGACTGTGACCTCTGAGTTTGTTTCGGCCTTTCTTCTCAGAGTAGTCAGATAGGAAACGCCGACCTCATCTAGTTTAAAAAAAAAATATTGACTTGTAAAAGTGTTTGTACAAACCTACTTACAGAAATAAAAATCATTTATCATTTATCATTTATCAAAAGTTACTGACGAAAATGTAAACAAACCCTGCTCAGGTTATATTCTTACGTTCAGTGTAATCACTCACTAATGGGAATTTGTAAGTAATACATAATCTGTATTTAGAGGGTAATGTAAAATATAATGTATGTCATCCAATAGTCATCACTTTTTCCAACAGTTTCTAATTGTTTGAATATCATTAATAAATTGTAATTGATAAATCGTTCTCCTCTCCTTATTTGTACGTTATAACTGCAATCACGTCTACCAAGTGAGATTACGGCGGTATCTCTAGATGGAAGTAGTCATTGAGTCGCCTATTACAGCTGAAGACGTTTAAAGGCTGATGCGTGTACGTGGAAATGACGTAGACGTTTCAATGTTGATACGTGCACATAAACAAATAAACTGACGACATCAGAGATACAGTCACTAGAGTACCACAGTATTCGATTCATAACCTCACCTACCAGAAACTCGATAAAAATATACAGGAATCATTATTTAACCAAAACATGTTTTTGAATTGTTGAAAACAGGTAAAATTCGTATACTGATAACTGATAAGATATATTTTTGGCAATATTGTCACGTACGCGAAACCGTAGCTTCTGCAACAGGTCCTATGTATATATTGACCGTCCCTATTAACAATGTCGATTCTGCATGGGAGACTACCTACTGTTTAGTTCCTACTGAACAGTGGTCTTTTTCGCAGAACTGACATTGTTAATATCATAAAGATTTTTTTTATCGTTAGGGCAAACTTTGAACTGCCCTCAGTTCAAAGTTTGTTTAGACAATGAAGAATTTTTTTAAAATTGTAATTCGATTTATGTAAAAAAGTGAATATTGGTAAAAATGTATACCCGACATTATTAATAGGGACGGTCGATATATCTACTCAAATTCTGCCGGAGGTTACTAATATAAATTCAACTTAAGCCGCCTATAGTTAGACTAGATTAGATGCCAAACCCATACCTACCTATTGAGTGGAGAATAGAAATATAAATATCAAAATTGACCTCCGAAACGGACCTTGATATTGCTAGACAGATTATTGCAAGTTTTTGCAACATCCATATGGAAGTTAAGCTATCCATACTGCCATACAAATATTAGAATTTTGGTAAGCTGGAACATATTTTTCGGCCTAAAAAGATCCCCTAGTACCTAAAAACCCGCTATTTCAACCAATGTGTCCTGCCAACTGATCTACGGTGCCGAGTTGAGACATGGACGCTCACAAAGGAGACTATCCACCACATACGAGTAGCACAAAGGGCCATGCAGCGAGACACCGAAATCCGTCGCGTCGGTCGAAAGTCTACGACGTCGGGTCGTGTAGTTGGGCAGGACATCTAGTAAGACGCGGAGATGGCCCATGGAGTAAAGCTGTGACTGAATTGGTGGCCAAGGTTAAGTCATAGAAACCAGGGACGTCCAAAAGCGCTTTGGGTTGATGATATCGTCAAAGTCATGGGAAACACCTGGATGAGGGTCTCATGAAACTGGGAAGTGCGGGAAAAAAAGGGGAGGTATACTATTGGGATGAATGATTATTTTTACTGTCTTGAAAAAAAAAGGGTATAATTGGTGAACGGAGTAAGTAGAAGCCTATGGCCTTTTTTTTTTTTTGAAAATATAAAAATTATAATATCGAAATTCAAATCATATGCACTAAGCATATTTTTTAATGATCTATAAAGTTTTTTTTCAAAATTTCTGTTTTTATTGTTTTAGTTTATTTCAATTATTATAATTATTAGTATTGTTCTAGTGTATTCAAGAAAAAAGAAACTAGGTATGCCATAGACTCCGTTCACTTATTGGTACCCAATTTTTTTAAAAAAAATCATCCATTATACCCAGCAGTGGGTAATCCCAGGCTGAAATAATAATAATAATATATCCTGGGACATTAGAAATGATGATAATGATGAATATTAGTGTGATACTCGTATGATGTGGTACTAATATTACAAATGCGAAAGTAACTCTGTCAATCTGTCGGTTTATCTGGCACCTTTTCACGCCTTCACGGCTGAACGGATTTTGATGAAATGACCTGGTTAGGACATAGGATACTTTTTACAGGTCTTCGTGGGATAATGTTCGACCTCCACGCGGGAGAAGCCACGTGCAAAAGCTAGTAGCCAATAAATCTAAATGCTCTTACGGAACCCCTAGTTAGATACTACTGGCACATGACAACGTTACTTGTGAGGTAATTATGTACTTAAAATTCGGCAGTACGTAAGTAATTACATGCCGCGATGGATGTAAAGTCGATAATTTGTTGTCCCTCACGACTTCACTCAAGATTGTATGTCCCAAACCATCTGTTCCCACGAAGACTTGATTGAGGGCTTGAGGGCACAAAAAAGACATCAATTGACAGGCCAAAAACTCGCAAATATTTGGAAATTTTCAAAATGCTTCTGTGTATGCATACATGTGAATGCATTAGGAAAACTTACCCTGTTCAAAACCCCGACGTCCCTTCGGTAAAGTTACTTAATTGCGTTCTGTGTTTATTTTCCCTATCAGGTATTCCAAAACTGCATCATCATCATCAGCATTGCAGCTGACAGACGTCCACTGCAGGACATGACCTCTTCGCGTCGGCCGACAGACGTCCATTGCAGAACATGAACTCCCCGCGTCGGCCGCCAGACGTCCACTGCAGAACATGAACTCTCCGCGTCGGCCGCCAGACGTCCACTGCAGAACATGAACTCCCCGCGTCGACCGCCAGACGTTCACTGCAGGACATGACCTCCCCGCGTCGGCCGCCAGACGTCCACTGCAGGACCTGACCTCCCCGCGTCGGCCGCCAGACGTCCACTGCAGAACATGAACTCCCCGCGTCGGCCGCCAGACGTCCACTGCAGGAAATGACCTCCCCGCGTCGGCCGCCAGACGTCCACTGCAGAACATGACCTCCCCGCGTCGGCCGCCAGACGTCCACTGCAGAACATGAACTCCCCGCGTCGGCCGCCAGACGTCCACTGCAGAACTTGACCTCCCCGCGTCGGCCGCCAGACGTCCACTGCAGAACATGAACTCCCCGCGTCGGCCGCCAGACGTCCACTGCAGGACATGACCTCCCCGCGTCGGCCGCCAGACGTCCACTGCAGGATATGACCTCCCCGCGTCGGCCGCCAGGCGTCCACTGCAGAACATGAACTCCCCGCGTCGGCCGCCAGACGTCCACTGCAGAACATGAACTCCCCGCGTCGGCCGCCAGACGTCCACTGCAGAACATGAACTCCCCGCGTCAGCCGCCAGACGTCCACTGCAGGACATGACCTCCCCGCGTCGGCCGCCAGACGTCCACTGCAGAACATGAACTCCCCGCGTCGGCCGCCAGACGTCCACTGCAGGACATGACCTCCCCGCGTCGGCCGCCAGACGTCCACTGCAGAACATGAACTCCCCGCGTCGGCCGCCAGACGTCCAATGCAGAACATGACCTCCCCGCGTCGGCCGCCAGACGTCCACTGCAGAACATGAACTCCCCGCGTCGGCCGCCAGACGTCCACTGCAGGACATGACCTCCGCGCGTCGGCCGCCAGACGTCCACTGCAGAACATGAACTCCCCGCGTCGGCCGCCAGACGTCCACTGCAGAATATGAACTCCCCGCGTCGGCCGCCAGACGTCTACTGCAGGACGTGACCTCCCCGCGTCGGCCGCCAGACGTCTACTGCAGGACATGACCTCCCCGCGTCGGCCACCAGACGTCTACTGCAGGACATGACCTCCCCGCGTCGGCCGCCAGACGTCTACTGCAGGACATGACCTCCCCGCGTCGGCCGCCAGACGTCTACTGCAGGACATGACCTCCCCGCGTCGGCCGCCAGACGTCCACTGCAGGACATCACCTCCCCGCTTCTTCACATCGACCGGTCCTGTCCAAAACTACATACCGTTACACATTGCGTACCTAACTTCAAAAGTTCAAATACACATAATTTTCCTGTACTCATTCATTATAACCCATATCCATTCTGAGAAAATAATACAAACAAATATACTACGACCAACATTCATGAGCATGTAGGAAATAACAAACAGTTCTAAAAATATTTGTGACTCACTGAGTTGTAAATAAAGGTGTAGTTAGTTATGACTAAATTTAGAAACAATTGCGTCACAATCTGGATTGTAAATACATATCTACTTTTGAGCCTTGGATTTTGAAGTTAGATTTCTGGGTAGTTAAATGTGTTAATATGTTGTACTGTCAAAACAATTCTTAGTAATTACAGATGTAATCGAATACGGTGTTTGTGGTTTGACCTCCTTCCATGGTGTTATTTCTTTGGAAGGCATACGACCTGGTGCCATATTATGACGTTCTAATGCCATCATGATTCCAGTGCGCGAGAGAGACGTAGCTATACATGACCGATAACACCATCCCTTTTTTGGACTCGGAACATAATGGCATTAATACTTCGTAATACGGCGTTACGTAATACGTACGTCGTTATTTCTGGTATTCTGAAAATGATTCGGTACTATTTGTTATCAACACTTTATAACATTGTCCCCAAAATCTTTCGCGATATTAATTTTAATGTAATTTCCTTGCTTGCTTGTAAGCTGAAACTTTGTAAGAATTCAAAGGGTCCAAGGGTATTTTTTTGTAGGATTGAATATCCTAATGTATGGTCAAGTTCCACTTTATAATTAATATAATTACTAAGTCAGAGAAAGCATTATCATTTTATCGCCGAGCATTATGTAATTAGTTCTACTTATCTAACTGTCTTAGAGGTCGTGTGAAATCTCATCATACTATCCTTGGTATAAGTACGTTAAATAATGTACTAAAGACAAAGAGCATTGCTCAAAAATCATGGAAAAGGAATTCCAAAATATGCACAAAGTAATCATTATTTGGTATATAGTAACTAATCTCAAACTCTAGAAATTAGCTGGTTAATGACCTACAAACACCGTTCTAATAATATTAGCGACATCATCCGACCTTCCATTCATACTTATAAACATATTATGTTATACTATTTGCTTCTACGTCACTCGCAGTGCCTACGTGATCGACAGAGGTCGGTGCACCCAGTGCAAATATCAAAACTATGCCATCGTAGTATAATCTTAAGTAGCTAATCCTGCTACGCAAAAACCCACTCTCACTTGGTGTGCTAAAGTTGATTATTGGTTGTGATTGTTGTGTTTTTCAGCTGTTTTGGTATGTGAAGAGTTTTGCATCATTGTAATGGGAGTCTTCCCGGATCGCAGTATGTCATCTGATCACATTTCTTAACTGGCAACTGTTGGGGTGCTTCGGACTGTGAGGCCGACTATTTTGATTGTTATGACTAACCGACGGATTGAGATTAATGCTGTTCGTCATAGATATACAGTTTTATATGGGATTTTCAGACGAGTCAGGAACACCACTGGTGTTTCTGCACCAACATTCAACATCTCATTCATCATCATCCCTGTGTGAGTTAGACCTACGCTACGCCCCTACAGGTGCTGGAGATAAATGACAACTCAGATGACTCGGTTTGTCATCATAAATTGGACGTAGTTAAACGAAAAGGATCCAACCCACAATATGACCTACCGTCACGCTCTTTGAAATACAAAGAGTGTTATGGCACAACTCATTTACACGTTACGCCTAGGGTTGCCAACCCTATTGTAATATAGAGTAATGTACTTATTCCATTTCGCGTTGGCGTACTTTATAACCTACATAAAGCAATAGAGTACGCTAACACACTCTATTTATCTAGACTCTGAAATGAATTGAATGAATTCCTGCCACTTCAGCGTTGTAGCTAGAGGTTGTCAAAAGAAAACCTAACTTATCCGAGGCGCAGGTGGTATAATTTTATGAAATGCTTGTTATTTTTTCACCAAAATCGAACAGTGGTTACAAAGTGAACATCAAAATTTTGAACATTCCACTTGTACTGGTGTCTCTTGTGATACATCAGCTTGGTGGGGCAGAGTGGAATAGTTCCTAATATTTACAGGTCTGCCTTCTCTGCCTTGAAATGCTAGGCAATTAAGAAGATGTTGATACAAATCCTCTCTCGTTTCAAGCATTGGCACTCAGCCACTGAGCCAATCAGGGCGTCCTATTAGTCAAAGACAACGGGCACATATTTCGATGGGTTAGCAACGACTATGTATTATTGTGCGATTACATAACATCTGCGACCGCAACCACAGTGATTTAACATTAGACTAACTACGAACCAATTGTTTGTACCTACAAGGAAATAAGCGTGGCTAAGTAATAAATAACAGCCGCACGGGTCGATCCATCAGGTTAACCTACGCTTGCCGGGGTCTTTCCGTGGATGGGTGACCATCTTCACATACCGAGACTCCTCGGTTTCTCGAAAAGCATGTTAAGCCGTTGTTACCGGCTGTCATTCGTGGATCTTTGACAGTCGTTACGGGACGTCAGAAGGCCGAAAGTCTGACAACCAATCTTCAAGTCTTCGTCAAGGGGTATTACCCAGATAATGGGTCGTGGAGGTCAGATAGGCAGTCGCTCCATGTAATACCCATCGGTCGATTCCATGAGCATTGTAACGGAAGTTTGGCGTGAGACTGAGATTTCATAAATTGTTCCGAAATCTCGACCATCTTCCGCGCTCCATATCTTTAATTGCAAAGAAAAATGGCTACCATTTCTTTTGGACATCGAAAGAAATGCATGCAATATACTTCAGAAGGTGCAATATATAAGTTATTATCAGCATTGCCATACAACGGCAACGTGGCAATGCTACCAGACTTTTAGGACACTTTTCCTGTTGACATCGATGCGGAAGAATTTTTTTGATACCGTATGATTTTATCTATCCCTTCCTTTTTTATATACATGCATGCATGCATTTTTTACATACTTTTTTATTATTATTATTTTATGACTGTTAGCTTATATATCACATATTATAAAACGAAAGTCCCCCGCAGCGTCTATCTGTTTGTCTTGATCTCAAAAACTTCTGAACGAATTTTATTGCAGTTTTCATCAATAGATAGAGTGATCCAAGAGGAAGGTTTGTACGTATAGTTGCCGACATCCACGCGGGCAAAGCCGCGGGCAGAAGCTAGTTATATAAATATGCAGACAATATTCTGGAAAATGAATTACTTACTGTAGATATTATTTGTCTTTTTATAAATAAATGGCGCCGTAATTAAAGGGTCGGTACGTGATGATACGATCTTCAAGAGCTCCTTAATGTGACTTTTGTTCTTTATATGGTGCTTTTTCTTGGTATCGCTTGTACGGGTATCGTCAGAAATAAATAATAAAGTGAAGGTAAGGTTTGGTGTCTTCAGTAAAATTATTATCGTGTTTTGATTACTTTTTAGGGTTCCGTACCACAAAAGGAAAAAAAACGGAACCCTTAAAGGATCACTCATGTGTCTGTCTGTCCGTCTGTCACAGCCAATTTGCTCCGAATGTAATGGACCGATAACGTTGAAATTTGATACACGTATGTATTTCTGTGACCCGAACACGGACGTGTAATGTAAATTAATGAATTTTGAATATGGGGATCAATTTTGGGGGGCAAATAAGAAAATAAAATAAAACGTTTTGCGATATATCAAATGAAAGTCTGTGAGGGTCTCGAATGTATTTTTTTTTATAATTTTAAAATAAACTGTTTTAAAGTTATTTTCGTGTATTTTCTATATACGAAAATTTACCATTTTATCTCCGAAACTACTGAGCTTAAAATTTTGAAAAAAGAACATACAGAAAATACTTCTATACCTATGTGTTACAGGAAAACCTATAAGAAGTCTATGGTCTTAAAATAACATGGTAAATCTCTCAATAGTGTGCGTACAAACTTTACATTTGCAGTTGGAATGTATGGGAGAATATGTTTTGTAACTAAAATGTTAAGTTTGTTATTGAGATAGATTCATCCCAACTACGGAACCCTTCATTGTGCGTGGTCCAACACGCACTTGACCGGTTTTTCTTTATTAAGTTGTTACTCTTCCTTAATATTTTGTCTTATCCTGGTTTCTGTAGAATTTTTCCTCAGATAAACTCTCGATACTAAGTAATTCACTCGCCTTTTAAGCTAAATTCTTCCTTCACTATCGAATGGATAAACTGCGTTTAAAAAACCTCAGAAACCGGACATTAGTCGACAGAGATCATAATTAGCGCCTATACCTATTACAAAAACTAATGCCACATGACAAGAGCCAGGATTCTCCGTAAAAGTCTTTTTCAATTAAGAGGATTGTGAAGCTGTTAATTTTCATACAAAAAGAGATAAGGTCCATACGTTTTTATTATAAAGAAATATTGTATACAATATAAGTGATTAGCATCAAAATATCTATATTTTTGACATAAAAACATCCTCGAGCATTTATTTTAAAAAATTAAATTAAATTGAATTACTAAAAACGAAAAACGTACAGACCTAGATTAAAGTGTACTGAATGTAATGAGATCAAAATTGTCTCATTTCGTAAAGGTTTAAGGGAGTAAAAACGTTATCGCCCGAAACAATATTTATGTAAATAATTGTATGAAATGTAGGTAATTGCCTCCAAAAATCGCGCCGCGTATCGGCACTTCACAATCCTCTTAATTTTTCTTCTGCTTTAAAAAAAATTATCGATTTAAAAGTTGTTCGAATTTACGTTAGATTTACGTCACGCGTTCGTGCCTCTGAACATTAAAACACACCCCCTTAACTCTTCAAACAATAATATGTTTTTCATGTCTGGCGACATGTATGAACATAGAACAGACTGCAACACGCCTATTTACGCGATTACACGCGGCACGACAGACGATAGCAAATGATGATAATATAATCATCATATCGGACACAATATTGACTAACCACACTATTTAGCGCCTTGGAGATGATAATGATAGCATGTGTGATGACGTCATGCACGAGTGATCTCTCTATTACCTACTGTATGTTTGTGTGTGTTTGTGCATCATTAAGTATGTACAGTCTGAGAAATTTATTGTTTTTTGAGAAATTTGTGTTAGAGGTATATTACATTTCGACCGTGATTTTAGCGTAAATTGGCCAATTTTGGCGTTGTTATTCTGAGAAAATGTAAGACTTTGACAAATTTGATTTATTGAGTAGTGGAGGATATTTATTAGTATAGTTCATAGAGGCCTCGCTTTTTGCAATTTTTTCTTATAAATAAGGCCAAAATTCCGAAGCAAGTTTTTCATAAAATGCGCTACTCCATTTTTTCGAGTCTCCTTACAATCAATCTGCCTAGCCTTTTCCCAACTATGATGGGGTCGGCTTCCAGTCTAACCGGATGCAGCTGAATACCAGTATTTTACATGGAGCGACTGCCTATCTGACCTCCACAACCCAGTTATTGGGTAATACGATACCCCTTGGTAAGACTGATTGTCAGACTTTCGGGCTTCTGACGACCCGTAACAACTGTCAAAGATCCATGAATGACAGCCGGGACCAACGGCTTAACGTGCTTTCCGAGGCACGGAGGAGTCTCGGTGTGTAAAAATGGTCACCCATCTACGGACCAACCCCGGCAAGCGTAGCGTAGCGTGCGGCTGTTATTACTTAGCCACAAGCTCCTCCTCCTTTTCGAGTCTCCTTACCTACTACATTAAAATTCTTACGTAAAATTTTATACCAAAATAAAAGTCAATAAAATATAATACTTCAAACAAAAATAAATAAATTATAAGACTCAAAATAAACGTAATTATTACAACTGGCAAATTGCTACATGCGATGAGTCGCCATGCTTCAATACTAGATATAGATTAGATATATATCTAATCTGTCAAAACGCTATTTTATGATAGGGCTCGCTATGGAATGAAGTATCAATCTGCCTAGCCTTTTCCCAACTGTGTTGGGGTCGGCTTCCTTTTCCGAACTATGTTGGGGTCGGTGTCCGGCTATGGAACGAAGTATACTAGCTGTAAAACTCACAGACTGCATTAGGAACTCAATACTTCGTTCCAAAACACAAATATTGGACGCGGGCCGCACAGTTGCTGCACTAAAGTGGAACTGGGCTGGCCACATCTGTCGCATATCGGAACAATAATACGCAAAAACCATCACTCTGTGGATCCCAAATAGCAGAAAATGACTACGCGGCAGGCCCAGAAAGAGATGGCGGGATGAGCTGGACTCCTTCTTAAAGGATTGGCCCGCAATCGCAGTAGACCGGGAATATTGGAAAGCGGGAGGCCTTTGCAATGCAATGGGACAACACAGGCTTATAATGAAATCAACTACTAACTTAAATTGTCTGTATTCAAATCTCAACTGTCATTCTTTGACAGTTAGTTGTATAAACCGGCTTTATTACGTCAAATTGACGTAGGACAACGACAATTTCTATAACAGTTATTTTCCCTGACTGTACTTACATAATATATCTATGCATCTTTTATCAATAATTTTTTTGTTGTTTGCAGAACTCTAAAAAGAAGAAGAGTAGGGCTGCTTATAGAAGAGTCGTACCAAGAAGTAAGTACCACCTGTTTCTGCAGCCAGGTGTTCCAGTTTACAGGATATTTTATTTATCTATCGGCAAAATTACAAACACATGACACTTTCAACGTGGAGAACGTTCTAAGGTCGAATTCAGCATTTTGTGTGTGTCATCTTCTCCTCGATCATACCATACAAGATGACATAGAGTCGAACATTGCTTGGAATATCTCCTTAAAGTTTGTACAATATTTTTTTAATACTTTATACAGATTGTGTCGTAAATAGTGGTCCAACGTTAAGGGGTCGCTACACCGTATATTCAGCTATCACATACCACAATTTGAACCATGTTTTCCAGTCTCAGAATAAAATATTTTTATATTATAATTTGAAAAATTGACACCTTGCTTTACTAATGGGGTTAAAAACTGAAAGCTCATCATAGGTGGCAGCACTTTTGTCTGTCTTCAAACCGCCATTTTGGTGTCTCTGTACTTTTGACTCTATCACTAATTAAACGAAAATTGGACAAAAATGTATGCGACTTGGAGTGTAGTACAACTAAAAGCGGAACTACGAAAAAGGGAAGTGTCTATCACTGGCAAAAAGCAGCTTTAGTGGAGAGGTAAATAAATTATGACCATTTTATAATTGATGGGTTGTTTTGTTTGTTTTACATTAAAGTCCTTTTTTTGGTGAATACTGGAGGCATACGACAGAAATGACTTGTTCGGAGTTGAAGACGAGCTTGAGGATGATATCATATCCCCAGCATTCCTGCCCTAGAAGTTCAGGTGTGTCAATTCTAGCATTGATCGTCCAGCGCTATTTCAAACCCTCATTCAAGAGTTTGCTGAAAGTTAAGTTTTCACAGTGGTCATGCATTTATCTTCCTTTGTGAGTTGATTCTAATAATAAAATATAGGGACTTTATGTTAATTATTGTTTCAGGTTTTAAGTACCCCCTAAAGGGCAAATCCTGTATGAAAGTAGGAGCTTTGGTAACGCAAAGAGTTGCCTATGATTGTAACCATGCATATTTTCATGCGCAGTGCCTGCTTGTAATGAAAATAAACTTAGTTCTCCGTTTTATGAAATCTTAGCATCACCTCTATACGAATTTCTCTGATAAGTCGTTAGGTTTAAAATGGATAGCAACGGAAATGGTTAGGTTCAACGTATTATTGGGTTTCCAATTTATTCTTCGGAGAGCTCTCCTCCATAGTTTTCTTCTTTTAAAATCTTTTGGGAATACACGGGTTCCCAAGTTTTTATAGTCAACAGCTGTGCAAAGGTGCATAGTAATTAATTATGAAGCTGTTTTTTTACAAAAAAAATGTATGGACATTGACAGCTAGCTGTCAAATTTTAAGCCGGACAATGGTAGCGACATCTGAAGTGTGCAAGTGGCAGTTTTTATCCTTATTTGGCTGTATTTTCTATAAATGTCATAATTTTTTTATTTTGCTTTTTTTTTGCATACATGTGCAAATGTAAAAAAATGTACTAAAGCAAGTTGTTAATTTTGAAATAAAATTGTATTCTGAGACCTAGGCAAAAAATGGTTCAAATTGTGGTATGTATCACATATATATGCTGAATATACGGTGTATCGGCCTATTGCACTACGTCCGCCTCTCTAGGTACATTTGTGTGCTTGAAGTATATCTATATATTTATTTATGTTATTGGGTTTCGTTTCTGCACTGAGTCCTTCATGTGGACCACTGTGCGTGGGTCATGGTGGCCGTCGGTGGTTATTCCAACCAGCTCACTTCCGTCCAGAAGTTGATCACGTTTCCTGGTCTGTTAGAACATCTGTGAAAGATCTGGCTGCCCCGAAGCTTTTTGTTCTGATTTGGGTGACGCCTGTGCATTCAAAGAGTACATGCGCAACGGTTTCCTCAGCCGCTATGCATGATCTACACAGAGGAATGTTCGTTATGCAAATTGTGTGGAAGTGTTTGTTCAGTGTCCCGTGATGGGCCCCTTCACCACACGCAGGCCGATCCCCACCATCCTATCTTTCGTTAACCTGCCATATAAGGATTGCATAGCATCCTTGAACTGCCTGCAGCCCGGGTCGAGGTTCACCAACTCTCCGCTTGTGTCTGGGTGAACTCCTGCAGCCACTTGCGTATCTGGTTGAAGGGGATAGGTACGATAAGTAGTAAATACATATACTTAATATATACAGGATGACTTTTTGACCGTGTTGAAGAAAATAGGGTATAAAAGGTTTTTTGTTTTAAATAAATAATCTAAATTTAAATCATACGCACTACGCACCCTGCGTAGTGCGTATGATTTAAATTTCGATATTTTTAACGATCTATAAAGTTTTTTCAAAATGTCTGTTTTTATTATTCTAGTTTACTTCAAATGTGTAGTGTTTACTGATAGAGATATATCTGTCTAAGCTATTAAAAAACAAAAAAAACTAGGTATGTCATAGGCTTCTCCTCAATTATTATATTATATTTTTTCAAGACGGTAAAAAATCATCTAGTATATAAATAGAATGACGTTAATTTAAATATTTTTTAGGGTTTCGTACCTCAAAAGGAAAAAAGGGAACCCTTATAGGATCACTCGTGTGTCTGTCTGTTTGTCCGTCTGTCACAGCCAATTTGCTCCGAATCTAATGGACTGATTAAGTTGAAATTTGGTACACGTATGTATTTCTGTGACCCAAACACGGACGTGTAATGTAATTTAATGAATTTTGAATATGGGGGGCAAACGAGAAAATTAAAAAAAAGTTTTGCAAACTGTACCGTGCGATATATCAAATGAAAGGGCTTACTGTGAGGGTTTCAAATGTATATATTTTTTTATAATTTTAAAATAAACTGTTTTAAAGCTATTTAACAAATAGACGAATATTGATCATTCCCCCTTTATCTCCGAAACTACTGAGCTTAAAATTTTGAAAAAAAAAATTAGAAAATACTTCTATACCTATAGATTACAGGAAAACCTATAAGAAGTCTATGGTCTTAAAATATCATGGTAAATCTCTCAATATTGTGCGTATAAACTTACATTTGTAGTTGGAATGTATGGGAGAACAAGTTTTTCAATTACAATGTTAAGTTCGTTTTTGGGAAAAATTCATCCCAACAACGGAACCCTTGATTGTGCGTGGTCCGACACGCACTTGACCGGTTTTTTTTTATTTCCGACAAATTTTAAGCTAAATAAATAATTACACAATTACTGCAATAGGTCAATGTGAAATCAATGTCCAGATAAGTCTTCATTCAAACAGCTTCTTACACAGAACAATCTTAACCATCTATTGCAAAATCTGACCTTGACCTCGATTCGTCCGCTGTATGACCTGACTTCATTCGCGATTGTCGTCACGGAGTCAACGAGTGTCAATCAGTAGCGTGTCTACGTGACACGGGACTATCTGACATTAGATGTGATGACGTGATAGGACTTAGGAAGTCCGCTATTACGTCTGTGAACTGTTTTGATTGTGTAGTAAACTGTCTGTGGTCTAGGAGTTCTAGAAGTTGTTAGTACTTACCTAATGCGTTTTTGTTAAAATCAAAAGTCATTTATACAAATTAGGTTGAGAATTTGCTCAATCACATATGACAGTCAACCAAAACGCCCACCAGGAGTTGAAGAAACTTAGAACAGGTCAGGATCAGGTTGGCGGAAAAGTCTTGCACCAAGATATAAGACTTAATGAATTTATTGATAACTTTGTTATTTACAATAATTAATCGGTAACGTAATCCCCAAATAACTCTATTACTCTGGCCCATCTAGTTGATAGATTGTTGATGCCCTGCGCCCAAAATTCCGGAGGCTGTGCAGAAAAGAAATTGTCGACTGCCATTTTGATGTCTTCGTAGTTTTGAAAGTTTTCTCACGCAAATAAAGCTTTAGTGGTCGGAACAAGTGATATTCGGATGGCGCGAGATGAGTACGGTGAGTACGGTGAGTACGGTGGGTGAGCAACCGGGTGCCATCCAAGCTCTACGATTTTTTGTCGAGTCTCCGAAGCGACATGAGGTCGCGCATTATCATGGAGTAAGTGAACATTTACACGTCTTGGTCATTTTTCTCTTATTGCGTCAGCTAGTTTCTAAAGCTGTTCAGTATAAATGGAAGTCGTAATCGTCCTTCTCGCAGGGAGAAGCTCGTAATAGAGTGGGCCCTTCGCATCCCACCAAACGGAGAGAAGATGCTTGCGTGAGTGACGGTTCGGCTTTGGCTACGTTGGTGGTTCTGCGTTGTAAGGAAGCCAGACGGCGTGCCGTGTGTTGTTATCATACAGAATCCAGCTCTCATCGCCGGTTACCAGATCTTCAAGAAACTCTTTCCGATGTGGCTGAAAAAGAAGCGTTTCACAAATACTAACTCTGACTTGACAATGACTGTCAGTTAGTTGATGTCGAATCCATCGTGCCTTTACTTTACGATAGACGAGTTTGTGTAAATGAGCCTCGAGGGTCGAATGATGACAGCCAAGAGTCTCTGCCAAATCACGCGTATTTATTTCTGGATTAGCTTTTAAACAGCGGAGTAATTCCTCATCGTCGAAGGTGGATGGTCGCCCAGATCGCTCGTGATCTTCAAGAGTTATATCTCCCGAAGCAAAGCGAGCAAACCAGCGGCTTATCTTCCATCGCGATACAACACCATCACCGAACGCTTTGCTGATGTTAGCGGTAGCCACACTCACGTTGTGTCCCTGACGCCACTCGTAAAAGATGATCGTTCGAAGTTGATGTTCACTAATCATTTTCACAAACTAACCAAATCCTCACTAGCGCGCCTTTATATACCTTTGATGTGATAGCTTCGAGAATCTTCTACAATATTCTTACGTAACCCAGATCAATACTAAATATTCCGGAAAATTCTAGTAATTTACAATTTCTTGTGAAATATTTTTCCGCCAACCTGATATTTACCTGAGTGAACAAATCTATGTAGGTACACCGACGCCTGAGGAAGAAAAAAAATGAAAAAGTGAAAACAGTCATCATCGTGACATCATTTTTGTGGTTTCTGCTGCATTAAGACTGGTATTTGTGCTCGCGATCCCAATTCCTGCGTTACCGTTATTAAGTTTTAGAAGTTTTTTAGAACTAAACACTAGGGTTGATGAGGATTCCTCTTCCTCATCCTCTTAATGCAGTAGTTCCTCATTTTTTTGCAATTCCTCATCCTCTTCCACATCCCCAAAATTAAGCATAAATATTCCTCTTCCTTTTCCGCTTCCTCATTCATTAAGAAGAATTTACATATGAGGAAGTGAAGTTCATAGTGAGCGCCTTTTCAGTAGTGCTGGATTTGTTTACGACGAATTGCGAAACCGTATACCTGGAGAAACCGAGAAACACCTTCAAAGTTAATTTTCATAAAATTCAACCATTATGAATTTTTACTATTTTTTTTTCTAAAAATTAAAGTGCCCATTCGCAAACTTTAAAAAATTTTTTTTTTTTATCTGAAATCACAGGTTCTATCTTTCTCATCCGCATCCTCTTCCTCATCCTTATCCCCTCCTCGTATCCTCATCCTTATGCACTTCCTCAAAACGTATTTATAATACTTCCTCATCCGCATCCTCTTCCTCATAACCACTTCCTCATCAACCCTACTAAACACGTTACGAGTACAAACATGATATGTGTCTTTTTGAAATGTGCTTCCTGCTTCCTTTCTTTTTTTAGAACTAAACACGTTACAAACATGATACGTGTCTTTTTGAAATGTACTTCCTTTCTTTTACTCATCACATCATTAACGTGCCAACGTGATTCTCTGTTATTATATTGCCGCTCTTATTATGCCGATTATTCATTACAGGCGGTTCTGGTTTCAGAAAATATTTCTTCTGGGGAAAGGACAAAGCTCATGGATGTATGGAATCCCGTACCAAGCTGCATTAAAATCAAACTGTGTTTTTTATAGACTACACTTATAATATTAAATCTTACAAAAGTTCTGTCTGTAACAACATCCGGGTTTCAGAGTTATTTTATAAAATCGAAAATTATCTAAAAACTAGGTACGTATATATTATTCGACGCTAGACGCTATTAGTAAGAATTACGATTTCTGGAGATCAAAAATGAACAATTGATACTTCGGTTTTGCTAGGTTACTGACGGTGACAATTGGTCGACCCCACGACTAGACATATTTGCACAATGAAATATACAGAAATAAATTCACAAAATACAAACAGGTTCTACTTCTCAACACAATACAATAATTAATATCAATCTCAACGCTGAAAAACACAGACGTACGCTTGCGCAAACCATTGATCATGATTTCGCAGGATTTAGGGATGTGATTGATAAATCAAAATCTTTAGTAAGAAAAACGGTTTTGTGTCAATTAGCAATACTAAGTCGATTTGGTGTACTGATTTTATAATTGTTACTGTTATTCAACAAAAATGTAATAGCTAACGTTATTCATTATACAAAAGAAACACCACTCTAGCACCAATAGTATACCAATAGGTGACAGCGCACAGACGGTGGCGCCACCCCTTTGCCTCGTCTTTTTTGCGTAGAAGTAAATCAATGCTGAATATTTTATATTGACTGGCAATGGTTTACAAATATTATTGTCAGTGTAGGAAAAATATTCGGCATTGATTTAGTTTCATTTCTACGCCTCTAGGATTTGGGTGGCACGACGCGGCGCCTCCAGGCAACACCCGTTTTTGAGAGGCTTGAAAATTACAGGTTAGTCAATTCATTGCATTCTATATCTCTATGATCGGCTGTGAATGGCCAATTAACCATAGAAAAAAAATTATAGTCTTTTATAGGGAGTAAAATATTATCAATACTTTTTTATTTTAAATGAAATTCCCTATTCAAAAACTAAATCCCCGACGGGTAATGACGTAAAAAATTATGAAAATAATTACTATAAAATTTTTATCTTGATGCATGAGACTTTTTAGTACCACTTTTGGTCATTCTCCTTTTGTAAGGAGTAAAGATACGTCACGTACTAAACGGCTGTTAAGAATCGTCCATGATGCATTTCTAAAAGTGAATTCATAAAGAGCGATATTTCATTATTTCAATTAATCAAAAGAGCGAAATATTTCACAGCTGGTGATGAAATTGCCAAGTTTCAGAATGCACTCCATGTTATTGCTACTTTTGCAATTATACTCAAACTAGCAGTCTCGAACCTGTAGAAATATAGGGACAAAAGTATCCTAAGTGTTATAAACTATCTGTGTGCCAAATATACAAACACAGACTCACAAACTTTCGTCTTTATATTATTAAGTTTAGGATTGCTTGGATTGATACTCTTTACAGGGAAAATGCAAAAAAAGTCGGGTGGTGTCGTGAGACATCCGGTTGGAACGAAGTTCCTTTCGCAGCAGGATTTAATACAGAACCATCTATTGTAGTATGTGGTCTCATTCAATAGTGTCAAAAGGTTTTTAAAAAACAAAAACCAAAACTTTTGACACTCGAAACTGGCGGCATATAGCTTTTTCGTTACGTCACAATTTCTGCCAGTTTACTCCTACCACAAGCCGCGTGAACTGTGATCCAAAAACCTTCGCTAAACTACTTTAAGTTTTCGGACACTAAGAAGACACCCACGTAGGTCGGTAATGTATAATTAATTAGTAATTCTGTTCCTTTTACGTTCATATATGTATGCTCCAATAACTCGAAGACCGTCTGACGTGCTCTCCTGAATTCAATCACGTACACCTCCGCCGATTCAGTCGCCAGCAGTTTATATTTACGATGAAATGGAATTCTTTCGACCATTCGGACGACTGGAGACAAACTATTCACGTTGTTTACAAGTCGGCTATAAACATATCCTCGGCGTGACTTTCATGCAAGTGAGAAGCGAACTGGAACTATTGGAAGAGAGGATGATATTTATTTATGTGTTTTTAAAGACTATTTATGTAAGTTTTAGGATTGGAAATATAGATAAAACAAAAAGCTGAAGGAAAGGTGGAGGGACGACATTGTGAGAGTGGAAAGAATTGGACAGTAAAGGCAAAGGATAGAGAATAAAAACTTTTTAACAAGAAAAAAAAAACAAACAACTTCAAAAAAACACTACAAAGTAATTTCGGAAGTCGGTGTCTTTATATCTGTATTTTAGTTTTTTTGCCACACACACATCACACAGGAAGACATTACAATATCCTAAATCATACCGGGAGATATAAGACATCGATCTGCACCTGAGTTTTGGAGAATAGTGGGCTCGTACAACGTCCATAATTTCAAGATGGCGAAGTCGCAATAATATTCAGATTTCGGGCTCTGTCAAAGTTGATATAGAAATTAATATCGAGATTGACGTAAAAAAGAAGGTTTAGCTTGTAGACCGTAGGGAATCGAAAAAATCTGTAGAAGAAAATGATAATTTTACACGAACACGCTAACATATGTACTCTTCCATTCCTTAAAACATAATACGTTGTACAAAACAACAAACAATAACATCATCAGCATACCTGCAGTATTTCCCGAGATAAGACACACAAATAGTAACCCACGTGCCTGAGAACGTTGTTAGACCATACTTGTATGTTCGTAATGACGATCTTATCAGATGCAGAGCTAGCAGAGATTGAGATAAATCTGTTCCACATGTGTTTGCGCAGGACTTACTGCTTCACGCTATTGACGTGGGAGTGACGCAGTTAGAAAACAAGCAACAAGTCCTGTTTACCTAATATAATATTCAATATGGCACGGGCTATACGAGACAGCGTTATATCCCATGCCGTGATAAAATAATTGCCAGTCTACAAGTTTTGTTTATGTGGCCAACGTTCAGCAGATCATCATCTGCCTAGCCTATTCCCAACGATGTTGGGGTCGGCTTCCAGTCTAGCTGGATGCAGCTGAATACCAGTATTTTACATGGAGCGACTGCCTATCTGACCTCCAGGATAGCCCTTGGTAAGACTGGTTGTCAGACTTTCGGGCTTCTGACTACCGTTTGTGGATCTTTCACTGTCGTTACGGGTAGTCAGACCCGTAACGACAGTCAAAGATCCACAAACGACAGCCGGGACCAAAGGCTTAACGTGCATTCCAAGGCACGGAGGGATCTTGGTATGTAAAGATGGTCACCCATCCACGGACCAACCGCGGCAAGCGTACCTTTACCTGATCGATCGACCCGTGAGGCTACTTTTACTTAGCCACAAGCCCCTCCACACCTGACACCTCTCACAACGTTCAGCAGATACGCGGTTTTTTTTTTTTTGTGAACTCTGAAAGATTTTTACGTAGAGAATAGGTATGTACATATTTTATTTTATTGGTGAAAAACATAAAGTAGCTTATCTGATGAATGTAGCATTGTATTTACACTAACAGTGTCTAAAAACCGAGCATTTTGAACATTTATCGCAGTTTGAAAATTGCTACAATACGTCCAATTGTAAGATGTTTGAAAATTGTTGCAATACTTTCAATTATAAGATGTTTGAAAATTGCTACAATATGTTCAATTGTAAGATGTTTGAAAATTGCTACAATACGTTCAATTGTAAGATGTTTGAAAATTGCTACAATGCGTTCAATTGTAAGATGTTTGAAAATTGCTACAATGCGTCCAATTGTAAGATGTTTGAAAATTGCTACAATACGTTCAATTGTAAGAGACGCTTCAGCAGCTAGCTTTGGTATAACAGGTAGTTATGAAAAGTCTAAATTATGACGAGATTCTGTCTATTTCCAATATCCATTAGTTTCGTCAAGGTGTGCGAGACTCGACGTTTGCTTATTGCTAGGCTTGCATAATCAAATCGGTTTGTGCTAAATGCCTGCCTGACTCCTTCATATTCCAGTCGATAGATAAACTATTATACGCTGTTATTTCTGTCCAAGCCAATGGGTTTTAATAAGCGCTTGATAGCGTTAGCTTGAAGAATAACGGAAGATAAGGTGTAGGGTGAGAGTAACTATTATCGGCATAAGAATCTTGACTAATTAAATTCAAAATCAATGATAATGATAATATTATGAGTCATTGGTGACGATAATGCAGTATAATTGATGATTAATTTGGGAGTTTAAACTAAAGGCAAAGTGATTATATACAATATCATCCATGATAAAAATAGTAAAAGTTGATGATGAATGATGATGATGCATTTCGTCACGTCAGCCTTGAACTACAAGGTAAAACATAATGTCAATTTACCGCTTGACAGATTACTCATCACGTGAGGAAACACCATATGTATACAGACTGTATCCAGAGATACCTACAACGCATATCATCGTAGCATTATGAGTTATGACTAATGTATCTTGGCGCTTTATAACAGCACTTGATAGGAAATACTCAGAATAATTACTAACAATAAGCTCCTTTAATTCTAAGTTGAGCTACACGACGACTGACAAATGCGTTAACCGTCTGGACAGCTCCACTCAAATCTGTGTGGTGCTTTATTCAAGACACCACATCTGACCGTTAACCTACATGGTCCTTAAATTATGATCTGACAATAACAATGGTATGGAAGAGAATTCTGTGACCTCTGAGTTTGTTAGGGTGTTTCTTCTCATTGCGCTGTTAGTCCACTGTACCGGGAACGGGACGTCAACGAGAAAATAGATGACGGCGCCGAAGTAGCGACAGTACATTGACTATGGCCGAATAATCTCGTTTCTCGTTGTCGTCCTATTCCCGATGCGGTAGACAAACAGTGTTGGCTTAGAAACACCGTCCCGTTGTAGACACTATCTAGTTGTAATAAAAAAAATGTTGTGTATAAATTTACTTTAAAACAGTAAAAACCGACTTTATAAACCTAAAACGAATAAAATAACTTTGATAAAAAACTTAACAGCTGCCAAACTAAGGTGCATTGATATTGCAAAATTGAAGACACTTCAGAAGCTGTTAAGTTTTATATCAAAGTTATTTTATTCGTTTTAGGTTTTTGAAGTCAGTTTTTACGTTTTTAAAGTAAATTTACTTTTCCATTTTTTGTTGAATATACAGTTACATAAGCTCAAGACTAACGTAAAGAAGAATTATTTAAAAGTCCGCTTATATTACTTCGTACATAAGAATAATTATCTAATGTATTATATACTAAAACGAAAGAATCATCAAAATTGGTTTATTCGTTTTTGAGAAAATGGCGGTCATACATACCTACATACGGGTCGAATAGAGAATCTCCTTTTTTGAAGGTGGTTAAAAAGTGTTATTTTTTACCATTTTTTTTTCAAAATAAACATTTTTATCAAAGATACCGATCGAAAATAATACCTACTACTTTCTTAATTGATATGGTAACAAATCTATCCGCTTTGCAGTTCTATTTCTAAGTTCTCAGGACGCTATTTATTAATATATTGGACGGGACATAATAATATGTTCGAAGTGTTTTCCTCCTTGCTGTGTGTTGCTCCTTTTATTATCACTCCCTGGTTTTCCAGTTAGAGCGAACACTGATTATGTCAAATTCAGCCGGTCAAGTAAAAATCTCACCGTGAAACCTAAGGTGAAGTGAACTATCATTTTACCTGCTGCGAGGGATACACACTATTGACAGTTCACTTCACCTATGTTTTCACAACGATATTTTCACAAAATAGCAATGCAGTATCTTGAGCGCTCGGAGGAGTGGTGGGGCTGGTTTACGTATACGTATTGTCTCAGTAGTAAAGTCCAAAATCGCTTAAAGTAACTCAAGGTCAGCGCTCAAGTTTCGTGCCGGCAACTATACTTATAAAGTGTTATCATTAGCTATTCGGCTAATTGCATGTTACACTGGTCGTATACCGGTAAGTTCTTGGCACAGTGCGCAGGTGTTGGGTGTTGGGTGATTTCTGCGAACAACGTGTGAATATGTTTTTATGCACGTTCTCACTGCAGCACTATCTTGCTGATGGTGAGTCCGTTCCGTTTATGAGCTTTTTGATTTGATTAATGTGGTTTGCACAACTTTAGAGAGTAAATTCTAAATACCTCCGGTACCTTTTACGGTTGTTGTGGACAATTTGATAAAAGTAATGATGTACCTACACATCTAGTACAGCCGGTCTATTCTGTAAAAATCTCACCCTGAAATCTTAGGTGAAGTGAGCTTGACGTGAGCTGTCATTCCACCTGATGCTAGGGATTGACACTATTGACAGCTCACCGCTCACCTCACCTAAGTTTTCATGGTGGGATTTGTACAGAATATCATTGCTTAGAATGGACATTTCCACTTATTAGATAACTTATTCTATCTGATAAATTATGTTTTATCTGCGGTGTCTGTTGCTCTCATAGCTGTAAAGTTAAATTAATTATCAAGAGGTCTTGCAAGTCTACGAGTTACCAACAGCATCAAAATCCTCAGTTCAGTTACTGGAATTAAAATCATAGAATGGCATTGGCAAGAAATGATCACGAAGTGACGTAGCTCCAAACATCGAGTTTGTATTTGAACAATTTATTGAAAAAATACCCTGTAGCATAGCGGATATATTTTTTAAATTAATCAAAAGTAGGGGAAATGTTGTTTAAAAAAGAAATGTGTTCTTCAGTAAAAGAAATATTGAGAACACTTAAAGAAATAGGTTTCTTTCCGTGTTCTCAATATTCAATAGAGGAGTTCATTACAAGGAAAATCATAAGCAAATTAAACACCATTGGCTGTTACTGGCTTTCCTTACAACACAATATTGTATTGTAAGGAAAGCCAGTGACTATGGTGTTACACATTGGTTACGCAATATTAATATATAGTTTAGGTACACACTGCATGTCATCTTAAATATCCCAGGTTTCAAACCTGTCTATAGACACGTCCACTACACATTACAGACGGCTGTGTTATCTAAACATTCCAAGGTGGTTTCATCCTGCATGTTGGAAAATCTTACGAACTACGAGAACGGGAAACGCTGACACGTTTAACACAGCTGCCTGCTTGCATTGACAGAATGTCACATTCGGTGTAGACCTTTATCCAAGTTCCAAACGGGAGGTCCTGCTTAACAGCAGAGAACGCGAGTTCGACGCGACATCTCAAGGTTGTATAGCTCGGATATGTTTTTTACACAAGAGATACCTCAT
The DNA here is from genome assembly GCA_948252095.1 of Dicycla oo. Taxonomy (NCBI): domain Eukaryota; kingdom Metazoa; phylum Arthropoda; class Insecta; order Lepidoptera; family Noctuidae; genus Dicycla; species Dicycla oo. The sequence continues at coordinate 33,379,268 of OX411711.1, forward strand.
GATAAACGGAAGGAATTATGCAGGAGCTGAATGCAACTCTTTGACCCCTATTCTAACAGGCACTTACAGAAAAAGAAAAAGATCTCATGCGTGTCTCCCTGGCGTCAAATACGCTCTAAGGAGAAGAAGAAGCTCTAAGGTAGCCCGCGAAATTCAAATTTTCTTACGTTTTTTGCAATTTGCAGCTCAGTGTCTTGGTGTATGCCGCTGGGGTCGCGGGTTGTTTGAAAAAGATACCGTGGCCCTGGCATAGGCAACTGAAGGAACACGGGTGGGTTTTAGTCAGTAAAAGTCTGACACGCCCTTCCGCTCCACCCAGAGCGGGAGAAGTTATTTGATGATTTCCCATCCACAAAAAAAAAAAAAAAAAAAGTGTCTTGGTGTATGTTGATTAAAGTATGATTCGCGAGCGTAACAAACTTGTACATATTTACAAAATTATAATCATTAGTATCAGTAATTAGGATTGGCTTCAAATGTCAAGATTTCATGAATTAGTCATTCAATAGGGTAATATGAACTTAGAGAATTGTATTGATGATTTTATTTACTTTATTTCTGTACTTTCATATTTGGTACGGTCGCGAATCATATGCAAATCAATACACAACTTGATATTAACCTGCAAATTGCAAAAAACCAGAAATTTTGAATTCCGCGGGCTACCCTGGCGCTTACACCTTAAAGGCTTTTGGAAAAGCAAAAAACATGGTCATGAATTCATGTGTCTTCCCACAATGAGAAGAAAACCCCCTACTAACCCTTAATCTTACATGAGACGAACATAACTGGCGAAATGTGGGTGTACCTACTATAAGTACACCTCTCCCTAACTTCGGGGATCACAGGCATGATGTTATGTATGTGTGTGAAGAGAACTTTAAGAGACTCCAACTTCAACAACAACAACTTCAACTTTCAACTCTACTCCTCTTGCACAAGTCTTAACACTTTACATTACACGAGGTCATAAATAGTAAGTTTAATTTTCTAAGTTTCTGTTGCATTTTTTTTTGTATAGATATTAAATTGTGAATCCGTAATTGGCTGTACCAGTAGAACAATAAGTGTGTTAAGGTATTTTTAAGAGCTGTGGATTATGTGATTAATAAATAAATAAGAGACGATTACAGTGCAAAGCAACTTATAATTCCAAATCTCAACATATTGTTCCGGATGAACTGGACCGTGTTATGCAGATAGCAGCCATGTCGGGAAAAGTACAAACAGAGTTATAAGCATTTTTCTGTCGATGGTTGCATTATGGATGTATGGACAAGGCTGCAATTGACGGCTCATATTTCCGTATTAAATAGAGATATCGACTTGGCTGTTTTTGCAAAAAATCTTGTATGTCGAAATTTGTGTGTTTATAACTCATTTTTGGAAAAAGTGCCAAGTGTAGGTAGGGTGTATATGTATCTGTAGTAACATGATTGAAATGCCATGCAAGCATTGCATAAAGGCTCCTACAAACAGGTGGGTCGCGGGACGAGCGGTGTCTTTACGCCGCGCGTGATTATCTGCCCATGAATTGGAAGGATCTGTATTATTTTCTTTTAATGTTATATTTTGAGGGGCACAGATGTCATAACATGGTAATACCTACCTAGACATGTGACAGACAAAGTTGACATAATAATCCGTCAATCACATACAATATTATTACTTCTTCAATAGTTTGGAAGTCACGAGTTTTACAAGAACGTAGTTTCTAACAATACCTAGCTCTTTTAGAATTAGCAGAAAATAATCAGCATTGCCACGTTGGATGGAAATAATGATTCTTTGGCGTAAAAGTTGGTCAACCTTTTCCCATTGACATCAATGAGGACGAATTTTTACTCTACTGCGCGACGCACAGGAGGATAATGTGTTTATCACCTATGTATGTACGTTTGTTCCTTGGTGGCGCTTTAGAGGCCAAACGAGTGAGCCGATTTTGATGATTCTTAGTTCAATCGATTTGTCTTATTCTTGTGGGTGTCAGTAAAGACATGACAGGAATCAAAATTCAATAATAATATGGCAACAACCAGACGCCATATTGTGAAAAATAACAAAATAAAAGTCGACGACGAACTATATCAAGTGGGGTATCATTGAAAATAATCTTTAGGTTTCTCTAAGCATTTTTCATTTTGAGTGACCGTTTAGAATCTGTAACGATTTGAAGTTGGTTAGCAACAATTCTCACTTAAATTTTCAAAACTTGTAATAAAGCTGTGATCAAGGTCATAAATAATGGTATGGTGTAATTAATGTGAGAAATAATTATTATAATATAATTCAATATAATTCTTAAAATCGAGTGATACACCCAGGATTTTACTGCTTTGAAAGATAATTTTAATGACCGTTGCTAGCGTTGCTTAATACAGTTGCAAAGTTCACTTTTTACACAGTCGGATTTTTAGATTTTTTAAATTTATTTTATTTTATATTCCTAGTGAGCTTTGCCTTTTTTAAAGACTTGTACATTTACTTATATATTTTAGTGTTATTGTATTTAACTTTTACTCTACTGCGCGACGCACAGGAGGATAATGTGTTTATCAGCCTATGTATGTATGTTTGTTCCTTGGTGGCGCTTTAGAGGCCAAACGAGTGAGCCGATGCGATATAGAATTAAAGCAAAGTACAACCAGCAAGTATGTTTACATTGAAAAAGACAGATGCGTAAAAAACTCTTTTTTTGCATAGTTGGTTGATAATAAAACTTAATTTTACTTTTAGTTAAGAAAATATTCTCTCATACATGAACACAATAGTTGCGACGAGCAAAAAATAAACAGCATTTTCTTAAATTATCCCTGTATATACCTACAACAGGTGCTCCCACCTTCTCCTTTATACGTTTAAGCGATGTGATAGGCGTGAAATTGTCACCTTGTTATTAAAGAAAATGATTTAGATTGAAGCGCCAATTAACTAGGCTTGGAAATGGATGGGTTGCCGCCTTTTTCCGTGTTTTAGATATTATACTGTCAGTTCTATTTGATGTGCATCTGTAGCATTTGTTTTGCAAATGAGGACGGATTGTGATTGGTTGGGGACCTTATATGGTGGGTGGTATAATGGTGGAGTCGGGCTATCAAAATGTTGTATGATTTTATCTTGAGATTTATGTCCTTAGCGCCTTTTTGGTCTGTGGATATTTCATGTAGTCATGAGTTGCAGGGTTTAATCCTCGATATAACATGTTTTGAATATATTTTTCTTATTTGACCATTATGAACTTGTATGTGTATCTTATATAAAATATAAAAGTAGGTACTTTGAATAGTATTATTTCACTACTACCTATCTATCCTATTTTAAAACTTGCAAAACCTAAAGGGGGTCTTAAAACCATAAATAAATTAGTAGATATTACTATACGTCAAATATACGTCAAAGGTACTTATATAAAATAAGAAAACATTGCATACATCTAGTAAACATAAACGCATTACAGATAAGTTGAAACCATCAAGTCATCGTGTGTACAAGATAACAAAATGGCTAATAACGATTTATAGGCTGTAAATAATCTGACATAGTGGCATTTATCTACAATTTTAAAGATTATCTATAGGGAACTCGCTGCGATACGATGCGATATAGAATACAACCAGCAAGTATTATATTATGTTTACATCGAAAAAGACAGATGCGTGAAAAACTTTTTTCGCAATACTTTCAGTGGACAACAAACCTATTGTATTGGTGTTTTCAGAATATTTAATGCACAATAAATATATTTTTCAAATAGGTAAATGTCTAAGTCTTTCTCTCTCGTGAGGTTAACGAGTATGGCTCGTGTCGAGGTGAAAAGATTGACAAACTTCCTACAATTTAAAGCTACAACACGGACATCATGACTATTCAAGGTGTAATATTGAAACAACTAAAAACCTGAAAAGGGAACATTGCACTCATCATTATGAACAACTTTTACTATGGCAGAAAACATTAAATCACGAAAAAAATCAGCAGCTCCACTACGCACTAGTATCGTTTTCACCCACGTTAAGTCTCGAATCCACAGGAATACCAGGATAAAAGTAAACTATATTATGTTAATCCAGGTTATAAACTATGCCAAGTTTTCAAAAATCCGTTCAGTTTTTTTCACGTGAAATAGTACTAACAAAAATCCATCCATCTATCCTTACAAATCTAACAATAAAATGAAGATAAATCTGATTTTATTTAAGCAATTTTAGGGTTGGTCCCAAACTAAAAGTTGTTCATAAAGATGAGGCCTTTTTAGAGTAACTCATGTTAAGGTGAAGAGGTAATCAGTCAGTAAGGTTGATGACGACATCCCTCATAAACAGTGGGCCTCTTTTAATGCATCCCATCCCAATGATATGATGACAAAGGTAATATATTCCTTCGACTACCTCGACTGCCTCGTTGGCCTAGTGATCGAAAGCGCTACTGTTGAGTATGAGGTCTCTTGGGTTTGATTCCCAGGTCAGGCAAAGCAGAAATGCTGATGCCCCAAAATTTTGTCGTGATAACCGATATGTCGTTATAAATAGTTTTGACTTGTTTCTATAAGCATATCGGAGTTTAATAACAAGAAACTTAATCCATAGGTTAAGCCAGGTTAGGTTAGGTAAAAGCTCTCTTCCTGCGAGACTGGCTCGAGCGGTCGCATGGGTTGCTTTCCTTCCGCCTGGTGCAGGTGCTGTCCGGACACGGTTGTTTCGGATCGTACCTGTACCGTATCGGGCGAGACGCCGTCGTGTCACAACTGTGTCGCGGTGGAGGACACGGCGCAGCACACTCTCGAGGTGTGCCTGTCGTGGTCTGAGCCGCGCCGCAGTCTCACGGCGGCGATCGGAACGGACCTTTCGCTCCCCGGCTTGATCAACGCCATGCTGGGGGATGAGGGGTCCTGGGCGGCAGTCGCCTCCTTCTGCGAACACGTCATCTCCCAGAAGGCGGCGGCGGAGCGCGCGCGGGAGGAAGATCCTCTCGCGGCGCCGCTTCGAAGGCGGAGGAGGGGTCGAAGAAGACTTCAGTATGACAGTCATCTCCGACTCCTCCCAGGTGGAGGCCAGCAGGCAATGGATGCGGGGGCATCCTTGCCTGTATTGCACAGGCCTCCACCAGTGTCGGACGGGAATGGCCAGGTCTTCCCGGCCGTTCCCGTAGCCCCCCAACCTGGGGGGCATGCGGGGCCCGCCAGCTAGGCGGGCATGCGTCGGGAGGGTTGTGGAAGTAAAGGCTGAGCCGGTTTCCCATGGCCCTCCCATCACGGCGATGCGGGAACACCGCTGAGTTTTAGTTGGTATACTGCCACTCTGGCAGGGAGTCCCACATACTCCGTGTCGTCCCCCGACGAGCGGAGATGCGTAACGTCATTTCTCAGCGACAAAAAAAAGGCAACTCCACGTCAATGCGCGTATTTTTCGTAAGGGTGGGAAAATCGATTATTCGTTCCACCTCAGCTCTTCAAAGAAGGCCAGCAGAGCCTTGGTGTTACTGACAACCTTACGGAGGGTACCTGGGTTACCGAAGTACTTTGCCCTATATGCGGCGACCACCGGGCAGTTTAGAAGCACATGAGCTGTTGACTCATCATCCTCCATGCAGGCCCTGCACAGCGGACTGTCTGTGACTCCTATGACAAAGAGGTGTTTGTTAAATGACCCATGGCCAGTTACAGCTGCTGTAACTGTGTGACTGCTTAGCGCTTGCAGGACAGCCATGCTGTCTGAGAGTATGCGTATCGAGTGGTACTTAACTTCTCTGGACATTATGGCTGAGGCGGCCAGAGAAATGCCCGTGCATTCAGCTTGGAACACTGCGTTATGGACCGCCAACGGTGTGGCTATGTGTATTGTGTATGTTGAAGTCCTCCGAGAAGATTCCAGCACCCGCGCCACTACTTATTTTAGATCCATTCGCGAAGATGCGCAGCTCTGCGGCACACAAACCCTCGCATCGGCGATCCTCACGAAGTTTGATTTTGTATGTTTTATAAATTGTTTGGGCACCCGGTCAATTATGGTTTTCGTAATGGAGAAATCCTACTCCCCAAGCAACGCGGTGTGTGGTGTATCACTCTTACTCCAGAGATTTAGTGCATTGAGACGAACCGCCGCCATCGTTGCTTCCTTGTGTATGAACAAGTGGAGCGGTGGCAAACCCAGCATGACTTCGACTGCAGCAGTCGCAGTAGTCCTCATGCAACCGTAGTCGCCGTACAGCCTAGTCTTTGCATGTGTTGTAGTTTATTGGAGGATGTAACAAGATTGTTGCGGGGCCACCAGACTACAGTCCGTAGGCGATCATGGGGTGGATCACTGCCGTGTACAACCATAGTATCATTTTGGGGTATAGGCCCAACTTCTTACCTATCATTTTCCTGCATTGCCAGAAGGCGATACAAAGCCTGTTTCATTTGTTGTTTAAACGACTACTCCAGTTCAACTTACTGTTTAGAATTACCCTGAGATACTTGACTTCGTTGGTCAACTGGAGTTCTGTATTGACCAGTTTTGGTTGGCGGAAAGGTCCTAAAGCTCGTTTATGGGTAAACATGACTAGTTCAGTTTTAGTGGGGTTCACTGATAGGTCAAATTTCCTACACCTTCTTTCTACAATGCGTAGCGCTTGCTGAGTGAGGTTGCAGATCGTTCCCGTCACCTACTTGCCCGAGACAAGAATTGCGAGGTCATCCGCTTAGCCTATTGTATAGCAGCGGTTGGCGTTGAGTTTGGTGATGAAGTTAATCACCAAATTCCATAGGAGGGGCGATAGCACCCCTCCTTGGGGGCAGCCTTTGGTTATTATGGCCAACTGCTGCTCACCTTCAAGGCGAACCACTCGTTTACTTAACATGTTTGTGATCCACCAGTTCTACTCTATGTCTAGAGAGGGCGCTGCTGATGCTGGAGAAATTAGTTTTGTCGAAAGCCCCTCGATGTCTATGAACGTGCCAGTGCCTTTCTGATAAATCGCTTCCTCTATCGGTCCGACTACTGGATGAAGAGCGGATTCGCTCGACTTACCCGAGCAGTATGCGTGTTGATTACCGTGTTGCGGTATAGTTTTTAGAGCGCCATCCCTCAGCTCCTTGTCGCACGGCCTTTCCAGAGTCTTTAGTGAAAAGGAGGTCAGGCTGATTGGTCGATGGGATTTGCTGTTTGTGCAGTCACCCTTACCTGGTTTAGGGATGAATATTACTTTCACTTCCCTCCATCCTTTAAGAACGTATCGGAAGGCTAGACACGCTCTCAATAGAGGCACCAGTCTTATTGAACCCTCCCCATTGTAGTAAGGCGGGGAAAACTCCATCAGGACCAGCTGCCTTAAAAGGATGGAAACTTCGAATGTCCCGTTGGAGTATTTCCAACGTGATCACCCTGCGTGCGTAAAGCCAATCATTCTCTGATGGTATATGAATTACATCTAGCCAGTCGATTACTTGCGTAAAGAAACATCCAGGGAAGTGAGTTTCAATAAGGACGCTTCTCGTTACTTAAACCATACTCATAATTCAAATTATTTGTCTAAAATTGTAGATGTGGTCTTTATGTGGTCGTATGCAATTGCCGATTTGCATAGAAAAAAAATCAAACAATTATTTTTAATGAAACTTTTGCCATTTTAATGAAAGTTCGTTGATGCCTCTGTTATAGATATCCTGGGAACGGGAAACGATTAATTATTCTTTAAAGACGTTTTTCATCGCCTCGTTGGATTTGAATTTTTTTCCCGGGGCTCATTGTTGAGATCAAAGATCCAGAATGGAAGCGTCAAACCATAAACGCACCGTGCCTTCAATGGCGGTACCTTGTCCATCCATACACGTTGATAATATTGTGTTGCGTTGGTGCCACGGAACTCTATTCGAAAATAGGCCGCAATTTAGATTTTCCCATGGTTACAGAAACAACGATATCAAAGAAAAACCGAACGGCGAACGGCGGGAAAAAAATTAACAACAGATTTTTTTAATGTTATGCTGTATTATATGTATATTATGTAAACGTGTATATTGTGTATTTTTCTGTGTGTACCTAAATGATAATATAATTGATAATAAATACATAAATGATAATTAATTATAAAATTAATTTGAATTTGGAATTCTAAATAAAATTAAAGAAATCTTCACAAAGACGTATTAATTTGATTTGAATATGCTACAAACCTACCTGCGTCACATTATACACATTAGTTTCTAACTTTCATTTACATAATATATGTACTGACAGCCGAGATGACAGGCTAGACACAGACACCACGTGGGTCACAAGTCACGTACGTGGTGCTCTAGTTGACGCTCGTAAATTAGAGATATTCAGTGGGTGACTGTCAATGAGAGATTTGTGACCGTACCTAAACGCGACCCACGATAACATTCCTCACGAGGAAAGCTATTGCTAGAGGGGCAAATATTTGTCATCTTCCTGCTCTCATCTTCATTTGTTTGGGGTCGGTGCAGTATAACTTAATGTTGGAAAAAAATGCAGTGAGGAGTAGACGTAGTGAATTCAAATTCAAAATATTTTATTTCACATAAACCTACATGGCGGTTGGTGAGAAGAAATAGCAAGAAACTCCACGGCTGTTGATTGAGAAGAAGCTATTGGCTTTTTCAACTAGCATTAAGCCCGCGACTTCGTCCGTGTGATTTTTTCTTTTTGCTCTACTTGTAAGGGTAGCACGTAGCACGATTTTAAATAGCCCCTAACCATCAAGAATTGAGCTATCAAATGCAAAAATATTTTTTAAATCTGACTGGTAGTTCCAGAGATTGGCGAGTTTAAACAAACTCTTCAGCTTTATTATTTTAGTATACTAATACTAAAATAATAAAGCTGAAGAGTATACCTATAGATTAATTTTGATTCGATGCATGTTTCTAGTTTGTAAGCTGTATCTCAGTTTGCTTACTTTCAATGCCGAATGAAAATATAGTAGTAATCCTTAGAACGTCATTTGTTTGTTTTTTTTTTTAAACCAAGATTCAACTAACAATATTGCCCAATATTGCCGGCAATATTGGAAACATTCCTGGTAAGTTTCGGAAACATTCGGCAATTTTCATCCCTATCCATAAACTGCATCAACTAAGGCTCCATCGTATCTACTATACTTAATTAAATCTTCATTTGCCTTTCACCAAATATTAATACTTTCAGTAACACGACCTCACATTGAACCTACGAGTTATTGTGAACTTTCACATGTATGTACTCTAACTAGCAAGTCATGTATTACTACGTAACTGTTTATAAACTATAAATAAATAAATATATATATAGTGATAGAACAGGCAGGTAGTACATGAGGAGTATTAGTATATTTTCTAAACTCTTACAAAGAAAAATTGACTGTAAAGAGATATACGAGTAATAATCAAATTATCCTAAACGCCTCTTTTGACTATCAAATTCATGAAGTAGGGATTCTAAAAATAACTCCACCCTTCTCTTTAGCTCCCACAGAGCCAGAAAAGGACAGCAATACCTCAATAAATTACAAGCACAGCAAATGCAAATATTTTTAAATATTTTCAAGAATATTTTACCATTTCAACACAAAACGCGTTGATGTCTTTTCTTAGACACACAGTCGCTGTAAGTTCTCAAGCAATTTTTATTTTTAGTACGCGGTCATTATCTTTTATATCGTTCGTCGTTATAATCGCACATTTTATTGCGAATCATCGACTAATCGAGTCGTCCGGCCCGGCTAGAATGGGAACGCGCTCATTTCGCGTCGTATACGAGATAAAAGTGCGTTTCCATTGTTTGACACGATACGAGAAAATGCAAGGTTGATTTGTGAATGTGAATTTTTAGGTTTTTTAGTTCACATTTTAAGCTTTCTTAGGATGTGTTTGAATTATTTAGTTTGTGTGAGCTGGAGTATGAAAAGGATAAATGAAGAAGAATTTTAAATATTTTTGTGTTTTGTTTCGTAAGAATGAAAAAAGTAAAGATAGAAAACACGTTTATTTCACAAACACTAAGAGAACAAGATGGGGTAAATATGCGTCACATTTACGCAAAACCGCCATCGCTCAGCATAATGCTGCAACCCTATGTGAGACAGTGCCCCAGCGCTGGTTTTCAGCAATAGCCGGCGCGGCGTTGACGTGATGACGTCGATCGATGCAGCATACAATGAGACATAAATAGGAAATAAAAAACTTAATAAATACACAATACTTAATTTAAATATTAGTACCTATTACGAGTGTTTTATAAATATAGTTTTAATTAGTTTCTAAAACTACACTGGACTTACTTATTCTAAAAATAATACAAAATCTAACAAAGCGAATGCAACACTCAACCACGTTAGTGCGCATTTTATTTGCAAATACTTTTTTGTTTTGATCCCAATTGATTAAATTCAAACAGTTATTGCACGCATGTGGTAAGCAGTCGTTACACGTACTGCAGTGCTATTCTGTACAAAGCTCACAGTGAAAACGTAGGTGAGGTGAGCGTGGAGTGAGTTGTCAATAGTGTCGATCCCTAGCGTAGGTGGAATGACAGCTCGCTTCAAACTCACTTCACCTGAATTATCACGGTGAGATTTTTACAGAATAGACCGGCTGGTCTAGCACCCTGAATGATAAATTATAACTTCTTACAGAAGCTCATTAAGGCTATTTCCACAGCCAAATCAGAAAGCCAATTACCGTATTTAAAAACGTTAAAATCTAGTCGCAATCTCCATAAGCGACAAACGATGTCAAAAACTAGTCAATAATGTAGGTAGGTAATTAGATGTATTTTTGGCAGATAGAGACAGATGACATTGCGAACGTTCTTAAAAATACGGGAATTGCCCCTCTATACTCAACTAAAACCCACACACTTCAACCATCTACAACTCAAATTCCCGTACCGTACAACAACGTACACGCACACCGTGGGTGGCGTACGTGCTCTCGCGCACGTTGTAGCGCCGGCTCCTATTCCACAACAGCCGGGAGTTAAGGCGATGTTATCTGACACCACGAGCATTGCTATGATGCCCTGAGATACCACTTATCACCATTAGTTCATTCGTTAATTTGTTGTGATGGAAGAATTCGCATGGCAACTAATTGGTAATTGAAAGAATTTGTTGCTTTTGTGACATTTGAATTTGATTGTTAACGGCTTCTAACTCGATGTCAATTTTTATAAACTGTTTGAAAGGGGACACAGACTGCGGAACGTTAAGTGAGGAGGGAAGGGATCGGGTTGAATGCCTTGACGGGAACTTGAGCACAGATTGATTAATAGATTAGTATGTACACTGTTGCTACGCAAACGGTAGCGAGAATCAAGTGGCACGCTTGCAGATGCCGTGATACTACTATGGATACTGGTCAATTTAAAATGATATGGACAACTCTGGTATCTGTTATAGATAAACGTATCTAAATATATAAGGTGTAATAATATTTAATATATAAGGTGTATCTATTCATACACGAAATCTCTTAAGGGGTCATTGTACTCATCATTACGAACAACTTTTACTATGGGACCAAACCTGAAATCGCAAAAAATAATTAGCTGATCCCTATATTTATGTTTGCATAACTCGTTAAAATGTAGGGAACAGCTGAATTTTTCTTCGCGATTCCAGGTTTGGTCTCATAGAAAAAGTTGTTCATAATGATGAGTACAATGACGCCTTTCGAGATTTCGTGTATGAATGAAATGAAAAAAAAAAAAACAAAATTATCCTCAGTCATCATTAATCATGATGATGAATCTATTCATTGAGTGGTTTTGTTATGGCCTTCATCCTGTAATTTGTACCAAATAAAAATAAAGAACGGAATTATTGCAGTGTGTGTACTACTAGTTGCAGTCTGTTGCCAAGGGCTGAATACCCAGAGGTCTCTGAGGTTTTTAAACGGAGTTTATCTATTAGACAGTGATTATTTGGTTTGAAATAGTGTTTCTGACTACTTCGTTAAGAATTAACGAAGAATCGTTAATCGTTCGTCGATCGTTCGATTGTCGTGAATCGCTTCGTTGAATTTGAATTTAGCAAGTCGAGTGAATTATTATTCTACCTCAAAACCGAGCATGAGGAAAGAATTCGCTTAAATATGTAGATGTTTTTATCGAATCAATAGCTATCAATTTGGTCAATTAGCCAATTAGCAATTATCAATTAGCCAAGAATTCTTAAACTCCGTTTAAGAATTCTTCAGAAACCGGGAATTAGTCAATTAGTCATTACGCTAGGCATGGAAGACCAGAGAGCCCCAGGTGTAGGAGGGATCATGCTGGATCCGTCAAGGGGATCCAGATACAAAAATGCCTTTACAAGCGGATCTCGTGTTCTCTTTTCTAGTCGGCAATTTAAGTATTCGCGGCAGACTATTGTCTAAAAGGTACCACCAACATGCTCAACATGGCTATTTAAAAAAAAGTCCGAAGGTGTCGTGAGACTTCCGGTTGGGACGAAGTTCCTCTCGCTGTTTATCTCAAGTTTCATGTGTTTGTTTTTATATTAAAAAAACAAGGGTATACCCACATAACGATTTTGCATGTCAATTGATCTTTTTTTTATTTATGTCCGGCTGATCTTACGATTATGTCAAAGTATCTGTTTCTGTGTATGTCGCCTTTGTATTATATATTGCTATTCTATTTATACTGTACTTGATTATTAATAAATTTTAATTTTTAAATTGACGATATTGGTGCCTTCCTGACATCGTTCATGTTGTCCATAAGTCCACAAAGGGGCACTCCTGCGCCATGCGTTTGCAGTAGGGTTATTGACCGTGTAATAAGAGCCACCATGCCTCACCGGGACGCCATGGCGACATCGCCAGATTGCGCTCTCACCTGGCGTCCGCTTGATTCAGCCAACCACACATTTTGTTGGCGACGCGACCTGGCTGCGCGGCCATGACGTCTCGGTGAGATGCAATTTTAAGAGCATCTAAAGTTAAACATGCGAACATCATACGACTATTAAGCTCATTTCAGACTACGCTATAATATAATAGTATAAAGCATGTAGTTCATAGCACAACAATATCGCTCGCCATACATTTATTTACAACACGTTCACACTTTGTTATACTATACAGAACAATTTTTTAAGCAGTGCGCAAATTTTCACAGGGTGTTCTACTCATGAATTCAAACGACTTTCACTATGGGACAAACCCTGAAATCACGGAAAAAAATCAGCTATTTCATATAAAAGTTCAATACCTTCTCGACCAAAATGTATGAAACAGCAGATATTTTTTTCGTGCTATGACTATGCTATGACCGCGCGCCCCGCAAGCAGGACGAACGGAACGATACGACTGGTCTACTGAGCTTGCCATATTTGCTTGCGATTATATCGCATAATGTGAACGCAATGCTATATAGTATAGCTATATAGCTTTTAATGTTGTACTATGTAGCAGAATAGTATAGCGTAGTCTGAAATGAGTTTTATACGACTGGAGAGATTCCCAAAGATAACTGTACCAATTGTAGCAGTAATAAAAATATGTTATTGTTATTTTTCAGGGAAGTTATTATACGTGTGAGAATGTAAATAATTCTAGTAGTCGAGATAAAAACAACAGACCCCATATTGTGATGTTTACCTGTGAGTCGAACTATTAAACTAGGTAAATGATAAATGATTTTTATTTCTGTAAGTAGGTTTGTACAAACACTTTTACAAGTCAATATTTTTTTTTTTAACTAGATGAGGTCGGCGTTTCCTATCTGACTACTCTGAGAAGAAAGGCCGAAACAAACTCAGAGGTCACAGTCTCTTATAAAGTCCAGACATAATCTTGGTCACTTCATGAGAAGACCATGTAGATTGGTGTCTGAAATGGTCTTTTGAGGAAAGAACCACACAGATTGAGAGGACCTGTCCAGTCAGTGCACGCATTTGTCAGTAATCGCGCAGCTCAACTCAGAACTTAAGGAGCTCAACGATTCGACGAACAATACCAAAGAAAGGACATTGGCTTGCCCTACCTCATTAAGGATAATCATGATATAGTTTTGTTTGCGGATGATACTTCACTTTTGTTTAAACTTAAACGTCAGCAGCTGGTTACTGACGATGTAAACAGAGCGATCTCAAAAGTAGTTCACTGGTTCAGTGTTAATAATTTACTCCTTAATGAAAAAAAAACCAAATGCATTAAGTTTACACTACCTCACGTTAGGCAGGTGAAAACTAACGTGTTGATAAAGGGCGAAGAGTTGAATCCTGAAGATAGCACAGTATTCTTGGGCTTAACTTTGGATGCTAAGCTTCAGTGGGGCCCACATATAGATAAATTGTCAAAAAAGCTAAGCTCCGCAGCATACGCTGTTAGGAAAATTCGTAATTTAACCAACATAGAGACAGCCCGTTTAGTGTACTTTAGCTATTTTCATAGTATAATGTCGTACGGTATTCTGTTGTGGGGAAATGCAGCCGACATTCAGACTATCTTTGTTTTGCAGAAAAGAGCTGTTCGATGCATTTATAAATTAAGTCCGAGACAATCTCTCAGAGAGAAATTTAAGGAGATTAATATACTGACTTTGCCTTCTCAGTACATTTTTGAAAATCTTTTATATGCCCATAAAAACATTAAATTGTTTAAAAAATACAGTGATATCCACAATATAAATACTAGGAACAAACACAAATTTGTTGTACCTCCAACAAGGCTCAAGAAAATAGGTGGGTCATTCAGGTGTCAATGTATACGCTTTTATAATAAACTTCCAAGCCACGTTCAAGATCTGAGTCTTAATAAATTCAAATCATTCATTAAACGCAAGTTGTGTCAGAAAGCTTTTTATACCGTTAAAGATTATATTGAGGACAAAAAGGCTTGGGATTGAACTGCTCCAATTTTATTTTATATTATTTTTATTTTTGCATACTGAATGTTGACATTAATATTTACTTTGTAAGTATTATATTATTTTACTTTATTGTGAATGTGAAGACTATGTAGGTCATTGCTTTTTTTTTTTGTTTGTTTTATTTTTTCTCTCAGTTATTTTTAATCATGGTCTGGCAGTTTTACTCAAACTGCCAGACCATGATTAAAAATAACTGAGATCTATGCGGCCTACCCCAATGTCCTTTCTTTGGTATTGTTCGTCGAATCGTTGAGCTCCTTAAGTTCTGAGTTGAGCTGCGCGATTACTGACAAATGCGTGCACTGACTGGACAGGTCCTCTCAATCTGTGTGGTTCTTTCCTCAAAAGACCATTTCAGACACCAATCTACATGATCTTCACATGAAGTGACCAAGATTATGTCTGGACTTTATAAAAGACTGTGACCTCTGAGTTTGTTTCGGCCTTTCTTCTCAGAGTAGTCAGATAGGAAACGCCGACCTCATCTAGTTTAAAAAAAAAATATTGACTTGTAAAAGTGTTTGTACAAACCTACTTACAGAAATAAAAATCATTTATCATTTATCATTTATCATTGGGGTAGGCCGCATAGATTACTCAAACTGCCAGACCATGATTAAAAATAACTGAGAGAAAAAATAAAACAAACAAAAAAAAAAAGCAATGACCTACATAGTCTTCACATTCACAATAAAGTAAAATAATATAATACTTACAAAGTAAATATTAATGTCAACATTCAGTATGCAAAAATAAAAATAATATAAAATAAAATTGGAGCAGTTCAATCCCAAGCCTTTTTGTCCTCAATATAATCTTTAACGGTATAAAAAGCTTTCTGACACAACTTGCGTTTAATGAATGATTTGAATTTATTAAGGCTCAGATCTTGAACGTGGCTTGGAAGTTTATTATAAAAGCGTATACATTGACACCTGAATGACCCACCTATTTTCTTGAGCCTTGTTGGAGGTACAACAAATTTGTGTTTGTTCCTAGTATTTATATTGTGGATATCACTGTATTTTTTAAACAATTTAATGTTTTTATGGGCATATAAAAGATTTTCAAAAATGTACTGAGAAGGCAAAGTCAGTATATTAATCTCCTTAAATTTCTCTCTGAGAGATTGTCTCGGACTTAATTTATAAATGCATCGAACAGCTCTTTTCTGCAAAACAAAGATAGTCTGAATGTCGGCTGCATTTCCCCACAATAGAATACCGTACGACATTATACTATGAAAATAGCTAAAGTACACTAAACGGGCTGTCTCTATGTTGGTTAAATTACGAAGTTTCCTAACAGCGTATGCTGCGGAGCTTAGCTTTTTTGACAATTTATCTATATGTGGGCCCCACTGAAGCTTATCATCCAAAGTTAAGCCCAAGAATACTGTGCTATCTTCAGGGTTCAATTCTTCGCCCTTTATCAACACGTTAGTTTTCACCTGCCTAACGTGAGGTAGCGTAAATTTACTGCATTTGGTTTTTTTTTCATTAAGGAGTAAATTATTAACATTGAACCAGTGAACTACTTTTGAGATCGCTGTGTTTACATCGTCAGTAACCAGCTGCTTACGTTTAAGTTTAAACAAAAGTGAAGTATCATCCGCAAACAAAACTATATCATGATAATCCTTAATGAGGTAGGGCAAATCGTTAATATAAATAAGAAACAAGAAAGGACCAAGAATCGAGCCCTGTGGGACCCCCATTCTTACTATAGATCCGGGCGATCTTTTTCCATTAACGTCAACGCTCTGAATCCTATTACTCAAGTATGAAGTAAGAAGATCCAGAGCGGTGTTCCGGATCCCGTAATGGCGGAGTTTCCTGATTAACGTTTCATGAAGAACGCAATCGAATGCCTTGGACAAATCACAAAAGATGCCCAAGGCATCGCATTTGTCTTCCCATGCATTATAAATATGTCCTTCAAGTTCAGTAGTTGAACGACCCTTTGTAAAACCGAACTGCTTGTTATGTAATAATTTGTTTATTAAAAAATCTTTGCAATTGGTCTAAAATTAATTTCTCAAAAATTTTACTAAACGTAGGTAGTACTGAAATAGGTCTATAATTTGTGGGGTCTGATGTACTACCTGATTTAAACAAAGGTATTATTTTACTATATTTCATGAGGTCAGGAAACTCCCCACAGTCGATACAGTTATTAAAGATAAGAGCTAAAGTAGGTGCTACAATGTCAATAATAGACTTAGCAACTTCTACAGAATTACCCCACAGATCTGCTGTCTTTTTTACATTTAAAGTGTGAAAGGTTTTAATTATGTCTCTACAGGTAATTTGTTCAAAATTAAATTCCGAATCGCAAGCATTAACATTTTCCTTAAGCAAAGACTCAGCAACAGAAGTTGATGAGTTTAGGGATTTAGTAGTTGAAACGGGAATATCTGAAAAGGAATTTTCAAAGGCCGCGGCGACTTGTGAGTCTGATTTTATTATATTGTCATTAATAGACAGGCTGTAGTCAGCACTTCGGTTATTAGACCTTCCCGTTTCACTATTAATAATATTCCAAGTCGTTTTAATTACATTACTACTGTTTTTAATCTTCGAACTCAAATAACGCGACTTGGCCATACAACAAACTTTTTTAAATAATTTTGAATAGTTTCTAACATATAAATTAAATTCAGCAGTGTTTACAAAAGACCTTTCATTGTATAGTTCATAAAGCCGTGTTCTACTTTGATGAATACCAATGGTAGCCCAATCACTGAAAGACGCGTTACTATTAACCGAGATAGTCTTGGGAATAAAGATGAGATTAAATTGTTGGCAGTACATATTAAAAAAATCATCATACAGATCATTAGGATCAGTATGATTAGCCAAAACTGTTAATTTATTAATGAGTTTAACTTTAAAAGCTTCCAAGCGACTTGTAGTTTTGGGGTTAACAATGATATCCTTTTTAGCCACTTTTTTGTTTTGGTTTTGGATAGTAATCCTTTGCCCGCAATGATCAGAATCTAGTAAATTTATAATTTCTTTATGGCTTGGAATAACATCTGTATAAATATTATCTAGGCATGTGGCACTAGTAGGGGTTATTCTTGTGGGCTCCAAAAATAGGTTTACAAGATTGTATGACTGAAAAAGACTTATTATTTTACTACAAGAACCTGACTTTTCTAATAAATTAACATTAAAATCACCACAAATGATAATAGATTTATTTGAGTTACATATCTTGTGTAACACTTCATCCATTACCTTTTCAAAGCAGTCATACAATCCTGAAGGGGGCCTGTACACACTTAATACAATAAATTGCTCCAATTCTATACAAGCTATTTCAACTGTCCGCTCAACAGATAGGCTCACAATATCCTTACGGTCTTTAAATTTCAGCTGGTTACTTACTAAAATTAATGAGCCACCATGTATAGCATTTACTCTGCTGAACGAACTACCAACCTGGTGATTATTAAAATTGAACATAAACTGGTGGCTTTTAAGCCAATGTTGTATATATGAAGAAAAATATATATTGTTATATAAATATATATATATATATATAAATATACTGTTATACAAAGAATATCAATACTGTTAAAATTCATAAATAATTCTGCTTCTAAATCTTTGTTGAGAAAACCTTGAATATTTTGATGCACCAGGTTAATACTATTTACTAATTTTGAAATTTTATTTGATTTATTCTTGCATTTCTGTACATTATTGCTAGAGGATGCCTCTATTGTCTTAATTTCTAATTTAAATTACTACCAATGTCAATTTTGGATACCAAGTTATTGGCTGAATGATATAAAATGTCATGGCATTGCTCAATAGAAGCAACTTGTTTAGCCAAATTCTTGGCTGTAATAGAAAAATAATATGATAGCGACACAGCTAACTGTCTTTTGCAATACTTTGAAAGATAGTACCTATCCATAAAAAATCTATCTTTTGTCAAATATAAATGATTACCAACATAATTGTTAGTGTCAAGGTATCTTCTACATACCATCAGTTGGTTTCAGATTACTTGAACCTTTTTGTGTGGAACCACTTATGGCTGTCCTTCTCCCTAGGGTAGATTATCTAACTCTTACCGTTTCATTACAAAACGATGTTTAACTTTAGACCAAGGTTTAAACCATCAAACGATTTTTAATTTTGAACATTACCTCAGTTGGAATTCAGTCCAAATTTAAAAAATCTCGGTAAAAAGTTGTAACTCGTCTTGCAATACTGCCCAAAATCACATGGTGTTCCTCCATCTACCAGTTCGATGAGGGATGGAAAGGCGCTCGGACATCTTTCGAACACCTTGAACCAGCCACCTTTGAACTAACGTATCTGCGTAGTCCCGCTGCTTACCTTAACTTATAAATAGTCAAGCAAGACCAGTCCTATACCTACTTGATTAATCTTAGTTAATTTGATAATTATATATATTACACAACTCGACTCTCAAGTTATGTTCTAAGATAAAATTAATCGTTTATTTATCTCAGGATTTTACAACACGTAGCTATCGTGGATTTAAATAGCTTTATTTGCTTGTGGGTTGTTAATTGAGAAGATTGCTCAGCTAAATTACTTTTACTTACTTTTTAATAACCCCACCGCTATACCTCTACGTTGACGTCGTGGTGGGGCTTGCGCGCTCCGAACTTTATGTCTGTGCCGGTAGAGTTTACTTTGCCGGAACGGGTGGATGGAGCCATAGGATGAGGAGCCAGACCAAGAGAGATACAGAAACCCGCAGGGCAGCATGTAACGAGCTGTTGGGCAGTAGCGACCCCACGGACCCTATCTCCCGGGAGAAATCTTGTCCTCACCCCTGGCTTGCCTTTATTGGCCGGCTGGAGTGAACACTGACGAGGAACAGAGCTCCCACCTCTTTCTTGCCTTTATTGGCCGGCTTGAGTGGAAATTCGCAAGAGCAAACGAGCTTGGAGGAAGGAAGTATTCCAATAAGGTGCTGGTAGGGATCTAGACCGTACTTCCGGGATTGTCCTGATAGCCGTGGATTACCTCTCCACTCCTCAAGCACCTCAGGAAGTGTTGCCCCCTTGTCGCTACGTCACTATGTTCTAGCGACCGTTTCCAGGTGCCCATTATTGAGTGTGCAAGTCACTCCCTGCCATTTTATCCGTGTATAATATATAATATTGGCCAGGCAGGGCACATAGTTCTTCCATAGTTCAAGTAACCCAATCCACTTTAGCCACCCAAACCCATAGCCCAATATTTTTTGTTTCCACGTATAACAATAGTCCTGCACCAACCGGGGGTCGTCCTTGGTGCACTTGCATAGTGCAGATAGGGATAATCGTCGTTTGGTGCCTCCTCATCATTTAAAATTATCTAAGGGACCTCTGCGAGTTGACTTTGGCCCCTCGTATGCCTTGCAAAGGTCCGGGACCCCGGGTCTCGAGATATGTAAGAAATAATAATAATATACCCCACCGCTGTACCTCTACGTGGACGTCGTGGTGGGGCTTGCGCGCTCCGAACTTTAGGTCTGTGCCGGTAGAGTTTACTTTGCCGGAACGGGTCTAGGTTGAGGAGCCAGACCAAGAGAGATACAGAAACCCGCAGGATAGCATGTGGCGAGCTGTTGGGCAGTCGCGACCCCACGGACCCTATCTCACGGGAGAAATCTTGTCCCCATCTCTGGCTTGCCTTTCATTCCCTCTTTTGAATGGTCAATTTTCGTCTATAACTTTAAAACAATATTTATTTTGAAATTATAAAAAAAAAAACATATCTATTTATGACCCTCACAGTAAGCCCTTTCATTTGATATGTCACACGGTATCGATAGTGCAATCCACGAAGACGCGCCCCACTCTTCTTCATAAACGCTTATAGTGAAAGGACGAGTGCAAGCGACTGCGAGTGCGAGTGAGATTGGACGAAGAGTGGAGCACGTCTTCGTGGATAGCAGTTTGCAAAACTTTTTTTTAGTTTCTTTAGTTGCCCCCTGTCCCCCATAATCAAAATTCATTTATTTAAGTTACACGTCCGTGTTTCAGTCACAGAAATTCATATGTGTACCAAATTTTAGCTTAATCAGTCCATTAGATTCGGAGTAAATTGGCTGTGACCGACGGACAGAGAGCCAGACACACGAGTGATCCTCTATGTATTCCGTTTTTCCTTTTGAGGTACGGACCCTTAAAATCCAAAATCCGTAAAAGTAATGATAAGAGCCGTACAAAACAGCCAAGTCAATCGATGAATATTGTGATAACGTACAAGACAGCCAAGTCAATCGTTGTATGTTGTGATAACGTACAAGACAGCCAAGTCAATCGTTGTATATTGTGATAACGTACAAGACAGCCAAATCAGTCGTTGTATGTTGTGATAACGTACAAGACAGCCAAGTCAATCGTTGTATGTTGTGATAACGTACAAGACAGCCAAGTCAATCGTTGTATATTGTGATAACGTACAAGACAGCCAAGTCAATCGTTGTATGTTGTGATAACGTACAAGACAGCCAAGTCAATCGTTGTATGTTGTGATAACGTACAAGACAGCCAAGTCAATCGTTGTATATTGTGATAACGTACAAGACAGCCAAGTCAGTCGTTACAAAATACAAATATTTAGAGACACAAGAAATATTTCATACAAATATATTTTTTTAGTCAGTTGTTGTATGTTATGATAAGGCAATTTCTTCAGGATAGTTCAGCGTAAGTAAGAATGAAACACTTCAAACAATATAGCAAATCATCATTCTGTGCAAACACAGTCTTGCACAACGACTTTTATTTTATTTTTTTATTTTTGCATACTGAATGTTGACATGACTATTTACTTTGTAAAGTATTATATTATTTTAATTTATTGTGAATGAGAAGACTATGTAGGTCACTGCTTTTTTTTGTTTGTTTTATTTTTTCTCTCAGTTATTTTTAATCACGGTCTGGCAGTTTGAGTAATTTATGCGGCCTACCTCAATGTCCTTTCTTTGGTATTGTTCGTCGAATCGTTGAGCTCCGAGTTGAGCTGCGCGATTACTGACAAATGCGTGCACTGACTGGACAGGTCCTCTCAATCTGTGTGGTTCTTTCCTCAAAAGACCATTTCAGACACCAATCTAGATGGTCTTCACATGAAGTGACCAAGATTATGTCTGAACTTTATAAGAGACTGTGACCTCTGAGTTTGTTTCGGCCTTTCTTCTCAGAGTAGCCAGATAGGAAACGCCGACCTCATCTAGTTTAAAAAAAAAAAAACATGATTGACTTGTAAAAGTGTTTGTACAAACCTACTTACAGAAATAAAAATCATTTATCATTATCATTAACGTCATCGGCAACCAATTGCTAGACTTGGATCGTCAAGCAGGCGACACTACTTTTGTGTGTTCACTATGAATGAATGAATGACGCATTATGTTCAATAATCGTTTGTAACGGTGCCTTGTAACTCTGTTGGTGATAATACTGATAAAACGGTTTGTTCTAATAATTGATTGCTGATTTATTGTCTTAGTATTGTATACATGTATAATCTCGTGACTGTCATGAGAAAATGGCTTTTGAATTTTGCTAAGTGTATACATATTAATGCTTGTGCATTAATATGTATACACTCAGCAAAATTCAAAAGCGATTTTCTCGTATAATAAAAAGTTGCAGTAACTTTGAGATAAGACCTATTTCATATTACTATGGGTTCCAAAATACTATGTTCATAACAACAAAAAATTACAATAAACACAGTAAGAGAAAATCGCTTGTTGTTTAGTGTATACATATCAGTGCACATGACCGTACACTCTAGAATCTGGAAGAGTTTTGGTGATAATACTGTTTGTTATATAGAAATACATTTTATTTTGAGCATTTTTATTTGTTAATTACTTGCAGAAACTATAAATAGTATTTTGTTCTGTCCTAAATTAAACAACTCATTTGCTTCAAGGGATTTAACACAGTACTTATATTACTTTAGAAGTTGAAATTCTACGTTAGTGAATCTCTTTTGTTAGAAAAATAAAAGAGACATCATAATATTGTACTCAGCAGAATCACAGCCTCACATGCAGGTTCTCTCGTTTTAATTGCCGCACAAACTGTTCGGACAGACCGGTAAATACCTAATGATTATAAAGTTATTGACATTATCAAGTCATGGTCAAAGCAATGCTCGTGAAGAATTATATAAGTAGACATATAAATTGTACCGAAATTCACCACCATTTAACACCTTTTTTTTGTAAATGAGAGCACTTTTCTCTTGATGACGAGTTGAATCATGGTCGAAGTTTTGATTTGACACTTTGTTTACTTAAGCTTTGATCTAAGAACTAATCAATGGTCAGATACGATACAATCAGGCAGGCCAGTTGGCGTGGTTGGTTAAGATACCGCCTATAATGTCGCTGGTCGTGGGTTCGATTCCCATCCAGGACAAACATTTGTGTGCATGAACATGTCTGTTTGTCTTGAGTCTGGGTGTATTTATCTATATAAGTATGTATTTACAAAAAAAAAGTAGTATATGTAGTATATCAGTTATCTGGTTTCCGTAGTACAAGCTCTGCTTAGTTTGGGACCAAGATGACCGTGTGTGAAAATGTCCCAGGATATTATTATTTTTTATTTTAATCATTTTATTTATATCGAAAGTTTAAAAGTCAGAGGTCCTACTCAAATTCTATCCATAGTTTCATAGATTCCATAGATAGTTTCATATTAACGTCATTTACGTCATTCCAACTGTCATCCCATCATTCAAGAAAATACGGCGACTTATAACCTAACCTAATCTAAAATGGCCAAGAAAAGTATACAAGCTGATGTTATCGTCCTAGGACGTACTCTCCCGGGCATGGTGGCGGCGCACAAGCTGATGAGGAAGTTCGGCGACACCATGGACATCATGCTCTTAGACCTGAGCGCACCACCAAAAGCCAAAATACGCACTAAAGGCAGAGTGGCCTTCCTGGAGGTTCCTCATGATGAGTCTGACTCAGACTCTGAATATTTTCGACGACGCGATCGTGATGACTACACCGCCAGGCAGGTACTTGACAACGTAGCCAGATTGTACCTCCTTCAATACGCCAAAGATTTGAGAGTGCCCCTACCAGACTCGATCATTTATCCAGAAGGAGTAGAAAATTACGAAACAATATCAATATACCGAGACGAGTCAGATTCTAGTCTATCACCAAAAGCGTCATTGGAAAGGATACCTTTACAGAAGCTCTTTCAATATCCTAACGGAAGCACTGCCCAATTTCTAAACAACGTGCATGACTTTGAGTTCTTGAACTTATTCGAGAAATTTGAATTAAATCAGTATCAAACGTTCTTAGATAGAACTATGACAGATCTGTTCCAAACTAGCATCATTAACGTAGCTGAAGAGAGAAAGATGTTGTTGTACTACGACCAGACGACCATGGAGAAACATATTTGCGAGAATCTCATCTTCTTTACTTCGAGGGAAATAATGAGGATTGTCGTAAAATTAGTCTGTGGGGCTCCAGCTCACAGTGTGTCACTCCTATTCTATCTCCATCAATGTTATAGAACGAGTAGTGCTAAGAACCATCTCGGTGGATTAAACATAAGGTTTCGGGAAAAACTTCTAGGACACTGTAGAAAACGACTCTGGAGCAAACTTAAAAAAAGCGTAGCTGATATCACATTAAGAGGTATATCCATCAAAGGCATTCGCACATATTCTGAGCAGGTCATCTTAGAAACTATAAAAGGCGAGACTACTTACATTTGCAATTTGCTAGCGATGGCTCTGAGACCAGACCAACTGCACAACATCCAAGTAGAGGATAAACTGCTGTCAGAAGAAACTAGAAAAATAACTAAAGATATGAAACCTGGTCGCGCAAAAAAATTTCACATACAATACACGGATAACTTTTGGAGTAGACAGGGATATAGTGGTGATATATTCAGTATGCGTGGCCCCATCATCTGGGCGATGGAGAAACCCATACTGTCGACTACTGGCAGCTTGCCGAAATACTCAGGTTTGATTGGTTATCTGATGGTGCGAGACGATAACAACGAAAGTAAAGAAGCTGTCTTGGAGCAACTTGTGAAACTGTTTGGTAGTGAAGCGGCTAATCCTATCACTTACAAAGAGACACCTATAGCCGATGTGTTTGTGCCACGCTGCGGGGATTATGTTGCTCTGCGGAGGTTGACGAGCAAAGGAAGTCCAAAGTTCTTAGAATGGGGAGCTCTGGATATTTTCGGTGAAGGGGACGTGGCTTCTGCGCTGGAAGCCGGACATTCTGCGTACTTGAACCTGATGGGCTGTTTGCGACCTCAAGCTCAAACGTTCGATGATGTTATCGCGTGTGAGTGGCCGACGTTCCTCAGCGAAGGTCCCTTTGGCAGGTGGAAGTCGCAGATTAACGTGTACAGTAGTATTAAAATAACCATGTTTGCTGCTGCATTGTGCATCGGCGTCCATCTCTTGCGATCATACATGACCAAGTAAGGATGGGAGTTAATTATCGTACCTTTTGTAATACTTTTATATACTTTTTTTGGTTTGAATAAATGAGTTTTGCAATTAATTTGTATTTGCTTGCTTTTGGATTTAATTGAAATAAGGAAATTGTTTATTTCTGTATAAATGCAATCAACAATGTGGTAACCCAACCTATCAATATAGTTATTCAATAGGGAAGGAGTAAAAGGCTTACCATTAATGTAGGTCTGGTCGATTATATGAATGTGTGTGGGAAGTTTTGGCGAATAATAAATAATATTCGACTCACGGTTATCTATAAAGTATATTGATTCCTATATTCCAGAATCACAGTAGATACACGGTTACACTTATACACACAATATTCTTTAGAATGTGCAATGGATAGTTATTAAGAGGATTGTGAAGCTGTAAATTTTTATACAAAAAGCGATAGCGTTTTTCTCCCCGTAAACATAGTCTAATTTTCTTAATTTTTGGAAATGTTGTAGGTATAATGAAAAGCTAGGTTTATACGTTTTCATTATAAAGAAATATTGCATATGATAAAAGTTATTAGCATCTAAATATTTATATTTTTGACATAAAAACTTTCTCGCGCGTTTTTTTTTTATTATTAAATTCAATTGAATTACTAAAAACAAAAACGTACAGACCTAGATTAAGGTGTACTAAATGTAATGAGACCAAAACTTATCATTTTGTAAAGGTTTAGGGGATGAAAACGTTATTGCTCGAAACAATATTTCAGTACACACATAAAGTCACAGTATTTTTATCTCACGAAGTGACGCGCGCTTTACTTGTGGTAACTAAGTATACAAACACATACGTGAAGACGAGTAGCGTCAGCACATAACACCCGCATACACACATACATCCGACTTCGACATTTTCCGACTCTCTCAAGTGATCGGGTGCTACTAAAAGTGTCCTGACTGACGGACCATAGAATTTAACCCCACACAAGCTATGAGAACTAAACCGATGTGTGTGTCTAAGTCCCAGCTTCTAAAACCATAAAAATGACACCCATGATGAAAAATATGAAAATTTTCGCAGCCGCCATCTTGGAGTTTAATTTTGACCCGACCATCAACTTTAGCACCCTCAGAAACTATGAAAACGACACCCATGAATTTAAAATTTTGGATTTGAATTTAGATTTGGCCATGGTAAAAAAAATGGCATTGATATCTAACACTGTCTTGTAATGACCTCAATTGGAGTGACATTTTAAAGGCACTATTAGTTGCAGATGGCCAACCTAACGTATACGTCGATTTAGCATTCGAAGAAAAACTACGTTTGGTTGAATCGTATCTTGTGACGTTATGTATACAGTTTATGTTTCGATTTCAGGCATTCCTTATGGAACTAAAATATGACCCTATTTTAGGAAAATCGGTAGTGGACCTATGGTGGAGAATCAGTTCCAATTTTATTTGGGAAAGGGTCTTGAGTGCACACAATTTTTTTATAATAAGGCTTATTGACTGATTGATTTGCATTCAACGCTTACAGACGTGCTCACAAATGCATAATATCAATAAAATAAATTAACGCTTGAATAAACAGTGACCTAGTTTTAGTGTATTAGCGTGTTAAACAAATAAACATTATAGTGCTACCTAAGTTAAAATAATGGACTGACTGCGTAATATATTTTTACAAAGTGATAAATGGAAGCCCCTTTAATCGGAGCACGATGATACGACGCAGCCCTCCACCAACACCGACCCCGGTACCGACACCGGCTCCTACATCGCCCCAACAACCAACACAGGACTACGCGGCAGAAGAAAAAGTTGAGTCTTTGGATACCAATGAAATTCGCAACTGGATGATGTCAATTGAAAAATGCCTGAATGAAGTTTGTACCATTGCTCAGGACGGAAAACTGAACTCCGAACAAAAGCTGAGGATCAATTCCCTATCGCGCAAGGTAGGAAATGGTGTATCCCAGATGGCAGTATTCTACCAGGACACACAAAAGGCCATAGTGCAAAACTCACTACAAGCACTGAGAGAAAAACTAGATCTCACGGATTGCCTTGATAACTTCCGTAAAACAATCCAAGACAGCATTAAAGAAAATTGCGCCCAATCAACAAAGACAGAAAATATTTCTTTTGCTGTAATAATGAACAAAAATAATTACTTGCGCCCCAGTACCCTCAGCACTATCGCAATTTATCCTGATGATAAATTAAAAATACTTTAGAGGATTGCGTAAAACCAAAATCGGAGAAGTTATTATCAGCACCGAAACCAAGGAGGACATAGAAAAACTACGAAACTCGTCACAGCTAAGTAGTTCCGGCCTGAAAGTGGAAGAGCCCCGTGTTTGGGTCACAGAAATTCACACGTGTACCAAATTTCAACTTAATCGGTCCATTAGAATCGGAGCTAATTGGCTGTGACAGACGGACAGACAGACAAACAGTGACAAGTGATCCTATAAGGGTTCCGTTTTTCCTTTTGAAGTACGGAACACTAAAAACTTTACACTATAACGATTGCTTAGTTGTAATGTTGCTAATCTATCGTAACCATGTTCAATGTACTTACCTTCCTACATAAGTAATTACCTACTAGTAACTAGGTACATAAAATCCATCTATTTAATTCCCCCACTCAACATCTTAAGGACGTCGTACATATTCAAGCTGCGTCCTGCTTACCTTTGCCTGTAGACTATATTAGGGAATGTATAGAATCGGACGACCTTGAACCTTCTCACAAGGGCAGGGTCAGACAACCGGGTCAAGCACGATCATGGTGTGAGTCAGAAGAAGACACTCTTCCTAGCTAGGTTGACGATAATGGATACAAAGATAGGTGTGGAGTATTTGCGGAACAAATTCGTCCAGCATAGATATTGGCGCCGATTCCCTTGTTCACAAACTAAACTTTTAAGTTCAGTGCATCTTTTTCTTTCTATCTCATTAAGAAAAGGACAGACAATAAATATTAGTTTAGTCCTGTCAAATTATTAATCAATTGGCATTTTTTAATCACGTCTAAACTTGTTTATGGTGTATCTTAATTTGACAGGACTTAACTAATATTTATCGTCTGTCCTTTTCTTAATGAAATAGAAAGTAAAAGATGCACTCAACTTAAATTTAGTTTAGTTTGT
The DNA here is from genome assembly GCA_948252095.1 of Dicycla oo. NCBI lineage: Eukaryota > Metazoa > Arthropoda > Insecta > Lepidoptera > Noctuidae > Dicycla > Dicycla oo. The sequence continues at coordinate 33,407,740 of OX411711.1, forward strand.
GAACAAGGGAATCGGCGCCATTGTCTTTATTTCTTATATGTTTTTGGTTAGCAAGTTCTTGTCAGTGTGTTGCTGTACACAAAACAATAGGCGCTTTTTGAGCCATTAGCAAATACTTTGTTACCTAAATTTTTTCCACATCCATGAATGTATAAATAATATGAAAATGGATTGAATGGCGATCTTAAAAACATATGTAACACATTGTAGTACAATGATGAGGCTGCTGGACGCTCGCTGGTTAGTAACTACTATAGTACCTACGCCTGCAAGAAATAATGGAACAACTGTCCTAATTAATATTTTTTGCTAAGACATTTTTCTCAGGCACTTTATATAATAATAATAATAACCTGGGACATTATTCACACACGGTCATCTGATCCCAAACTAAGCAGAGCTTGTACTACGGAAACCAGATAACTGATATACTACATATACTACTTTTTTTTCGTAAATACATACATAAATAGATAATTACACCCAGACTCAGAACAAACATACATGTTCATGCACACAAATGTTTGTCCTGGATGGGAATCGAACCCACGACCTGCGGCATGATAGGTGGTATCTTAACCAACCACGCCAACTGGCCTGTCGATATGCTGAAAAAGTACTTGAATTTAATTAAAGTTAAATGACTATGGACTCGTAGGTCTCTGTCCTATAACTTGCAACTTTCAGTTACGGTAAACCGGGGTTACTTTGATACTACGGGGTTACTTTGATATCGACTTTCGACTTATGAAAAACATATTTTTGTAATATCTACAACGCCTTACTATCAGTAGTTGGCACTTCTGATAGTTTCTTTTTTAATAAGGCGTTGTAGATATTACAAAAATATGTTTTTCATAAGTCGAAAGTCGATATCAAAGTAACCCCGTAGTATCAAAGTAACCCCGGTTTACGGTAGTGAAAAGAACACCTCTGCCTAATGCTTCCGTGAATTATGTGTTATTAATTATATTAAGTGTCGGTGATGTAAGAGATGTTAGTTATACAATGCAATTCATCGAAATCCAATTAAAAACTCGTCGTTATTATATCTGTTAAATAGTTTTCTCAATTCAAGTTCCTACACTTTCATTAAACCTGTATTACTTTAGGGCCGGTTTTTTGATCCGTAGTTAACTCAAACAATGGTTAAACATAGTTACTAATGGTTGAATTTTGGCTAAATGTGAAAGGCTAAACATGAATGTATTCATGTTAGCTCATTCATATTAAAAAATAGTAACTAATGGCATAACTCAGAAATGTTTAGCCTTTCACATTTAGCCAAAATTCAACCATTAGTTGAGTTAACTACGGATCAAAAAACCAGCCCTTTTTTTCAATCAATTGTCAACCTCTAAATAAGTAGGTACCGGAAGTACTTCCGCGACAAAAACACAAAATGGCGGAGTCGGAAGAGGAAACGTTTTGTTTTTATTTATTAGACACGCTTCGAGGATCTCTAAACACGACCAATAGAGGGATATTACTTGTGAATCTTGTGATGATCTTTATTAATATACGATAACTTTACCATAACATTAATGAGAACATCATTTTGAACAACTTTTACTGTGGGACCAAACCTGAAACCGCGAAAAAAAAATCAGCTGTTCCCTACATTTTGACGAGTTTTGCGAACATAAATGTATGGGAGAACTGATTTGTTTTTGGCGATTTCAGGTGTGGTCCCATAGTAGAAGTTGTTCAAAATGATGGTCTCATTAATACCCCTAGAGTTATGGTATATCAAAAAATACATGTTGTATAGACAGTTATGTTTCAGGAATCTATTATTTCACATAGGGAAGTCAAAGATCAGCCTCGTTGTTCTAGTGATCGAAAGCGCTACTGCTAAGCATGAGGTCCTGAGTTCGATTCCCAGGTCGGGCTTAATGTTATTGGTTTTTTTATCTGGAATTTCTCAGTAGCAGCTCGTAGTCTAGATGTGTACCCGGTTGATGGCAATAGGCTCGCCCCCATTACATGGGACTTAAAAACATAACTTGCGAAATGTGGGTGTACTATAGGCACACCTCTACCGAACCCACGTCCCATTACTAGTGAAAAGTGCCATCCCCTTATCATGGTCTAACTCAATGATATTATAAGTGAAAAGACGGTCTAACTAGTGTCTATTATGTGAAGAATATTATGGTGTGACTGAAACAGAAACTTATTTGTATTCATTAAGAGCGTTTATCCCACGCTGGCTGGCAACGTCGCATTTCTACAGGTTTTTCGTGATTATTTTAATAGATTTAAATCAAACTTTTGTTGCTGTCCACTTGAACTGTTGCATGAAATGGAGTTCAACAATATAAGTGTTGAAGGGAAATGTGGTTACACGTCCTTACCTCGCATCTCATGTTTGGCACTCATATTATACTCACACACAAACAGGCTCACACACACTCACAAATACATACACACACATATTCTCACACGCGCTCACATACTCTCACATTTACTCACTCTCTCACACTCATACTCACACACTCACACAAATGGTGTATTTTTGTGTTACTTTCATTATATTTTTATTATTCTTATTTTTATTGTTATCCAAGTAGTATTCGGTATGAAGGAGCGGAGTCTCCCTATACAGGCATTACTTGCTTAAAGGGAGGCTCCAATCACTAATCTGTTAAGCCTAAGTTATGTTGGAGAAATAAATAATTTTTGATTTTTTTTTTATTTGAAACTACTTTTTTTTTTCAGCCATGCACTAGATTGTCGGTATTTATAATTATGTATGCTATTTTGTTACAGTTATTTTGGTATTTACTCAGTTATTTTGGTTTCTTGGTTTTTGGTTTCTCTTTTTTATGAGTAAATACCAAAAATAAAATTTTAAAAAAGATATACCAAGCCCAACAAATGAGTTATGAACCTTATGAAGCCGGCGAAATGGAGCACGTAAATAAACCTGTAGAACTGCGACGTTGCCAGCCCACGTGGGATAAACGCTCTTAAGCTAAGAACTCACGGAGCGATTTTCACCCGCGCCCGCCGCGGTTGCAGGCCCACAGCTTAATGCAAATGTAAGTATATGTAAGAAAATAATGCACATTTCACGATGCGTTTTACGCCCGCGGTGTGCACGGTACGCGCCTCTCGCAGTACCGGCGGGCAACTATTAGAATCGCGCGGGTCACTCGCAGCCTCGACGGTTTGCGCCCACGCGCTCTGCATCGCTTGGCGTGCGACCGCAGTGGCCGGCGGGGTGGGTGTAATAAATAATCTATAACGATACCTATCCTGAATCAGTGGACCATAATATTCTTTTTTTAATTGTTCTGTGAAGCAAGTATAAGGTAATAGCTCGTTTCTGGTGTGTGTCGATGGCGGTCTGGACCTCATCTGATCGTTAACCGCTCGTCTTGCGATCATCGCCCGCCAAGTTTGCGGGCGATGATCGCAACCGCGACGGCTGCATAACCGCACGAACAACCAGTCTCGTGAGTTTAGAAATAAAACAGCGGTCCCGCCACCGCGACCGGCGCGGGTGAAAATCGCTCCGTGAGTTCTTAGCCTTTTGTGAAGTTTCGTTTTGATAACACTTATCTCAGTAATAGGTGAAAATAGATATATAGAATAAATAGGTGAAGTGTTTTAAAGGTTCTTCACAGTGGCGTTTTCTAGAAACATGATTCGATATGAACAGTGTATCATCATTTAGTGTTATATTCGACACCCGGGCCACGATATGAATCGGTTGCAGCAGTAGGTATCTGTTGTGTTGTGCCATTGGTACAACATAACCATTTCAGTCCACATCATCAATCACCACACGTCACACAAACGCGTGACTACCACCAATCAACTCTATATTTCATCCATCTCACATAAAACTGCCACAAAATAAACTGAATTAAATAAATGGCGACATTCCATCACGTAACAATATGGATCGACCATTATAACTTGACATATCGGAGCGGCGCTGCTGACTATGGCAGCTGTCAAATAGAACGTCAGATTCCTTTTTCTCACTTTAGTTCGAAGTTTCGCCACGGTTCAAGTTGTACTTGGTCTATAAAATGTAATACACTCAGAGTGGGTCAGTATCAACACGCTATCCACAATAGGCCAGGCATAACAATTAGGCACACTGACCCAGGTTGCGCAAATACTTTCCTTTCAACACAGCCAAATAGATCATATTGTATAACAATTAAATATGGCGTACATTATAATTATCGTTTGTATTATTTAATAATATGAGTGGTTTCTCTTGCAGTGCGGTATCCCCGAAATGGTGGGTCCAGGACTCAGTTTTACTTTGACTCCATCTACGTTGAGCATTGCAAACATTTGCTTTTTAAATGCTTCCTCCATGTTACTTGTGGATCCTTCGAAAATACGACACACTTAATTTTTTCCTGGATTCATTTGAAACCGATATTTTGCACTCGTATTTAGGTCGAAGTATCGCATCGGTAATGCACTGCACAGCCCATTATTCAACATTCTCTTGCCTTTATCCCAACTTATTTGAGGTCAGCGAAACATGTATTTTTCTTCCATACTTCTCTATTAGTCGTCATCTCGGTAATCACTCCCTTTCTAGCCCTATCATCTTTCACACAGTCCATCCATTCTTTCTTTGATCTTCCACTACTCGTATAGCCATCCACATTCATACTCAAAACTTCTTGACGAAATGTTCCTCACTCCTCCGCATCACACGCAACCAATTTCCATACAACTTTTCAGTCACCGCTGTTACTTTCAGACTTCCTATTATATACTCATTTCTTATTCTATCCATTCGCGTAACACGACATATATCACAGACTCTTACATTCTCATCTAAGCTACATGCAAATGCCTTTCATTCATTCCTTCTGTGGCCCAACATCCATACAAGACAGCAGCTCTAACTATTGTTTTATAAATCTTTCCCTTAAGTTTAAGGGGAATGAGGGAGTCACAGATTGTTCCCGTGACCGGCAGGGCCTTTCATTCATTCCTTTTGTGGCCCAACATATGGATGTTGGGCCACAAAAGGAATGAATGGGACGCGTTCAACCGGCGGGCTGGTCTCCGCCCCAAGGAACGCGCCCACACCGGTGCCCCGTAAAGGGCCATGGGGGCCGCACGACCCCCGCATAGAGCCTCCGGCAGGAGGCGCTTGGACCCCCTAGTTGGGCAGGAGCCACTTCAAGACAGCCCCGGCCCGCTCCACTCTGGGAGCCAAACTTCGGAAATGCTCCACGAAGTTCCATCGACTGTCGAGGACGAGTCCCAGGTACTTCATCGTCGTCTCGACGCCAATGTGAATTCCTCCTACCGTTATATGGGAACCCGACGGTGGCGCGTTCCGAGGACCATGAAAACACTTGACCTCGGAGGGCAATCTGACCTGTGTTCTATTTTCCTGCTGGCATGATGACAATGACGGAAGCTATGGTGTGGCCGTGTTCCATTTACAGCCTGTTGATTAACATGATAGCCATACCATAATACTATGTATTCGTTAATTTGCAGCCACTGTGCGTACGACGGCCTATGCAGTGAATAGTCGTAACAATTGTCATCAGGATGCCGTAATTGCCAACTGTGGTTGTCATGTGAATACTCGCCGTTCTTCCGGGTAGTCTCCTTTATTTAAATATAATTATCAATACTTACAATATAATACACAAAATACCTTAATTCTTCCAAAGTTCTAAACAATTTCACGAAGAACTTCGCCACTTGTTAAATCTCCCAATTCGTTAAACTCAGCTGATTTTTCCTCTCTCGCGCTTCATTACGGTGAGATTACTCAATCAAGTCGTGCCAAATGTTGTATTGTTTTCTAATGGTATACAAAGGTTTACAAAGCTACATTCCTCTCAACTCTTACCCCTAAACCTGGTAAACCTAACTATACCTCCAAAATCTACTCCGATTTTAATAATGAAGAATTTGTTATGTCTTTATTCCACGATTCCACTTAGGTACCTAGTAGCTAATGACATAGATGTACCACGTACACTTGCATGATGTATTATTAGTATGCGTGTTATAAACGCACAATTTCCAGTCAAGACCAAGTGTCATGCTTGTATTTCAGGGAAACTGCGCTGCGCTGGCGCCGCGCCGTTGGCAACAATAGCAAACAAACGAGTAACAGTCAACAATATAAGTACTGTGGAATGATAACATTCTGGCGGAGCGTTGCGTAGCGTTAGTACCTCGGTACCCGTATTACGTATCTTGCAGAAGCCTAGCGATAGCAAAATTTGCGCAATAATTGCTTTTCAATCGCAAATCGGTATTATGTATCAGCGATAAGTCATACTGATTTGCGATTGACAAGCGATGGAAAAGCAATTATTGCGCAAATTTTGCTATCGCTAAGCTTCTGCAAGATACTAATAAGACTGCGGGGTATATATCTACCCTACTATCATCGGCCTAGCTTTTTCCCAACTATGTTGAGATTGGCGTGCAGCTGAATATCAAAATTTTACATGGAGCGTCAGGCTATCAAACCTCCACAACAACCCAGTTACAGCTGGATAACGTGTATTTACACCATGAACAAAGCAAAGTCAATCATCGGCCTTAAATATGCGGCCTGTGGCAGTCAAGGATAAATAATCTCTCTCTCTCCTCACAGAAGTTGAAGAGTGACATTTTCTTGTACTACAAGAAAATTTGAATATGTGATAGATTTAAGAATTTTCAGCATACCTTGAGCAATCAGGCCCTGGATACTCTGTAAAATGGCGAACTTTTTAATATAGCTGCAGCTTCAGTTTTTCTCATATTAGTAGGTAGGTATGCTGTTTAAAGGAATAATTCAAGGAGTACTAAGGTCAGTGATTACATCCACATAATACCTAAGTTTAAATTGAGGAACATTCAAAAATGTTGCTCAGTGCTCAAATGACTAGAACCAAATCACTTAATTTCCTCTTATCGTATCAAAAGGGCATCTAACAAATACCAATTGAAAGTGAAAACAGATATTTACTTACACGTATTACATACTTACACGTCGTCACTCAATTATAACATGCACATAATCATAGTACTACGTACTAAATAACTAAGATAGATACTCCATTTTCTCTATTCAAATCAGCTGAAAAAAAGTACCAAGTCAACATATATTTTCCTCGTGACTGCACCTAACTAAGCCAATAATGGCCGAGGCACAGGATTTTTTATCAATTGAATTTAATAATACTTATCCAATCGAAATAAGGTATGTTTCAATGCTCGGTGATTGCCCTTGGAGCATCGCAGCGCAGTTTTCTCTCGATCACAAAACATTGAAATATATACCTTATTTCGATTGGATAAGTATTAAATTAATTTTAAAATCCTCGGCCGTCCCAACCACCAGTGTGCTTCGGCCATAACAGTGACAATCAAGTTTTGAGGCTGTTATTCAATTAATTGCTACGAATAATTAGTTGCGCGTGGGACGATGCGAATATACTCTAGTGGTGCGCAGTGACCAAGACTACGATGATGGAAATATCAGAAGACCAACTTTGAATAGGTATTTAGAGAATTTCATGCACATGTAAAAACTGAATGAGTTATATCCTGCGGAAAATTGTCAACTCGATCATCAATCTGCTAATCAACGATACTGGCAACATCAATTAAAAATACACACAAATCTGGCTTCGGTGTCTTGACTATAAAAAATACTCGCCTCTTTGGTCAACATCCTTGCTCATAGTACCAAGGTTGCCAGCACCTGAAACAATAAGGCCTACTAGCAAAATTGCGTAGAACAGCATACTCTACCGACTACAGAGTAATGCAATCTAGCGATCGCAGACTATTGTTACACTGTGTAGGTAAACGTTTTGTGTGACAACCATTACGTACAAATAGGTAATTAGAGAATTTCATGCACATGTAAAAACTATCATATTCATGCACATGCACATGTAACTGCAGAAAATTGTCAACTCGATCATCAATCTGCAAAGCAACGATATTGGCAAAATCAATTAAAAATGCACACAAGTCTAGCTTCGGTGTCTTGACTATAAAAAAAGCCGCCTCTTTGGTTAACATGTGAACGAAGATGGTTCTTCTGCTTTATCTGTAATGTGGATGTATGCACTTAAGTATGGAGTAGATGTGTGAGGACGTGCGCTTCATATAGAGGTCGTAGGCCTGACGATGACGTGCCGACCTATTTTTTTGACAAGGACATAAATGTATGACGATGGAACTGTCCTAGGATTAGATGATATTGATGCAAGTGTTTCACTGAAAGTAGAATTGGGATGAGCACTGTGGACGCTGTCAATTTCTTTAGTTACTTAGTGTAGCGTTTTTAGAAAACAGACACCTAAAGGAACAAATAAGTTAGAATTGCATCGTATTTAGTACTTTAGACCTAGCAGATTGAATGAACCAAAATGATGGAATTAACTTGACCCATGAACATCAACCCGCAAGAAAAATCTTGGGCAGAGGCAATGCCACTGCCCATGATTTTTCTCTTCTCTTGACATGTCATGTCGCACGTTTAATAATAGACTGACCTAATTTAAAAAATCTCAACCATGACTTGTCTTACAAAATGGCTTATAACTCAGTCAAAAAGCATAAAAATAATGAAATAATGTATTCGTAGGAATAATTCATGAAATGATTATTGAAACAGAAATTGTATTTTGACGAATTTCTTTGTACGCTTAACTCATTTTGGACCTGAACTGTAATCGGGCCAACCCGTCATACTTTTCATACAAACGCTCGTACGTGATTATAGCGTTTTAACATATCTTTCTAAGAAATTTTTGAACTAATACGTATTTTGTGCACTGTATCTAGGTTTCTATCAAAGCGAAAAATAAAAATTTTGAGAAACAAATTCAGTATAAGCCTCCAAAAATCTGCTTATTTGCACAATTTTTACCTGAACTTTGGCCGTTCATACATAATGTACTCATTTGTAAAAGTAACGAAAACCTAACGGTAGAAACCTCGCGCATGTAATGGAGATTCTAAATAACAAAAATTTATTTCACAAACTTGTAAGGCTTGCTAAAAAACACGTATTTCCTGGAACAAGTTTCATAAAATTTCCGCACACTATTTTTCGTTCAATGTTATCGCGTTCTCACTTGCTTGTTAGTCAAAGGGCGTTGCGCTGGATGAAACAACAAGCTTTTCGACGGGCCGGGCAGGGCCCTCGATGTGTGGGCGGAGATAATATGGTGTAAATCAATGAAGTACGTATTAGTAAGTGATAGGAAAATCATTGACCACCATAGAAGTACCATAACTTGTTTGCCTACGTAAAGAAGGAAAGGTCACGGTCTGTTGACCGTGGCCTCGACACTCACAACAGCTGACAGTGACAATAGCGAAATATATTGAAGTATCGAACTTTTAAGTGTAGAAAAGTTAACAATTTGCTGAAAGGTTTTCTCAGTAACGCCTTACGTGACTATCATTGGCAGTATTTGTAATAATTTTATATTGTTTATATACGTATATAGTACCGTGATGGCGAGTTTTAAAGCCCACAATTGGTAATTGCAGGTACTGCTAGGTGAATAAGATGTATGAGTTTCAGGACACAAGAGTGCTACTTAGTGTGGGGACAATTTTTTTAAAATCATTGTTATAGTGACTTTGGATGATTACGATTAGGGTCATGGCTCATCTCCGCTGCCGCGAGAAATCAAGGCACAGTGAATAGAGCTCCGGCGGGATCTCATGGCGAAATGGAGAGTGCGACTGTCGCAACCCTGTGCTGAGCACGCCACAATTGCGGCGATAAGTCGCCGCAATTGTGGCGTGCTCAGCACAGGGTTAGGCCCAGTAATTTCGCCTGACGCAGGTCCTCACCGGACACGGTTGTTTCGGGAGGTTCTTGTTCCGGATAAGGCGGGAGGAGTGTTACCATTGTGTGGATCTCCCGGAGGACACGGTGGAGCATACGGTGGAGGTCTGCCCGGCTTGGGCGGGGAGCACCGCTCTGTCCTCGCGAAGGCGACGTTTTCTTTCTTTCTTTAAGCATAATGCTCGCGAAGGCGGTAGCGAAACGCGTGAGGGAGAGGCAATCTTTGCGCCCTCTCGCCCCTAGTCGCCGCAGGAGATGTCCTGGGCGTCGGGAATTGAGAGCCGATTCCCGGCCACTGTAGGCGTGGGCTTACGGACGGCGAACAATGGGTACGTCGCCGTCCGGTAAGGAAAAAGGCCCGGGTCGACGGCGCGTTGTGGTCCACGCGCGCCTCAAAGAGATGTCAGCACTAGCTGATCTAACTGATATGGTCCGTTTGCAAAACTTTTTTTTATTTTCTTATTTGCCCCCCAAAAGTGACCCCCATATTCAAACTTCACTTATTTACGTTACACATTCGTGTTTGGGTCACAGAAACTCATACGTGTACCAAATTTCAACTTAATCGGTCCATTACATTCGGAGCAATTTGGCTGTGACAGATGGACCGACATACAGACAGACACACAGATCCTATAAGAGTTCCACATTTTTTTTTCTTTTGAGATCAATACATTCCGGGCATTAGGTATAGTTAGTAATAAAAGGCGATTATACTGCGAATGAATATAAAGTCTTCTGCTTCAGTCTACGTCCCTCCTAGCCAGGCATCAAGTAATCTATGTTACGGCTAGAATGTAACTAGGCTCTAGAAGTTTAGTAGCCATAATTACTTTGTGTGATTTCAGCCATCAAGCCATATGATGGTTCTTTCCAACCGTTGTGTGTTTGAAGACTTCTGCAAGAAGATGACCGTTACAAAGTTCCATTGAAGCTACCAGTGTCAATGTTCTAATTGGTACGTTCTATTAACTTTTATAGTCACCGCAAATGGTAAAAACACTGGCAACCACTAAAAACGTCGCCTTGTATCGACCGTGGTTTTTACGAACAATCTGTGGTTCACCAATCAACTGAAACTATGGGAATATAGATAACAATGCGGCTGATTGCATAGTTGGACTCATGAGACTATACTATAACGGGAAATAATGTCTACAACTAACTTCTGGTCTCAAAACAATCATTGTGATTGGATTTATTACCTACTGGGTGCTGAACCTCCCATGTGATCAAAGAATATAGGTACCAACACGTACACAAATAGGGCAATTTTAACCTCTTTCGTGCACCTTGCAAACCTGTGCGCCAGCATATTGCATTTCACTGCCAATACCTTACGTTCCCGTATCTGAGAGGTTCTCGGTGGGTGACCCAGTGCCCCAGGTACTTGAATTTGGTGACTACTTCAGGCATTCCTCGAAGTCTGACCGGTGGAACGGTTTTCGGACTCTTACTCACGCCTTGATTAAAAGTAGTTCAATCTTCTTACCGGTGAATTTTTCATGTGGGCGTGGATTGCCGAAACCGAATCTATGAGGAATAGCGAAAAGTACTCAAAGGAGTCTCGGGTTCGATTTGGATGCGACACTGTAGAATGGTGTATAAATTGCATACAGTATGTTTTTTTTTTAAATCAACAGGTTCGATTCCTGGCTAGAAATAATCATTTTTCAAAAATCCAATGATGCAGTTTTAGTTTTCATCAAAATCAAACCCGAGACTCCTTTGAGTACTTTTCGCTATTCCTTATAGTTTCGAATTTGACCCACGCCCACTTGAAAAAATCAACCTGTATACGTAAGGACAAGTGACCCCATGTATCTCTCACAGATACCTATGAGGGTGTTAAGGGCTTTGACTGGACGAAATGTTTCTAGAAACTTTGACATGCAAACTGTTAAGTTTGCGTCTCTAACACCGTGTATAGAGAACTTCTTATCCCTTGCTTGAGTCGGCACGAGCTAAGTTGTATTATTAATCTGTGGTAATATCTAATATTACAATATGATAGCTGTCGTAAAATTTCCCCGTTGGCATAATTTGTAGGGGAACTGACTCATCAATATCTTCACTCGAAGACGCCCTTTATTGTGCTTAATACTCTCTATCTAGTATATACCTACATACATATCCATAGTATAAAACAAAGTCACATTTCGTGTATTTATATCACTAGTTGATAGGACATTTACTTGTAAAAATAATAAACCATTTTAATTTTTAACCGACTCCAAAAAGGAGGAGGTTCTCAATTCGACTGTTATGTTTTTTTTTGTATGTACAAACGTACGCAATTACACAAAAACGGTTGGATTCGATTTGGACAATTCTATTTTTGTTTGTCCTAGGTGGTCCCATATAAATTTTATTAACTTTGCTTCGGTAGTTTTTGAGTTAGCTTCAATAATGCGTATTTTCCCACGTAGTATCTGTGGATGATATTTTAATCTATGCGGATAATGTTTTAATAAGTTCAGCTATTACTTACTGTTATTTACATTGCACGTAGTGTATTCGAATTTGTGTGGGGTAGGTACCACAACTAAAACGAGAAAAAAAAAATAGTAACAAATAAAACCGACTTCCAAAACAAAACACTACAAAGTGAAAAATAACTTTAATTTCGGAAGTCGGTGGCAAAAATCGAAAATACAAAACCAAAGACACCAACTACCGAAATTAAGTTGTTTTTCACTTTATAGTGTTTTGTTTTAGAAGTCGGTTTATTTTTTTTTGTAAAAAGTTTTTTTTTTCTATGTGTGACCGCTAAGATTATAGGCATGAAAAAGCTTAAAAAAACAAAATTAAAAGTCATTTATTCAAACTAGGCTGAAAATCAGCACTTTTCGAACGTCAAAATTACATAAGACAGTCCCCCAAAACGCACGCCCTTTACCACTTCCTTAGAAAAGTTAACGATTTTCTTCAACTATTTTTCTTTAGATAGAATGGATTTTGATGCGGTTTTACCATCATTTAGGGCATTTAGAGACGCTGCCGGTTGCGATGACGTTGCTGGTTGCGGTGACGTTGCAGGTTGCGGTGACGTTGCCGGTTGCGGTGACGTTGCTGGTTGCGGTGCCGTTGCTGGATGCGGTGACGTTGCAGGTAGCGGTGACGTTGCCGGTTGCGGTAACGTTGCAGGTTGCGGAGACGCTACCGGTTGCGGAGACGCTGCCGGTTGCGTTGACATTGTCGGTTGCGGTGACGCTGCCGATTGGGATGACGCTGCCGGTTGCGGTGACGCTGCTGGTTGCGGTGCCGTTGCCGATTGCGGCGCCGTTGCTGGATAAAATAAAAAAAAAAATTTAAAAAAATCTCTTTGGCTATACTATTTGTATCTGGCTGGTTTTGGTATCATTGAAAGTTTAAATTTTAAAGAACATAATTCCAAATTCAAATTAGGAAAATGTGTGATTTTCATTTGTTTTTCGTACCGTCAAGATGAGTGAATCTAATGAAGAAATTCGATACATTTTAAAATTTTACTACAAAAAAGGTAAAAATGCAACGCAAGCCGCGAAAAAAATTTGCGATGTTTATGGACCTAGTGTAGTGTCTGTGAGAGTAGCACAAATTTGGTTTAAGCGTTTTCAATCCGGAAATTTTGATGTCAAAGATGCACGTCGCTCTGGTCGCCCTATTACGGATAAAATGGATGCCATTTTTGAAAAAGTAGAGCAAGATCGGCATTGACACAAATTGAGCACGGATGCTGCTACATGATTCTTTCTGAAGGTCTGATGATGACCAGGTAAGTGCTTATTGGACTTCAGTAATGGAAATAGTTAGGATAACCTGGCTTTCAACATTTATTTAATTGAACACGGATGCTACAACATGATACTTTCTGAAGGTCTGATGATAACCAGGTAAGTGCTTATTGGTCCTCAGTAATGGCAATAGTTAGGATGACCTAGCTTTCAACGTGTAAGTGTGACGGCCTGGCTTATTGATACGAGCTACGGGTGTGGTGTCAAAGGGAAAACATCTCAAAACCTTGGTCAAATTCTAGTGCAATATTTATAACAAAACTGTTAACTACTTATTACAATCAAATATTCCAGATTTTACTAAAAACTAAAAATTACGAAATAAAAAATTATTTAAAAAATTAAATCGACTTCAAAAAGAAATAAACTCAAAATCTTTCACACAGTCCATCCATCGTTTCTTTAATTTTCCCCTACTCATAGCCACCGATATTCACACTCAAAACTTTCCTGACATTATTTTCCTCATTCCACGGCAACTCACGGTTAAACCCATTAATTTTTAAATAATGTATACCGCATTGTTAATAGTATTTTAATGAACTGAATGATAGTTTTCTGATAGATATTAAACCATCGTGTCAACTGCCCTAGCTTAGTTACAGTGACCAATTCGGCTCGTTCCAAAGCTTTCCTGCCCCGTTTGGTCGGCGTATTACTGTGAACAATTGTGAGTAAAGGCCAGAAAGTTAAAAACAGGCTCATTTATTTTAAAAAAGTGTGATTAATTAGAAGCGAAAAAGTTTTTAGAGTAAATATGTAAATAGGTGGCTAAGTTGCTTCTGGCTAAGTAATAACAGCCGCTCGGGTCGATCGATCAAGGTTGTGGATGGGTGACCATCTTTACATACCGAGACCCCTCCTCGGAAAGCATGTTAAGCTGTTGGTCCCGGTTGTCATTCTTGGATCTTTGACAGTCGTTACGGGTCGTCAGAAGCCCGAAAGTCTGACAACCAGTCTTATCGTGTTACCAAGTAACTGGGTTGCGTAGGTCAGACAGGCAGTCGCTCCGTGTAAAATACTGGTACCTATTCAGCTGCATCCGTAGCGGTTAGACAGGAAGCCGACCACAACATAATTGGGAAAAGGATAGGCAGATGATGAAATATGTAAGTAGGTAGATACATGACATCCTACTGACCATAGCACATGACAACCCTGCAACTCGTGTGGGAAATGTAAATATTATACGTTCGTTCTTATGAAGTTAGCATTTTGTTATGGAGTGTCAAAATAGCAATAGTATCGTTGTAACAGTTTTTATTACGTTATTTTAACGTTTTATTGTAAAATAACACGCTCGCTTCGTGTAGTCGGTGTATATGTTACCGGCTATCTGTATAATTCGGGTATTCTATACGAGTACATACCAGGACAGATGGCGTGTATACCACCTGTCATGCCTCTGGTCGTGGGTTAGATTCCCATCCAGGACAAACATTTGTGTGCATGAACATATCTGTTTCTTCTGAGTCTGGGTGTAATTATCTATATAAGTACGTATTTACAAAAAAAAAGTAGTGTATGTAGTATATCAGTTATCTGGTTTCCATAGTACAAGCTCAGCTTAGTTTGGGATCAGATTACCGTGTGTGAATAATGTCCCAGGTTATATTATTATTATTATTATTAAAAAAATCAGCTGTCCCATACATTCATGTTCGCATAACTCGTCAAAATGTAGGGAGCAGCTGATTTTTTTTCGCGATTTCGGGTTTGGTCCCATAGTAAAAGTTGTTTGTTATCATGAGTACAATCATGTGTTTAAGTATCGGTCACAATTATCAGTCACTCTATATAGGTTGAATTTTTTAAGTGGGCGTGGATGGCCAAATCCTGAAACTATGAAGAATAGCGAAAAGTACTCGATGAAGTATCGGGCTCGATTTTGATGAAAACTAAAACTGCATCATTGGATTTTTCAAAACTCAATATTTCTAGTCAGGAATCGAACCCGTTGATTTATATTACACAGTGTAATTAATTTGTAAAGTTATGTCTAACGCGAATGATGCAAAAACTATCAAGCGTATTTTTATGAAACCTTTACCATTTTAAAGACAATTTAATTATTTATCTATTAGTATACGTGTTTTACGAAAATATTATTTGTTTTATGTATAATTAATTAATAATGCGTCTAATTTGGGACAGCGATCCTTGATGGTCGAGTACTATTACTGGCTGGACGTACGCAAGCTAACCACTCAAGGTCATTGGCATCTATCTGCGTCTTAACAGGTAACTACTAAGCAGCCCCAACATCTCACAGTAGGTACCTTTGACACCATTTACGTATCTACAAAATTAGCTCCATTTATCAAACAGGGGCTGCAGTGTCCACATAGATAGCGATCGCTTTTACGACCGAATTTGGTAGCAAAGTCCTAATGGGGTGCCTAGACGGTCAAAATTGCATGACAAACACGAAAAAAATACATTCTTGTCAAGCAATTTTGGCCGTCTAGTTACCCCATTAGGACTTTTTCAGTCGCGAACGATTTCAGGCGTAAAGCGATCGCTACGAATGTCGAGACTGCATGCCCTGGTATCGGTGTTGGTCCTACCAATTCAGATCTAACTAGGTACCTATAAGAAAAAGTAAAAACTGAACAAAACCAAAAAAACTAAAACCACAGAAAACACAAGAGGAAAAAACCGGCCAAGTGCGTATCGGACCATGCACAATGAAGGCTTTAAAATTATTTATTTTAAAATTATAAAAATATATATTTGAAACTCTCTTCAAGCCCTTTCGTTTGTCATGTCACACGGTACCTACGGTTTGCAATTTTTTTTTTAATTTTCTTATTTTCCCCCCAGAAGTGACCCTCATAGTCAAAATTCATTTATGTATGTACGTTCGTGTTTGGGTCAAAGAAATTCATATGTGTACCAAATTTGAACTCATTCGGTCCGGTAGATCGGAGCAAATCGGCCGTGACAGACAGACGAACAGACAGACAGACAGACAGACACACATGAGTGATCCTATAATGGTTCCGCTTTTTCATTCGGACGTACTGAGCCCTAAAAAGGTACCTATATAAAACAAGACACCGTAACAAAATTACATCGATTTTCGTATAATTGGAGTTACACGTATTCTGAATTATTTATAAGTAAGTATGCCGTTATTAAGCCGTGCGCTAAACGAGAAAATAGAAGTTTTATTGTTTTGACGTCTATACACGTCATGCGCATCTGAAATACGTAGTTAATTGTCAAAATACATCGAATAGTTTAGGAGTTATGACTTTATGAAGAAACAGATGAACATACATAGCCTGTTAAAATCATAAGCCACCGGATTTGCCGTAGTCGGGTGAAAATATAAGTACGTAACTACCTAGTAGATAATGCACTCCTTTCCTAGCTACACAATCCACTTATCTTTTCTTTGGTCTGCTTATTCTGATAGTTCCACGTTTTTATAGGCACCACTTTCTTTTTTTCAGTAGGTAATATAATGTCACAATTACTGAATTACTCACAATAAATATTTTTAATCATGACTACGTTCACCTCGCTCGACCTAGGTCGTCGTCGGTCAGTCGCGACATAATAGGTAGGTACTCGTACTCGTAAGTCGTAGGTTAAACTCGACCGAAAGTAAATAAAATCATGTTAGTTTTACGTTGTATGTTGTATTAATTAATTACCCTAGTGAACACTAAAATTGAATGAAATATCCCAAAAACAAGTTAAAGTTACCTTTTTCTTATCTTTTATTTTAATCTGGATCATTACTCCGTCAATCTGGCTATGACTGATGGATGAATGATGATAATCTTTTGATTTGATTTAAATTAGTAATGACGTACTTAACGTTAAATAGGTCACAATAAATCAAAGCGTAATTACTAATTAGCGATGCTTTAATTACCTACTGTTTCTAATCCTAACATATATTCCTAACTACTTATTATAAATGCGAAAGTAAGTTTGTTTGTTTGTTTGTTACCTTTTTACGACTAAACCACTGAACCGATCATCCTGAAAGGCTTATACGTTGTCACGTGTACAGAAACGGACATAGGATACCTTTCATCCCGAAAAAAAATACTGTTCCCGAGGAAAACAACAATACCGTTCTTATGTTGATGGTTGGCGCCAGATGTCTTTCGAATCATGATTAATAGAACTTTCGTTTTTTTATTTTTATTTAAGTAATACATTTTGTGAGTCTAGAGTGTCGATAGACCGGTTTTTCATTTACTATAAATGCGAAAATGAGTTTGTTACACTTTCGCGCTAAAACTGCTGAACGGATTTGGATGAAATTTGGCACATAGGTAAACTATGACCTGGATTATGACATAGGATACTTTTGATCCCGGTCTTACGTTCCCGTGGGATAATTTCCGACAAACACGCGGGCGAAGCCGCGGACAATAGCTAGTTAAAAATAAACTGAAGAATTCTCGCCATAATCATTGGTAGGTAGCTACTTACACATTAGTAGCCTGATGAATTTAATTCATATTTTGACGAAAATAAAGAATCTTCACTCTTCATAAATAACTTAAGTAGCTTAATAACGTAAGTAGGTATACCTACCTACTTAGTGAGGATTTCACCAATGAAACTGAACTCGTACAGCATATCTAAACCGCGTTAAAGAGCTGTCAGTGTCAAAATTGTTATGGAATATTGACACTGACAGCTCTTGAACTCGGTTTAGATGTGCTGATCGCGTTCAGTTTCATTGGTGAAATCCGCAATTAGTGGAGCAGAAAATACAGGTCCTCTTAAAAAAGGAGCATGCGTAGAAATGACTACGACGACGTTTATTAGTAGGTAGGTAATGAATGAATGACAGGACCTTAAGTGCGGATTTCAACAATGAAACTGAACGCGATCAGCACATAAATCACGTCTAAGAGATGTCAGTGTCATTTTTGAATATTAACACTGACAGCGTTTGAACTCGGTTTAGATGTGCTGATCGCGTTCAGTTTCTTGGTGAAATTCGCACTGAGGCGTTCTACACAGGGTGATTAATTGAAATGGGTAGTTTTTTTTGTCTATGATTGTCCTCAATCAATCAACTCAGCCTATCGAAATCCACTGCTGGACACAGGCCTCTCCCAGGCTGCGCCACAACACCCTGTCCTCCGCCTTCCGCATCCAGTCTGACTCAGCCACCTATTTAAGGTGGCCGGTCCTTCTAGTTGGTTAGCGTCCCACACTACGCTTGCCGAAATGCCGATACACGATCTCCACTCCAGGACTCGTCTGCTCTTCCGGCCATCGATCCTTCGACAAACATGGCCAGCCCAATGCCACCTCAGCTTGCTTACTCTGCAAGATCCTCTGATTGTCCTACTATAATATAAAAGCCTCTTCTTAAACAAAAAGGGGTCGAGCATTATTATTATAAATTATACTTTATGAAAAACTACTGACACAGTGTGCTACAAATAAATGCTGTTCTACAAAATGCGCTTAAACTCGCCACAAAATAATAGGTCCGTTTTGACATGAGGGTGTCCCTCTTTGTCCCGCTATGTTTGTCTATCTTTAGCATATGAAAAGATATGGGCTATCAAAACGGACCTATTATTTTGTGGCGAGTTTAGTGACTTATAGAAAATGTGTAGGTACCTACCTACCTAAGTGGGCGATAACAAAACAATGTTTTGAACTAGGTACCACTTAGTTCTGAAAAACGTAAGGATATATTGTTTGTTGAACACATTTTTAAATAGCTTTAATCTTTAATATGTAGCTATTTATAATAGTTTTTCAAAGTAAGGAGGCATCGTGAATGAAAATTTGCCACAGAGACGTATAAACTATGGAATTATGTTTTTATTTCCAAGTAAATGCATAAGTATCTAATGTAGAAATAAATTTTGTAGTCCACCTAAAGTATG
The DNA here is from genome assembly GCA_948252095.1 of Dicycla oo. Taxonomy (NCBI): domain Eukaryota; kingdom Metazoa; phylum Arthropoda; class Insecta; order Lepidoptera; family Noctuidae; genus Dicycla; species Dicycla oo. Next base: position 33,427,215 of record OX411711.1, read on the forward strand.
TTAATAAAAAAACTTGTTTGCTTGTTGTAAAATACTAGGAAAATTGGTAATAATATACACAGAGTTATACTTACAAGTGTTTGAAAGCAGTGCACGTAGTTTTGAGGTCAAGTGTCCAGCCTCGGAATAACGTGTTACAGCATTTCAATTCAGACAAGCGACGTAATGTAAAAATCATTGCCAGGCACCTTTTAAAAATGAAATTAAAGCCCTTTACATTTGAATTTACACAAAATACCCACAGCCCACAGAAGCATATATGTTTGGTTTTATTTTGTCAGCTTAGTTTATCCTACAAATCCTACATATATATTACAGAAATATGAAAATACTGATAGTGATGGAAGATCATTTAATAGACAATAAATATTTTTAAGATTTGGTGTTATTATTAAATTTACTGATCACCAGTCACCGGTAGGTAAAGATTGATTATCTGATATTCGATAATTATTAAAGAAAACGGCCATCACATAATCTTTATACACCTTTCCTTGACATTTCCATTTTATTTTCAACACTAACTAACCGGAAATCAGGAAATAGTTACGTCTCGCCTATTCAGATAGATATTTTTTTTTTTATCTAAAATTATCAATTCTCTGTCTTCCTTATTTCTTCTTTTCAGAAGAAATATACTTCCTATTTAGTGCTTACTTTATTGTCATATTGTTCAAGATGAGCTCTGGTGACTGCGCGATGGATCGCACAATGCATCTCGCCTTCACCCCGGGCCCGGCTTTCCGATTCCGACATTGAAACAAAACATTTTTTCACATTGCGGTTCTGTCAATATAATTCGGCCGATTTAAATATTTAACTTGCAGTTCTAATATACTATAGTGCAATGTGCTCTTATAGTGGGTCGTGTGTAGCATTGTTTTGTCCGGCAAAACGTTAGGTTTACTTCGCGGAACGTCAGTCGTAACTAGTCAGTCGTAGCTCCGCAGCTGAGATTGACAGCCAGTGTTGACGTGCGCGTAACGGCTACGAAATGTCATCTAATATAATTAGCGATACATATGCAAACGATACGAAGTTGAACAGTTTTAGTGCATTTACTGATAAGAATTTGGCGCCAATAAACGGGAGGTATAGATCGAAAAGTTTGTCGAGTGATAAGTTGAACAAAACGAATGCGGATCGAGCGGCAATATTGGAAGACATTGAGGACCATCATGTTTCAGAGAAGTCTGAGACTCCAGGCTGTCTAATCGGCAACAGAGTCTCCGAGCAAGGAGGTCACACAACTATGAACGGGTGAGTTTATTGTTTACAAAATACTGCAACTAGTGACATAAATCCGAATTTTAAACAGTCTCTTTGATGACCTCTGACAATATTTTGACGTGCGATGTTGTTTGTATATCCACAATTCTACATATTTCTCTAATACTGGAAGTTCTTCACATTCGTTTGTTTAATGTAAGTCACATTTAATAATTTTATTATTTAAGATTAGTAACACCGAATTCTAACTATAAAAGATCACCTGATAACTTATTGATATTCCAATAAACTAAGTTCTTATCATAAACTTCAGATGTGAGTTGATTGATTCCTTAAAATATTTGGTAAGTCAGCTAAATACTTAATTTATTATTTATACCTTCTCATCATTAAATGCAGTAGGTATTAGGCTAGGTAAGTACCTAGGTACTACATTTTACAATTATTAAAAGTTTTACTTATATATCAATAATATGCTAGCTATAAAAGCTGAGTTGTTCTACAAATGCATAAACATTTTTGTTTCAAATGTTATTGTAAACAATAATACTAGCTCTACTTAAATACGAAGTAAATAAAAGTAATTACACAAGTGAATTAAAATTACCATTCTCCATAGAACCAACATCGTAATCAAGAACAATTTATCAATTGTCCCGTACGTTTGGGTCGAGTAGGTATTGTAGTTTTATGCAGGACAGCTGATAATTTTTTCTCGATTACGATGTTGGTCTCTTACAGAAAGTTGTTCAGTTTGATGGTCTGTGCCTTAAATCTAATCATATCAAATTGTTCATTTGTGATGCATGGGTGACATACAGGTGTCCATTACATAATTATACAGTATGTTAACCAACAGAGGGCGTTCCCGTTAACCCGCAATAGTATAGCATCCATACATGCTAAAAAAAATATTACCATTCGAAAACAAAATAGTTTTTATTTTTTTTAATATTAAAATATTCACTAAAAATGTTAAATTGATACGTAAAAGAAACACTCTGTACACGCGTACTTGAAGGACGGAAACATCGCAATTTAGTTTTTATTTTTAGTGAATATTTTTATATTTTTTTGAATATTTTTAGCATTTTTAGTGAATATTTTAATATTAAAAAAATAAAAACCATTTTGTTTTCGAATGGTAATATTTTTTTTAGCATGTATGGATGCTATACTATTGCGGGTTAACGGGAACGCCCTCTGTTGGTTAACATACTGTATACTTAATAATGTTCATTCCATGATCAGCCACTTTGGCAAACAAATTATTAAAATTTGACCACACCTTTCTGATACACCCTGTAGAAAACCTACACTAAATGAGAACAATATTTTTATAATAATTATGAATCATCACTTTCATCATCATCACTGAAAAATCATTACTGAAGTATGTAGGTACCTAATAAAGTATTCATTTTTATCTTATAAAAATCCATTCAAGTGGTTTAGGCGTAATCAGGTAACATAAAGACAGACAGACAGAGTTACTTTCGAATTTATAATATTAGTAAGGATGAATACTATCTTCAGTAAATAGTTACTATTAAATAAGTCACCTTAAAAACAACAAACCTATTCAAATGTAACCGCTGTACACTTTTGAGTAGTGCCAATGCACCTTACATTGACACTCCTGAGTTCTATTCACCTTGTCAAAGCCGATGTGCATGTTTGTAGACAAATACTGGTATAATTTGTTATCATAAAAATAATCTGACATTCACGGTAAGCCTTTCATACTCATCAAATAGATAATGCACTTCACATTTGTTACGATGCACTTATATCTTCAAAATCATCATTCAGATAAAAGTAATAGTATTATCAGACAATCCAAATCAATTAAGTACATTTAATTAATAGTAATTGACAGATAAAGATATTTATGTTATCTTTTACGGACAAGTGGTCTTATTACGATCACAGAACACTATTTACTCTTTGATGGCCTCTGGGTAGGCCTTCACTGCTTAAGTTTATTTCATATCAGTCAAATTGTTTTATTGAAGTTTCTTTTTTACTAATCTATGGTTGAAATCAGTCAATTACCTAGTACCTAATTATTGCACTATTCAATTGAATGTGGAAATTAATATTTGTATTAATAATTAGTCAATCAAGAAAAAATAATTACTTCACAAATACAAGTTAACGGCACACAAAATTGTATAAACACAGTATTTATAATCGTTTAATAGTAGTCTACCTATTTGGTGTGAAGAAACTAATTGTTATATAAGTCAAAAGGTTGCAAGGCTATTGATTCATTTAAGAGGATTACAGGACCTAAACGCAAATAACGCAAGTTTTATAATGCCTAAAAGTATATGATCTACTACAGTAAACAAAATTAGAAAATATATGATATTCTTCAGGATATATGCTAGTTAGATAGTGTGTTGAAAACATAATACAACTAATTTGATACGATAGAAAAAATCACGAACATACCTCTAAAAATTTCTTTTAACTATTAAAAACCATACTAATATACATGCAATCATCCAGAATTTTTTTGTCAGATTATTCTACAAGCAACATATTAACGTGATAGTGTTTTAATTTTTTAGTCTAATCACTAGATTTTTTGTAAATCGATAATTGCTTCATATTTTGCAATAAATTACCAGCGTTGTGTCATCGCATCGCGCTTCTCTTTCTTTTCTATGCAGTCCGACAGTACATGTAGTCCCCTTAAAGAACATTTAATAATTTCCCTCAGGTGTACACAATTTATCACTTGAGCAAGTGGAGCAGTATTCTTGTTTTTTTTATTATTATTATTATTTCAAGTTGAATATACTTTTACAACTTAAATTTTATAAAATGGACAGGGGGCAGGAATTATAAAAACCGGCCAAGTGCGAGTCGGACTCGCACATGAAGGGTTCCGTACCACCATACAATATTTTTAACACTACACAGTTGGGTGATAAGTTCTGTCACATATTATCATGTGTAAAATAAATTATATATTTCCATTTTTATTATAATAATTTATATGGGAAGTTAGATAAAAGTACACAGTTTTACAAGTATATTAGTTTATTCGAAATTTCCTCCCTGATTTTCGATACACTGCTCGTAATCTGCGAGGCCAGTCATAGTTAGAATCCAATAGGACATTGAGGTCCACTTCAGCCACTGCTTTGATAAGCAGATAAGCTTTAGCGCCTCCAAATTTTTATGGGGTTTTGCGGAGGCTTTTTCCTCTAAATACTGCCATAATTTATAATCGACTGGAGGACGGTCAATCTTCGTCACTGATAAATCAATATCATGGGCGTCCAAACAGTTTTGCGTACTCTTGGCTTTATGAGCCGGTGCAGAATCTTGCTAGAATACCCTGTGACGATTTGTGAACATTGTTCGTTTAAGAGGCTCTGCGAGGTTTAGGAGAACCGTATTTTGATACACCAGAGCACTGGTTTTCACACCTTTTTCACAAAAAATCATCTCAGTGGGGCCCAAATACGACACTTCAAGCCAAAGCATCACCGGTGAGGGATGATGGCCACTTTGAACGCGCGGGAGACGCCTGCTCGCTTCATCACTGTTGTGAGCATACACATTGTCATCTTGCTTATTAAAGCTCTCTTTGACTGTAATTTTTTTTCATCTGAAAATAAGATTTCGCGGTATCGGATCGTTGAAGCTTATTTTTTTTCAAACGAGCATTCAGGAGGTCTGCTGTTCTTTTACGGTCAGCCCGTAGCCCGAGGTCTTCCTTCAACACCCCTTTTTCACCTTGGTTCTGTTTAAACCCATGTTTAAACCCACCCAACTATTGGCACTTCAGCCAACAGTTCCAGATTTCTTTGAAATCGCGCCTATCAAGGCTATCAAGCTCTGGTCACCGCTGGATTGCGAACCGTACGAGATTGACCACTCCTCTCTGTCTTCTATTCTTGAATCTTCCTCGTATCGTTTAATAGTGTGATAAACTATGATATGATAAAATTGCAGCGTATCCCACAACAATGCAACGTAATTACAGCGACTCTGTCTTCTTTTTGTGTCCACTCCATGTTGAAAACTAAAGAAAAGCCTACAAAGACCTATGTTTTTAAAATCGTGAAACATTCAAAATTCGAACGTAATTTGTTGTTTTTTTCATCTGCATTCCAAATTAAAAATTCGTAACCTATTACAGTATTTATGAACCGACTGTGTACATATTAAAAAAAAAAAAAACTAAACGAAGAATCAAAAATATCTTTCTATTTGATAATGATACTGTGAATTACAGAGTTACTTTTTGCAGTTGCAGTAAATCGCGTTTTTAGTATTTGTTGATTAAATACAGTATACCGGGAGGGCTGAAAAGTTTTGAGCCTAAGTACTTTCAAGTGTCATTATTTTCTCGCGCTGCATTTACTAATTTGCGAATACCCTCTTGCCCTCTGTAATATATACAGTTTCATGTCATTAGCATCATTACGGTTTTAGTAATGAATCCGTAAACATCATCATGGCCAGCTGGCGTGGTTGGTTAAGATACCGCCTATCATGCCGCAGGTCGTGGGTTCGATTCCCATCCAGAACAAACATTTGTGTGCATGAACATGTCTGTTTGTCCTGAGTTTGGGTGTAATTATCTATATAAGTATGTATTTACAAAAAAAAAGTAGTGTATGTAGTATATCAGTTATCTGGTTTCCATAGTACAAGCTCTGCTTAGTTTGGGATCAGATGACCGTGTGTGAAATGTCCCAGAATATTATTATTATTATTATCATGTCTCAGTCATCCGTGGCCCATCCCTAGGCTCAAAACTTTTTAGCCCCCCTGGCTGAAAATAAATAAAAAGGAAGGCTGAAAAGTTTAGATACAGCCCACTGACAGACAGGCGGAACGGACCCGAAGGATATCCTAAAAAAGTATTAATGTTTAAAAGGATTAAATTTTAGTCCTTCTTAGGGTTCCGTACCTCAAAAGGAAAAAACGGAACCCTTATACGATCACTCGTGTGTTTGTCGGTCTGTCTGTGCGTCTGTCACAGCCAATTTGCTCCGAATCTAATGGACCGATTAAGTTGAAATTTGGTACACGTAACGTAAATAAATTAATTTTCAATTTCGAAGTCAATTTAGGGGGGCAAATAAGAAAAAAAAAATGTTTATCAAACTGTACCGTGTGACATATCAAATAAAAGGGCTTACGGTGATGAGGGTCTCAAATATATTTTTTCTATAATTAAAAAAAAAAAATGTTATTTAAAAAAAAAAGACGAAAATTGACCATTCCCCCCTTATCTTCGAAACTACTGAGCCTAAAATTTTGAAAAAAAAATACAGATACAGGAAAACCTATAAGAAGTCTGTGGGCTTAAAATAACATGGTAAATCTATCAATATTGTGCGTACAATCTTACATTTCCAGTTGGAATGTATGGGAGAACATGTATTTTAACTACAATGTTAAGTTTGTTCTGGGGATAAATTCATACCAACTACGGAACCCTTCATTGTGCGTGGTCCGGTACGCACTTGACCGGTTTTTTCTATCTATCATCGTTGATTATCAATATTTCACAGTATAAGACATTATTTTTTAATGAATTTTAAACAAAAGGAAGTAGGTACCTACTGTAAATATTACTTTGGAAAAACAAACAGCCAGTCATGGTCACTGTCGAGAGAAGTGAAAACTTAAACGTAAAACTATGCATATGATAGCATGTCTCATGGCACCGCGTCATCGCGAACCCGTAAGATTTCTCCCTACCAAAAATCGCTCAACGCGTCTAACTAAAGATATCTTTGTAAAAAAAAATATGGACTGTACCTTTGCCTGTAATAAAGATCTATAAATTAAATTAAAGGAGTTTTCACTTCAAAAACGAAATAACTTAGATTATTACTTGCATCACCATCTTAAACCTATCATAAAAAATCGTTACTTAGCTTCATTGACATCTTGTTTCCTTGACGTAAAAATAATAAGGACAGGCCATTTATGCTATAATATTATTAGGCTATAAATCGTGAAGGTAAACCCTAGTTTATGATTATGGGGATAAGTTATACTGTAATTCAATTTAAGGTTCTCAATCAATCTGCCTAGCCTTTTCCCAACTATGTTGGGGTCGGCTTCCAGTCTAACCGGATGCAGCTGAATACCAGTATTTTACATGGAGGGACTGCCTATCTGACCTCCACAACCCAGTTACTGGGTAATACGATACCCCTTGGTAAGACTGGTTGTCAGACTTTCGGGCTTCTGACGACCCGTAGTTCGACTGTCAAAGATCCACGAAAGACAGCCGGGACCAACGGCTTAACGTGCTTTCCGAGGCACGGAGGAGTCTCGGTATGAAAAGATGGTCACCCATCCACAGACCAACCCCGGCAAGCGTAGCTTAACCTGATGGATCGACCCGTGCGGCTGTTATTACTTAGCCACGAGCTCCTGTCAATATAATGTTTCAATTAAGTATATATAGGTCCCACGGCCCGCTTTCTCACAGGTCAGGCCGCGCCAGGCCAGGCCGACAGACCGTGGCTTGGCGTGACTTGTCGTTGCCCGTCCGTTCGAATGTATGGGATGATCCATGGACGCGACAGGCATGGGCCTCGACGGGCCGTGGGAACGCGTCATTACTAGAATTTGACGTCATAAATGTATTTTCAGAATAATATAATAAATTCTATGCTTATCGCTGACCCAGTTTTCAAGTTGTTATCGTGTTTATTTTGTAATGGTAGTAATTAAATAGAAATGAACACTATTTAGAACAAACCAAGTCATTGCATCAAAAGACCGGACCTTCTAATGAACTAAGATTCCAAGGAATAAGGGCCTAGACAAAGTGGCATTCTATCATCGATGACGACGATGGAAAAGTCAAATGTATAGGACTGATATAAGCTACCGAAAAGCAGTCAATAACGTTAAAAGACGTAGTAAAAATAAGAAACACTTTGAAAGCGATTTACACTTGTCTAAGTCCTCAGGTTCTTTAAGGTCTAAGCAAAAAGTATATATAATATTCCGTTTTCAGGATTGGTTCAGTAAATGTAGTAAAGATATTCTATTTCACGAAGGCCGTTCGGCTGTAGTAGTGACGTATCCCGACAAACGCGCTTGTGTGTGTAAAAGTGGGTAACGTTAGCAAAGAAATCTGATATACTCGTATATTCAAGTCGAGATTTAATAATCGAAATAAAATTTTGGTTTTAAAAGTATATACTTTTTGTAAATAAATTAGATTAGGTTGCAATAAATACAAAAATATTAAGAAGATGTAGGCATTTAATTAAGCAATGGTATTACAGAATGGAAACGAAACAAGTAGGACTATTCAGTATTTTCAATCACTATCAGATAAATTTTCGATTTCCGATTCCGTTTTGCTGTCGTCAGAATCATCTTGTACCTGCATTGATTATCAATTCAAAATCGAGATCAAAATATTTCAAGTAGTCTTTTTCAATTTTGTCAACATGATCACAAGTTTTCTGCCACGTTTCACTGCTAACTTGGCCCAAACTTTCATTGATTAGTCTTTCCGTATGCGTCATGTTTTGCTCGATATTTTTAGATGCGACGTAATTTTTAACGATCCCCAAATATTTTCACTCGCATTTAATTCTGGGTGATAGGGGGGAAGGCGTAAGACATTAAAACCCTTGCTCTTTGTAAAATCGTCAATCTTGTTTTTTTTTGCCCAGGTGTTGTTTCGCACGTGTGTCGAAAGGACGTAGCTCTCATCGGTGTAGACAATGGGCCGACTTTGAGAGCGGTACTCTGTTATCTTTTTAAATATTTTAAACGCCACATTTGTATATATCATGACCAGTGGTCGGAGTAGGTAGAGCTGTTTGGGGTGAATGACCGCAAACATTGATGTTAACATTTATATGCCTCTGAAATCCCGGGATTTTGAAATTGTCGATTGATTTAAGTGAGTTAATATGGGTAAGTAGGCAGTTATGAGCAGGTAGTAGGTGAGCACACAAACAGTATATACTTACTTATATACACACACAGGGATCCTGGAATGTTGTTAGAGGTAGCTTCGTGAAATATCTATTAATTAAGTAAAACTGTTAGAAACAATACTAAATATACTTTACTGCACAAGGAAATATTATATATTTCTATATTATTTTTTATAATATTTGGCATATCCAAGTTATGTCCGCATGTCGCAAGTAGCAAAAACAGCTCTACCTACTCCGACCACTGATCATGACATTCATTTTGACAGTTCAACAACATTCATTGCGTTATTGACGTTGTTGAGCAGACAAATTTTTCGAACATATGAAGCAATGCATTAGCAATATGCTTCAAAATCATTCAGATTGTGATTGATAGTGTGTGTTACGCATTTAGGGTGTTATTATAATTTAAGAGGCTATTGGTAGCTTTCTGATGGTTATATATATTCCAAATATAATAATTATGTACCCTGAGAAAGAACACACGGTCCTCCATTCATGTATTCAGAATTTTATATGATAACGCCTTCACGTTCTGTCAATGATTTCTACGTAAATCGATTTCAGCTGTATTGGTTCAGCAAACTAGAATTCCAAACGAAAATCTTTGTCAAAGAAAAGTTCAGATACTCGTTAGCCTAACTTAAAACTACGCCTAAGCCTCTTAATATTCGTCACCACTCGTCAGTTTGCTAATCTATAGTAAATTAACCTCCAAATATTCTCATAATATTGACGAATATTGACGAATTAGTCCTTCATATTATGTTAGAGAACGATAATATTGATATAATTAACGGTTTGATGTATGAATCATCATTTGTACTTCTTGCGTACCTGACTGGATAGCATCTGGTCTGTCGACTGATCTAATATAGGCCGAGTAGAGGCCATGGGCTTAGTTACTTGAAATCACTTTGATGACTAAAAGCCTATGTGGATTTCACCAATAATAGTATCATTTTTATTATTTAAAGTATAAAACACAACGTACCTCACAAAAACCTCAATAACTTTGTCCTACGTCTGAATAATCCATAAAAGTCTAAAGGCTGGAGCTGAAAATCCCGAATTTTACCAAGAATTATAAACTTTTGAATGTAGATGCCATCGCACTTGATCGTAGTGTCAGCCTTGCTGAACAGATACTTCCAGAGTCGCAGTGTGGTTTTAGACCTGGCGGAGGAACTGTTGACGGCATTTTCATAGTGAAGTAAATTCAGTAGAAAAGCCTCGAACAAAACCGTCCTGTGTACATGTTTTTCGTTGACTTATAAAAGGCTTTTGACCGCGTGCCACGCGCTGCTCTTTGGGTAGTGTTGAAAAAGGCTGGATCTCCTGAGAAATTCGTCAACATGATTCGTCAGTTTCACGACGGCGACGGTATGAAGACGCAAATTCAACATGAAAACGATTTTTTAGACCCATAATTTCACATAACCAGTGGTGTTAAGTAAGGCTGTGTCATGGCTCCCACGTTGTTTACGTTATCGGCTGTGTTGAATAATGCACTAAAGCATAGTGTTGGACAGATTGATCTAAACGTCCGTACTGTTAAAAGTGTCTTCGACATTTCTCGCTTCAGAGCGAGGTCTAAGACATCTAAGGTTCCCGTACTTGACGTACTCTATGCCGATGACGTGTGCCTGTTAGCTGACTGTATGGAAATAATCCAAATCTATATGAATGATCTTCAAGCCTCCTGTTGTAGATTTGGACTAGTAATAAAAGCGTGAAAAAGACCCAAATCCTAAAGCAGCCACCAAGGGTTTGTGACGCTGACAGCTCAACCGTTAAGCTCCATTCTGAGCCACTAGAAGAGGTATCTCACTTTAAATATCTTGGAAGTCAAGTCTGCAATGACAACAGGCTGGTGTCTGAAATATCCGGCACAGATTGCTAAAGCAGCCGCCACCAGAAACCAGTTTTGAGACACTTAGCTAACGTATGTGGACCTCTCACGACCTGAAACAGCAAACTAACACATGCCAAGCCAATATATGCATATGTCAGACTTTAATTCTGCCAATACTCACATACGCCGCAGAAACCTGGTGTCTCTAAAGAGGTGATATTAAAAGGCTGGACACTTTCCAGCCACGGTGTCTTCGGTTTATCCTTCGAATAAAATGGCAGGATCGTGTTCCCAATTCGGAGGTGCTAAGGCGCACTGGAATGATGAACATGGAGGCGATTTTGATAAAGATCCAATTGAAATGGTGTGGTCATGTACAGCGCATGGATACCAATAGACTACCTAAAACCGCTTTCTACTCAGCTCGCCCTAGGAAAACGTACACGCGCTACAAAAATGTCCTCAAACGTCACCTTACGACCTGTGGCATTCCCGTTGGTCGATGGCAGGAGCTTTGTCAAAACCGAGAGAGCTGGCGCATTTCAATCCACAAAGCAACTGAATGCTTTGAAACAAATCGTCTTGAACACCTAGACAACAAGCGCCTGATACGCAGAAGCCGCCCAAAGCCTTGTTATACATACACATACAATGATGCTCATCAGTTCTTCTGTACATGGTGTGACCGGAATTTCAAGACCAAATTTGGTTTTGCTAATCATCAGACAGCTCACGAAAGAAAAGAAATGTAGTCGGGGTCGCTAGGGTGAAGAGATTATATAGGTCTTGATTGATTGATTGTTACTTGATCGTAGCGACCGAAACTATTTATTGTGTAGCATTACGACTGCTGACAGTGATGTGTTTGCAGTCCCGAGTTAGATTCTAGGTGATGGAAAATTAGGGGAATTTTTCGGATTAGGATATTAGTTGTGAGGATTATAAGATATTAGATTTAACTTTTTTCAATAAGACTTAAGCCTTCATTGCCTTACGGTGGGTATGGGTATCATTATCCTATATGCAACGCCGAGGGTCTAGGGTTTGTTATGACATTATATGTATAATTGCATCTTTTCTTATTCGACATTCGATTTGACTACCAATAGCCGTGCGAGCGATGTGGCAAAACAGTTCCAATGATGATCTAGATCAATCGACTCTGCGTTGATCGTTCTATTGTTAGGTCTCACCATAGATAACCCCTTGCATAGTCTCACATACCACTATTGTTATCATAAGATGTAAGAATCGGCGACAAAACTCTATACATCGTCATAGGACCAACCACATATCAACTATTAGGTCCTTACATTATGAAATTGGCGTTTTGTATGGAAAAAGCAAAACGATTTTTTTTAATGAAATTATTTTAATTAATCAATCAAAGTATGTAAGTACCATTGTTATCTATACACTTTCGCCATTTTATCGGTAGTTCATTGATTCCTTTGCTGAAAAAATTGTGGGAGCGAGAATCAATAAAATCTTTGAAGGCGGTTAAGACAGCCTCATCGGAATTGAATTTCTTTCCTTGCAAGAAGTTGTCCAAATTCCGGAAAAAGTGGTAATCTGTTTGCAAGGACCGGCGAGTACGGTGGGTGTCGGAGACATTACAATCGCAGCTCCTCTAATTTAGCGACTGTCTATTGTGCAGTGTGTGGTCTTTGTCCTGTAGCAGCAGTGGGCTAGAGCAATTGACCAGTCTCGGTTGTTTAACGCCTAGCTTTTCAATCATGGTTTGCAATTGTTGACAATACAGATCTGCCGTAATCGTCTGGCCAGATCTTAGGAAGCTATAGTGGATGACACCAACACTGGTCCACTAGACACTTACCAGTACATTTTCTGAGTCAACTTTCGCTGGGGGCAGGATTAGGCCGGTTCTCCTGGGTTCAACCATTGTGACGAGCGTTTCCGATTATCGTACAGGAGCAATTTTTCATCACAAGTAATGATACGATTTAAAATCCCCTCGTTATTGTGACGGTTGAATAATGTAACGCAGCACTCGACTCGTGTTTGTTGGTTTGCTTCACTCAATTCACGCGGTACCCATTTTTCGAGCTTTTTCACTTTTCCTATTTGTTTCTAGTGAATTAAAATTGTTTTATCACTCACACCGAAGCGTGTCTGCCGTTCTGTAGGTCAAAATTTCCAGAACGAACACGTCGGAACCAAAAACGTATCGTGTTTTCTTTTACGGTAGCTTCCCGATACACATCGTTAATCCTTCGAGATGTTTCTGCGGCGCTGGTGCCACGGTGGAACTCGTATTCGTAAATAACCCGATATTTTAAGTTTTCCATTTTGTGAACAGAACGATGTCAAAGAAAAATCAAATGGCGCGAGATCCAATGAATCGCTAAATTGGAAACACCAATACACAAGCCTAAATTTGGAATTCCTAACCAAACGCCAGATATTTGAGATCAAAGTGGCCAGTTTGACTAAACACCAATTTCATATGTAAGGACCTAATATTACCTACATTAGGTTCATTCTTGATTCTCTTTGCACGCACGCGCACGTTTATTTGAAACACCTTAGAATGAACGTAATTCATTTGTTTTATTCCTATTGGAAAATGGAAACTTATCTAGAGGATGTAAAAAGTTATTATGATTCTCGATTTCTATGGGAAGTAGAAAGTTTACCATCGGAAGTAAGTAATACTGCTCATGCTCACTCTATATGTGTATGGGGCGTAAATTGTGCCGGTATACATATGCGGTTGGTCCGACCGCAATGCTTGACTGTCGTAAAGATCTACTCTTTATTGGTAGTAGAGATAAAGTTCCTAGGAAATGATTCATGATAGATGAACTATTCGTTCATTCATGATATTGACATAAGAAAATTAAAAATTCCGAAATAATTTAATTTTGAAAAGTATTAAAGGAGATAGGTTATTCGCTTTAGAACATAAATATAATTACGAATCTCAATCTGGATCATAGTTTTTTTTTTGAGTTATCATCAGCCATATATTCTTATGTTCTACCTTGCTGAAATGTCTTGAAAAGGTTTTTTTTTGTTTCATTTAAGTATCTTAACAGTATCACATGCAGCATAATTATTTAATCAACTGAGTATATGATTATGTACGGTGACAAACAGATTTTCACATGTTTCACGCACGTACTCAAGTGAGGTCATCAAAAGACAGCTGCTTGCTCGTCTTCTTTTGTTATTTAATAAAAATGACACAACACAGACCGTTTCGAATAGGATTTGTTTACTTTAAAAACTATAATAATATTTAATGGTACATTTTGGACGGTGATAATGGTCGTGAAAATAGATTTTTCACGTGAATACATCATTGGTGTGAAAAATATTGTTTTTGCATATTACCACCTACAGTCTAAACTTCTGAACTAATATTCAAATGATACGTAATGGGATTCATCTTCAATCCAAAATGGCGGCACGCCTTTTTAGGCAACGTAAAAATTATGCATCAAATGGCTAAATAATTTATTTGGTTGAATTCTCTAACAATCCACTCTCACTACTTCATAGAGCCTGTACAATATTCTGCCGTTTTTCGCGGATTTGATTAACCTGTCATGTGAGATTCGACTCAATGCCAAAAAACATTAAGATAAGCCTTTCCATGGTAGTGCAAACTTTTTTATTAGAAAACTATACATTATATTGTAGCCACCCTCAGTTTATAGTGAGGACTCCAGAATGTCTAGCGCCCCTTCTGTTCCGACTTCGGCTCTTTCTGTGGAAACAAGGTCTTTTCTCCCAAGATTTTAGAGTTAAAAGTGCTGCTATCGATATTATAATCAATAATATTGCATTTGTTTAGTTGACTCTTGAATACCTAGTTGATCTCACTTCTTCATGGCAAACCAGCACATTAACAACTGTTGAAGTACCTACATAATATCGTAGTGGCTACGTCCAACGAGGTCAATAACAGACCCTTAAATTATCAGTTCTAATGTTATAAGTATGAGGTTAATTAAATACTAGGGCTATCGCGAAGCGATGGGTACTTTGTACTTCATTAATAGAGGACATTACTATTCTGACACGAACATGATAGTGAATATTTACATCGACATCTGCATAATATATGTGAGCTATGTCTGATTCTGCTGAAGAATTCAGTTTTAAAAAAATATCATGTCATAAATACCAGTACATTGTTATTTATTCATCCATTCCTTATTTATCTCTTAGTACTTTGGTCCTTCATTTCCCCCTGTTTCAAAAGGTGATTTTCGATTTATTGAAGTGAAAACTTCTTTAGGCGCGTTGAGCCAGCGGGTTTGCGTCACCGACACGCGACATGCTATGCATGATAGTTTTACGTTTAAGTTTCCACTTCTGTCGGCAGATGGGGGACTGCCTAATTTTTTTATTATTATTCAAATCACTGATCGCAAGTTGCTGCTGATCCGTCAAGAACCTTTCCTCAAATATTTAGTGAAGCGCGGTCAAAATAAATACTAAGCCGTTCTTTTATTAATGAATCTTCACGATTTAGCACATGCTCACGATCACGCCTCATCAATTAAAATAGCATACGTTTCACACAATTACTTAGATCAACGTGCGAACTATGATAGGCGCTAATTATACACAGATTACGTTTCCACACGATTACCTACGGAATAATTTGGTTTCCTCATCTCGTAGTTTTTGACAAACATTGTTTGTGGGAATAAACCAAAGTGCTTATGTGGGTACTTTTTATTTTTTGGATAAACTAACGTATTCATGTTTTGTGCACTTTGTGCTGACGTTTAGTTGGCATTCGAACCTTACCCCAACATGTTTCTTCTTCGCATTATTGTTGTTGTGGCCAATACATTTGTTATTTTAGTGACCATTTCCTTAAAATATTACGCACAAATATGGACACGACTGAAGCAGAAGCTGGGCAACCTGCTGCCTTAATACGCGAAGGCCTAAGTCAGAGAGACGTAGCAAGAAGATTAAACCTGAGTCGATCAGCTGTACAAAGAGTTCATCAATGTTGTCTAGAGACAGGGGAGACCTGGTTCTGGTCGAGGGCGTGTAACAAATTCACGAGATTACCGCTTCATTGTCGTCGTCTTTGTGGAATCGGCATCTTTCTGCTGTTGACCTACAACGTCGTCTCCGAAAAAGTCGTGGGCTGTCTATTAATGGCAGGTAAGAGGAAGGCTTAGAGAGGAAAACTTGAAGCCACATAAGCCAGCCACAGGCTTCAAACTCAGCGTAGCTCATATAGGCAAGCCAGGCTACAATTCGCTAGACAGCATCAAATCAAATCAAATCAAAAGTCATTTATTCAAACTAGGCTGAGAATCAGCAATTTTTGAACGTCAAAATTACATAAGACAGTCCCCCAAAACGCCCGCCCTCACCACTTCCTAGTGCTTTAGCTGGGGAGAAGAAGTGGCGCAACAAACTCCACAGCAGCACAGCTGTCTGTTCAGTTAAAAAAAATTGAATCTATACAACACTGCGCATAATAATTTAGGTACATTACGCAACACAAAACATAAATTAAATTATTTGCTATAAGTAAGCTAGCACAAGCCAATATACCAAAAAAAAAAATCGAAAGCTATACTCAAGCAGAAATAAAAATACAAAACTAAAAACGTAAGCAGAACTTTATACCTAAATAAAGGCCTCCAGTAATAAAGGATGTGCCCACTTCTTTCGGCTTCATATACGGATATATGTAATATCCGTATATGGAGCCGAAACTCGAAGTCCCAAATGATAAACTAGGACCATCGAAGTAAAATAAACAAAGAGTTAATTACTAATAACAAAACAAAACCAAAGACAGCAAGACGACCATCTAAATTGGACTTTAGAGCAGACAGTTCGTAAAATTTTATGGAAATGGTCACTAAAATAACAAAGCTATTGACCACAACAACAATAATACGAAAAAGAGACGTGTTGGAGGTTGGGGTAAAGTTGGAATGCCAACTAAACGTCTCTGAGGAAAATAACTGTAAGCTGTTGAAGAGTAAGAAAGTACTAGCTGTAGTAAGAAACTCAAACTCAATTCTATTGAATTATTAAGAAGTTAGCCAGAAAAAATAATCAATTTGCCTAGCCTTTTCCCAACTATGTTGGGGACGGTTTCCAGTCTAATCGGATGCAGCTGAATACCAGTATTTTACATGGAGCAACTGCCTATCCGAGTTCTACAACCCAGATATTGGGTAAGACTGGTTGTCAGACTTTCGGGCTTCTGACGACCCATAACGACAGCCTCGATCAACGGCTTAAAACGAGCTTTCCGAGACACGGAGGGATCCCGGTATGTAAAGATGTGATGGATGGTGACTCATCCACGGACCGATCGCGGAAAAAAAACCTGATCGATCGACCCGTGCGGCTGTTATTACTTAGCCACGAGCCCGAAATAGGAACAATTCGATATTGTTACCGATAGGACAGTGCAATGTAAAAATCGATCCTCGTCGACCCTGAATATAAAGGCATATGCTATAAGCAAATATTATTATTAGGTTATATTATGCATCATGCTGGTTATTTTTTCTTTATGAGGAAAGAAAGAAAGAAAATACGTTTAAAGACAAAATAAAAGAACAAGTTTGAGGAAAATATGCGTCACATTCACGCAAAACAGCATACTGCCGCGACCCCATAAGAGACAGAGCCCCAGCGCTGGTTTTCAGCGACAGCCGGCGTTGACGTAATGACGTCGACCGGTGCATCATGCAGTGAAAGTATAAATGACAATTAAAAAGAGATAAATAACAATATTGAATATTCTCAAAGTTTATATAAATATAATATTGAAGTTGAGAACATTGCGTTCCGTCAGCGCCAGCACCCACTGACTCCCACAGACGTCTTATCTTTATCGTTTTTTTTTTCTTTCCTCAACCGCCAAACACAAACATGTGTAGATAGATTATAATCGTCGATTATTTGTATAATCCGGGCATTCCGAGTGATAAGATAGGTAACATGTGAGTTTGTGAGTTAAAAATAAGTTTCTGTTACTCAAGTTCGTGGTGATGATCGATTTGAGGTCTCTGAGATTTATATTGAAGGAGTTCGATACTAGGGAACTTTTGGTAGAAAGTAATAAACTGCAGGAAGAAGAGGTGCTAGAGCCTCTTCTAGATGAATTAGCAGACGGTTTTGACTATGCGGATGTTTATCCTGCTACCTAAAATGCATATATAGGGTGACTGTTGGAATACAACAAAACAAATCCGTCTCACTTAAGTAGTTTGAGAGTCTTTCTCTTTCATACATATGTATTTACACTGTGCGTAACTCTAATATAGTTTAGACGCTAGTGTTCCGTCTGGACCAAGCGAGGGCGCACACACACCTCTCCTGTTAAATAAATATAATAAATAAATCAGTGGAAATTCAAATTATAACTGTGTCTTTCATTGGACCAAAACCGAAATCGCGAAAAAAAAATCTGCTGTTCCCTTTTATGTTCGCATAACTCGTCAAAATGTAGGGAGCAACTGATTTTATTTCGCGATTTCATGTGTGGTCCTATAGTAAAAGTTGTTTGTTATCAGGAGTACAATCATGTGTTTAAATATCTGGCACTAATTAACCTAATCTACTTGGTCAACCTTCAAAGTTTCCTTTCATTATTTATGTTGGGTACTACGCACATGG
Source organism: Dicycla oo (assembly GCA_948252095.1). Lineage (NCBI taxonomy): Eukaryota > Metazoa > Arthropoda > Insecta > Lepidoptera > Noctuidae > Dicycla > Dicycla oo. Next base: position 33,445,893 of record OX411711.1, read on the forward strand.
GGTGCGCATGCGGTGAACCATAAACAACATGTTGTAGATATTATAATTACGTATAAAACAATTAAGTACCTATTACATAATGTGTTACTTTCTCATTTCATGCTACTATCTATCACCTACATATAGAATTAGGTACCTATAACACCGTTTACTATCAAGACCACATAAACCGTACCTATGATAAATTAAAAAAAAAGTAAATTAATTTTAGCAGTGTAATCTCTGTCTCTGTCTCATGTATATAAAAATATAATAACAATCGCACCTAGATCTGCTTAGTCAAATATTTTGCGACAATTCAGCGAATTTTATGCCGTATTCTTGATCGCAGTTCATGCCATAAAATCTAAGTGAACGCGTACTCAATGCATTTAATTCTATTGTAACTTTACCCTCTTCTGAAATCAGTTGAAATACGACAATATTTACCCACCGTAACATTATCTCAGTCGGTAGTTGCACTATCTACGTACAATTTGTGCAGGGAGTGGCTCATTCGATGTTCGAGATAACGAGACGACAGCTTTAATACCTATTAGATTTAAATTAGTACTCGTCCGGTTACATTACTAATATGACAGCTTAGACGTTCTTGATCGTATATCATTTTTTGGGATTGTGTTTCAAAGTGCTGTGAAGTGATTTTTTTTTGGAGCAAAATGACAGACAAGAAACCTTTGCTGCAGTAAGTTTTAGATTTTAGGTTAATTATTATGTAGGATGATACAATTCTGTTGACTATATGCAATGAGCTTGGAATCTAAGAATATCTATGACTTAATTTCTTGAAACAAAAATGTAATGCAAAAATGTGTAAAGGTTATTTATAATTTAAACAACCTTAGCACATTTTTCTGTTGATATAGGACAATCAGTGAATCTACAATGAGTATAGATTTATTGTTATGACTTATTAGAAGTTTTTGCAATAAGAAAAAAATATGTTGTTCTGCGGTAGACTGTTCTTTGAATCGGCGTCATCAGCAAGAAGTTGTTGTTATCATGTCATTCTCTCTATTGAAAGTATCACAATGATTGTTACGCGTACGTGTTGGTATTGTTTCTTTTCTACACTATATTATACGTATACAATACGCATACAATACGTATCTATCAATACGTATATAATATTATAAAGCTGAAAAGTTTGTTTGTTTGGTTGGTTGAACGCGCTAATCTCAGGAACTACTGGTTCGAATTGAAAAAATATTTTATTGTTGGATAGCCCATTTATCGAGGAAGGCTATATAACATCACGCTACGACCAGTAGGAGCGGAGCATCAATGAAAAATGTTGCAAAAAAACGGGGGAAAATGATTCCTTTTGAGAGCTTCCGTTGCCCTTTCATTTGATATTATCGCACGGTACAGTTTGCAAATACTTTTTTTTCTTTAATTTTCTTATTTGCCTCCCAAAATTGACCCCCATATTCAAAATTCAATAATTTACATTACACGTCCGTGTTTGGGTCACAGAAATACATAAGTGTACCAAATTTCAATTTAATCGGTCCATCAGATTCGGAGCAAATTGGCTGTGGCAGACGGACAGACAGACAGACACGAAAAATCCTATAAGGGTTCCGGTTTTCCTTTTGAGGTACGGAACTTATAAATGGTCACCCATCCACGGACCGCCTGGGGCAAGCGTATCTTAACCTGATATATCGACTACCCGTGCGGCTGTTATTACTTAGCTCATCATCTTAATAGTTTGGTCGTGCTAAACAAAACAATTCAGAAGTAGGTAGTTTTACGCAAGGAAAAGCAGAGTTTTGAGCGATACGGGTAGGGCGCATTTTAACGGCTGTAGCATGTTTACATGTTTACTAAGGCCTACACCACAGCGCAGAACACAAGCAAGAAATGAAAAAGAAATTAATACCTTGTTTTATTTACTTTTTTAAGCAGAGATTTCATGTTGTGTCAACATTTTAAGGGGTTATTGTACTCATCATTATGAACAACTTTTATTATGGGACCAAACCTGAAATCGCGAAAAAAAAAATCAACTGGGGCATAATGGATGAAAGTCTGAAATAAATGATTATTATTATTATTATTATTATTTGTGATTTTTTGATATTTCTCGGGACCCTGGGGTCCCGGACCTTTGGAAGGCGTACGAGGAGCCGAAGCCAACTCGCAGAGGCCCCTTAGATAATTTTAAATGATGAGGAGGCACCAACCGACGATTATCCCTGTATGCACTATGCAAGTGCACCCAAGGACAACCCCCGGTTGGTACAGGACTATTGTTGTACGTGGAAACAAAACATATTGGGCTATGGGTTTGGGTGGCTAAAGTGGATTAGGTAACGTGAACTATGGAAGAACTATGTCCCCTGCCTGACCAATGTTATATATTATACACGGATAAAATGGTAGGGGGTGACTTGCACACTCAATAATGGGCCCCCGGAGACGGCCGCTAGCACATAGTGACGTAGCGACAAGGGGGCAACACTTCCTGAGGTGCTTGAGGAGTGGAGAGGTATCCCACGGCTATCAGGACAATCCCGGAAGTACGGTCAAGATCCCTACCAGCACCTTACTGGAATACTTCCTTCCTCCGAGCAAGTTTGCTCTTGCGGATCTCCACTCAAGCCGGCCAATAAAGGCAAGAAAGAGGTGGGAGCTCTGTTCCTCATCAGTGTTCACTCCAGCCGGCCAATAAAGGCAAGCCAGAGATGAGGACCAGATTTCTCCCGGGAGATAGGGTCCGTGGGGTCGCTACTGCCCAACAGCTCGCCACATGCTGCCCTGCGGGTTTTTGTATCTCTCTTGGTCTGGCTCCTCATCCTAGACCCGTTCCGGCAAACTCTACCGGCACAGACCTAAAGTTTGGAGCACGCAAGCCCCACCACGACGTCAACGTAGAGATACAGCGGTGGGGTTATTATTATTATTATTATAATCATTTGGGATACAGTTGTTAGATTTGAGTGAAATTCAATCTGTTGGAAGACTGGATCACTCCGCGATCGACAGGTTTGAATTTATTTTTTGAAATCATCAGACTTGGGTAGAGTCTTATGTCCCTTCACCAAGTTTTACGTCGAATAAAAATATACATTTCCAGAAACACTATTGAAGCTTCATAATACCTACATTTTGTTTTGAGTTCATTTCTGACCCAAGCTTTTATGGGACCGTTATCCATCTCCTTTAGGATCCATCGTCTCGCTACACTTAACATTGAGCTGTCAAAAACTAAAGTGATTGTCTTAATACAATGCCGTATTGTTATAATTTGTAACCAATGCCTAGCATGTGGATACAATGAGCATTCAATGGAATACGCGTTTACAATACATGGAAACTGGAATATTATGATATCTTGCAGCCTGCAGACGTCATAGACTTACAGCAGAACGTCTTATACGTACCAAATACGTGATATTTGCATAATATTGTGAGGTAGTTCTTTACGAAGTTTGTTAGCACCTCTACTTTAAACTAGTCAGTCAACATTTTGTGAAACACCTCCGGTAACTGGTAGACTGATTCTCGTGGTGATTGGTAACAATCAATTCCACTCTTCCACAAAAAGACTTCTTCTAGGTAAGCTCACTCCATCGTCGACTTTGTCTCTGTCACCTCTGAATTGACTAAATTCAAGAGCAAACCCATCTCAAATAAAAAAATTAATAAAAAAAAAACCATCGCAATTTTACGGAAGTCTGGTATCCGATTGACCGATTCTCATCTCATACTTAAATGATAATTGGTTTCAGTAAGTATGTTAAAAAAACACGTCTAAAATAAATTAGGGTTAAAAACTAGATGAGTTCGGTGTTTCCATAATAAGTACGGCTAATTCGAAAAGGCTAGAACTGTCACAATAATGAATAGTAGAATAGTAATTAAATGCATGATGTGTTGATAGCACATACAACCCTAATCTCTTCTTTTCTCTAAAGTGAGAGTGAACAGGCTTCTTCTGGGTAAGCTCACTCCATCGTCGACTATGTCTCTATCGCGTCCGACCTAGCGTAGAGTCAAGAGCAAAACCATCATAAATAATAAAAAAATATATTGTGCACAAAAATATAAAACCAGTGATTTAGCCTTAGCCAAAACATTGACATATCTGTTAATGTTTTAGCATCAATCGTAAAGCTAGTCACATCACACACAACGCTGATGCAGCAACATTCCCCTAGTCCACACAAACTCCGATTACTCAGAAATGCTACAAAAATAATATCTCCATTATTATGATAGATAACAGTAGATACTTGCGTCCATTGTCTGTAAAATGGTACAATTTGTGGCCACGTGTGCCGTGTTACTCACATGTTAAAGAGGTATACAAATACATGCTCCCACGAGTCCCACAAGGCCTAAGAGACAATATTTATTCGTTTCCTACAATATTTATGTAATAAGGATGAACTTTTTGCTAGATTGCAAGAAGATTTCATCTTGTTTTCCTGTCACTTCGTTTCTAAATAAATGTTCTTTTTGCTTGTGAATCGATGAGATTCATAGTACACTACGCGGCCGATTTATCTTGGCAGGTCCGAACATAGGCACTAAGATGTTTCGCGCATGTTCTCTCACTCACACTCGCCTCATGTCACCATTTGGTTCCTAAAAAATGTTTCTGCGCAGCCTTCTGCTTCGTGCGGTCTAATTGTGTTTTCAAACCATCCAGGAACCCATTGAAATATACACACAAAATTTCATCCAAATCGGTCCAGCTGTTTAGGAGGAGTTAGGTGACAAATACACGTTAGGTACAGAAGAATATTATGTAATATAATATATTTGCAATCACGTTCTCGAAATCGGCTCTTAACGATTTTGATGAAAGTTTAGGGTTTAGGTACGGGGGTGAAAATCGATCTAGCTAGGTGTCATATCTGGGAAAATTCGTTTTCTCTATTTTCACCCGAGCTGAGCTCGGTCGACCAGGGTAAGGTACTGGTTATTTAAATAAATCCAGCGTAATCAAGCAAAAAAATACGTATTTTCGAACATCTCACGTGAGATTAGGGGGGTAGGGGTCGAACCAAATCTCACGACATCTCACCAAGGGGGCAGGGGTTCGAAAAATCGCCAAAATCGCATCATGTAATTAATGAACGCCCCCTCATCATCACTGGCAGCCTTGTTCCACCCACTGCTGAGGTACAGGCCTCCTCCCTTTTGTGCCTTCGCTGGTCGGTGCAAGTCTCTGCCAGGTTACCGGCAATCTTCTGAATGTCATCCACCCCATCTGGCGGTTAGTCTGCTAGCTATTAGATACTGACAAATTGTTACCTACTAATACACATTCCAATCACGACAAACATCCTTTAGGTACTACAACTTTGCGTTATCGAAATCACGTGAAGGAAACGTTTCCCGATTTGCCCCGAACAAGGTCGCAAGTGGCACTGTATTAATGGGTCGTTAAACCCGACTGCCCTTAAAAAGCAGTAATCTATCGATAACTAACATTAGCGTCGATTACGATAAGTAATTGATAAAAATGTGAAATACGACGAATCGAGCAGGTAGTAGCTATATTTTTAAATTAGATTTAGATTGTTGATTCGTCTATGTTGAAGGAAATTCGGTGGGGTGTTTGTTCGCTTGCTTTGCTGACCAGTTTTCTTTTGAAAAATTGGCAGATGCACACTATCTACGAGATCTCGTAAAGTTTGTTAAGTAGCTGGAGACTGTCTCATATTTCAGCAACAAGTCTAAGAAAATACTGCCTTGTATCAAGGGCACGAAATCCGTAGTTTCGGCCGAAGTTACGGACCTGAGGTACACCGAGAATGACCTCGTTTTTGACCACGTGTACCACTACATTACGTGTCATAAGAAATAATAACATGAACAATAATCAGAAAACGTGGTTATCTTCTTATCAACGAAAGTCGTAAATACACAAGGGAATGGATCATAACTTCATAAGAGTAACAAGTACATTGTACGGTATCATTTACTGTGAGTTTTAATACGAAATTCTAATCGTGTTTGTTTGTTTGGGTATATGAGAAACTTCTGTTTGCTCTGGCCTCGTCCGCAGGCAAGGATTGCTCATATTCTGTCCTTGCTCATGAGCAAGATACATTATATTTTACATGTAAGATTTGCGAAGGTCTTGTTCGTTGGTTGCGGCTGTCATTTGTACGTCTTAGACAATCGTTACGGGTTATTAGAAGCCCGAAAGCCTGACAACCATTCTTCTACCAGGATAGTAAAATACTGGTATTCAGCTACATCCGGTTAGACTGGAAGCCGACCCCAACATAGTTGGGAAAAAGCTAGGCAGATGATTATGATTAAGACTCGTTAATATAATAATAATAGTTTTCGTTTCATCTGTGCATATTCCTATAATTATGAAGTTTTGTTTTTTGGCATCGTCAATGCCAATATGCCAACTAATAATGGAGTAGATAACTAGATACTTCTGCTGCAGTTGCCAACTTGATTAGAACAATATTGTTATCTCCTTTTATTTTATTTATAATATTAGAAAGTCTTTATTAAATATTTAGCAGACATCGCAAATTAACTCTTAAAAGGCTGTAATCTCAAGATAGTGTTGTTAGCTAACGATAAGGTATATTGTTTATAATACTGTATCCTATATATTAGCTACAATAACACATGTTTTGCATGTAAATACATCGCTTTACATTGACAATTAATACTAAACAGATATACAAATAGGAATATGTGTATAATTTATACAAAGACAATCCGTGTTTGCTCTAGTCACCTAGAATACGAAAATTGTAATTCTGAAACATTGGTAGGCACTAATTCTTGCTTCAGTGGCAATAATAACACGTCATGCAATAGTTGTCATGATAGCTTTTTTTTCCGTGGAGAAATGCTCATGCATACTGCACTACCACGGGGAGATAGTGCAGTTATGTGGGACTCCAACCCACTAAAACTCCACGGTGTCCTAGGTAAATTTGTAGTTTTTGAGAGCAAAAATTGATTTTTCGTGAAGCCGAAATGCGGCTAACCATCTTTTTCCTGACCCATTTCGCCTTAAAGAACTCCAAAGTTTAGTAGTCAAAACAGCACACGAAGTCAAGGCTAGAACAAGGTGGGACCTATCTACAAAGCCGGAAAATATAATATCACTTCCGTTTGATAAAAAACCAAACCACAAAAAATATCTAGAAAACCTATATTTTCATACTACAGCTATCACAATAGTAGGTATTAATAGTAATGAACAAAACATCAGTTTGCCTGATGGCTTGATAGCCAGCGATGACAGTAAACACGTTATTATGTGGTGCTGGCTGCACAAATGGGATAATCTACTTGTTTGTCGGTACCGCTGATTCTCTATTGTCTGTGTACTTAAAATTGCACGTTTATGGAAATATTCCACCTTAACCTTTACACACTATACACACATACACTAGAAATTAATTACGGATAAATGTATGGAATGCGTCGCCATTTCGCCAAGCATTTTATGTTCCTTGCAATTCATCATTGCTATAACTTTCGGTCGTGAATTAGCTTCGTTTAGTGGATTTATTGCTATTTTATTGGTATCGACAATTCGATACCAAGATATTATTTATAAGTCCGTGATAAGGCCTGTCGTAATTTACGGGTCTGAATGCTGGGCCCTGAAGAAGACGGATGAAAAAAGATTGCATGCAGCTGAGATGAGAATGTTAAGATGGATGTGTGGAGTGACGAGAATGGATAAAGTAAGAAATGAGTATATAAGAGGAAGTTTGAAAGTGGCGCCAGTGACAGAAAAGTTGAAAGGAAATCGTTTGGCTTGGTATGGGTATGTGATGTAAAGGGACGAAACGCATGTGACTAAAAAAGTGATGAATATATACGAACATGTTGATGGATGGAGAGGGAGAGGAAGGCCGAAGAAAAGATGAGGTGAGAGAGGTGAGGAATGATATGAAAGAGAAGGGAGTGAATGATAGCGTAACGGTTGACAGGGGAGAATGGAAGAAGAAAACGTGTTGCGCCGACCCCAAGTAACATGAGATAAGGGCAGGAAGATGATGAATTCGATACCAAGATGGAATTTTTAAAAGTAACTTTTATCATTCAGTTAAAACTTATTAACTTATTAACAGTTAAACCTTATTAGGTAAAATAGGTAATGGTAGCAATCATCCAAAAGTAATCTGTTTTGTAGGAATATGTACTATTGGGTTTTCTATAGCAATGGATACCTAATCTGATTGCATTGAAATTGATTCCATTGGCCCTCTGACGATATTGAAATGGATTTTTCCAGCGAAAATAAACAGTCTGTTATGGTTTCTGAAAGGATATGAATAGAATTGTTTACACTCTAATTTTACCGTAACTACAATCATTTGGTCTATTAATGATGATGTTTGTTTACATTATCATTACGTTCGATCGCCTGTTTGGTCTACTGGCAATCACCATCGACATCACTGCTTTTCATTAGATTGCCTTCAGATCCATCAGACCTGCGACTTATAATTTTGGCGATAAATTCGTTAGATTTCTTCTATACCCATACTTCTCGTTGAGTCTCGTTCATTGTAATCGCATCACTGTTTTGTATATGTGCTTCAAATTGGTTTGGCTTCAGAATGAACGAGGTCCCAAAACCTTCGTCTGTCCGCTATTATCCGATTTGCAAAGGTGATAAAATAAATGTCAGTTTTATCTTAAAATTGGTAATGACTTCAAAATTGAAACTTGTTTACTAGACCGAAGACATGTCAGTTTTATCTTAAAATTGGTAATGACTTCAAAATTGAAACTTGTTTACTAGACCGAAGATAAACTGTGGAATTCACAAATTGACTGCACGGCACATGGGTAGACCATGAGCTGCACCCTAATTGCGTAACACACTGTCCATCGGAATTTGAATCATTTTGAAGTAAACTGCTAATCCATTGCTTCATATATTCGAAAAATTTATCTGCTCAGCACTAAATACCGCTATGAATGTTGTTGAACTGTCAAAATGAAACCGATTCCGATTGGTAGTGTTACTCAATTAGGGTGCTGAATTAGGACATAGGATACCTTTCATCCCGGTAGTACAATGACTATACAATACGTTTCCCTGGGATAATTACCGACCTTCACGCGGACGAAGCCGCGGCTTCGGCAAAAGTCTATCTGTTACCTTTTCACGCCTGAACCACAGAGAGGATTTCGATAAAATTTGGCAAGGAGATAGATGATATCCTGGGGAAGGACATAGGCTACTTTTTGAGGTGATATAAGAGATGAAAGTTTGTATGGGAAGCCCAGCATTTCTTAAGTTAGCGATATGAAAAAAAGGCAAGTTGACAACTAGAAAAATACATTACAAATTTTATTATGTAGAATGGTTGTGAGCTAAAAGTATCAAAATTCAACTTAGTTTTGTAAATAGTTTTAGATTATTTAATAGGTTTGAGAAATAAATACTTAAAAATATAGCAATATATTGCTCATGTCATATTTAACGTCAATCAGAGCGCGACACGTCACATCTTCAGTCATGTCACTTTGACAAAATAACCTCAAAATATTTTCCCCTAAATTTAGGGAATTTGCAAAAAACGTAAGAAAATTTGAATTTTGCGGACTACCCTTCCCCCTTAAGAGATTTAAAGGATTGGAAATATATAATCTTTTATATGCCCATAAAAATATAAAATTGTTTGAAAAATACACTGATATCCATAATATAAATACTAGGAACAAACACAAATGTGTTGTACCTTTAACAAGGCTCAAGAAAATAGGTGGCTCATTCAGGTGTCAATTTCAATTCAGGCTTTTATAATAAATTTCCAAGCCACGTTCAAGATCTAAGCCTTAATAAATTCAAATCATTCATTAAACGCAACATGTATCAGAAAACTTTTATACCGTTAAAAATTATATTGGAGGACAAAAAGGCTTGGGATTAGGGATGCCCGATCTGAATCGATCTTCCAGAAGATCGATTCATGGCCATACGATGTACCGATTTTTTTAATCGATTCAACAGGATACGATCTTCACCCAGATCGAATTTTATGCGCCAAGATCGTATGAAAAAATCGTATCAACTAAAATCTAAACGTCAACCGAAACGTACCTTACGAACTACAACAAAGTAAGATTACCTACAAAGAATGAGATTAGTTTCGAACTTTCGACTGTTTAGAGTTACATTATTCAAAAGCGGTATTGTATGAAATGTGAAGGTAGGTGATACCGTGATAATATTTTGTTTATTTTATTGTCGGGTATCAGGTATGTTAGAATTATCTGATTTTGTTATCTTTCATTCTTTGTAATTGTATTACTGTAATAGGAAGAGATCTATCTGTGAGCGTGACCTATTATTTTAAAATATTTTTTTAATATGGCCCCGCCAACAATATCAAACGTTTCGACATTTTTTTATTAAATGTGACACGGGTGAACAATGTAAATTGTGTAAACAGTTTTTAAAACGATAAGAAATACTACCAATTTAAAAATTGCATGCATACTGTGCTTTTCATTATTTTTATAAAATTACGATACGATCTTCCGAGATCGTTATGATCGATTCCATACAATACGATTAAGATCGTGAATCGATTCACGAGGTTACGATCTATTACGATCCAGAAGATCGATTCAAAGCAAAATATTGGGCATCCCAAGTTGGGATTGAGCTGTTCCAAATTTTCTTTTTTCTCTTTTTTATTTTTGCATACTGAATGTTGACATTCATGTCAACATTCAGTATGCAATGAATATTTACTTTGTAAAGTATTATATTATTTTAATTATTGTGAATGTGAAGACTATGTGGGTCATTGCATTTTTGTTTGTTTTATTTCTCTCTCAGTTGTTTTTAATCATGGTTTGGCAGTTTGACTAATTTATGCGGCCTACCCAAATGTCCTTTCTTTGGTATTGTTCGTCGAATTGTTGAGCTCCTTAAGTTCTGAGTTGAGCTGCGCGATTACTGACAAATGCGTGCACTGACTGGTTAGGTCCTCTCAATTTGTGGTTCTTTCCTCAAAAGACCATTTCAGACGCCAATCTACATGGTCTTCACTGACCAAGATTATGTCGGGACTTTATAAGAGACTGTGACCTCTGAGTTTGTTTCGGCCTTTCTTCTCAGAGTAGTCAGATAGGAAACGCCGACCTCATCTAGTTTAAAAAAAAATCATGATTGACTTGTAAAAGTGTTTGTAGAAACCATTCACCATTTATCGTAACTTGAGATAACGTTCAGTCTTTATTTCATTAAAATCGGTCCACTGGGTCAAAAGTTATTACAATTTGAAGTCATAAAAATAACTTGGTTAGCACGTACACACCAAAAATTAAAAAAATAATCATAATTATTTTTAGGTTTAGGTATTAAGGCCCACTAGCACCACAATTCACTAAATTAGCTTTTTACTAAAGAAAAAAACATTGTTCTATTTCTGTCAATTGTTTGAAGTTGTCAGGGATGGAATGATGTTTTAAATATATTCAGCGAAAATGTATTTATGGTTATTGGTGCAAGCGGGCCTTGACTCATAAAAACCTGTTTTGTGTATAAAAAAGATTATTTGAATTTATTATTTGTCTATCTGTCTATTTGTTACCTTTTCATGCCTGAACGGCTGAACGAATTTGGATGAAAGGCATACGGATAGGTCATGGCCTGGGTAAAAATTTCCAACTTCCACGCGGGCAAAAGCTAGTCTTCTATAAAAATGCAGTAGTTTAATAGATGTAGTGTGTATAGTTAGGGTGATAATTTCATCCAAAATGACAAGTGATTCAAAATGCTATACGGGTCAAAGCACAAATATCAACAATACAAACGAGCATGAAGCAGAACCAACTGAATTCCTTTTTTCCGCACAGCTGTCTAGTTCCCGGGTTTTTCAATTAAATGCTCTTCACCTTCAATCAATTGACCTCAAGTCTCACGTCCTACTTCATAGATCTAATTCAATTTAAATTTATTAGCTATATCATCATGCATAGGTCGATGTGGAGTGGACTATTGCAATCGAGAATTTTATCATGAAGAACTATCAAGATCAGACTACATAATATCTCGATTACCTATAATATCTTGACTTTTGTAAAATTTGTATTCAGGACCCTCCTACCTCAGATACCTTTCTCTATTTAAGTTTGTGCATTACATTAACCAGTGCCAATAGTGTAAATGTTATGTTACTTGGATGTTATATTTACTACGATGTAGCATTACATGTAGCATTAAGTACAAACCTTAGTGGTTTAAAAATGCTATTCTGCTGAAACAAATGTACTTACTAATTTTTAAATGGTAAATAAATAAAAAAAAAAAAAAAAAAAAAAAAAAAAAATAGGATGTCGAGATAATAAAGATAATAATATTTATAAAAACGTCCATCATTTTCAATCTTAATACTATAAAGTACCAGGACAACGTCTTCTAGCATGATTGCCAGTATCCGCATTGTTTGCTATAGGAAGCCATCTACATTCTGAATTGCAAGAACAATTTGTTCATTTACCTATGATATGGTAAATTCCAGCTTCTGTACGGGCCTCGGAGGACCCTTTTTTATAATATTTTGGTGGCAATTTTTATCAGACTCAACGGCATTTGGCAAGAGTTATTAAAAATTGACAATATAGTGCGATGCCCATTTTCATTATTATAATCTCAATGTACTCAAAATACAATTGTTTTATTTCGCATAAACCTAAATGGGCACTTATGAAACTTCAGGAGCTAGGTGCACGGTTCCATTTAGTCGTTCCCTATGGAAAAAAGCCAGCAAGAAACTCTTTTAAGGCGACGATAACCGATTTTTAATTATTTCAAACTGAAGATCACGGAGTAGTGTTAACGATTTGGAAAAATATATATATTAGACTTAATCTGTGAATATTTTTGACTATGTTTATATCACATAGTATTATTAATATGTAAACTTATGTCTGACACAGATAAAAACTGAGAATCACGCAAAAACTATCTAACGTATTTTTATGAAACCTTCACCATTTAAAAGATAATTTAATTATTTATCTTTTAGCATTGTGTTTTATTAAAATACCTTTTGTTTTATGTATAAAATAATGCGTCTAATTTGGGAACGTGCTCCTTGATGGTCGAGTCCTATTACTGGCTGGACGTACGACGCGTTACGTAGCTCAGCACAGAACACTCAAGCTAACCACTCAAGGCCATTGGCAGTTATCTGCGCCTTAAAAATGTAATTGGCCTTTACAATGTAATTAAAGTCTTCTCCCTCTTTTCCAGGTATAAAGAGGGCAAAGTATCGTACGGTACAGACAGCACAGCGAAGGGTCGCCGGGTCATCTTCTGTGTGCACGGCAACCCATCCACAGGCTGTTGTGCGGTCATAGAAACCAGTACCGATGGAGACAACGGGGATGGACACAGTGGAAGCATTTCAGAGGTTGAAAGTGAGTATCTGGCGTTGTTTGAATTGGAAGCTTAAACTTTTGGATAGAGGGTTTTGATTTGATTCATGAAGTAGTTGAAACTACCGAGTGTACCGAGGCAGTGATCTGTCTTATAGATGAACTGCAATCATCGAGTGTTTGGCTAACTGAAGTTAAGAATAAGTAAGTAATCTACGAATTGCATCTAGAAATTGCAGCTAAAGAAATCGGCTGTTCATACAGCCGATTTCTTTAGCTGCAATTTCTTAAATCTACCGTAAACCAAGTATAAATATTTTGAGGTAAATGTCAACTCTTACAAAGTAATGTCATGGTCAGGAAAATATTGTAAGATTTAAGATAAAGAAATGTGTAACAAAATCAATACATAACATTTATTAAGTAATTTATTTTTTCGATAATACCAAACTTACGATGCTATGGGTCCCGCTATAATCGAACATCATAGGGGAAATTCAACAGCAGAAGTTGGAACACCGATTATTTGTTTTTACTTGTTTGACAGCAAGCAATCTGTCGCAAATGTCACAGATTTGACGACTAAGGACGGAGTTCACCGACTTTGAAAACGGCTGCTTAGTTAATCAGTACTTTCCTTAGGAAATTTGACGCATACCAACAGCATTGCTATTCTGTACAAATCTCACTGTGAAAACTTAGGTGAGGTGAGCGTGGAGTGAGCGGTCAATAGTGTCAATCCATAGCATCAGGTGGAATGACAGCTCACTTCACCTAAGTTTTTACGGTGAGATTTTTACAGAATAGACCGGCTGTTTATATACCTAACCGGTGGTTTGAATGTTGGTGAACACAGGCCTATAAAGATGATGACATCACTCGAGCCGCCATTACTGTGTGCCCCATTTGGACTATAAAAATTAAAATAGAGTTTTATAAATGAAAAATTAGTATTGTTAATGTTAGTAATTTGATGAAATATTCATGTTCAGGACTACAAGGAACATTTTTATTTGGTTTCCTAAAACTATCAACCAGCCTATTACGTTGCTTTGATTTTAGTTAAGTAAGTTGTTTAGTAAACAGTTTTACATTTCCTCAAAATCAAGCTTGTGACCCCTTTTGTTAATACACTCCTCTATTTCTAATACCTAGTTAATTATATCTTAGAAATTCCCATTATTTCTACAACAATGACTGACGTCACCTACATGTGTTTAATTAAACAGTCTTTTGTTTACTATTATAATCTCTCGTTTGATAATAAAGTTGATTGTTTTAATGAAACACCAGAATTCGGGCAAATACTATTTTTTTTTTAAATCATGAACATAGATACTTTAGGCGGTCCAAATCTCAAAGCGTGTTCAGTCCCTGATGATATAGACCTGTTTCTCAGATAAACCTTAACGCTTTTGGGCATAGGCAGTGAACATATCCTGCATCATAAAACAAACACCTGGCTTTTTCAAACACAGTTCGCACATTTGTTTGTCGACCTAATGACATACACACTATTATGCGTATGTCATTAGGTCGACAAACAAGAGTGCGACATGTCATTCTGTAGTTAGTTCGACAGGTCGTTAGTAAGACAAACTATTTTATGTATATGACTCCAAGTCGTCTATTAGTGTACGGCCCGAGTGCACGCTCGACTCGAGCGTCCGGCGGGGCGGGGCGTGCGACGTTCGTGTTAAACACATGCAAACACTCGCGAGTGTCCTGAGTGACGGCCGAGCGGCGCTCGGTGAATTTGCACGCAACGCTGAAGGCGCCGCTGGACGCTTTTTCACTCGGTCCGTACACTTATAGGTAATATATTTTTTACATATTTTAATATTCCCATATAAAAATATAAAAAGTATTAGCCCTATCGGTATCAAGCACCGTATCATGTATCGTATCACTTAATCATTTCGATTATCGAAATCATTTTAAACACACATTGCTTGCCGCACTAATGACCTGTCGACCTAACGACCTGTCGACCTAATGGCATGTCGACCACAATGTTTGTCGACCTAATGGCATACACACAGCAGAATTCAGTCGGTCATTTTTTTTTTTAACTGTTTATGATCAAACAACCTCATTTTGGTCAATTCTCATTCACTCAACAATTGTTTCAGGACATTGTCACAGATCGAGGAACGAAGAAATCGACAAACGGGCGCGAAGAAAGTTGATCATAGCCAGCATACTGTGTGTTGTATTTATGATAGGTGAAATTGTAGGTGAGTAAGAACTTCTGGGATATTAACTATGTACGGTAGGCCGCACGTCATGGTACTCGTATTCTATATAGGGCGACTGGTAATTGCATAAATTGTCTGGTATGTGTAAGTACTTACGTTAAAAGAATTTCAAATAAGTGCCAGTGGCCGTGTAATCTGAATGTGGGTTATCGAAAATGGCGCGTGTCCAATTTTCTTATTGTTTACATGAAACATGATTACAATATCAAAGGTCCTTATATAATTATTTCGTTGTATGGAATACTAATATAGTTCTATGCCGGTCATGACTTACGTCATAGAACATAAATAAAATTAGGAAACAAATCCTCTACCTTTTTTTGAATTCGGTAACAAAGTACGCATACGTAGCATAATAATGTATTATGCTTTTACAAATCTAGCTTTTGGAAACAAAGGAGATGTTCCAAAATGTACGGACCTGGGGCCAGGTACGTGTACACTATACATAAAAATAGGGAAATATATTTAAAGAAGTTCACAACTGTCAAATTACTTTAAAATGGCTTCGTTTGCTGGTAAACCACAATTATTTACACTTGAAATTGCAACACACTAAAAACCCGTCATGTGGGTAAACTGTCATTTTGATTGATTAATGACGTTTGACATGACAAGAAGAGGACTGAAGTGACACTGTTGTGACAGCTGACAGTCCTCTTTCTATGATCAATGGTCGATCTATGGTTTACTGTCATTGATTTTATGCATAGAGTAACTAAATCCGTGAGACGCCATATTTAAAGTCGATAAAAATAATAGATAAATATCAATTCCCTACCACAACAGTATACATTAAAATGAATTATCTGTATTTTTCCTAAATTCTACGGATTTTTCTCTTTTTTTTTTGAGGTAGTGTACACAGACCTGACCCATTTTGAAACATCTCCTTTCTTATGTAATTTTAATTTCACCTAGTTATGAAACTGGAAACAGCGACAAAGCTGGGCGACAGAAGTCTTACCAGATTCATATTATCGGTTGTGTCGTGTTGTGACGCCTTTTGACGCAGTGTTAGCCAATCAAAACTCGTTGTGATTTGCCGTAGTCCTGAACAGATTCGTTTATTGGCGTATCCCGCGTCACGACACAACACGATACAGTAATGTGTCGATGGCTTAAGGGTGCCTGTCGACAGAAGCGGAGCGAGGCTGCGGAGCGGAGAAACGGAGAAATATTAACCAATAGGATTGCATAAATATCCGTTCCTCTCCAGGAGCCAGGATCCTATTGGTTAATATTTCTCCGTTTCTCCGCTCCGCAGCTTCGCTCCGCTTCTGTGGACAGGCCATTGCCATAACTTGGGACTATTGGAGAAGTTGTTGACTTAGGTACTTAGTGGTTGTTTACCCTATAGGTACATACCTAGTTATTTTCTCATCCTGTATCTTTCACTTTGCAGGTGGTTACTTATCCAACAGTTTAGCGATAGCCACAGATGCCGCCCACCTCCTCACAGACTTCGCTAGTTTTATGATATCGCTGTTTTCACTATGGGTGTCGAGCAGGCCTGCTACGAGACGGTAAGTCTAGTCTTTAATTGCTAAATCTAGTGTACTGTCGCATAATGACTTATATGATTGATTATAAAAGTTTTTTCTAAAATAATGTTCTTTATATCACTGAGAAGTCAGGTCCGGGAATCTGTCAAGTGTCAAAGCGCCTATATTTTCTTTAGTCGTGAGTGAATGATGATGAACTTCATCACATATTATATTATATAGGGTGACTGGTAATTAGTGACCGACACTTAAACACATGATTGTACTCATGATAACAAATAACTTTTACTATGGAACCAAACCTGAATTCGCGAAAAAAAAATGTCAGCAGTCCCATACATTCATGTTCGCATAACTCGTCAAAATGTAGTGGCGCCAACTGGTGGGATGAATGTTCACTACTCTACACTCAACTAAAATACTTACTAAGTGACGCAACGTCCAGACATGCTACCCATCAGACAAACCCTTAATTATGTTATGCCAATATAAATAACACCTTTATTTGTCACCTTGGCTCTCTGCAAATAAATTATTCTAGATCTGATGATTATGTGGTATTCAAAGATGGAATAAATCTGTTGGACGCGTAGAGAATGTGACGTGCTCATTGGCAAGCCTTTCTTAGATCGGCGAATGCGTGGTTAAGACTGCTACAATGCATCCAGTGATTCCCTAATCATATGATATTTTTTTACTTGTTTTTCTTTGCAAAGGCAAAGAACGACGCGTTCGTTAGGCTTACTACCACTTATTATTTCCATGTAGCCCAAGAGGAGTCACCAAATGGCGGACCACCGACCTATTTTGTGCAGACCTCAGTAAACATTTAAAATAACTGAACCCGCGCTTTGTATTTTCTGCCTTGGACACGATCTGCCTTCGATACGAAAAAACGGACGACACGAGATGAAAGCCGTATGAACTGCAAATGTTTTTGGGAGTAATAAAGCTACTTTACAGATGGAAATCGATCGATTTCCAAGAAAACACAAAAATACGGAAGTTCCTTGTCAATAATTTTGGATCAAAGTGTGTAGTAGGTAATCACGGAGTAAAAGTAGTAGGTAATAAATACCCAGCACTAAGAAATTAAGCATTGAATCTTAAACTTAATGTTTCAAAGCTAAATTTTTAATTTGTGAAGCAGCACTTTCTAATACCTATGAGCTTCATTAACAATAAATTTCGATCTCGACTTACCGCCAAATAATCGCCTTCCAAACAGACCGCGACAGTCATATTATTTTTTCAAACGGACGAAACTAATTGTTGATCCCTGATCTAGCCTGTGGTGATTCTAATTTCTGGAATACCTAATTTAAAAAAAAAATAACTTGTGTTTTCCAGGATGCCGTTCGGCTGGTACCGTGCAGAAGTTATAGGCGCTCTAACATCCGTGCTACTGATCTGGGTGGTAACAGGCATACTTGTATACATGGCAGTACAGAGGGTCATCTACCAGGAGTTCGAGATCAACGCCATCGTCATGCTGATCACCTCCGCTGTGGGGGTCGCTGTTAACCTTGTGTGAGTCATCTGAGATACAATGCCAATGTGAAGAAGTAGGATCCAAGCTGTCAACCTAAAGCCGGGTCCAGATGTGTGTAATGTAATGCGAATATTGTATGCACATAACTAACCTGTATTTGTCTGCATGTTCCAGCATGGGCCTGACGCTGCACCAGCACGGACACAGTCACGGCGGCGGCGGACACGGACACTCGCATGGAAGCAGTAATCCCGTGCTTAATAATAAGGTAAAGGCTAAAAGAAGAACCTTATTGCTTCCTTTTTAGGTTCTTAGATACTTAAATTTGAGAACCTATGAGTAACAGGCAACGCGAAAAGCGAGCAACACAAGATAAAAATTAATTCATTGGGCGCGGCCGACGCGCATGCGCGTTTTCGGACGTTCATCATGTGCCTGACGGCGCGTATGCGCGTCCATACAATTTACATAACTTTCTTCGAGTACGGCGCGCCGCACCTGTGCGTTCGTTGTGCATCTCCATTGTTTTGAAAACATCGTAAAATAAGGGACGGTAAGGGTGTCTACGAGTACACCCAATATATTTTTTGCACACACCCGAGCGTTTGCCACACAGGATTAGTGTAGCATAAAGAAGCGTTTGCATACATTTCGCTAATAATTAAGCAGATAATGTGTTAAAATAGCGATTAGATTAGATTCCACATAAATTCAATGGAAATAAAAATGACAAAGTGTTTATTGACAGAAATGATATGAATTGACCTCTTTTGGTTCTATTTTGCACAAAAGTTTTTAGTAAGCAAGGGCAAATCTATCTAAACTGAAGCAAGCTAGTCCCAAAATTTCATAACTCACATTTCATATTACACGTACAGAAGGAACGCGGCGACTCAGACGCAGAGAGCTCAACATCTCACTCTCACGAACATCATCAAGAGAACATCAACGTCAGGGCAGCATTCATACACGTGCTCGGAGACTTCCTGCAGAGCTTCGGAGTGCTCATAGCGGCCATTGTGATTTACTTTAAGGTGAGACAATACTACACATGTCACTTAAGTCAGGGCAGCATTCATACACGTGCTCGGATACTTGCTGCAGAGTTTCGGAGTGCTGATAGTGACCATTGTGATTTACTTAAGGTGAGACAATACTACACATGACACTTAACGTCAGGGAAGCATTCATAAATGTGCTCGGAGACTTCCTGCAGAGCTTCGAAGTGCAGACAGCGGCCATTGTGATATACTTTAAGGCGAAACACAACATGACACATGTCACTTAAGTCAGGGCAGCATTTATACACGTGCACTGAGACTTCCTGCAGAGCTTCGGAGTGCTGATAGTGACCATGCATTGTGGTTTACTTAAAGGTGAGACACAATACGACACATGTCATTTAACGTCAGGGAAGCATTCCTACACATGTTCGGAGTCTTCCTGCAGAGCTTCGGAGTGCTGATAAGTGAGCACTGTGATTTACTATAAGGTGAGACACGACACATGTCACTATATAATTATAATTTATAACCTAAGAGCAGCATTCATACACGTACTTGGAGACTTCCTGCAAATTTTCGGGATGCTGACAGCGGCCATTTGTGATTTACTTTGTGGTGATAGGTAATAGGCAATACGGGCTGGTCCACAATTTTAATTTAAAAAAGTGATCTAAAAAATCGTGTTTAGCCAAATGATATCGAAAAACTGTCTTGATATTTTGGTAAAGTATCTAATTCTACTATAATTGCGACATTTTTATATATTTTTTAAATACGTCATAACATTTTTTTGTTCCCACAGCCGAATTGGAGCCTAGTAGACCCGATCTGCACGTTCCTGTTCTCCGTGTTGGTACTGATCACTACCTTCAACATCATCAAGGACACGCTACTGGTGCTCATGGAGGGATCGCCCAGAGGCGTTGACTTCCAGGTAACTTTATTATCTCCTATCAATTTTTTCTTATCCTGTCCTGATTTCATGTCTAAAAACCACAGTTGGGACCAAACGGAGGCCTTAGCGCGAGTTTTTATACTCTGAATAAGCGCCGTCTGGTGACTATAATGGGAAACACAAATATTCCATACATATTGGCGTCGATCGAGTAATTATAAAAACTCGTACTAAGGGCCAGTTTTCTGATCCGTAGTTAATCAATGGTTAAAAATAGTAATAATTGATTTTTAGTTAAATGTGTTTGCCAAAATACCAATAGTTACTACTTTTTAAAGCGAAAGAGTTAATATGAATACATTCATGTTAACTCATTCATGTTTAGCCTTTCACATTTAGCCAAAATTAGTCCATTAGACAGGCCAGTTGGCGTGGTTGGTTAAGATACCACCTATCACGCCGAAGGTCGTGGGTTCGATTCCCATCCAGGACAAACATTTTGTGTGCATGAACATGTCTGTTTGTCATGAGTCTGGGTGTAATTATCTATATAAGTATGTATTTACAACAAAAAAAACTAGTATATGTAGTATATCAGTTATCTGGTTTCCATAGTACAAGCTCTGCTTAGTTTGGGATCAGATAGATGATCATGTGTGAAAATGTCTCAGGATATTATATTATATTATATATTATATTAGTTACTATGTTTAACCATTGGTTGAGTTAACTATGGATCAAAAAACCGGCCCTAAGGCCACTGAAGAGCTGGTCTTTTTGAGTATATCTAGAAAAATCTACCTAGCCTTTTCCCAACTGCAGGGTTATTTGTAAAACACCAGCCACCTCTTAAGGGGGGGGGGGGGGGTGAGTACAATGGTACTCATCATACAATTATCCCTTAAGAGTTTGCTGGTGTTTTACAAATAACCCTGTATATTGGAGTCGGCTTCCAGTCTAACCGGATGCAGCTGAATCCAGTATTTTATGTGGAGCCTATCTGACCTCCACAACCCAGTTACTGGTCGTTCATACGATGCTCCTTGCTAAGACTGGTTGTCAGACTTTCGGGCTTCTGACTACCAGTAACGGATGTTCAAAGATCTACGAATGACAACAGCCGGGACCAGCGAGGTACAGAGGAGTCTCGATATGTAATGGATGGTCACTGGTCACCCATCCACGGACCGACCGTGACAAGCGTAGCTTATCCTTCGATCGACCCGTGCGGCTGTTATTACACGAGCACGAGCCCCTCTCAAATGTAAGGGTACCTACTTTAAGGAAAGGTACCTTATAACTTAGTAGTAGGTGATTCCGGGCTGATTGATGAAAATGAAGGTTATTGAGTTATTTTATGGTGCTTGTGTCAATCAATCTGCCTAGCCTTTTCCCAACTATGTTGGGGTCGGCTTCCAGTCTAACTGGATGCAGCTGAATACCAGTATTTTACATGGAGCGACTGCCTATCTGACCTCCACAACCCAGTTACTGGGTAATACGATACCACTTGGTAAGACTGGTTGTCAGACTTTCGGGCTTCTGACAACCCGTATCGACTGTCAAAGATCCACGAATGACAGCCGGGACCAACGGCTTAACGTGTTTTCCGAGGCACGGAAGAATCTCGGTATGAAAAGATGGTCACCCATCCACAGACCAACCCCGGCAAGCGTAGCTTCGACCCGTGCGGGTTAATAAATACAGAATATGTTCGTCCACAGGACGTAGCGAACACGTTCCTGTCCCTCCCCGGCGTGGTGCGTATACACAACCTGCGCATGTGGGCGTTGTCTCTGGACAAGACTGCCTTGTCCGCGCATCTGGCTATCCGTAAGTAACGCTTATATTGTTTTATTTGCTTGCACAACTGAACCTCGGTTTACAATAGCACTGCTGAAAGTTGCAGATTTAAAAAGACAATATTGGCAAAGAAAGTTGATTCGTTACCTAAATCCTCCGGAAAGAAAGATGATTCAATTATGTATTCTTATGTGCTCTGATTGGCTGAACGATCAGGATCACAGATGAAATTGATTAGGCTAAGTTTGTTAAAAAAATTTATCGTCCTTTTGGGCGCCACCACAGTAGTGTAAAAAAAATGCAGCTCACCCTGCTGACAGTCGCTGTTTACAATATTCACAAAAAGGCCTATTAAATGGCGAAATCTACACACTCCCACTCAAATGTCCAGGCTGCGATGGTTGCCCAAAACTTTGTAGCGTTAAACGTCCGGAGAGGCTTCGCTGACTTGTTACCTTATTTTTTTTTCCTTTATGAGAGCTTCTAAAACTGTATACTAGATGACTCTGTATTAAAAATGCGTCGGTGGGTGTATAGAACACTAGAGGGTGAGCGAAAACAAATTATCGAAAAAAAAGTTTCAATGTCAAATGTCAAAAGTTTTGAAGCGGTCGTGTAATCTGTGTTTAGATTACAAATGTTGCATCAAATGAACATAATCCATTCCAAATCCACAGGAACCGGAATAAGTCCCCAGAAAGTTCTGGAAGAGGCAACCAGACTAGTCCACGACAAATACAACTTCTTCGAGATGACGTTACAGATTGAAGAGTTCAACGACGGCATGGAAGACTGCAGCCAGTGCAAGATGCCGCAAGTCTGAATGTTGGTACACAACACCTTTTGTAAATAGATCGTGTAACCGTTGGTTTGGTTAGGTTGGTAGTGAAGCAAAGAGGTTGTCAGTGCAAAAAGTGTTTGGTGCTATAACGGTGCTATACTAGAAAAATTGGGCACATTTTTTCAATTAAAATATTGGGAAATATAGTGTTTTTGCTTGTTCAAAATTATTGATATTATAAAAAATATCCCTGAAGATGTTATCAAAATAGCTCCAGACTTTTTAAGACTAACTCTAAATATGAATGCCTTATTTTTGATAATATTAAGATATAAGAGAGATGTTAAGAGAAACCATTTGCCTTACCAGTCACGCCAACTTCGTATAAAAGTTCCAACTAGTTGAATATTAAGCGCCGGCGCACACTGTGCCACAGTATTTATTATAGTTAAAACACAACCACCTCGTGCGTAGTATCTTAGATGTAGCATAGACTTATTGAAAATGTATGAGGATATTAAGTATTTTTGTCAATCTAGCTATCCTTGCATTTTTATTAATGCATTAGTGTACGGCCTGAGTGCAGGCTCGACTCGAGCGTCCGGCGGCGCGGGGCGTGCGACGTTCGTGTTAAACACATGTAAACACTCGCGAGTGTCCTGAGTGACGGTCGAGCGGTGTTCGGTGAACGCTCTTCGCCGCTTGCACGCAACGCTGAACGCCCCGCTGGACGCTTTTTCACTCGGGCCGTACACTTAGGTAATTTTGAACACAAAATGCGCCACAATTTTGTGAAAGATTCCTGTGTTTAGGCCTTTATTTAATTTTGCTTTTGGTTTTTGATGCATTCTTATTTTGTTGTACACAATTACGCAGTTTATGAACGAACACTGCTTTTAGCTGTAAAGCAATGAGGAACGAAAATATTTTAATCTACACTCATATCGTAAAGTCCTGATTATGAATTCGAAAATAGAACCATAATGAAATGACACAGTTTATGCATGTAACAACTCAAACAAATTTAAAAAGTTTTATTATGTTATACAATAACTTTTTTTCTATTAAAGTACACTTTAGATCGACCAAGGAATATTCAATTCGATTTTTATCATTGTATATGGGGACCGCGCTAGGGCGCATGTGCGGTTGACCGATGATAGCTCCGTATCCACGTAACGTTGCTACGTAATCCACGTTTCGGAGCCATTGTTGTCTTTGTTTACTTTTTGGTAACTTTGGTTTTTTATTTAAATAAGTAACTACCTATTGCGTGAGTGTAGATAATCATTATGCAACAATTTCATAAACTACTATTACAGACGCATCATTTTTGTTTTATAAAATGATCATAATGAAAATGGTCGTTTTCTAATAATTAACTGTAAAGCAATATAAAGTGTTACTATTATGTAGGTATACCTAACTATAATAATGCGAGCGAAACCGCGGGCAAAGCTAGTATTTAATATTTGTGAGGCTACAGCCAAAAATATATCAAATTAGAGGCTATGTATAACTTTATTAACACTGTTCAAAGATAAAATTAACGATGATATTAAGATTTGATATTATCACGTATTACCCGAAGACAATATAATGTTAATTATTAAGAAATGAGGGTATTATAGCATATAAATAATATTACCTAGGTACTCGTTTTTTTTTAATATAAAATAAATAAAAATAATTCAATATTCAACTAACGAACGTCGATATGTTTGCTTTTAGAATATTATACATAAGTATATATAAACCATTCTAAAAATGAACGCCCCTCCACAAAACGTGATTATTTCAAAGTGTGAGAGGAAATACTTATTGCAACACTTTACTTGTGTGCGTGCGGCGACTTTACTGTAAACATGGACTTGTCGCCGCACTTAGAGGTCAACTAAGCGATCAGTCCAGGTACTAGCATCGTACGGCGGGTAGCGTGCGCTTTATATGGAACGACACGTTCGCTCTGTTGCGCGTTCGTTTCATATAGGACAACAAGAAATATTTACTTGATGATTTTTCGTTGACATGTTGTTGACCGTACTTTTGCGGCGAAATCGACGCGTGCTTCCACTTTCGTGTCTCGCCGGTGACTGAGTAACCAATGACAAAGAGTTATTTGCATGTGAGCGTAACAGCTGTGGAGGGGCGTTCATTTTTAGAATGGTTTATCTATACCATAAAGATATATTTTCTCATTGCAAAAAGAAACACATTCCAACGAGTTTGCTTCAACTCGCCATGTTCAATAAAATCCGAATTTATAAGTAAAAGTTTATGTAACTATACTTATTTATATAACTATAATTATTTATAGTAAATACAAATATATTTCTATAATATAGCTTAATATTTATTAGTACCTAAGTAAATTTTAGCTGGATTGTCATGGTTCAATCATGTAAACAGTTAAATAATTTTAAGTTGTTCCAGTACGGATAAAGAGAAATCAATAAATGAATACATTTTGGAAACATGTTATTATTTAATATCAATATTTTTTAAGGTAATTTAGTGATATTATATTATGCAATCAATAGAAACTTCATTTCACAGTTGGTTTGTATTTTAATGTGTATTTTAATTTATGTAAGTATAGGTATGTATGAGTGAATGTAGTTGTGTATGTGTAAGTATAGGTATGTATGAGTGAATGTAGCTGTGTATGTGTAAGTATAGGTATGTATGAGTGAGTGTAGTTGTGTATGAGTGAGTGAGTGCCTAATTTGTATACGTAATGTTATGGTTTGATTAATTCTTCCGTGTCGTCGTAATTTAGGGTGAGCAGATATTCTTTAATTTTTTGTTTACAATGGAATTTGTTCAAACAATTAATGTTTAATGTGTTGTGTAGTTTATTGTACAGTAATGTGCTTATGTAGCGGTTATGCCGTCGTGCAAAGGCGGTATTTGTATTATAGAAACGTTGGGACAAACTGGTTTGGGTCTTCTTCTGAGCGTGGAGCTTGTAAATCTATTGGGAGGGGTAATTTTATGACTTCGTGTGATCACACGAAGCATATACATTTTCCGGATTCTCAATACCTTAAAGTCCTAAAACTATAAACTTATAAATGATGAAAAAACAGATGATGGGATTACTGGGGAGTACGACGTAATTAAACAGCTGTAAGAAAAACTGGTTATTTGTTAACAACACTAATCAGTATTATAGGTGTAGTCTGCGAAGTTATTCGGTAAGCATCCCGTCCTGGCTACGTTGGTGAAGTATCTAGCAGAGAGGCGCGGTGTTCGAATCAGGTTCGGCGAGTTGTAGTCCACTTCGTAAAGGCCGAAACGCTCGCTGAAAAAGAGAGAAAAAAAAAGATTTTCAAGCAGTTTTCTCGGTGGACGTCTCTGTTTGCGTAATTTCTTGAAAGCCTGTTATGAAGTGTGACTGTGTGTGTAATAGAGAAACAGCATAATTTGCTGTAGGTAAGTACACAAGGTTTAAACTTTTGAGTACGCGGAACAGTCATCCAAGTTTCCAACCTAAAACACCTATAAACTATTTGTCTGGCTCTGATTGCTGAGCGTAGTAACAGAATATCAAATTTTTGATGTGCAACATTTTTCCTCTCGCTTTCGTCCAATCTGTGGGAGTGATTTCGTGAAAAGGAACGGAAGTATGTAACAGGAAGCCAGCCGGGGAACCAATGAGCGCGCGTGGTGCTAGAGTTGGCAGTCAGATGGTACCAAGCCACCTCACAGATAAGAAAAATATATTTTTTAAATGTTCGCTCTTTGGACAGGTCCTCTCAATCTGTGTAGTTCTTTCCTCAAAAGACCATTTCAGACACCAATCTACATGGTCTTCACATGAAGTGACCAAGATTATGTCTGGACTTTATAAGAGACTGTGACCTCTGAGTTTGTTTCGGCCTTTCTTCTCAGAGTAGTCAGATAGGAAACGCCGACCTCATCTAGTTAAAAAAAAAAACATGATTGACAGACGTGTTTGTACAAACCTACTTACAGAAATAAAATCATTTATCATTTGGATTGAAATGTTGCCGTACCTTTAAACGTTGCTTATTTGGTATGGAACTAGATAGCACTTTTGCCGTATATTAATAACTATTCGAATACCTGAACCAGTCTTTTCAGGATATAATGTTATTGTTGCTTATTACCAAGGTGAGATGTCAGATGTTACACATCATATGCGACTACTGTAGGCTCGCTCGTTTTCTTTTTTTTTTATTTAATTCTCGATTGTCGAGTGTTACACTATGCTCGACAATTTCTGCACTCGGCTGCAAAGACAGAATACCTACTGTCTTTTTGGGTTCACTGCAGTAATAGACTGTTTTAGGTTGCAATAAGGTTGATCAAAACACGCGAAAGATCTATAGAACCATCTTATTACTAAATTCCATATTGTAATTAATTAATATAATAATATAATGTATCCTGGGACATTTCACACACGGTCATCTGATGCCAAACTGATATACTAAGTATACCTACTACTTTTTTTTTGAAAATACAT
This sequence comes from Dicycla oo, assembly GCA_948252095.1. Taxonomy (NCBI): domain Eukaryota; kingdom Metazoa; phylum Arthropoda; class Insecta; order Lepidoptera; family Noctuidae; genus Dicycla; species Dicycla oo. The sequence goes on from OX411711.1 coordinate 33,473,476, forward strand.
ACTTATATAGATAATTACACCCAGACTCGGAACAAACAAACATGTTCATGCACACAAATGTTTGTCCTAGATGGGAATCGAACCCACGACCTGCGGCATGATAGGTGGTATCTTAACCAACCACGCCAACTGGCCTGCCAATTTAGTTTTAACTTAATTTCTTTCAAATATTCTACTTACGAGAATCCTCTAGTCCATTCAAAGTTATCAATCAGACTCCAGTAAGTATACCCTATGACCAAACAGCCATCCTTATAAATAGCTGTGTGCAAAGCACGCAGGTACGCGTCAATGTAGTTGACTCTCTTCGTGTCGCGTAGACCTGCCTCGAAGGACACGCCGTTCTCCGTCACCAGGGTCTTGGGGTTTCTGTAGGTTAGTCTCACGTAGTTCAGGGCTTTCCGGAAGCCCCAGGGCACTACCTGCGAAAAGTTAGGGCTTTCTTAGTATGATGCAGATAACTAGGAGGACCTAGTTTTAATTAAAAAAAAAAAAAAAACAAACAACGTGAAAAGTAACTTTAATTTCGCAAGTCGGTGTCTTTGATTTAAGTTTCTGCCACCGACTTCTGAAAAGTTTTTTCACTTTTTAGTGGGTCAGTTTGTGATTTATCTAAGTTACAACAGCCTAATGTCAACTGCTCGTCACCTGCAGGGACGTTAATTTTTGAGCAGTTCTCCTGTAGACAATCAGGAGAACTGGAGCTGACAGTGAAGTCAACATCAGCTCCACTTCACCATATGCATTGAGACGAGCATAAATTGCTTAACAACGTTATTCAAGTAAGCGAATCGCAACCCCGTGAAATACTCCTATTACTGAGTAGTTCCGGTGACCATTTGTGGTTGTTGTCATCAGTTCCACTTTACCAAATGGTGCTTTCCGAGAGCAAATGCACGAATTACTATAAAAAAATACCCATATTGCAACAAATTTTGAGGATTGCCCTCGTATTCCATGGGATTTCCTTATCAATTTCTGACTTGATTATAATAGGACCACCTCGAGGACATACCCTGCCAATCAAAAAAATATTTTTCAAAATCGGTCCTCAACTGACGGAGAAATCAGTGAACATACAAACATAAAAAAACATACATACAGCCGAGCATAGAATCTCCTCCTTTTTGGAAGTCGGTTAAAAAGGTACGATCTATATCTTCCAATACCTGTTATAAATGCGAAAGAAACTGTATGTCTGTTATCTTTACACGCTTACCTACACTAACGAACCGATCGTTATGAAGGAGAGATACAGATAGGTAGGTAGCCTGGGACCTGGAGAAGGCTTTCATCCTCGACTATTGATTAAGGCTTGTCCTCCCTAAAAATCGCGGTCACTGTCGGACTGCATAGAAAAGAGATACAAGCGCGATGGCGATGACACGACACTGGTAATTTATTGCAAAATATGAAGCAATTATCCATTTACAAAAAATCTATTGATTGGATTAAAAAAGTATGACATGAAATCATTCCTTATTATTTTATAGAGAACTGTATTTTATGAACACTTTTAATGAAAACTGTAGGAGTAATATGGTAAAAACTAGAAAAAATTGTCCTGAATTTAGTTCTTTTTTCTTTAGTTCAATTAATTAAAATAGATTTCAGGATAAATGATATCACTTCTTATGTATTTTAGATTACTGTGTATTTTTGCTTATCAAAAAAGATGCTATAGTTACTGTAAAATATGGAAACAAAGTTACTTAGTTTTGCGGTATTTACGGAGGACAAGCCTTAAAACATCTCGACAACCTCACCCACATTTCACTATCATCAGCAGTGATAATTATAATATTACGTATTAAATAAGTTAGAAATTACTATGTAAAAAGCTATTCACGTCTTAGGGAATTATGAACAAACACATATCCCTCCACTCCTCCGACGGGAACCGAAGTGACTCAACAAGTAATTGTCGAAAAACAATTTAAATGCTGTAGAAAGAAACAAAAAACAGGCGCGTACCTCTAGCGGCGCAGCCCGCTATTGTATTATGTATTTCGTTTCCACTAGGCATGTTAGGCGCGTTACACCTGAGCGGCGTGTGCGCATTGGAAATTCGCAACCTGCGCTGATGTTAGTTTGACAACGTCGTGCGCTCACTACCAATTACATAAGACAAGCTTTCTTTTATCCTTGCTAATTAAAAATCAATTTATTTTTTTCGAATCCCGGAGTTTCAGTTACAATCCCGGGGAATGCCTATAATAGCATCAACATTTGCGGTCATTGAACCAAAATAGCTCTACCTATTTCGATCACTGATGATCAGCCTATAGCTACGTTAGTACTAATATTTATTCTGTGCTATAGCCTCATAGGCCTCTCTAATTGCCCACTGAGCTTAATTTTTAACCACTCTCATCCACCGGCCACCTTCAAATTATCGGTCCACCTTACAGCTAAGTCAAAGTTTGGTCTAAACTGCGGTGTCTTACCTTCAACCACGTCGAATTAGTCTTAGGCCAATCTTCCTTCTGATGAATTTTAACGTTCATATCATCTTCGTATGACGGCTGGCTCCTAATCTTCCTGGATCCTTGCTGAACAAGATACGTGGTGTAATGGTTCAATCCTAGGAAATCGTAAGCTCCTCTCATCATCTTCACATCTTGAGGAGTAAAGTAGGGAAGTCTTGAACGAGGGAAGCCTTGCCGCTTGGAGTTGGCATCAATGACGCTTCGCATTATAGGAGGGTAGTCGCCGACTTTCGAGAAGATTGGATTCGCGAACCAACCGAACTGGAAACATACGGATGGGCGTGTTAGGTGAAATTGGCTCGATAGCCGCTACATAGAATAAATATAAATATTTACAAAAATGCGACACAGAAAGAGAAAAATATAAAAGTCTGAAGTCAAGAGAGAATTTTCCTAAAAATATAAACGTCTAGCTCCTAAACTGTATATAATTATCGCTGCACATACGTGAGAGTGTTTCGGGAAGCCCTTCGAGAGAGACTTCTAACATTTTGCTTTTGACCTTATTTCACAGGCCACCTGTATAGTGCCCTTATTGTTGATGTTCTTCAGAAAGGTTAGGTGCGTAGTACTCGCAACCGGCGTGCGTGTATGATCAGATGTATGAACGTAAACGAGGCAAAAGGAGTATGTAAGGATCGTACCAGGTGGCGTTCTGAAGTTTCTGCCTACTCCCATCATATAAACTCACACCTTCTTCCCATGAGGATCCCATGAAGTACTCTATGCCCATGGGAAGAAGGCGTGAGTTATGTGTGTATGAAGATGGCATTCAGAGGAAAATATTATCTAAAGTAGGTATAACTTCTATAATTTTGTTATTGTTAATGTTGTAGGTACTATAACTATAGTTCGCGTCAAATAACTTTGCCGCTCTGAAACCAGGCTTTCCGATGCGCATGGCGTAGCGCGCAGCTGTTTTAGCATAGATATTGACTACTGCGCGTGCGCAGTCATTTGTGCGAAGTATATTTATAGGTATAGGTACCTCTGCCTAACCTATCGGGAAAAACAAGTGTGATACTATGTTGACGTGTGATACTATGTTGACGTGTTCTTTAATATTGGTAAAATTTCCAGGAATAAAAAAAAAGACACTAGTTTCACTTTTCACCATAAAGTGAATAGGCATAGGTAATTAAAAGCTTGTAAAAATCAGTGCAGCACAAAGACCAAGACCTACCATGTCATATCAACCATAATAATATTCCAAACTCACATTGAATTGCCTGGCAATTTCAGCGGCTTTCTGATCCTCTGCAGACGTCGTAGCTGGCTCAAACCAACTGAACGCTATCGTGATGCCCATATGACCTGGAACACATAAAGGGTGGTTTAAAAAAAAAAAAAATTGTTGGTCTTATCATCGACAGTAAAACAGCCAAATATATCTATATTTTATATATGTATCTAAATTTTTGGGGGAGATTTGAGGGAGATCCCTCAGATATTAGATGTCAGACTGCCTCGTTGTTTTAATGGTTGGAAGTGCGAGGCTGATAATGGAGTCCTAGATTCGATACCCAGCTAGTCTCACCATAATCTACCTGCTTTTTCCCAACGATGTTGGGATCGGCTTCCAGTCTAACCGGATGCAGCTGAATACCAGTATTGTACAGCGATTGTCTATCTGACCTCCACAACCTAGTTACTGGGTAATACCCCTTGGTACGACTGGTTGTTAGACTTTCAGGATTCTGACGACCCGAAACGACTGTCAAAGATCCCCGAATGACAGCCGGGACCAACGGCTTAACGTGCTTTCCGAGGCACGGAATGGTCTTGGTATGTAAAGATAGCGTAGCTTAACCTGATCGATCGATCCGTGCGGCTGTTATTACTTAGCCACAAGTTCCTCCCAGCTAGTCTGACCTTTCGTAACCCTTCAGTGAAAACAGGCGTCATGTTATGTTGAAATTTTCAGTAGCAACCCGGAGTTGTATAAGCCCCACCACAAATCACATGGGGCATAAACATCACTGGTGAAATAGAGTCTTACCCGTTCTTCAAAAACATGCATGGTTTAAGGAGTTACCTCCAATTTTCTTCCGATATTCATTGTCGAAGATGCGGTAGACCATGCCGTGAGCCCTGAGCACGTTGTGGCCACACATGTAGTCTTCGAAGCCACTGGATCTGCCTCCCGGAGCGTCGTCACCGCCGTAGCCTCCTTGGCAGAAGGAAACTGGCTCGTTGAATGTGATCCAGATCTTGACTTGGTCTCCGAAATTGTTGAGGAGGACCTGCGGTGAATTTAAGAAAGTATAAAGTATTTAGTTTTTGCCACTTTTTGCATAGTTGGAAATACCTATACGTATACTAGACATGGTTCAACAGCTATGGTATTCAGGATAAGTATCAGAAGACTTCACTACATCACAACTGCAACTACGTTTTACATTTAGACCACACAACTGCATGCTAGGGTTAATAAAACTTATGTAGGTAGGTATAATAGTATCCCCCTCCTACTAATAAAAAAATATTTTTGCACTGTTATGCCAATAAGCCCCATTTATGTCTTTGACTCTAAAAATCTTAGGCTAAGTTACAGTCTTGATAGAATGCTTGTTTGTTTTATTTTATTTTATTTTATTTGTTAGGGACAAAAACAGTTACATGCCAAGCTTAACTAGAAATTCTTAAATTAGCACAATACTTAGAAATACATTTATACACAATCTATTCCATATTTATGTTACTACCATCTAACATGTAACCCACAACATTGTCCGCAAATTCACAAAGAAAAAAGTTAAAAGAAAACAGACAATTAGTGTACATACATCGTAAAAGACTTGTAAGAAGAAGAAGAAGAAGAAAAAATATATATTTATACTTATGAATTTAGTAACTCTATTGCTCTTGTCTTGAAACGATCTTTGGAAAGAGTAAATATGTCAAGCTCCGTAAAGTGAGTGTTGTACGCATTATCAACGAGACGACGAAGAGGCACGCGCACCCCAGCGTTAGTCCTGCACGTATACTCTTTGCCTGCACGAATCTGTGTGGAATAGTCGAGGCACACGTACCCCACGAAGCATGACAGATCTAGGTACTATATAATGTATACTATTTGATAAAGGAATGCAGTCGAATCTATTATTGCATATACCATGCAACATCATTACGCCCAGAAGAAATCGTCTAGACTCCAAACTAAGAATATTATAACGTTTCAATAATTGTTCATATGAGACTAGGACGATAACATTTATAATTCATTCGCACATACTTTTTCTGCACAATTTCCAGCCAATCCTTGTACTTATCATATAGAGGATCCCAAATTTGGACGGCGTATTCTAGTTGCGACCGGATCAGGGTTTTATATAATATTAAGAATGTAGAGGGTCGTACAAAGCTACTTGAAAATCTTATCACCAGTCCATACTTCTGAAAGGATTTTTTTACTATATTGTCAATATGAGTATCAAAATGCAGACTAGAGTCAAGAGTAACACCCAAGTCACAGACAGATTGAACTTCATGAAGACTTGTATTGTTGGCGGTTCAGGGATTGCAAAAACTGAAGGCTTGGCTCTTACTCTGGCATAGTCGACGAAGTAATCAGCCATAATAGGGTTGGTCCATCCGCCGAGGTCCTGCAGACATTGCGGTAAGTCCCAGTGGTACATCGTCACGACCGGCGTGATGCGGTTGCGTTGCAGCTCGTTCAGCAACTCCTTGTAGTAGCTGATGCCATCCTCGTTAACATAGCTGGGGAGGAGAAAGTGGAGCATATAATGTTTGTAACATTATTGTGACGACCTGGGTGCCTAACACTGGGAGGTTAGAAAGTACTAGGATGGCATAAATCAGTTAATTAATTCTATTATCACACAATTTTAAAATATTTCAACTATTTGCAATTTAATCATTGCCAGCATTATCGACTGTTTCATCGGCACCTCTATATACATATTTGTTTAACTTTTGTATCTCGTTAGATAACTGATTAAATACATTGTTCACACACGGTCATCTGATCCCAAACTAAGCAGAGCTTGTACTATGGAAACCAGATAACTGATAAACTACATACACTACTTTTTTTTTGTAAATACATACTTATATAGATATAGAAGAAAATGAAGATATCTTCTCCGTAATTTGTACGCTTAAGGTCATAGTAATATTTTGAGATAACTGGTGTCAAAGTCCATGTACGTAGATTTGTTTTGATTTCTGAAAATGGTTAATAAACTTCTTCCTTTAACTTTTAACTGTTTGCTTTGATGTTTTAGAAAATTTGGTTTCATAGAAAGGTTTGTTAAAGTATTATAAGGTACTCAATTAAATATCAATGTAGGCCATTCAATTTGAGAGTTTAGAGAAAAGTGATATTTAGTGACGAATTCTGGGAAGTTTTCAAAAATACATAAAAATTGGGTTTTCTCGAATCTCATGAAAGTTCACCTAGGCTTATGAGGTGCTTAACTGTTGCAAATAGGACACACGTCCTGGAAGGAATACGTCAAAATACAAGTCACCTGTACCAATAACTCATGTGAATATAAAGAAAGGATCCCTTATGCACAGGAACGTTAGATGTTAACAGTTAGATTACTTTAGCTTAGCCCTTAAAATATGGGCTGCCTTTTCTGTAAACTTAATCAAAGTTTCTGACAAAAAGAACTAAGTATCGATACTTTAGCGCCAATGTGCCATGTAAAATGAAATTTTGACAACTCACTTGCTCAACCCATTAGGCAGTATCCGAGGCCAGGACATGGAGAAGCGGTAGAAGCTGACTCCTAGCTGCGTCATCAGCCTAACATCTTCCTTCACCATGTAGTAGGATCCATCAGCAATGTCCCCGTTCTGATGATCAAATATCCTTTCTGGGTGTTCGTGGGTATACCTGTCCCATATGCTTTCGCCTTTACCTGGAAAATGAACGTAAATGTCACAATTTCAACGGGTGATAAGGTTCATAAACCTACAGCACTGACTGGACACGTTCACTCAAATCTGTGTGGTTCTGTTTCCATAACCATTTCAGACACTAATCTACATGGTCCTCACATGGTCTGACCAAGATTATGTCTGGTCTATAAAAGAGACTGACCCCTTTTTTTTATTTTTTGGATTGGAAATCATCAAATAACTTCTCCCGCTCTGGGTGGAGCGGGAGGGCGTGTCAGACTTCTACTGACTAAAACCCAACAGTGTTCCTTCAGTTGGCTGTGCCAGGGTCACGGTATCTCTTTCGAACAACCCGCAACCCTGGCTGGCATCGGCCCTAGCGGACCCCTTCAGCTAGTGCTAACATCTCTTTGAGGCGCGCGTGGAACACAACGCGCCGTCGACCCGGGCCTGATCCTTACCGGACGGCGAGCTACCCATTGCTCGCCATCCAAAAGCCCGCGCCTACGGTGGCCGGGAATCGGCTATCGATTCCCGACGCCCAGGGCGTCTCCTGCGACGATTAGGGGCTTGAGGGCGCAAAGATTGCCTCTCCCTCACGCGTTCAGCCTCCTCCTTCGCGAAAGAGGCTGTCCCCTAAGTTTGTTTTGACATTTTTTCTTAAGGTTAGTCAGATAGGAAATGTCGACTCCATCTAGCTTATTTTCAATATGACGTATAGATGTGATTCCGATTTCCTATTTACAGAATAAACCATTTCATTTCATTATAATATAGGACTTTACTTAGACGAAAGTGACACCTAGTTGTTCAATGATTAGCAATTTGTGTCAACGAAGATGTGACTAATAATAACAATATTATTTTATAGGGTTATTGTTAATACGTGTATGTCGGCAATCCATTAATGGGATGTAGAAGAGCTCATTTGCAACCAAATGACCCCTTAAGACCCCTATGCAAATGTTAACCATTTTCGAGTATTTTAACATTATTTTTTTTGGAAGATTTTTTATTATTATTTATTATCTGCTTGCTAACTTCAGTGTTAGCAAGCAGATAATAAATAATAATACACAGTACATAATAGTATATACAGTACATAATAGTCAACCATAAAATGACAATTATAAATAGTTTTTAAATCAGAGCTACAAATCGTTACAATTGTCATAATTTTGAGCAGATTTTTTTAATAAAATGATTGATTTTTGCATAGGAGTTTGGTTAAAATGACCTCTCCTTCATCCCCTTAACCTATATAAATATATGAGGTAACAGGGTTGTTAGTTCTGACTTAGCGACACATGTACGTAACTGTTCATCTGTATGTGACTGTGTTTGTGCGACTGTGAGCGACGTACGGTGACTGCGAGATAACAGGTGCGGCGGAGTCAACAAAAGATGACTGTGGAGAATTTTTAGGTTAAGTAATTGCGGTTCAATGATAGTGAGCTTACAGAGCGGTGTGCTGTGTGACTAATGCTACTGTTCACTGGCTATGAGGCCACTACTCTGCCCTCTGGCGGCTTTTTATCATCTGGTGATTGTCTTGCAGCATTAGGTAGGGACTAGGGAGACTAAACATTATGAGCTCTAAACTATTTTTACACAAATTCTGATTACCTGACACATTCCAGGCCCCTTCGATCTGGTATGAAGCTGTAGATACTCCGAACGCGAATCCATTGCTGAAGCAAACTTGCGAATCTAATACATTATGGTGATCGCTTGAACTCACACTGAAATGCAATATCAATTTATAAATTGGGGCTATGAGTAGGAGGTCGCGTAGCCTAGGTATTTGTGAGTCATCAATGAGTGTAATGAATAACCTAATGATGGTTAGGTAAGTATCCCACTTTGCCCTACCTACTAGTGGGACAAAGTAGGATGTTCAAATTTTTATGTCCACTTTGTTGACTGTGATTTTTTTTTTTGTTTATTTATTAATAACCAACTTATATTTACAGTTTGCACCACACATACAAGTTATAGGTCCTTATTAGTAATACACAATCATAAAATTATATTAAAATACATAAAAACAAAACAAGATGAGAAATTAAACAAAATAAGATAAAATTAGATAAGATTACACAAAGTTAGTAAAAATTAGATAATATTAGACAAAATTATACAGATATGGGAAAAAATCGGAATAAAAATGATTAATAACAAAATACACAATTTAATTTATTTACTCCAAGGAGATTGTACTGGGAGTGGTAATGGACTCCAGGTATCGAGTAGCAGTGTTCAGGAATCTCAGTTCAGTACTCGCGAAGACATCTGAGGATTCGTCAATAGCATAATGTTGTTAATAAGGGTGAGGGTTAGGTACAATGGACTGGTCTTAAGGGTTATGGTACTGGTTTGAGGTATTGAGAATAGGGGTCGTTGGCGAGGGCGAAGTGTGTGACTAATGTGTAGTAGGATGTTAAAAGAGATGTATTGTAGTAAGGAGGAATTGATGTGGGTACCACGAATTAGGCGGATGAAATATTTTACCAGACTAAGATTTCACCTTACTTCTAAACTTTGGTATCCCACCATACCTAGCACAAATGGTGTTGGGTACATGTAGGGGTGATATCCATAAAGTTTTAAGTAGAGGTAGCGGACAAAAGACTTCTGAACCTTTTCGATGACCTTTTTGCAGGGGGGTTCCAGATTGAACTGTTAGTCTCTAGCAAACTGCGGATAAAGGAGTTGTACAGTATGGTTATGGCTTGACGATTATTGAATATTTTGACCTGGCGCAAGACAAAACCTAAGTTTTTTCGGGATTTGTTGCAGGTCTGTATTATGTGCTGGTTAAATGTAAGGTGTGAATCAAAGTGAGTACCCAGATCGCGTACGGTTGAAACGCGTTTCAGGGGCTCATTGTTCATAGTGTAGACGTTGTGTATAGGTTGTGTAGCTTTTGAGTAGGTCATGACCGCGCACTTACTAATGTTTAGGTTGAGGTTGTTTATGGTGCTCCAAATGTGAATGTTGTCGATGTCGAGTTGAAGTGCGGCCGTATCGCTAGAGTTAGCAACTGGAAGACCAACTTTGACATCATCAGCATACATTAAGACTGTGGAGTGTTTTACATATGTGGGAAGATCGTTAACTACTATTAGAAAAAGAAGGGGCCCGAGGTTAGTGCCCTGCCCTATGCCAGAAGTGAGCGAGTAGCGCTCCGAATTGGCATTTTTCTATGTTACAAATTGCTTGCGGTCGCGCAGATAGTTCGCAAAGAATTTCAGAGATGTCACAGAGAAACCTGCCAGTGCCAGTTTACTTAGAAGCATGTCACTGTCAACCTGGTCAAAGGCCTTCTGGAAGTCAAAATAGGCTACATCGATCTACTTTTTGTCGTTAATATTTTTGGCTATGTGTTTAGTAATGTTCAGTAGATTAGACGTGGTTGAGCGGTTCGGAAGGAATCCGTGCTGCTCTTCCGCGAACCACTGTCGCAATTTATTAAATATTTTTTTATAGAGTACCGATTCGAATACTTTGCCGAATAGAGATAAAACAGCTATAGGTCTATAATTTTTAATGTCACTTTTTGGGCCACTTTTATGTACCGGGAGTACTTTAGGTGTTTTCCACTCCGGATATATGTTCGTCATAATAGACAGGTTGAAGATAAATTGCAAGGGCAATTTGAAAATTTCACAGCCATCCTTAACTAAGTACCTGTGGTATTCCATCTGGTCCTTGAGTAGACTGGAGGAAGCCGAGCCATAGTGCTACGAACTTCAGATTCGTGAATGTAATCAATATGAACAATATGGGACATATTATTAGGAAACGCATTCGCAGTAGCGATAGCACGCTCGGGATCTAATGATGGTAAGTTTGATAGGAACACGCTTCTAAAATATTTTGAAAACGCGTCTGCCACTTGCGTTGGTGACATGTCCCCAAAGGTAGCCTGCTCATTATTTTCTCTGTTACTTTTCACATAGGCCCAGAAGGTTTTGCAGTCACATTTGATATTTGACTGAATACGATTAGTGTAGCGTCTGCATCCGTACTTCTTTTTAATAAGCGTCTATAGTAGGTAAAGAATGCATAATACAGTTGGTTATTATTATTCCGTTTGTAAAGCTTATGATAATGATTTTTAAGTTTATTTAGTTCAATAGAAACAGACGTAAACCATTTGGGGTAATTCAGTCGCAATGTTTTTATCTTTTTTAAAGGAACAGTTTGACACACAATATTGTTAATTAACTCATAAAAGGTCTCAACAGCAACGTTAACATCACCGCACGAATACACGGGCTCCCAGTCTATTCCAGCCAGTTCAGAGTACAACATTAAAAAGTCTGCTTTACGGAAGTTACGCTCTAACGTTATACTAGTGGTCGAGTCATTAGGGAAGTGGGTATTATTTATGTTCAAGCTTGCGTACGTCGTGTTAATTTTGATAGAGATATCTGAAGGCTCGTGATGTAGGTATTTCACGTGCGACAATGCCGGAACATGCTGAAACTGAGATTCTCGCCACACATGAGTTAACCAAAATCAAATCCAACATTCTGCCAAGATCATTCGAAATTACGTTTTTCTGTACTAAATTACATTCAGAAAGAAACAAATCAAAGTCATCACGTATGGTTACACTAGCGGAATAAAGGTTGAAATCTCCTAATACAACTAGTGGCAGTTTGTTAATTATAGTTACGGTTTTACTACGAGCTTGTTTTGAGGAGCTCGTGGCGAAGTGACAACAGCCGCACGGGTCGATCCATCTGGTTAAGCTACGCTTGCCGGAGTTGGTCCGTGGATGGGTGACCATCGCATCTTTACATAAGTACCGAGACCCCTCCGAGCCTCGGAAGGCACGGTAAGGCGTTGGCCAGTCGTTACGGGTCGTCAGAAGCTCGAAAATCTGACAACCAAGGGGTATCGTGTATTACCCAGTTACTGATGAATTGTGGAGGCCAGATAGGCAGTCGCTCCATGTCAAATCCTGGTATTCAGCTGCATCCGATTAGACTGGAAGCTGACCCCAACACAGGAAAAGGCTAGGCAGATTGATTGATCGTTTTACTAGCTTGTTTTTATTTAGGGATTGTGCGACTAATGTCAATAGGTAGTCCTAGGTAGGTACCTAGTCGGCAAACCCGAAAAAAACATCATCTGCCTAGACTTTTCCCAACTATGTTGGGGTCAGCCTCCAGTCTAACCGGATGAATACCAGTATAAAACTGGTATTCAGCAACATACAACGGTAAATAAATACCTACCTACCTATTCATTAACATGAAAGTAATATCAATAAAATGTATTATGTACCTATTTCTGTTTAGAACAATTAACTGAATGTTTTGTAAATAATTTTATCTCAATCTCGCTGAAGGTGAGTCTGTGTCTTGATAGTTAACGCAATTATTGGTTCAACCTCTGGCTAAACTTAATCCAGAATTTATAACCTTACTAAATAAGGTAGAAACATTTAAATAAAGTATGATTCGCGGCCGTAACAAATATGTATTTACAGAATTAGAATCATTAATACATCTCCTTAAGTTAGTATAATCGTCAAACTTTAAGATTTCATGAAATAATCATTCATTAGGATTACCTGGTCTTAAAGATTGTATTGATCAGTTTAATGATTATAATTATGTAAATACATAATACATACTGGTTACGGCTGCGAATTACATTTTAATCAACGTACAGACGCCAGCAGGTTAACCTACCCGAAACTGTCAGATTTTCCCAATCAACCTTGAATCTAATGCCTTAGCAATAAAGTCGAAAATCTATTAAAGAAATCTGACAGATTGTAGTAGCTTGATGTGCTGGCGCCTGTACAACCTAAAACTGACTTGTAAATTGCAAAAAAACGTAAGAAATTTTGAATTTGAAATATAAATAAATTAGAGATCACAACCTTAGCAGGTAGGAACGTAATAGGTCCTTAATTGACATTTTACCTTAAGTGCATAAAAAATTAAATTAAATAAACCCAACAACATCATTCTCTTGCCCCTAACCCAAAATACAATAAATTCTTCTAAAAAAATTGCGTAGGCACAGACACCAGCACATCAAGCTACCCGAAACTGTCAAATTTTCCCAATCAACCTTGAACCTAATGCTTTAGCGATAAATAAAGTTCAAAATCTAGATTGTAGTAACTTGATGTGCTGTCTGTACCTACCTACTTAATACAAAATACATAAAACATTGTTCGTCAACATTAAAAAAAAAATGTTTGTAAATACTCCCAAATAGTAAAAAAATACATACCCATAAAACAAAACGAAGCATATAAAACAGTACAAATACATAGGAGTCATTATTTCGTTATCACTACCGCCCGGTCGGAGGCGAACTATTGTCCAGCGCAAAGCGCATAGATAGCGCGTTGGCATTGCACTAATAATAAACAGATGAGTTACAGGGTGTTCAGAATTGCTATGATACAGTGCACTGCACAACAATGGACATATTATTGTGTGCGACATACGCGTGCATTAATCGTTCCTAGTATCGAAACCACAGTCATACTACACAGCGAGCTACTTATTATAAGTATAATCTGCCTAGCCTTTTCCAAACTATGTTGGGGTCGGCTTCCAGTCTAACCGGATGCAGCTGAATGAAGCTGTATTTTACATGAAGCGACTGCCTATCTGACCTCCACAACCCAGTTATTGGGTAATACGATACCCCTTGGTATGACTGATTGTCAGACTTTCGGGCTTCTGACGATCCGTAACGATTGTCAAAGATCCACGAATGACGGACGGGCCTAACGGCTTAACATGCTTTTCGAGGCACGAAGGAGTCTCGGTATGTAAAGATGGTCACCCATCTACGGACCAACCCCGGCAAGCGTAGCTTAACCTGATGGATCGACCCGTGTGGCTGTTATTACTTAGCCACAAGCCAATCTGTCATAGTACCATACCGCATACCGTACCTAATATATTCAATTTAGAAAAAGTACCTAGTCGTTTCAGTCAATGGGGCTGGCAAGTGAAAGCTGATCTCAGATGGCGCCACCACTGTACGAACCCTTGTCAATGAGATAACAATTACACGCTTCGGATTTCTTATTTGCGTTGATCCAGTTGGCGTGGTTGGTTAAGATACCGCCTATCATGTCGCTGGTTGTGGGTTCGATTCCCATCCAGGACAAACATTTGTGTGCTCCAGGATGAACATGTCTGTTTGTCCTGAGTCTGGGTGTAATTATCTATATAAGTATATATTTACAAAAAAAAAAAATTGTGTACCTATGTAGTATATCAGTTATCTGGTTTCCATAGTACAAGCTCTGCTTAGTTTGGGACCAGATGACCGTGTGTGAAAATGTCCCAGGATATTATTATTATTATTTTATGATTTAGAACATGTATTCCATTTGGTAACTATGTATGTGAGTTAAGAGTTAGCAAAAAGAGGTGCCTCTTTACGTGGATGGAGACCTAACTGAAAGGTAATTTGTTGTTCTTGTTCCTAAATTCCTTTATATTTTTACAATTTAATGGTCTTGAAACTTACTTCATGGTATGTATTATATCAAGGTGTTATACAAGATGGATCAACTATCTGGTGAAGATTTCTAAACCTGCAGTGGTCTCAAAAGGCATAAGACCAAGACCATTCCTTGTGGAGAACATGTGCGCACATTAATATAATTTTAAGACGAATATTAATCATTAATTTGTTCGTATGTGTATATGGGCAGTCTGTTTTCTTTTAAGGTTTATTTAATCGCATTATAAAAGTTATGTGATGCAAGTAGTTATAGGTTACATACAAATATGAGGAAATTGTTTTTTTTTTTTTTTTTTTTTTTTTTCTTTTTTATTTATAGGGGCTTTTACGCATAGCGTATGTCAGTCCCATCGTATCCTAAACCATTGTACATACTTTCACAAGACGTGGGCCATGAATTTGAACAAATCCTTCGCTTCGTCGCCATTTGGTTGGGATAGAATTGTATGGAACATGCCTACATCAGTTCTGTTCAAATTCAGGTACCTTACTAAATTATTTCTACTGGACTCATATTGGACACATTCCATCAATAAATGTTGTAGGTCCTCGACAACTCCACATTCCTCACAATTAGGTGAAGCGATTTTCTTCATCATGAAGGCAAATTTTTTGCATGGAATGTGTCCAGATCTGAGTCTAAGAGCAGTAACAATCAGTTTTCTACTAATATCACTATTCATGATCCAGGGCACGCGAAGAGGTTCACACTGTATGGTTTTATACCATAAACCCTTCTCTAATGACCGTTTATTAAAATATTCTTTCCAATTATCATAACATATATTTTTAAATTTTGGTAAAAATTCTGAATAATCTAATAAAATATTTGTTTCTTTCCCATTCCTAGCCGCTAATTTCGCCAACGTGTCGGCCTCTTCGTTGCCCCGTAACCCAATATGCGATGGAACCCACTAGGAAATTGTTTATGACGACCTAGTCAAACTAAAAATAATCATTTTTAATACATACCTAAGTATTTATCGGTAAATTAGAAATGATTATTTCTTAAGATTTTCTTTATATTTTTTACCCGCTTTTAGGCTCAAACTTTACTCGCCTTATCGCTTTGAGCCACAATTTTATAAGTTTCTCATCTCGAGGAAACTGGTGGCGTCTAGTTTCTTTACAATTTCGTACACAACATCTAGGCATTTCCTCGTTTCCTCCATTTCCTTTCCTATTATGAATTCACTACTAATTCGTTACAAAAACTGCTTTGTTATTGGTCTTTGCGCTACTAGCGCCACTTTGACAGTTGTCGGCCCCATTAATTACAAATGCAGTAATGCGAAATCAGCTTATACTAGAAAAGTATAGCTTGATATGTAGCCGTGTGTACTTACTATTGACCTAGAATCATGAAAGGCAAGAAGCAATTTAAGTAAAGGAAAAAAGCCGAAAATCGTAAATTTGTAATATTATCATAATTATATTTATTTTTTGCGATTATAAACTTAAATTTGCAGTTGGGAGAATTGACCGTGACCTATATCAATGTATGTTTTTCAACTACAGTGTTAAGTTTGTTTTTGGGATAAATTATTTTCAACTACCTACGGAACCCTTCATCGTGGGTGGTCTGACGACACGCACTTGGCCGGTTTTTTTCAAACGATGTTGCAACATCCTCTATGTAGGTAGGTACTCAATTTATCAACAGCGGGCAGTCAGCGAACTGTTTTAATTCATATACCTACCTAACTGGATATTATTGCTATTCGCACATTGCAGTTATAAAATAAATTTAACCAAATTGTCATATTTTTAATGTTATAAAATATACTACTTTGAAAATGGCTCGCAGCTATTCTGTATTGTTTATTTACGGGTATTATTAACAGTTGATTAGGATAGGTGTGTTTAAATATCACATGCTTCAACGCATAAGTACTTAAATAAAAAATAAAAAAGTACTTTTACAAACTAAAAACCGACTACTGAGAAAATCACGCTCTAAAAAGTACGAAACAAGACAGTATTTCATCTGAAATTTGAAAAGGACATATTAAAAATCCGGAGTCAGAACAAAAAAAATTAAAAATTCATTTTATAAGTCATTAATACTATAACAATTATTAAAAATTCATTTTAAAAAGTCATTAATACTATAATAATTATTATTATTGAGCCATTTATACAGTTGCATTTTGAATAGCTTACAATTTAATGTTTTAAAAATACTTGGTAATTTATTATACAGTCGTATACACATAGCCAAACAATTTTTATTATATTTTGCTGATCTAGGTAGGTCTTCCAGCACAAGCCTATATTGGTCACGACGACTTCGAGAGCTTTTAAATAGTTCTTCTGCTGTTCTAAATAATTCTAAGTGCTTTCGAACAAACATACATGCTTCATATATATATAATGAAGGTAACGGTAGCAAACCAAGTTCCTTAAATATTGGTTGACATGATTCGTCCGATGGAATCTCGTATACAGCTCTTAGACATTTCTTTTGGTCAACAAATGCTCTATTGCGGTCAGTACTATTTCCCCACATAATTAGTCCATATCGTAGTGAGGACTCCACATATGCGCGGTATGTCATCACAGCCGTTTTTATATTAGTCACTTTTTTTATTTGTCTCAAAGCATACACAAACTTATTTATTTTATTGCATACAGTATCTACCTGTGCTTTCCAGTCTAAATGTTCGTCAATTACTACTCCTAGAAATTTAGTTTTTGTCACTTGTGTAATTTTCGGAATATCCATTTTAAAATTAAATGTATTATTATAAGATTGATTAAATTGTATATATACTGATTTATTTAGATTAATTGATAAATTATTATTATTTAGCCAGTTAATTAGATTATCTATTGTATTATTTATGTCCGCTTCATGATCTGTAAGTGATTTATATTTTTTATCGGTAGTAACGATTATGGAAATGTCATCGGCAAAAAGGAAGCATTGATGATTAGTTACATTAACTATGTCATTTATATAGAGTAGAAATAAGATAGGGCCCAATATGCTACCCTGGGGGACGCCCCTTTTTATACTTCTATATTCAGACGAATATTCTGTCATGTTCCTACTTTCATTTAGTATAGTAACAGTTACTTTCTGTTGTCTGCTAGTTAAATACGACGATATCCATTGTAGTGGCAGTCCTCTAATACCAATAGCCTCAAGTTTTTTTAATAGTCTTTCATGTGAAACGAGGTCAAATGCCTTGGACAAATCAAAGAATAGCCCTGTTGTTAGCTGTTTGTTGTTGATATTAGTCAATACCGCTTTCAGAAGTGAAAAGATGGCAAGAGATGTGGACTTGTGTTTCTGAAACCCAAATTGTTCTTTTTTTATAATAATAATAATAATAATAAATCATTTATTTCGGGTAACAAAGACCCATAACATATATACCTTACAGACTATCATACATATTATATAAAAACCACAATAATGTTATTGTATACGAAGAGACGGCGTCGTATTACGCTGCGTGGTGTCGCGTAGCCTTCCGCGGAATCGCCGATACACGACACCCTTCGGCCAAAACTCTTCCTTAAGTACGGTCTCGATATATTGAGTCGGAACTCGCACCACGAACGACTTGAAATTCGTGTTGTGGCGCGACGCCAACTTCTCGACCCTTAAGATCCAGTTGGTCTTCGCTCGAACATACTCCACGATCTCCTCTACCTTCGTGGTGTGATGTAGCCGAGAAACATAGAGCTGCGTCGTAGGTATTGCCGGACGCAGCATATTGGGTCCTGCCAGCGCGGTCCCGCACTGGTTCCGACTAGGAGGCTTCTTCCCCTTCTTCCTCTCCACCTTCACGAAGCCATCCTTGTCACACGTGCCCGCAGCCGGGCCTTGCTGTTTCGAACCCCTGTCGGCATGTTCACAGCAGCTCTCCTTATCCCCCTTCTTGGCCTGAGACACAGGTTTGTGTGTGGCGACGATAGTAGCGTAGGCAGGTTTAGGGGTCAACGAACCTACACGAGTCACTACCTCGACCGGCAACGAGTCAGCGACGGCGGCGGCGCAAGTTGCAACGCGTGCAATATCAGCAGCGGGTGACGCAGTGGAGCTCGCCGACTCAAAACTGCCGATGCTAGCGTTTTTTCCCACTCCGCGACGTGTGTTCACATTGGAGGCATCAGGCGACCTATTTACCTTAACAGTGTTGCGCAACAACTGTACTTCGGCACGTAGTTCACTAATGGTGTTATTAGACACCTCCAACTTGGACTGCACATCGGCCAGGCTCGCCTTGAGACTTGTAATGTCCTTCAGCAACCTGGTGACGTCGACGTGGTCAAACGTGACTGGGGGCAACTTATGTAGCTCCTTCGCCACAAAAGCGGGCACGTCGTCCGGGTCGGTGCTCTTCATCAATGTGATGATGTCCTGCACACACTTCTGGCCACCATCCCTCCGGCGGGATTGTATCTGCTCGACTTTGCCGAGCGATTGGAACAGCAGCAGCTTGGCACTGCTGATCTCCTCCTCCTTGAAACTGGACTTGCAGATCTGCAAGATGCTGACTTCATCCATGTAGTCGATGGCATGGTTGATAAATGCCAAGACCTCGTTGGCTATGAGCGGTTGTGAACTCATAGCGACGTAAACCGAGCAGCGGCTAAAGCCGCGCAACACGTGAATATAATATTCTTGTCGAGCAGCGCAAACACGTCCGTACTTGACCGTGCATTGCACTGGACTGATTTATAATATTGTACTTTCCGCAGTAGTCGACTATTCTTTGATACATGCACTTTTCATAGATTTTTGACATGATGGGTATCAATGTTATGGGGCGATAATTATTCATGTCACATTTTTCTCCCTTTTTAAATAGGTATCGGTTTGACAACAGATATCTTCAAAGCGTCAGGAAAGACTCCTTGTGAAAAGGAGAGGTTAATGAGATGGGTCAATACTCCGCTTATTTCACTAACACATGCCTTAATAATTCGGGTACTGAGTCCATCATAACCTACAGAATTGGTATTTTTCAATGATAAAATGTGTTTTCGTACCTCATTTTCGCTTATAGGTGTAAGGAACATAGAGTTAGCAGTTAAGGTATCACTGCGATAACTATTTATACAATTTTGAGTAGGAATAGAATTTGTAAAATAATCATTGAAGGCAGAAGCTATTTCTACTGGTTTGGTAAGTACAGAATTATCAATTTTAATACATTCAATGTGGTCTTTGGGGTCCGTATTATGCATTTCATTTTTTACGACTGTCCATGCGGCTCTACATTTATTGTCATTATTATCCATAAATTTTATGTTAGCATTTCGTTTAGCCTTGTAGATACACTTTTGTAATAATTAAAATGATAAGCTTGGCATAGCATGTCGCGGTACGAGGTAACGCGGTGATGCGAACTCGTAAGATTTCACCCTACCAAAAATTGCTCAACGCGCCTAAAGAAGTTTTTTTTTTCACTTCAATAATCACACGTCCAAAACTTAATGGCGGCTCGGAGGTTAGCTGCGGGTGCAGGAATAGTAGGTACACTAGCTAAGCTACGATTCAAACCTATTGGAACTAAATCTTAAAAAAATCTTAAGTATTAAATTTAAAAAAGACAAGCGAGCTTATTTAATTGGAGCCGACAGAACCCGCGCGGTCTGCATACACAGCTATCTTCCGAGCCGCCAATCATACTATACCCAATCTAAAACATCCAAATTGTCTGTGCAAGAACCGCACTGTAGAAGCCAATCGCTAAACCACTAGGCATAGCCTGCAAGGCAAACGAAGGCCACGCTGACAGAAATTGTAACCACCATAAATGAGATTTTAATTAGGTAAGGTCAAGTGGGACAAGTGCGTCATACATTTCTTCAAATGCAAACTTAAATATCAATATTTCTTTAGCTTGTCCACTTACGTGTTCTACAAAAATAAACATATATAATGTACTTATTTGGGTACCTATGTGAATTATACAGGCGGTGATTATTTTTCTGAATAAGCGTATCATGTTATGGTTCATAAAAAACCGTTAAATTTCAGCATATTTTTTTTAAACTTGGCATACAGACGCACTTTCGCAGCAAAACAGGGTAAGTGCATCTACGCGAAAGAAAACCTTAATAAGGGCGTTTCACGATTAACAGACTATTTTAAGAGGATTGTGAAGCTGTAAATTTTCATACAAAAAGCGATAACGTTTTTCTCCCCGTAAACATAGTCTAATTTTCATATTTTTTGGAAATGCTGTAGGTATAATGAAAAACAAGGTCCGTACGTTTTTATTATAAAGAAATATTGCATACGATCTAAGTTATTAGCATCTAAATATCTGTATTTTTGACATAAAAACTTCCTCGAGCGTTTTTATTATTTTTTTTTAATTAAATTAAATTGAAATACTAAAAAAGAAAAACGTACAGACCTAGATTAACCTTTTCACCGCCAAGCACTTCTATAGAAGTTCGGGATTTTCGTGCCACCAGCGCCACAACTTCTATAGAAGTTGTTAGTTTTAATTATCTTATTAAAATAAATTTACTGTGATTAAAAGCTTTGTTTCATTTTATTATTTAAGATAGCACTGTCTACTACCCTGTTTTTATTTTTCTACACAAAATAAGCCCTAGTTTGTCCTAAAATCGGCAAAAACAGAAACTCCGAATTTTGTTACTTTCCTCAGAACGCCAATTGGATTTGGTCATTAGTAATGACGACTGTACCATATACTCCCCCATGGATTATTTACTGCGGTTAGATAGCCATCATCCCCCGTTTTGTGTGATGATATCTGTTTCATTACCCAATAATTTAATGGTTCGCAAGACAATTAAAAAACATAATTATTTTAAAGCAAATTACGACAACATTAATCAAGACTTGAAAGAAATAGACTGGGAAGATATGTTTTTAAATGATCAAACACCTGACGAGTATTTAGGCACGTTTTATAACATTGTTTTTGGCATAATAAGAAAACATGTGCCTTTGGTTAGTAGTAGGTCTTTAAAGTTTCCTGTGTGGTTCTCAAAATATCTTATACGCATATATAAAAACAAAGCCAAAGCGTGGGTTAGATGGAAAATGTACAAGAATTTATCTGACTACGAGCAGTTTTCGCTATTGCGCGCGAGATTTCAGTCTGAGTGCAAAGAATCATATAGAAAATACATTAATTCTGTAGAGGATGGTATTCAAGACAACATTAAGCACTTCTGGACGTTCGTTTCTAAGCAAAAATCCACTACTGGAATTCCCTCCACTATGAATTACAGAAATCAACCATTTAATAACCCAGAAGACATTTGCAATATTTTTTCTGACTTCTTTAATTCTGTATATGAACCATCCACCTTAAACAATGTACCGTCCTCGCATACCGATTGCTCCCCTAACTGCTCGTTGATAAGTAACATTCAGTTTTCAGTAGCTGATGTACTGAGTGGGCTTAAGTCATTAGACCCTTCTAAGGGGCCAGGACCAGATGGTTTGCCAGTAATCTTTATTAAAGGGACTGCCACTAATATCTGTGTACCGTTGCATATCATATTTAATTTATCTATTTCACAGGGGATATTTCCACAAGCTTGGAAACTTGCAAATATAACCCCTGTCTACAAGTCTGGACATAGGCATGACGTCGAGAACTATCGACCAATATCAATATTGTCAGCTTTGTCAAAGGTTTTCGAGAGATTAGTACACGATAAAGTGTACCCTTTACTTCACAACGTTTTATTACCACAGCAACATGGTTTTGTCAAAAAGAGATCAACCGCGACGAACCTGGTGACTTTTACAGATTACCTGTTTAACAACTTGGATGCCCGTGTTCAAACTGATACCATATATACTGATTTCAAGAAAGCCTTTGACAAGGTTGACCATGAACTGCTTTTGCAGAAAATTGCGTTTAATGGGATACGTGGGGACCTTTTAAGATGGTTCTATTCATATGTTTGCAATAGAACTCAGAGAGTTGTAATAAAAGGCTTTTGCTCTGCCATTGTAGATGTTACTTCCGGAGTACCGCAGGGTTCTATTTTGGGACCTCTCCTATTCATTTTATTCATCAACGACGTGGATACATGTTTTAAAAATTCAAAATTGCTGTTGTACGCTGACGACATTAAAATATTTAGGTATATTAAAAGTCATCGTGATTGCTCTCTCTTACAGGAAGATTTAGACGCGTTCTCGGCATACTGTACACGCAATAAACTTCAACTTAGTGTATCCAAGTGTTGTGTCATTAGTTTTACCAAAAATAAAAACATCATACTATATCCCTACACCTTAAAAAACGAAAATCTAACAAGAGAAACCCTGGTCCGTGATCTTGGAATTCTGTTGGATGACAAACTCCATTTGGATTCCCATATTAACAAAATTGTTAATAATGCCTTCCGCCTGTTTGGTTTTATTATGAGAACGGCTACAGTATTTACGCGATCTTTTACCTATTTATATCTATATAAAACGTTGGTTCGCTCTCAGCTGGAGTATGCTGTTGCAGTATGGAGTCCCCACTATGGTAAATATTCCGACATGGTTGAAAAAGTACAAAGAAAATTTCTTAAGGCCATGCATTTTCGTTGCTATCGTACTTATGCATCCTATAATGATCTTTTGAAGAAGTATAATTTGCAAAGTTTAAAGTCTAGGCGAATAATGCTGGATGCGATGTTCCTGTTTGATTTGTGTAATACTTATGATTGTATCGATATTCGCAACAAAATTAGTTTTGTAGTACCTAGAACAACGATACACCGTGGGGTGCGCGCAAGACCTTTATTTGCTGCAAGTTCTTGTCGTACAAACGCGGGCTTGCGAGCACCCCTACGCCGCCTTACCAATCAATACAACAAGTTCTTTGAAGATATCGACTTCTTTTCTGTCTCTGCTCAAAAATTTAGAAGTCTTATCTACAAAATAATTTCTGATTGTAATAGTTAGTTTAACACTTACTCATTATCTCCCTCTCTCTCTCTTTCTCTGTTGTTTGCATGCGTGTCTATGTCTAATGTTCACTATGTCTATAGTTACTATACTATACTTTTCTGTTTTAACAGCTTAGATTAGCGCACTGTTAGATATAACTTTTAATATGTTGTGGAAAATGTTGTAGGTTATACATTTATAACTCTTGTATATTTATAACTTAGAATAAGATTTTAATGTGTAACTGTTTATTTTCCCGAATAAATAAAATAAAATAAAAATAAAATAAAATGCCCCTGTGCGCCACCGAGTGCCACGAACTACTATAGAAGTTGGTCAGTGACGTCATAGGCGTGCGGCTGTCAAGGTCACTTTGGCATAGTGCAGCACAAAATCGGATTCGCGCGCACGCATCTTTCTTTCTTTCACTTGCAAATAGAAAAATGAGTGAAGAACTTGATTCGGACGAACTTCTGAAAATTTTGCAAGGTGTGGAATCGGACTCGGAGTATTTTGTGGAGAATATTGAACCAGAAGATAATTCTGAGGTATGTCTAACTGGATGATAATAATAATGTTTATTCATCAAAGAGTAGGAATTCAATAAGTATGTAAAATGTTCGGTGAACCCAGTATCTCCAGATGCACTGTAATTACAGTAGATTTAGGTACTGTTTTTGTACTCTATACACTATTATGGTAAATACAGTGTATGAAAGCACTGTAATTTTAACTTTTTTAGAAATTCTTTTCAAAGAAAAAAAAGGAAACCTAATTGCAATTCGTATAAAAATCATCTAAATGGATGAAACGTAACGTTATATTGTAGATATTATGATTTATGTACCTATTCTGTGCTTATATCTACTTGGTCATATTATTATGCGGAAAGGGGAATTACTGAGCAAACTGTGTCGCTATTTCTTAGTGAAATTATGTAGTTAGATTTTAGTTTCGTGTATGGGTTTCAATTTGAGGCGTTTACTTTTAGTTAGGTTATTATGCTTATGACTTCATCATGTTTGTTTAGTTTTGTTGCGCTCACAGGTTCACTGTGCTCGTAGGGATAAACCGAAAACTATTTCGGAAAGTGATGAAGGCGGTGGTCTATCGACATCAAAAATAATGAAGAAAAGACAATAAGCATTCAATTTAATAGTTAAAAATACTTAAAATTTGATAAAGTTCGTAGTTACTGTAAAATATACTGTAGTTTAGGACATTATAATTTTACTTTCCCAATCTGGAGACACTGGGTAAACCATATACCTAATAAAAAAACACAGGAATAAACAAAAATAGAAGAAAGAAAAACCATAGACCCCATCCCTGATCAGAATCGAATTCAACGTGCCCTCAGTGCCAATAACTTGATATGAAGTTAAAGAATGAGATCATGATCAAACGTTATCGCCCGAAACAATATTTATCTATATTTTTTTTATTGATATGCTATTTGTTTTGGATAAAATAAAATTTCATTAAGTTTGTTATTGTTTTTACAAAATTGTTTAATTCCGGGAACCCGGGAGTACTTATTTATTCAAAAAGGAATGTCCATATTATTCTTTCGTGGGAAGAAGTTTAGGTATATAAGCGCCCAATTATCCGATCACTGCTCATAACATAACCATTGTTAAATAATCAGACTAACTAGCTTTGGAAACGACCAGGCATCGCTAATTTAAAATTGTAAAAAACATGAAAATACCGAAAAGAGAACCCGCAGTTGCACTTATCGCAAATTTTCTAAACGTTATTTACTATTATTTACATTACAATATTTTAGTAACGTGCAACGTGAAACAAAAAGGTTGATAATCTATGATTTCGGCAAAGTGCGTCTGCAATCGCACTTACCCCGAATCAGCTAAGCGCACTTCGCTCAAAATACTACATTTAGGATAAGTTTTCCACAAGGTTACAAAACTATGAAATCCACTTAGAACAAGTCTCCTTGTTCTAAGTGGATTTCATAGTTTTGTAACCTTCGTAGCAAGATATTAGCTGCTCGTGCCCGGCGTTGCCCTGGCGAATTTCATGTCTCTATCTCCAGTTGTTTATGCTGTGTGTTATCTGTTTTCATACAAAAATAAATAACATCCAAATTTCCGACTTTCCAGTGAATTTTCAAAAAAAAAAAAGTCGTACAAACCTTGCCCTCTAACAATTACAAAAAAATTTGCCAGTTAAAAAATTACAAAGAATTAATCAATCAATTAGAACTTTTCTGAACAGGCACTTTACTCTGAAAATGAAGTCCAGACGCAAACTGCACTTGGCTGGCCTTCTGTTCGGTGTTGTTAAAAGTCGAATCGTTGAGCTCCTTAAGTTCTGAGTTGAGCTGCGCGATTACTGACAAATGCGTGTACTGACTGGACAGGTCCTCTCAATCTGTGTGGTTCTTTCCTCAAAAGGCCATTTCAGACACCAATCTACATGGTCTTCACATGAAGTGACCAAGATTATGTCGGGACTTTATAACGAGGCTGTGACCTCTGAGTTTGTTTCGGCCTTTCTTCTCAGAGTAGTCAGATAAGAAACGCCGACCTCATCTAGTTTTAAAAAAAAAACATGATTGACTTGTAAAAGTGTTTGTACAAACCTACTTACAGAAATAAAAATCATTTATCATTTATCAGAAAGCGGACTACCTATACAACAAGCTAAGCTGGGTTACGAGTAGACGGGAATGCGGGAGAAGGCAATCCTCGCACCAACTCTCACTCAACTCGGTCTCAGGGTACAGCCGCTTTTAGAGGCAGCTTTCGTTATGCGGCTTCTAAAATATGGAATAACCTGCCGCCACCGATTAGAGTAATTAACACGACAGGCCCCTTTAAACGACGCTTACGGCAGTACCTCATAGAAGAGCAACGGAAGCTGGATATGGTCACACTAAACATCTCCATTATACCTATATAATGATTTTATTTACATGTTAACGAAGGCGTCCGTCTCATTTATTTATTTATTCGTTCGTTTTTTTCTTTTTATAATTTTTTTGTTTGTTGTGCCATTTAACTGAAAATCACACTACTTACACACTCGTTATTATTTTTATCTGACACAAACTTATTTTTTATTTATTAGGTATGCATACACACGTTGCAGTATAAAACTGGTTTACATCCGTCACCTCACACTTCAGCTCCAGTTGAAAACCAGCGTCAGACACTAGTTATCTGGCATTTTTGCTGAACTGGGCCTTTTTTGGCGCAGCCGTGAGGCACACATTTCTGCATTGTTTATTTGTCTATTTACCCTTAAATATACCTAGGTAGGTACGGTGTATATAAAGCACATAAATACAATTAATTTATTAGTTTATTAAAATAATTAGAAATAAAAAAAAAACTTATTGAAATGAAATATTTATCTTTTATTGTCATCGATATATATGTACTACGCACTTTATTGTATAAGAACATTCTAAAACCTTTAGGAGAATTCCAGACGGTGATCGACCATTCAGAATCATTTTAGAGTCTTTGTTTTAAATTATTCTAGATCATTCCAGAATGTTAAAGAACATTCTAGAACGTTTAGGAGCATTCTGGATGATAACTAACTACCTATTCTAGATCATTTTAAAGTCTTTGAATTAAATTTGATTATTCTAGATCATTCCAGAATGTTAAAGAACGTTCTAGAACGTTAGGAGCATTCTGCATCATGACCGACTATTCTAAATCATTTTAAAGACTTTGAATTAAATTTGATTATTCTAGATCATTCCAGAATGTTAAAGAACATTCTAGAACGTTTAGGAGCATTCTGGATGAAAACAGACTATTCAAAACAATTTTAGTCTTTGAATTAAATTTGATTATTCTAGATCATTCCAGAATGTTAAAGAAGGTTCTAGAACGTTAGGAGCATTCTGCATCATGACCGACTATTCTAAATCATTTTAAAGACTTTGAATTAAATTTGATTATTCTAGATCATTCCAGAATGTTAAAGAACATTCTAGAACGTTTAGGAGCATTCTGGATGAAAACAGACTATTCAAAACAATTTTAGTCTTTGAATTAAATTTGATTATTCTAGATCATTCTAGAATGTTAAAGAAGGTTCTAGAACGTTAGGAGCATTCTGCATCATGACCGACTATTCTACATCATGTTGAAGTCTTTGATTATTCTAGATCATTCCAGAATGTTAAAGAACATTCTAGAACGGTCATTATGCAGAATGCTCCTAGCATTCTGCATGATGACCGACTATTCTAAATCATTTTGAAGTCTTTGCATTAAATTTGATTATTCTAGATCATTCCAGATTGTTAAAGAACATTCTAGAACGTTTAGGAGCATCCTGGACGATGACCGACTATTCTATACCATTTTAAAGTCTTTGAATTAAATTTGATTATTCGAGATCATTCCAGAATGTTAAAGAACATTCTAGAACGGTCATTATGCAGAATGCTCCTAGCATTCTGCATGATGACCGACTATTCTAAATCATTTTGAAGTCTTTGAATTAAATTTGATTATTCTAGATCATTCCAGATTGTTAAAGAACATTCTAGAACGTTTAGGAGCATCCTGGACGATGACCGACTATTCTATACCATTTTAAAGTCTTTGAATTAAATTTGATTATTCGAGATCATTCCAGAATGTTAAAGAACATTCTAGAACGTTTAGGAGCATTCTGGATGAAAACTGACTATTCAAAATCATTTTAAAGTCTTTGAATTAAATTTGATTATTCTAGATCATTCTGGAATATTAAAGAACATTCTAGATGATGATAGATCACCTCATGGTGATCTATCATCATCTAGAAATATTAACAATTTTGAATATTAGATCGTTCTAGAGAATTCTAGAATATTTTGGCAAAATCTCAAAACAAGGGAGTCGGCGCCAATATTTTTGTTAGCATTCTCATCATCTGCCTAGCCGTTTCCCAACTATGTTGGGGTCGGCTTCCAGTCTAACCGGATGCAGCTGAATACCAGTATTTTACATGGAGCGACTGAATATCTGATCTCCACAACCCAGTTACTGGGTAATACGATAGCCCTTAGTGAGAGTTGAGAGTGGTTGTCAGACTTTCAGGCTTTTGACGACCCGTAACGACTGTCAAAGATCCACGAATGGGCGCGTGCTGTCCGATTTACGGAGGAGTCTCGATATGTAAAGATGGTCACCCATCCACGGACCAACCTCCGCCAACGTCGCTTAACCTGATGGATCGAGCCGTACGGCTATTACCTATTAGTTTACTTAGAAACGAGCTTGTCATTATTTTTGTTAACTAATTATCTTTTTAGATAGGTACTACAGGGATACCTAGTAGGTATTAGAAGTTAAAAACAGACAACTACCTAGGTACCTATTATTTTGTCTGTTTTAGTTTAACTTTTATGTGAATTTCGTGTACCTACACCTGTAATTGGTACCTATAGGTATTATATTATTATTATTATTATACTTATACCTATACCTATACCACCAAATTATAATAAGAAACCATAGCTGCTAACTTTTAGTACTTATTTAATGTACAATGTGCTGTTGGCGTAGGTAGGTACCTATTTTATATACGTAAATAAATAAACTTGAAGGTAGGTACCTATTACTTAGGTTCAAACAGTAAGTTATCAGAGTACTGGGGTACTGTGACAGTTCAGTACCCACATAATATTTATAACTCCCCGCGCTTGACTCGGTGGAACGCAGAGCTAAGAGGCTCATTGGCGACGTAAAACTGGTGGATGCCAAGCTTCATAGCTTGGCTCATCGCCGCAAGGTTGCCTGCTTGTCGGTCTTCTACAGATTGTACTTCGGAGAGTGTGCCCGAGAACTCCACGACCTCATTCCACCGGCCCCCTTCTACCACCGGACATCTAGACGCACTGCCAGTTACCATCCCTACCTGGTTGCTATTCCACCAATTCGCACTAAACGCTTCCAAATGTCTTTTATAATGCGCACAGCAAAAGAGTGGAACTCACTACCTGCGTCTGTGTTTCCGAACGTATACAACCCTAATCTATTCAAAGTGAGAGTGAACAGGCTTCTTCTGGGTAAGCTCACTCCATCGTCGACTTTGTCTCTGTCACCTCTGACCTAGACTAGAGTCAAGAGCAAACCCATCACAAATAAAAAAAAAAAAAAAAAATAGGTACGAATCAAAATCAAAAGTCATTTATTAAAACTAATCTGAAAATCAGCATTTTTCAAACGTCAGAATTAAGTAACGACACCCCACCACTTCCTAGTGCTTTAACTGGGGAGAAGAAGTGGCGCAACAAACTCCCCAGCAGCACAGCTGTCTGTTCAGTTAAACAATTTGAATCTAGACAGAAACACAAAACAAAATAAATTAGATATTTGCTTTATGCAAGCTAGCACACGCCAATATACCAAAAAAAAAAAATCGAAAACTATACTTAAGCAGAAATAAAAATACAAAACTAAAAACGTAAGCAGAACTTTATACCTATGTAAATAAAAGCCTCCAGAAATAAAGGGCGTGCCGACACATATCCATATATGTATGAAGCCGTAACTCAGAAGTCACAAATGTTAAACTAGGACCATCGAAATAAAATAAACAATTAACAAAACAAAACCTAGGTCAACCAAGGTCAGCAAGACGACTAGTCACCACAAGCAGCACCCGAATAATAACAACCCTCAACCCTCTGCCCTTAACCAACACCCTTGTACAACACCCATAACTCAATATAATAGCAGTGTCCGTGGTCCGGAACACTCTTACTTTTTACTCATTTAGTTTCACTACTCGCCACAAGATGACGCTATTTTATAGAACAACGATGCCGTTCGGCCAATCTCTGTCATTTTCTAGAACCAACGATAGACGAGATGCTTCTCGTTTATTCTACAGCAATCGCTTTGGAGCAGTTTCTCGAAAGTGACGCGTCCCACCAATAACAGGTGGCGTTGTCGTCGCGCGCTATAAATACAGGGAACGGACGAGAACCCGACAGTTGTTTACGAAGAAAGTGAACTGTTCAAAACTAAAACGAACCAAGCAGAGTGAGAAAATGTCGGTAATTCCTTACTTCTACGATCTTGAAAGCCCGTTCCGCATGATGGAGAGAGATTTCTACAGACCTGAGAATTTCTTCGGTCATTCACCATTTAATCAGCTGCTGCCACGTGATTTCTTAGGCTCATCGTTCCTCAAGCCTTGGGAAAACTTTATGAAGCCAATGGAACAGCTTTCATCAGCGATGAACCAGCTTGCGCTGAACAGCGTAGGTAAAATCACATCGGACGACGAGAAGTTCCAGGTTAATGTGGACGTCCAGCATTTCGCACCAGAAGAAATAAACGTGAAAGTGGTGAACGGACAGGTGATCGTCGAAGGAAAGCACGAGGAGAAGCAGGATCAACATGGATATATTTCAAGACAGTTTGTAAGGCGGTATGCTCTTCCACAAGGATGCTTACCAGATACTGTGGAGTCAAAATTATCATCCGATGGTGTATTGACCGTCACAGCACCCAAAGTCCTAGCCATGCCTTCGACTGGAGAGAAGATAGTGCCTATTACACACACAGGACCCATCAAGAAGCGGATCGAGGCTCCAGAACCAATTGCGGAAGGAGAAAAGTGAATTTGTAAATAATCATTGTACCTATTATTTTCTTCTAAGACTGATTTGAATTTGTGCTATAATAATATAATTAATAATTAAGTATTACCCTATTTTTCATTTTAATTTTGAATAAACGTATTATGTAACGATATATCCCTTTTGTTTTATTTTAGTTTAAATCCTAAAATGCAATCTAGGTAGCCTAGAAAAAAAAAGCCAACCTAGAAATTTCATAGTAGGTACTTAATTTGGTTTTGGATGAGCTCGTGTCTGTCGTGGCTAGTACCTACATACCTACCTATGATCGGATAATTCATTAGGTGCGGTCGACGCGCATGCGCGTTTTGGACGTTCACCATGTGCTTGCGGCGCGTATGCGCGTCCATATAATTTCCTTATTAACCTTTTCACCGCCAAGCACTTCTATAGAAGTTCGGGATTTTCGTGCCACCAGCGCCACAACTTCTATAGAAGTTTTTCATTTTAATTATCTTATTAAAATAAATTTACTGTGATTAAAAGCTTTGTTTCATTTTATTATTTAAGATAGCACTGTCTACTACCCTGTTTTTTATTTTTCTACACAAAATAAGCCCTAGTTTGTCCTAAAATCGGCTAAAACAGAAACTCCGAATTTTGTTACTTTCCTCAGAACGCCAATCACTTCTTATCAAGTTGGCCAGTGATGTGCCGTGAAAGGTTGATTTCACCATTGAAATATTTATAAATACAGAAAGTTACGAATATCGAAAACATTTTGAGGTCAATAAAATATGAACTTAGTTATCTACTTCATTACAAAGGATAGTAGATGAATTTCGACCTTCAGGTAGATGCCGATACGTAATTATAAAGTTGTTACTAATTCTTGTCGATAGTTATTTTCCCATCTCTACAAAACAATTGGTCGTCTTTGCCCCTGTGCGCCACCGAGTGCCACGAACTTCTATAGAAGTTGGTCAGTGACGTCATAGGCGTGCGGCTGTCAAGGTCACTTTGGCATAGTGCAGCACAAAATCGGATTCGCGCGCACGCATCTTTCTTTCTTTCACTTGCAAATAGAAAAATGAGTGAAGAACTTGATTCGGACGAACTTCTGAAAATTTTGCAAGGTGTGGAATCGGACTCGGAGTATTTTGTGGAGAATATTGAACCAGAAGATAAGATAATTAAAAAAAAAAACAATTCAAAATTCTGCCACTTAGATACCTACGGTAAAAACGTTGACTGAAGTTATTAAAAAAAACACAGGAATAAACAAAAATAGAAGAAAGAAAGACCATAGACCCCATCCCTGATCAGAATCGAATTCAACGTGCCCTCAGTGCCAATAACTTGATATGAAGTTAAAGAATGAGATCATGAAACAAATAGAGATGTACCCCATTCCTTATAGTTCTAATTGAGTTATGTATTAGTTTCTTTGATACTCATAAATTATACTGTTTTTTCTTATTAAGGATACTGTGAAATAAAACAAATCTGGAAATATTTAATCAGTTTTTGTTTATATTCGTAAAATCAACTTTAAATCTTAACTTTACGCGTACAAATCTTATTCATCGATATGACGATATCCCCATCACTACTGTTTACTGTATATTTAGTTATACATTTATAGCTTGGCGCTCGGCGAGGCATTGCGTTTTGTGTACGTTGGCGGCGAAAAGGTTAACTTTCTTAGTGCGGCACGCCGCACCTGTGCGTTCGTTGTGCATCTCTATTGTTTCGCGAAAACGTCGTAAGATAAGGGTCGGTAAGGGTGTCTACACACAAGTTTTTTTTTTTGCACGCGCCCGAGCGTTGTCCACACAGGATTAGTGTACCTAGCAAGCATAAGGGCTCGTGTAGACGGCACCGCCACCGCGCCGTCGCCGCACCTCTGAGCTGTGTACACGAGACGCGTCCGCGCCGCCGCCGCACCGCCGCCGCACCGCCACCGCGCTGCCGCCGAAACTCTGAGAGCGGGGGCACATGATGCGTTGCGGCGCCGCACCGCAAAGATTTCACCGCATCAGCGGGCATACGAGCGGTGCGGCGCCGCAACGTTGTTATGTCGCAGCGTTGCCGCCGGCGCCCCAGCAGTGTTGGACAGTCTGTTAACCTTTTCGCCGCCAACGTACACAAAACGCAATGCCTCGCCGAGCGCCAAGCTATAAATGTATAACTAAATATACAGTAAACAGTAGTGATGGGGATATCGTCATATCGATGAATAAGATTTGTACGCGTAAAGTTAAGATTTAAAGTTGATTTTACGAATATAAACAAAAACTGATTAAATATTTCCAGATTTGTTTTATTTCACAGTATCCTTAATAAGAAAAAACAGTATAATTTATGAGTATCAAAGAAACTAATACATAACTCAATTAGAACTATAAGGAATGGGGTACATCTCTATTTGTTTCATGATCTCATTCTTTAACTTCATATCAAGTTATTGGCACTGAGGGCACGTTGAATTCGATTCTGATCAGGGATGGGTCTATGGTCTTTCTTTCTTCTATTTTTGTTTATTCCTGTGTTTTTTTAATAACTTCAGTCAACGTTTTTACCGTAGGTATCTAAGTGGCAGAATTTTGAATTGTTTTTTTTTAATTATCTTATCTTCTGGTTCAATATTCTCCACAAAATACTCCGAGTCCGATTCCACACCTTGCAAAATTTTCAGAAGTTCGTCCGAATCAAGTTCTTCACTCATTTTTCTATTTGCAAGTGAAAGAAAGAAAGATGCGTGCGCGCGAATCCGATTTTGTGCTGCACTATGCCAAAGTGACCTTGACAGCCGCACGCCTATGACGTCACTGACCAACTTCTATAGAAGTTCGTGGCACTCGGTGGCGCACAGGGGCAAAGACGACCAATTGTTTTGTAGAGATGGGAAAATAACTATCGACAAGAATTAGTAACAACTTTATAATTACGTATCGGCATCTACCTGAAGGTCGAAATTCATCTACTATCCTTTGTAATGAAGTAGATAACTAAGTTCATATTTTATTGACCTCAAAATGTTTTCGATATTCGTAACTTTCTGTATTTATAAATATTTCAATGGTGAAATCAACCTTTCACGGCACATCACTGGCCAACTTGATAAGAAGTGATTGGCGTTCTGAGGAAAGTAACAAAATTCGGAGTTTCTGTTTTAGCCGATTTTAGGACAAACTAGGGCTTATTTTGTGTAGAAAAATAAAAAACAGGGTAGTAGACAGTGCTATCTTAAATAATAAAATGAAACAAAGCTTTTAATCACAGTAAATTTATTTTAATAAGATAATTAAAATGAAAAACTTCTATAGAAGTTGTGGCGCTGGTGGCACGAAAATCCCGAACTTCTATAGAAGTGCTTGGCGGTGAAAAGGTTAATAAAAAAGTAAAATAAACAACTGAGCGGTGCCGCTCCGACGTCGCAACGCATTCACCCCTCCCCGCCTCGTCTCGGTGGTTGCAAGTCCGGTGCGGCGCCGGAGCGCATCGTGTGACATGCCACATACAGGGCTATTTTTAAATCATTAACTAAACTTTCACAGGGTGTTCTACCCATGAATATGAACAACTTTCACTATGGGACCAACTCTGAAATCGCAAAAAAAAAATCAGCTGTTCAGTACATTTTGACCAAATAAGCGAACATAAATGTACTGAACAGCTGATTTTTTTTTTGCGATTTCAGGTTTGGTCCCATAGTAAAAGTTGTTCATATTCATGGGTAGAACACCCATGAATATGAACAACTTTAGTATATTTCTATTTAAGACGACGCAGCGACACCGTTCCGGCGCCGCACCGCCGCCGCAACGCATCGTGTGCCCTCGCACCGCCGCACCCTCGCACCGCCGGGGCCTTGCACCGCCGCGCCCTCGCACCGCCGCGCCCCTAGGGCTGCCACTGGGAACACTTTCGGGTAATAAACCTATCGTGAAAGATCAAAAGATCGTGGTAAAGCGCCCACGTGCGAACACACGCAGGGGAATTCATAAGGTCACAAGGAAAACATCGAAAAAGCGCTCGTGCGAATGTACTTAACGTTTTTTTATGTTTGTGATTAAAACAAAAATCTTGCACAAAAAGAAACGAATTTATTTAGCAATTTTCGTAAATTCGTACCATATCGCCAAACAAATATTCTAATGAAGTATATGCACAATCATATTACAAGTGTAGCTGCCTACGTAGCACTACTACACAAACCTTGACAAAAAAAAAAAAACAAATATTTTTATAATAGTTTTTCATTGAGAGTCATGAACAAACGAAATAACTATTCTGGTATTGGCGTTGCGTCTATCACAACAACTACAATTGAATTTACTGTCCGTTTTCCTCCTTTAGCGGAGATTCTCCATCTCCTAATTCTTCAGCCTTTGACCCATCAGGCTGAGTCCTCACTGGTCCCGTCTGAATGATTGGTACCACGCGTTCATTCGAAGTATGACGTTCGAGAGGCGCGGTGACGGTCAGAACTCCGTCGGATGACAGGCGAGACTGCACAGCGTTAATGCTGCAGCCCTCAGGCAAGGCGTACCGTCTCGTGAACTGACGAGACACCCATCCATGTTCATCTTTCTTTTCGCCGTGACGAGCTTCGATAATTACGAATCCGTCAGCAGCTCTCACCGCTATGTCTTCAGGTGCAAAGTGCTGCACGTCCAAATTGATCTGGAACTTCGCCCTATCAGATTTTATGGTTGATCCAGAGTCTTGCAGCATGGTTGACAGTTTTCTCCATGGACGGTAGTACTCATTGGACATCTGGGAATGCGGAGCTACTACCGTCAAAATATCTTCGGGCGTTAGTGCCAATGCAAAATGTTGGTCCGATAAGCGCCTGGGACGGTCAATATCGAGAAGAAATGGCAACAGCGACATTTTTTCAGATTATTTTCAAGGTGAAAAAGAAATGCCGGTCAGCTTTTTCTGACGTTTCCGCAACAATTTTTATTGCGCATATAGTACTGCGCAAACTATGGCTGGTGTCTGTCTGGCCAGTCTTTGCGACAACTTTACATTCCTCAGCAAAAAGTTTGCATAATACGTAATAGGTACTCAAATATACCGGAGATATTATTTATTTCTTTATAGAGATATCATTATTTATTTATAGAGATATTATTAGTGAACATAATCAAATTAAGGGTTAAAGTCATGTGGATATGCAACCGTGCAATGTGCAGTCTATTAATTAAGAGGCCTATCACAAAATTTTTACAGTTTAGATGTATTGAAGCAGGGCGACGCATCACAATAAGAAGCAATTTTGTTTATTTTGTTGAAAGTATGAAATTTTAATTACTTATAAACTAACGTTTATTCTGGTATACATTTTTATTAATGTAGTAAGTACTTAACTAGACATTTACAGTTAATTCTGAGCGTTTAGTAGTTGTATGGTTTTAAATGGGATTGTTTCATAGATATTCTATACATATTTGAGAGATATTATTATATATTTTTCATTTCATTTTCATATGAAAGTAGTTCAATCTACGAGCACAAAAAAAATGTGGTCACGCATTTTATGAAAAACTTGCTTCGGAATTTTGGCTTCAAGTATACGTATCTCTAAATAGATAAGAAATTACGAACAGCGAGACCGCTATGTAACTAGCAACATGTGTGTGTGTATGCCAACAACTATTCTCCACCGCTCAATAAGTCAGTTGTCGAAGTCTTTTAGTTTCTCAGAATAAGAACGGCAAAAATCACGATCGAAATGTAATAGGGCCCTTAAACTACAACCGAATATAAGTGACCCCAAATGTGTATCTAATTTATTATTGATGTCCATCATATCATCCTCATTTATTACTTACTCATAATCCAATATGATAATACTATTTTGACTTTGGAAATATTTAACCCAGTGTAGAGAAAGAAGCAGTTATTTGCAGATGCAAATAAATGGATTATTCCGATCTGTCATCCTGAATTGTCCGCTTAGAGCCTTAGACTGCATAGGTTCCCAAATGGGGCGGTACCGCCCCCTAGTGGGCGCCGCTGGAGCTTTTCTCTATCGCAACAACCATACAAATTAGGAATTAGAAACTTTTGTATATCATGTACCATAAACTGTATTTAACCAACAAGTACTAAAAACGCCGATTCATAAGGTATTTTTTTTTTTTAAATATGGGCGATTTTCTGCAACTGCAAAAATAAAATTGTAATTCACAGTATCATTCATCATCATCATCATCATCATCTTTCTGCCCTTATCCCATGTTACTTGAGGTCGGCGCAACACGTTTTCTTCTTCCATTCTCCCCTGTAAACCGTCACACTATCATTCACTCCCTTCTCTTTCATATCATTCTTCACACAATCCATCCATCTTTTCATCGGCCTTCCTCTCCCTCTCCATCCATCAACATGTATATTCATCAATTCATCACTCTTTGAATCACATGCGTTTCGTCACTTGTCATCACATGCCCATACCAAGCCAAACGATTTCCTTTCAACTTTTCTGTCACTTGCGCCACTTTCAAACTTCCTCTTATATACTCATTTCTTACTTTATCCATTCTCGTCACTCCACACATCCATCTCAACATTCTCATCTCCGCTGCATGCAATCTTTTTTAATCCGTCTTCTTCACGGTCCAGCATTCAGACCCATAAAGTACGACAGGCCTTATCACGGACTTATAAATTTTCCCCTTTAACTTGAGGGGCATCCGTGGGTCGCAAGTTGTTCCTGTGACCTGTCGCCATTTCATCCATCCTGAGTTGATCCGGTGCGTTACGTCTCGGTCTACGTCGCCATCTCCTTGGACAAGCGACCCGAGGTACCGAAAGTCGGAACAGATCGATAAGGGCGTTCCGGCGAGAGATATGGGCACAGGACTGGAGAGACCGCCAAAATCACAAAACGGTTACTCAGTTTTGGTCAGACTGGTGGTACAACGAAACCCTTCGTGCGGGATTCCGACTCGCACTTGGCCGATTTTTTCTTTCTGTAAGAACCTGTACTGGTACATTCTGCTAAATCAGTCCGCAGTCGAAGTGATGCGCTTACCAACGAACAGTATTTCATTTTGCACCGACTTCAAAAAAGGAGGAGGTTACCTATATGTTCGATTGTTCGTCTGTATGTATGTTTTTTTTTATATGTATGTTCATCGATATTTGTGCCGATTTTGAAAATTATTTTTTCACTTGGTAGGTACAGGAAGTTTGCGCAGTGGTCCCATATAAATAAAAATAAATAGTTTTTGAGTTAGCTTCGATAAAAGGCAGGTACAGACGCCAGCACATCAAGCTACTACAATCTGTCAGATTTCTTTAATAGATTTTCGACTTTTAGGCATTAGGTTCAAGGTTGATTGGGAAAATCTGACAGTTTCGGGTAGGTTGACCTGCTGGCGTCTGTACGTATTTAATCCACTTTGTGTATCTTGGAGATGTTCCATAAAGCCACGGTACAGATAACCTGTTCTGCGGTGGGAGATAACCGGCGACACGCATTCTAATACAAATCAGGAACCATTTCCTTTCTAACCTTGTTTACCTATTCTGTGCATAAAACGCTGGAACTTTGCCAACTAAGCCCAAGTTCCTATTTCGTTTCAATTACGATATTTCGCGTTCGCTTTTGCAAGTTTTTTCTTATTTTCTGCCATTTCGTATTAATTTTACATTATGAAGGCAACATATTTTTAATTTTTTATCAGTTGTACGACAAAAACCGGTGGGAATGGGTGAAAATTTTTAGGGTCCTGTAACTTCTGCAGTTATAGCTACAGAAAAGAGGTTTTCGTGCAGAAATAACTTCCCTAGCTAAGAAAATACTGTTTATTTTCAGCATGATTTGATTTTTTTTTAAGAAAAGGACTTGATTTCTTCATAATAACTTATGATTTCATTCAGTCAACTTAACTGGCGAAATGTGGTGTCCTCTGCCTTTTTTTTTTTTTTTTTTTTGTGGATGGGAAATCATCAAATAACTTCTCCCGCTCTGGGTGGAGCGGAAGGGCGTGTCAGACTTTTACTGACTAAAACCCACCCGTGTTCCTTCAGTTGCCTATGCCAGGGCCACGGTATCTTTTTCAAACAACCCGCGACACCAGCGGCATTGGCCCTATTGGACCCCATCTTTTGCTGACATCTCTTTGAGGCGCGCGTGGAACACAACGCGCCGTCGACCCGGGCCTGGTCCTCACCGGACGGCGAGCTACCCACTACTCACCGTCCGCAAGCCCGCGCCTACGGTGGCCGGGAATCGGCTATCAATTCCCGCCGCCCAGGGCGTCTCCTGCGGCGACTGAGGGCGTGAGGCTGCCTCTCCCTCACGCGTTCCGCCTCCTCCTTCGCGAGCATTACCGCTTCGCAG
Organism: Dicycla oo; assembly: GCA_948252095.1. Lineage (NCBI taxonomy): Eukaryota > Metazoa > Arthropoda > Insecta > Lepidoptera > Noctuidae > Dicycla > Dicycla oo. The sequence continues at coordinate 33,513,174 of OX411711.1, forward strand.
AAGGAGGTGACGGCCTCCCATGCACTCTCGCTCCGCACCATGGCCTGGACCAGGCTCGGACGCGAGAGATCGCCGCCGCCGATCGCATCCGTGAGGACACGGCGGTGCTCTGCCCAAGCCGGGCAGACCTCCACTGTATGCTCCACCGTGTCCTCTGGGCGATCCACACAATGGTGACACCCGGGCGTTTCCTCCCGCCTTATGCGAAACAGGAACCTCCCGAAACAACCGTGTCCGGTGAGGACCTGCGTCAGGCGGAAGGTGAGGACGCCGTGGCGCCTCTCTAACCACTCCTCAAAGAGGGGACTTATCGCCGCAATTGTGGCGTGCCCAGGTGTCCTCTGCCTAACGATTCGGGAATTACTGGCGTGATTTTGTGTTTTGTATTGTATTTAAGTAGGTACCTAAGTTTTAATTCTATTGCAGTTATACGAAGAAATGGGAAACCCTCCTGGTTTCCCATTTCTCGAATATTATGCTGATTACTCAGTGGAAACAAAGTTAATTCATCATACGTAGCCCTAATAGGCTAAGCTAGGATAGTATCTACTTATTTTGTTTTAAAACGCACAAGTTAAAACAATACCTACTCAAACATACTCAAAATAATACCTACTTACTTAAATATTTTCTGGTAAAGCCATGTTATAAAAATTGGTTGTTTATTATATTTTTAACTATGTGACATTATTGCCAATAAAACTGCATTTGTGATTTTTACTCGTAATCTATTTAATTTTTGAAAATAGTAAATAAAAGTATTAAAAAAGTAAACTGTAATTTTTTGGACAACCCTAGAGTCAACGATATTTGTATAGAAAGTTTGTGGTGTCTGCTACAACTTTGCCCATTAGCTGTGGAAAAAAAATACTACCTTCATGGCAATAATGCAACTGCGCCGGGGACAAGAAGTGACAAGAGCAGTGTCTCATCCACACGGAAAAAAATACTGAAAAGATCAACATTATATTTATTGAGATATCCTTCTAGGCAAAGCTAGGCAAAGTCGTCATTTTAATAATATACTTAATATCATTGGGCAAAGTTGTGTCTTTTACCTACAACTTTGCCTATGACTTTGCGTGCTTGTCGTTCAAAAACACAGCAAGATTTAAAAAGATTTGAGGTCTACCTGGCAAGGAATAAGGTCTGTTTACCATTTGAAATTCATTATAAGCCGTAATAATAAATAGGTTAAGAGATACGAACAAAAAACGTCAAAATCCAAGCAACAGCATTTTACGTTTCTGATATCTACTACCTGTCACTGTTATTTACATAAAAAGGTGATCTACGAATTGGTGTGGGGCAATGACTATTGTTAGCGTAATCATCGCCCCTAGTGACACCGCCTCGCAACATACGACACATCCTTATGATTAATATATTTTGATTTATTATAAATAATTATTGGGAGCATGTAATATGCATGAATAATTAGGTACGTTATTGGTCTTAATTTATAATTCATTCATAGTACTGATTCTGTTTGTTAATAACATTGTTCATGCATTTAAAATACTTACCAGTAGTGATGTTATTAGAGATTGTCGAATAATGACTCGAGTATAAAATCATACTTATTAATTTATTTAATTCACTATAATTCTAATTTAAGGGCCCCTTTTTCGAAATTTACGTTTCTAGATCGAGTTGTTTTCAGAGAAATCATCATATTTAAATCCGTAAAAAAATATATAGTACAGATGCATCTTTGATCTAGTGACTTTTTTGGTTAAAAACACATTATTAAACATTTCGCTTGATAAAAAAAAAATCTGAAGTAAAGTCGATTTTGAAAGTATTTTAAGTTTTATGAGACTTGGGAGAACGCAACTTTTATGAAAATTTAACATTTCATTTACTAATCGGGTTTGACAGGGATATTTTTGGATAAATTTAAAATACGGCACTTTTTTTTTTTAAATTAAATAAATACGTGAAAAACGGCTCGCGCGCACCGCGCCAGTGTCCTGCCGGACGTCATCGAGGGTGGACCTATGCAATTTTTGCTCGCGACCACATTATCGTCGCCGCAAGAAAAAACGTGTATCTGTAATGACTAATCTACACAGACTAGCCAAGTCAGTATGACTGAAATTCTACATAGTCATACTGACTTTAATGGAAACATTCACCTTTACAAGGTGCATTCAAGGAGGTGTACCTATTAAAATTTGTGTTTTGTTTTTATTATTACATTTTATTATATAATATTTTAGAGGAGACTCGCGCCCAGGATTGAGGAATATATCGGTCGATGAAAATGAACCTGCATCTAGCACACGACCACTTTTTATTGAATTTAAATTTTTATGCTAGTGCTAGTATATTTTATTTTTTAACCGACTCCAAAAAGGTGGAGGTTCTCAATTCGTCTGTATTTTTTAACGACTTCAAAAAAAGGAGTTACTCGTATCAATTCGATACGTACGTATGTAATATTTCTGGATCTGCGATCACATATGATGATCTATTAGGGCTTCCAAGCAAATATACAAAATTTTATAGATGTATGTTTGTATGTATGTACTACATGATTCTACTACATGATTCTTTCTAAAGGTCTGATGATAACCAGGTAAGTGCTTATTGGTCCTCAGTAATGGAAATAGTTAAGATGACCTGGCTTTCAAAATTTATCTAATTGAGCTCGGGTGCTACTACATGATACTTTCTGAAGGTCTGATAAGTCTGGTAAGTGCTTATTGGTCCTAAGAATGGAAATAGTTAGAATGGCCTAGCTTTCAAAATTTATCTAATTGAGCACGGGTGCTACTACATGATACTTTCTGAAGGTCTGATGATGACCAGGTAAGTGCTTATTGGTCCTCAGTAATGGAAATAGTTAGGATAGCCTAGCTTTCAACATTTGTCTAATTGAACACGGGTGCTACTACATGATACTTTCTGAAGGTCTGATGATGACCAGGTAAGTGCTTATTGGTCCTCAGTAATGGAAATCGTTAGGATAGCCTAGCTTTCAACATTTGTCTAATTGAACACGGGTGCTACTACATGATACTTTCTGAAGGTCTGATGATGACCAGGTAAGTACTTATCGGTTCTCCATAACGAAAGTAGTTAGGATGACCCAGCTTTCAACATTTATCTAATTGAGTACGGATGCTACTACTAGATACTTTCTAAAGGTCTGATGATGACCAGGTAAGTACTTATCGGTTCTCAGGAACGGAAATAGTTAGGATGACCGAGCTTTCAACATTTACCTAATTGAGCACGGGTGCTACTACATGATACTTTCTGAAGGTCTGATGATGACCAGGTAAGTGCTTATTGGTCCTCAGTAATGGAAATAGTTAGGATAGCCTAGCTTTCAACATTTGTCTAATTGAACACGGGTGCTACTACATGATACTTTCTGAAGGTCTAATGATGACCAGGTAAGTACTTATCGGTTCTCCATAACGAAAGTAGTTAGGATGACCCAGCTTTCAACATTTATCTAATTGAGTACGGATGCTACTACTAGATACTTTCTGAAGGTCTGATGATGACCAGGTAAGTACTTATCGGTTCTCAGGAACGGAAATAGTTAGGATGACCGAGCTATCAACATTTATCTAATTGAGCACGGGTGCTACTACATGATACTTTCTGAAGGTCTGATGATGACCAGGTGAGTGCTTTTTGGTCCTCGTTAATGGAAATAGTTATGATGGCCTAGCTTTTGTCTAATTGAGCACGGGTGCTACTACAAGATACTTTCTAAAGGTCTGATGATGACCAGGTAAGTACTTATCGGTTCTCAATAACGAAAGTAGTTAGGATGACCCAGCTTTCAACATTTATCTAATATCTACCTGGTCATCATCAGACCTTCAGAAAGTATCATGTAGTAGCACCCATGCTCAATTAGACACATTTTGAAAGCTAGGTCATCCAAACTATTTCCATTACTGAGGACTAATAAGCACTTACCTGGTCATCTTCCATTATCTTGAATACTATGAAACTTACACTGTGCCCTAAGTTGGAGTAAATGTAAGCCAACAAAAAAAGAATGGTCACGATCCGATTAATAGTTTCGGAGATATGCGTGAACAAACATACATACATACAAACATACATCTATAAAATTTTGTATATTTGCTTGGAAGCCCTATTAGATCATCATATGTGAATATCTCGCAAATCCAATAATATTACATACATACGTATCGAATTGATAACTCCTTTTTTTGATGTCGTTAAAAATAACTTTAATTTCGGAAGTCGGTGGCATAACACGAAAATACAAAACCAAAGACACCGAGTTCCGAAATTAAAGTTATTTTTCACTTTGTAGTGTTTTGTTTTGGAAGTCGGTTTTAATTTTGCTAAAAAAAAATATTATTTTATTATATTATAATAAATCATATTTGTTTTTCATTATAGTACTCACCAAATCTTCTAAAACCATTCTTTAAATTCTATAGAATGATCATCGCCTGCCGGTCATGCATTCATAACAATATAAGTGTATTAGTGTTTACAGTCAATAGTGCAGTGGACAGTACATCAAGCTATACGTTTTTGTTGCAAACTAGCTCTTATCACCAGCACGCCAATAATATTTGAATTACTGATTTATTTATACTGTGGCGTGCTCGCCCGCCGCCATAGGTCACCGGAGTTCATATCGCGACGGCTCCTGTGCAACGCGGACGCAAGCCGTCTAGGTGCGTAAAATGCCTAAACTTTCGGAATAAGGGGCCCTTAATTATTTACCTACTGCTTTTGAATCATTAAAGAAACCCGAAAGTCTGACAACCAGTCTTACCAAGGGGTATCGTGTTACCCAGTAACTGGGTTGTGGAGGTCAGATAGGCAGTCGTTTCTTGTAAAACACTGGTATTAAGCTGCATCCGGTTAGACGGGAAGCCGACCTCAACATAGTTGAGAATAGGCTAGGCAGGTGATGATGTAGATATAGGGTTTACTTTAATTTTTAGTGTAGCAGAAGGTTTCTGTTCTTCACACAGCATTCAGTAACAGGGCATGGGTTTCACACAAGCACACATTTTTTAACATAAGAACCTAAAAACGTTCTGTAGTTTCTGCCTAACGCCATGGGACGAAGGCATGTGTTTATCTATGTGTGTTAGACTTACATTTCAATAGATGTAAGTATGTATGTAATTCTTATCATTGATGCCGGAGTTCCTCAGGGTTCTGTTCTCTCTGCAACTCTTTTCCTGCTGCACATCAATGACCTGCTTCGGCCTGGTATTGTTGGGTACGCAGATGACAGTGCAGTTTCAGAGAGATACAAGTCCAGTGCAAAAACCAGCGGGGCCGAAGTTCGTTCCTTGAGAGAGGCCATGGTATAGCGGACAGATTTTACCTTAAGCTTTGTCTCCCAGTAGGGTGATGATAATCTGGTCTCTTTTAACGCCACCAAAACACAGGCGTGTCTTTTACCGCTAAAAAGAGTCGTTTTGTCCAAACTCCTACTTTTCGAGGTGCATCTGTTCCTGTAACTGATCGACTTGAGCTCCTACGCATGGAGTTCACATCTAGTCTCAACTTCGGCGCCACCATCGAATACAAGGCCCAAACTGCGGCCAAGAAACTGGGCATCCTAAATAGAGTGAAGCGATACTTTACGCCTGGACAGCTTTTGACCCTTTACAAAGCGCAAGTCCGATCCTGCATGGAGTATTGCAGTCACCTTTGGAATGGATCAGCCAAGTACCAACTAGCCGCGCTTGACTCGGTGGAACGTAGAGCTAAGAGGCTGATTGGCGACGTAAGACTGGTGGATGCCAAGCTTCATAGCTTGACATATCGCCGCAAGGTTGCCTGCTTGTCGGTCTTCTACAGATTGTACTTCGGAGAGTGTGCCCGAGAACACCACGACCTCATTCCACCGGCCCCCTTCTACCATCGGACATCTAGACGCACTGCCAGTTTTCATCCTTACCTGGTTGCTATTCCACCAATTCGCACTAAGCGTTTCCAAATGTCGTTTATAATGCGCACAGCAAAGGAGTGGAACTCACTATCTGCGTCTGTGTTTCCGAACGCATACAACCCTAATCTCTTCAAAGTGAGAGTGAACAGGCTTCTTCTGGGTAAGCTCACTCCATCGTCGACTTTGTCTCTGTCACATGTGACCTAGACTAGAGTCAAGAGCGAGCCCATGACAAATAAAAAAAAAAAGATAACAGGAAAGATCTCTCTATTGTTCTCTGAGTTTATTGTTCTCTGAGCCAACCAATTTTGAACTACAAAGGATATTCCAGGTAGGCTACCACCAGGACGGTGCATTCGCATAGCATTTTTTGCGACATAAAGCTCGCAAATATTTGTGACTTTGCTACTATAACTGATTTGTGGAAACAAACTGTTTTAATAATTTTAGCGAAATCTCGCGACATTCATGATAGTATCAGCCCCTTCCAAACAAAAATAGCAATTTGCTCGTAGTTTGTAAATAACATGTGCAAGTGTTGTAATGTCTAAAATTGGCATACATAAAACAAGCATGTTTGCCAAAAGTGTCACATACATTTTTTTTCGTCACCACTGTTTAAAATTTAATAAAAAAAATAAATATTTGAGGAAGAAAATCAAATAATAGTGAATATATGTTGAATTTGTAAGTTTTTATGGAGAATTAAAAGTAATTACGGACTTACGGATAGAGTAACTATTTAATCATATGTTCATGGAAAGTTATTACCTAATTAATAAAAAACTTTTTACAAACAAAAAACCATCGGCTTTCAAAAAAAAAAAAACACTACAAAGTGAAAAATAACTTTAATTTCAGAAGTCGATGCCTTTGGATTTGTATTTTAGTTTTTTGCCACCGACTTCTGAAATTAAAGTTATTTTTCGCTTTGTAGTGTTTTATTTTTTGTAAAAAAGTTTTTATTTTTCACTTTTTAGTGGGTCAGTTTGTAATGTATCCAGGTTATAATAGCCGAATGTCAATTGCTCATCACCTTTTACAAAATATTGCTTTTCCCGATGTAGGGACGTTAATTGTTGATGAGTTCTCCCATATGCATTGTGACGAGCATAAATTGTTTAGCATCGAATCGCAACCCGTGAAATACTTATTATTGAGTAGTTCCGATTCATTCCGACTTCATTATCAGTTCCACTTCACCAAATGGTGGTTTTCGAGAGTAAATGCGCGAGTTACTATAAAAAATATCCAAATTGCTAAGGTGTGCCTATAAAATTTGAGGGTTGCCCTCCCTTTCCATGGGATTCCCATATCAGATTCTGACTTTGTGACAATGGACCACCTCGAGAGCATACCCTTTCAAACAAAAAAAGAATTTTCGAAATCGGTCTACAATTGACGGAGAAATCGGTGCAGTACTTTTTTTTTAAATCTAGTATAACTCGAAAAGGAGCTCGTGGCTAAGTAACTAAAAACCGCCGCACGGGTCGAACGCTTGCCGGGGTTGGTGGTTGGGTGACCATCTTTACATACCGAGACTCCTCCGTGCCTCGGCCGTTGGTCCCGGTTGTCGTTCGTGGATCTTTGACAGTCGTTACGGGTCGTCAGAAGCCCGAAAGTCTGACAACCAGTCTTACCAAGGGGTATCGTATTACCCAATAACTGAATTGTGGAGGTCATATAGGCAGTCGCTCCATGCGTAAAATACTGATGATGATACAACGATTTTATTTCTCGTGAAACTTGCATTAATTTTATATTCCTCTGACTTCCGAAATTATTTTTCACTTTGTATTGTTTTTTTGGAAGTCGGATGTTTGTTTTTTTTGTGAATGTTTTTATTTTCACTTTTTAGGTGGTAGTACCTAACCCCACACAAATTCGAATACCACCTGCAAAATAGATTAGAACAGCATCCACATAAACTACGTGGGAAATATGCGTAATATTGAAGCTAACTCAAAAACTATCCAAGTAAAATTAATATATCGCACCTTGATAACAAAAGTGGCATTATCAAAACTATGTTTTCTAAATAACTCCATAATTTACTGGCATATTTTCAGTGTATACAAAACTTAGAGTAAGAAAGTCAAATTGCAGTCTTTTATTTCAGTTATTTGCTAAGATATTGACCAAAATGCTGCGTCAAAAAAGCTTTAAATGGACATCTGAAAAATGTTAATTTTTGTATAACGCCACTTTTGTTTTCAAGGTGCGATATGTATTTTACATGGGACCAACTTCGAGGTATACCCTCCCGAATAAAAAAAAAAATCTTTCAAATCGGACTACTCTATAAATATATTACTGATTCACGCAGCAGTATAAATTGTATATTGACCAGTATTTCTAGATATCTATCACAAAGAGCTTTTAATTGACAAGTATTGTAATCTTTTTTGGCTTGGTCAACACCATCAATAGTTGAAATTATAATTATTGTCTAGATCCACGTTGCTGACCCAAGTGGGTAAACTAAACATTTGTACGATACCACTAAGTACCTACAGTAAAGACGTTCGTGTTTAGTGAGTCATGGATCGTTACTAAAACTGACTTTGGTTTATTTCTTCAATAGCGATACTGCGCTGACAGATGTTCGACCATACCTATCAAGCTTTTATTTGAAGTCGTTAAAATTTTGTGTACTTTGGTAAGCATTTGTTTTGGCGATAAGGTTTTTTGCGGGTAACTTCATTTCCAATATTATCCTTCAAAGAACTCGAGCATTACATAGCCCGCTCTATAATGCGTGTAAGTAGGCAGATAGGTACTTACTGATGTGCTACTGGTATCTACTACAGAATCTTTTTCGATTTGTGTCTGAAGAGTGAAGATTATGATGATAACAAGAAATAGGCACTTCCTGAACATATTGTGCAACATCAATGAAATTGCGTATTATTTCTAAACACACCACATTATGTTCTTGTAACACAAGGGGTAAAAAGTAACAGGGAGGTAAATGATAAGTAAAGTGAAAGTTTGAGTGCGATACTCTCACATTCAGCTGTGGGAATAATCTTTGTTTTACCCTATCATTACCTTATCCCTATCATTGCCTTAACACATTCTCTGCTTAACACATTAGGCGCGGCAGACGCACATGCGCGTTTACATAACTTTCTTCGAGTGCGGCGCGCCGCACATGTGCGTTCGTTGTGCATCTCTATTCTTCTATTTCTAAGAATTACACATTCTCTGCTGAATTCTTTATGCAAACGCTTCTTTATGCTACACCCTTACCGACCCTTTTTTTACGATGTTTTCGAAACAATAGAAATGCACAACGAACGCACATGTGCGGCGCGCCGCACTCGAAGAAAGTTATGAAAACGCGCATGTGCGTCTGCCGCGCCTAATGTGTTAAGCAGAGAATGTGTTAAGGCAATGATAGGGATAAGGTAATGATAGGGTAAAACAAAGATTATTCCCACAGCTGAATGTGAGAGTATCGCACTCAAACTTTCATAAACAGCTGTTCTAGAGACAAATCTATACCGATTTAATCAAAATGTATGGGAACAGCTGACTTTTTTTTGTCGAGATTAGGGGTGCGCGTGCATTCCTTGCTAAATTTTCTTTCATCCTGCCCTTCAATATATTTGGGGTCGGCGCAGTGCTAGAGACAAATCCATACTGTCCATACCCATTCAATAAAAATGTAGGTATGGGAACAGCTGACTTTTTTTTTGTCCAGATAAGGGGTGCATCCCTTATTATGCCTCGCTAAAAGATCCTTCATCCTGCACTCAATTTATTTGGGGTCAACGCAGTTCTAGAGACAAATCCATACCCATTATTCAATAAAATGTAGGTATGGGACAGCTGACTTTTTTTTGTCCAGATAAGGGGTGCATCCCTTATTACTATAGATGCTGGCGGGAAAAATTCCGAATCATTCCCGACGAATATTTCGGAAGTATTCCGAAATATTCCGAAACTTTGGGAATATTTCAACGGTTATTCCCATTGAATTATTCGGGCGAAATATTCGGCGGAAACATTCGATTGCGGGGTACGAATGTTTCTCGCGGGGGGGAAAACTTCTCCGGGGAGCATCTCCCCTCTTACCGCACCCCACACCGCCATCGCCTGCACGCACGACTCGTGGCAGTCGCCAGTCGGGCGTGCGCGGCCGGCGCACAGAGGTGCAGCGGCGGCGGCGATCGACGATCGATGCAAAAATGATTTTTCAGCAAAAAAAAATAAAAATCTTAATTAAATTCATTTTGAATAATTCTGATTTAAAGAAACTTTCCCAGAAGTATTCCGGAATTATTCAGAATTTTTCGGAAGTTTTGCAACTATACTTATTACGCCTTGCGAAAATTTCATTCATCATTATTCTCCTGCCAAGATCCCAATTTATTTGTTGGGGTCGGCGCAACACGTCTTTTTCTTCCACACGTAGGTAGAAAAAACATAAACATACATCTTATTTTATTTTTATTTTTTTAATAAAAGGAACAGCAAACAGTTACATTATAAGAGCTTACAACTAATATAACAATAAACATTAGTAATAATATAACCCACAACGCTGTCCACAGGTAGACATAAGAGTTAATCGCTAGGAGCTAAGGAGTTTTACGTGCGGTAGTTAGTTGTATCGTGGTTGCTTTAATAGTCAAGGATTACATTATAATATACAATATGAGCTTCGTAAGTTAGATGTTTTTTCAGATAGGGTACACACGGGGGTTTTATTTAATAAAGTGGATCGGATGAGGCTTTTGAATCTACTCATTGGTACAATTGAAGATGTCAATATTTTCAAAGGTTCTATTAAATGAGTCAACCATACGGCGGACAGGAGAGCGTTCGCCAGAATTAGTTCGGCAAGAATTCACCGCAAAAAGAGTACCTGCTCGTACCTGTCGCCTGTGAAAGGTTCTTGGTACAGCATAACAAATCATATTATTTCGATTTATACAATTAAATTTATTTTTATTTATTTCTCTTCGATCGATCTTTATGGTAAGTATACCTACATATAACAGCCTGGCCACGGCACAGCGCGAAGCGAGCGGCGCCACCGGTCGCCGCTACGCACGGCATTGCTTTGCTAGTACATAGTTACGGGTAATGCTAGAAGATTGAGTAAACCTAGGTTTACCCAAGCATTTTGGGTAAAGTCCGAATAATCTCGTGCGTTGTGTGGTCACAGTTCTAACCCAACCTAACCTACCTTTCAGCCTACGCCTAAGTTTACTTAAAAAAAAAAAAATTTTTTTTTTTACTTTACCCAAAATGCTTGGGTAAACCTAGGTTTACTCAGTTATCTAACATTACCAGTAACACATACATTTCTATACATATGTTTTAGTCGCAAGACGCTTCGCCGTTCGCACCGCGCGAATTTTCGCTGCAGCGAAAGTCCCGTGGCCAGGCCTTGGGCGCTTTTCAAAAGTATCGTTCTGTCTTAGAGTTCTTTGTTTTTTATCTAGCTTGACATCTCGAAGGCTTTTGACAGGGTCTGGCACGCTGCTCTGCTCAGCACGCTTCCTGCTTATGGCATCCCAGCTGATTTTTGTAGCTGGATATCAGATTTTCTTAGTGAACGGTCGATCAGAGTAGTTGTTGACGGCTGCTCTTCTGACCTTATGACTATTGAGTTCCTCAGCGGTCTGTTCTCTCTGCAACTCTTTTCCTGCTGCACATCAATGACTTGCTTCGGCCTGGTATTGTTGGGTACGCAGATGACAGTACAGTTTCAGAGAGATACTTGTCCAGCGCAAAAACCAGCGGGGCCGAAGTTCGTTCCTTGAGAGAGGCCATGGTAGAGCGGACAGATTTTACCTTAAGCTTTGTCTCCCAGTGGGGTGATGATAATCTGGTCTCTTTTAACGCCACCAAAACATAGGCGTGTCTTTTTACCGCTAAAAAGAGTCGTTTTGTCCAAACTCCTACTTTCCGAGGTGCATCTGTTCCTGTAACTGATCGACTTGAGCTCCTAGGCATGGAGTTGAGCTCCTAGGCATGGAGTAGTCTCAACTTCGGCGCCACCATCGAATACAAGGCCCAAACTGCGGCCAAGAAACTGGGCATCCTAAATAGGGTGAAGCGATACTTTACGCCTGGACAGCTTTTGACCTTTACAAAGCGCAAGTCCGATCCTGCATGGAGAATTGCAGTCACCTTTGGGATGGATCAGCCAAGTACTAACTAGCCGCGCTTGACTCGGTGGAACGCAGAGCTAAGAAGCTGATTGGCGACGTAAAACTGGTGGATGCCAAGCTTCATAGCTTGGCTCATCGCCGCAAGGTTGCCTGCTTGTCGGTCTTCTACAGATTGTACTTCGGAGAGTGTGCCCGAGAAATCCACGACCACATTCCACCGGCCCCCTTCTACCATCGGACATCTAGACGCACTGCCAGTTACAATCCCTACCTGGTTGCTATTTCACCAATTCCCAAGCGCTTCCAAATGTCTTTTATAATGCGCACAGCAAAGGAGTGGAACTCACTACCTGCGTCTGTGTTCTCTTCAAAGTGAGAGTGAACCAAGTGTGTGAGTGTCCCAATTATTGGGGCACATTGGGCTATTGTCTTTGGTGCGCGTCTAGCAAGGCGTAATAATAAAAAAAAAAACATGACCCTCTTTTTTTGGGACATTGAGCAGAACCAGATTTTAATCGTTAGTTTCTATGAACGTAACACATCTTGTGTATAATAATATCATGATGCGCGGATTTGCGCAAAATGGCGTCGACAGTTGAAGGGATATATTATTATATATTATGTGTTTTCGCGAATAACTTCGGCGTTTATCACCCGATTTTGATGATTCTTTTTTGATGGGAAGGAGATATCCCAAGGGTGCTCCCATAAAAAAATTACTTAACTTTGCTTGGGTAGTTTTTGAGTTAGCTTCAATAATGCGTATTTTTCCCCACTTGGTTTATTTTATGTGGATGATGTTTTAATCAATGCGGATGATGTTTTAATAACTTCCTATCACTGTGATTTACATATCAGGTAGTGGTGGGAATTTTTGTGGGGTAGGTACATACTTACCAAAACTAAAATGTGAAAAATAATAAATTTTTAGCAAAAAATAAAACCGACTTCCAAATCAAAACACTACAAAGTGAAAAATAGGTAACTTTAATTTCGGAAGTCCGTGGCAAAAAACGGTAATACAAAACCAAAGACACTTGGAAGAACACACAACATTTGGAAGTCGGTTTTATTTTTTCTAAAAAGTTTTTTGTAGATCATATTGAAACATTCCTAACAACAGGCATGCAAGGCTGCAGGCAGGTTGTAGACTGTGTAGATTTGGGTTCCGCTCGCCCCTTGGATCGGAGTATACCCATTTGAGAACACCTAAGCATTTTGCACCAAAGGTATCCCCATTTGAGAATACTTTTGGTGCAAAATGCACAGGTGCTCGAAAAATAGGTGCTCAAATGTGAATACTCCTTGCATCTTGCCCCTAATTGTCTAAGTGTATCTCTACTCTCCCTCTTGAATATTAGATACTCCAAATCGCCCCCGATTGGAAGTAGTAAGTTATAATAACTACTGTCAGCACTCGTAAGTTTTTGAATAGGTACTTAATAATAATAATAATAATATTCCACAACTATCACACAACGCCGTCTAGCCTCAAGCTAAGCAGAGCTTGTGTTATGAGTACTAGACAACTGATAAACATACTTATATATTTCTAAATACATACATATATAGATAAATTACACCCAGACACAGAACAAATGATCATGCTCATCACACAAACATTTATCCTGGGTGGGAATCGAACCCACGACCTCCGGCATAGCAGTCAGGGCCACTAACCACTAGACCAACAGGCCAGTAAAACTTATTTAAATAAATATTTTTTTCTAAAATCTTCAATCAAACTTCAAAAGAAAGCATTATATCTACAAGGTGTAGCTTAAATAACGCACAACCTCTTAAGGGGTCATTGTACTCATCATTATGAACCACTTTTACTATGGGACCTAGCCTGAAATTGCGAAAAAAATCAGCTGTTCAGTATATTTCTGTTCGCATAATTCGTCAAAATTTACTGAACAGCTGATTTTTTTCGCGATTTCAGGTTTGGTCCCATAGTAAAAGTGGTTCATAATGATGAGTACAATGACCTCTGAAGAGGTTCTGCGTTATTTACAGTTACACCTTGTACGTAATAAAACGTTGGCAGTTAGGTAGGTATCTATATCCTACGTAGGTAGTCATTTACCTGCTACTGTTTTTTTATCCCTAAGCCCTATGCCTACCCACTAATTCCAAATGACTTCACTTCGTGACCGTAGAGTAATGCTTAGTATTTCATTTTGGCACAAAATTGTAAACGGAAAGATTGATTGTAGTAGTCACCTCCTAGCAGATGTTTTCTCTCACAGTTCCACGTAAGCGACCCCGCGCTGTCCTAACACATTTTGTCCTCCATTCTGTCGCACCAATATCGGTGCCCATGGTCCGCTCATAAGAACAATAAAATTAACCATTACAATATGCTCAACAAAAGAGAGCGTTACTCCAGGAAGAAAATGTCTCCTAGAGTGATATGAGAGGTACCTATAATTAGGGATAATTATTTTCCAAGTGACTAACAACTTAAAGGGCGACTAACTATTTGCTACTAAAAAAAATAACTTGGCTGCGAAAATAATGACTTGGCAGCGAAAATATTTCCGTCGACATAGGATGCAAGAGCGAGCGTAAGGCACCCCGAGGTTAGGTTTGGTTAGGTTACTTTAAACCCTTTACACAGAAACAGGAGCCCCGTGAAGCGGGGCTCCGTCGACATAGGGTGCTAGAGCGAGCGAAGGACACCCCGAGGTTAGGTTTGGTGACCTTGTTCATATTTACTTCTCATCTCAGTTAACTTTATATACAACCTCATTGTATAATTTAAGAATGCCCATTTTCTACTTTTTATCCGCCGATTGTAGCTGCCAACCTATTATTTTTGCTACCTACCTGCTTTAATTATTTTTTAATTCCAAATTCTGATTAATTTGTCGCCGCGTTAAATACAAGCCTATAATTAGTGCGTAATCTGCTGTAAATGTGCGCCGAAAATATAATTTGTGCGTCTTCAGGTTTTCGAGATATTGCGTTTCCTGCTGGAGTAACGTTTATCAACGTTACTCCAGCAGGCATCGTTTTTTCCGTTTTTTTTCCAAAACAACAAGGCACACAATTTTTTTATTTGGCGCACATTTACCGCAGATTACGCACTAATTATAGGTACCACTCATATCACTCTAGGACACGACTCCTTGGGTGGTATTCGGAAAAAAATACTAGACCATTATCATGTAGTCACATAACTTTTGTTAGTAGTGTATCTGAATTATTGTGTTTTAAGTTCATGCCCATCAATAAAATCTTTTTATGTTTTTTTTTGTTTTTGTTTTATGTTGTATACCTACAATTCAATTAGATTTTGTTAAAGTTAAATAACTTTGCTGAAATTTTAAATTTTACTTTTAGTTTATAAGCGGCTTCTGTTCAATGTCTTTTTTTCTTTTCTTTAAATGTTATGATTATGACATCTATAATTTGTGTATACATTAGCAGTAATACCTCTCCTAAATAGGCTAAACTAATGTTGAATGTGTATGATGAAGGTGTTCTTTAATAAATAAATACTTAAATAAATTCAAAAAACACAAAATAAAATGACATACTTACTGCCTTTTTGAACCTATTAAGTACCCAAAATGATTTAATGTCTCTTTACGTAGGTACTTATTTAATATCATCGCTTTACATAAATACGGTTATGAGCAATGATAAGCACTAATTATATGTATGTAAGTATACACTAAAACAACATTTATACCTAAGTGATTTTCTCCTACTGTGTTGATTGTAATTTTATTTGTGTTGATGAATACCTATAGTATTTTAGAACAATCAATCTGCCTAGCCTTTTCCCAACTATGTTGGGGTTGGCTTCCAGTCTAACAGGATGCAGCTGAATACCTACCAATATAGTATTTTAGAACCCAATATGAATTAGGTAGGTCCTATCTCAAAGTTTGCAGTCGTTATTATATATATGAGAAAATCACTTTTTTATTTTGCTAATTGTATACATATAAATGCTCGTGACTGTACCTACCTATCTTTCTCGAGAAATCTTTATAGGTAGTCTATTTGATTGGAAAGAAAACTTCTAGAATTCGGTGTTTGCTACTCGACACCAGGCGGCGCTCCAATGTCAGGGGTAAAGAACACTCGCCATTGTGTGATGGCGCGCTTAATGGTTCAACTACGAAAAGCATTTTTTTGTTAAATGTATTTATCACAGATTCACATTATAGAAGATCACTTCATTGTTAAACGCTTAGTAAAGTTATTTGTTTTTTCGCATTTTACCATTTTTTTATTCCAACCTTGCTCTTTGTTTGCGCTACTGAACATTAAGTATATTGCATACTGTTACCGAAATGTCATAAAAAACTGAGTAGGTTAAAAACATTGAAGGCAATAAAAGGTTATCATATATAAAATGATCATACATTTTATTAAACATGAGTCATGACTCGAGACAAAATGTTTCAAACATCTGCAACGTTAACGCATGCGCGGGTCATCGTGCACATTCTAGACTCACATTCCAGAAAATTCTATTTGCTACTAGATGGCGCTGTCGTCAATATAAATATAAAGCCGGCTTTTTGACCGGTATTCATTCAGACAACAACATTGAAGCGAGCCACAGAAAGTATCGGAGAATTTTGAAGTTTCCAAGAGATTTTCAAGTGATTCTTCAATTTATTAGTGAAGTTTATTATTGAACCAGTCAAGACTAATAATAAACCTGTGAAAATGTCTTTATATCCATTCTTCATCGACTACGAGCGTCCCAGGCAGTGCCCTCGTCGTCTGCTTGACCAGCATTTCGGCTTGGGATTAACCCCACAAGACCAACTAACCATTATCGCAGTTCCCCAAGCCAGTAGGGACTACTACAGACCCTGGAGGAACCTTCTAGCTGCAGCACAAGACACCGGGTCCACGATCAGAGAAGACAAGGACAAATTCCAGGTGAATTTAGACGTTCAGCACTTCGCGCCGGAAGAAATTTCAGTTAAAACAGCTGATGGTTTCTTAGTGGTTGAAGCTAAGCATGAAGAACGGCAGGATGAACATGGATTTATTTCTAGAAGCTTCAGTCGGCGGTATGCGTTACCTGAAGGTATTGATGCAGACTCGGTGATGTCAAAATTATCGTCCGATGGTGTTCTGTCAATTACGGCACCGTTGAAACCTAAACCGAAGGAGTCCAATGAGAGGGTGGTGCCCATCGTTCACACTGGGCCTGTGAAGAAACAAGAAGGCAACAAGGAAGAACAGGGATAGATTAGAGATTAGGTTCCTCAAGTGTTTGTGTTAACGTGTGTTTAATCATTCCGTGCTCTGCTAATTTTGTGTTGTGGATCATTGATTTACAAATATTTTATAAATCAATGGTTGTGATTGTTGAGAATCTGCGATGATTTTTGTATCTAAGTGATGCTTAATTTAATTAAATGACGTTCTAGTCCATAAACGCTATTTATTTAGTTTCTCCTAAACGCAAAACTAGACAAAACTTAACACATAACCTGCTTAATTCTTTATGCAAACGCTTCTTTATGCTACACCACAGAGTACTATAATATTATACACCCTTACCGACCCTTATTTTACGATGTTTTCGAAACAATAGAGATGCACAACTAACGCACAGGTGCGGCGCGCCGCACTCGAAGAAAGTTATGTAAATTATATGGACGCGCATACGCGCCGTCAAGCACCTGGTGAACGTCCGAAAACGCGCATGTGCGTCTGCCGCGCCTAATGTAGTAATAGCCTAATGTATCCCTAAGACGACCCACTGTCCAGAAACGTTGGTGTATTGCTGTTCCGTTCAGGGTCAAAATGTCCAATTCTCAAAATTACCAATGGTGTCAAAATGGCCAACTCCCGAAATGACCCACTTCCGAAATGTCCCACTCCTGAAATGTCCCACTCCCGAAATGTCCCACTCCCGGAATGGCCCACTCCCGGAATGTCCATCTTCCGAAATGTCCAACTTCCGAAATGTCCAACTCCCGAAATGTCCAACTCCGGAAATGTCCGTCCAACTCCCGAAATGTTTAATCTTTGAGAATGAGCGTTCAACATTATAACAAATTAAGACCAGAGTAGACCACAACGAGCCTAAAATCCCATTTTTTTTCTCAAATCCATAATAATAGGTAATAATAAAAGTAATATAAAAAACCGGTCAAGAGTCGGACTCGCGCACCGAGGGTTCCGTACCATCCTACTTCCTACTAATAAATGCGAAAAGTTTGTGAGGATGGATGGATGTTTGTTACTCTTTCACGCAAAAAGTACTGGAACAGATCAGATATGACGCACACAGATAGTTTATAGCCTGGATGTTAAATAAATGCTATAAAACTTTGTAACATATAGGATACTTTTTGTTCCGATATTCTTAGGGGTCTGTTCGTCCCCCTGCCGAGTAATTCCACTTTGCCCCACCAAGCCCGCCACCCTGGTGTGGCAAAGTGGACTGCCTAAAATTTTGCAGTGGAATATGCCCCACTATTCTGATTTGATGGGGCGGATAACACTAGCATAAACACTTTGTGGATTCTGCCCCACTAGGGTTGGCACCTCAGGATTTGTGTATGAAGGTTAACATGTATTTTTACATTTGTTTGTAAAAAAAATAAATGTATACCTATATCTGTAAGTAAAACGTTATTAGTGCTGGAAGCTTAGATTTAATACGTAGCGAAGTGGTTTAAATAAAAGTAAAAAATAAATAAATAATTTTAATGTACTATTTATTTCTGGAAGGAATCGGTTTATAAATCACAGATTAATTACCTTTTACAAATAAAATTTTACTAACTAAGATAAATCTTGATAATCACAAATTAAACAATGATTTGTTCTTATGATATGTTCTTAAAACGAAACATATTTACTACATAACTATTCAAAATCACAGATTCTTCATCATTTGGTATACCTTTTACAAATAAAATCTTACTAACTAAGATAAATCTTGATAATCACAAATTAAACAATGATTTGTTCTTATGATATGTTCTTAAAACGAAACATATTTACTACATAACTATTCAAAATCACAGATTCGTCATCATTTTGTATGGTTTGTGTAGATATAGGTATTTTCTTACTGATTACGTTATAAATAAAAAAAATAAATTTAAACTATATACATACAAACAGCCACTAAATTACTTGTTACAAAAAATAGAATCACAGATGCAAAAAAAACAGCCACGAAATTACTTCCGGCTAAAAAACAAAAACTAAAATTATAGAATGATAAAATTTTACATAGCAAAAAGTCTTATTAATACAAATAAGAAACATCCTAACGAAAGTAGGTAAATACTGACTGTTGACAAAATAATTATCATAACAAACAGCCACTATATTTGTTTGAGTACTGACTATTTATAAGAATTAAAATCATCTAAAATCATAGATTTTGTATTTGTTTAGTTCACATTTTTTGGAAAAACTAAAATAGATTTCTTGGAAAAACTATCTTAGTTTTTCCAAAAAATGTCCAACCGTAATGTCGCCGTTTATGAGCTCCATTTGGGCATCTTGTATATTCTGATCGTTTTGTATATATTTATCAAGGCGTAGCTTGGAAGGTTGGTTCTGCATAGATTTAACTATTGAAAGCGTTATGTCTTCGTATAAGACATTAAGAAGTCTTAATAAACTGGGGCTTTGTTTAAGAATTTTTTTGTTAAGTTTATTATGCCAACTTTCGAGGGCATTAGTTTTGCGGTGTTTTGCCCCAAATACGCACCACACTTTTAAAAAGTTATCTTTCAGCCAATTGCGCAGCATATATTTTCTAAATTCTTTACTTTTTTCGTCATCTGGGCTTTGTGCGGCTATGTAAAACCAACCTTCAAAAATCTTTTCTTCTGGTAATAAGGGTAAGACTGCGCTAAGCGCTACTTGTTTTCGCAAATATTTAAATTTTGTCAACCCTAACCCTTTCCCCTTTTTCCAAATTGCTTTACAAAAATGAAAAAAGCACCCTTTGATTGATGCTGATTTAAAGACATTTTTAAAACCAGTCATAGCCGCTGCCTCAAAATCCGACTGAAAACTATGTGGTTGCCAATCCGGAATCTGTGATTTTATTACAGAAAAGAGAGCGGTGTAAGCTTTGGTTGATTTAGTACTCATAAGAGCATATACTAATGGCACAATATTTGTTGTTTGTTGGGAGCTACCCAAATCAGCATGCAACGAATACAATTGTATGAACGGTTGTGGGCAACTTTTAAAAGTGCCATCGCCAAAAAAATGTTTGCAGGTTTTCATCAAATTCTTAGCATGCTCTGAACAAAATATTAAAATAGAAATATCTTCGTCAATATACTTGGCAAGTAAAAAAGAATGAAATTTTTCAGGAACTTCTATTTCTGATAATGTATTGTAATATATTTTTTTTACATTAGCATTTTTGTTTCTGTATTTATACAATGCAGACTTTACTTTACAAAATGGAGGAATTTTACTCACAATATTGCTGTTGCTACTTTCTAAATGTAAGGAAGCTACATTTTTGTCGTATGTTGCTGGAATGCTTGGTACGTCTGCTGAAGTGATTTCTCTCTTTATTTTCTGCATTAATTTTGTCACTTTGTTTCGGTCAAAATCAGGTTGACATTGGTGAGGTTTTTCGTTTAAAAGTATATTTCCCTGAAAACAAAAAAATGTAGGTATTAGAAAATATTTATAACATAGCACAACTTCAAGTAATATTATATGTATATGTATTATTATTATTTTAAATTGTATTAGACCCGTATTACTAAAAGTGAGTCAGTAAAAAGAATTACTAATAAGTAGGGACTTACTTTCACTACAATCGACCCATTGCACTTTTGTCTCCTTCTGTTTTTGCATTCCCAAATTTCAGATGCATTTTTGTACTTTCTTTTGAAATAGTATTGATGCCCAGCTCTAATAATACATTTTCCATCATTTATAAATTCAAGGCCAGTTTGCCCACTAGAACTTCCTGCTACAGAGTCTTCTGCCATTTTTGTAAAGCTGAAAAACACAAAAAATATCTTATTAAAAAAAAACTACACAAATCATCAGCATCCATGAAAAATAAATACGAAAATACTTACAATAAACTCAATACCACTCACCACCACTCCACAAATGCAAATGTCCGTCTATTTTGTAAACAAACAGAATGAAACAAAAAATGTCAGACAAGGACAACCGATAAGTCGCGGTGGGCGAGGCAGTGGTGAACCATAACCGGTTTAGTCATTTTTACTCCAACAGCATGTTTTAATCTCAGATTAAATAAAAAATACTAACAAACAAATGAAGCCATGATGTTTGTACGTAAAGGACCTCAAAATAATAGACCTATTTTGACATTTGTGTTCGCGGCGTAATTAGTGATGTAACCATACGACTCGTAGCTAATTTTATGAGCTTATAATTACAAGTATTTATTTACTTTTTCGAAGCCGGGATAAAATGATATAGATTTTTTTTTAAACTTAAATCCTTCCGATATTTTTATTACTTTCGAATGCATTTCAACGCATTTTTTTATTATTTAATAAGTATTTGATTTATTTAAAGATAAAAAATAATAATATGACAATAATACAAGTACATATCACAAGACTTAATAACTAGACTTAATAAATTAACATAAAACTATAACTCTCATAAAGCGTTTCTGAACGCATTCTTTCACAATCTGTGGTTACGTTACGTTTCGATACTAGTAATATAGTATTTACGATTTCTTTTAATAATTATTATTTAAATTATCCCTTTAGTAATAGTGTTCTCGTACATTATTCTTCGTTTTTTGTTATTTAATAGTTATCAACAGTGATAATGTATCAATTTCTGGGCAAACATCTAAATATATTTTTAAATCATTTAATGTTTGCAACGGATGGATCGGAACGTAAATGGAATACAAATAGCAAATGTCACAGCTATGTCAGACTAAATTGAATAAATACAGCAAAACTATATAATGTATTTAATTAAATCCAGGAAGATTTAATATGTGACAGTTTTTTACAAAAGTAGAACCTTAATACACTGTTTAAATAACCATTTTGATGTATTTAGATTTACGTTTGCTTGTCTCAGACTTGTCAAATCCTAACGTCAGTGGTTACATTTATTTTTTTTACAAACAAATGTAAAAATACATGTTAACCTTCATACACAAATCCTGAGGTGCCAACCCTAGTGGGGCAGAATCCACAAAGTGTTTATGCTAGTGTTATCCGCCCCATCAAATCAGAATAGTGGGGCATATTCCACTGCAAAATTTTAGGCAGTCCACTTTGCCACACCAGGGTGGCGGGCTTGGTGGGGCAAAGTGGAATTACTCCCCCTGCCGTCTTTCCACAGGTGGCACGAACAGGAATTTAACAAAGAGAATATTAAATTTATAATTTATTTATTAAATTCCTGTTCGTACCACCAGTGGGACGACGGCAGGAGGGGGACGAAACCACAGGACGAAACAGGGGAATACCTACACCGAAACGTTAGGAATAGGTGTACCATATTTATTTATTTATTAGGGCAAGCATCAAGATTCCTATCTATCTTGATGCTTGCCCAGATTATTAGTTATTTATTTATTATTTATTTAGTTATTTATTTATTGGGTTCATTATCAATCGAATTATTATCATAAAAAATGTAAGTACTCTATAATTAGGACATTCGTTCAGTATAAATAGTTAGTTATATTTGAGATTAGCGCTATCTTTAAAAACTAGGAGTAACCACGTTGGACGTACTAGATTCACCATGAAAGGTATAGATGGCGTTAAAAACCGTGAATGAGTGGACGGAACAAAACTCGAAGCGATAAGCGCAACTGCTGAGATTTGAGTTCGATTCCCTGGTTGACTAGAAAGTGTTGTTGATAGCACATTTGTAGGGACGTACTTGGTTCACCATTAAAGGTATAGATGGCGTTAAAAAACCGCGAATATGTGGTCGCAACGGTACAGAACTCGAAGCGAGAGGCGCAACTGCTGAGATTTGAGTTCGATACCCTGGTTGACTAGAAAATGTCGTTGATAGCACATTTGTAGGGCGTACTTGGTTCACCATTAAAGGTATAGATGGCGTTAAAAAACCGCGAATAAGTGGTCGCAACGGAACAGAACTCGAAGCGAGAGGCGCAACTGCTGAGATTTGAGTTCGATACCCTGGTCATGGGGTCTCAACTAGAACAAATTATAATTAGTCCTGAAAAAAAATCATAGATGGCAGCATAGGTAACAATTATGAAATTAACAATCACTAAAAGGCGTTAAACGACAGATTTTGGCTGAAGTAAGATTAGTAAAAATAAAAACTTCCTTGTTTAATGTTGATTTATCTATTTACACTCATATTTCACGTATTTTCAACAAAAACGATAAATTAAGCCTTTTACTTCAATCCGAACCAAATAGTATGTTATAAACATTCAAAGTAGCCTTCTGTCAAGCATTTCGTTTTAGAGCTATTTGCAATAGATGGCGTTTTATTAAACTTGTCATCACTTTTACCACCACGGAATAGAAAAAACCGGCCAAGTGCGTGTCGGACCATGCACAGTGAAGGGTTCCGTTGTTTGGATGAATTTATACCAAGGTTGAAAAATATGTTCCCCCATACATTCCGACTTTTGGAATGTATGGGAGACATTCCGACTTTTGGAATGTATGGGAGACATTCCACGTGCAAATGTAAGTTTGTACGCACAATATTGAGAGATGTATCATGATATTTTAAGACCATAGACTTCTTATAAGTTTTCCTGTAATCTATAGGTATAATATAACTACTTTCTGTATTTTTTATTTCAAAATATGCTCTTATCGGAGATAGATAAGGGGGAATGGTCAATTTTCGTCTATTTTCTTAAATAACTTTAAAACAATTTATTTTAAAATTATAAAAAAATATATATATTTGAGACCCTCACAGTAAGCCACAGCAGTAAGCAGTAAGCCCTTTAATTTGATATGTCACATGGTACAGTTTGCAAAACTTTTTTTAATAATTTTCTTATTTGCCCCCAAAATTGAACCCCATATTCAAAATTCATTTATTTACGATACACTTCCGTGTTTGGGTCACAAAAATTCATACGTGTATACAATTTAATCGTCCCATTGGATTCGGAGCAAATCGGCTGTGATAGACACACGAGTGAGCCTATAAGGGTTCCGTTTTTTTTTTCCTTTTGAGATACGGAACCCTAAACACAAGTGAATGTGCCCACGCAGCTATCCGTCGTTGCCGTTGTGTCTCACAATATGCGGAATGTACAATAATAACATCTCTTCGGCAGTTGCAATAAGTCTTAATTTTGTATGAACAACAAATTCAACTTTGACGAAACAAGGCCCGCTCGTGCAAAAGGGATTCCCAGACCTCGCTATCTTCGGGGCATAAAGAACTCATAGACTAATTAAACCGAAGTGTCAATCAAACAAAAACAGACTTTCCGATATGTACTAGTTTTTACCTACATGATCATTGCCTACATAATGAAAATAATGAACCAATTCCCATGTTGTTTTATTAATAAGTACATAAGTGTATCTCCTTATAATAACTAGTCGGACATGTCTTCCGATGAGCTGTCGCGACCGCGACCGTAGGAATCCTTTTGTGGTCTTCTGACTATATGATAGTGTACATATGACATTTCGTAGTATTCCAATTCAAAACAGGCAACTGTCACATGTTTCTATGTCAAAAATGTGAATAAAGTTTTTATTTCTTATGTTCATAAAGCACGTCTCTGGGAGTGTATAATTTGATAGGCACTAAACTTGAAAATAGCTGTATGTGTCACGTATTCTTTGTTTTACCCCGACGATAACAAGATCTGGGGATTCCCCAACGTAATTCTTTCTTACATTTTTTGTTAGTTTTAGCCACAGTAGAAATATCATACAGTATTTTATCTTCATACAAACGGTCGGAACTAGGTATTTCGCTTATTCCACCGATTTAAATACCTAGAATCTAGATGAATAAATAAATAAGTGGATAGGGTGAAAAAAGTGACACACGAGTGACCCACCTAAGCTCGTGTTAAAAAAACTAGTAGATCGTTTCCTAAGCTAGGCTATCTACTTACTTAGCTACTTAATGAGTTAGATGAAATATCGTTACGAAATGATTATCAGAGTAATAAATGGTAGGTAATGACATAGTAAGATTTACATTATAATTTACTTTTTTATAAAAGTAAATTATAATATCAAAATCTTATATAAAATCTTATTTATATAAGATTTTGTAGTAGGTAGTTAGAGAATTTGATTGCTGTAGGTAGCGCACACGCGATGAGATGGTTGATTATAAGTAACGATTGCAGAGCATTTCGACGTCGGATGGGTGACGAAAAGAATTGTTATTTCGAGTTGCTCCGTACTGTAGGTAATGAGGACGTTAATAAGCTGAGATGAAAAAAGATATTATTATTACTCGTCAGCTGTTCCTTACATTTTGGCTAAGTTGGTAGGTGTTGAAGTTTGTAAGGACAGCAGTTTATTTTTTTAAATTTAAAATATAAAATTTACAATCACAAAACTAAAACTCAAGCAGGTGATGGTGTTAGGTAGAATAAAATTAAAATACTGTAGGCGGGCAGCCCTATGGCGTGTTTACGTACCGCGCGGCTGTAAGTAATTATTTCGAGAACAGGAGCCGAGTCACATTACTGTATAATATTTCTACGGTGTGATATTTGCTGGGGACACATGTTTTTATGTCATGTTTTTATTACCTACCTTTTATTATCTACTGATCACTTTGTAACGTTCTAAGTGCAGTATTGTTATTTTGTACTTGATTGAAGTAAGTATTAAAATATTTGTATAAAAATATTCCGTTCGTTATTATTTTATTTATGTAGGTAGGTAGGTACCTACTTCATACCATAGCTTGTACCTACTTGTATTGTTTCTTCTTACTCATAGTACCTACCTATTTACCTATTTAATTTCATTTCCTTGTCGCAGTAACATTATTACCGGTTAGATTACAAGCAATTTTATAGTTTTGAGTAGATAATAAAGTTTAAAAACATGAACATTACATGAAACATGACTTATGGTAACATTCGCATAGCGACCACTTAGATTTTAGTAAGTTATCGCGGACAAAAGCAGATAATAAAATTAAGCGCGTTTAGGAAAAAACGCATTTACAGCTGCACGAATTATTATGTATGTAGTCTATGTGCCGCATGGCATGAAATTAAAACATAATTATTTGGCTTCGCAAACACGTCGTCTCCTACTAAAGCTAAAAAAATTGCTAGCTCAATCACACTAATGAAACAATTACGCCAACTCAAGATAATTTTTGCTGTATTATGCTTGTCCTTGAGCGCACGGTACGATTACGACGTCATACTCGATGTGAGATGGAGAATCTATAGTTATCTCGATATAGCCATCTAAGTTGTATCGATGCCACCTAACATCAATAAGACCTAGTATCTAGGCTGAATCCTAGATGGTGTTGTAAAAGTACAGTATCTGGTAATTAGTGAGTCGCTGATGCAGCCATCTGTTAAAAAATGAAGGAAAAAAAAATAGCCAGCTCAATAGCCAGACTTAGGGAGGTGTCATTTCTTTGTATGGGATTGGGTATCTGTATGTAGTATTATAATATCTGTGCCCTGGTTGACTAGAAAGTGTCGTTGATAGCACATTTGTAGGGACGTTCTTGGTTCACCATTAACACATTCTCTGCTGAATTCTTTATGCAAACGCTTCTTTATGCTACACCCTTACCGACCCTTTTTTTTTACGATGTTTTCGAAACAATAGAGATGCACAACGAACGCACATGTGCGCCGCGCCGCACTCGAAGAAAGTTATGAAAACGCGCATGTGCGTCTGCCGCACCTAATGTGTTAAAGGTATAGATGGCGATTAACAGCAACACATGCTTTTTAGGATTCCGTATCTCAAAAGGGAAAAATGGAATCTGTTTGCGACGATGCGTCACCAAACAGTGTTTATAGTTTTTTTTATTTTGTTTATTAATTTAAATTCAATAACAATAGTGTTTTTATAGTTGGAAAGTGATAAATAGTGTTTCTTAAAGAAATCGTAAGTACATACAACCCTTATAAACTTCAATTGAGTGGGCTACATAGCCGCGATTTATAGTTTGTTGGTGCGTCCAGGTACCCTAGATCCCGCCAGGGTTGCGGGTTGTTCGA
The DNA here is from genome assembly GCA_948252095.1 of Dicycla oo. Classification (NCBI taxonomy): domain Eukaryota; kingdom Metazoa; phylum Arthropoda; class Insecta; order Lepidoptera; family Noctuidae; genus Dicycla; species Dicycla oo. The sequence goes on from OX411711.1 coordinate 33,540,394, forward strand.
AAGAGTTACCGTGGCCCTGGCACAGGCAACTGAAGGAACACGGGTGGGTTTTAGTCAGTAGAAGTCTGACACGCCCTTCCGCTCCACCCAGAGCGGGAGAAGTTATTTGATGATTTCCCATCCAAAAAAAAAAAAGGTACCCTAGATAAAGACGTCCACGGCTAGCCCTGGACGTACTATTAGTCGTCTAGTCTTCCTGAAAAGCCTACTTAATTGGGTTTATAAGGGTTGGAAATGTTAGTTTGTTGTTTTTTGTTATTTTTTTTTATCGATCTAGGTTTTCAGGGCGTGTCCCGTCCTGAAAAACAAGGTTGTGATATTGTAACTATCCTATTGTTTTAGTTCATTAGACCAGCTTGATATACCTAATTATTTACTGAAATAGCTTCATGAGTTTTCAAATAAATCAACATGGAAAATAATATTTAATTAAAATAATTAACTTTCGTGTGTTTACACTGTAAAACCTTTTCAGTAAATAATATTACAGGAACTACAGGTATCTCAATCTAATGACGATAATCTGATGACGATTCTGGCAATGTATCACATGTCATGATTATTTTTATATTTAAGCTATTTATGAGCGAATTTGTAACTAAAATAACAAAAATCTGGTCAAAATAAAGTTTAAATCGGGAGACAATTTGCGGCTCTCGTTGAGGTAAAGTTTTGAGGGATATAAGCGCGCAGGGAAAAATATAGCTTCGGCTTCGAAGCCATCGGCATGGTACCACACTTATTCCTGAAGAGTTACGCAAGTCATCTCCTGAAATCTCCTGAAGACTCATCAAGCTGTTGTTATTATTTCAGCAACAAGAAACATCAATTCTTAGCCGCCGGCCATCAGTCTGCAGATAGTCTGAGCCTATAGGTGCAGGACGTCAGCGCCGATTGGGCTAGGAGGCCTAACCTGGCAATGGGATACACCTGGTATAGGGATACACCCTCCTTTCACCCTATCGTGCCCATCGATCCCGCCCGTCCGGCACAGAACCTTTATTAGGATCACTCGGAGCATTGGCTGTGACTGACAGTCAGTCACAGCCTATGCTCCGATTCTAATGAACAATTTGATTTTTTTTTTTTTGTGTGTACCACAAAAAAAATAAATAATCACAAACACGTATGTATTTCTGTAACCCAAACACGGATGTAACGTAAATAAATGAATTTTGAATATGGGGGTCAATTTTGAGGTGCAAATAAGAAAATAATAAAAAAAAAGATTTGCAAACTGTACCGTGTGATATCTCAAATGAAACTTATTGCGAGGGTATCAAATATATATATATATATATATATGGTATATATATATATGGTATATATATATATATATATATATATATACATATATATTTTTTATATGTAGGTACCTTTTTCTCTCCGTAGGGGGGTGGTGTGGCGAGCGCAACGCTCCACATTTGGTTTCTGTTGGCAACACCAACAGAATGGTCACTGACAAGAGGACTGAGATTTTTCCCGCCAGTAGGCTATGTCATCCCTGAATTTGATTTACATATTTTCTTTTAGAGACTATAAATGTTCTCCCGTGTTGCGAGTAGTGTGTGTAAATTAATTATAACATAAGGCAATAAACGTTATGAAGAACGAGTCGGTGTTTTCATACAGAACCTCCGACCCGTCAGACTGTTGAGCAAGAGGAAGCTTTGAATTACTTTAACATCATGGCTCTGACAATTCTATCTAAACTGTGCCACATCCAACACATGCTTCTAGATACAGCCATTAACATCCATCATGGTCATGTGGACACCAGACTTTTACCGCAGAGCCAGCTCTTTCAGGAGCTCAAAGTTATTTCTGGACAATTGCCACAACAGTTATCGATACCCGTTGACAACATTCAAAACCAATTAGCTGACATATACAAGCTACTGCAGGTAAAGTCTAGATTTTTGGGGAAAAATAATATTTTGAAGACTAATTTTTTAATGAAGACATCATTTATCAATTGTGACATCAAGATACCCAATTTGTAAGAAAAGATTATGAAAAACATGATCATAATTCGTTGAAAGAATAGGAATTTTTAATGACGTTTAATGACGTGTAGCACTAAAATGTGATATTATTTATTTAAATTGATTAGTTTTGAAATGAGAATTAAATTGTATCCTATTTTTTAATTATGACGCATGTACAATTGATTTATATTTTATTGATATTTAAAAGCATGCTACTTGTCATATTTAATAAATTGTTATGCCCGACAGGCTCCATGTGATACTTTATAAATATTATTAAGATCTTGTACACACATGTGATATGCAATAAAGACATACCTACATACAGCGCGTCTCACGTCCGACTACCGCCGCACGCTGAGTGCGCGCGCGCTGCGTGCCGCGGAGCAAGGTCGGCGCGGCCAGCGAGACTGTTTCTAGAACAACGATCCGTGTCGCCACATCTTCTCGAAGGACGCCGCGCGAACGCCGCGCGCCGCTGAATGTTTTAGATGGAAGACCAGCTACTCCGCGTTTTCTCGAAGCGCCGCGCACGCGCTCGCGCATGCGCAGAGAACAATATATAAGGAGATGTATGTTACTCAATAAAAATATAGTTCATCTTAAGCCGTTCACTATGTAGGACACGTCTTTTATTTATAAGTACCTCATAGCACGCATAGCTGCTACAATACCTAACGTACATAGATGCTACAATTGGTGACCCCGACGTGATCGAAGGAAGGAAGATGCTACAGTACGTGATTTGGAACCGACGTGATACCCGACGTGATGCTACAATTGTGATTTTGAAACCGACGTGATGCGACGTGATACAATTGGTGACCCCGAAAACCCCGAGTTTTTAAACGGAACATTTTAAGAAGATTTTTTTTGTGTCGAGCAAGCTATCATATCTGAAGAGCAGCAACCGAAGATCCCGACCGAGATGAATTACGACGTGAGCGCAGTATCCGTGCAGTCGCGCTGTTTACCTTTTTGAAGAGAAATACCCCGTGCCTGGTTCATCCAATTTGAAGCCGTGATTGACCCATTGAAGACCACAGACGACCAGAAGTTCCGGTATCTACTGCAGCAGCTGCAAGCGGTCGACTTACAGCATTTGACAGACATACTTTACAATCCGCCTGCAACTGGGAAATACGAAAAAGTAAAACAACGCCTACTCGAAGCTTACGACAAATCGGATGTTAGGAATTTTCAAAAACTTATCAGCGGACTAGAGCTGGGAGATCAGAAGCCCTCCCAGCTGTTTACAACCTATTATTAAGAAACATTTGCGAAGATATTGAAAAAGGATTAATGAAAATAAATTGTCATATTACAAATACGTAATGTACCTCGTAACTTCTGTTGATGTCGAAAGGTCTTTCTCTACATATAAATGGATTTTAGGTTTAAAAAGAAATCGATTAAAAATTAAAAATATAGGAAAAATCATCGTACTTTATTTTAATTCTGTGGATGAAGATAGAGCATGTGAAGATTCAGAGTAAGGCTCAACTTTTCAATATCAACGCATTTGTTCTGAATGAATTTAAGTATGAGTGACCAGTTTGTTTCTTATTGAGCTTAATTTCTGTTCACGTTGTGTCTTATTTTTAAAATAATTGTAATTATGAAAGGAATAAATGGTATTTTAAGACATATACACGATGAATTTGTTTTGCTTAACCTTTGCATTGCTATAATAAATATATTAATTATTTTATTAATGCTGGTATTTTAACTTTATAAAACAGTTTATACTCGTATTAGCTTTCGAGTTTTCTTACAAACTCAAATAATAAAAAGAATACATTCAATCTAAGATAGCAAGATTGTCTTTTATTTTAGAAAATAAAAAAAAAAACATGTCTACTAACTTTTCTGGGATACAAAATAAGTAATACAAATAATAACTGTATTAATAACATTATCTTTTAATTTTCTTAGGCGATGTCCCGAATTCCGGGACAGTTGTCCCGTAAAAAAATATAGTCATAAGGAAGTCTCCGACTTTCGTCTATGTTCCTCGAACTTAAGGTAAATTAGCACTACCTATTCCAATCGCTGGTTATCACGTTTGTTTACAATAATTATCTGAATTAGAGACTCAGGGTATAGCTATCATTTCATTTCATTCTGTACCTACCGACTATAATAACCAGGGATCGGAATAGGTAATGCTAGTTTGGGTCATTGAACCTGAATGATAACGTTAATATGGACATGCTCCGGGATTCCCAGGAATATTTTTCTGAATGTCGATGTGCTAGATGAAGTTAAACCACAGTATAGATCTACCAGTATTGTGACTCGGTTCTATTCTTGAAATATTGTCGCGTGGTACGTAAACACGCGATAGGGCTGCCCGCCTACAGTATTTTTACAGTATACTTGAGTTTCACGTGAACCAGCTTTTATTTTACATAGATAATTAATAATAATAATAATAAATCATTTATTTTCAGGTAACAAAGACCCATAGATAAATACCTTAACCTAACTACACATATAATAAGAATTGTGTTAGTAAATAAAACTTAAAACTATGTTAGTATCACTCAGTTGCACTAAGTCTTTGTGCATTCCGGTGGCACTTGTCCATGAAATAATTAATAATAATAATTAATGTGTAAAATACGACTTCCTAAAATAGTTATCAGTAAAAAAAGTTTATTAAAATAAATACATCATATATTTCCCGGGATTCAGAAGGCATGTTATGACAACGGTCCCTAAATCCCGCGAATAGCACCACCTATTCCGATCACTGATAATAACATATTATCATATCCAAGGAAAGAAATTTCTAGAGCCATTTGGAAAACATATTAGATATAGGCACGTAGGTTAGTTAGTTTTATTAGTTGCTACAATATTCTAGTAAATAAAATGTGTCATTAATGATTTCATTGTAAAATATGATTCATTGAGGGAAATGATGTGTAAATCCATTTTGTTTTTGTTAGGTAACGTTGAGTTTAAGGCCCACACACCCTGCTTTTGTTAGCTGCTTATAGGTTTATTTATTTAAAAACTGTTTATTTTATATCAAAAGTAAGTGTATAGGTAGATTAATAGTTCAAAATTGTTTTTATAAACACTTGACATTTATTAATACCTTAGGGTGAGTCGGTGTCTCCAGCACACACTATCAATCGGAATCGGTTTCGTTTTGACAGTTCAACAATATTTATTGCGATTTTTACGTTGTCGAGTAGACAACTTTTTCGAGCATATTAAGAGGATTGTGAAGCTGTAAATTTTCATACAAAAAGAGATAACGTTTTTCTCCCCGTAAACATAGTCTAATTTTCATAATTTTTGGAAATGTTGTAGGTATAATGAAAAACTAGGTCCGTACGTTTTTATTATAAAGAAATATTGTATACGATATAAGTTATTAGCATCTAAATATCTATATTTTTGACATAAAAACATCCTCGAGCATTTTTATTTTTTTTAATTAAATTGAATTGAATTACTAAAAACGAAAAAAGTACAGACCTAGATTAAAGTGTATTGAATGTAATGAGATCAAAATTGTCTCATTTTGTAAAGGTTTAGAGGAGTAAAAACGTTATCGCCCGAAACAATATTTATGTAGATAATTGTATGAAATGTAGGTAATTGCCTCCAAAAATCGCGCCGCGTATCGGCACTTCACAATCCTCTTAAGCAATGGATTCCGATAGATAGTGTGTGTGCAATTAGGGTGCTGGGTTAGGTTCCCACGAAACACAAACTCAAAGGAGTTATTTCAATTAAAATATTTACGGGCTTTTTGAATTGTCAAAAGAGTCGGTTATTCAGAATGATGATGCTAGTTGTCCATTCCAACGCATAGTAGGTTCCTATGGAGAAGAACTGGCGAGAAACTTCACGGACACACTTTTAAATTATATTGTTACCAAATATTGCAATAATTATACCAAATATTAAATAAATAAAAATACCAAATATTGTTACATCATCAAATTTAGGGGATTCCTAAACAGCTATATACTTACACGAAAATAATAAAGATGTAGGTATATGAAGATTACTGCTACGGACAACATTTAACCAATCAAGCGAAAGTATACATTAGGATATACAACATACAGTCGTAAATGAGTAGACAAAGCAATTGTGTTTCCAAGAAACCACGACCTCTTCTTCAGAGCAGACAAAATTGTTTGCACAGTCCAGAATGTGATGATAAGTATGGATAACCTATGACCCGAGCGTCCGGGCATATAAAACCCAGTGGTCAGTCTCGCGCACCAGTGATTCACGAACATTGACACAAAATGATCGCCTTACTATTGTGTGGTCTCATCGCAGGGGCGTGCGCCGCCCCACAGTTCGAATTCTCGTTTGGGGCTCCTCAGAGACCCCAGCCGTACTTCTCCAACTACCACATGAGGAGTCATCCCTACGTCGATGAAAATATCTTCGACACCGGAAGGTTCTGGTCCGACCTGTCTAAGGAAATGAAGGAACTGGACGACATGCTAGCTGACTTCTCCCGCCGCTTCCCCACCAGCGTGTCCCAAGAAGGAGTCGAAGGTACCGAGTACAAGATAATGATTTCATTGCCAGACTTCGAAGAGAAAGACATCGTAGTGAAGGCCCGCGAAGGATTGCTGATGATACAAGCCAACCACAAGTACACGGAAGGCAGTGAGAGGAACTACCTGGATGTGAGGAATCTGCCTGACACTGTGAATGTGACTGGAAACTGGATCTTCGAGAAAGGAGTTTTGAAGATTACGTTCCCGTTGAAGGATGGCGCGGTAGTGAAGCAGACGGAGCCTATTCCGACTACAGAACAACAGACGCAGTTTGATACGACTGTACGGCCGGACTTCGCGGGTAGTCGCGAGGAAATTGAAACAAACGCTAATGAAGGAGTTCAAGACGTTGACGTTGGATTGGGAAGAGGAGACTTGGACCAAGAAAACGAGCTGAAAACGAATGAAATTCCCGGCAAGAACAATGTGGAAGCCACTACTTATGCTGTAGATCTGAAAGACGAGATAGAATTCGTTCCAGTTAGGTACTAGTAAGGGTTTTTTTTTAAATAAAGTTTTAGATACTATTTAATTCTTGTTTATTTTTCCGTTACCTCCAGAATAAAGTGATAAGAAGTTGAACTTTGTGTTATGTGGTGGCGTATTGTTTATTATTAGATAGCAAGACATACTTTGAAACAGTTATTTACTAATGAGTGCTATGCATAATAGACTGACTAATTAATGGCGCCGTAATCCCTACGCTTAACACGGAGATTGATAATCTAATCACGTTGCTGAACTGTACTTTCTCTTAAATTAATGTTATTCTTTAGTCCTCTTTTACAACAGGCAAGTTTTGTAAAACACCTATATCTATTCTTTGTGTATGTTTCTATTAAGAAAACAAAGGATTTTGTGAAAGATACTCATAATTTAGAACAATAAATATTAATAGCTAAGCTTAACTAGGCAAGATTCGAACTTGCTGAAGAGTAACTATGGATGTTTTTAATGGATCAACTTCTTATTTTTCATGTGCCAGCATTCTTTCTTTTTTCATTAGCACCAAATACACTCTTTTGCCTATTGAACTTTGTTTGTAGACTCATAAACAGACAGGCCAGCTGGCGTGGTTGGCCTATCATGTCGCAGGTCGTGGGTTCGATTCCCATCCAGGACAAGCATTTGTGTGCATGATCATGTCTGTTTGTCCTGAGTCTGGGTGTAATTATCTATAAAAGTAGTGTATGTAGCATATCAGTTATTTGGTTTCCATAGTACAAGATCTGCTTAGTTTGGGATCAGATGACCGTGTGTGAAATGTCCCGGGATATTATTATTATTATTATAGAAGAGGTCATAGGTCAGCGCTGTGTACGTTCTTTGTTGGTTGTGTGGCGTCACTTGAGCTCTAGTTAGAAAGGCAGATAATTATATCGGATGGTTGATCGACATTTCAACCCACACAAAGCGGAAATATTTGGAACTAGGATAAACGATTCTTATAGATACTTGAAAATATGGAGAATCGGATGACGAGAAGTAGGTAGTTAATTTTGACATTATGCTGGGTATATGTGTATACCTATATCTATAATAGATTTATATTATTTAATGTCTATGGCCACGGTCTATGACGGATCCAGCCTTCAGATCAGGAATGAACAAAGCCGGTAACCATACACTTTCTTCATCAATATCATCGAAATTTTTCTTGCCCTTATCCCAATCTAATTGGTGTGGGCGCAACATGTCTTCTTCTTCCATACCTACTTTCCTGTTAGTCGTCATGTCGGTAGTCACCCCCTTTCAGTCCATCGTTCGTCATTGTTTCTTTTTTTTATGTATACTCGTACACATATATATACATCCCACAGCAAGCTGAAAAGAAATGTGGCCATGTTCATGTGCCTCATTGGATTCGCTAAATGGCTTACTTATCTACTACTAACTAAGGGAAAAGGCTAAAACAAAATACAAGGATAAATTCTTACAAAATTACGTAACGAATAGTCTTTGTTTCGTTTTATTGAATTCTGAGAGCTGATAAGCCAAAATTAGGTACTTACCCGAGTATCTTATTTTTTCCGGGTCATCGTGTTTTGACGCTACATCGGCAGGCTTATTACGTATATTGCAGAAGCCTAGCGATGGCAAAATTGCTTGTCAATTGCGCAGTAATCGGTTTTCAATCGCTTGTCTGACGTATCGCTGATACATAATACCGATTTGCGATTGAAAAGCAATTACTGCGCAATTGACAAGCAATTTTGGTATCGCTAGGCTTCTGCAAGATACGTAATAAGCCTGCCGGTTGTTTTTTGAATCTCATAAAGTGCCCTCGATTAAAATACATACAATAAGTACTCTCAATTTTGTAGACACAGTCTCAGTTCAAATGTGGTGCATAGCATGGGTAATGAGTTTGTAGACAAAGAGACTGTTAGTTCAACCAACTGAAAAAGATAGTTAGCTAAGATTACATACAGCTTTTTTGGAAAACTCTTATACAGGGTGTACAAAAGGAAAGTGTGGTCAAATTTAAGGGTGTGGTACAGACTACCAAACTGAAAAACTTTCTCCATGGGATCAACATCTTAATCGAGAAAAAAAAATTTGCCCGGCCCATAGAAAACTTCAAAACATGATTAGGCCGGGGAAATTAGGTTTGGATCCTGCACTAAATCATAACAGCGGTTTTAGCGGCTTCGACTAATAATAAAAAAATAAACATATTCCAGGAGCGCTTCATGGTAAAAAGAAAAACAAAAACGCGTTTTTGTGAAAAAAATTGAGGCAAAATAGTTAACATGAAAATGTTGGTGTCTATTATGATAAAACCATAATGGTTATGGTTAAAATAAAATTCTATTTTTAGGGTTCCGTACCTCAAAAGGAAAAACGGAACCCTTATAGGATCACTCATGTGTCTGTCTGTCCGTCTGTCACAGCCAATTTGCTCCGAATATAATGAACTGATTAAGATGAAATTTGGTACACTTATGTATTTCTGTGACCCAAACACGGACGTGTAATGTAACTTAATAAATTTTTAATATAGGGGCCAATTTTAGGGGGCAAATAAGAAAAAAAAATGCAAACTGTACCATGCGAAATATCAAATGAAAGGGCTTACTGTGAGGGTCTCAAATATATATTTTTATAATAATTTAATAATAAACTGTTCTAATGTTATTTAAGAAAATGGACGAAAATTGACAATCCCCCCCTCCCCGCTTTATATCAGTAACTACTGAACTTAAAATTTAAAAAAAAAAATACAGAAAATAAGTCTATAGCTATAGATTACAGGAAAACCTATAAGAAGTGTATGGCCTTAAAATAACAGGGTAAATCTCTCAATATTGTGCGTACAAACTTACATTGACCATAGTTAAACGAAAAGGATCTTTTTTGTTTAACTATGGACATTTGTAGTTGGAATGTATAGGAGACCATGTTTTTCAACTACAATGTTAAGTTTGTTCTTGGGATAAATTTATCCCAACTACAGAACCCTTCATTGTGCGTGGTCGGACGCGCACTTGACCGGTTTTTTAATGGTTATGGTAAAAAAAATCAATAAATTATTAAATTATGAAATTTTTTAATTGTAGTTCAAGCAAAAATATTAACAGCGGTTTTTTTGCATTAAATTACCTCATTAAATATTTTAATACAGTATCCAACAAAATTAAACAAATTGTACTATAGCGCAATATATGAATTTAACTTTTTTCGCAATACTGGCTCAGGCAAAAATTTAACAGAGTTTTTAAGTTAATTTTTATTTATAGGCTACGATTAATTCCAAGATAATTAAATACATTAAAGCAAACCGTAATATTTAAAAAATAATTGCATTTGGACCTACCGTTTTCCATCTCCTTTCGTAATTAATTTTTGTCGAAATTTCCGTGGACGAAAATGTTTTTCTTGGACAAGCACTTCATACAAACATATATGCTAATTTTTTTTCTACCAAGTAAAATTAAAATATCATGTTTTCTTGGTGTGAACATTTCGCGATATACATTTTAACAAACTCCGTTTTCCATATTCTACATGTTAAATGAAAAAAATCGCTGTTTTAAATTAATGTCGGCGTAAATTCCCCGGACTATATTGGTTATCAATAATTGCTGATACGATCCCTGACTTATATGTAGAAAAAGGAGATGTTTCAAAATGGGCCAGGTCTGTGTACACTACCTCAATAAGAAGAGAAAAATCCGTAGAATTCGGGAAAAATACAGATAATTCATTTAAATGTACACTATTGTGGTAGGGAATTCATATTTATCAATTATTTTTCTCCACCTTCAACATGGAGTCTCACCGATTTAGATAATCTGTCCATAAAAACAATGACAGTAAACCATAGATCGACCATTGACCATAGAAAGAGGACTGTTAGCTGTCACAACAGTGTCACTTCAGTCCACTTCTTGAGTATTAAACATGTCAAATCAATCACAATGACAGCTTACCGCCATGTCCGATATTTGTTGTGTGTTGCAATTTCAAGTGTAATTAATTGTGGTTTACCAGCAAACAAAGCCATTTTAAAGTAATTGGACAGTTGAGAACTTTTTAAATGTATTTCGCTATTTTTATGTATGGTGTACACGTACCTGGCCCAACCGGCCCAAGGTCAATACATTTTGGAACACCTTTTTTAATAATATCTTTATTTTTGAATTTAACGCAAGCAATTTATTGTTATGTCTATTTCAAATAATCTACCTATCTATACTAATACATATTATAAATGCAAAACTAACTCTGTCCGTCTGCCTATTACTTTTACACTTTGATGAAAAGCACACCAAACCATGACCTGGGGAGTCTAGCACCCTGATTGCGTAACACACTATCGATCGGAATCTGAAACATTTTGAAGCAAATTGCTAATCCATTGCTTCATATGTTCGAAAAATCTATCTTCTCAACATCGTAAATAACGCAATGAATGTTGTTGAAGTGTCAAAATGAAACCGATTCCGACTGATAGCAATTAGGGTGCTCAGATCGGATAAGCGGATGCATATTTACCTAAAGTTAACTTTTGGATAAGAAACTATGGAAGCGCCTTCCTAATATTTTTCTCTCAATGTAAATCCGGGGATTACAGAAAATCTAGGAATGCACAACTAAGCCTTCGAAACGCCTTCTTAAGTAGGTATAGGTATTATTTATTTAGAAAATACCGGGAGATCGGGATTACCTATTCGTATGCTTGTTTATTTAAAATTAATTTTTAACATTACTTATCCTGGCGTTTGCTGCCAGTTTGACAACCTACTTTACAAAAATTAGCTAGCATTCGATTCTATATGTAGTCAAAAAGTATTTTTAGGTATCAATTCTGGAATCACAGATTTTTACGATCGATACAAAAGTGCATTCCATATTAGCCAACACCAGGTGGTCTAAAACGGCCACTTTGGCAGAATCATATTAGGATAATATTATGAATCATATCTAAATTCGTAAAATGGTCACAAATTCATAATATTATCTGCGTACAATTCGTATAACGCAATTCATCTGTTTGACAGTTTTGTATGGAGATTCGTAAAATTGTCCACAAATTATGAATTGATTTAATGTCAAATAGCAGAATCATAAGAAGTTAGTCAAGAGCAACATCTTACCATTCATATTAAGGATTATGTGAAGAAATATTGTAATAATGGCAGATTTAGCCCTTTATGAAAATTTCCTTGAGGACGCGCGTGTTACGGAGACCATTTTATATCGCCGATGAAGTGTAGCTCTTCAGAAAATGGAAATAGCCTTTGAAATCTCGACTTTCTTGGTTTATATAAGTAGGCTAAATAAACAGTCGGCCTGCGGTGGCCTGTCGTCGCCCGTCCAATCGAATGTATGGGATGATCCGTGGAACTCTCGGCACAGGCCGCGGCAGGCCTCGACAAGTCGACAGGCTTCGACGGACCGTAGGAACGTGGAATAAGAATAGTTTTAGGATACCTACATTACAAATTATTGATTATAAGTCATTACGGAGTCAAGCATCTCCTCTGGTGTTTACTATTGAAGGAACCTATCATACAGGACTAAAAGTGCATGCACAGAACTATTATAAATAAAGGAAATCTATCATTATCAATTTTATAACATAACAAACATGACGCTTGTATTTTCCGAAGGGTTTGGCAGAGGTGTGACTTAAACATAAGTGTTGCAATAAGGGTGTACTAAAGGCACACCTCTCTATTAACTCCCTTTCATTAATTAATTGTTTTTTTCTTGGTTTTTTTTTAATTTTTATTTTAATTTAATTTTAATTTTTTAATTTAATTTTAATTTTATTTTATTATTATTATTATAATTATATTTTTTTGTCTTAAGACAGGATTTCAATCTTAAATTAAAAATATTAAATATTTATCTTAATCTCAATCATTAAAAATAATTTTAATTGAATATATGTAGAACTATTTAGAATCGAATATATGTCTAACTATAAATTTCAATATTAATATTTATGTTGTAAAAGTCGAGGTGTTTCTATTAAATTATTGCATACAGAAGCATGTAATAAGGAAGAAGAAACTGACTCCTGAAATACAGGTATTACATACCTAGCTCTGGAGTCAGGGCTTCACAATAATTGTAACTATGTTTTTCAAAATAAATTATTATTATTATTATTATTATTACCTCTGCTTAACCTTTCGTGGATATATAGGTGTGATACTATGTTATGTTATCTTACTTTACTTTTACTTAAATTATATTAGGTATTAGTGGGTGTACCTCAAAAGAGGACATACATTATAAATTGTAGGTATAATGTATGTCCTCTTTTATACTCTAAAATAAAACAATAGTTATAGGGAAAATATTTTACTAAATTAACAAGTATTCTCATCTTATATTATTAAAAAAATCTAGCACTAATTAAATAATACACATAATAATAATTAATCAGTGTTTTGTCTAGGCTTGCGACTCAGAATTGAATATTTTAAGTGTTGATGCTAGCCACGGAGGGGCAAAGCATGTCTCCTTTGCATCACCATTCCATTCCATTCCAGTCCATTCACTTATCACGAATCACGAAACACAACTCCACCAGGCTGAAAACGAAAAGTCAAATCATCAGTCAATACCTAACTTTTAACACTTAAAAAGAACTTTTAAATATAAATGAAATTGAAAACATCATTGTTTAATTTGAGTGTTATACAAGAATAAAATATGTTCCAGGTGACTCAGGCTATCTCCTAAGTACTCATACACACGATGCGTTGACGGCTGCAGCGCCTGCAGTTGCCTCAGCCGTTGACGCGTGCCGCTTGTGTATATGGGCACTAAGATCAATACTGTTGACACCAATAGTGGACTCACAGCCCTTTCTTGCCTTTATTTTAAGTTTTTGTGTTAGTAAAATGTTTAAATATAGTTAGTTTTCTCTTATATTTCTTTATATTAAGTATATTTTTATATAACATGAATGTTATAAAACTTAATTTTTTTGCACATACAAAAAAATCATACTTTACCTATATGGGACACCAATACGGGATAAATATCTTTCGACTGCATCAGCAAGCCTTCCAAAGTTCTGCGCTAGTAATTGGTTCACACGAGAAGTAGCCATATCAGCTGCACAAGTTGCATCTACACCTGAGATAAAACTCTCCGAGCCTCATCTGCTGGAGCCACAGGGCGACCTAAAACATAATCACGTTCAATAGTCATCATAAGTCGTAACTGCAATATGATTAGCTGTAGGGTTAGAAAATTGTACTTACTGTGGTATCTTATTTGCCGAGTTCGACGAGTAAGAAGCATCGGCCAGTGTAAGGCTTGGTTCTGCCGCACTAGTCTGGCCAGGACTTGGGGCTGCTGTGATCTCGATAAGGGGCTCAACACCGACAGAGCTCCCACTTACAGTGTAGAACGTCAAGCAGATTGTTCCATTGAGTCTCAGACACTCTAACTGTACGCCTTTCCAATCCTACAAAATGTTAGGTACATTTGAATACTTTTGCACATCGATAAAATTAAATATTGATCTACGATGAACAAGTATTCACTTACTTTGTATAAAAATCGATCCAACTCGCAAAGATTTTATAGTTTCTAATTTCTCTTTTCAGGGCTTATCTGCGTTATTTTTAACAGTTATAAGTATATTATAATAAAATAACATTTGAACTGTGGAATTTAATATTAAAAAAATAATTTGATTAATAAAAACTGTAAAGAAAAATTAACCGGTAAAATTACGGTCTTTATTTATTTCATGCGGCAACATTTAGGTACACCAAATATGATTCTGATGTGAAATTAATTGAGTATGAATGAGAAAATTAGAGGAATTGCTAATGAATTGCTGGGAATTCAGGAAATGAATTGCTCTTAGAGGAATTGCTGAAAGTGGCCATTTTAGCCTTTAGCTTTTAGCCCCCTGAACGTAAGTAAATATACATTCAATTCATTAATCACAAAGAGAATGAGGCTATATAGTCATTGCTTAATCAGAACTCTAAAATTTGCCGATCCCGGAATCCCGGGATTTTTGTGATATAAAAGTGCATTCCATAATAGCCAAAACCTTAACTTTAGGTAAATATTAGGTTGGGGAAAAAGTCTTTTCGCATTATAGTATGTATGAACTTGTAATAAAATCTCTTTGGCTATACTATTTGTATCTGGCTGGTTTTGGTATCATTGAAAGTTTAAATTTTAAAGAACATAATTCCAAATTCAAATTAGGAAAATGTGTGATTTTCATTTGTTTTTCGTACCGTCAAGATGAGTGAATCTAATGAAGAAATTCGATACATTTTAAAATTTTACTACAAAAAAGGTAAAAATGCAACGCAAGCCGCGAAAAAAATTTGCGATGTTTATGGACCTAGTGTAGTGTCTGTGAGAGTAGCACAAATTTGGTTTAAGCGTTTTCAATCCGGAAATTTTGATGTCAAAGATGCACGTCGCTCTGGTCGCCCTATTACGGATAAAATGGATGCCATTTTTGAAAAAGTGGAGCAAGATCGGCATATCAGTAGGTACTACTTAGCTGAAGAACTGGAAATTGACCACAAAACAGTTTTGGCGCATTTGAAAAAAAACAGGGTACACAAAAAAGGTCGACATTTGGGTACCTCACGAGCTCACTGAAAGAAACCTAATGAACCGTGTACTCATTTGTGATTCTTTATTACGACGTAATGAAACCGAACCATTTTTGAAGAAGCTGATAACTGGTGATGAAAAGTGGATCACGTATGACAAGAACGTGCGAAAAAGGTCGTGGTCAAAGGCCGGTCAGGCTTCACAGACTGTGGCGAAACCCGGGTTAACTCGCAACAAGGTGATGCTGTGTGTGTGGTGGGATTCGAAGGGCATTATTCATTATGAGCTGTTACCACCAGGCAGGACCATCGATTCTGAACTCTACTGCGAACAACTGATGAGATTAAAGCAAGAAGTTGAGAGTAAGCGGCCGGAATTAATCAACAGAAGGGGTGTGGTTTTTCATCATGATAACGCTAGACCTCACACATCTTTACCCACTCAGCAAAAATTAAGAGAGTTTGGCTGGGAGGTGTTAATGTATCCGCCGTATAGTCCTGACTTTGCACCTTCAGATTTCCACCTGTTTCGGTCTCTTCAGAATTCTTTAGGCAGTGTCAGGTTAACATCACGAGAGGACTGCCAAAACCACTTGTCGCGGTATTTTGACCAGAAGTCCCAAAATTTCTATAGCAATGGGATCATGTCCCTACCTACAAGATGGCAAAAAGTTATCGAACAAAATGGTACCTACATACCTTAGTTAAATGTAAATAAACTATATTAAAAAATGTTTTGAATTTTCTTAAAAAATGCGAAGAAACTTTTTCCCCAACCTATTATTTTAATTTTATTGATTTTAAGAAAAGTTACAGCTAATACATTCAAGTAGTCAGTAATAATAAAGAAGGCCAATTAAAAGTTTCCACTTATATAAGCTTTTGTATAAAATAGGCAAAATGGTAGACAAAACAGCGTGAGCGTTAGGCATAGAAACAACTGAAGAGAATAAACAAAAAAAAAACTTTAATTTCGGAAGTCGGTGTCTTGGAATATGTATTTTAGGTTTTTGCCACCGACTTCCAAAATTAAAGTTATTTCATAATTTTGAGTTAATATATTTTTGAAGTCGATTAAATTTTTTTAAATTATTTTTTATTTCGTAAGTTTTAGTTTGTAGTAAAAACTGGAATGTTTTTTTGTAATAAGTAGTTAATATTTTTGTTATAGGTAAATATTGCACTAGAATTTGACCAAAATTTTGAGAGGGAAGGGAAAAGGGAAATCTCCTTTGACACCACACCCGTAGCTCGTATCAATAAGCCAGGCCGTCACACTTACACGTGTTAGTCCATTATCCTGAAAACTACTGAACCGATTTTGACAAAACTTTCACTGTGCCCTAAGTTAAAGTAAATGTAAGCCAACAAAAAAGAATGGACACGATCTGATTAATAGTTTCGGAGAAATGCGTGGACAAACATACATACATACAAACATACATCTATGAAATTTTGTATATTTGTTTGGAAGCCCTAATAGATTATCATAATTATATGAATATAATGCAGTTCCAATAATATTACATTCATACATGTCGAATTGATAACTCTTTTTTTTGAAGTCGTTAAAAATAAAATACATTACACAATAAAGTGTAATCTATTTTATTCATACTTCAAAGAAAAAGTCACTTAACATTTATTTTTTAATTTCTGGACCCTATTTGTAAATAAATCAAGCTCAACATCCCGGCACACCATATTGAACGTTTGACAAGTTCTTAATATATAAGTATTTTGCCTATGGACAGTTTTCACAATAGGCACGTGAAGGAGATGAGTTCTCCGAAGAAACACAGACGGTATACGAAGTCTAATCCTGGCCACCAGCTCAGGAACGTCATTAGACCAGCCGGTATATTCTGTAGAAATCTCACCGTGAAAACTTAGGTGAAGTGAGCGTGGAGTGAGCTGTCAATAGTGTCAATCCCTAGCATCAGGTGGAATGACTCACTCACTTGAAGCTCACTTCACCTAAGTTTCACGGTGAGATTTGTACAGAATAGCACTGCAGTATAAATAGAAAAGCAAGCTATTTAAAGGAAGAATATGTTTCTTACATTGACTAGTGATAGTTAGGAAGATAAGTACATATTTGAACGATATTGAGTTTACCTTAAAAATCGCCTTTGTATACTTTCAAGTCGATTAATATAGACGTTGTAATTTAGATTCCAGATTTGAGGAACATATTCGAGATGGCTACGGACAAAAGCACAGTATAGAATTTTCATGGTTTTGACATGCTTAAACTCCGAGGAGACCCTAAAAATAAAGCCCAATGCTTTAGAAGCCTTCTTGACTACACTGTCAATGTGCATCAAACAAAAGCTTTGAGTAAAAAATTACCCCAAGATCTTAGATGACATTGATTCTGGCAATTGAGATATTCGATAATTTGTAATCACACCTAAAAGGGTTTGGCTTACGAGTAAATGTACACACATAACACTTGGAAATATTTGAATCCAACTTATTTCGATCGCAGTAATCATGAAACCGTCATCTTCAATGGTTGACACTTAACTCAAGATTTACATGTCATCCGCGTATAATAAAATTTTAGAATTTAGGAAACAAGAGGCGAAGTCATTTACAAAAATATTGAATAAAAGAGGTCCTAATAAGGATCCTTGCTGAACCCCGGACGGATGCACATCACTCTCGAGACGTAACCGTTAAGGACTACAGTGTGGCTTCGTTTTTCAACATAATATGATACAAACCATCTCTACAAGCTACCCATCACACCAATCCCTAGCAATTTGCGCATTAGAAGAGCATGATTTATTCGATCAAAACATTTGCTGAAGTCAGTAACGTTGACCTGATATCTCTTGGACATATGCATCCGAATATTCGATCTATAGTTATGACATATGATACTTTTTAACCCCGTAGTACGTTCCCGTGGGATAGTTTCCAACCTCCACACAGGCAAACTCGCGGGCAAGGAGTAGTTCAAACATATAGCAAATAGACACTAATATAATCTTTGGTAATAACAACTATTTACTTAACTAACAATGTTACACGAGTGAGATAACGTATAAATGTTCTACCATTAATTAGTGACATTAGCCCTAATTATGATAACGTGATAATATATCGCTGCAGTGTGTTAGCTGGGACGACTAACTGTCTGAGTTAGCTCGTAATAATGACATACTATTTGTTTGGTTATTGCCCGATTTTGCTTTATTCGAAAATGTATGGTTTGTTAGCTAACAAAGAACTTTTCTCACTAGCAGATGATTTGTATGCATAAAACGCTGTTTTCAGTCTAGAGCTAGGTGAACCTATTTTGTTTATCAATAAACAAAGTATAGGGGTACTGTGCTTCCTGCCAGGGTGGCGGGTTGTTTGAAAGTGTTATCGTGTCCCTAGCACAGGCAACTGAACGAACACGGGTGGGTTTTAGTCAGTAAAAGTCTGACAAGCCCTCGCTCCGCCCAGAGCGGGAGAAGTTATTTCTTTTTGGCGTTTTTTTGGCTTTTGGATGACATTGACAGAGCGGCCATTTTTTCTGTCACAAAAAGTGTCACAGATATTGTATTGACGAAACAAAATGACGGCGTTAGTTCCAGTTTTGGCCACACGCCAACGTCTTTTGTCCCACCCGTCGCGCCGCCATTTTGTTGAGAGAGTGTTGCTAAGTTAGTGGTCATGTTGTTGAGATTAGAATACTTACCTGCCTATAAATCATTGCAACCATCTATTTTACCTTTTAAGGGTTCCGTGCCTCAAAAGGAAAAACGGAACCCTTACAAGATCACTCGTGTGTCTGTCTGTCTGTCCGTCTGTCACAGCCAATTTGCTCCGAATCTAATGGACCGATTAAGCTGAAATTTGGTACACGTAGATTTCTGTGATCGTATAACGTATAAGTCAATTTCAAGGTCAAATAAGAAAAAAAAAAGTATTGCAAACTGTACAGTGTGACATATCAATTGAACGAGTTTACTTTGAGGGTCTCAAGAATATATATATTTTTTATAATTTTAAAATAAATTCTTTCAAAGTTATACCAAAATTGACCGTTCCCCCCCTTATTTCCGAAACAACTGAGCAGAAAATAGTTCTATACCTATAGATTTCAGGAAAACTTATAAGAAGTCTATGGTCTTAAAATAACATGGTAAGTCTCTCAATATTCTGCATACTAACTTACATTAGCAATTAATTAAAAAATCAGCTGTTTCATACATTTTGGTCGAGTAAGTATTGAACTTTTATATGAAACAGCTGATTTTTTTCGTGATTTCAGGGTTTGTCCCATAGTAAAAGTTGTTCGTATTCCACATCCTGTGAAAATTTGCGCACTGCTTAAAAAATTGTCCTGTATAATTATATAAAATTCAAAGTCCTGAATGACTGACTGACAGATCAACGCACAGCCTGAACCGCTGAACCCAGGGACTTAAAATTTTGCACATAGATACCTTATTTAAGTGTAGGCATCCACTAAGGAAGGATTTTTCGAAATTCCACCCCTAAGGGAGTGAAATAGGGGATGAAAGTTTACATGGAAAAAATCGCGTCGGAAAGAAATACCTCTGTAACCTTACAAACAGTACTAGGATTGCATGAATTCAAGATAATAGGTATACCAATTCAAGACACGACACGGCGTGCATAATTTCAGAGGAGTAATCCTAACAAAAAGTACTAGGATTGCATGAATTCAAGATAGTAGGTATATCAATTCAAGACACGACACTCGACACGGTGTGCACAATTTCTGAGCAGTAAACCTAACAAAAAGTACCTACTAAGCTTGCATGAATTAACAGTCACACCCGAACGGCTAAACTGATCTAGATGAAATTTGGCACAGAGATAGATTATAGTCAGGAATAGCACATAGGCTACTTTTTTATCCCGGTAGTAGGTACTACGTTTTCGAAAACGACGCGGACGAAGTCGCTGGCAAAAGCAAGTCTTTCAATCAATAAGAAACTTGATAGGCGTGCTTGTGTATGTAAAAAGTAATATAAATATTTGGAAAGAGGACTTAATTCAAGGAAAAATACTTGGGAATATAAAGATATCCTCCAAATTCTTACTTCTTACCATCTGTTGAGAACGTGGCGCCATCTATCAGTTCTTGTTGCATTTTTAACTTTGGTACGTACTTTAGTACCTACTCGTTTTCACTGTTCACAAGTTTTCCCTCAGTTTCAGAATCATTTTACTAGATGCCGTTGTCCTCAATTGAGGAGTGATTTTTTAAAAGGGGCTTATTATATTTTTGCTAGAAAAAATCTATGAATGCCATCGCGCTTCATCATTGTTATGTAAAAACCAGACTTTAGTCCAAAATCCAATACGAAAACTACATAATAGGTTGGGGAAAAAGTTTCTTCGCATTTTTTAAGAAAATTCAAAACATTTTTTAATATAGTTTATTTACATTTAACTAAAGTATGTAGGTACCATTTTGTTCGATAACTTTTTGCCATCTTGTATGTAGGGACATGATCCCATTGCTATAGAAATTTTGGGACTTCTGGTCAAAATACCGCGACAAGTGGTTTTGGCAGTCCTCTCGTGATGTTAACCTGACACTGCCTAAAGAATTCTGAAGAGACCGAAACAGGTGGAAATCTGAAGGTGCAAGGTCAGGACTATACGGCGGATGCATTAACACCTCCCAGCCAAACTCTCTTAATTTTTGCTGAGTGGCTAAAGATGTGTGAGGTCTAGCGTTATCATGATGAAAAACCACACCCCTTCTGTTGATTAATTTCGGCCGCTTTCTCTCAACTTCTTGCTTTAATCTCATCAGTTGTTCGCAGTAGAGTTCAGAATCGATGGTCCTGCCTGGTGGTAACAGCTCATAATGAATAATGCCCTTCCAATCCCACCACACACACAGCATCACCTTGTTGCGAGTTAAGCCGGGTTTCGCCACAGTCTGTGAAGCCTGACCGGCCTTTGACCACGACCTTTTTCGCACGTTCTTGTCATACGTGATCCACTTTTCATCACCAGTTATCAGCTTCTTCAAAAATGGTTCGGTTTCATTACGTCGTAATAAAGAATCACAAATGAGTACACGGTTCATTAGGTTTCTTTCAGTGAGCTCGTGAGGTACCCAAATGTCAAGCTTTTTTGTGTACCCAGTTTTTTTCAAATGCGCCAAAACTGTTTTGTGGTCAATTTCCAGTTCTTCAGCTACGTCGTAACTACTGATATGCCGATCTTGCTCCACTTTTTCAAAAATGGCATCCATTTTATCCGTAATAGGGCGACCAGTGCATCTTTGACATCAAAATTTCCGGATTGAAAACAATTAAACCAAATTTGTGCTACTCTCACAGACACTACACTAGGTCCATAAACATCGCAAATTTTTTTCGCGGCTTGCGTTGAATTTTTACCTTTTTTGTAGTAAAATTTTAAAATGTATCGAATTTCTTCATTAGATTCACTCATCTTGACGTTACGAAAAACAAATGAAAATCACACATTTTCCTAATTTGAATTTGGAATTATGTTCTTTAAAATTTAAACTTTCAATGATACCAAAACCAGCCAGATACAAATAGTATAGCTAAAGAGATTTTATTACAAGTTCATACATACTATAATGCGAAAAGACTTTTTCCCCAACCTAATATTTATATATACTTAAGGAAACTTACAGACAAAAATCTAATTTTCGTACAGAAAGACACATTTTCAGCAATCATAATTTTAACTCATGGTTAGGAGTTATAAAATTTTGAAACTCCACAACTAAAAAATTGTTTATCATGGAAATAAGCACCTTTGATAAATCACTCCTCAATTAGTATGATATATAAAAGCTTATTTTTAAAAGTTACTGTGGTACACACTAAAACCAAAGACCATATTAATACTAACAAGTTTTATTAGGTATAAATTAACAAAATCAACATACTACTCGTATGACTTCACTTCACGATTAACTTACAATGCCGATAGTCACGTGAGCAAAGCCGCGGGCACAACTAGTGTTGTAGTAATAGTAAATTCATGAAAGCTTTGAGATAACTTCTTGCTCTTGGTCTATGACTTTGTATAGGTACCTACTCCATCTGTTCCAATGGGAATTTTATAACTAGTTTTTATTTTGTGTTTTTAGATTGAATCGTTTTACTTATTTATTTCCATTTTATTGACAGTGTTTTTTAATAAAAAGGTAAACTAAGATAAACACAAAAATGAGTATCTATGGTAGGGCTCAATGTAATTCGACCTTTGATTATTACCTACCAATGTGCACTAATTTACTGCGAATAGCTGACTGCGTTAGTGCTATAAATTAGATTAACACGAGTTATTAGCCACGGCTGTGATTACAAATACAAGCAACAATACATACTTACATAAATAGTTCTGCGTATATGTAGTTGATTTAGATTCAATTAACTGAATCAAAATTAACTATTTAATACCTGTTATTCACTTTTTTGCATGGAACATTCATTCCATTCTGTACCTGGAGAAGGGCGTTGTTAGCTGCGCTACAGTTTATACTTTTCCAGCTATCATCGTTTTACTTGTTCTACTTAGTCTTGTGTTATTGTTCCAAAATAAACTTTTATTATTATACTAGCAGTGCCCCGCGGTTTCACCCACGTAAGTCTAAAACCCGTAGGTATATGGAGGTAAAATGTATCCTATGTGTTAATCCAGGTAATAAACTATCTGTGTGCCAAACTTCATTAACATCCGTTTAGTAGTTTTTGCTTGAAAGAGTAACAAACATCCATCCATCCTCACAAATTTTCGCATTTATATACGTATATTATAGTAGGCGTTTACCATGCATTTGTAGGCTCCGTACTAAAATATGGTATCCTATTCTGGGAGAATTCACCAAATAGAGAGAGTGCTCTAAAAGCACAAAAAAAGTGCATCAGAAGCATATGCGGACTTAGACAGACTGATTCATGTAGACCAGTTTTCAAAAAAATCTGAACCCTACCTTCATTATACATATTTGAAGCAGCAATGATGATAAAACGCGATATAGATGAGTACGAAACGTTGAGAAGTGCGAGATACAAAACTGAGCTTAAAGGTATTAAATGTAGAACAGTCAAATTTAAATCGAGTGTATTTGGTATTGGAGTTAAAATCTATAACAAACTCCCAAACTGTATCAGGAATATTTCATCACTAAATGTTTTTAAATCAAAGCTAAAAGAATTTCTCATATGTAAAACATATTATTCAATTAATGAATTTCTAAATGACCGAATTATCGACTAAAATTGTTTTGACTTATTAAATGTAATTATATATTATGACCGAAATAATTAAGTCTAATATTGAATGTAGTATCATACTACATTCAATATTAGACTTAATTATTTCGGTCATAATATATAAAAATAAAATTAAAATAAGTTTAACATGTCAAGTAATAGTCAACCTCATACTGTATGAGGTTGACTATTACTTGACATGTTAAACTTATTTTAATTTTATTTTTACTTATTTTTATTATTAATGTAAATCGCATGACCGAAATAAGTATATTAATGAATGTTTGATAAAGTTGACAAATAATTGACATGTTAAACCAATTTTTTATTTTATCTTATTCTAATATTTTTTTACTCCTTAAAACGTAAAATGTGTGTCCCTAATAATTGTGTAGTAATAATAATATTGACATACATACATATAAATATTGTACACCCCATGGGTATGTTACAGTGGTACAATAACGCTAATTATAAGATCTGTATTTTCACCTGTAGCAAACAATAAATAAATGAATTATGAATTAGGATAGTAGGATTATTATATCCGCTGATCTATTCGGAAAAAAAACTCACTGTGAAAACTTGGATGAAGTGAACTTAACAAAAGCTGTCAATAGTGTCAATCCCTAGCATCAGATAGAATGACAGCTCACTTAATTTAATTTGTTCTTCAAAAAAGGGGGTTCTGTATTCGACCCGTATGTATGTATGTATGTATGTCCGCGATGTTTTCAAAAACGAATAAACCTATTTTGATGATTCTTTGTCTAGCGTGATCTACATGCTTTCAGGAAGGTTTTAGTATATAATACATTAGGTAATTAAACTTATTTACGAAGTTATACGCATAAATGTACTGTATCTCCGGCATTTCTAAGCGGTTTTTGATGATTCTTCTTTTCGTTCGTTAAAGCGAATGCCATATCTATTAAATAGTCTGCCGGCAGACATAAGGAGTGAAGCTAATAAAATGAGATTTAAAAATAAATTAAAAATAATTACTTTGAATTATGTTAAAGTGCACCTACCTAAGTCTTAAGTTAGTGTGCCATAATCTTAAGAGGATTGTGAAGTGCCGATACGCGGCGCGTTTTTGGATGCAATTACCTACATTTCATTCAATTATTTACATAAATATTGTTTTGGGCGATAACGTTTTTACTACCCTAAACCTTTACGAAATGAGATACCTTTGATCTCATTACATTCAGTATACTTTAATCTAGGTCTGTACGTTTTTCGTTTTTAGTAATTCAATTTAATTTAATTTAAAAAATAAAAATGCTCGTGGATGTTTTTATGTCAACAATATAGATATTTAGATGCTAATAACTTATATTGTATACAATATTTCTTTATTATAAAAACGTACAGACTTAGTTTTTCATTATACCTACCTACAACATTTCCAAAAATTATGAAAATTGGATTATGTTTACGGGGAGAAAAACGATATCTCTTTTTGTATAAAAATTTACAGCTTCACAATCCTCTTAAGTTAGTGTTTAAAGACACGCCAGACCCCACAGTCAAACCACTAGGTACCACGGTTTTGTGGGCGTAGATAGTAAGATATTTTGTATCAGTAAACTTATAAATAAATAAATAAAAAAAAATGTACATTCAACTAATAAATTTATTTTTTTAAAAGCAAATTATTTTTTTTACTTTTAGTTATGTATTATTAGTTTTTTTTTTCATGCACACTTGTTTTTCCAGCTCACTCTCTAGACATTGGCAGAATAGTTGACATAGGCTTTGCTTGCCACTTATTAAAAATAGAATAGAATAGACAGCTCACTTCGCCTAAGTTTTCACGATGAGGTTTCTACAAGATAGACCAGCAGGCTTCACTTCCCGGTAGCGAAATGTCAGGACATAACAATAACACCTCACTTGACACCTTTTTTTTTGTCTAACCCCTTGCATTTGGTAACTCGCCGTGTCGTTAATTCCAATTATTGTACAATTCATTCAACAACTTTTTCTAACACCTATGTTAATGTTTAGGGGAAAGCTCCAGGTAGCCCGCGAAATTCAAATTTTCTTACGTGTTTTGCAATTTGCAAGTCAGTATCAGGTTGTAGGTTGATCTGAATATGATTTGCGACCGTAACAAATCTGTATTTATAAAATTATAATAATTAAAATCATCCAAATGAATGTCTATTTCATGAAATCATGATATTTAGGATTATACTAACTTAAAGTTGTGTTACTAATTCTAATGATTATAATTTTATAATATGTACAATATATGTTACGGTCGCAAATTATACTTAAATCAACATACAACTTAAAGCTGACTTGCAAAAACACGTAAGAAAATTTGAATTTCGCGGGCTACCTGGAGCATCCCCCTTAAACGAGCCGTGTAGCTATTTTTAACCGACTTCCAAAAGGAGGAGGTTATCAATTCGTCTGTATGTTTTTCGTTTTTTTTTTTTTTTTGTATGTTTGTTACGCGATTACTCAAATACGGATGGACCGATTTGGAAAATTCTTTTTTTGTTTGAAAGGGTATACTTCCGAGGTGGTCCCATATAAATTTTATTAACTTTGCTCGAGGAGTTTTTGAGTTAGCTTCAATAATGCGTATATTTCCCACTTATTTTATATGGATGTTGTGATGGTGTTTTAATAACTTCCTATCACTGTTATTTACATGGCTATATCTACAATTATTGTGCTCAATTATGTATTCGAATTTGTGTGGGTAGGTTCCACAACTAAAAAGTGAAAAATAAAAACTTTTTAGCAAAAAATAAAACCGACTTCTAAAACAAAACACTACAAAGTGAAAAATAACTTTAATTTCGGAAGTCGGTGGCAAAAAACGAAAATACAAAACCAAAGACACCGACTTCCGAAATTAAAGTTATTTTTCACTTTGTAGTGTTTTGTTTTAGAAGTCGGTTTTATTTTTTGCTAAAAAGTTTTTTAGAAATATACTGTCATTGTTTAGATAAAACTTTTCCAATAAAATGTGTACCGATAGTTTATTTATTTTGGTACATCTCCAGCAGTACAAAGCAAAACAGAACAATAACACGAGTAATCTAATTAATAGTATTTAGGCCTATAGGTACTTAAACACGGCATTCACCATAAAACAATAGCATAGTCATGATGATCTCGCCTCTCATGCACGAGGTTGTGGGTTTAAATCCGGGCAAGTTCCAATGTGACTTTTTCAATTCATATCGAGGGTTCACGGGCTATTTGTATTAAGCGACATCCTGGCCGATATTGAGTTATTATCATATCTACCTGCATTAAAAAGTGAAAAACGTAAAAAAAACGGAGATTATAGGCCACTTTTTCGAAAAAAATATTGATACTTTTTTTACAATGTTCTTTTTTTCGAATAATGAAACTTTGAAATGCTCTCCTGTAAAGTTCCAAACATGTCGCTTAATACAAATAGCCCGTGAACCCTCGATATGTACTTTCTGAGTTTATATTGGACATTATTGATATCGGTGAAGGAAAACATCGTGAGGCAACCTGGACTTATGGAAATATAAGTCTGAAATCGCCAACCCGTCTTGAGCAAGCGCGGTGGTCAATGTTCGTGCCTTCTCAGTATGAGAAGAGGCCTTTACCCTGCACTGGGAAAATAATAGGCTGCTGTTACAGGACCTCGTGGCTAAGTAATAACAGCCGCACGAGTCGATCCATCAGGTTAAGCCACGTATGCCGAGGTTGGTCCGTGGATGGGTGACCATCTTTACATACCAAGACTCCTCCGTCCCTCGGAAAGCACGTTAAGCCGTTGTTCCCGGCTGTCATTCGTGGATCTTTGACAGTTGTTACGGGTCGACAGAAGCCCGAAACTCTGACAACAAGACTTACCAAGGGGTATCGTATTACACCCAGTAACTGGGTTGTGGAGGTCAGATAGACAGTATTTTACAAGGAGCGCCTTGTAAAATACTGGTAATCAGCTGCATCTGGTTAGACTGGAAACCGACCCATACATAGTTGGGAAAAGGCTAGGCAGATTGATTAACTAAAAAAACTTATGAAAATATAAAATACAATTAGATAGTTCGTAATGCCACCGTCTGCATCTCTCTAATCGAGCACAACTCCTAATTATTGTAATTAATTCAAGTTTTTTTTTGCAACTATATCATTGCCGTTCTTAGTATTTATTTGACTACCTATAGTTTCATCAAGCAGGGAACGGATGTAGCGGGAACATGAACCCCTGCCTGCTCTGTAATGAAAGATGGATTCGGTATTTTTTTTTTTTGACATGAAAACGTCTTTTTGCTCGGTGTTCAATATTTAGTTCAATATTTCTGACCGACAAAAACATGTAAGACTTCAACCGCTAATAACTATGAGACTTTTAATGCTATAGTGATGGTTGGGCATTTAAAAGACAGGTTTAGCAATTTTAAGGCCGGATATCCCTTCAACATAACTTCAACCAAATGTGTAAATGGGCTCATGACGTAGGATTGGTGATAAACGCAGCGAAAACAAAAATTGTTCACATACATTCATCACACAACACTTGCTCCACTATACCTAAAGTTGTAGCACACGAACACACTTGCCTACATAGCTCGCCAAAGACTTGCAAATGCCCGTTATTAGAAGTAGTCGATAAACACGTGTAT
The DNA here is from genome assembly GCA_948252095.1 of Dicycla oo. Lineage (NCBI taxonomy): Eukaryota > Metazoa > Arthropoda > Insecta > Lepidoptera > Noctuidae > Dicycla > Dicycla oo. The sequence goes on from OX411711.1 coordinate 33,568,856, forward strand.
ATTGGTCTATTGGTTGATAGCCGATTCTGTTGGGGACCGCACAAAGATTACGTATGCAACAAACTGAGGTCTATTCTAGGTAAGCTTAGCATACTTAAATATAAACTGCCTTACAAAACGCTTAGAATGTTATATATGGCCCTAGCAGACTCGGTTATCAATTATGGACTCAGTAGCTATGGGAGAACTTATCATACATACCTGGCAGATATTTATAAATTACAACTAAGAACATTAAAAGTAATTACGCCAAAACATATAAACAAAAAATTCAGTAACAGTGACGACGACATCTTTAAATATTGCAAAGTTATGAATGTGTTCAATAAAGTTGAATTTTGTACTCTTGCGGAAGTCAATAGACCTGAACTGCTAACCGAAAAAACAAGACCTGATTTTATGAGAACGATACCACTTAAAAATATATACATCCTACCAAAATTCAATAACGTGTACGGGATGAGGGTTGCAGAATATTTAGTACCTTTTTTTCTTAATAAACTTCCAGAAGACTTGCAAACGTTATACAAAACGAGTTCGAAAAGTTATAAGTACTAATCAAAACGTTTCTTTACGCAAAATTTCTCCTAAATGATGTATTGTTTATTATGTATGAATTATTATCACCATTCTAATATGACATTGTAAAAAAAAAAATGAACGGCTCGCCAGCACACAGATAAACCCTGAGAGGTTTGCGTTGTGTGGCTGAAACCAAAATTATGTATTAAGCTAAGTATTTTGGAAATAAATAAAAAAAATAATAATAATTTGCCAATGACGTCACATGCACATGCATGCGCGCGACCCTCTACTTTTCACTATATGTCGAAATATTTATTCGTATAGCGCAAACCGTGTTTAGCTAGATCAGTTATTCTGGTGTCTTTGTCAAGAGTTTACAAAGTACTACCAGGACCTAAAGAGAAACAACAAAAATATTGGCCAAAATAGGGTTAAAATTAATAAGAAGCTGACAATAGCAAAATATTGTCAGATGTCGTCTCATATCGGCCGTAAATCTGCTCCGAAATGAAAAAACCTCAATCGAAGAAAACTAGCATCAAAAGGAATGCAATGAGCGAGCAAATACAATAGCTACGGTAGTCTCAGAAACTATAAGAAAATCTGTTGTAAATAGCAAACAAGTTTAGGATGTCTCGCCCGTAAATCTGCTCAGAACTGAAAAATATGATAATCGGTGAAAGCTTACTTTATCAAGAATGCAATGAGCCTACTAACTCTAGTGTCGAGCGAATACAATGGCTGCGGCAGTATCGAAAACCGTAGTCAATCCGTTTTCACGAAATCAAATGGCGCGGACTCGAACTGCGAAAACTATTTTTTTTTTATAATAGTCCTGCATGTTCTACCGTCACAAAGGTTCATCATCATCTGCCTAGCCTTTTCCTAACTACGTTGGGGTCGGCTTCATGTCTAACCGGATGCAGCTGATTACCAGCATTTTACATGGAGCGACTGCCTATCTGTCCTCCACAACCCAGTAACTGGATAATACGATACCCCTTGGTACCGAGACTGATTGTCAGACTTTCGGGCTTCTGACGACTGACAGCCAGGACCAACGGCTTAACGTGGTTTCCGTAAAAGATGAAGATCACGACCACGGACCAACTGCGGTAAGAGTAGCTTAACCTGACTGATCGACCCGTGTGGTTGTAATTACCTACTTAGCCACAGGTCCTTCGTCACTTAAGCATGCAATCCATATGTAAGAGACGCAATTCTTTTGATACGTAATTTTTTGATACATCAGCCAAAAAGTTAGGTTTTGCTCTACGCACTGAATATTTGTAGTGGTGTAAATAATTACGGTAACGATAGGCTAGTCTATGTTTAGCAGCCTATAATAATATGTTGTGTGTGAAAAAATAGTCTGAAGTAATTTGCTCTATCCTTCTGAAGCAATTTTCTTTCAATATTTGGATTGAAAGAAAATCAACTCAAATCAACTTACATAAAACTCAAAATGTATTTCTTAGTTACCTGGATTTTGCTGAATCGCTGTATGCAGTTAGGGGCTTTCAATTTTGTTACTCTGTAAGTAAACATACAAAGTAAGAAAGTATAAAAGTAATTTTATTATGTACTTAGGAACTTAGATAAGTTAGGAGACACAAACAATATAAACTGCAAACTTACTTAATTTTAACTTAGATGGCTCGAATCGCATTAAGTTCATTTCTGAATTAACATAAGGTTACGACTGAGGATTAAGTTACGTTTAAGTTACCACTAACTTGGAGAGGACGCAGGTTTCTGTTAATTACTTAATTTGCCTAAGTTTAACCTAAGTTTAGTTACCTGATTCAAGGAGCATTTATGTTACAAACTTACCTTACTTTTGCAATGAATACAGGTATTACACTAATTAGAATAAAATCTATAAATACCTAGTTATTATTATTTTTTTTTTTTACTTTTGACCAGTTATATATTATTTATTATCTCATATAAAATCTAGGCGAGTACTTTATCCAAGAGTACTTTATCCATCTATTATTCAAATAAATGTTCCTCATATGACCTGCTGGCTTATTTCTTTGTTAAAAACTTGGAAAGACTTAAGTTATTACTAGCTTACTTAAGTTATAATTAATTTATGTCTGGATCCTGCGGCCTTTAGCTGTACCTTACGACACCTTTGGGAGCCATTATATTGGCACGTTTGTTACCTACGGTTATCTCGCTTTTTAGGGTTCGGTACCTCAAAAGGAAAAATCAGAACCCTTAAAGGATCACTCGTGTGTCTATCTGTCTGTCCGTCTGTCACAGCCAATTTGCTCCGAACCTAATAGACCGAATAAGTTGAAATTTGGTAAGTACACATATGTATTTTTCGGACCCCAAACACGGACGTGTAACGGAAATAAGTAAATTTTGAACATGAGGGTCACTTTTGGTGGGAAAATAAGAAAATAAAATAAAAAAGTTTTGCAAACTGTACTGTGTGATATATCAAATGAAAGGGCTTACTGTGAGGGTCTCAAATATATTTTTTGTATAATTTTAAAATAAATTGTTTTAAAGTTATCTTAGAAAATAGACGAACATTTACCATTCTCCCCCTATCTCTGAAACTACTAAGCCTAAAATTTTGTAAAAAATACCGAAAATAGTTCTAAACCTATAGATTACAGAAAAATAAGAAGTCTGTGGTCTTAAAATAATATGGTCAATCTCTCAATATTGTGCGTACAAACTTACATTTGCAGTTGGAATGTTTGGTAGAACATGTTTTTCAATTACAATGTTAAGTTAGTTCTTGGGATAAATTCATCCCAACTGCGGAACCCTTCTATGCGCGTCGCCCGACACGTACTTGGCCGATTTTTTTATTATTAATTTTGTTATTATCTTTTCAGTCACTTCTTGTAAAATATTGGTATTCAGCTATATCCGATTAGGTTGGAAGCCGACCACAACATAGCTTGGAACAGATGATAATTATCTTTAGAGTAGGAAAGTTATATATTAATATACAAACGGGAGTTTAGGAATCCGTGTTCAGTTTAATCTTTTATCGAAATTAAATTACTATTAGTTAGTAGGTATTAAGGTTAATTTAATTTTGGTAAACTAATCACAACATTCAAGGCTTTAGAAACTATTTTTAACCGACTTAAAAAAGAGGATGTTATCAATTCGACACTTATGTATGTAATATGTATTATTGGAACTGCAATATATTCACATATGGCTATCAGGGCTTCTAAGGAAATATATATATATATATATTTTTATAGATGTTTGTAAGTTTATTTGTCCACGCATTTCTCCGAAACTATTTATCGGATCGCAACCATTTTATTTTATTGGCTCACATTTACTTCAACTTAGGAAAAAGTGCAAGTTTAATCAAAATCGGTTCAGAAGTTTTCACGATAATGGAGTAATACGTGTAAGTGTGAGGGCCTGGCTTATTGATACGAGCTAAGGGAGTGGTGTCAAAGGGAAAATATCTCAAAACCTTGGTCAATATTTATAACAAAACTATTAACTATTTATTACAACCAAATATTCCAGTTTTTACTTAAAGCTAAAAATTACGAAAAAAATCGACTTCAAAAAAACTTTTTAGCAAAAAATAAAACCGACTTCTAAAACAAAACACTACAAAGTGAAAAATAACTTTAATTTCGGAAGTCGGTGTCTTTGGTTTTGTATTTTCGTTTTTTGCCACCGACTTCCGAAATTAAAGTTATTTTTCACTTTGTAGTGTTTTGTTTTAGAAGTCGGTTTTATTTTTTGCTAAAAAGTTTTTATTTTTCACTTTTTAGTTGTGGAACTTACCCCACACAAATTCGAATACATAATTGAGCACAATAATTGTAGATATAGCCATGTAAATAACAGTGATAGGAAGTTATTAAAACACCATCACAACATCCATATAAAATAAGTGGGAAATATACGCATTATTGAAGCTAACTCAAAAACTCCTCGAGCAAAGTTAATAAAATTTATATGGGACCACCTCGGAAGTATACCCTTTCAAACAAAAAAGAATTTTCCAAATCGGTCCATCCGTCTTTGAGTAATCGCGTAACAAACATAAAAAAAAAAAAAAAAAAAAACATACAGACGAATTGATTATAGTCAGGTGGGGTAATTGCAATAACGGGGTATAAGCAATAAGGCTTGTTTACGGTCTAACTACTAAAGAAAACTGGTGCTGCCATCTCTGATATGTGTAAAGTACTTTTTGAACTTCGCGCCTATCAATTCTCGGGAGAGTTTGACGTATCGATGAGTGAATGAAACGTCATTAGTTGAGTGACGTCGATGCCGCGTGTTACCCACTTTGTTATCCTAACACGGGGTAAATGTAATAAGTGAGATAACTTTTTTTAAAAATTTGATTACCTAAATTATCAGAGTGATTATAATTAAACAAATAACTTAAAACTTTAGCCTACTAAATACTTAATACACGTGATAATTATAAATTTAATACTGCTAAAAAGTAAAATGTTGTCTAAGGTTGAACATGTCATTCTAGTTATGGTACTCGCATTTACCCCACCTGACCCTACCTCCTCCTTTTGGAAGTCGGTTAAAAAGAAATTACTTAACTCAAAATTATGAAATAACTTTAATTTCGGAAAAATTAAAATTACTTCATAATTTTGAGTTAATTTGTTTTTGAAATCGTTTAACTTTTTTAAATATTTTTTTGTTACTCCAAAATAATTTGTCCAAGTAATGTGTGTGTAACCTTACTTATCTAAGATAAGCTATACAAAATGCTTCTGTTTGCAGTTTTCAGCCAGCGAGTAAATCTACGTCATCGACTATCAAGTATGCAAGCGTTGCATCGTGTGACGCGTGTAATAGGTACATCGACCCCCAAACGTGCCTATTCTGCAACTGGCGCCAAGACGAAACCTGCTGGGTCAAAAATGAAACGACAAGCAGAAAAACCTATATGGGGAAAGCAGAGTCAGAGCACGAACAGCAGGTTCCATCGGAGAAAACCTGCGATGAGGATGGCTTCACCAAGGTGGAGAGAAAGAAGAGGAAGCCTACTTATCGCAACCAGTGTGGGATGGCGCCGGCAGGATCTAACATGCTGCTACGTCTTGCAGTACTCCCGACGCAGCTGTACGTGACCCGTTTGCATCACTCTGTGAAGATTGAGGACGTCGTAGAGTACATACGGGTGAAGACCAACTGGACCTTGAGGATGGAGAAATTAGAGGCACGCGATAACACCAATTTCAAGTCGCTCATAGTGTGCGTTCCGACCCACCATTTGGTGACTTTCCTGAATGAAGAGTTTTGGCCAAAAGGTGTGCTGTATCGGCGTTTATAATGTACAGACGCCAGCAGATCAAGCTACCCGAAACTGTCAAATTTTCCCAATCAACCTTGAACCTAATGCTTTAGCGATAAAGTTGAAAATCTATTAAAGAAATTTGACAGATTGTAGTAGCTTGATGTGCTGCCGTCTGTACCTATGTATTGTGTTTTATGGGCCAAGATAAATAAATAAAAATATATTAGTTAGGTAAATAACTCTGTTAAATACGAGTATTTCCATAGAAACAAAAAGGGTTCCTTTACTAAAAAGGATTTAACCTTTTAAAAAAACAATCACGTTCTATGATTGAATTTCGAAACGAAGTCGCTTTAAAAAAAAAATAAATAAACAGCGCTATTTTGTGAATCCGACAAAGATTTTATCTTTGTCTGTTCATTGAAGGGAATGACGCTATTCAGGATGGTACATATCTTTTTTCAGCGAATACACAATTTTAGATATCCGTTTCCGTAAGCGGAGTCGTCCCAGGTGGAAGCGATACCATTGAATGTGTTTAATAATGTATGTTGATTTACGTTTGGTACATATTAAATTATGGGATTAAATCACGTTCTCGCTTTCTGTGTTTACAATAAGAGCAAACGTTAAGCGATATAAAATATTTGGAAACAAAAGTTGTGACGTAATAGTCTACAGGATTGGCTATAAATTAAGTTAACTCACACAGTTGCTGACTGGCTAGTATACATATTAACCATGGCATATAGTTCGAGAAAAAAATGAAGAAAACAAAATGCTATCACAAAATCAAAGCAGAGTGTAGCCTACGCCATAGCAAGGCGCGTAGCTCTTGCCCACACAGAGTAGCAAGGCACGTAGCACTTGCCCACACAGAGGAGCAAGGCGCGTAGCACTTGCCCACACAGAGTAGCAAGGCACGTAGCACTTGCCCACACAGAGTAGCAAGGCGCGTAGCACTTGCCCACACAGCGTAGCATAGCGTAGCGTTACATCGCCTCAGCCTTTTACGTAGGTAACAGGAATTTATCATGTTTCGGTCGGCACGAATGTTTGTCCAATCTTCCGTTTCATTTGTGATGTGTAAAAGGGCACGTGCAAAGATACGGTGAGTTGTTTGACAATGTACATGTTCAAACTATAATATTTTGGAGACTGCTTATGGAAGTTTAAGTATTTTACTAGAAAATCGAGTAGGTACCTATAAGTAATGTCTTCTGTTTGGTTGTAAACGCCAAGGACAATCTCTGATACTTACATAATGTAAACGCCTAGGTAAATCTCTGATACTTACATAATGTAAACGCCTAGGTAAACCTCTGATATTTTATCTATTAATATCGCTATCTATTAATTATTATCGCTATTTTATCGGAGATGCGACATTATGTAAGCATAGTGTCCAAAAGTAGCAGTAACCGGCGTTCCCAGGCCATAGAAAAACAGGTTAAACAATGTTTTTTTTTTCTCTTGTTTGCTAAGAAAATCTCATTGCCGACTGTTTGTAAGGAAGTTACCTGTTTTCCATGCAAACTCCTTACTTCCACATTCACAGTGCTTTGCAATGCTCAGTTGCATTAGACTGCGCATTGCCTTTAATGCCGTGAAACACTATACCAGATTAAATTATACTCTAAACTACACTCTTTGAAAAAAAAATTAACTTAAAAATCTGTAACAGAAATCAAGACATAAGTACAAAAATGGTCAAGATAAAGCCGTCGTCGCATGCAGTTATAATTTTGCGAGTGTTCCTGGCTCTCACATGGTTCACTTTCTTTTGATATCAAACATGTCATGATTATATTAATTTAATTTGTTTCGAGGACAGAAATTTTCGTGTAAAGTTATATTAAATTTAGGCAGAATTTATTTAGCCTATGTTACCCGGACTATTATTACGAATATTGATACCTTTGAATCCATCAAAATCGGTTCAGTAGTTTAGGCGTTACGGTGGAACACACGTAAAAGCAAACATACATAGACCGGCTAAAATCATAACCCTTACTTTTAGCTTTACCATAGTCGGGTAAAAAAGAGGGGAGTTCGTCCCGGCATCTCCTCCTATGCCGCGTTGCCGTTTGCTGCTGTTTGGGGCCCACTGTGTGGTTATTTTAGCCCACAGCTTCTTCAGCCAGCCAGACACAATTACACTAGTAAATAAAAAGTATCGCCATATTTTTAAAACAACACCTCCAATAGAATCTTTTATCACAACTTGTATATCTCTTGGAGCAACATAAAATATTTTTTACACAAAGGTCACAAACTTCTGGTAATGCCTCACAAACTTTGAGCAATAAACCTGATTTATTGTGTACGCCCTTTTACTTCCTTATTTTATGGAGACAGTCAGGATTGGTCGTGTTGCTTACTAGTTTCGCGAATCATTGAGTGAGACAAGGTGCTTGCTTTGGTGGATTGAAAGATAATAAGAAAAATTGGTTTATTGCTACAGATACACTTGCACATGGGCTAGACAGAGGGGTTCGTGGCTAAATAATAACAGCCGCACGGGTCGATCTGTCAAGTTAAGCAACGCTTGCCGAGGTCGGTCCGTGGATGAGTGACCATCCATTTACATACCGAGCCCCTACGTGCCTCGGAAAGCACGTTAAGCCGTTGATCCCGGCTGTCATTCGTGGATCTTTGACAGTCGTTACGGGTCATCAAAAGCCCGAAAATCTGACAACCAGTCTTATTAAGGGGTATCGTGTTACCCTGTAACTGGGTTGTCGAGGTCAGATAAGCAGTCGCTCCATGTAAATAAAATACTGGTTTCATCTGCATCCGGTTAGACTGGAAGCCGAACCCAACATAGGTTGGCAAGGGCTACGCAGATAGATTGTGTATCTACATAAAAAGAAGATACTGCATTTGTTCTTAGTTTGATTTAGAATACTTAGGGCCGGTTCCGTATCCATAGTTAACTCTGGTTGAGTAGTTAACTCAACCAATGGTTAAACATAGTAACTAATGGTTGAATTTTCACTAAATGTAAAAGGCTAAACATGAATGAGTTATGCCATTAGTTACTATTTTTGATATTAATGAGCTAACATGAATACATTCATGTTTAGGTTTTCACATTTAGCCAAAATGCAACCATTAGTTACTGTTTAACCATTGGTTGAGTTAACTATGGAACAAAAAACCGGCCCTTGGGTGTATTTAATTTCATCGCTCTTAAAGAAGGTAATATAATAATGTAACATATAACATAACTTCACGCCGGTAAACCCGGAAGGGTTAGACAGAGGTGTACCTATAGTACACCCACATTTCGCCAGTTATATTGGTGTCCCATGTAATAGAGGCGAGCCTATTGCCATCAACCAAAACCCCATATGCCATAAGCCAATAAAGGCCCTATCAGAATACCAGCGCTGCGGTATTTTTTTTTTAATATCGCAGCTTTGTGCTCAGATAGAAAGCCTTTTTGCCCTCGCACCGGTCTTTTTTCTTTTTTAATTTGTTAATTTTGTATTTTTTTTTATGTTGATCTTATTAGTTTTATATGCTCTTTTTTACTGCTTGTATTTCCTGTGCGTGCCCCAAAGAAAATATTTTTCTTTCTTTAATACATTTTATTACTTTATGTTATTGATTTATGAAATGAACGCATCTGAAAGTATGATGGGCATTAAGTAGACAAAATACAACCCGTTCACTTAAAAAAAAAAAAAAAACAGATTTTTCAACTCGTACTTACTTCAAGCAACGAACAACACTACCAGCGGTCGATGACCCAAAGAAACATCATCAAGTGGCAACTTGCTGTCGATTTACAGTTAATATAAGTGTACCAAACTGCATTGGTAGGTAATTATTTTTTTACTGATGGTGCTACATACTGCTTACTGTATTGGCTAAGTCTTCACTGAGCAGAGAACTTCTGTGGAATATAAGTTTTTAGAGCCCCACGTTGCTGTTAATTTGTTCACTAGGACTTTTTGTAAGCATTTTCCGTCATCGAAAATTGCCAATACAATGTGCCAACACCAGCACAATCACATCTCTCAACATTGCGTCAAGCCACACTACTCCACAGAGAACCAACGTCATTTAGATTAAAACGTCAAACACGATAAAACTAAAAACCTCAGCAACACGGCTCCACAAAGAAATTACAAACGTTTTTTGCGCGAAATCCGTTTAAAACGTACGGGCTTTGAAATCAGATTCAGTTATGGAATTCCGTCGTCAGATAACAAACGAATTCCAGTAGTTGTACAATGTACGTGGTTCAGGATACGGTTTCTGGTCCGGAATAAGCGAGTTTGCAACGAGAATGTAGCACTTTGCTGAAGTATGGCAGAACAATGATATTATCGTCGAGATGATGATGTGAGCCTTTTTTATGATCGTAATAAAATGGGGTTTAAAAAAAAAATAATATAAAAAGATTTTATTGTTTCTCAAACAATTGTTCTACAGCACAGTGAGGTAGCCCCGGTAAGTTATAAGGATAATTGTGATGGGGTTACCTCGCAACTTGCAATGGGTTTTTATCTACAATGTATACATAATTAAAAAAGAAAAGAAAACGTTAGTTCTAGGATGTTACAAAAATTGTTGTAGTATGTTCAGGTGTGTGTAGTGTGTGTGTGTGTGTGTGTGTGTGTGTGTGTGTGTGTGTTAATGATTAATTAATTGAAGTATGCTATGACTGGGTAAGTAACCATTACGTTGGAAACCATCCATTCATTCATTCATTTACATTCCGTCGTTCGTTCCGGGAATTGAATCAAGTGTAATATTAAGACAGAATGAGCAATGATTGTCATGCTTGCCCGCTACTGCTTTTTGTCCTATTTCGCGACGGCGAAGACTGGGTTATTACAATTTTTAGGGTTCCGTATGTCCGAATGAAAAAACAGAACCTGTATAGGATCACTCGTGTGTCTGTCTGTCTGTCCGTCTGTCACAGCCAATTTGTTCCGAATTTAAGGGACCAATTAAGTTGAAAAATTGGTACACATATCAATTTCTGTGACCCAAACACGGCGTGTTACGTAAATATATGAATTTTGAATATTCGGGTTACTTTTGGGAGACAAATAAGAAAAACAAAAGTTTTGCACACTGTACCGTATGACATATTATCAAAAGAAAGGGCTTACTGTGAGGGTCTCAAGTACCTACTTATATTTTTTATAATTTTAAAATAAATAGTTATTTAAGAATATACAGGGTTATTGGCAAAATAACAGCAACCTCTTAATGGCGTCATTGCACTCATCATTATGAACAACTTTTACTATGGGGCCAAACCTGAAATCGCGAAAAAGAATCAGCTGTTCAGTACATTTATGTTCGCATAATTCATCAAAATGTACTGAACAGCTGATTTTTTTTTTTTGCGATTTCAGATTTGGTCTCACAGTAAAAGTTGTTCATAATGATGAGTACAATGACCCCTTAATATGTTGCTGGTGTTTTACCAATAACCCTGTATATGAAAATTGACCATTCCCCTTATCACTGAAACTACTGAGCCTAACATTTTGAAATAAATACAGAAAATAGTTGTATACATATAGATTACAGGAAAACCTATAAGAAGTCTATGATTTTAAAATAATATACGTAAAGTCTATGGGACAGTCCGGTATGCCGCAGAGGTCTTCAGTTCGGCACCCTAATTGCGTAACACACTATCGAGCGGAATCTGAATCATTTTCAAGCAAATTGCTAATCCATTGTTTATGTTCCAAAAAATTGTCTGCTCGACAACGTAAATAACGCAATGAATAATAATAATAACCTGGGACATTTCACACACGGTCATCTGATCCCAAACTAAGCAGAGCTTGTACTATGGAAACCAGATAATTGATATACTACTTACATACACTACTTTTTTTTGTAAATACATACTTATTTATATAGATAATTAAACCCAGACTGAATGTTGTTGAACTGTCAAAATGAAACCGATTCCGATTGATAGTTCCGGATTGCGTAACACGCAATCCGGGTCCGATTCTCTAATTACAATACAGTGTCTCTCGAAAGAATTGATTTCAATTGAGCAACCTTCCGCCTGCTCAGGTTCAAAAACACACGCTCCACGCAGGTACTTCTTTTTCTTTTTTTGGGTAAATTGGTGTGTGCTAGCTTACTTACAGCAAATGTTTTGTGTTGCGTAATAATGTACCCAAATTATTATGCGCAGGGTTGTATAGATTCAAATTTTTTAACTGAAGCAGCTGTGCTGCTGGTGAGTTTGTTGCGCCACTTCTTCTCCCCAGCTAAAGCACTAGGAAGTGGTGAAGGGCGGGCGTTTTGGGGGACTGTCTTATGTAATTTTGATGTTCGTAAAGTGCTGATTTTCAGCCTAGTTTGACTTTGATTTTGACTCCTGCAGAAGTAAACCTCTGGTAGTGAGGGTACGTACGCGTAGTGTGTATGACCGCCATTAGGATAAACTGAGAAATTACATGATACAGTGAATTAGATGTCAACAAGATAAATTGCTGAAGTAAATTCAAAAGAACTTGCTCCATTGTGTCAAGTAATGTAACAATCTCGTCGATATGTGGATGGCGCTTCCTTATAATACGGTAACAAAATAAACACTCATTAAAATATTAACCGGAGAATAAATGAGAACTTGCAAACTTAAAATTTTAAAGTAATTAATTTGGAAGAGGTGAAGAATCGTGTTTCTGTCTGTAACAACATAATTGACGAAACTGATTTAAAGTCGAGTAAATTAATTTTGGAAAATTTTGTATCGAGGCGATTTATACCGTTAAATATTATATTGAGGACGAAAAGGCTTGGGATTGAGCTGCTCCAAATTTTCTTTTATCTTTCTTTTTTATTTTTGCATACTGAATGTTGACATGAATATTTACTTTGTAAAGTATTATATTATTTTAATTATCGTGAATGTGAAGACTATGTGGGTCATTGCTTTTTTGTTTGTTTTATTTTTCTCTCGGTTATTTTTTATCATGGTCTGGCAGTTTGAGTAATTTATGCGGCCTACCCCAATGTCCTTTCTTTGGTATTGTTCGTCGAATCGTAGAGCTCCTTAAGTTCTGAGTTGAGCTGCGCGGTTACTGACAAATGCGTGCACTGATTGGACAGGTATTTACAATCTGTGTGGTTCTTTCCTCAAGAGGCCATTTCAGACACCAATCTAAATGGTCTTCACATGAAGTGACCAAGATTATATCTGGACTTTATAAGAAACTGTGACCTCTGAGTTTGTTTCGGCCTTTCTTCTCAGAGTAATCAGATAGGAAACGCCGACCTCATCTAGTTTAAAAAAAAATCATGATTGACGTGTGTGCGTGTGTGTTTGTACAAAACCTACTTACTGAAATAAAATCATTTATCATTTAATTATCATTTACTTGGAAGTCGGTTTCTTGCATTTAATACAGATAGATATTATTAAGAGGAAATGAAGATGAGTATGAAGGAAGTCATTACATACATATATGGCGTTCGAGGTTGTGTTATGAAGAATAAGATTATACATGGTTATTGGTAAAACACCAACAACCTCTTAAGGGGTCATTGTGCTCATCATTATGATCAACTTTTACTATGGGACCAAACATGAAATCGCAAAAAAAAAAAACAGCTGTTCAGTACATTTATGTTCGCATAATTCGTCAAAATGTACTGAACAGCTGATTTTTTTTTGCGATTTCAGATTTGGTCCTATAGTAAAAGTTGTTCATAATGATGAGTACAATGACCCAATGACTTAAGAGGTTGCTGGTGTTTTACCAATAACCCTGTATATAACAGATGTTCTTGTTGTAAGAATAATATAAAATAATATAATATCTTAGGACATTGTTCACACACGGTCATCTGATCCCAAACTAAGCAGAGCTTGTACTATGGAAACCAGATAACTGATAAACTACATACACTACTTTTTTTTTGTAAATACATACTTATATAGATAATTACACCCAGACTCAGGACAAACAGACATGTTCATGCACACAAATGTTTGTCCTGGATGGGAATCGAACCCACGGCCTGCGACATGGCAGGTGGTATCTTAACCAACCACGCCAACTGGCCTGTCTATTGAAAGAATGACCGTGAATTGGCATTCATGGTCATTCTAAAATAAATTTGGCTATTTATTTAAGCTATAATGAACAATCTGGAAAGGTAAGTAGATAATTTTTAACCGACTTCAAAAAAAGGAAGAGGTTCTCAGTGCGTCGGAATCTATATATTTTTTTTGTTAACAACTTGACAAGCCCTGCTACCACACCAATGACTGTCATCCAGTAGCATTGAAGAAATTTATCAGAGTTTTAAGAGTATGATGACCGTTGAAATAACAGGCACATAAGGTTTTGAACTCGAAAGTTGGACGACTTTAGAGTTGAAAATCTCATGGCATTGGCTATCATGCCATGAAAACAAAATACTATCTTGAAGGTCTGAATAAAGAGAAAATCCACAAAAATTCAAACTTGGAACGCAACTTGAACGTTGCTCTTTATATAATCCCATAAATATTCAAGATTTTAAAACATTAACTTGTGAAGTATTTCTGGGAGAGTGAGTTCAAAACGGTTGCTCTTCATAATTATATATTTTAGATCATTCGTCTGAATTCGTTGTTTTATTTCTTTGGAAAGTTTTATTGCTAGACGTCGGCGTCGGTCAAGTGTGATTGTTTTTGTAGGATCGTTGGTTCTCTGTCGGTGTGAGAACTATGGAATCTTTTTGTTAACAAAATTTGCTTTGCTATAAAGTTTTTGCTTTGAATGTATGTGCTATTGGAAAGCATTCATGCTAACTATCGTTCGAATAACAGTTTGCAGATAGTTTTTACAATTCCTATAGACAAGCATTAAAATTGCTAAAATTGTTAGTTTTCCGGTAAATTCATCCCCCATGCTGCGGGTCCGAATTAGTATTAATGAGTAAATGCAATTGTGTATTGAAGAGTGAAATTCATAGTTACAGAGAAGCAATGGTATCGTTAGCGTTGGCTTTCACGTACCTATTCTTCAAATCAATAAAAAAGTAGCGTCAGTGAAATGCCATCGAAGTGTTATTCACCTTTGTCGAGTTAACCCTAAAAATAATTCTCGGTCATTCAACAATTAACATAAATTTCTCAACGCTTTCATCGGCACCTCTTCCTCTGCTTTATGACTTAAAAAAAAAACTTCAGCATTTCGTTAATTTTACTTTTGTCTGCGCGAAAAATTTTCAGCATTCTTGTTAAAAATATTAAATACTACGAAGCACTAAGGGAAAGAGATGTATTAAACATTTTAGCTTTGAAACAAGAGCTGGATTTTGTTCTTTTTAATTTTGTATTGTTAGTGAGATCGGTTTTTCTTTTAGTTGCGGTAATGAAAAGGTTTTACGTGCATTGTCTATTTTTGTCGCTTACCTACGTATTGGCTACATTTTTATGTGCTCTATTTTCGACTACGTACATACTGCAAATATGAGTGATATTGAAGGTTCGAAAAGGTAACAGGCGCTCGTAATTTGAAACATGATTAAAAAAAAATTGGTTAAGTTTTCGTTCCTTGGTTTTATTTTCTCTGTTCTGTTAATATCACAGATGATTTTTTTTTAGTTTGTTCATTTGAAACGCGAGAAAATACATTTAATACATTTACACCTTATAGATATCCGTAGGTATACCATCTTCAACAATAACCAAGTCTACCGCCTAAAGCATAACTTGCTTACAGATGGACGGAAAAGTTGGTTCAATTACCTCAGGCTATTTCCAGAAACTCGCCTGTTACGTCACGTACTTCAAGAATAACCTCAGTAAAGAAGACACAAGATACAATCACGGGAAACCATCCTATCATCCGAAGACACGTACGCCCATAAGTTACGGGGTTTAGAGATTGAAGTATAACGCCTCTAGTTAAACATTGCTGGCTTGTCGCCAAGCGCCATCTTGTTTTACGGCGGGAAACTTTTGCAAGGATGAACACCTTCTGTAAGGATTTTGGGATGAGACACCTGTGTGCTATCTCTGCGGAATCATTAGGTAGTGGTGCTGATTCTATTGTGCACAAACTAAACTTAATTTAGGCTATTGCTAACTTTATCACTCTAATAAAACAAGAAAGAGACGGACGTAAATTAGTTGTCAAATTTAGTTGGACGACACGTAAAACATGTCGTCTAAAAACACGGTGAAGCGCAAGGCGTAAACTAGTTTGACATCTCAAACTGAGTTCATAGCTATAGGCGTCCTTTTCTCGCACTGCGTGTTAGTAAAAGATAGCGATTCTCTAATTTTAGTTTACTTATTGAACAAGAGAATCTGCACCAGTGCCCGTTGTGGCTATGGAGTACTCTTTATGATATGACGTAAGCTAAGTTCAGGCTTACAAGCTACGTTCATTTAGCTACATAGCTATGATTTGGGTTTGAAACAATGTTTTGAAAAGGAAGGTAGGCCCATCTGAACATTTTACCTAAAATTTCTTCATACAAGCAAAAAGTAGACAATTATCTGTGACATCTGTCATAAACTTATCGAGTCTCATACGAACTACAGCAGTGCTATTCTGTACAAATCTCACCGTGAAAACTTAGGTGAGGTGAGCGTGGAGTGAGCTGTCAATAGTGTCAACACCTAGCGTCAGGTGGAATGACAGTTCACTTTAAGATCACTTCACCAACATTTTCACGATGAGATTTTTACAGAATAGACAGGCTGAGTACCACGTTCGACGACGTAACCTTGTACGTGCTTACACGATTTTCTTTCACATTTTATCAGAAATTCAGCAGTGATTTGTTTCTTTTTTTAACCTAGCATTCTGCTTCTGTAGATGTTTATTCTTCTTGGCTGCAACACTTTGAAGTTTTTCTAATCTATCAATTTTTTATTGTTTTTCCCAACTTGTTGTTTTCCTTTTTGTGTTCTTTCTTTGCGTCATCAATCTGCCTTTTCCGAACTATATTGGGGTCGGCTTCCAGTCTAACCGGATGCAGCTGAATACCAGTATTTACATGGAGCGACTGCCTAACTGACCTCCACAACCCAATTACTGGGTAATACGATACTCCTTGGTAAGAGTAGCTGTCAGACTTTCGGACTTCTGACAACCCGTAACGACTGTCAATATCCACGAATGACAGCCGGGAATGGGAGCCGGGAGGAGTCTCGGTAGGTACGTAAAGATGGTCACCCATCCACGGACCAACCCCGGCAAGCGTAGCTTAACCTGATGGATCGACACGTGTGACTGTTATTACTTAGCTACGAGCTTCTCTTTACTTTGCGTCATGTTTACCGCAAATAAACGTATTTGCTTTATTTATTTTCTTTCTAATTCCTTTTTTAATAGTTGTTGGTACTTTCCTCGGCGAGTCAAATATGTATTGAATTGAGATCGCTAATGTCAACATCAGTTTCCTCTACTTATGAACTTTGTGCTAGCGTTAAGCCCGGAGCACTTCGTTCTCACAAACCTGTAAATAATAATTAAATTTAAGTAGACAGGATTCTGAATATGGAGAACAATCAAACAATATTTAGTTTTATTGTAGATAAATATGCGTGAGGCCAGTACCTCAATCTCTTATAGTGGTATAGCCGATGCTTTTAGCCTTCGTAGTCCAGCTTTTGAAATAACAACATCTCTGTCACAATAATTGTGTTTTTTGGGGCTTGAAATAAGGCTGTTTTCGTTGGTTCCTAATTTAATAATTATTTGAATCGTAATTCGACATCGCATATTTGTATTGACATTGTTTATTAGCCTTCTCCTATCCATTTTTACTAGAAACTTGATGACGGCAGTAGTTACGCTCAGTTTGCGTAAAGAAAATATTTAATGAATCCGATTTTCAGTTTCAATTGTCACTTCAACTTCCCCTTAATTCTTTTTACTCTTTTGTTTCAGCTTTATATTAAATATAAAACATATTGGGTACTAAAATTCAACATTATTTACCAAGTTTCCAAGACAAAAATAAAAAACTTTTTTCCAAAAACAAAAGCTTCCAAAAAAACACGACAAAGTGAAAAATAACATTCATTTCGGAAGTGGAAAAAAACTAAAATACAGATCCAAAGATACAAGCTTTGGAAACAAGTTTTTCAAATCAAGATATTACAAAATCTTGGCTCTAAGACTCCACTGTCCGTCTGTCTATCCGTCTGTCACCAGGATGTGTCTCAAGAACCGCGATAGTTAGACAGTTGAAATGTTCACAGATGATGTATTTCTGTTGCCGCTATAACAACAAATAATAAAAAAAACGATTAAAATAAATATTTAAGGGGGCACCCATACAACAATCGTGTTTTTTTAAATAGATAATGGTACGGAACCCTTCGGGCGCGAGTCCGACACGCACTTGGCCGGTTAAAAAAAATATAGCCTACGTTACTTCCTGATAATTTTTAATGTTTTTTTTTGAGATTGGTTTGCTTTTGACTAAATTTAGCTTTCTATTGGTGAAAATATTCGGTACAAACAAACAAAAATCTTACCGCTTTATAATATTAGTCACTCACGTGTATATATTTCGTTATCTGTTATTTTGCCGGATATTTGCATAGCTTTTTATCAGCAGGCGGTACTTTTGTGTATTACGTAGAATGCCCCGGTGACTAAGGTTTTATAAGTTTTATAAGCTTAAAGTACAAGTAAAATTAAATGAACTAATTTCCTCCACTAGCAAAATAAACAAAAAATATGGGAAACCACTTAAAATTCAGCGCGCTTCCGTAGCAGGAACGTGAAGATACATGCACCAGTGGACCGTAAGGACAATAAACCACCGCAGACATCCCATGAGCTACAAATCTCGGCATGCACTGTGCTGAGAAACGGAACAGAAAGAGAGCAGAAGGTGCATGTACGTACAGTGCTCGACAAATAACTAGACCCAAGATGGCGTCGACCGCGCAAGTACAGTCGCTGTAAAAAAAAAAAACTGGTGAAGTGCGTGTCGGACCACGCACAATGAAGGGTTCCGTAGTTGGGATTTTATCCCAAGAACAAACTTAACATTGTATTTGGTAAACATGTTCTCGCATACATTCCAACTTCAAATGTAAGTTGGTCGAGTCGACTAATACTAGTTAACTTGTAAAGCCTATTTAACTGTGATTAGGGAACACAATCTCGATTTCGCGAGATCGAAATTCTCGGGAGATCTCGAGCTATTTTTCGAGAATTAATCTCGTTCGTAATCTCTACCGAACAGGTCGAGATCTCGAACGAGATTTCAAAACTGAGCGCGTGCAAATCATCTCCATGCGGAGAAATGCGCTATCTGTCACAATAGACAATAAGTTAGACATACCACTGGTAAGGGCCTCATCCAGAGGACTTCGTCTCTCTTAGTTATTAGGTACTAATATAGTCTTTAAGTTCTTACTAACAATATGTTAATGTAATGGATCAATGGTTGCCTGAATATTTTTTTTTTGACACATCTCGGGGCCCTGAGGTCCCGGACCGAGGGGCCGAAGCCAACTCGCAGATACCCCTTAGACACTTTAAATGATGAGAAGGCATTAACCGACGTGTATCCACTGTTTACTCCAGCCGGCCAATAAAGGCAATCCAGGGGTGAAGAACAAGACTTCTCCCGGGAGATAGGGTCTGTGAGGTCGCTACTGCCCAACGGTCCGCCACATGCTGCCCTGCGAGTTTATGCATCTCTCTTGGTCTGACTCCTCACCCTAGACCTGTTTGGGCAAAGTAAACTCTACCGGCACAGACCTAAAGTTCAACAGCGCGCAAGCCCTACCACGACGTCAACGTATACAGCGGTAGGTTTATTATTATTATTATTGGTCCTCTTGGCTGGCGTCATAAAATACGAATGTGAAATAGTTATTTGTTACGCAAGGCTGCAAAGTTGTTTCTTGGCGCGAGTACTTGTATTGGAACCTGAGCATAGCGAGGGTTTCAAAGGTACGACTCGCAGAATATATTTGCTGCCGAGCGGAACACACAACTTTCCACATCATTAGAGTGAGCAAAATGCAAGAAGCTTAAATAATATGTTGAATTAGTGTTTATTTATTTCAAAAACATAATGATAAACCACTGACTTTTCACACACAGAATTTAATTTAGGAATTACTGACTGGCTCACAGGTCACGTGTTTGGTTCGGATGCCAATACTATCCGAAATAAAAGGAGGTACGAACTTGTCAACACCTCTTGTGGAAACTTGAACCTTCTGCAACCACTATTCTAGGTGGACAAGAAAAATAAAGTGCAGCAATGGTGTGAAAGTAAATTGAGATCGGGCGAGTGCCGTGCGGAGGCCATTAGTTAGCATTGAATGGGACAGTCCGGGATCCGTTTTTATTGAAGCTGCGAAAATGTAGCCTTCGGGTCTAGTGGACTAGGCGACGTCCAAATTTTAGGTCGGACATAGCCGTCGTAAAATGTGACATGGGATCATTTGGAGGAGATAGTAAAGTGCGGAGTAATGTTTTTATAAAAGAAAATTATTTCATTCGCGTTCTTCTACGCACTTTATCTGACATAAATACTATTGCCATTATATATATTATTATTCTCATATTATTTTCCATATTTCTCGGGTCCCTGGGGTCCCGGACCTTTGGAAGGCGTACGAGGAGCTGAAGCCAACTCGCAGAGGCCCCTTACAAAATTTTAAATGATGAGGAGGCACCAACCCACGATTATCCCTATATGCGCTATGCAAATGCACCCAAGGACAACCCCCGGTTGGTTCATATTATTATTATTAGTAAAGTAAAATGCAGAGCAATGCTTTTGTAAAGAAAATGATTGCATTCGCGTTCTTCTAGGCGCTTTATCTGACATAAATACTATCACCATCGTATTATTAGTAAAGTATGGAGCAATGCTTTTGTACAGAAAATGATTGCATTCGCGTTCTTCTAGGCGCTTTACATGACATAAATCGATAATACGATCGCAGTCATATTTTTTTTTGGTTATGATCTCAAATTTATATATTTTTACTATAATAAAATATTATTAATTTATTGTTGATACAAATTTTACAATAAAAGTTAGTCAAAATGAAGAAAAGTGTCTGAATGTTAATGTTTATTACTTAACTATTAGTTTTATGTGCGATTTATAAGGGCAGTTACATAGGGTAACTGTAAGTTATATAGATATAATAATTATATAGTTAATAATATAATTTTATAATTATATAGTTACCCTATACTTACTTAAAATAAGCTTTGTGCACAACAGAATTTAGCCTTATCTAAGTTTTAACACACAAAATATTATATGCAAATAACAAAAATTTACCTCCAAGCGGTAAACAATAAACTATGAATTGAAATGCAACTGTTTCGCGGAAAAGACTGAATCAGGATTGTTTACCGAATAATTCACACAAAACATTGATTTACATTTCATTTACAACATTTAATTCAATAAAAGTAATTTTCATTTGATAATAGGTAGGTCGGAATAAATGGGTTACTACTGATTCCCCCGTTTTTCGTTTACGTTTCCCCTCGAAAAGTTATATACTTTACAATTCATTAACAGTAATTTTCATTTGATGAGTAGGTAGGTCGAAATAAATGGGTTACTACTGTTTTCCCCGTTTTTCGTTTTTGTTTCCCCCCGAAAAGTTATATACTTTACAACATTTAATTCATTAACAGTAATTTTCATTTGATGAGTAGGTAGGTCGGAATAAATGAGTTACTACTGATTCCCCCGTTTTTCGTTTTTGTTTCCCCCCCGGAAAGTTATACACTTTATAATCCCGTTTTATCAGACGAAATCAAGGTGATACAGTCCAATAGGAAGGAAAATTCGTAATTTAACCAACATAGAGACAGCCCGTTTAGTGTACTTTAGTTATTTTCATAGTGTAATGTTACGACGGTATTCTGTTGTGGGGAAATGCAGCCGACATTCAGACTATCTTTGTTTTGCAGAAAAGAGCTGTTCGATGCATTTATAAATTAAGTCCGAGACAATCTCTCAGAGAGAAATTTAAGGAGATTAATATAATGACTTTCCCTTCTCAGTACATTTTTGAAAATCTTTTATATGCCCATAAAAACATTAAATTGTTTAAAAAATACAGTGATATCCACAATATAAATACTAGGAACAAACACAAATTTGTTGTACCTCCAACAAGGCTCAAGAGAATAGGTGGGTCATTCAGGTGTCAATGTATACGTTTTTATAATACATTTCCAAGCCACGTTCAAGATCTGAGCCCTAATAAATTGAAATCATTCATTAAACGCAAGTTGTGTCAGAAAGCTTTTTATACCGTTAAAGATTATATTGAGGACAAAAAGGATTGGGATTGAACTGCTCCAAATTTTATTTTATTTAAATTTTTGCATACTGAATGTTGACATGAATATTTACTTTGTAAGTACTTATTATATTATTTTAATTTATTGTGAATATGAAGACTATGTAGGTCATTGCTTTTTTTTTGTTTGTTTTATTTTTTCTCTCAGTTATTTTTAATCATGGTCTGGCAGTTTGAGTAATCTATGCGGCCTACCCCAATGTCCTTTCTTTGGCATTGTTCGTCGAATCGTTGAGCTCCTTAAGTTCTGAGTTGAGCTGCGCGATTACTGACAAATGCGAGCACTGACTGGACAGGTCCTCTCAATCAGGGTGGTTCTTTCCTCAAAAGACCATTTCAGACACCAATCTACATGGTCTTTACATGAAGTGACCAAGATTATGTCTGGACTTTATAAGAGACTGTGACCTCTGAGTTTGTTTCGGCAATGGGTTTTCACAATAATAACGCGTTCGTCTTTTGTGTAGCGCTCCATTTTTAATAATGGGAACAATCATAAGTGACAGCTGTAAAATTTCAGAGTAGCCACTTGCACGAAAAATAAATTACAAGAAATTTAAAAAGTGCACCCTTATTGAGACACCCTATACAAATAAATAAAATTGGAGTGTGTTTGTAATGTCAAAATAACAGGTCTTTACTAAATGCATATGAAAGTATATACTTACGGTACTTCTTACATGTGTATGTATCATTTATTTATTCTCTCTTCACAAAGCAGACTTAAATTAGTGTGTACAAAAATGTCTCAGTTGCATTCCACCTTTGTGAGAGACTGGTGCCTGATATAGGTTTTTGGGAAAAACCTGTGTTGCAGGTCACCAGGCCCCTTCCACGGCTAGAATGAGCTTTTACAGAGTTGCCGAACAAGAGACGAGGTTAAACAATGTGCTTCACAAAAATAAAAGAAGACGTTATAACCATCACCTAGGTACCTATAATTCTGCAGAAATATTTGAGTAATGTTGTGAGACGATGTGTGAGTGAGAGTTTGTCTTGTGTGAAGTGTTCGACTAATAGGAGATGAATGAGAGTAACTCAGATGAGTAGTGTGTGAGTGAAGGTGACTTTTGTGGAGTGAGTGCAACGAGATTGTATTTCAAGGAGGTGAGGAACAGCTTTGTATGTGTGGGGTTGATCAAAATCAGTTTTATTTCAGAACGGTCAAAAGATTTTCAGTTTTATGATGCTCTATGGTTTTTAAGTATTTTTTTTTATATCTTTAATACAGCTTGATCGAGTTTTTGGATATAGGTTTAGGAATTTATTAAATTTATTGTAAAGATAATAACCAAGAAAGCAATAGAATCTTTTAGGGAGTGTGGATTTGAATTTAGCCGTGGGACATACCCTATCCTTTCGTCGGTTGTCTTTGACTTATAAAAATAAATCATCAATTTTTAAAATTTTCGTGTCTGTATGACGGTCTGTTTGTTCCGGCTAATCTCCGAAACGGCTGGACCAATTTTCACTGGCAGATAGCGGATGTTATAAGGAGTAACTTAAGCTACTTTTATTTTAGAAAAATAATAATAATGAAAACCCATGAAATTGTGAATAAATAGCGCGGGCGGGTGTTACAACGCGGCGGGTCGGGGGACGAGGGAGTTCTATTAAAAAATGTGGCTGTTATTTAAGTATATTTTGTATCTTACGACTTACACGCGAACGAACTCACGGGGCACAGCTAGTTTATAATATGTATAGATATAAAATCAATCAATCTGCCTAGCCTTTTCCCAACTATGTTGGGTTCGGCTTCCAATCTAACAGGATGGAGCGAATACCAGTATTTCACATGGAGCGAAGCCTATCTGACCTCCACAACCCAGTAACTGGATAATACGTCGATACCTCCTTTGTGGTTGTCAGTCAGTCCGTAACGACTGTCAAAGAACCACGAATGACAGCCGGGACCAACGGCTTAACGTGCTTTCCAAGGCACGGAGGAGTCTAAATATGTAAAGATGGTCATTATTCCACGGACCAACCCCGGCAAGCGTAGCCTAAACTGATGGATCGACCCGTGCGGCTGTTATTAATTAGCCACGAGCTCCTCCGAAATATAAGTAATAAATATAAATAAATAATAAATATATATAAAGTGTGACTGGTAATTAGTGACCGATACTTAAACACGCGATTTTACTCATGATAACAAACAACTTTACTACGGCACCAAACCTGAATTCATGAAAAAAAAATCTGCTGTCCCATACATTCATGTTCGCATAACTCGTCAAAATGTAGGGAGCAGCTGTCTTTTTCGCGATTTCAGTTTTGGTGCCATAGAAAAAGTTATTTGTTATCATGACTACAATCATGTGTTTAAGTATCGGTCACTAATTACCAGTCACAGTAAAAAACAAAGTCCCCCGCCGCGTCTGTCTGTCTGTCTCTATGTTTGCGATGATCTCAAAAACTACTGAACGGATTTTAATGCGGTTTTCATCAGTAAATAGAGTGATTCAAGACAAAGGTTTATACATATAGTTTTCCGACATCAATGTGGGCGAAGCCGCGGGCAAAAAGCTAGTATATAATAAACAGATATAGGAGCAAGTAATACTGCATGACTATCATGGTCACACTAGTTCTTCCATCTGAGCCCTGCAAAGACTTGAAGCGTTCTATTCAGAGTGCAAAGAAATAAGCAGTCGTATTGAATGTCTGCCGATACTATTAGATAACAGTTTAAACTTACGATAATGGGTTGTTTTAGTAGTTTTTAGCGGACACTGATTGGTTGCTATATGAAAGTTCCCTTTAAAGTAAATTAAATTATCTTTAGTATTTTGGTGTTAGTAACAATAGTTCTTATGTAAATAGGTTAGTATTGCTCGTTTTCACCCTATGATTGTCCCCAGTGTCCCTGAGAGAGACAGTCCCCTTTGGCGACGATCATTTTTAGAATGCTGTTGTCACTACACTAGTACGGAGGCCGCTTCCTTTGTGCAGACAAGGAAAACATCTGTGCGAGGCCCCGCGAACAATCCCGAAGCGCTACAATGCCGCGGTAGTCCCAACACCATCCTAAAAGCATGATTAAATTGTACACACAGGACGTTGTAGGCTCGGCGCGTGTATGGCACCCACAGGCCACTTGTCTGAAGGAACGCCTTAAGAGGCCCACGAAGCATGCGTAGTTCATACAAACGAAATACCAAAATAATTTGTAATTCAAACATTTTATTAAGGTAGTGTGTATTTATTCCGATTGGATTACAGAATATCTAGGTTCCCAAACATATATTTTGAAAGGACACTCGGGTCGTCAGAAGCCCGAAAGTCTGACAACCAGTCTTACCAAAGGGTATCGTATTACCTAGTAACTGGGCTGTGGAGGTCAGATAGGCAGTCGCTCCATGTAAAATACTGATATTCAGCTGCATCCGGTTAGACTGGATGCCGACCCCAACATAGTTGGGAAAAGGCTAGGTAGATTGTTGACTGATATGAAGACGAGATATAAGGAATTTAATATTTCTACAGAAAACTTATTTTTCTCATATTTCCTGTTTAAATCAATGTTCTTATTTAATATATATTTGGGAACCTAGATATCGTGTAATCCAATCGGAATAAATACACACTACCTTTAGAATATGTTTGATTTACAAATTAATTTGGTATTTCGTTTGTATGAACTATGCATGCTCCGGGGGGGCGTCTTAAAAAGAGTTAAGTTAAGAGTTACTTTGACGTCTGCAGCACAACGAGCGAAAGTAAGGTACTTAATGTGCTTAGTACAGTTTTTAGAGTAGGTTTTTTTCATAACCTTTGCACAGAAAAACAAACACGCAGAGAGCAGCACTTAGCTGAAATTAAAACTTACGGTAAGCCTTTGTCCAGTAAATGGGACGGTAGGTAGAAAAATAGCGCATCTCTAGCTAACTAACAATTTAGATATCGGAAAATTTCTATAAACCTTTCGTAGGAGCGTCAGACCAAAAACCAATAAATCACATTTTGACTTTTTTTTATTTTATGATGCCAATTGGTTGTTCTCGTACATAATGTTCTCTATGGTTAATGTAACCTGATTGAAACTGATAAATCCGGTCTAAATCCGTCCGCGAAATAATCGATAATTACATCAATCGTACTAAACAGCGATGGCGATCGGAACAGATATCGATAAATCCCTAACATTATCCAGTTGGTTTGGTCAATAACCGATATAACCATTTTCTTTTTAGGGTTCTGTACCTTAAAAGGAAAGAACGGAACCCTTATAGGATCACTCATGTATCTGTCTGTCTGTCTGTCCGTCTGTCACAGCCAATTTTCTTCGAATCTAATGGACCGATTAAGTTGAAATTTGGTACACATATGTATTTCTGTGACCCAAACACGGATGTGTAATGTAAATTAATGAATTTTGAATATGGCAGCAAATAAGAAAATTAAAAAAAAAATGTATTTGCAAACTGTACCGTGCGATATATCAAATGAAAGGGCTTTACTCTGAGGGTCTCAAATATATTTTTTTATCATTTTAAAATAAACAATTTTAAAGTAATTTAAGAAAATAGACGAAAAGGTACCATTCCCCCCTTTATCTCCGAAACTACTGAGCTTAAAATTTTGAAAAAAATACAGAAATTAATTCTATAGCTATATATTACAGGAAAACCTATAAGAAATCTATGTTCTTAAAATAACATGGTAAATCTCTCAATATTGTGCTTACAAACTTACGTCCATAGTTAAACGAAAAAGATCCAACCCACTTTACACCTAATGTGGCTTGGATCCTTTTCGTTTAACTATGGACATTTGTAGTTGGAATGTATGGGAGAGAACATGTTTTTCAACTACAATGTTAAGTTTGTTCTTGGGATAAATTAATCCTAACTACGGAACCCTTCATTGTGCGTGGTCCGACACGCACTTGGCCGGTTTTTTTTTATAACTCAACAGGTACCACAGTCACGAATGCAGAATTTAGGTTTCCAAACAGTGATGCTAACACCAATAAATTGATAGATTTCGTTTAACTCTAAATTAGAAACTTGGCCATATTTTTACATTTTTCCACAAAAAACACAAATGTGATTTATCGGTTTTTGTTCTGACGCTCCTCAGTTAATACAATTAAAAAACTATTGTGTCTCGCGCTGCGTTCGGCATACGAAGGGTTATTTTAAAATAATCTCAAGTTTCTTGTTTATATTGAAGATTTTACCCTTACTTAAAACTGATGCAATCTTGAAGTCGTCTCCGCCGACTCGGAAATAGACGAGATAGGCTAATAATAGCCCAGGGCTTTGAATTACAGAGCAAAGTGAAGCAATGAGGCGTAAGTAACTATCTAGTCGATGGCTCCCAAGTATACTGAGTCAACTGTACTTCTAATAACTATAAAGGAATGCGATAAACATGGCTTCGTTCACATGGCTAAACTGTGATCATTTAAAGCACTTCTCTTCGTTCTGACTGAAACTGTGTTACTATCGCGGTAAAACCATGAATCAAATCGAAATAGTTGAAATCAAATGTAATACTCAATTATGTCAAAAAGTAAATAAAGTATTTAAAAAATAGTCCTAACCTGTCTTAGGCATCATCATTATGTAGAAATATCGATAGCAATCATTTTTATAAGTTTTTTTATAAACTAATTATTAAATTTTATTCGCCGGTATCGGGAGCAGGGGCCAAGCTACCGATGGTTACGGATCCAGGAACTATTATTATTATTCCATCATTTCTACATGAGTGTACAAATTTCACTTAATCGGGGGTGGTATATGTGATATTATTCTTCGGGCCGAAAGGAACCTGGGCCGAGTGGGGGCTAAGCTGAGGATTGAACCGTTTTTGATCCAACAGAATTTAGTCTTTTACATTTGTTTGCTGATAATGATTTGTTTGCTGACTAAGGTATTTAATAGTATTCGTTTTAGTATAACGTTCTTGAAGCTCCTTCTATTCTAATGTCCGAGGAGGTGAGATTATGGCTTGTTCTTGTGGATTACAAATTCTCATCACCTTTGTAGCGCCGTACAAATCTGACTACCAGTTGTCTTAGGGAAGTTGCCGTGTTATCTGAACATTGTGGGTGACGAGGACCTACTCTAGTCGCATAGTCTATATCTGACTCTTCCAAAGCTACACCATTTTTTTTTGCCATAACCCGAATAATATGTTGTTGATTTTCGATCCCGGCGCCTGTTGTTGGTTGCTTAGTTGTTCGAGTAGTTCTGTAAATGTATTGCTTATAGAGAGGTATGAGGAATAGGGTGTACACAAGTTCACTCATCCTCCATCGAAAAGGGAGGATCCTCCGACTAGATGGGTGTTGTGTCTGGTGGGCTACTGCCAGATGATTGTTTTTTTTTTTTTTGTGTATGGCATCTCGTAGTTGGCCTAGAGAGGCCGTGACTACTTAACCGGACTATCCTGTGGCTGCCTTAGGCGAACTCAAAGCCTCCAGCCATAAAGCTTACAGCATAAAACTTACAGACTAAGCGACTACAGGCTAAGGGCTCCCCCTGTGGGGAACGAACCTCGGTCGGCTTAGGGCGTCGCTGGGGGAGGACAGCAAGATGGGACTGGCTGGATCAAATTGGAGTGAGTATTATTATCAGGGGAGTTTAAAGCTACTGGCTCAGCTACGGCCAGACGATTGATGTCGGGTAAACTCTGATTGCACGATGCAGGATTTTGCGTGACGTCTGTGAGATGCGTAGTTCGCATGTTGCGATGTAGATGCCGCCACAT
This sequence comes from Dicycla oo, assembly GCA_948252095.1. Taxonomy (NCBI): domain Eukaryota; kingdom Metazoa; phylum Arthropoda; class Insecta; order Lepidoptera; family Noctuidae; genus Dicycla; species Dicycla oo. The sequence continues at coordinate 33,597,694 of OX411711.1, forward strand.
CACTCTCCTTCGGAGACCGGAGGTCGATAGTAGGCTGAGCCGTGTATCCCGTGTAGGCCAGTTGAAGTTCCTTTGAGTCGGAACCGGGTGCCGCATAGTTCACGGTGAGTCGGTCTGCAGTGATTCCCCAGTGAGTCGGGGTGGCGCTGCGTTGTGCTCCAGTGAGTCGGATGTTGTACGGCGCTGGGTTGAAGCTGACTGCTGGCGTCAACCAGGAGAGGGTTAAAGGGCTCTGCTTGTTGATCGGCCGAAAGTGCAGTGTGCTCTGCCAAGGTTGTTGATGATGAGGCTGAGGGTGATGACTGGTGGTCAGGATACCCGTTGGATGCTGGCTGGCTGTGTGACTCGCTGCTCAAAAGCTTCAGGAAGATGATGATGACACGCTGAACTAGCTGCTCAAAACACAAACAAAGTTATGGAATAAGGAACAATCAAGCACATGAAACGTTAGCAAGCGTTAGGCGTTTAATCAAACACCGGGTAGAAAGCGATTAATGTGCTTAAAGCTAACTCAGGCGTCGATGTACGACGTGCTCAATGTCGTGTGCGTAGCTCATGTTATTAACGCATGTGTCATCTTTATGTAGAATCATCCTTTATGTCGATGACATAATCTTGTTTTCAAACAACAAACAGGAAAAAATTAAGATTAACCCGTCGAACGTTATACCTACGCGATTACTATCGAGTTATGGACCTACGGCCGGTGGACATTCGACGGGTTAAAGAGAAGCTCATAACTCAGTTCGAGATGAACGACCTAGGGCCAGTTCATTACATTCTTGGCATGAAACTATTCAGAAGGATTGGCAAGTTGAATTTGGATCAGTCTATTTATATCCAAAGAGTATTAGAGCGTTTACAGATTGTAAACTAGCGTGCGCTGCTAGGGAATCTGGCCTGAAGCTTGTAAAAATAGATTGTGAAGAAAATAATTATCCGTATAAAGAATTGGTTGGATGTTCGTTGCAGTACGCACACGGCCAGATATTGCTCACGCAGTCAGCATACACAGTCAGTTCAATGATTGTCATGCTGAATCACACTGGAACGCAGCAAAACGGGTGCTTCGATACCTGAAAGTACAGTTAATCATTGTCTTACTTGTGAAATGAGTAGAATGGCTGGCAGTGCCTACGTTGACGCAGATTGGGACGCCAATGAGAGAGATCGGAGATCATTCACTGGGTTTGTCTTTAAAATAGATAAATACACAATATCATGGGAAAGTAGCAAACAAAAAACAGTCGCTCTTTGCAGCATTGAGGCGGAGTATATGGCCTTCCCTGATGCATGTAAAGAGGCTTTGTTTATCAGAACTTTCTTGTATGAATGTGATAGAAACTGGATTTAGAACTACCTTTACAGGTATTGATATCCACTTAATTAGCAAGCTTTGTGTGTCAGGAAGGTTATTAGTTAATTACTGAATATATAGGGAAAAGATTTTATGAACAAAAGCACAGAAAACAAGACTAGGCATTTATTATTTCAATTAGGCTTGTCAATAATTATTTATCTTTAAGAGAAAGCTAGTGGTCCGTTCCAAAACTAGGTCGAACTAGAAGGAACGACAAGGAAACTCCATGAAAACTTGTTATTAAAGTATTTTATCAATACTTACATCAGCTTTAGGAACATTTGTTAGGTAAGTATCACATTAGGAAAACGGAAATGGACAGAACATGAATATTCCCTAATTCGATTTAACACATGAGCAATATTAGCCATATTAGTTATATGCTCATGTTTGATGTTCATGTTTGATTATTGCTCATAACAATAATCAAGATATAATATCAATTAACTTACAAGAACATTGTAGTTAGTCAATCTTTCACAAGAAGTGATCTGATCTGATGATCATATTGCAATCCATTTTACAATATAGGCAGAACTTCGGCTATGCAGCGTGATTTATTTTTACATTACATAGGCTTTTAGCAACTTAATGCTATGGACATGGGACACCACTCAGGATCTGTCTGTCCCGTCTAACAGTTGTAACCAAAAGTACTTGGATCATTTGGCCAGAGCTCTCCGCGTACCAGCTCTCAGTGGCCTGATTACCAGCCAGAGTTTCCACTTTAGTGTACTATCTTCTTGTGGTCGTGGACCTCCATAGTAGCTTTATAGTATAGTAGCTTTATATATTACGGCAGACATCAGAAGGTCTTTACCGTTGGACAAGAATCCCACCAATTGGTGGAAATCCCGTCAGTTACAGTTTTCAATAATACTCGTAGGTACCTCAAAAATACCCTACCCTGTCTATTTTTCCGCAATTTTTGACTAATCATAAATCATACATAATTGAAATTATGTACGAGTATGACCATTAATTAAAGAACTTCTAACATAGGTTATAATTAACAAATCTTATGTAGTGGGACTATTTTAAAACTTAATCACATAGTTTAGCAATATAGCTATTATTTGTTTATAATCTATAAGTAAGATCTGACAAGATATTAGTATCTACCAATCACAGGTCATCATACAGAGTGGCGATTAGGTTATCACATTAATTGAAACTACATATTCAGCACATGACTGTGGTCCCCTGCGTTGAAATTTTTTGCCGGTTATTATAAAAAAAAATGCTATTCATTTTGAGCACGTAGGTGTTGCACTTTTGTAGGAAACAACAGTTTATTTTATAATAACCAACGAAAAATTTCAACGCAGTGGGTTCCAGAATCATGTACTGAATACGTGGTTTCAATTAATGTGATAACCTCATCGCCACTTTGTATAGTTTTGGCTCTTACAATCGATTAGGAATAACTTGGTACATAGAAATCGCAATGTAAAATCGTGAGAAACATTATTAGTATCATATTAATCACTTAAAACATTTACTGTATTACTTAGATAATAAGCATTAAATTGATTATCAATAGCCACTAATCATGTCTATTGTTTGATATCTCTAGAATCGTTGTTTGTAAAAAAAGCCTTTTGTCACTATAAAAACAATTAATATAAAATGAAATATCAATTATAAAATGCAAATAACATATTCTTGAAATTACAACATTTCTATTCGCAAAACATTAATTTACGTTTAATAAAATGTTAATGAAATGGAACATTTGCAAACGTCAATGTCATCTTTCATTCTGATCTGACAGCTGACGTTTTTATTAGGATCTAGATGATGTTCATCAATACAATCAATTAAATAATTATGAACAATCTAACAAATGCTTAGGTACAAGTTGTAAAGTTTCTATGTAAAACGAGAGTCAATCGATACAAAAACTTTGTGTTAATCCTGTGTATCACGCTAGAACTAAGCTTATCGATGTACGACGTCATTTCATTCGAGGAATTATTGTAAACAAAGGTATTATTGATTTAAATGATTTGTCTGCCAATCAAATGACGGCTGATGTTTTGACTAAACCTTTAACTAAAGAGAAATCTAAAAAAAAAGAATCAGCTTGGTTTAACAGAGATAATTTAAATACAATTCCTAATTTATTTAACACTCTTTGTTAGCTAGACGAGAACAACCGGAGATAATGTGTCAGATTGTTTCTCCCGGACAGTGGCATGCCCGACAGATGTCAACAGTACCGTCCTTCTCAATAAATCTCCGGTAATTGTTCATCATGATAACATCATCCATAATTGCACAGAAAAACCTTCGGTTCCCCAAAGAGGACATCAGAACGCAGCCAGGCTACGGACGCTAGTAGATCTACATCGGGTCCATGCAGGGTCCGGAAAAAGCGTCCGTGAAGCTCCTTACTCTGCCATACCTCCCTGCAATCGTTAGTGTCCAGCACTATAAGCTTCCACCAGTTCTCTTTAGCCAAGGACAGCGGGGCGAGGCCCTTGTCTACCGCGACCACATCTCGACGCATCCCCTTGTCTGCTTCTAGGAAATATTCCCTGAGACTGCATATCTCATGATTGTGGATGGTCTTAGCGTTTAAAAAGCCTCGACCTCCATACATACTTTTGAGGTATATACAGTCTTATTACCGATGACCGTCGTTGATGCATCTGATATGCAATCAGCAGCTTACGGGCCCTCCTATCCAAGGCGTCGAGTTCGGTCTGAGTCCATTTGAGTATGCCGAAATAGTACATCAGAACCGGCATAAACCAATCGTTGAAGGCGCGCACCTTGTTTCCGCCTGATAGAAGACTATTAAATACTTTCTTCAGGCGGCCAAAGAAGCGCTCCTGACATACCCAGATTAGACAGACAGATACATTAGATTAGACATAGACATTACGTTTTGGATGTGGAGAGGGCTCTAAGATTTATGGAATCCGAGAGTTAGGTTCCCACGGATTCCACAATCTCCCCTCGCTTTACATGCATGACGCACATTTGTCTACAGCAAATTCCATCCTGATGGCGCTACTGAAAGTTTCAGTTACTTTAAGTAGCTCCGTCAGTTGCAAATTGTTGGTGGCAAAGAGTTTTAGGTCATTCGCTCTTCTACATGGATATGTAGAAGAGGTGAGCCTCTATGAGTACCTTTCATCTCTCTGGAAGGTACCATTCTGAGTGTATCGGTCTACTCGCCGCTAATACCTACGAATACGGTTTGCCCATGCTCATACTTTCTGCTCCAGGAAGTCGATCCGCTCTGTGACACGAGACAATATAGTCCTGAGCGCTGACATCAGTCCCTGAGAATGCCCGCCTCACAAAGCGCATCCGTCTAGGGCGAGTATTGCCCGTTATTATTTTAGTGTCTTTGATATATCTCGAGAACCTGGGGTCCCGGACCTTTAGTACGAGTAGGCGTACGAGAGGCCGAAGCCAAGTCGCAGAGGATCGTTAGACGTTTTTAATGAAATGGGGCACCAACCGATGATTATTCTTGTACGCACTATGTAAGTGCACCCAAGGACAACCTCCGGTTGGTGTAGGATTATTGCAGGATATGGAAACAAAGATATTGGAGTATGTGTTTGGGTTTCTAAAGCGGACTGGTTACCTAGAGCTATGAAAGGAGTATGGCCCCTGCCTGATCAATGTTTTATTATACATGAAAAAATGGCAAGAAATGGCGTTCGCCCTCAATAATGGGCCCCAAAAACTGTCGCTAGCGCTTGGTGACGTAGCGACAAGAGGGCAACATAGCCTGAGGTGCTTGAAGACTGGAGAGGTATTCCACGACTAGCAGGACAATTCCAGAGCCCAGAAGATGGTCAAGATCTCTACCAGCACTTATTGGAATACTTCCTTCCTCCGAGCACGTTTGCTCTTGCGAATCTGCACTCCAACCGGCCAATAAAGGCAAGAATGAGATGGGAGCTATGTTCGTCGTCAGTGTTCACTCCAGCCGGTCAATAAACCCGCCAGGGTTGCGGGTTGTTCGAAAGAGTTACCGTGGCCCTGGCACAGGCAACTGAAGGAACACGGGTGGGTTTTAGTCAGTAGAAGTCTGCCCTCCCACTCCACCCAGAGCGGGAGAAGTTATTTGATGATTTACCATCTAAAAAAAGAGCCGGTTAATAAAGGCAAGCCAGAGATGAGAAACAAAACTCGGGAGGGTCCGGTCCGTGGGACCGCTACTGCCCAACAGCTTGGCACATGCTGCCCTGCGGGTTTATGCATCTCTCTTGGTCTGGCTGCTCACCCTAGACCTATTTCGGCAAAATAAACTCTACCTGCACAGACCTAGAGTTCAGGAGCACGCAAGCCCCACCACGACGTCAACGTAGAGATATGGTGGTGGGGTTATTATTATTATTATTTATTTTGTTTTGACATTTCTCGGGACCCTGGGGGGTCCCGGACCTTTGGAAGGCGTACGATGAGCCGAAGCCAACTCGCAGAAGCCCCTTGGATTTTTAAATGATGAGGAGGCACAAACCGACGAATATCCCTGTATGCACTATGCAAATGCACCCAAGGATAACCCCCGGTTGGTGCAGGACTATTGCTGTACGTGGATACAAAACATCTGCGCTATGGATTTGGGTGGCTAAAGTGGATTGGGTAACTTGAACTATGGAAGAACTATGTCCCCTGCCTGACCAATGTTATATATTATACACGGATAAAATGGCAGGGGGTGACTTGCACACTCAATAATGGGCCCCCGGAAACGGCCGCTAGCACATAGTGACATAGCAACAAGGGGGCAACACTTCCTGAGATGCTTGAGGAGTGGAGAGGTATTCCACGGCTATCAGGACAATCCCGGAAGTACGGTCAAGATCCCTACCAGCACCTTACTGGAATACTTCCTTCCTCCGAGCACGTTTGCTCTTGCGAATCTCCACTCAAGCCGGCCAATAAAGGCAAGAAAGAGGTGGGAGCTCTGTTCCTCGTCAGTGTTCACTCCAGCCGGCCAATAAAGGCAAGCCAGAGATGAGGACAAGATTTCTCCCGGGAGATAGGGTCCATGGGGTCGCTACTGCCCAACAGCTCGCCACATGCTGCCCTGCGGGTTTTTGTATCTCTCTTGGTCTGGCTCCTCATCCTAGACCCGTTCTGGCAAACTTTACCGGCACAGACTTAAAGTTTGGAGCACGCAAGCCCCACCCCGACGTCAACGTAGAGATACAGCGGTGGGGCTTATTATTATTATTATTGTGTGTTATTAATATTTTAAGTCTGTTAGCTTATATAATAATGTGTTTATGTTTTTGCCGTTTAATGTTAAAAAATAAATATATGTATTATGTAAATATTATATTCCGTAATAGTTTTCCTGTTTGTCACAATAGATAGCTTCTATTATGTCAGCTCCTAGGTACTACATTGGTTTTGTAGCGTTTAGTTACACTACAATACTTTTGTTCCATTGACTATTTCAGAAGCAACACTAGTCTAGTTCGTATTGCCTGAAAGTCTTCCTGAAAGTGCTTTGCGCTAAGTTGTTCACAAATAAATTTTATGTTTTCAAAATAATAAATAAGTGAACCAAGAAATCTGTTGAAGTGGTATTCGCTATGTCTGACAACGACACTAACATATATGACTCAGAATGTGATGGTGTTCACGATTTAGAATTAAAATCAAAAGTCGAGAAAATTGTACGAAGCAGTCTGTTGGCGCTGACACTGGTTTCGTTGGTGTACGGTGTGACGTCATGGTGCCTCATAAAGAAGTTCCGTAGTTATAGAAACTATGTGTTTCTGAGTGCAGTTTTAACAAACTTTCTCGAAGTTACAGTAATGCGAATCGTTATACCATACGGTATCACGATTATGGCACGAATTCATAATGCGTGGGCTCGAAGGTTTTTTATGTATCTAATTGTTTACTTATCATCAGCAAAGAACCACTGGTTGTTAGTCATATGTCATTTGCTTTATGTAGACGTTGTGAAAGTATTTGGTGATCATATTACAAGAAGATATTTAAAGAGTGCCCTGTTTGCCTGGGGTGTATCTTTTGTAACAACGAGCATTTTGTTCTCTATTCTTTATTATGTATCTGGTATGGTGCTATGCAATAGACCTGTTAATTTAATTCTAGTATTCACCAGGGGCAGTTCAATTTTAGCGTTGATAGGCAACTGTTGTTTATACATCATTATTATAAATTCAATTTGTCGCAGTTTCAACACGAGCGCAAATACAGCTAGTACCATCTGGCGTCGCTTGTACATCGCAACTCTGATATTTATATTGAGCGACGTCATTATGTTGTTTGAATTTGTTTTGAGTTTATTTGAAAAAGTTTATTTTAGCCCAATAATTCAAATTATAGATATTGTTTTAATGAACTTTAATGCATTTGTATTATCCATTTTTTTTATTGTTGTAAAGCGTAACCGAGAATTATGGTATGAATTTTATGTAAATAAATATAAACAAAGGTCGTTAGCAGCGAGGCATAAGACTCACGACAACCACATGCATAACAGATATAATTGTAATCCTGCTGATTGCAGACCGGCAGTTCTTGATGTATAATTGTTAAAATTATTTCATTAAGGTGATATACATATAAAAGGCGAACTGGGCGGGAATAAGAAAGTGACAGAGTCAATTATTTCCACATGCGAAAAAAGAGAGCGCAACAGTGCGCTGGAACCAAAATAAAAGCGCCAAACCAAATAAATATTGTTTAAAAATAGATTAAGCTATCTATCAAACATGTTTTCAGCCAGAGTTTTCAATTACCGAATACGCACATTTTGTAGAAACTATAGCAGCGTATGTAAAATATAAGAAAGTAGAGGTCTTTTCGGAATTAAATTCTATAGAGGAATTTTAACCGAACTGCATTTTTCTTAAGTCCGAATATTAATCAAACAGTCATACAACATTTATATCCAAAAATTAAATCCATACATTCTGTAATAGTTAAAATAAATGGTTAAAAAAAATACCCCGGATTTATTTGGTGGTTGATTAACAATTCTAGTAATCAATGTTTTTTAAATGTTAATATACCTACATTGAATACTAAACCCGGTGTTCTATAGATACCTATACGTACATTGTATTAAATGTAGCATATTGTTTGATTAACCATTTTGGTTATGTAATTAACCTTTTCGCCGCCAACGTACACAAAACGCAATGCCTCGCCGAGCGCCAAGCTATAAATGTATAACTAAATATACAGTAAACAGTAGTGATGGGGATATCGTCATATCGATGAATAAGATTTGTACGCGTAAAGTTAAGATTTAAAGTTGATTTTACGAATATAAATAAAAACTGATTAAATATTTCCAGATTTGTTTTATTTCACAGTATCCTTAATAAGAAAAAACAGTATAATTTATGAGTATCAAAGAAACTAATACATAACTCAATTAGAACTATAAGGAATGGGGTACATCTCTATTTGTTTCATGATCTCATTCTTTAACCTTTTCACCGCCAAGCACTTCTATAGAAGTTCGGGATTTTCGTGCCACCAGCGCCACAACTTCTATAGAAGTTGTTCATTTTAATTATCTTATTAAAATAAATTTACTGTGATTAAAAGCTTTGTTTCGTTTTATTATTTAAGATAGCACTGTCTACTACCCTGTTTTTTTATTTTTCTACACAAAATAAGCTCTAGTTTGTCCTAAAATCGGCAAAAACAGAAACTCCGAATTTTGTTACTTTCCTCAGAACGCCAATCACTTCATATCAAGTTGGCCAGTGATGTGCCGTGAAAGGTTGATTTCACCATTGAAATATTTATAAATACAGAAAGTTACGAATATCGAAAACATTTTGAGGTCAATAAAATATGAACTTAGTTATCTACTTCGTTACAAAGGATAGTAGATGAATTTCGACCTTCAGGTAGATGCCGATACGTAATTATAAAGTTGTTACGAATTCTTGTCGATAGTTATTTTCCCATCTCTACAAAACAATTGGTCGTCTATGCCCCTGTGCGCCACCGAGTGCCACGAACTACTATAGAAGTTGGCCAGTGACGTCATAGAGGTCACTTTGGCATAGTGCAGCACAAAATCGGATTCGCGCGCACGCATCTTTCTTTCTTTCACTTGCAAATAGAAAAATGAGTGAGGAACTTGATTCGGACGAACTTCTGAAAATTTTGCAAGGTGTGGAATCGGACTCGGAGTATTTTGTGGAGAATATTGAACCAGAAGATAATTCTGAGGTATGTCTAACTGGATGATAATAATAATGTTTATTCATCAAAGAGTAGGAATTCAATAAGTATGTAAAATGTTCGGTGAACCCAGTATCTCCAGATGCACTGTAATTACAGTAGATTTAGGTACTGTTTTTGTACTCTATACACTATTATGGTGAATACAGTGTATGAAAGCACTGTAATTTTAACTTTTTTAGAAATTCTTTTCAAAAAAAAAAGGAAACCTAATTGCAATTCGTATAAAAATCATTTAAATGGATGAAACGTAACGTTATATTGTAGATATTATGATTTATGTACCTATTCTGTGCTTATATCTACTTGGTCATATTATTATGCGGAAAGGGGAATTACCTAGCAAACTGTGTCGCTATTTCTTAGTGAAATTATGTAGTTAGATTTTAGTTTCGTGTATGGGTTTCAATTTGAGGCGTTTACTTTTAGTTAGGTTATTATGCTTATGACTTCATCATGTTTGTTTAGTTTTGTTGCGCTCACAGGTTCACTGTGCTCGTAGGGATAAACCGAAAACTATTTCGGAAAGTGATGAAGGCGGTGGTCTATCGACATCAAAAATAATGAAGAAAAGACAATAAGCATTTAATAGTTAAAAATACTTAAAATTTGATAAAGTTCCTAGTTACTGTAAAATATACTGTAGTTTAGGACATTATAATTTTACTTTCCCAATCTGGAGACACTGGGTAAACCATATACCTAATAAGTGTTATAAGTTGGAAATCATCTAATGACTTCTCCCACTTGGGTGGAGCGAAAGGGCGTGTCAGATTTTTTGGTAATATAATTACTGTGGAATATACTTGTTATTATTTTATCATACACGACAGCGTTCTGTTTCAACGTAGAACTAAGTATCGATTAATAGTTCAGTAACTATCCATTTAAGTTTTTCATTTAACGCATCACAGTAAGGCTGAAAATAGAGTATTTTCACATATTTTATTTTTATAGAAAAGCATAACATTTGCCAAAAATAAAGTAGTAAGTGTCACTATAAAGTATGGTTGGCAACCCTAGTTCCACACGCGCCTCAAAGAGATTTCAGCAATATTGCCTGGGCTTGTTAGATACGCTGCGTCACTTGTATTCGCGTCACTAGAAAAACTTTAGCTGGTTTAATGGCAGCCCCGACGGATATTCCTCGGTACCATTTCGTTACATAATAATTGGGTTAAGTCGGGGGTTTTGAGTTATTTTATTCTTTTTCAATTAGATTTTAACCGTCGTGGGTTTTTTCAAAAATTTTAATTTTGATTAATTTTATTTCTGACTTTTTAGAGAGCATATACGAATTGTAATTGCTGATGAAAACCACATTTAAATCGGACAATTCGTTTTAATATTATTGCAATATTATTTTGCACTAATATTGTAGCGCCCTCTAGCGAGTTGCAGACGTAATTTTTATTATTTGGGAACATGCATTAAGCTACCACGTACACATTGCTGAAAACAGAATTGTTTTTATTATTATTATTATTTTTAAAAACGTGTAGGATTTACTCCTGTATCGTGTATCTGTATTATAATCGGACATTTCGTTTTGATTATATTGCAACATTGTTTTGCACTAATATTGTGGCGCCCCCTAGTGAGTTATAGCCATGGCACCTGTCTAAGAACATGGACTCATCAAACACAAACCTGTTATTGAAAACCGCATCAAAATCGGATCATTAGTTTAGAAGATAGGTGGGAACATTACTTTGCACAAACACACACACAAACATCTCTCAACCTAAACGCATATACCTGCTCCGTTCCGTCGTGGGTAAATAGAGAAACGCAATCTGTGCGCGGGGTCCCCCGCGCGCAGATGGGTAAACGCTAATACCGATACATGAATTAAGAAAAGAACAGAAACAACACTATGTAAGTGTGTGTGTCTTTGTATGCATGTGTAATGTATCTACTATCGACATTAAAGTTCAAGAACTCAATTTTTCAAATGCTGTTTTTGATTTAAAATTTAAAAACAATGCTTTGATAAGTACACGGCTACAAGCGTGATAGAATTTAAATATATAGGTACTTACTTTCCATTTCAAAAAACACTTTAAAAACAATTCAAAATTCTGCTACTTAGATACCTACGGTAAAAAAACGTTGACTGAAGTTATTAAAAAAACACAGGAATAAACAAAAATAGAAGAAAGAAAGACCATAGACCCCATCCCTGATCAGAATCGAATTCAACGTGCCCTCAGTGCCAATGACCAACTTCTATAGTAGTTCGTGGCACTCGGTGGCGCACAGGGGCATAGACGACCAATTGTTTTGTAGAGATGGGAAAATAACTATCGACAAGAATTAGTAACAACTTTATAATTACGTATCGGCATCTACCTGAAGGTCGAAATTCATCTACTATCCTTTGTAATGAAGTAGATAACTAAGTTCATATTTTATTGACCTCAAAATGTTTTCGATATTCGTAACTTTCTGTATTTATAAATATTTCAATGGTGAAATCAACCTTTCACGGCACATCACTGGCCAACTTGATATGAAGTGATTGGCGTTCTGAGGAAAGTAACAAAATTCGGAGTTTCTGTTTTTGCCGATTTTAGGACAAACTAGGGCTTATTTTGTGTAGAAAAATAAAAAACAGGGTAGTAGACAGTGCTATCTTAAATAATAAAATGAAACAAAGCTTTTAATCACAGTAAATTTATTTTAATAAGATAATTAAAATGAACAACTTCTATAGAAGTTGTGGCGCTGGTGGCACGAAAATCCCGAACTTCTATAGAAGTGCTTGGCGGTGAAAAGGTTAATGCAACCTCTGTAACTGCGTATATAAATAAGTATCTTAGAAATAAAATAGATTTAGGTGCCAACATAAAAAATATGTTGGCACCTAAATCTTTATGTATTTAATAATTCACAACCTTCCTAGTTCGCATCGGGTATTCAAGAGAAGAATGGAGTTACAATCTGTCAGTAAATAAGTAGGTATTACGGCCAGGGAACTTAATAATAATAACCCCTTTTTTTCCTTTGTGGGTAGACATAGCAATAACATCAATTTTTTGTGTGCTCTTGAAAAATATATTTTTAAAATAGTAATTTATATTTATTAATGAAATAAATCAGTTCATTTTAAATTAGACCCCCCCACACTCGCTATCCATTGTTATCAAGTCTGTAGCACTTGTACCTGGTTCACTTTGCACTGCAAAAACATGGACACTAAACTTGCTGCCAGCTTGGAGGACCTCGAGCGGTTGTTTGGCTCCCGGATGCAGCAATATGAGGAAAAATTGCAGCAGGCTATCACTGGTACCGCATCAGCTCCACCAGATATTGCATCCATCGCGCGTGAGTTCTCTGAGTTTAAGCTGTTCGTCTGTCAAGCACTCTCTAATTTAAAAACCCAAATGGTGCTGCTTGCTGCTGGGTTTGATAGGCATGAAACCATCATGCGAAGAAAGGTCCTGCTGTTCCATGGTGTTCCAGAGAAGGATAATGAAAAGTTACTCGATGTGGTTCACAACATCATATCCAACCAAATTAGATTGACGGAGGTTTGTAGTGACAATAATATTATTCATGTATGTCATAGACTCGGATTCTCACAGCAGAAGGCCTGGCCCATACTAGTACGATTCTTCAAAATGGAGCACCGGCAACTTGTATGGGATAGCAAGAAAGCTCTCAAGGGTACCGGGATCACCATCTCCGAGTTCTTAACGCAAGTTCGGCATCGTGTGTTTGCAGCTGCTCGTAAGCATTTCGGTATGCCCAATTGCTGGTCCATGGAAGGCAAGATTGTTGTTATTTGCCCAGACAAATCCCGTCAGAAGATCGAAACGGCAGGCGAGCTTCACGATCTGATGGCCAAATTCCCGTCTTGTTCAGTCGACACCGAGGATTCTGCGCAGTCCGAAGAACCTGGATCTCCTAAAGTCGCAACCTCGGCAACTCCCGCTAAGAGAACAAGGAAGATGCGTCTGCGCAAGTGACACATTTGTTGTTTATGTTTTGTCAGTCCATTTACTTCACTACTTCTCAACTTGGCCGCTTTACATGTTCACAATCATTGTACCGGTAGTTAAATAAGTAATTTTTATTTGTCTCACCGCTAATAAATTTACTTTTATTTTTATTTTTGCCGGGTACATAAATTAATGTATTACGTTCTAATGGTTTTGTTTTTTTTTTTTTTTTTTTTTTTTTTTTCCTTTTGGCAATTGAGCCGGTGTCGACTATTCTGCCAGCGTCACGTTTAGTCGGCGGTCCGTCGGCTTTGCACTTCGTGGTAGATCTACAGATGTTAGTCGCTAAAAACGAGGACACAGGTTAGTACAACATAAATAATCTAAATTACAATATTATATATAAAATAAACAGTAGGTACTAAAAATACAATACATATTTAAGTATATAATTATTACGCACCAGCTACAATTTAATATGGTTGTCGTTTATAAAAGTAGTTAAAATTTTAATAATTTTGGGAGAGAAGTGTGATAAAAGGGAATGGAAGTTAGTTGGGAGAGGAATGTTGCATTTGGAAATTTTTTGATACAGGTCGAAGGATTTGGTATTCAAGGAGCAGGAAAAAAAAATATGATCTAAAGTACCTTCCGCAAGACCGCATTCGCACAGGGAACTGTCTCTAATATGGATCTTATTCAAAAACACTGGGCTACAACAATGTCCAAGTCGTAATCTGCAAAGTGATGAAACAGCTCTTTTGGACAGTTTTGGATATTTAAAAAACCAAGGTTTCCGCTGGATGTCTTGCTGTATAGCTGCGTAGTAGACGCCCTTAGCTTTTGAGGTCTTATACCACGTTTTTGACCACGAATCGAACAATTTGGGCTTGGCACCATTTCGCAAATCGTAGTTATGAGCTACGTAGTGCTTTCGATCAGCCGGATTAGATGTGGCATACTTTGCTAACGAATCAGCGCACTCATTGCCGACAATACCCGAGTGACCGGGGATCCAGGCTATCTCGATGTCCAAGCCGTTTTGGGAACATTCAAATAACAAGCTCTTAATTTCTACAACGATTTGGCTATGGATTTTACTATGGAGTTGATTTTGTTTTAAGGCCTGAATACTACTACGTGAATCTGAAAAAATTACTGCTTTTGTTATTTGATGTGATTTGATATAGTGTATAGCTTCTAAAATACCAATACACTCTCCTGTAAAAACTGATGCTTCCGGTGGACATTGAAAAAGTAAGGCAATTTTTGAATTTTGAAAATATACTGCTACTCCTGTACGATCTGTTGGTGATAATTTTGATGCATCAGTAAAGAAAAAATTCCATCCTTCCCAGTAACGTTTGACGGCTAACTCAAAGTCGCGTCTTGCGTTTTGGGAATTCTTTGATATACCTAATCCCAAAACGGCTTTTGGTTCGAAGTAAATCGTTTCATATGCGGCGGAAAAGACTGGGAGAATTGGATATCGATAAATAGGCGAAGAGAGGTGTTTAAGCTCTCTGTACCTATTCATCAATAGGGGAACTGATCTATTGTTCCAATAAGAAGAATTATTGAAGGAAAGGTCGATTTGCTCTAAAATTGGTGTTAAAGGATGGGATGAAAGGGAGAATACTTTAGACAGGAAGCGATCTGCCAAATACTGTCTTCTCAGATATAAGGGTGGTTCTGCACATTCAACTTGAAGCGCATTTATGGGAGAGGATTTCATGGCTCCAATAACGATTCTCAGGCACTTGGCCTGGACGCCGTCTAATTTCTTGAGCGCTTCTTTGTTGCAAGGCTCTATAAGGAAGCAACAGTAGTCTAATGCGCTCCTGGTCAACGCATTATAGACCAGTTTGAGGGTGTAGGGGTGAGCTCCCCACCACACCCCGGCCAATGACTTAAGGACCGATACAGAGCGTTCGCATTTTTTGACCGTGTTGTTAATATGGTGAACTCCAGACAGTTTTGAGTCCAGCGTTACTCCCAGAAACCTAGCCTTATCCTTGACTGGAATTATTTGTCCATCAATGTTTATATCTACTTGGGGAACAGAACGCTTGCGGGTAAAGATGACTGCTGTACTCTTTGGTGCACTTAGAGATAACCCGTGGTCAAGGAGCCATTGGTTTAGTGAAGACAGAGAGACATTCATCGATAGAGCGGCATCCTGAATGGAATTGCCAGTGACCAGTAGCGCAATATCGTCAGCATACTGAAGGATTTTGCAGTCAAAATTTAGAGATGAGGACAAATTCGCTGTATATATGTTGTATAATGGGGGACTAAGAACCGATCCTTGAGGTAACCCTCTCCATACTGTTCTTTGTTCAGAGTCGGCCCCAGGGATTCTTAGTTGTATGACGCGATTGGTAAAAATGTTGCCAATGATTCGACAGATCCTAGCCGGGATTCTCAGCTCGCGCAGCTTTTGCCTGAGAACAGGGAGGAGGACCGAATCATAAGCTGCTGATATGTCCAGGAAGATGGCCACCACAGACTCATTCCTGCTGAGGGCCAGCCGGACCGCTGAAGTGAGGATACCTACACTATCAGCAGTGCCCAGACCTTTCCTGAAACCGAACTGAGTCGTCGGAAGCAGCCTCCCGTTCTCCACCAACCACTCTAAACGATTCTTTACTAAATGTTCTAATAGTTTAATTAGTATGGACGATAAAGCAATAGGTCTATATGAGCAATGATCATTAGGGTCTTTGCCAGGTTTTAAAATCGGAATGACAACTTGAACCTTCCACTCTGTGGGAATATATCCGGAAGTGAAGCAAAAATTAGCCAAGTCCAGGTAGTATTGGTGGGTTTTTGGGCCAGCTTTAGCAATAAAAGAGTAAGGGAATCCATCCACCCCTGGTGCGGAGTCCTTAACACGGGATAGCACAGTTTTTAATTCCTCCAAGCTGAATGGCCCGTTCATTGGATCGTTAGTGTTGTCCACCTCATTGTTGCCAACACAACTGTCCTCTATACCTGGAACATACGCTGGAGCAATTTTGGAGAAAAACTGGTACCCCAGTTCTTCTGAGAGGTTGTTCGAGGAGGCAGGTGCTAAACTACTCCTGAAACGTTTTATTTTCCGCCATACTACCGAAACCGGAGTGGATGGACTCAGAGAGCTGCAATACTTTGACCAACCTTCTCGTTTCTTCTTTTTAAGTACTTTCCTGGATTTAGCTAATATTTGCTTGAAAGCGATGAGGTTATCCAGGTTCATATCACAGTTAACAGTCTCTTCAGCCTCATTCCTGGCCCTGACCATGTCAGTGCATTCCCTATCCCACCATGGCGGAGAAGGAATTTTATCAGATTGGGGTTTTTTGGAAGGAAAGCAATCATCTGCTGTAGAAGAGATGGCGGAGGAAAAGGACAAAAAACATTCCTGGGCATTATTCTCGTTGACTTTTGGAAGGGAATTTACTCTTAGATCTAAAATCTTTGAATATAAATCCCAATCAACTGAGTTTAGCCTATATTTTAAGAGGGGACGGCAGACTTTATTGGGAATATTTTTATACGGGAATTCAATCATGATGGGGTAGTGATCACTTCCAAAAGTCATGTCCAAGCGACGCCAGATGAGGAGGCTAGATATATTGGATGAGCAGAACGTCAAGTCAACACAACTATTACTCTGCCCTGGTGCAGATCGGCGTGTGGCACTGCCATCGTTAATGACACAAAGATCAAGATCATCCAATATATCCAGCAAGCCTATGCCAAAGTTATCACAAGTATCTGATCCCCAACGATAATGGTGACAATTAAAATCACCCATAATGAGTATTGGACCTTTAACACTGCTTAACAGATTACTAATTACCGAAAGATGTTCGAGTTGTGGGTGCGCAATATAAAAAGAAAAAATATTTATATCCTCAGCCTTAACAGCAACAACATTTATGTTATCGCCAACAGAGGGTAGAGGAATTGGGGAAAAAGATACTTTGCTATTGATGAGCAAAGCACTCCCCCCATATCCATCAGGTCTGTCACTACGTACATTACCAAAGCACGGCATCCTGAAATTGCTTTCAGGTAAAAGCCATGTCTCAGCAATGCCGCAGATTGATGGTTTATACTTATTAATTAAAAAGGAAAGATCAGGCTTCCTGGGAGTAATACTCCTCAAGTTCCATTGAAGGAATGTCAGAGGATGGAGCATTGTGAATATAGTTCAAGATCGAGGTCAATTTTAAAGCAACGTGGTCAGGTATCGATTGAGTTGAATTTGTGAGAACAGTCATTAACATGTTTGTAATTAATTCTAAAATATTCTTCGAGTTGTCCTCCTGTCTGTAGTTCATTGGCTCGGCGGCGGCTTCTGTTGGGAAGGCGCAGCCATTTTTGGAGGGGGAAAAAGAGTAATTTTGTGTAAGCGCTTGATGAGCTTGCTTATTATAGCTAGGAGAAATTGGGGTACGGGGTTTAGGGTTAAGGAAGACCGTTTTACGGTATGACCTTTGGGTAGTAGGTATTGGGCTCGAGGACAGGGATTGGGGTTTATTTATTGTAACCTTGTTACGTGCAGAAGGTTTTGAGACATCGGCATATGATCTGGAAACAGGGGGAAAAACCCGACTTGCCTCCGCATACGAGATCGATTTTTCCGCCATCAGAGCTTTGATGCTCTTCTGTCGGCCCAATTCAGGACAGGCACTATCATTTGCGAAATGGTTCCCAGAGCATGAAATACAAAAACTTAACTCAGGGGTGATTTCACATCCATCACCTGGATGATCTTCACCACACTTAAAACAACGTGGTTTTGACCTGCAGAGCGTACGGGTATGGCCAAACCGACAGCAGTGGTAACACTGTATTGTTGGGTATGTGTACCTTTCGACCGGAAGAGCTGAGTAGAAACAATACACACGCTTGGGTAAAACTTGTCCGTCAAAAGTCACTACAACTGTTTGCGTAGGCCTCCACTCAGCTACACCGGAAGAGGTCACCTTACGGTTCATCCTCCTAGCCTTTACAACAGGACCACATCCTTCTGGGACCTTAATATTTTCAATAATTTCTTCCTCCGACCATTCAGTAGGGATATCCCTAACAATACCCATTCGTGTTATATTAAATTGTGGGATGGAGGCAGTATAATTATGTTGGGTTAGTAAATTATTAATTAGGAAACTGTTTGCATCTTGATGTGAGTTGAATTCAACAGAAACACGGTTTCTACCAATTCGTTTAACCCCATCGAGGCGTATGTTACTGACATTATTAATCGTCAAAAACATACCAAACTTGACCGGTTGTAGTACCGTGCCTGATGTCTGATTATCCTTAAGGGAAACGTGAACAATATACGGTGGATTATCCCTGGCCGTATATGAAAGTCTGCCGATTATTTTCTTGGCTATCTTAGGTGGGATATTTGTAGTAGCAGGGGGCGAACAGCCACTCTTTTTCGATTTGGGGTCTCAGTATCCATGGGGTCTTGCGTAAGTATTTGGGTGTCATGGGGGAGAGTGACAGTCAAGACAGGGGAAAGATTAAAATGCTCAATAGGGGGGTCCAGATTAGGGGGGTCAGGGTCAGGAGGCTTTTTGGAGTTCATTTTGACGACTAATGATTAAAAAACGGGACAATCACAAATAAAAAATAAAACTAACCTTACACCAAGAATACACACAAACACTAGAATAGTCTCGATCAAGTTTCACACAAAGATTCACTAGAAATCGAAAAAATTCGTAGTACAGACAAAAGCACGTGTTTAGCCTTCACCACTACCAACGAAGCTCCTGGTTTTGTTGTTTGGACGATGTGACAGACGTAGACAGATGTCAGTGTCATTGCTCCTTCTCATCCGTCATTGCGTCGCGTTCCATTTTGCGGAAAGTTCGATGTGTGAATCGACTGTCGTTTTGTTTTACTTTTTATTTTCTTTCTATTTTTTTTTTATGTGCTTTCTTTCAAAATTTCTGCCAACACACCAGCGAGTGGGGGAGGTGTAATTATTAGTGTTTTTAGTATTTACGTTATTTTATTTTTATTTTGTTTTTTTATTATTATTATTTTTTTTTTTTACTTTTGTAGTTTAGATATTAGTTAGATTATTTTTATATTTATATTATAATTTAGGTACATATATATACATGGATGACGTAGCTGATCTTAACGACAGCTTCTTCTCATGCTCTTCTTCTACTAGTTTTGTTAGTGCGGACAGTGACTCTTCCATGCCACTTACTTTACATGATAAAATCTCTTCTCTTTTCTCCAATGACCCTAAGAATCTGCATTTAGCTCACATAAATGCTCAGAGTGTTCCTGGTCACTATTCTGACCTTCTGGCATCCTTTAGCAGTGCTCACCTGGATGCTCTCTTGATATCGGAATCCTTTTTGAAGCCATCTCTCCTCTCTACTCAATACTCACTCCCCGGCTTCGTCTTGATCCGCAACGATAGGATCGGTAAAGGTGGAGGAGGTGTTGCTATTTACCTGCGTGCTGATTTACCCTACAGGGTGGTCAGTTCATCTCCTTCTCAGTATTCTGAGTCGGCTGAATACTTGTTTCTAGAAATTACTGTTCATCACACAAAAGTTTTGCTCGCAGTGCTCTACAGTCCTAATCTTCACATTGACTACTTTAATTCTCTCGACTCCACACTCAGTGATCTTTGTCCCATATATGAGCACGTTATTTTAATGGGTGATTTTAATACCTGTTTAATTAAAAATGACTCTCGCTCCCTGAAACTCCTTTCGCTCTTGTCTTCTTTCAATCTTCAAGTTTTGCCTCTCTCTGCAACTCACTATTTTCCTAATTGTTCACCCTCTTTTCTAGATCTTATGATTGTTTCCTCTCCTAAGAATGTTTCTTACCATGGTCAACTCACGGCTAATTTTCTTACCACGATCTCATTTATCTTTCCTATCGTATCCGTGTTCCCAAGCGTAAGTCCCAGCTTTTATATCTCCGTAACTACAAGGGCATAGACCTGGAGGCTTTGCGGCGTGATGCCGGCCATCTCGACTGGACCCGTCTGGTCGAGTACGATGACATCGACGATAAGGTGAATTGTTTTAACGCAACCGTTCTCGATTTATATGATCAACATGCCCCTATCCGACGTGTCAAAGTCCGACACAACCCCGCACCATGGATAACGCTACAAATTAAAGAGCTTATGGCTCGCAGGGATAAAGCTAAGAGCAGATACAAGTGCAGATCTTCAGAGTTGAATCTCTCTTACTACAAAGCCCTACGTAATCGCTGCTGTCGTCTGTGTCAAGATGCTAAGAGACGCTATTTCCACGATCAACTTAATAACCGCAGTTCTTCTGATATATGGAAATTGCTCAAATCTGTAGGTATTGGCAAGGCATCTACCAACCAGTGTAAGGATGTGAACCTCAATGATCTCAATAGGCACTTCTCTCTCCTTCCCTTTTCTCTTGATCCAACTGTCAAAGCTACGACACTAGAGAGTCTTGCTAGCTTGCCGTTGCCCCAATGTTCTCACTTTAAGCTTAGCGAAGTTACCGAGGAAGACGTTAAGAAATCTATATTTGCAATTACTTCTTCAGCAGTCGGTAATGATAAGTTGTGCTCAAGAATGATAACTCTTATCCTTGCCTCGTTACTTCCTGTTCTCACTCACATCTTCAACCACTCATTTACCTCTTGCTCATTCCCGTCAGTATGGAAACAGGCTCACATAATACCTTTACCTAAAACTAACAATCCTACTTTATTAACCCACTTTAGACCTATTTCTATTCTTCCATTTCTCTCTAAAGTTTTTGAGCACATAGTTCATAGACAATTATCATTTTTCTTGGCGTCAAACTCGATTATTTCCCCTTTTCAATCTGGTTTTCGCTCGGGTCACAGTACTGTAACCGCGCTTTTGAAAGTAACTGACGACATCCGCTGGGCAATGGAGAATAAGTCCCTTACTGTTCTTGTATTGCTTGACTTCAGTAGCGCCTTCAACTCTGTGGATTTCGATATTTTACTTGGTATCCTTAAATCTATCAATTTCTCTTCTTCTGCTCTAACTTGGTTCAGTTCTTATTTTCGGGGACGCTCTCAGTGTGTTCGCCTAGAGGAGTCTTTCTCTGATTGGTGTAGCCTCACTGAGGGTGTTCCTCAGGGAAGCGTTCTCTCTCCTCTTCTTTTTTCAATCTTCATCAACTTTGTTACCAGAGTAATTTCATCTAGTTTTCATCTCTACGCAGATGACTTGCAGCTTTACCGACATTTTACTGTAGATGATGCGAGTTCTGCAATTGCTGCTATGAATCATGATCTGGCTTGCGTCAGCGTTTGGGCAAAGTCATTTGGTTTGCAAATTAACCCAACTAAATCTCAGGCCATGATCATAGGCAGCAGATTCGTTCGCAGTGCGGCCGATGTTACATCTCTGATGCCTTTATATCTCGATGGTGTGCGCATTGACTATACCGAAACCGCCAAAGATCTGGGTGTAATTATTGATTCTAATCTTTCGTGGCGTGCTCAGGTCAATGAGGTCAGTCGAAAGGTACATTTCTCGTTTCATTCGCTGAAAAGCCTTCAAAGTCTCCTGCCCTTGAAGACTAAAATTTCTTTGGCACAAACGCTTATTCAGCCGATTATAGATTATGCCGACGCATGCTACCTGGATGCTACTGAGGAGCTATTAAATAAGCTTGAGCGCTTGCAAAACTTGTGCATTCGCTTTGTTTTTGGTCTTCGAAAGTATGATCATGTTTCTCACTTTCGCAAGGAACTCAAGTGGCTCCCAATCCGCCTTCGCAGGAACACTCGGATTTTATGTCTCCTCTTCAACATTTTACACAACTCGTCTTACCCATCCTACCTGCGTGAGCGTTTTTCCTTTGCTCGCCCTAGTGACGCACCGTGTAGATCACACCTTAGATCCCTCCTTAAATCTCATCCTCATAAAACTAGCTACTATTCTTATTCCTTCTCTATCCATGCTGTGAGACTGTGGAACTCACTTCCGCCTAGCATTCGCGATTTAAAAACTGTGTCTCTTTTCAAATATAGAGTAAAAGAGCATTACTTTTCCTCTCAACTGTGAGTATTTATATAAGTATAGTATATGTATGTTTATATATTTTAGCTTTATGTATTTATTTAAGTTTATGTTATACGTGTAGGTATAGTTAAAATTTTAGTTTAAGTCTTCGCATATTCATATTTTTCTCTTCTTGTTATCACACACTATTGTCTACATTTCTATTTCATTTCTCCTTTCGCAGGTCTGCTGGAAGAAATTTCTTAAGAAATAAGCAGTACCTTTGTACTCCTAATTATAATTATGTATTTTATTATGTATTTTTCTGTGTGTACATAAATGGTAAAATAAATAAAAAAATAAATAAATAAACCCCACCGCTGTATCTCTACGTTGACGTCGTGGTGGGGCTTACGCGCTCCAAACTTTAGGTCTGTGCCGGTAGAGTTTGCCGGAACAGGTCTAGGATGAGGAGCCCTGCGGGTTTCTGTATCTCTCTTGGTCTGGCCAAGAGAGATACAGAAACCCGCAGGGCAGCATGTTTTTATTTTTATTTATTTATTTATCCTGGGACATTATTCACACACGGTCATCTGATCCCAAACTAAGCAGAGCTTGTACTATGGAAACCAGATAACTGATATACTACATATACTACTTTTTTTTTGTAAATACATAGTTATATAAATAATTACACCCAGACTCAGGATAAACAGACATGTTCATGCACACAAATGTTTGTCCTGGATGGGAATCGAACCCACGACCTGCGGCTTGATAGGCGGTATCTTAACCAACCACGCCAACGGGCCTGTCAATGTGGCGAGCTGTTGGGCAGTAGCGACACCATGGACCCTATCTCCCGAGAGAAATCTTGTCCTCATCTCTGGCTTGCCTTGATTGGCCGGCTGGAGTGAACACTGACGAGGAACAGAGCTCCCACTTCTTTCTTGCCTTTATTGGCCGGATTGAGTGGAGAGCAAACGTGCTCGGAGGAAGGATGTATTCCAGTAAGGTGCTGGTAGGGATCTTGACCGTACTTCCGGGATTGTACTGATAGCCATTATACATATAAGTATGTATTTACAAAAAAAAGTAGTATATGTAGTATATCAGCTATCTGGTTTCCATAGTACAAGCTCTGCTTAGTTTGGGATCAGATGACCGCGTGTGAATAATGTCCCAGGTTATTATTATTATTATTTCCTTTATTTTTTATTATATACATATGATTTACATTTTTAAATATTTTTATAAAAACTTAAAATAAATAAAAACATTTAAAAATATAAAAAAATTGTAGCCCACCGGTATCGGGAACAGGGTCCAAGCTACCGGTGGTCAGGGCTCCTGAGAGAGGAACCTCAACCTTATTATTATTATTATTATATTACTGATAGCCGTAGAATACCTCTCCACTCCTCAAGCACCTCAGAAAGTGTTGCCCCCTTGTCGCTACGTCACTATGTGCCTGCGGCCGTTTCCGGGGGCCCATTAGTGAGTGTGCAAGCAGGGGGTGCCCTGCCATTTTATCCGTGTATAATATATAACATTGGTCAGGCAGGGGACATAGTTCTTCCATAGTTCAAGTTACCCAATCCACTTTAGCCACTCAAACCCATAGCCCAATATGTTTTGTTTCCTCGTACAACAATAGTCCTGCACCAACCGGGGGTTGTCCTTGGGTGCATTATCTAAAGGGCCTTTGCGAGTTGGCTGCAGCGCCCCGTACGCCTTCCAAAGCTCCGGGACCCCAGGGTCCCGATATATGTCAAAACAAAATAATAATACGAATAATAATGATTTATTTTCTCAATACAATAGTATCATTCGACAGGTATCAATATAAAATACGTAACAGCAATAATTATACTGTGGGAGACTGGTGCCTAAACTAGACGTGAGGTCTGTATTTCAGGACGCCAGGTCTCCAGCCCTTGGGTATTGTTTACATTTAATTCTTAAGCAAACTGACGTCGGGTGTAAAGCTTCTTTACTGACGTTTTGAACTTTATTTCATGGTGAAATAATTGATGGTGCAAAGTACTATTTCCCGATTTCCACACGGACGAAGTCGCAGGCAGAAGATTGTTGTTTATAATTAATTGGTACTTCATTAATCACAGCATTTTTTTTATTTTCCTGTTTGTCACAATACATTCGCACGCCCCAGCCATTAAAATGGTAATCAATAATTCTAAATACCGGAAAAAAAACAGTCTTGTGCATATATCTCAGCACGGGTGGATCGTAAAAGATAGCCATTTATACGTCAAACAAAGCTATGTTTTTACAATCTATTTTTTTTTTGTAATAGGGTTATTAAAGGTGGTCATTGTTATTTTCAAAATATAAAAATTGGTATCGTTCAAAGAAGAAAGCAGAAAGAAAAATATGAAAATAGTTCACTTTCAAGAAATAAAAATGGCATCTGCCCTGTATTCCATTTTCCTTCGTATTTTCCAGGCCAGTTAATACGTATATGTAACCTCGTACGTGTAAAACTTATTACCTTCTTACCTCCAGCGCACTCGAGTAAGTTTTTAAAGTGTCACCAAACAAAGAGACAACGATTTTGTTTAGTGAAAAATTCTTCAGAAATCGCGAGATATTTCAACTTTAAATAAATATTTTCTTTTAAGTTTCGTTGGCGCTTTGAAACCTTCTGGTGTTCTTGATTTTGTTTATTTATTTGATTCTGAACATTACAAAGGGTTCTAAACTATGGAAAATGCAGTGGAATGTTTATTGTATTTTCACAGTATAAAACTTAGTTTGAATTGTTTTGTTTGGTTGTTCAGAAATTGCTATTTTTTTGTCTATGATCATTCATAAAAACGAAAAAGGTAGCACATTTAATAAAACTTCTTTGGTATACAGAGGAGTTTAAAAAAATGTAGCTGTTATTTTAGTATATTGTACGACATCCACACGAGCGAAGTCGCCAGCAGAAGCTAGTATAGAGACTAGCTTCTGCAACAATAATAATAGAGAATAATATCCAATACGAGTCTGAGTTGGTTTATTTTTTTTTTATTACTTTTGGCCCCCGTTATTATGTCATATTGTGTCTGTCTATTACAGTTAAATGTTTTTTTTTTTTTAAATAAACAAATCATAGTGATTATGAAGATGAGGTTCGTCATGTGCTGTGGATAATTTATTTACAGGCACTTTAGAACTGTCAAGCGTGGTAGGTTCCGATGGAGAAGAACGGGGAAGAAACTCCATGGATTCTCTTTTTAACCGACTTCAAAAAGGAGGTTCTCTATTCTACCTATATGTATGTATGTATGTTTGTTTGTCCGCGATTTTCTCAAAAACTATTGAACGAATCTTGATGATTCTTTTACTACCGTGTTCTACATAGTTTCAAGAAGGTTTTAGTATATAATATATGAAGTTATATGCATAAATGTATCTTCGGAATTTCTAAGCGGATTTTGATGATTCTTCTTTTCGTTCGTCTTGGGTTTATGTAATTGTATATTAAACTAAAAATGTAAAAATAAGTTTACTTTGAAAAAAGTAAAAATCGACTTTAAAAACCTAAAAGAAATAAAATAACCTTCATAAAAAAACTTAACTTAAGTTTCTGTAGTCGGTTTCTTCAATTCTTCAATGCACCTCAGCTTGGCACCCACTTCAAAAGCTGTTAAGTTTTTTGTGAAACTTATTTTATTCGTTTTAGGATTTTGAAGTCGGTTTTTAAGTTTCCGTACCCAAAGCGTAAAACGGGACCCTATTACTAAGACTCCGATGTCCGTTTGTCTATCCGTCTGTCATCAGGCTGTATCTCATGAACCGTGAGAGTTACACAGTTGAAATTTTCATAGATGATGTATTTCTGTTGCCGCAATAACAACACATACTAAAAAAAAAA
Source organism: Dicycla oo (assembly GCA_948252095.1). Lineage (NCBI taxonomy): Eukaryota > Metazoa > Arthropoda > Insecta > Lepidoptera > Noctuidae > Dicycla > Dicycla oo. The sequence continues at coordinate 33,624,099 of OX411711.1, forward strand.
CAGAATAAAATATATATTTAAGAGGGCTCCCATACAACAGTGATTTTTTTTTGCCGGTTTTATAGATAATGGTACGGAACCCTACGTGCGCGAGTTCGACTCGCAATTGGCCGGTTTTTTTGTTACTTTTTCAAAAGTAAATTTTAAATATATTTTTTTTTCAGATTGGAAGCAGGGTCCCACATGAAAAAGTTAGGTTGTTTTGTATAATTTAGCATTGGGGTCGACGACCCATTGATGTCAATCCGTTAAGAAGAACAATGTAGCGCTAAGTCTAATTTCATCAACGTGCTTTTTTATTTTGGAAAATTGTTGCAGCAACCTACTAATCTTCCAGATTCATGATGAACAAATGTTGCACCACTTTTTCACAACTTCATTTCTAACCCCGTCAATCAATCTGCCTAGCCTTTTCCCAACTATGTTGGGGTCGGCTTCCAGTCTAACCGGAGACAGCAGTTAAAGCCAGTGTTTTACATGGAGCGTCTGCCTATCTGACCTTCACAACCCAGTTACTGGGTAATACGATACCCCTTGGTAAGACTGGTTGTCAGACTTTCGGGCTTCTGACGACCCGTAACGACTGTCAAAGATCCTCGAATGACAGCCGGTACCAATGGCTTAACGTGCTTTCCGAGGCACGGAGGAGTCTGCGTATGAAAAGATGGTCACCCATCCACAGACCTACCCCGGCAAGCGTAGCTTAACCTGATGGATCGACCCGTGCGGCTGTTATTACTTAGCCACGAGCTTCTAACCCCGAAACTTTATCAAAGCTGTAGCGCGTGCGAATACGTGATCATCGCATTTATTATTTCACACAAAATGAACACGACGGTTACGTGTTCGCGCGAAAATCGCTTTGGTTAGATAACGGCTTTTTAGAAATACTCGGGTTTACTGGATCTCTTTCCAAACCTTCTTTTGAAAAGTTATGTGTCCACCTGTAAAATTATTAACAACGATGGCGCATAAAAAGGGTTGTGTCCATCAGCTACAGCTATATTTACTGTGTCGTGAAATGTGTAGCCATTTGTTAAATTCTCGCTGTCAACTGGATGTTCTTTACTGGTCGGTAGTGTAGCTGGGCTTTACGTAAGAATGTGTTTAAAAAAAAAAAAATGGAATAATCGTGATTTGAATGTATTTATTCGTGATGAAAATCGTGATGATCGGTTCCGTGGTTTAAGCGTGAAAAGGTAACAAACAAACAAACAAACTTACTTTCGCATTTATAGTATTAAGTTAGGATTATCGGTTTCCTTTAGAGTATACTAGCCAGAACCACTATCGATAAAATTTTCGGAGAGTTTACCGGAAGCCTCAGAAACCTATTTAGTTGTTTGTTTGGATTGGATTGAATTTACAAGCAAAAACTGGCAAGACCCTCCATGACCCGAGTTACTCATGCCCATCGCCAATACACTTACTTCTCCTTATGTACCTAATAATAAATGAACCAGCCTCAACCAACTCAGAGCAGTGAGGATCCGTCTACAGCTAGCTTATAACAAATGGATTCACATTACACGATACAGTAAATATGCTCATTGCGACCTTTCATCCGTTCTCTCACAAAAGCGTCTCGGCGCATCCGGAACACTCGCTGGAGAGACTGAGTGTCTTCACGCTTGTGCGACACAATGGGGGTAAGCAGAATGGGTGTGGATCAGTTTTCGAGTTACAAAGAAAAAAGAAAGAAAGAATTAATCGTTTAATTGCGATAAACATGACGCAAAGAAATAAAATAACAAAATAAAATAATTAAAGAACAAATTTGGGGAAAATATGCGTCACATTCACGCAAAACGGCCGTCGCTCAGCATAATGCCGCGACCCCATACGAGACAGAGCCTCAGCGCTGGTTTTCAGCGACAGCCGGCGTTGACGTTATGACGTCGACCGGTGCATCATGCAGTGAAAGTACAAATGACAATTAAAATGAGATAAATAACAATATTGAATATTTTCAAAGTTTATATAAATGTAATATTGAAGTTGAGAACATTGCGTTCCGTCAGCGCTAGCACCCACCGACTCCGACGCCGGCGCTGCGGACGGATGCATTATCTGTGCCGCGCGCGCACAGCGGCGCAGCTGTCAGAAATAATTTAGCTAATTTAATTTATTTTGTTTGTTTTGTTGTTGTGCTGTTTGGGAAGGGATGAATGAAAATTGACTTTAGTACTTTATAAATTCACGCTTGTATTCCCCGAACGAAGGGCAGAGGTGTGCCTTTACTCTTTAGTACACCCACATATCGCCAGTTATGTTGAAGTCGCATGTAACAGGGAGCGAGCTTTTTGCCATCAACCGGGCACAGACCCTGACTCCAGTCTGCTACCGAGAAATTCCAGATCGCGAACATGTGGGGAACTTTAGTACTTTGCTGTATGTTTAAACCTATTCTGCGATTAGGAGGTCAATAAAGATGAATTCTTATTCATCATGATGATGATGATTATTTGAAAGCCAGTGATGTCTTCTTATCAGCTCTTACCGACAACCTGATCGGTTTAATGCAGCAGTTTGTAGGGCCGCCCATGAATTGGGTATTTTTGATAAATCTGGTAATCATAATATATGTATAGGTATTGTAGGTATGGTGCCGATGATGGCTTTTCAAAATTACTAGTTACAGACTTGACATCTAGAGACCTTTTTATGAAATTGATTCCTTCATATAAATGTTGGTCGTTTACACAAACTTATTTTTATGTTGGTTTTATTATAACCGCTAAAGAACAGTTTTTTTTGCCAATTTTATAGAGTTTGCAGGACACTAAAAACAGCTATAGATACTTAATAGTATTTTGAGAATCACCACAGATAGGTCTGGTGATCGCTGTTTACGTTGTTACAAAGGATACAACACCGTCCCTTCCCGTGTAACCACGCGAAAAGGAAACCAAAGAAAAATCAAGCAAAAACTTCAAGTCATTACTTTTTTTCTTTTTCCTTTTGGCTTCGCACGGCTTGTGTATTCAGCCAATGTCAAGTTTATAAGCTATTATTTATATCTAAACTCTTTTGCAAAAATAACGGGCAATTTAGATTTTTTTCTCTACTTTTTAAAGTAGAGAAAAAACCTCTTTCTTGTTCTTTAGAACAAGAAAGAGGTTTTATTAATTTGACGATGTATTGGCATGTTATTTGAGTCATTCTGGCATGATTCTTTACGTTCCAAATTAAATTTTGAAATTATCAAAAGAAAAATAATGATTATTGTGGATTATTGTAAAATTGCTTTACTAATGGCGCGAATTGCTGAAACGATTTTTTTACTGATTACTAAAGATTTAAAACTTTTCGATATTTTCTGCAAATTAAACAATTTAATCTTTCTTTTTACATTAAATTCCACTTTTTGATTATTAATGATAAAGCGATAAGGGCCGGTAAAATTATAGCCCTTTATTTTGCCCTACTTGAAGAAGGTTGTTCGCAAACTTACGTGTCTCAGCGGCTAAATGTGAGTCATTCAACTGTCCAGAGGACTTGGCAACGGTATCAAGAGACCGGTTCGGTCAAAAGAAGACCCGGTTCGGGATGAAAACATTCTGTGCATAACCAACAGAGGACCGCTTTTTGGTGAGTCAGGTGTTGCGGAATCGTAAGGCGTCAAGTATGCTGAAGAAGAGCCTTGAAGAAGTAAGAGGAGTAGAAGTTAGCTTGTGGACGGTCAATAAGAGGCTTTTGGCTGCTAATCTGATATTAGCAGCCAAAAGCCTCTTATTGACCGTCTTAGTTACCGCCCGGCTCGGGGCCCTAAATTACTCCGTGAGCACCGTGTTGCTCGACTTTAGTTTGCTCGAAACTGTGCTTCATGGACTCTGGAGTACTGGAATAAAGTATTGTTTTCTGATGAAGCTAGAATCTCTTTGTGTGGAGAGGACCGACGCCGGCGAGTGCTGCGAAGACCACGGGAACGCTATGCGCTATGCTATTTCGAAGAAATCACTCCTTATGTCGTAGGCTCCGTTATGTTTTGGACAGCAATTAATTCGACAGAGCGTGCGTAGTTAGTTTTCATATAAAATGGAACATTAAATGCACACCGGTACATAATGGAAGTCCTAATTCCATATGCACAACCTGCATTAACTGTACTTGGGGAAGATTCCATTTTTATGGACGACAATGCTCGCACGCACCGTTCTGGCGACGTGGAAGCGTACATGCAAGAAGTTGGGATCCGTCGTTTAGATTGGCCAGCTCAAAGTCCTGACTTCAGTCCAATTGAGCATGTCTGGGATGTTCTACAGAGACGAGTAAGATCAGTGCAACCTGCTCCACAAAATATCAGGGAGCTAAAAAGAGTCATTGCAGAAGAGTGGGAACGTATTCCTCAAAACGTTATTAAAACATCGTGGAAAGCATGCCCAGAAGGATTCAAGCTGTGATTTTGGCAAGAGGAGGTCACACGCGTTATTAGGTGTTTACATTTGTAATTTTATTTAATTAAAAAAAGTCTTCTTGTTTTTATTGCCGATCACTTCTTATTGTATGGCCGTGTACAACGGTTTTAAAGAATTCATCGTAAAATTAAAACAAAAAATGCCAGAATTCACTTCACGCGTATTCATTTTCACGATTATAAGTATGCAGACTACGTCAAACAATTGAATTTCATTTAATTAACTCAAATCGACCTTAGAACGTAAATTTCCTTAGGTGCCCGTTTTTTTTTTTGCAAGAGAGTGTATTTCTGAACATAGATTTAGATACCACGGAAATTAGGGAACGGCTTTACACAATTACAAGTTTCTTCATACAAAATTAAATTCTCCAAGCCCTGATCGTAATCATGTAATGAAACATCGAACTTTTTCAAGGTGACCACCATTCTTTAGGGAGTTTATGTACCTATTTCTTTTTCTTTTGAGTAAAAAAATTTCTTGGCAACTCTTACAAATACAGGGGATTTTCCTTAATCATGTATTTTATGCCACAAAATAAGTGTATTTAGAAGGTTCACTAATATTTTAATTATATATCCAGCAGAAGGTTTTCAAGGTATTCTTCTCAAGCCCTCGGAACTATCTATCTATACTCGTAGAATGATTCAATAAATCATTCTGTAGATACTTGAACTTGCAAAAATTAGTAAGGTTAATTATAAATCAAGTAGAAGGTTTTTAAGTATTTTTCTTAAGCTTTCTTTAGCTTTTGCCCGCGGTTTCGCCTGCGTGGAGGTCGGAAATTATCGCACGGGAATGCGCTACCGGCATAAAACGTGTCCAAATCCACGTCATAAGTCAAATTTCATCCAAAATCCACTGAGCCGTTTTAGCGTGAAAACGTAACAAACAAACAAACAAACTCACTTCCTCATTTATAATATTAGTCAGGACGCGAAAGTAAATTTGTCTTATTATTTTATCCCACGGAAACATTACTTTTTTTCTGGATGAAAGGTGGGTATTTTTTCAGTATCCCTGACAACGTATAATTATGCAAAATGTCATGATGGTCCGTTCAGCGGCTTAGGGCGTGAAAAGGTATCAAGCAAACAAACTTATTTTCGCATCTATGATATTATAGTTAGGAGGATGAAGAACCGGTATATCGACACTCCAGACTCGCAAAATGTATTAGGTTCTTTATTTTTTTAAACTTAACACACTACTAAATTTTCTATAATAATATAATTCAATCTTGATTCGAAAGACACGTGGCGCCATCTATTATCATAAGAACGTTATTGATGTTTTCCTCGGGAACAGTACTTTTTTTGGCATAAAAGGTACCCTATGTCCGTTTCGGTACACCTGCCAACGTATATGCAAAATTTCAGGATGATCGGTTCAGTGGTTTAGGCGTGAAAAGGTAACAAACAAACAAATAAACTTCTTTGGCATTTATAATATCATAAAGTGGATTCACTAAGATGGGTTAGAATAGACAAAACTAATTTTTATTAGTCTGGATATCATTTAGGACCGGAGTCCTTGTCAAGACGAATCAAATGAGACCAAACTCGATAGAGTTGCGTCGTTTTATTACCGAGTTCCTGTGGCCACCTTCCGGCTCAATCTTCAGATCAGCTCGATGATACCAACATATTGCATTATCACCAATTTTTACATACGTATGCCAAATTTCAGCTCAATCGAACACCGGGAAGTGGGTCTAATTTAACTTGCATTTTTTGAAAAGGACAACTTACATACATACGAACATTGCAAGTTAGTAAATAATAATAATAAAATAAAATCTTGTAAAATTCAAATGAATCAAAATAAAATCTTGAATCAAATAAATGAATCAAAGCTTGTAAAATAAATGTCGTTGAATATCCTGCAAAACTACTTGAACTATTACACACAAATAATAGACCCGGTATAAATACCTAAATTCCGTACATTAGTTAACCATTGCTGCAGCATGTACCAACATCAAAAACATACACCAGATAATTATCCGTATATGTACGTACAAACAAAATAATATGAGACGATTTCCTTCGACGGTGACAAATGGAGGCAGTCCCTGGATATTAGTAACATCGTGGATCAGAACACGAAGCTGACGTCATCACTCATTCCTGCCTACCATATCTATTTATCATGGTCACGGTATACGGGATCATTCATTTTCTTGCTGGAAATTCTTTGAATATTATGCATAGGGTAAACAGAAGATAGTTTGGTTCGCTTTGCTAAGATATTATTATCAGTCTAAGCTTTGACATATCTCGAGACCCTGGGGCCCGGACCTTTGGAAGGCGTAAGAGGGGCCGATGCCAACTTACAGAGGCCTCTTAGACAATTTTAAGTGTTGATGCACCAGCCGAGCACTCAAGGAAAAATCCTGGTTGCTGCAGAACTTTTGGAGAACATGGAAACAAAACATAATGGGGATATTTATTTATTTATTGAAACATGGAAAACTTACAGCTAAAAAAAACTTAATTAAAAGAAAACAATAGTCAACAGGAAGCCAATTATTAGTCTTGAAGTGTAGAAATAGACTGAAAATAAGTGAGCATACAACAGCATACGTAATATATTGGGATGGTAACTTAGAACTATGGAAATACTATGTCCCCTACCTGATATATGTTATGTAACAAACATTATCAGTCTAAGCTTTATTATTAGTATTATTTTATTGGCTTAGCTTGGTTTGCTTTTACGGCTTCACTGCAGGGAAAACTGACAGAAATAGAGAAGAAACAAGTTTTGATTTTACTGTCGAGGGAAATGTACCTACTGTTCATATTTTCTTTAGATATTTGTTCCTTTATAGAGGTATGAGGAACAGGGTGTAAAGTTCACTCTTCCTCAATAGAAAAGGAGGATCCTCCGACCAGTCGGGTGATGTGTCTGGTGGGCTACTGCCCGACGTTTGATGTCGCGGCGTTGTATATACGTATATGCTAGTCGAGCGGTAAACTCTGATTGCGCGATGCAGAATTTTGCGTGACGCCAGTGTGATGTGTAGTTCGCATGTGGCGCTGTAGATGCCGCCACACCTTCATCGAATCAGGTGTGGTCTTTGAATATGACATCGTAAAATCCAAATTGATAACTAAACGCCAGGTTTTAAATCCAGAATCGAATGCTTTACCAATATACCACCGCGACAACATACATTGAAACTACAGGATATCCAACAAAATAACATAATATTCTTTATATTTACGATTTAAGGAAGAAGCTAACAAGTTGCTCTATTCTTAGTAAGTGACCTGAGAAAATGGTCATAATATTTTTACCACATTATCCTCAAGGAAAAATATTGTGTCATTCTTAACTCTTGGGGCACACAGTCAGTAAATAATTTTGTAAGAACAGGCGGAAATAATTCAGTTTGGAAAACATGTTTATTTATTCTCATATCGTTAAATTCGACTAAAAACTTCAAAACGAGTTTATATTGACATACTTTATAAACACAATACCGAAAGTTAAAAGCATAATCATATTATAACACTTTTTCTAACAAAATAATGTTATAAAACATTTTTTTTACGATACAAGGCAAATATAAGAAGTTAATATCACTAAGGAGCTTCCATCAATTATTTTTTTTCAAATAATAATAATAATAATAATCCCCACCGCTGTATCTCTACGTTGACGTCGTGGTGGGGCTTGCGTGCTCCAAACTTTAGGTCTGTGCCGGTAGAGTTTGCCGGAACGGGTCTAGGATGAGGAGCCAGACCAAGAGAAATAAAAAAACCCGCAGGGCAACATGTGGCGAACTGATGGGCAGGAGCGACCCCATGGAACCTATCTCCCGGGAGAAATCTTGTCCTCATCTCTGGCTTGCTTTTATTGGCCGGCTGGAGTGAACACTGACGAGGAACAGAGCTCCCACCTCTTTCTTGCCTTTATTGGCCGGCTTGAGTGAAGATTCGCAAGAGCAAACGTGCTCGGAGGAAGGAAGTATTCCAGTAAGGTGCTGGTAGGGATCTTGACCGTACTTCCGGGATTGTCCTGATAGCCGTGGAATACCTCTCCACTCCTCAAGCACCTCAGGAAGTGTTGCCCCTTTGTCGCTACGTCACTATGTGCTAGCGGCCGTCTCCGGGGGCCCATTATTGAGTGTGCAAGTCACCCTCTGCCATTTTGTCCGATAATATAATAATAATGTCCTAGGACATTGTTCACACACGGTCATCTGATCCCAAACTAAGCAGAGCTTGCTTGTACTATGGAAACCAGATAACTGATATACATATATTATACTACTTTTTTTTTGTAAATACATGCTTATATAGATAATTACACCCAAATGAAACGCATATGCGGTGCGTTTTTATAGAATAAGTAATAAAAAAAAAAATTGAGTCCAAATAAACTATTCCTTACTCTTTTAACTTTGATATTTTATTTAGTAGGTTAAATCCCAATGTATGAGAGTAGATAAGGTAGTGTATGAAACTGCAAATAACTAGGTATTAAAACACTCGTATGCTACTATTAAAAACCTCGCCTACTGCTCAAAGTCACACTCGTGTTTTAATACCCCTCATTATGCAACAGTCTCATAAACTACTACTATATGATATTTATTTATATATATTGGTTCAGAAAACACTTTAGAACTTCAAAAATAACTTATCTTTTAAACTAGATGAGTTCGATGTTTCCTATCTGACTACTCTGAGTGAGAAGAAAGACCGAAACAAACTCAGAGGCCACAGTCTCTTTTGAAGTCCAGACCAAATCTTGATCACGGTATTATGAGGACCACGCAGATTAATGTATGAGTCCAGTCAGATCCCGCATTTGTCAATAATCGTGTAGCTCAACTCAGAAGTTAAGGAGCTCAACGACTCGACGAACAATACCAAAGAAATGACAGTTGGGTAGGCCGCATAAAGTACTTAAATTGCACCATCATTAAAATTAACAAAGAAAGAGAAAAAGAAATACACCCATAAGCCATTTACTGTTCCAGCTCACATTCACAATCATTATAATAAAAATAATATGATATATTATGTTTAGTTAGCGATTATAATCATATTATTACTCAGCAATAGTAATTATGTAGCTTTGTATTAGTGAAAGAATTTTCGTTTTTAGAGATTACCTTTTACAAACATTTATAACACTGTAATTTGAAAACATTGTGTAAGACAATTATGTTTTTAAAGAATACCTAACATTGTAGTTTCTTGCCGACTCTATTCCATAAGAAACGACCAATTGACACCTAGCTTCTGACGTTTCATAAGTGCCCATGTAGGTTTATGTGAATTAATGTATTTTGATTTGATAAACAATCAAACAATGGTATGATATATTTTTTATGTACATCAATCAATCTGCCTAGCCTTTTCCCAACTATGTTGGGGTCGTCTTCCAGTCTAACCAGATGCAGCTGAATACCAGTTTTTTACATGGAGCGACTGCCTATCTGACCTCCACAACCCAGTTACTGGGTAATACGATACCCCTTGAAAGACTGGTTGTCAGACTTTCGGGCTTCTGACGACCCGTAACGACTGAATCCACGAATTGCAGCCGGGACCAACGGCTTAACGTGCTTTCCGAGGCACGTAGGAGACTCGGTATGTAAAGATGGTCACCCATCCACAGACCAACCTCGGCAAGCGTAGCTTAACCTGATGGATCGACCCGTGCGGCTGTTATTACTTAGCCACGAGCTCCTTTTTTATGTACATATTATTTTTTTTACAGCGGTTTAACGCACTACGCTACGGGGTGAATATTTGACCTTTAAACCGCCGTCATTACCTTCCGCCAAAAGTTGATGAAAGAGAATATCGTTAATGAAATATTTCATCAATTCCCAGAATCTGCTTAAGGACCAGAATCAGGAATTGCTGAAATATTTCATTAAATATATTCTCTTTCATCAACTTTTGGCGGAAGGTAATGACGGCGGTTTAAAGGTCAAATATTCACCCTACGATACAAAGTAATTGTTGCCCTTGTTCGTTTCAAAGGCTTTAAGGGTACCCGAAACGATCAATGGGATTCTCAATTTTTACGTGAATGATGCGCACATTGATGCACAAATTGATCGTCAACCAAAAGCTAATAAAAATAAAATTTATTCAAGTATAAAGTAAAAATAATGATTTACATTGATTGCAATCGAAGAAAACTTAATTCTAACTGAAATGTAAACCTGCCTGCAATCAAATGAAGCGATAATTGATGGCATTTGATCAATTGCAATTGATCTTTTCGGGGACCCCTTAAGTTGTCGTTTACTATGACGATTAATTTAAGCTTTACAATGAAAACAATTTCCATTTCAAAATCTCAAAACGGTTAAGGAAAACTTTGCGAGGAAGCCGGCATGACCAAGAATCAAAAGATCGAAGACATGACGTGGCATCTGCCAACCCGCACGGGGCCCTCGTGGTAGATTACAGCCCACTCCCTTTTGAAGAGAGGAGGCCTGTGTTCCATCAATGGGAACATTGTAGGCTGATTATGCTATGGTTACCTATTTTAATAAACAATTTTACCAAGATATATTGTTTTGTTATTAGTAACTTAACTCGTTGTTTATTTTACTTCGATGGTCCTAGTTTATCAACTGTGACTTCGAGTTACGACTACATGTACGGCTATACGAGTATGTAAGTGGGTACGCCCTTTATTACTGGAGGCTTTTATTTAGGTATAAAGTTCTGCTTACGTTTTTAGTTTTGTATTTTGTTTCTGCTTGACTATAGTTTTCGATTTTCTTTTTTTTTTGTATATTGGCGTGTGCTAGCTTACTTATAGCAAATATTTTTATTTAATGTTTTGTGTTGCGTAATGTACCTAAATTATTATGCGCAGTGTTATATAGATTCATTTTTACTAGGAACTAGGAAGTGGTGAAGGGCGGGCGTTTTGGGCGTCTTATGTAATTTTGACGTTCAAAAAGTTCTGATTCTCAGCCTAGTTTGAATAAATGACTTTTGATTTTGATTTGATTTTGATAGTTTTGGCATTGAGAAATTTTATTTTGGAAGCGCTCGCATTTGATACCGGAAAAAACGTTTATATCGCAATTATTTAGTATTCCATTATTTCTTCGATAATTACAATTCTTCACAACTTTTCCGAAACATTTTCCCGCATTGCCAAATCATCTATCAATGTTGTTACAAGTTATACCATTAGCTGTATCAAGAAAACGCTCATTTCCATGGAAGCAAAGTTGTATTTCCGTCAAAATCTGTTATATTTGTTTGTTTGTTTGAAACAAGACCGCGAAACAAATCAACAGAAATCTTTCCTGTTTGGTTTGTTCATATTGTTTCTTTAACCACCCCACGAACTTAGAAAAACGCAACTTCATTTAGAGTATTTATTGTGAAAGGTACATTTGTGTATCACACATTCATAATTTATGTACTTCATTATATCGCTGCTTTGCATGAATACCCGCACAAACCAAAATTTTGAAATTACTGGTTTATAACACAGCCAAATGCAAAATAGTCCTTATTTCCTGGTCAGTAAGACTCACATTCATAACGGCATAATCGGCGGTTTTGCCGTTATGAATGTGGGTATTCATGCAAAGCAGCGATATAATCTTATCTATATACAGGGCTATTTTTAAATCACTAGCCAAATTTTCACCCATGAATATGAACGACTTTCACTATGGGACCAACTCTGAAATCACGAAAAAAAAATCTGCTGTTTCATACATTTTGGTCGAGTAGGTATAGAACTTTCGTATGAAACAGCAGATTTTTTTTTCGTGATTTCAGAGTTGGTCCCATAGTGAAAGTTGTTCATATTCATGGGTAGAACATCCTGTGAAAATTTAGCTAGTGATTTAAAAATAGCCCTGTATATATATAAAATGATTCGCCGAAATGTATGTACGCGCATAACTTCCGAACGACTGCACGAAATTGGATAATTCTTTTTTTGTTGTGTTTGTAATTGTCAGGACAAGATTTGTATGAAAGGAAATGTTTGAAAAGTTGCCGGGAACATTGGAAAATTCGGGAAAACTGAAAGTGCATTTTTTATGGGAATTGTGTATGAATTATCGAAAGTTTGACAGGACAACGTTTGTCGGGTCAGCTAGTAATATATAAATGTAGTTGATCGTCAAAATTTTAATTTCGATTTCTCGGATGTTCCTTTAGGTTTTTTCTAGTTTATTTTTTTTTAAACCACCCCAGTATTGAGGCGAACAAAAAAAAAAAAATTCTATCGGTCGAGCCATTTTCGAGTTTTTGCGAGACTAATGCACGGCAATATATGTGACACTCCACAGGGAAAAGTACCTTATGGTCATTGGCGCTTAAGTAGTTCACAAATACAAATCGTACAAGTTTACTTAGCTTATAATAAGCACAATGTCGTAAGTGCTAACGACCATTAGGTACCTTTTTTCGTTGACAGTCACATCTATATAAGATAAGATGTTACAGAAATGTCCATATTTTGACATATTACCATTGAATTTGCCATTACTACCGAAATTGCGTTTTTCTAAATTGGTATTTATTTATTTAATCTCCAACAGAGGCTTTACAATTACACTCAAGTTTACAACAAGGGAAAATATTGTACCTACCTAACCACGTACTAGTACACTGTATCTTGAAAAAGTGGACAAGTGCGAGTCGGATTCGCACACGAAGGGTTCCTTATCACCGTACAATATTTATTCACTACATATTATAAAACAAAGTCGCCCGCCGCGTCTGTCTGTCTGTCTCTATGTCCGCGATGATCTCAAAAACTACTGAACGGATTTTAATGCGGTTTTCATCAATAGATAGTGATTTAAGAGGAAGGTTTATTCATATAGTTTTCAGATATCCACGCGGGCAAAGCCGCGCGCTTTTAATTTTTAACGTTATTTTATTTGTATTATTTTGATGTTATAGCGGCCATAGTAGTACCTACATACTCTGTGAAAATTTCAAGTGTACGTACTTATCTATTACGGTTCAAAAGACACAATCTTGTGACTGACGGATGTACGGACGGACAGCGGAGCCTTAGTAATAGGGTACCGTTGGCACACTTTGGGTACGGAACTCTAAAAATAGTCTCAGTTTTCTTGTAAGTAACGGTCAAAATCAATCTACTTAGCCTTTTCCCAACTTTGTTGGGGTCGGCTTCCAGTCTAACCGGATGCAGCTGAATACCAGTATTTTACATGGAGCGACTGCCTATCTGACCTCCACAACCCACTTACTGGGTAATACGATACCCCTTGGTAAGACTGGTTGTCAGACTTTCGGGCTTCTGACGACCCGTAACGACTGTCAAAGATCCACAAATGACAGCCGGGACCAACGGCTTAACGTGCTTTCCGAGGCACGGAGGAGTCTCGGTATGAAAAGATGGTCACCCATCTACAGACCAACCGCGGCAAGCGTAGCTTAACCTGATGGACCGACCCATGCGGCTGTTATTACTTAGCCACGAGCTCCTCTCTTGTAAGTAACGGTAACGTGGCCATATCACCATAGAGTCTTTCTGTATTTTTTTTTTTGCTGTTTCGTATCAAAAACAACAGTCATAGGTTGCTGTGCGTACAAAACCTTAGGCACAAATGTTTGTGAAAAAAAAAACGAGTCTAAAACAGTAACCTCCTCCTTTATTGCAGTCGGTTACAAAGATTCGCGTGCTGTCAACCGCAGACTTTCTTTTGTAAGTGAGCCGAAATTAGAACGAGCGTATCATCTGAAGCGGCCAAGTGTGAGTTGGGTCTCGTGTGATTATTGTACCGTAGCTCATTTGTAGTTGTCACCGTAACGTTATATTAAATTAGACCTTTGTAGTGAGGTTGTTGTAAATTGAATCCTGTCTAATGATAATTATAGTTAAAGGCAGAAAGGCTTCTGCAGACAGGCGTGTCGCGATTCTGGTAGAATAATTTCCATGAACTTTTTATATAGAAATTGTTCTATCTACTAGAGTCGCGTCGCGCTGTCGTATCACGCCTGTCTGCGGGAGCCTTTATAGTTAGAGATAAAGCAAGGTAAACGATTGGTTAGTTAATGGCACCGGATCTGTTGTTCACAAACTAAACTAAAATTAAGTTCAGTGCATTTTTCTCTTTCTATTTCATTAAGAAAAGGACAATCGATAAATATTAATTTAGTCCTGTCAAATTAAGATACTCCATAAACAAGTTTAGACGTGGTTAAAAAATTTGCTACTAAAAATACGTTAATTTACGTCAGGCACTGACTAATTTGACAGGACTAAACTAATATTTATCTTCTGTCCTTTTCTTAATGAAATAGAAAGAAAAAGATGCACTGAACTTAAATTTAGTTTAGTTTGTGAACAAGGGAATCAGTGCCAATAATAATTATTTTATCGATTTCAGATTTCACATATTATGTTCTATTGAAAGCTCGTGGCTAAGTAATAACAGCCGCACGGGTCGATCCATCAGGTTAAGCTACGCTTGCCGGGGTTGGTCTGTCGATGGGTGACCATCTTTTCATACCGAGATTCCTCCGTGCCTCGGAAAGCACGTTAAGCCGTTGGTCCCGGCTGTCATTCGAGGATCTTTGACAGTCGTTACGGGTCGTCAGAAGCCCGAAAGTCTGACAACCAGTCTTACCAAGGGGTATCGTATTACCCAGTAACTGGGTTGTGGAGGTCAGATAGGCAGTCGCTCCATGTAAAATACTGATATTCAGCTGCATCCGGTTAGACTGGAAGCCGACCCCAACATAGTTGGGAAAAGGCTAGGCAGATGATGATGTTCTATTGAAAAAATATGAAAAAGCTACACTAGTTTATATTAAAACATTTAAAAGTTGTGGTAAGTTTTATTCTAGCCAGCCAGTACAAGGTTACTTTCAGCAATGCGCAAAAACGTAATCTTAACTAATATTATAAATGCGAAAGTGAGTTTGTTTGTTTGTTACGCTTTCACCTAAAACGGCTGAACGGATTTGAATGAAATTTGACAGATGGGTAGGCAATGTCCTGGATTAGGACATAGGATACTTTTATCCCGGTAATACGCTCCCGTGGGATAATTTCCGACCTCCACGCGGGCGAAGCCGCATGCAAAAGCAAGTATTTTAATTTTTTTAATGAAAAACACAAGTTTCAGAGAACTAAATTGCAAGTTTTAAGTTTTCCCAGAATTTTAAGGAAGGAACTAACACATTCAGTTGTAAGATAACTTTGTCGAAGTTACAACTCGTGACAAAAACTTGACGATATGGTTGAGATAATAATTGAGAACTTCAAAACTTTGAAACAGTTAGTTCTGAAAACATTTGAAAAGTTATTAAAGGACTGAAGTCGGTTAGTACGTTATACTCGTACAAACCAGATTTCTTCCTTCTGATCGTGTTTTGATTGTGGAACTGTCATACATATGGCCCTTTTGATCGGTTTTCAACTGCTATTTTTTTGGGATTTTTCAGACATCAGTAAATAAAATATTAAATATCTATATTAAAATATCTTAAATTCATTCATTCATTGATAAACAATGCGCAGTGTAAACTAGATGTAGTAAGTGTGTAAGCAAAATATTTTGTACAAGATTTCCTTTTTTTACGTGAAAGTGAAAACTAAGGAAGAATTTGTGGAAATTCAACCCCTAAAGAGGATGAAAGTTTGTAGTATGGAAGTTCGCAATTTTTGCCGATAGGAAATAATATCCGACACACGGCTTCTTTCTATATGTTGACAGTAAGAAAAAGGGTAGTATTAAACGCAAATAAAAAAAATAAAAAAACTGTTTTGATCCAAAAATAACCCGAATTCCAATAAAAGATACTGATTGCACAGTAACATATGTAGCCACCACTGACCCAGCACGTTTTGACACTCAGATCAAAGAAACAGTGAAATCAACAGTTCTGAAAAGAACTATTACCTATTACAGCACGTTAAATGCTCTGAACAAGAAACACGGAAGCAAACAGTTCTGAAAAGAACTTAAAATTTGTTAAAGAAATAGTTGAGTAGTACAGGAACTGCCAACACCACACGCCGCCGTCGGACTTCGCACCAACCTTCAATCACGCGCGCAAGCACAGCACACAAGTCTTCACTGGACGCTGCCGCCTCGATGAATGCCGCACAACTGTAGACTTGGTACTTTTTCTGGGCATAATAGTAGATGCCAAACTTCAGTGGGGTCCACATATATCAAGCCTAGCGGAAAGGCTCTGTTCAGCCGCTTACGCCGTCAGGAAAGTAAGATAATACACTGACGTTGATACAGCTCGGTTAGTCTATTTTAGTTATTTTCATAGGGGTAGTATTTAAACGCAAATCAAAATATTACTTTTTGTATCCAAAAATAATCCAAATTCCAATCAAAATTATTGATTGCACAGCAAAATACTCAACTCAAAATATAACTAATTAATAAACAATTTATAATCGTGGCGCACCGCAATAAAGCTTTTTAAAGGAAAACAAATTATTTTAACTTACCCTTCGTGCCCTTTGCTCACTCTTGCATTCTAGAACGGAGCTCCTATTTATGTGTAAAGGGTTTAAAGTAACCTAACCAAACCTAACCTCGGAGTAAATATTAGTCACCATGTCATTTTGCTATGAGTCTGAGTATTATGTATGTACGCTCTGGTTAATTTGCTGTGCAGTCAGTATTTTTTTTATGTACAAAAGTATATAAATAATGGCAATAAATTGATAGGTCATTGTTTATTTGATGTGAAATTAATAGTATCCCTTTTCATAGCGTTATGTCCTACGGTATTCTGCTCTGGGGTAACGCTGCTGACATTCAAAATATATTTGTTCTTCAAAAACGAGCTGCTCGAGCAATTTGCCAACTAGGTGCCAGAGTTTCTATGAGAGATTTTTTTTAACATATTGGTATTCTCGCAGTGCAGTGGCATCACAATTCATCTTTGCCAACTTCTTATATAGTAGACAAAATATACATTTATACACAAAAAATGATGTTCACAATGTTAACCAGAAATAAGGACAAATTATGTGCTCAATTTCACCGAATTCATAAGGTTCATAACTCATTTGTTGGGCTTGATATATGCTTTTATAAAAAGCTACCCTATTCTTAGCTAGATTTGCCTTTTAATGCATTTAAAGCTAAACTAAAATGTAACCTTTATTCAAAGACATACTGTTCTATCAACGACCACAAAAGTTGGTCGCTGTGATTAACTCAAGACAATGTTTATCTTCTTTCTCCAAAATTTACTTACCTTCTGACAGGTTATATGAGTTCGTAATATAATTATTTATTTTATTTGACTGTAAAAGTCAATTTATTTTTATTTGTGTTTGACATAATCTACTCATTACAACGTTTTTTATGAGTGGTATTGTAATATGTGGTTATCTAGTGACCTCGACAATTGATCATTATATTATTCTTGTCTAAGCAACCGGCAGCAAGTTCGTTATGCTCACTTAATATTTGCACGACTGATAAGTCGAATATAGTGAAACTAAAATTAACTATTTTACCATATTATTATGTAAGTACCTATATTCTGGCAAATAAATAATTTTCATTTCATTTCATTAGATGTCACTGCTTGCGGTAGCGTCGGCGGTCGGATTACCTCCTTCCCTCAAATATGGCGACGGGGTAATGGCTGAGCTTTGCGTTATGCTCGTGAACGGGTGCTGCTTGTGGTGACTGGTCGTCTTGCTAACCTGGGTTTAGTTATTTTTATTAGTAATTAACTCTTTATTTATTTTACTTCCATGGTCCTAGTTTATCATTTGTGACTTCGAGTCACGGCTACATATAGCTATATGTAAGTGGCCACGCTCTACATGCCTGAAAGCTTTTATTTAGGTATAAAGTTCTGTTTACGTTTTTACTTTTGTATATTTATTTCTGCTTGAATATAGTTTTCGATTTTTTTTGTTTGTATATTGGCGTGCTAGCTGACTTATGGCAAATAATTTAATTTAATTATTACCAAATAGATTGGAATAAGGACAGTAGAATGATGATGATGAGACTACAAAGAACATTTTTAAACGGTTCCTTAAAAACTGTCAACTAGACTATTAACTACGTCATATTTTTTTTTTATGATAAACACTACCGCTACTTGCATTTTACGAAAAGACCGATTGATGCCTTGTTTAACAATATTTTTGATAAAATAACCTCAAAATTGCTTTAACTGCTTATCTCACACATTCTCAACCCTACGCAGTTTCAACCCTGCAGCTTCATAACAAAAACCCATCGTGTACGGTGACCATTATTGTAAAAGTTATAGCGTTCAACTTTAAGTAATATAATGT
Source organism: Dicycla oo (assembly GCA_948252095.1). Classification (NCBI taxonomy): domain Eukaryota; kingdom Metazoa; phylum Arthropoda; class Insecta; order Lepidoptera; family Noctuidae; genus Dicycla; species Dicycla oo. The sequence goes on from OX411711.1 coordinate 33,642,800, forward strand.
TAAAAGAATTTCTCAAATAAAGGGAATAAGGGTTGGGAAAGTGAACCAAGTATTTGAGGTCGCTCTCATATTAAATTCTATGGCGTAATTAAAATGGCAATAAGACGAGGTTTAAATCTTGCTAGTCTAGTAATGAGAATGTAATATTAATTTTGTGGAATTATTATTTGAGTACGGAGAATTGGTTCTGTGAATACAGTGACATAATTTACATAGTTCAGCTGTGCCCGCGGCTTCGCTCACCTTAGGGTGTATTCTATTAGCATTATTAAGTGGAGTCATGGATATATTCGTAATTATTCTACCTGTTCCGGCCGCACCTCGTCATCGGTCAATAATAAGTTTAGAAAAGCTTTTCTTAGTAAGTATTGTAAAGAGTTGGAAATCTATAATTTTCTTACACTCGAGAGCAATGAAATAGGGTCACATAAAAATACCTGAAAGTCTCGGAAACTAAGAATGCTAGCTTAATGTTCCTTAAATGAAAGTAATAAAACTTCTTAGTTACTGTAAAGCAGCGGTTGTTAACTGGTGGTCCGCGGAGCACTGGTGGTCCCTGGAAGCACCCGAAGTGTTCAGCGGTGCCCTCGGAAAAAACATTAAATAGGGTATTCGGAAACTGATCCGCAATCCTTTTATTGTCAAAGTTACTGAGGTGTCTGATGGAATTCAAGAAAATGTGATTGAAATGCAACACGATAGTAACTTGAAAAATACGTTTGAGGCAGGAATTTATCTTGAAGATTTTTGGAGCAAAAAGGCAAATTCTTTTCCAAAGATTCGAGAAATTGCTATACGTTACCTAACTTTGTTTTCATCGATACAAAGTGTTAAAGTGGTAGAAAAAACATTGCTTTTCTATTTTTTTTGTTATAAGATGAGATTCGTTATGTTTTGTCTATGTATTTTTTTAATGAATATAATACAAAGTGACATATACATTTTATTACTGTCATTTAAGGAACATGTCTATTAAACACAATTTAGTTCATAGTCTCGAGACTTTCAGGTATCTTTATGTGACCCTAATTCATGGCTCTCGAGTGTATTATGAAGAACCAACTGAACTCCCTAAGTCCAATTTTACAACAATTCAGTACGCCAGAATAGTTGACAATGACCTTTTTACCAGCTTTGTTGGGGTCGGCTTCTAGTCTAACCGGATGCAGCTGAATATCAGTATTTTACATGGAGCGACTTCCTATCCCACCTCTAAAACCCAGATACTGGATAAAGCCGATATCCCTTGGCAAGACTGGCTGTCAGACTTTTGGCTTCTGACGACTCGTAACGACTGTCAGAGTTCTATGACTGACAGCCGGAACCAATAGCTTAACGTGCTTTCCGAGACACGGAGGGGTCTCGATATCACCGTCACCCATCCACGAATCGACCGCGGCAAGCGTAGCTTAACCTTGGTCGACCCGTGCGGCTGTTATTATTTAGCCACGAGCCCCTCTGGCATTGTACCTTTAGGTTGTTATTAAAAATATCGACTTGTCTATCTCATAATAGCTCTACAAAAGGCCTGTTTTCATACAATGAAAGAACTGTTTCCAATCACTGCTCGTTCTCTCTCTGTATAAGAAGACGCCTTTGTCCTGCAATAGAAGAACATATACAGGTTGATATTGATTTATTACAAACATACATAAACAAGGTGTAACATAAATGACGCACAACCCCTTAAGAAGTCATTGTACTCATTATTATGAACAACTTTTACAATGGAACCAACCCTGAAATCGCGAAAATAACTGTTGTTCCCTACATTTTGACGAGTTATTCGAACATAAATATAGGGAACAGCTGATTATTTTGCGATTTCAGGTTTGGTACCGTAGTAAAAGTTGTCCATAATGATGAGTACAATGACCTCTTAAGAGGTTGTGCGTTATTAAAGTTACACCTTGTATATCTATATATAACTCACGCCTTCTTCAAATGGGGTTAGGCTGAATCTACAGAACAGCACCTGCAACGATCCTTACATATTTCTGAAGCTTCGTTTACGTTCATTGATTTATTATTCTTATTTATCAAGTAAGTACCTACCTATTTGTATGTGTTTGACAGTAACGCAAACGCCAACAGTAGGTAATGATCCCGCAGCCAAAGTTAGCAGCGTTCGCCAAAATTAATTACATAGGCAACGTAATTAATCGGTCCTTTGTTTAACCGGACACGACCAGTTAAAACTGGTTATGACCGCCTGAAACTGGATAGTAATTGATTTATTATGGAGTAGTGGTTTTGATATTGGGCGTTCGATTTTTAAGCGATTTAGGGCATTAGCACATCTCCGCCGTGAAAACATAGCAGCGAAATCGCAGTTCTTCAATTCAACTGACTCGCATGATGTTCCGCTACTCGAGTCGCGGAACATCATGCGGTTTCGCGGCAGAGGTGTGCTAAGGCCTTGAAGATTGAAGAACACAAGTACATTTTGGATATACGTTGATGGAAACTGTTCGATATGCAACTTAAAATGGAGTATGATTAGCTGTTTTAAAATGGGGAGTCGATTGATGACGATGATGGAGTGAGGAGGATGGAGGAGGATTGGTGTGGGTGTTTTGTGTGTGTATTAACAAGACAGTGCTGAAAACAGAACTGTCTTGTTTTTCAGCAGCACCTGAATCGACAACTGCAAATTCAATGTATGAAAACTATTTTTAAAATACGCTGTCAATCTAACCAATATTTTTCCAGGATATCCATCATACCAATGGCAATGATCGGATGCCATTCTAAAACTCTCTAGAATAACAAACATTTTCACCGTATCTCCATTTTGCATTCATAATACAATAGAGCCGAACGTAGCGTCGTTTTAAATCCGTATTGTACAGGTAGAAAGGGTATGTTATCGATTCGGGGAAATAGCACGTTTCGTATGTGGCATATTTGTTACCCACCCTGTGAACTATTGAAGAGATTTGGCACAGAATAGGATTTTTTTTTTGGGTGGGAAATTATCAAATAACTTCTCCCGCTCTGGACGGAGCGGAAGGGTGTGTCACACTTCTACTGACTAAAACCCACCCGTGTTCCTTCAGTTGCCTGTGCCAGGGCCACGGTAACTCTCTCAAACAACCCGCAACTCTAGCTGGTAACGGGGGGTCCGTTAGTGCTGACATTTCTTTGAGGCGCGCGTGGAACACAATGCGCCGTCGACCCGGGCCTGGTCCTTACCGGATGGCGAGCTACCCATTACTCGCCGTCACCGTGGCCGGGAATCGGCTATCGATTCTCGACGTCCAGGGCGTCTTCTGCGGCGACTAGGGACTTGAGGGCGCAAAGATTGCCGCTCCCTTACGCGTTCCGTTTCCTCCTTCGTGAGCATTACTGCTTCGCAGAAGGTGATGATGGCTTCCCATGCATGCTCCCTACCATGGCCTGGATCAGTGCCTGACGTGAGAGATCGCCACCGCCGATCGCCTCCGCGAGGACGCGGTGGTGCTCCGCCCAAGCCGGGCAGACCTCCACCGTATGCTCTACCGTGTCCTCCGGACGATCCACACAATGGTAACACCCGGGCGTTTCTTCCCGCCTTATCTGGAACAGGAACCTCCCGAGCAACCGTGTCCGGTGAGGACCTGCGTCAGGTGGAAGGTGAGGACGCCGTGGCGCCAACCACTCCTCAAAGAGGGGACTTATAGCCACAATTGTGGCGTGTCCAGCGCTGGGTTGCGACAGTCGCACTCTCCATGTCGCCGTGAGATGCCGCCGGAGTACTGTCCGCTGTGCCGTGATTTCTCGCGGCAGCGGAGTAACGCCCCGGTGTTTTGCCTCCTCGCGCCACTCCCATGTGTGTGCGAGGACTTTTGCCTCCAGATCCCACGGCGGCAATCCGGCAAGAAGGCTCGCCGCCTCACCGGAGACCGTGCGGTATCTCCGGACTAGCCGGATGGCCATGACCCTCTGGGACCCGTTCAACTGGCGGGCTGATCTCCGCCTCAAGGAACGCGCCCACACCAGTGCCCCGTAAAGGGCCATGGACTGCACGACCGGCGCATAAAGCCTCCGGCAGGAGGCGCTTGGACCCCCTAGATTGGGCAGGAGCCGCTTCAAGGCAGCCCCGGCCCGCTCCTCTGGGAGCCAAACGTCGAAAATGTTCCACGAAGTTCCATCGACTATCGAGGATGAGTCCCAAGTACTTCATCGTCAGCTTGACGCCGATGTGAACCCCTCCTACCGTTATATGGGAACCCGACGGTGGTGCGTTCCAAGGACCATGAAAACACATGACCTCGGACTTGTGCAGGGCCACCTCGAGTCCCGATTGCCGGATCCTCTCGACAATTGTCACAACCCTGCGTGTCGCTAGTTTGGCCGCCGCCTCGTGCGACCTCCCCTGCGCCAGGACCAGCGTATCGTCAGCGAAGCACAGCACGCTGACGCCGCTAAAGAGATTGGCGCGCAGCACCCAGTCGTACCCGATATCCCACAGATGCGACCCTAGGACCGATCCTTGTGGGACACCGCACGACATTTCTCGCCGGTTCCACTCTTCTTGGTGACCAGGGTAGATGAAGGCCCTGTCCGTCAAATAGGCCTCGATCACGCGACAGAGGTAGGTGATACTAGAGTGCCTCTTTAATGCAACTCCAGGGCAGGCATTGAAGACATTGGCATGTCTAGAGACACCGCCAAGACGACCGCACCCCGGGCCACAGCATCCCTTGTCGTGAGGGCTCGCACGGACATGATGGCGTCCACCGTAGAGCGCCCCCTGCGGAAACCAAACTGGCTCTCTGCCAAATCCGGCCCCACCCGCACCAGCCGCGCGATGAGGTGGTCTGCAATGACTCTTTCAAAGAGTTTGCCCACCTCGTTGAGCAGCACGATGGGCCGGTAAGCGGACGGAGAGTCCGCAGGGTACCTTGCAAGACCACCATAGAAAGGGGTTTTGTCGACGGAAGAATAGACAAACATGACGTCCGTGTAGACAATAAGACGGCAACAAAGTAGAAAACTGCATTTTTTATCAAATTCACACATAATTTGACTCGGAATTCTTTGTTTTATCTTAGGATTTATTTTTCTGATTACTCATAAATTTTTACTATATGCCACGAATATAAAGGCCAATTTATATACACCAATAAAAAAAAACAAATTAAAATATGTATATGTTACAGTACAGTAGTAACCATTTCCTTGGTAATTAACTAAATGTTGTAAAATAGAAGAAAATAGTTTTGTTCTTCTATTAATCATTATCCCACTACTACTACTACTACTATTATATCACAGTTTTGCGTTCAAAATGCTCTCTTGTAAAATCATGATTTTGTATATAACTGAATACAGGTGAATTTTTCAAGTGAGCGTTGATGGCCTAATTCGAAACTATGCGGAATAGCGATAAGTACTCAAAGGCGTCTCGGGCATGATTTTGATGAAACAGCATCATTGGATGTTTGAAAAATCAACATTTCTAAACCCGTTGATTAAAAAAAAAACCACACTGTATTACATTACCATTCGATAGTGTCGCTAATAAGGATCGAATTCGGGGAAGTAATGACATACGGCAAAATATAGGAAAAAGTTAATTTTTAACAAAATATTTTTTTTAATTTTTCTTATGTTACCTACCCGATATTGATTTTTCAAAAATCCAATGATGCACTTTTAGTTTTCATCCAAATCGAGCCCGAGACTCCTTTGAGTACTTTTCGCAATTCCTCATAGTTTCGGATTTGGTCATCGACGCCCACTTGAAAAATTCACCTGTATACTTTGTGGCCGTCGAGTAGAAAGTTTTCTACTGTCTTTAGCATGGCGATTACAAAATCAAAGTGTCTTCATTACCCTAGACCTCAGACTAAATATCCTGTAGACGGAGCCTTTAAGAGAGACGCGTGTCCTTTTCTTGTTAGTGTGCGGCTCTAGAGTAGTATTAGTGTGCGTGACTAGGGAAGGGTCGACGCTTCAAAGCATACTATGGAATCTGTAGTACAGACGCCAGCACGTCAAGCTAAACACTATACATATCTATAACTACGACGCACCATGGAGCGTTAGAAAGAAAGTATCCTTGGCGTGATTGGTGGAATTTCCAACGTTTCTAAAATTAACCAATGGCTGCACATACTAATAATTAGGAGCCAATCCGCGCCCCTGCGCATTCGCCACCGCTCCCGAGTTCTTCCGACTCATAACGAAATTAAACGAACGTCATTAGTCGTCACCAGTCACTGTCACTGTCAGTCAGTTCCGTGTTCATTCAAAGTGTGTTGTGTCGTAGTGTTCATGAGTTTTAAAATGGCGCGTCATAGCACTAGAACGGGCTATCCGTTCAGGATAATATAATAGTTCTGTGGTAATAGCGCTTTGATTGAGTGAATCTGTCATAATGGTGAGTAATATTTTTTGTAATTCTAATTTTTAAATTAAAGTAAACAAAGGATAATATTGAAAAAATGAGTCGATCAGTGTTATTTTTTATAGAATTTTCGAAATAAGTAAGCAGAAGGGATAAGTAGGTATCATCCTTGTGTTATTTCATAATGAGTTCCCGATATCGTAAGTTATTAACGCTGCGCGAGTGCGCGCTGTTCAAGTCTCATTGAACAGAATTCGATGAACAATTAATTTAGTCATAAAACATTCTAAACAGAAGTTAATCCAGTAGGTAGTGATTGGATTATAAAGTAAGTAAATACCTACGCAATTACGCAATGACGCATTTTCTTTTTGTCTGTTGAAACAGCGAAAGGACAGTAATTCAACACGCGGATCCAGTTTAATCTAGTTATATACCACGATATCGCATTGGGTGTATGTTTGTGTGTAAATAAATAAATAATTTAATAATAATAAGTTAGCAATTATTGTAGGGAATAGTATAAGTATTAATACGTCTTTTCCTATGTATGTATTAACTATGTGCGTCTGAATGGCTGGTTGTCTGTATCGGTTCGCGTCAGACTTGTGACCAAAAATTGTTACCTACTTTTTAGTCAATAAAATTGCTATCTATCTTTGAAACAAAATAAAGGGACTACAAAAATGTGTCATTACTTTTCTTGAGTAATTACTATCTGATCCGATCTGTCCTCACGCCTTTCAATGTCCACCTCGTAGCTTTAATACGTAAAAAGTTATAGATTCCGACCTCTCACCCTGCTTTGTCCCCTTGGAGGGACAGATCAAACTTTTTTCCGACTGTCCCCCTAAGGGGACAAAGCAGGGTGAGAGGTCGGAATAATCCAAAGTTATGATCATTTGAAAATTTCACAGGGAATAGATTACTGTTATTGAAATAAAGCAATTTAACACGATTACAATAATGCATCTTTGTATTGGAATACATCTACCTATTATGTTATTTGAACATACAAATCTATAAATACTTAGGCTTTAGTTGGAAAAAGAAACAAAGTTTTAAAGGATAATTTTTTTTTTTTTTAAAGTTCTGTATCTTTTTTATGTTTATTTGTATAATTAATGTAATGGGTAGATGTATATAAAAATAAACAATTTTATAATCGTTTTAAATAGCTTTATTTCAATAACCGTAATCCATTCCCGGTAAAAAAATCAAACGATCATAACTTTTTACTTGTTAAAGCTACAAGGTGGACATTGAAAGACGTGAGGGTAGCAATCAAGTAGTAATTACTCAAGTAAAAATAATAATACGAATTTGAATAGTTTACACAAACGGAGGGTTAACCAGCTATCATTCTGTAGTCCCTTTAATTTGTTTCAAAGTTAGGTAGCTATTAATTGACTATAGGTAGTAAAGAAACGGTCAAGAGCGAGTCGGACTCGCGCACCGAGAGTTCCGTACAACCATATACGTATATAAATAAGTGTGCTATTTAGATATCGTTTATTTTTCCTGTAATCTTTACATAAACTTCTGTCACACAGAATAATTTCAGATTTTTGTCTATGCAAACTTCGGAGATGGGGGGGGGGGGGCATTTGTTTACATTTTTCAGCAAAAGTCGAAAACTATGCGGCTTACAAAATAATGTTTGAGAATGTGCAAACAGCGTTCTTTCATAATGATACCTCACTTCGAATTTTTAAGATCCCTTTCAGTACCTGTTGAAAAAAAAAATTCTTTCATATTTGCATAATAGTAGAGAAAACGTCATCTAAAACTATTCCAAAATTCAAATTGATAGCACTAGCAGTTCTTGAGACTGAATCGCACCATAAGGGTTCCTTTTTACCGTTTTGGTACAGATCCCTAAAAAGTAGCAAAGGTCACCAGCCTGACGCGAACCGATACATTCGCACACTAAAATAACAAAAATTGAGTAACAGAAAATTGAACTGAGTAATAATGGGCAAATAAAATAATGCTATTTGTTTCGTTCCAGAAAACAAACTGTTTACTTCAGCGGTGTCGACTATGTGGCAGTCTTATGGTCGCTGGCTGCACCCTGCCGATCCGTTTTTGAGCACAAGACTAACCTCAACTTCATACAACGTGAGTCCATGTGTAGCTTCTTATCACACTTATTAACCTAACTTATTTATTCATCATTTACATAAAACATGATTTTCTTAAAAAGTGAATAACAACATTTATTCAATTATACATACTACCTAATTAATAAGCACGATTTTGTTTTAACATTAGTTAAAGTAGGCAGGTATAATAAGATAAATTGAATTAAGTATGAAATCAATGAAAACCATGTGTCACACTATACCTGAATAACTAGGTATAGTCCGCGTCAAATAACTTTGCCGCTCTGAGACCAAGAGAATCGCTATCTTTTACTAACAGCGCGAGGAAAGGACGGCTATAGCTATGAACTAAATTAGAGGTGTCTAGTTTACGCCTTGCGCTTCACCGTGTTTTTTAGTCGACATGTTTTTACGTATAGTCTAAATGTGTATGGAAATATTAGTTCAACTAAAGACAGCTCTAATTTACGTCCGTCTCTTTCTTGTTTTATTAGAGAGAAAAAGTTAGCAATAGCCTAAATTAAGTTTAGTTTGTCCACAACAGAATGGGCACCATTGACTAGTGCGCAGTCATTTGCGCGAATTTCAGAGCGGCAAACTTACATGACGCGGGCTATAAAAGGTAAGCTTTAAAGCGAAAATAGTACAGACAATTTAGAACCATTTAAGCCATGGTTGTCTCAGACTAAGTCTTACCCCCGCCAGGGTTGCGGGTTGTTCGAAAGGGTTACCGTGGCCCTGGCACAGGCCACTGAAGCAACTGAAGGAACGTGGGTTTTAGTCAGTAGAAGTCTGACACACCCTCCCGCTCCACCCAGAGCGGGAGAAGTTATTTGATGATTTCTCATCCACAAAAAAAATAGACTAAGTCTTACCAATTTTTTTTACCTAATTTTTTTCCGAAAATTCCATAATTTAAAGTAAACTGCATATCTAAGGCCAAATTGAATGATAAATGAATTCATTTTTATTTAATTTAATCAAAGTTATCAGTAAGCAATCTAGCAAAACTTTAGGTTTTAGGCCTATGTGTCATTAGACATTTAAAAGTTCATCAAAATTATATTATTATAATATTATTGGAACTGCGAGATATTCACATATGATGATCTATTAGGGCTTCCAAACAAATATACAAAATTTTAAAGATGTATAGATGTATGTTTGTATGTTTATATGTATGTATGTTTGTCCACGCATTCCTCCGAAACTATTAATCGTGATCATTCTTTTTTTGTTGGCTTACATTTACTTCAACTTAGGGCACAGTGAAAGTTTCATCGAAATCGGTTCAGTACTTTTCAAGATAATAGACTAATACGTGACGTAACGTGACGTAAGTGTGACGGTCTGGCTTATTGATACGAGCTGGCGTTAAAGGGAAAACATCTCAAAACAAGGTTCTCAGTAACGTAACATTTGCAGTTGCAATGAATGGGAGAACATGTTTTTCAACTCTAATGTTAAGTTTGTTCTTGGGATAAATTCTTCCCAACTACGGAACCCTTCCTTGTGCGTAGTTCGACACGCACTTAACCGGTTTTTTCTTGTTAAAATCCATACCTAATGCGTAGGTATGCGTATTGTCGCGTAGAAGTGAGTGATCGTCAGTCTGACTGACTGTTTAAGACGGAGGTTACACGTTCAGTTTGGCATCAGTTCAATCCGTGACCTTGATCACGAATAGACTGATGGCTGACTGATGGATTGATGGGCTCTATTAGACGCTATAATATTGTATTGTTTCTATTTATAATATTAGCCCTGTCTATGAGGAATCGTAAAAAAAGAAAGCACTGGAGTAAAAAGTGGCTAATTTAAAAAGAATTCTACATACACTTAAATTTACTGAATGAGATAAGAGACACAGGAGAAGAATGTGACTGTGCCAATTATTGAAAAAGCCCGTTTTGATCATTTGTTGAAAATAGTAAAACCATACCTAACTAAACAAGACACCTGCATGAGGAAGTCAATCAGCCCAGAAAATAAAGAAGAAAATACTCGGCGTGCGACTTCATCGCTGTCTAAGCGGTGACTGACAGCATACTGATAGCAAGTAAACACACGTTCAGCTTTTCGCCAATCTGACCAGTTTGACGAAATACTGAATAAAATAATTAATTAATTATCAATCCGGACCATCAACCCATCAATCTACGCGTACACAATCAGATTCTCGTCATTCTGACACCAATCCCGGGTCGAACTGATGCCAAACTGAATGTGTAACCTCCGTCTAATACCGCCCATCAATCCATCAGTCTTTTAATTATTAGAAATAAACACGAGAGAAGAATTGATAGGGAGAATAAATTCAGCGGTTGAAACCATGAAACTCGAGATGATGTTGAAAATAACAACAACAGAAGTGAAAAGACGGAGCCGTGCTTGTATTAGAAGAATAACGGCAGTTATTTTGAACATGAAAAATTAATAATTTCAATTCAAATGTTGTTTTAATTAGTTTGTCTAAAATTTAAAATTTCTCCCTCAAATTGGTTTGTAGGTGCTAATTTCAATAATTTGTAAGATATCCGCATAAGTGATAACTCAAAAGAAAGAGCGATTATCAAGCATATTTTCAAAAAGTTTTGAATAAGAAAGCACCCTCCGTTTTTTTAAGATAAGGGTTAAAAAAGTATTATAAAATTTTTATGAACTTTAAATGTCTGTAAAAAAAATACTAATGACACACAGGCCAAAATACGCAAATAAACGATTTATTATTATTATAAAGCATGTTTTGCTAGATTGTTTATAAATCGTCTAAGACTGATTCTAAATTGTCTGTACTGTCTTCGCCTTAACACATTCGGTGCGGCAGACACACATGCGCGTTTTCATAACTTTCTTCGAGTGCGGCGCGGCGCACATGTGTGTTCGTTGTGCATCTCTATTGTTTCGAAAACATCGTAAAAAAAAGGGTCGGTAAGGGTATAGCATAAAGAAGCGTTTGCATAAAGAATTCAGCAGAGAATGTGTTAAAGCTTTGCACCTATCTCCAAATCTGTATAGGGGCGTGGTTATAATGAGACCAACGAGACGAAAGTTTTCTTGTTTTCGTCTAGTTGGTCTCATATGACGTTTACCTACATCGGAGTAGGCCCTATTCATATGCAATACAGTCTTTATGGCGACCGCATGATAGAAATGAGGCAGTGACTCCGAGGAATTTGAACGTTGTTGCCTAGTAAATAGAATCCACTTTCGCCATTAACTTAAGGTGAAGTACTCGTAATTATTTTTAACCGTCCCATACGGATTAACACATTATCTGCTTAATTCTTTATGCAAACGCTTCTTTATGCTACACCCTTACCGACCCTTATTTTACGATGTTTTCAAAACAATAGAGATGCACAACGAACGCACAGGTGCGGCGCGCCGCACTCGAAGAAAGTTATGTAAATTGTATGGACGCGCATACGCGCCGTCAAGCACCTGGTGAACGTCCGAAAACGCGCATGTGCGTCTGCCGCGCCTAATGTATTAAGTTGGCCAATACAATTTGTCATAGCAAAAAATCTTATGTATTGAACTTAACAAAATTTTCTTTGTTATAGATTTCAATGGACATCGTCAGAAGGCGCCTCAAAGATATGCTGGCGCCCTGCCACGAAGAGAATTATAAATCAGGCGCATAAGGAGAGAGTTAAGTTTTTGCCTAGAGTACCTATTATAATTTTGACTGGGCAAACAATATCGTAATTTTTGTTGATGAAAAGAGTTTCCGGTCGGATATGGACGGAAGAAAAATATTATGCCGCAATAGCAATGAGCGTTATGTGAAGGCTAATAACGTGTTATAGATAATATAATATTAATACTGTAAATTGAAATTTAATACTTCTTTTCGCACCATTGTTATATTCTTGCGAGTTTTTCCTTTACTATTGGTTGGTTGTAATAATTTAGGTTATGGCCGTTGACCACTGACGTAACGACACGACAAGGGATTTTACTAGGTAGGTACCGAAGGATGTCAAAGCAGGCTGTGACGTATCAATGAAATGGAGTGTTAACAGTGTTAAATAAGATTCGAAATCATCTGTATTACAAAAATCCTTTACCGTGCCGTGCCGCCAATGGACGCTGGGCCTTATACAGCCCAGTCAAATTATACTAATCTAGGTAAAAGCTTACTTTTGTTTGGCGGCAGCGTTTAATTTTGTTGGTAGCCATTGGTAGATATATTTAACTGTAGGTATAATTAATCTGCTACAAATATCAATAAAAATAAAAGCTTGTAAAAAAATTAATATTATCTAAGTCGGGGAGCCTTACCAGTTTGAAAACAAAATCCCGTGCACACGATGATCACATCTGTTTTCCGCCACTTTTTGCGTTGACCAATAAAACGATAATTTCTCAGGCTGTTACAATGACCAAGGCGGTCATTGTAACAGCCGACCAAATAGACAATAATAAAACAAAATAATCTTAAAAGTTTTTGTTAAATTCCCGTTGTGTTGAAACGCATTGACCAGCTGTATGGTATGGTCGAGTCGAATGCCAATAATAGTTATCTTTGTTTTTAGTCATTATTGAACAAAGGAGATACGTAAATATTGTTTATAATATACTAACTTCCGCCCGCGCGGCTTATGTCCTTTTCCAGGTCATGGTCTACCCGTGTGCCAAATTTCATCTAAATCCATTCAGCCGTTTTAGCGTGAAAGCGTAACAAACAAACTCACTTTCGCATTGATAATATTAGTTAGGATTGGGCAATTGCGACTGTCGGTGACTATTGCAGCGTAGACTCGGAGAATGCCTGTTTAGAGGGCTATTTTTAAATCACTAAGCAAAATTTTCACAGGGTGTTCTACCCATGAATATGAACAACTTTCACTATGCGACCAACTATTATCACGAAAAAAAAATCAGCTGTTTCATACATTTTGGTAGAACAGGTATTGAACTTTATGAAACAACTTTTTTTTCGTAATTTCAAAATTGGTCCCATACTGAAAGTTCTTCATCGGCATCGGCTTGGCTCAGTTTAGCGGAAAAAGCCTCGAGGTTATTTATTGTCGACTTTAAGGCACGCAATGTTGATTTTTGTTTGGCATTGACAACCGCGCTGCGCTGCGCCTCGCCAGCCTCTTAGAAATTGGTATTTTAACTTTTATGATAGGAAAACACAAACCAAGCCAGGCCGTCACACTTACACGTATTAGTCCATTATCTTGAAAACTACTGAACACAAATCGTAATAAAGTTTAAACAGATCGTGAAAGAATGAATCTCAAGGTCATTATTTGTGTAGCATTCTATAACGGGGTATCTGACAGTGAAAGTGTAAACTGTAGATTTTGTAAAATAGGACTTGCTTTGTTTTTTGCAGCCTTTTTTCAATAACATAAAATAAGGGGATGCTTAGCAACACATAGGATTAGGTAGACGCGTTAAATAAAAAAATAGTTGAAAAAAATTAAATCAACTTCAAGAAGAATCAATCAATCAAAAAGAAATTAACTCAAAATTATGAAATAACTTTAATTTCGGAGGTCGGTGTCTTGGACTCTGTATTTTAGTTATTTTTGCCACCGACTTCCGAAATTAAAGTTATTTCATAATTTTGAGTTAATTTCCATATGAAGTCGATTTAGTTTTTTTTTATTTCGTAATTTTTAGTTTTTAGTAAAAACTGGAATATTTCGACCGTCCCTATTAACAATGTCGGTTCTGCAGGGAGACTACTGTTTAGTCCCTACGGAACAGTGGTCTTTTTCGCAGAACTGAGATTGTTACTCGTAATATCATAAAGATTCATTTTTATCGTCAGGGCAAACTTTGAACTGCCCTCAGTTCAATGTTTGTTTTGACAATGATGATTTTTTTTTTTAATTATAATTCGATGTATGTAAAAAAGTGAATATTGGTAAAAATGTATATCCGACATTGTTAATAGGGACGGTCGATTTGTTTGTAATAAGTAGTTAATAGGTTTTGTTATAAATATTGCACTAGAATTTGACCAAGGACTTGAGATGTTTTCCCGTTGACACCATGCCTGTAGCTCGTATCAATAAGCCAGGCCTTCACTTACACGTATTAGTCCATTATCTTGAAAACTACAGAACCGATTCTGATGAAACTCACTGTTCCTTATGTTGAAGTAAATGTAATGAAGTAGTGTAATAAAATGGTCACGATCCAATTAATACTTTCAGGGAAATACGTGGACAAACATACATACAAACATGCATACATGTATAAAGTTTTGTATATTTGTTTGGAAGCCCTAATATGTAGATTATATTATGTGAATATATAGCAGTTCAAATAATATTGCATACATACGTGTCGAATTGATAAACCTTTTTTGAAGTCTGTTCAAAACCACGGAATAGAAAAACTAAAGTGAAAGTGCCCATGCATCCGGCGTGTCACGATTATGCGGAAAAAATGTAAAATAGTAACAACCTTCGTCAGTTGTAATTATTATCATTTTGAACAACTTTACTATGGGGCTAAACCTGAAATCGCGAAAATAAAATCAGCAGCAAACATTTCGACGAGTTTTGCGAACATAAAATAATATGGTATGGGACATCTGATTTTTTTGCGATTTCAGGTTTGGTCCTATAGTAAAAGTTGTTCAAAATAGTGGTCTCATTAATACCCTAGAGTTATGGTATACAGGGTGATTTTTAAAACATGCGACAAAATTTAAGGGGGTGTTCTACCCATCAATATGAATAACTTTTACTATGGGACCAACTCGGAATTCGCAAAAAAATTTCGACCTATTTATACAAAATGGTCCAATCGGGTATGTGCTTTTACATGGGAAGGTAATTTTTTTTTTTGCGAATTCTTAGTCGGTCCCATAGTAAAAGTTGTTCATATTGATGGGTAGAACACCCCCTTAAATTTTGTCGCATGTTTTAAAAATCACCCTGTATAAAAAAATAAAGACGTTGTATATAGTATCAAAATCTCTTTCTGACTGTTGTATGAATACTTTACGTGACTCGGCTATAATAATAATCCCTTTATTTCGGGTGGCATAGACCATTATACGTCTTTTACACGAATGGAAATGTATCGTGTGAACATCCGTTATTTTTAACGAATACCACAAAAAAACGTGCAGGACAATGCCGTCTGAACCTAGCCTAAGGTTGATAGGTATTTATTTCGATTGAAAATAATCTGAAGCTGTGTGCGACGCTATTGGTTGATGAGCGTAGGTAAGCGTTAATAGCACTGCTAAAAAGTTTCACTATAATTCTTAACACCTGTACCTACTTCTGTACCTATGATCCACAATAAACATGATTGATTAACGTTCACTTTTTCAGCATTCAATTTTGATTTTTTTTTTTTTTATTTACATTGTAATATTTAGTTTATAAAATCTGTTGTAGGTATTAATCTAGAGTATATTTGTAAGTTTTTAATTACCTATATTAATATTAATGTAAAAAAATATAAAGATTAAGGTTGTTATTCCGCCTTTTATTTTGATACCTATTAGCATTAAATTTCGTTAAAATACTTAAGCCGCCTTGTCACTATGGGATATAATATATATTATATCCCGAGATATAAACTATATCCCGCGACTGATCTTCACACTGTGAGATATATCTTTTAAACTGTTTACATTCGTAGCGGCGCGGAATGGTGTGCGGGGAGAGAGGAGGCGAAATATAATATGGAAATATCTCGGTCGATCGAAAAAATATTTATAGTTTGAGGTGTAATATATATTACATCTCAGTGTAAATGGTTTCATTTAAAATTACGGTAAGCGATATTAATTTATATCTTGAGATATAATATAAATTACATTATATCCCATAGTGCAAAGGCGGCTTTAGAAGAGCATGGAACGCACGAACACAGCTGACCGCCCCAGCCCGCCAGTAAATAGGTATATAGCAAAACCCGGAAAAGGTAATAGAAATCTGCATGAAATAAAATAAAATTGTTTTTCTCACATCACATTATCTTTCTGTCTACCTATCAATATTCATCACGAGCGTGAAGTTTCGCTTATTAAAGGTGTAACGGTGTATACCTTACCTACCTACTTGTTTAAATGTCATATGAGTAGGTAATACCTACTTAATTAATACTTATAGGTAATTTTCCAACAAATACTATAAATGAAGGATTATCTAAGGGCCGGTATTTTTATCCGTAGTTAACTCAACCAAAGGTTAAACATGTAACTACTGGTTGAATTTTGGCTAAATGTGTTTGCCAAAATGGCATTAGTTACAATTTTTTACCATGAATACCTACATTCATGTTACCTAATTCATTCATGTCCAGCCTTTCGCATTTAGCCAAAAAATAATTTAAAAAATGAAATAGACTTAAAAAAAAAAACTACCTAACTCAAAATCACGAAATAACTTCGGAAGTCGGTGTTCTGTATTTTAGTCTTTTATCCACCGACTTCCAAAATTAAAGTTATTTCGTGATTTTGAGTTCGTTTTTTTTTGAAGTCGATTTAATTTTTTTTAATTATTTTTATTTCATAATTTTTAGTTTTTAGTAAAAACTGGAATATTTGTTTGTAATAAGTATTTAATAGTTTTGTTATAAATATTGCACTAGAGTTTGACTAAGGTTTTGAGATGTTTTCCCTTTGAAACCACACCCGTAGCTCGTACCATTAAGCCAGGCCGTCACACTTACACGTCCATTATCTTGAAAACTACTGAACCGATTTTGATGAAACATTCATGCCCTAAGTTGCAGTAAATGTAAGCCAACAAAAAAGAATGGTCGCGATCCGATTAATAGTTTCGTAGAAATGCGTGGACAAACATACATACATACATCTATAAAATTTTGTATATATGTTTGGAAGCCCTAATAGATTACCATATGTGAATATATTGCAGTTCCAATAATATTACATATATACAACGTATCGAATTAATAACTCCATTTTTGAAGTCGTTAAAATGTAAGGTGAAGCGTGGCCGAGCTCTCCAAAACTAATAAGTACCTACCTACCTACATTATTTCTGTTGTGTTTATTTTTTATCGTTTTTATTTAGTTATCTTGAAAATTTCGTTGCACGGAGACATAGATGACTGATGATATCACCTACTTGATGGTGGAATCTGAAGGCGGGTATAGGATCTCAGTGACGGCACTATGTAGAACCATCGTATTTTTACTTATTTGAATAGAATATAAGTAAAGGAATATAAATAAGCTAGGTCATCCTAACTATTTCCATTACTGAGGACCAATAAGCACTTACCTGGTCATCATTAGACCTTCAGAAAGTATCATGCAGTAGCATCCGTACTCAATTAGATAAATGTTGAAAACTAGGTCATCCTAACTATTTCCATTACTGAGGACCAATAAGCACTTATCTGGTCATCATCAGACCTCCAGAAAGTATAATGTAGCAGCATCCATGCTCAATTAGATAAATGTTGAAAACTAGGTCATCCTAACTATTTCCATTACTAAGGACCAATAAGCACTTACCTGGTCATCATCAGACCTTCAGAAAATATCATGTGGTAGCACCCGTGCTCAATTAAATAAATGTTGAAAGCTAGGTCATCCGAACTATTTCCATTACTGAGGACCAATAAGCACTTACCTGGTCATCATCAGACCTTCAGAAAGTATCATGTAGCAGCATCCGTGCTCAATTAGATAAATGTTGAAAACTAGGTCATCCGAACTATTTCCATTACTGAGGACCAATAAGCACTTACCTGGTCATCATCAGACCTTCAGAAAGTATCATGTAGCAGCATCCGTGCTCAATTAGATAAATGTTGAAAACTAGGTCATCCTAACTATTTCCATTACTAAGGACCAATAAGCACTTACCAGGTCATCATCAGACCTTCAGAAAATATCATGTAGTAGCACCCGTGCTCAATTAGATAAATGTTGAAAACTAGGTCATCCTAACTATTTCCATTACTGAGGACCAATAAGCACTTACCTGGTCATCATCAGACCTTCAGAAAGTATCATGAAGCAGCATCCGTGCTCAATTAGATAAATGTTGAAAGCTAGGTCATCCTAACTATTTCCATTACTGAGGACCAATAAGCACTTACCTGGTCATCATTAGACCTTCAGAAAGTATCATGTAGTAGCATCCGTAGGTACACAATTAGATAAATGTTGAAAACTAGGTCATTCTAACTATTACCATTACTGAGGACCAATAAGCACTTACCTGGTCATCATCAGACCTTCAGAAAGTATCATGTCGCAGCATCCGTGCTCAATTAGATAAATGTTGAAAGCTAGGTCATCCTAACTATTTCCATTACTGAGGACCAATAAGCACTTACCTGGTCATCATCAGACCTTCAGAAAGTATCATGTAGCAGCATCCGTGCTCAATTAGATAAATGTTGAAAGCTAGGTCATCCTAACTATTTCCATTACTAAGGACCAATAAGCACTTACCTGGTCATCATCAGACCTTCAGAAAGTATCATGTAGCAGCATCCGTGCTCAATTAGATAAATGTTGAAAGCTAGGTCATCCTAACTATTTCCATTACTGAGGACCAATAAGCACTTACCTGGTCATCATCAGACCTTCAGAAAGTATCATGTAGCAGCCTCCGTGCTCAATTAGATAAATGTTGAAAGCTGGATCAACCTAACTATTTCCATTACTGAGGAGTGAGGACCAATAAGCACTTAACTGGTCATCATCGGACCTTCAGAAAGTATCATGTAGTAGCATCCGTGCTCTATTAGATAAATGTTGAAAGCTGGGTCAACCTATTTCCGTTATTGAGAAGCGATAAGCACTTACTTGGTCATCATCAGACCTTCAGAATGTATCATGTAGTAGCAACCGTGCTTAATATCTATGACATCTTGTATATTTGTTTGGAAGCCAGATCTCGCATTTCCAATAATATTACATACATACCTACGTATCGAATTGATAACTCCTTTTTTTGAAGTCGTTAAAAATTCCACTATTATTTACTATGTTTAACCATTGAGTTAAATATGGATCAAAAAACCGGCCCTAAGTAAAAGATAATTTAAACAAAAAAAAAAATGCTTATAAGCTTTCATAGGTCTTTAGTTTTTTGCGTGGGCCGCCTGTACGTATATTTTACCATGCCATTATTTCGATTCGTAGGCAGTTATGTTACCTACTAGCGCGCGCGTTGTGAAGGAAGACTCGAAAACGTCATTGTGTTTAGTCCGCGTCAAGCAAAGGCGTAATAATAATACAACACGACCCTCTGTTTTGGTTCCATCCAAGCACAAGTAAAAAGTAGATCCTATTCAAGCAGCTAGGTACCTGTTACTAGGTACCCAGTACCCTATTTGTTATCTCACAGTATCTTATTCTACACCACGACGAATATACGCACACTAGCTCACGTACGCACTGCAGCACGAAACATTACAAGTAAGAGCAGACAAAAAGCTATTTATCTCTTTCGCACGATTCTCGCTGTCGTTGCTCATAACGCGCTCAAGGTCAATGTGTAGTAGCTTGATGTGCTGGCCACTGTACATCGATTTTTTGCTTAACGAAAAATGCACAGGAGTGAAACTACGGATAGAAGCTAGTACCTATCTACTATAAAAAATGTGTGCTTTTTAAATAAAAATTATGGGCACATAAATATGGTATTATGTAAAATTAATGTAACAATTTATTACCAATTAAGGGTACAACTTAAATAAGTAATCAGACGTATATTTTTACGATTTTATTTATTGGAATATTTACACAATGAAATGAAATGAAATTGTTTATTTTGCAAATTGGATGTTGGCAATATTCTGGATATTCGAATACTATTGGCACCGAAACCGACTTTAGTTTTTTTTATATTATAGAATAACCCGTTATGAAGCAGGATAGCTGTGGCTTTCTTTGGAGCAAAGCCTTGAATATTTCATGTTCCTAGTTCTGACGTCTAACAGCTTTAATCCACGCACTTCTTATTAATTTTACAATATTATGAAAACCTACAACAGTAAGCAAAAATTATTATACCATATCAACAACAAACGTCGATAGATTTTATCGATACTATTGTACACATCCCTGCAGTTCACGCCTAAAACAATGCCTAAGTTAAACATTAATTTAGACTATAAAACTTGGTTTTTTATCAAGATGATATAATACAATCTTAGTCTTAATATGTAAATCTTCAATATTTATCGATTTTCTAACAGTTAACCTCTGTAATTAACGATAAAATTGTTGTCATAGACTTACGTGTGAAATGATAATTCTGGGTCTATTACGCCTTATTTCGTTATTCTTGGTAAATAATATACAGCCGCACACAGCATATTTTCACTTTACTTATTTTGTCCTATCCAAATCACTGATATTATTTAATATTTAGCATTTAAACTGCACCAAGCCGCAATGTTTTGACCGACTAAGTCGGTCACTTGTTGACACGATTTACACAGACAGTGCGACGTTGCCAAACTTACATGTGTTGTACCTTTTACTCGTTCCTGAACTCTGTGAAATAGAGAGCGCAATACCTTGTTTGACACACGGATACAAGAGCGGCAACAAGTTATAGCTCCGTCTACAGGATACTTAGTCTGAGCCCTAGACAATTGCCAGTTGTCAGTGTGATTTTGACAGTTTGAATAGAAAACTTTATTCCGAAATAGTTTACATAAACCAATTCCAGCTGCAAATGTAAGTTTGTACGCACAATATTAAGAGATTTACAATGTTATTTTAAGACCACAGACTTCTTATAGATTTTCCTGTAATCTATAGGTTCAGAACTATTTTTTGGAATTTTTTCAAAATTTTAGGCTATAATGTTTCGGAGATAAGGGGGGAATGGTCAATTTTCATCTATTTTAAATAACTTTAAAACAACTTATTTTAAAATTATAGAAAACATTTCTTGAGACCGGTTTAAGAGCCCATTACATTACACGATTTCTCGGGCCCTGTCTATCGTGTGCCCTGGCTACCAGGCAGTCGGAACCATTCGGTCGCTTTATTTAGGGAACCTGGCTCCCTGTTTCTTATTACACTACCACTATTTATTATTTTTAATCATGGTCTGGCAGTTTGAGTAATTTATGCGGCCTACCCAAATGTCCTTTGTCCTTCTTTGTTCGTCAAATCGTTGAGCTCCTTAAGTTCTGAGTTGAGCTGCGCGATTACTGACAAATGCGTGCACTGACTGGACAGGTCCTCTCAATCTGTGTGGTTTTTTCCTCAAAAGACCATTTCAGACACGAATCTACATGGTCTTCACATGAACTGACCAAGATTATGTCTGGACTTTATAAGAGACTGTTACCTCTGAGTTTGTTTCGGCCTTTCTTATCAGAGTAGTCAGATAGGAAACGCCGACCTCACCTTGTTTAAAAAAGAAAAAAACGTGATTGACTTGTAAAAGTGTTTGTACAAACCTACTTACAGAAATAAAATCATTTATCAATTATCATTTACCCTGTTCCTGCGGGCAGGGCCCGCGAAATTTAATGTGTAATGTAATAGGCCCTTTAAATTAGGCTTGTAAAGGTAACAGAGTTATTTTCGCATTTTTACGGATTTGTATATTTCATTCCCGCCGTAGCTGTGAGGCACACATTTTATTCCTGTGTCGCATTTTATACATTTTATTTGTTTTTTATTAGTATTTCAATCTGCTGTGTATTTTATCTTTATGCGCCTTTTAGCCTGTGCTAAATAAATGTATTTTCATTCTTTTCTTTATTCGACAAACAATATAATACTCAGTCTACTTACTTGCATAATCAGCCTGTAATATTCCCAATGCTGGGACACAGGTCTCCTCTCTTCGAGAGGGAGTGGGCTGTAATCTACCACGCGGTCCCAGTGCAGGTTGATGTCACATGTCTTCGAATTTTTATTCTAGAACAAGCCGGTTTCCTCACGATGTTTTTCTTCACCGTTTTGAGAGCAGTAGAGATGAAATCATTTTCAAAAAGTAAAGCGCCTGTCTGGTTTCGAACCCACGACCTACAACTCGTAAGTCGCGACCGTTAACACTTGGCCATCACTGCACTGTCCACAACTTGTACCGTATTTGAAAGTTACCAAAAGTGCTTGTAATCAACTTCTGTTTGGTGCAGTAGTGAGACTGGTTTTTGTTGATAGGCCCATGAATTTTGAAAAACTATTAAAATCTCAGAGTAATATGATTTCTAGTTAGCGATAAAGAAAATCAATAGTTATGCCAAAAGTAGGAATATTCGACTACCTGCCTATTATTATAAGCTACAAACGAAACCCATTTACCAATAAAATAACAATTGGAAATAATATTCAATAACATTGTTTTTAATAGTCGTCAAGCGTGATGGTCATGTTAATTAAAATATAAGTCAGTTAAAATAATTAACTTGTTCGGTTTGTTTTTGACAAGTATTTATTTAAGTTAGCAAGTGGTTTGATAAGTTATTTTGGGACGAACTGTGTTAAGGTAGAACCTACGTAATTTCGTATTAAAATGAAACTGAAAAATATCTATTGGGGAGACAATGAAATACAACAAATGCCTTAAGGATGTTGAAAATGGTTGACTATGTGACAATTAGGCAGTTAAAGCGCTACGCTGATGTCCATTTTCGGGGTCACCAGTATAGAGGTATGAGGAACAGGGTGTAAAGTTCACTCATCCTCCATAGAAAAGGGAGGATCCTCCGACCAGACGGGTGCGTTTGGTGGGCAACTGTCCAATGGTTGAGGTCAGGATGTTGTATATGTATATGCCTGTCGCGCGGTAAACTCTGCTTGCGCGATGCAGGATTTGTGTGACGTCAGGTCTTTGATGCGTTCGCATGTGGCGTTATAGATGCCGCCGCCACATCCTCAATAGAGAAACTGCTAAAATTTGTAAGTATGCACATGTTCATTGTCTTAATTATTAAATAGTGGGACAGCTAGATGGACTGACGTCCTTAAAAAGGTAGCTGGGACAGACTGGATGCAGAAGGCGGACGTCAGGGTGTGATTGTAGCGCAGCCTGGTAGACGCATATGTCTGGCAGTGGACTGCAATAGGCTGAGATGTTGTTGACATCTTTTGCAATACGTCCAAGGTAATGTCCCTTGTCCAATGGCTAAAAAAAATTATAAATTATCCGTGAAATATTTTTTTTTCTAATTTTACACCACATTATATGCCACCGTGTCTTGAACTACTTCTCTTTTGTTTTCCTTCTTCACATATTCTGTATATTACACAGTACTCCGATGTCGGTACTCGCTAAAAAATGCAGTCAAAGCTCGCATGCTCAATTACTTTTACAGAACAAGTGCACATGGCACAGTCGTTTTGTCTAAATTGCAGTGCAGTCGAACGCTAGCCTTCCTAGTAGAGTTCTCAAAAAGCTGAAAGTAATTGAATGAGCGTCTGACAAATACCTCGTCAGTAAACAATTGAAAAGAAACTTTAGCTCCACGTGTTCAAGGTGGGTTTTAGCTGGAAGTGTTTCCTCAATAGATATGTAAAATCTTTTGATGTTCGGGTGCTGATGAAACCGGAGAAGTGTACTTTTCCGATCTTTTCGTAAATCGAAATGTAATGATGTTTTAGATGACGGTCTTTATTTATTCTTTAGGTATATAAATACTGGCTGTAATTTTAATCACCGTCATCTTATCATTATATTCATCATTAGGAACAACTTTTACTATGAGACCAAACCTGAAATCGCGAATAAATCAGGTGTTCCCAGCATTTTGACGAGTTATGCGAATATAAATGTAGGGAACAGCTGACTATTTCGCGATTTCAGGTTTGGCATTATAGTAAAAGTTGTTCATAGTGATATATACAACGACCTTAAGAGAATAACGGTGATTAAAATTACAACTTGTATTTTAGGTAGAATTACTTACAGAGACTAAAATAGTCATAAAGGGAAGTGTTTATTTTTTTATATAATTAACTAGCAGCTCCCCACTGTTTCACCCGCGTAAGTCTTGAACCCGTAGAAATATAGGGATAAAAAGGATCCTATATGCTAATCCAGGTAACCATTTGCCAAATTTCATCAAAATCCGTTTAGTAGTTTTTGCGTGAAAGAGTAACAAACATCCATCCATTCTCTCAAACTTTCGCATTTATAATATAAAGTAGGATAGGATATCGGGCAATTGCTGTAGTAATAGGCCATGCTTTAGTAACTGGCCACTCATAAAAAAGAGGTAGAAACAAGGAGAAGAAGCAAGCTCATGAATGAAAAGGACAAAAAAATATTTTTCGTCCTTTTCATTTATGAGCTTGCTTGCATTACCTTGTTTCTACCTCCTTTTTTATGAGTGGCCAGTTACTAAAGCGTGGCCAATTACTACAGCAATTACGTTACAAACAAACTAACAATAAAATTCAAAGGTCAGTGCCCTACATTACCTGACCCATCTTACAAACTTGTAAGATAGGTCGGGTTATGCAGAGCACAGTACTAAAATTATAACTAACAATGAGGATAAAAACTAATCAAAATAAATCTAATTTCGACCAATGATTTTGTGTACATTTATTTATCTCGTTTACAAGCTTTTATATTTAGTTTCACCAGTCCCCGGTGTCTGTCTGTCTGTCTGTAATATAATCTTGTAAGTTAAATTTGACCCACTTCCCGGATTCCGATTGAGTTGAAATTTTATAAGCATATATAAATCGGATGACAATGCAATATTATTATGACATGGAGCTAATCTGATGATGGAGCCGGAAGGTGGCAATGAGAACTCAGTAATAAAACGATGCAACCCTATCAAGTTTGGGCTCGTTTGATTTGTCTTGACAAGGTCCTAGATGATATCCAGACTAATAAAAGCATGATAAAAAAAATACACTTGTTTTCTGTTCTTTCCAGGCTCACAAGCAGCCATAAAAATAAGCGGACATGCAAGTTCGACTGTGACGAGCTGTGCCAACTGCAAGGTAGCAGCTTCGGTACCTGTGCCGGGTCCATATGCAGATGTACTTCACCCAACAGAGTTGTTGGAGATAGCGCAGATGATTTCTATACGTAAAGTACAAATACTATTTTGAATTGTAAGGTGTTTGTTATCCTTTGTTTCATTTATGTTTATTAGATTACTAGCTGACCTAGCAAACGTTGTCCTGTCAAAATTTCAATAATTCATACAAAATTCCCAAAGAAAATGCACTTTCAGTTTTCCCGAATTTTCCAATTTTCCCGGCAACTTTTCAAATACGTTCTTTCATACAAACCTTGTCCTGACAATTACAAACACAACAGAAAAAGAATTTGCCAAATAGGTGCAACCTTTCTGAAGTGATGCGCTTACATACATTCGGCAATTAATTTTTATTTATATAGATATATATTAATATGCTTCTATTTTAAAGCAAGCAGGCCAGTTCTATGTGTTTGGAAGTCTACAAAAACCCAAATGCGTGAGAATTTTA
Organism: Dicycla oo; assembly: GCA_948252095.1. Taxonomy (NCBI): domain Eukaryota; kingdom Metazoa; phylum Arthropoda; class Insecta; order Lepidoptera; family Noctuidae; genus Dicycla; species Dicycla oo. The sequence continues at coordinate 33,668,637 of OX411711.1, forward strand.
TTCTAGCAGTAGGCTAGCCCTAATAATAACTGGCGAAATGTTGGTGAAGGTGCACCTCTGTCTCCCCCTTCCTCAGCTCTACGTATTGTTTATGTAATACAGAAAGGAACTAAGACTTTCCCGGCTTTTTATTGCAGGAATCGGTCAATGGGTCATTTAAGAAGAAAAACCGCAGAGTGATATTAAATCAGAGGATGGAAATTGCAGATAGGGGTGAAAATGCATCCTTTGATAAATAATAAATGATTTTATTTCTGTAAGTAAGTTTGTACAAACACTTTTACACGTCAATCATGTCTCAGAGGTCACAGTCTTTTATAAAGTCCAGACATAATCTTGGTGAGTTCATGTAAAGACCAAGTAGATTGGTGTCTGAAATGGTCTTTTGAGGAAAGAACCACACAGATTGAGAGGACCTGTTATTGACAAATGCGTGCACTGACTGGCAGTGCACGCATTTGTCAGTAATCGCGCAGCTCAACTCAGAACTTACGGAGCTCAACGATTCGACGAACAATACCAAAGAAAGGACTTTTAAGTTTTTTCAATATATCTCGCAAACGAAGCAATATTTTGGTATACGTAATTTATATGATTTTTTTTTTGTAGTTAATTGAATACCTATCTCTGACCTAAAATAGTTATAGGCAAAAGAGCAAAAACAAAACAATAAAACGAATTCTTCTTTTTGTTTCAATATAGTTTCTACAAAAAGTTTTAAATAAAGTAAACCGAAATTTTGCTTCGTTTGTGAGATATATTGAAACAAACTGAAAAGGGTGCATTTTCACCCCTATCTCCAGTTTCCATCCTCTGATTTAAGAGCACTCTGCGGTTTTTCTTCTTAAACGGCCCATTGACCGATTCCTGCAATAAAAACCGAAGAAAGTCTTAGTTCTTTATTGCCCTGTTATTTAGGACATAATCAATAGCTTAGTAAGCCCATTAGATATGTTATGTTTTTCTAGGATCAACAAATGAAAGCAGCAACTACCAATAATTTTCATGAAAATCTATACAAAATTGCAACTTTTACGAAAGAAAAGCAAAGCTCTATTCAATATTTCGGCCCAAAACATATTGTTCTAATGCACTGAGTCAAAACATTTCAGCCAAAACTCTATTCATCCAAACATCGTACAAAAGGGATGAAAATAAGTAAATCGTTCGGCTCAATACAATGGGGTTTATAGCCGAAGTAAAAAGTCATGTAATTGCCCTTGCGCAAGGCAATTGTTAGAAAACAAAAGACTACGAGTAATTCAGGCTCAGCCTTGCAAATGCAAAATGTGCTGAGAAAAGTCCCGTACAATGTTCTGATCAACTACCTAATCAGAATTTCGTATAGTTCTGCTTAACTTGTGTTTAACTAGAATAGAATATCTTTATTTTGCATAAAATATGGTACATAAAAGGTTAAATATAAATAGTTTCAAATATTTTGCTTACTTTTTTTTGCAAAAAGCACCTTAAAATTAAAACTATAAAAAAAAAAACTGGCCAAGTGCATGTTGGACCACGCACAATGAAGAGTTCCGTAGTTAGAACAAACTTAATATTGTAGTTGAAAAACATGTTTTCCCATACATTCCGATTGCAAATATAAGTTTGTATTTATTTTAAGTGTGTGTTTGTGTGTTATTTTAAGAAAACAAGTCTATGGACTTGTTTTCAAAACTTTAGGCTCCGTAGTTTCGGAGATAAGGGAGGAATGGTCAATTTTCGTCTATTTTCTTAAATAACTTTAAAAATAATTTATTTTAAAATTATAAAAATTAAATATTTGGGATCCTCACAGCATGTTTTTTCATTTGACATGTCACACGATACAGTTTGCAAAACATTTTATTTTTAATTTTCTTATTTGCCCTCCTAAATTGACCCCCATATTCAAAATTCATTTATTTACGTTACACGTTCGTGTTCGGGTCACAGAAATTCATACGTGTACCAAACCACTTAATCGGTCTATTAGATTAGGAGCAAATTGGCTGTGACAGACGGACAGACAGACACACGACTGATCCTATAAGGGTTCCGTTTTTTTCCTTTTGAGGTACGGAACCCTAAAAAGACTTGTTACTTCTGAGATCATGTGATCACAAAATACTTTAAAAAATAACTTACCTAATTACTAGTGAGAGTAGTGAGATCATGTTTATTGGTGTTAATTTAAATCCCTTAAGTATGATAACTTAATTATCTTGAACTTAGCTTACCTAAAATTTTGGAATTCACTTAGTGTAGAACACATTATTATAGAGCTATTTCTTAAGTTTTGTTTTGAAATAATTTAATAATGGTAAAGCAATGGTTTTGAAATAGTGTGCTTCTTCGTCTTCAACATCTTGGTATGCATCTAGATAGCGGGCGATCGATGATATCGACGTGATAATGGTACAGTGGTTTCACAGTTATTGGAACGAAATCCTTTAACTCGGCTTGTGGTATACTGCCACCGTAAGGAAACAGGACGTACTCGTATCTACAGAAGTATTGAAATGAAGAAAAAAAAATTGATATCCGGCTCGAAGGACCGTTTAAATTATGTGGCAATTATGTTTAAAACACAATACACTAAGGCAGATGCGTCTTTTAATAGTAAGGATTATTAGGTTTTCGTTAAGTTTACGCCAGTACAAAAATACTGTTAGATGCGTCTTTTTGCTGATTCCGAATATGTCGTAATATGAACTCTATTTCGAAATTTTCAGATACGTCTTTTTTCCATATGACGGCTAAGATCCGGTTCCAAGATACCACGTTCATGTGATTTTTAATCAAAATCCTATTTCATATATATCTTTATAAATGGGGAATTACATTTTTGCTACGGTGCCTATCAAAATGTGGCCGCTAGTATTTTTAATTAAAATAATTTTAATAGATATTTTCGAAAAAAAAAGTAATTTTCTTGTTTTTAAAATAAATTCTGTACCACTTCACAGCAATGTATGTCATGTATAGAACTTGAAAAGGTATGATTGCCGTAGAGCACTTGGCCGCAACCTCTCCGCAGCCAGATGTAAACAGCTAATATTTTGTAACAGTTATACGTTAATGACGTATATATATTATTTATATATCAAATTAAAGCTATTTTTTATGTGCATGATGGAATACGGTTGGCTATGTAAAAGTGACCGTAAATAGGGGTAACTAGTTGTTAAAGATAGATTAAAGGGAAAGAGAGTTAGCGCGCTACATTCTTCGTTAGACGAGGATGGCAAACGAGACGTCTGTTTGGATTGGATTCATGGATTTCAACCCCAATGTCCTTTCTTTGGTATTGTTCGTCGAATCGTTGAGCTCCTTAAGTTCTGAGTTGAGCTGCGCGATTACAGACAAATGCGTGCACTGACTGGACAGGTCCTCTCAATCTGTGTGGTTCTTTCCTCAAAAGACCATTTCAGACACCAATCTACATGGTCTTCACATGAAGTGACCAAGATTATGTCTGGACTTTATAAGAGACTGTGACCTCTGAGTTTGTTTCGGCCTTTCTTCTCAGAGTAGTCAGATAGGAAACGCCGACCTCATCTAGTTTAAACAAAAAAAAAAAATTGACTTGTAAAAGTGTTTGTACAAACCTACTTACAGAAATAAAAATCATTTATCATTTGGAATTCCAAAGCTGGACGAGGCGGACGTCCATTAAATTAGCATACGTTTTTCACATCCACGAAACGATTTTGGAAGATGTCCACTCCATTTGGATTGATGGACGTATCGTCAATAGGCACCTTTATGTCCCCTACATGCCACTTTCTCTCTCTCTCTCTTTCTGTCTCTTTCTATTATTTTTACGTTTGACGACACCCTTATTTCAATGAGAATAAAGATTACTATGTTGCAAAACCAGGGGTAACGTGACGGCAGCCTCACGCCCTCAGTCGCCGCAGGAGACGCCCTGGGCGGCGGGAATTGATAGCCGATTCCCGGCCACCGTAGGCGCGGGCTTGCGGACGGTGAGTAGTGGGTAGCTCGCCGTCCGGTGAGGACCAGGCCCGGGTCGACGGCGCGTTGTGTTCCACGCGCGCCTCAAAGAGATGTCAGTAAGAGATGGGGTCCAATAGGGCCGATGCCGCTGGGGTCGCGGGTTGTTTGAAAAAGATACCGTGGCCCTGGCATAGGCAACTGAAGGAACACGGGTGGGTTTTAGTCAGTAAAAGTCTGACACGCCCTTCCGCTCCACCCAGAGCGGGAGAAGTTATTTGATGATTTCCCATCCACAAAAAAAAAAAAAAAAAAAAAAAAAAAAGGGGTAACGTGACGTCATTTTTAGGCGATAAATAAAAATTAAGAATAAAAAAAATATAGTCCTAAGCTTTCACCATGTCCCTGATCACAGACGGTGCAACTTCCACAAATAACGGAATTTTCACAAAAAAAGTTTTCCAGCATAGATTCTGATCATTTAGAAAAGATACTACAATAAGATGCTTAGACGGTTTAGTCATGTTGAGAGGTTGAATGAAAGGTGACTAACAAAAGGTATTTACAAGGCAGATGTGAGTGGAAACGCCGGGAGGGGACGCCCTAGGATAACATACCTTATTGGTGATGTTCTTCAGAAAGGTCAGGTGCGTAGTACTCGCAACTGGCGTGCGTATATGACCAGACGTATGAAAGTAAACGAGGCCAAAGGAGTATGTAAGGGTCGTAGCAGGTGGCGTTCTGTAGTTTCTGCCTTCTCATGGGGGTCCATGGGAAGATGGCGTGACTTTATGTATGTATACTACAATAGGAATCAACTAAGGGCAGTCAACGAGCCTCCGTAGACAAATCTTTACCCCTGACATACCATAATGAAAGCAAAGAGTTGTTTTTATTATCACATTCAATTAACTACTAAAATAATCGCCTATACGACTGAATGAAAATGTTAAGAGCGAACTAGAGTTTAGAGTCTTAACTGCCAAGCACCCATTTACCAAAGTTAATCTCTATAGTTGAGGAGACAGGGTTTCAATTCGTTTGGGGAGTTGTCGCTCAAAGAAACAATATTCGTCATTCGCAAGGAATCCGAAAGGCTTGTCTCTCTCCAGGACGATTGTGTTCATTAGGCTCAAAATACAAGCTTTTTCGCTTCTCATTTTGATACTCTTATCTTATTATGTTCGGAAAAGGGGTGGGAAATGTCGGGAAAACTGCCGGAATTATTTACTTATATTTATTGTACTAGAAATCGCTTACAATGAAATTAGATAAATAGATAGATAGAATACTCCTTATTATGTACACCATAAACATAAATAAAAAAATAAAAATGTTTATTTCAATTACCTACATAAAGCTTTAACATACACGTTTTGGAGATTTTAAGCAAGAAAATGCTTGTGTTAGGTGACTCCGCTCTTCCACTTATCATTATCTGTATGCAATTGAAAACAGAATAATAACAAATATAAAAGAAGAGAACATACAGAATTCAAAAAGGAGCGTACTTATTGAGTGCGTGTGCGCGTGAGAGTATGTAATAGTATGAATGTGTGAGTGCGTGAGGGTTAGTCGTAGAGTGAGGGTATATTATGTATGAGATAAATTCGTTTGCCTGCTTAGTATAAGTTTAGAGTTCAGTTAAGTTTAGGTCTGATTGGTTTTGGTAAACATTTTTTTAACATTTTTTTGGTAAACGTTACAGATATAAATGTAGAAATTTTACACGGGGGACACAATGGGCGGTCTTATCGCTAAAAGCAATCTTTTAAAGACAACCTTTCCATTTGGATGGATTAAGGAAATTGAATTCCGGAATTTCTTTTAAGAGTTCCTTTTTTAAATCAATCTTTCAAATAATTCGTCGACGTATCTTTGTTTTGTTTGTGTTACGTTTTTAAAGGATACCTACGGTTTTGACAAAACGGGTTTAAAAATGACAGTATACAAAACTTTAAAAAGAAGCTGACATTATTATTAATTGAAAAATGCTATTATTCTGTAAATGCCTTTCTAAATGATGCTGACCTACCTACTGATTAATTGTAATTTATTTTTGACATAAGTACTTACTAATCATGACATTGTTTCCATTTATTTATTTTTTTATTGAATTTTAATTTTATTTCAATTGTTGTATTGTTGACATTTTAAGGTATGTTTTATAATATAATTTCACCAACATCAACAATAATATAAATAGGTTAACATTTGCATCTGAGTCTAATACTAATTTTATATTGTCATAATTCTACTACGAGTCTAATGTTGCATGCCTAGTATAAGGTAGATTGTACAGGGATCATCACCCATATTTTAATAATGTCACCTTATTTACTGTACCTACAATCTGTGCAAATAAAGACTTACTTACTTACTTACATATTTCTTTTTGTGGCGGTTAGTATTGACAATGACATTATTGACCGCCAACTGAAACCGATGACTAGCGATGACTAAAACTTCGATGTCGATAAACAATTCCTGTCTGAACACAGGAATTGATTTCAATCACAGTGACTGCTTATTCGCTGAATGCACAAAGGTTTAATGTGTTTTTTTTGTTCAGATTAATTTAAAGAATCCCGTTGATCAAATTTAATATTTAAATTATGAAGTGCAAAATATGGCGCACGAAACAATGAAGAATATACCTACGTAATTTCCTGAAACCGACCCTATCAAATTATTTTTTCACTAAGCAAAAAGAAGGTTCTTTTACAAAAAAATATAAAATCCTTAATATCTTTTCAGTAATTTCCACAGGGCGAGAGAATTAATTCTCAAAGCTCTGCTGACTTTGTAACGAAAAGTAAATATAAAGTTAAATAAAAACTGCCAGTGATACCATTACAATAAACTGGATCCCGTTTGGATGTGCAACAGAACGTATTAACAGTTTTCTAGAACATTGGCTCCACCATTATGGTGGAGCGTTGGTTACAGTTTGTTTTTACGAGGGCTTTTTGTAACTTGCTGTGAGGAATATTATTTGTTTGTGCGCCGTATTTTATTGTAAAAGAAATCTCTCCCTATCCTCTGCAGCCGAAAAGTGGTAGGCGGCCGGGCTACTGACCTAACCGGTCGCAGGGAGACCAAGGGTGCCTAGATACTGGGTCGTCTAGCGCCCATGTGGTGGTCACGGTGTGCAATTTGTTCTGGTGCGCCGGTGACGGGTAACTCTCCAGAGGAGGGTCCGGTGACGGACAGCCGCGGCGGGTTCACGGATGAGTGCTAACCGTGTGCTCGTGTTCCCGCCACAAGCGGCAGAGGAGGATACCGTGGAGTTTTATTGGGTTGGAGTCCCATATAACAGCACTATTTACCCGTGGTAGTGCAGTTTGCATAAGCATTTCTCCACGCAATAAAAAGGTATCGAAAAATATAGTTATTAGAAATAGATACGGGTATTTTTTGTAGCTATTGACCTCTCAAGTGTCTATGATACACCATTGCGACACCAGCAATATACACTACGCTTACTTGAATTTCGATATACTATGGACACAGATATTATTATTAGCTCTTGTCACCGCCGGCGTACCACCGGTGTTAGAACCAAACGGCTTGGTACGTGACGATGGCAAGAGACCAGACGGCATGACGAACTTGCGCCATTTCATTTTTCAAGTACGGCGTGCTGTGCTGGCGCCGCTGCTGCGGCTGCTGAGACCCTCAAGCGGCGCAAATATTGTAACCTTATGGGTACCTACAGTTTTGAGCTGTTTGGGGTCAAAACGCTCGGGTCCGAGTTCGCGTCTTCTTTTTAAGGAAATTTCTCGCCGACTGATCGACACTTCACATGACCAGAGGGCTGGCTCATTCTTTGGTCAAAGAACGTGGCTATGCTGCCAGTCTTCTGGGCACGTTTCTGGACAACAGCGATGCGGACGAGTACTTCGACGCCTAAACTTCCTAGTTTTTGTATATATAGTTAGTTAGGTAGTAATATAATTTTGTACATGGTATAGATAGTTATAAATGAAATGAATAAAATTATTATAATACTACGTACTATGGACTATAATTTAGTCCAAAAACAATTTATTTCCAATAAATAACTAAATTACTTTAACACAACACTAAGTGAATGTAATTTTTGCAATCGCGCGATATAAGTACATTACGCTATCTCATAGTTAGCCTAGTGTAGTCCGTTCATGAACGTCCGTAACAAAAATTTACATAAAAAAAAATAAAAACCGACTTATAAAACCTAAAACGAATAAAATAACTTTCATAATGCCTGGCCTTTGACAGGCCAGTTGGCGTGGTTGGTTAAGATACCACCTATCACGCCGCAGGTCGTGGGTTCGATTCCCATCCAGGACAAACATTTGTGTGCATGAACGTGTCTGCTTGTCCTGAGTCTGGGTGTAATTATCTATATAAGTATGTATTTACAAAAAAAAAGTAGTGTATGTAGTATATCAGTTATCTGGTTTCCATAGTACAAGCTCTGCTTAGTTTGGGACCAGATGACCGTGTGTGAAAAATGTCCCAGGATATAATAATAATAATAATAATAACTGGATATTATTATTATTATTATAAAACTTAACAGCTTCTGAAGTGGGTTCCAAGCTAAGGTATATTGAAGGATTGAAGACACTGATTTCAGAAACTGTTAAGTTTTATTGTGAAAGTTATTTTATTCGTTTTATGTTTTAGAAGTCGGTCTTCACTTTTTTTTAAGTAAATTTATTTTTCCATTTTTAGTTGAATATACAATTACATAAACCCAAGACGAACGAAACGAAGAATCATCAAAATCCGTTAAGAAATGCCAGTAATACAGTATATTTATGCATATAACTTCGTAAATAAGAATAATTACCTAATGTATTATATACTCAAACCTTCTCGAGATTATATAAATCACGTTAGTGACAGAATCATCAAAATTAGTTCATTAGTTTTTGAGAAAATCGCGGACACACAAACTTACATACATACATACGGGTCGAATACAGAACCTCCTTTTTGAAGTCGGTTAAAAAAGGCAAGACTAAGCTGAGACTAGAGTAGGTACACTTTTAGGAGTACTTATTACTATTGTTTTTGTTGTTGTTAATATTGTAAAGAATTTATGTTTTTATTTCAGTTATTTTAGATAAAGATTGACAATGAATATGAATTTATTGTATTGTTTTAGCGTCTTTCCATGACATAGTACGCTAACTAAGAGTTCGCGATACATTAATTTATCGGCTTTTCAGTTTACAGACGGCTAACTCGGGTTAAATTCAAAACTAACATGTAATTAAGAAATCAAATGAAGACATTCCTTGTATTATCAAAATAAATGTCTGCAGTGAAAATTTCAATAAATTATCTTTATTAATAAAAAAGTTATCACATTTTTTCTTTATAACGCCTCTGGTGTAAAATCGACTTTTTCAAGTTAGCGTAGTGTTCATTGCTGGTGTCGATTGGATCTTAAGAAAAATCTTTTATATAATATGTATATAAACTTATGTTATGATATATGTTAGCTAGTATATGTACTAGCTGACCGAACAGCAGTTGTCCTGTTTCCTAGAACTCGATCGCAGGCGCCACCTACCCACGCCAGGGTTGCGGGTTGTTCGAAAGAGTTACCGTGGCCCTGGCACATTCAACTGAAGGAACACGGGTGGGTTTTAGTCAGTAGAAGTCTGACACGCTCTCCCACTCCACCCAGAGCGGGAGAAGTTATTTGATGATTTCCCATCCAAAAAAAAAAAGGCGCCACCTACCTGGTCCAAGTGGAAATGTAAACCATTCTCGAATCCACTTGAACACACATAATAAATTTAATCAAAATCGGTCTAGCCGTCTAGGTTGAGTTCAGTCACACACACACACACGCACACAATAATTATATTTATATATAATATATATATATAAAGATATGTAAACGTAAAATACCATCATCCAACGTCGACCGCGGGTTTACTGTAGTTATGGACGTATGGGGTTCCGTTTATAGCGGGGGGAAAGAAAAGGTGAAATTGCACTTCATATAAGTTCTGGGAAATCGATTCTGAAAAATATTATTACACACAGTTTATTTTGCTGCGACTTACGCGGTTGATATTGCTAAGATTTTGTAGAGGTATTAGGGTTTGTTATAAAATATTATTTACATTTCATCTAATATTTTCAACAATGCGGATCGTGCCTTTGCCGTTTGACTGCTACCTAGTCAACAGGAGTCTGAAAACATTGTCTTTACGTATGGAACGTCATAGAGAAACGTCATTGTTACTCAGTGGTTGGAAAAACATCCCAAGTTGTCATAGTCGTGCATATTCGTGTGTAGCGTGTACCGCATGCACAGCGTGCATTGCGTTGACAGCGTGAGCGCCATATTCGAGCAAGCCACACATTTACTAATGATGTCAATGGATGCGTAGCTTATCCGTGGGTTGCAGTGGACACAATCACATACATTTTCTTGCAAAGCGAAGCTTATGTGCGTGGCCTCGCTGTGCGCCGCGGTCGGTCTGCGCCTTAAGAGGATTACAGGACCTAATCGCAAATAACGCAAGTTTTATAATGCCTAAAAGCATATGATCTACTGCAGTAAGCAAAATGAGAAAAATATATGATATTCTTCAGGATATATGCTAGTTAGATTGTGTGTTGAAAACATAATACAATTAATTTGACACGATAGGAAAAAATCACGAAAATACCTCTAAAAATTTCTTTTAACGATTAAAAACCATACTAATATACATACAATCATCCAGATTTTTTTGTCAGATTATTCTACAAGCAACATATTAACGTGATAGTGTTTTAATTTTTTAGTACAATCAATAGATTTTTTGTAAATCGATAATTGCTTCATATTTTGCAATAAATTACCAGCGTTGTGTCATCGCGCTTCTCTTTCTTTTCTATGCAGTCCGACAGTAACCGCGCTTTAGGTCATGTAGTCCCCTTAATGCATACAGGTTAAAATGGTTTATATTAACTGACATTTCTTTGCTATTGTTACTTAACAGCCTAGAATGATTCCACTACTGAGGTCGCAGGTCTCTCCTCTGTAGAGAGAGAGCCGTAATCTACCCAATGACGGTTGGTTGCATTGATGATTAATTGCATTATCGTTGGTTTTGTAGTTATTGCTTAACTATGTCCTGGGTTGAATTCCTAGATCGGATTCGTATATATAGATATTATTCGTTTCATCTCTATACATATAATAAAATAGCAATGAAGTCAAAACTGTATATAGAGTGATATATTATTTATTACAGTAAGAAACTCTCTAACAAACAATCTAACACTAAAATAAAGTTACAAAAATAATATCCTAACCAACTAAAACTATTAGAAAAAAAAAAAACAAAAATATGGCGTCGAAAAATTCATCCGCATCGCTGTCGTCTGGTAATGCACCCAAGAGACTGGCGGCATTGTCACGTTGTATGGCAATGCTTAGCCTCTGGCCAAGGTAAAAGCCTGCCCTTGGGTCATGGGAAGTGTCAATCAGCCGTTTGGAGATTTCCTTGAACAAACCATGAGCACACAGACCCCACGGCCCGAGGGTTTCAACCCCAAACGGCTCGAAAATATAGTTACCGATAAGGTTATTATACTTCCGCCGCTTGAGGTTTTCCGCAGCCGCAGCAGCAGCGCCAGCACAGCACGCTGTGCCAGCAAGATGGGAAGGCGCAAGAGTATCGACACACGTTGCGTCCCACACTAAAGGCCTACCCACCTTCCATGGAAATAAAGACATGCCGTCCGGTCTCTTGCCATCGTCGCGTGCCAAGCCATTGGGTTCTAATACAGCTGGAACGCCGACGGTGACAAGGGCACGTCGGATGATGTCATTAATGTTTGCGTGCCGCGCTAAACGACCCGCACTTCGGCTGCAAGACAGGCCGTGGTGTCCGAGGCTGTTGACAACTTCACCACAGTGACAGCGATGAGGAGAACAACAGGGAGCTCCTAGTCGCAGGGAAGCGGCGAGGCGGAAAGTAGTCTCGTCGAACAAAGTGCCTATGTTCGACGATGGTAGTGCATGGAGCCACAAACCCAATTCCCACTTACCCACAGCCAGCAGGCGCGCACGCTCCGCAGTAGTAGCAGACGTGTCAAGTAAATTGTTCTGTACTACTCTGCAGAGCGGCTCATCTCACCGTCTCTGGGAAGATGGATTGTCGGTTAGGTCAGAATTCGGGCAAGCGAGTCTCCAGGCATCAATAGCCTCGGTAAAACAAGGCACATCAAAATTAACCAGTGTGGAGGCTAGAATTTTCCTGATTAATTTCTCAGTGCCGTGGACCGAGGATATGAAAGCCGGTAAACTAATACTAGAAATTTTGCGGAACAAACGGTATATTGGATGTTTTTGGAAACAAGTAATTGCTACGAGGCGTGCGAACGAGTCAGATGCAGAAAATATATTTTTTTGAATTTTTGTCCGTTTGTCTGTTTACCTGGATGTATGTTTCAGATTGGCACAAAAACGGCTGAACGGATTTGGATGACATTTGGCACACTGATTCCGGTAATACGGTACAGCGGGCGAAGCCGGGAGCAATATTTAGTTACTTATAAATTACTACTTATAAATTTTTAGTAGTAACCCCAAGACTGGAGGCTCCCGCAGACAGGCGAAACTGGAAAGCGCGACGCAACTTTAGTGGAACAATTTCTCTAAAAACTGCATGGCAATTATTGTAGCAGAATCACGTCGCGCTGGTCTGCGGGAGCTTTTATGTAAATTCGATGGCTTAGCACCTATAAAATAATTATAGATTACACCTCTGCCTTTTTCGAAGATTACAGTCGTGATGTTATGTTTGTACTTATGTATTAATTATTTATTTTTATGTTTCAGAACTCCCATGTCTTATGCAACATGCAATTGCCAAAAAGCAAACGTATGGTCACTCGGGCGTATTTAGTTTCAAACATAACAGTGAACTGAAAGAGTCGAGGCAACTCTTCTCTTCGTTCACTTGAAGAATTCATTTTGACTGAGGGTTTGAGCTGGTTCGAAAGTTTGGCTGAAATACCGTGAGTAATACTTTAATGTAAGAACATGAAGCTCTTTGTATGACAATTAGGCTAATATGCAAAACGTGACAACATTTTATCGTCGCATTATCTCACACCAAACCGTGATAATAACTTGGTTTACGCATATAGCCTAGTTTCGACGCGAAATAATGTGACGCCAAAATATTGTCACGCTGTGCATATTAACTAGACAAGAAATTAGGAATTAAGCAAGTTTTCTTTAAAAAGCTGGTGGGAACAGAAGTATTATTTAGGATCGTGACCAAACTCTAACTCATTACTGAATACGGAAAAAAAAAACGCCTTCAACAAGAACTTAAAAAATCTAGACCCGTGTCAAATGATTTTATTCTTTTTGGAGGCGGTTTTGTATTTGAACTTTTATTATTTTACCTTTGAAATCTAGAGTGGAATCAGCTTTGTCACCATAGTAAGAAAATAATAATTGCCGGCAAAAAAAAATTGCTCGAAATGCCTATGTAAAAACCAAACAAAGGTATTTTGAGATAAAGACAAAGGCATTTTGAGCATTTTTTTTTGTAAAGTACCTTCTTATTAATAGAACATGTAATTCAACATAATTTGTGGAGGCGGAACGCGTGAGGGAGAGGCAATCTTTGCGCCCGCACGCCCGTAGTCGCCGCAGGAGAGTTTTTGGATGGGAAATCATCAAATAATTTCTCCCGCTCTGGGCGGAGCGGGAGGGCGTGTCAGACTTCTACTGAATAAAACCCACCCGTGTTCCTTCAGTTGCCTGTACCAGGGCCACGGTAACTCTTTCAAATAACCCGCAACCCTGGCAGGCATCGGCCCTAGCAGACCCCTTCAGTTAGTGCTGACATCCCTTTGAGGCCCGCGTGGAACACAACGCGCCTTCGACCCGGGCCCGGTCCTTACCGGATGGCGAGCTACCCATTGCTCGCCATCCGCAAGCCCGCGCCTACGGTGGCCGGGAATCGGCTATCGATTCCCGGCCACCGTGCGGTATTCCCGGACTAGCCAGATGGCCATGACCCTTTGGGACGCGTTCAACCGGCGGGCTGGTCGCCGCCCCATGGAACGCTCCCACACTGGTGCACCGTAAAGGGCCATGGACCACACGATCACACGACCCCGCGTAGAGCTTCCGGCAGGAGGCGCTTGGACCTCCTAGATTGGGCAGGAGCCGCTTCAAGGCAACCCAGGCCCGCTCCAGTCAGGGAGCTAAACGTCAAAAATGCTCCACGAAGTTCCACCGACTGTCTAGGATGAGTCCCAGGTACTTCATCATCGGCTGGACGCCGATGTAAACCCCTCCTACTGTTATTTGCGAACCCGACGGTGGCGCGTTCCGAGGACCATGAAAACACTTGACCTCGGACTTGTGCAGGGCCACTTTAAGTCCCAATCGCCGGATCCTCTCGACGATTATTGCAAACCCGCGTGTCGCTAGTTTGGCCGCCATCTGGTGTGATCTCCCCTGCGCAAGGACCAGCATCTCTTCAGCGTAGCATACCACGCTGACGCCGCTAGGGAGGTCGGCGCGCAGCACCCAGTCGTACCCGATATCCCATAGATGTGGCCCCAGGAGCGATCCCTGTGGGACACCGCACGACATCAATCACCGGGTTTACTCTCCTTGATGACCGAGATAATAGGCCTCCACCACGCGACAGATGTAGGTCGGCATTCAGTGATACCGGAGTGCATCCCTGATGCAACTCCAGGGCAGGGTATTGAAGGCATTGGCGATGTCTATAGACAAGACGACGCTACCACGGGCCACAGCATCCCCCGTCGTGAAGGCTCGCACGCACATGATGGGGTCCACCGTAGAGCGCCCCCTGCGGAAACCGAACTCGGCCGAATCCGGCACCACTCGCACCAGCTGCCAGACGAGGCGGTCTGCAATGATTCTTTCAAAGAGCTTGCCCACCTCGTCGAGCAGCACGATGGGCCGGTAAGCGGACGGAGACTCTGCAGAGCGCCCCGGCTTCTTAATGAGGACCAGTTTCCCCATCTTCCAACGAAGTGGGAACTGGCCCCTCTCCAAGCATGCGCTTAGGAATCCCCTTAGTCGAGACTCAAGAGCCTCCAAGGCCAGTACCCAGACTTTTCCAGGTAAGCCCTTGGGTCCTGGGGCGGTATTTTAGGCATTCAGCCTACCGCCACTCTCAGCTCTACCACGGTCATCTCCGGAGTATCGTCATCGTCGTCGGCGGTGTGGTCCGCATCGGGCACCGCAAGAGGTGAAGCCATGGGCGGGGGAGTATGTTCCCCTCGTAAAGGGAACAGAGCGCTCACCACGTCCTCCACGAGCTGGGGCCGGAGACTCTGCGTCAGCGAGGGAGCCCATGGGCGGAGTTTATCATGCACTATTTTGTAAGGGCGTCCCAACGGGTCCGTGTTCAGAGTCCCCAGCGACTCCTCACGGGCCAGATCTCTGCCCCGCAGAGCTGGAGTCGTCCTGGGTGTCGGGAATTGATAGCCGATTCCCGGCCACCGTAGGCGCGGGCTTGCGGATGGCGAGCAATGGGCGTGTAGCTCGCCGTCCGGTTAGGACCAGGCCCGGGTCGACGGCGCGTTGTGTTCCACGCGCGCCTCAAAGAGATATCAGCACTAGCTGAAGGGGTCCGCTAGGGCCGATGCCTGCCAGGGTTGCGGGTTGTTTGAAAGAGTTACCGTGGCCCTGGCACAGGCAACTGAAGGAACACGGGTGAGTTTTAGTCAGTAAAAGTCTGACACGCCCTGCCGCTCCACCCAGAGCGGGAGAAGTTATTTGATGATTTTCCATCCAAAAAAAGGGATCTTACTTATTAGTATCTTATAGCCATACCCACCCCTTATTGAAATAACACTGATGTTACATAAGCTAAGATTTTTTTAATTTCTTTTTGCTAAGATTAAACAAATAATAACTTACGACGCTTGCTCTGGTGTTAATTCGTGCATTTCCATAAAAAAAACCCATTAAAATGGAATGGTTCTAATGGAAGAGTCTTTACAGTTTCGGTGGAAATGCTGTGATTGTTGCTTTACTGTTTAACTCAGCACCAATGCGGTGTACACGCGGTTTCGGTGCGGCGACTGCGGCGCATGCGCGATATTCATTCGTATATACAAAATTGCGGTCCGGCGTTCGGGGCCGGTGCGGCTCCTGGTGTCATGTACAGGAAGCCTTATTAATTGCCTCTTTGGTCTACTGATCGCAAGCGCTACTGCTGAGCTTGAGGTCCTGAGTTCGATTCCCAAGTCGGGCAAGGTATTATTGGGTTTTCCATCTGGGATTTCTTAGTAGCTAACCCGGAGGCTCGCCCCCTATTACAACACTGGTGAAATGAGGGTGTACACTGTACTATAGGTATACCTCTGTCTAATCTTTCGGAGATTACAGGCGTGATGTTATATTATTAATTCGAAATATTTAGTATTTGTAGATCGATAATGACGCATGCATCGGTACCCGCGGAACAGTGAGCTGCGCTTGGTATCATGGATTTCCTCGTGAGCCTTTCTATTGGTTTGGAGGATGCCGAGGATCTCATTCAAAACTTGGAACAGGCGTTTACAGCCACATTTGAATGACATACTACTTTACATTTTTACGAGGAGACCCAGTAAGCAATGAACAAAGACATCAGTAATTATTTATACCAAATCTAACAAGTTTATAATGTTCGTTTTGGTTTTTTTTCATTAAAATGTATTTATTTTTTGTACATAGGTACGAATGTTGCCCTTCTATTATATGTTTTAACGTGGGAGCTATATTTTTTATTCATAAGAAAATGGTTTTTGTTATTGTACCTAGGTCCTTAATTCTTACTAATGTCGCCGTTATGTTTTTGTATCATCGCGCTACGAAAATACAAAACATAAAAGCGGAAAAAGTAAAAACGAAATGAAGTTATAAAAGAACCGTCTAAAAGAAACAGACATTACACAATTCGTTCCTTTGGTCCGTACAAATCCTTTGTAACTCTCTAATGCGTGAATAACTAGCTTATTAATCCTTGTTTTACTTCCCTTATCTGCGGAATAAACTTCATAAAACCATTTGTCTGGACAAAGCGTTTCCCGGGATCCCGGGAACATTCCGGCGTTGGTCGCCCCTAGTTCCTGCTTACGCCTATCAGTCTTATTACTGTTTACTGAGACATGTGGAGGTTCTGTAAACAGTTTTGTCGGAATATACCGACTTTCTTTTTACTTACTTCTACATTACTAGGGCTTTTCGCTTTTTAACTCCAACATAATATTCGGTAAAAAAAGTTTTTACCTCAGTTCTAGAGGCTAGAATTGCGTTTTGCACTTTGCTTTGAAAGCCAGAATGGAAATTATTCTTTACTTTTTTGTGTTGAAAATAATCACAAAATATATCACACGCTTAAATCAATACTGTCACTACCAAAATAGTTATCCTTTTCAGGAGCGCCAAATAAAGTTTTTTGTAGGTAGTATGAATATGAGTCTTAAGTAAGAATCCATGCACAATTTAGTTATTCTTTGATATATAGAAATAAAGGGTAAAGGTAGTAACTCAAATTTGAGAACAAAAAAATATTTGATTTTCAATAAAATACAATACGTATTCGATAAAGTATGTCGATGTGAATAAAATAAGTCGATTTGGCAAAATTTTGGATAGTGACTGTATTGGATTAAGCGTGCGATATTTTGTCGAGGTGGCGGTGCCTGGGGGAGTCCTATGTCCAGCAGTAGACGACTTTCGGCTGAAAATATGTAATTCAGCATTATTCCGGTAGAACATTACTTGCTTATTTAGTTCGGTCCCAGTAAATTCGAATTGGGATATTTATTTGCTAAATGAATTGAAAAGTCTTTTATTTCATCCGCTTACTGGAAAGTCCTTGTTATTTTCGCTCATTAGCCTCGGTAGACACAAGTTACAATTCTTTGACTTCCTTAATTCCTGATACTATATTTAACTCTGCCTAGAGGTCTTGCTTCCAAGCTTATTAATTAAATTTTCCCTTATTTGCTGTGTGGAACTCTCCAGCGATCCATCAGACGTTGTCACTACTTATACCAATACTCTGCGCTCCTAATGTACACTTTGTGATCCTCAAATTAATTGAATTTGGCTTCACGACGGTTTTCAATATGATCGTAATGAAACATTCATTTGGTTTTGTTTTATTTTATGGAGTATGCAGTTTTATGTCGTCTTAGCTCGTCCTGATGAGTAGTTTAGGTTTCGAATGAGGTCAAATGGATCAATGGACTCAGTTTAGAAGATTGGGTATAGAGTGAATGAAATGGTGATGTCTTAAGTTCATTGAGTGATTAGATTTCTTGTCATCATTGTATGTGGTTTCTCTATTATTTAAATTGGCTTGGACGTACATAATATACAATATGTACCAAAAAGCCTGTTGTTTCTTCTACCTATGTTTTAAAAATTGGTATGCATACGTAATAATGCAAGTCATTAGTAAAAAAAAACTGTTCAACAAAAAAAAATAAATAATAAAACAAATATTTAATTATTAATATTTGTAATGTTTAACTGATTTCTTACCTCTGCAATTCTGCATGAAGTGATGACGGGACATCCGTTCGAAAGTAAGCTGCGCGGGAGACTAAGTAAGTGATTCGCAGGACGGCGGGTGGCGGGGCAAAGGGGTAGGAAGGCACGTGGTACATACCCGGGGCCCGTGCGCCCCAATGTATGTACTTGTAACATCAGATACTCTAAATATTTTTACGATTCTAATACCTAGTTATTTGACTTTGACCTCTCGACTAGCCAATGCTTAATTTTTTTAAATTATAATTTCACCAATGTTGTGCTTATAGGTAAATGTATACGTCCCTAAAAGGAACAACAGGGTTTTTGTTACATATTGTATACAGGGTGGCAGGGACGTAGACGTGCAACCTGTTACCAAGGATTCAGCCCATGATTCTGATCCTCCCTGCGTCGAAAATTTTCGTCGGTTATTAAAAAAAAATCACTGTTCCATACATGTTGACCGCGTTAGGGTGGGTTCCCGCATTGGCGAGGCGGGGGGGCTCAGTAGCCGTAGCTTGGTCACCCACGGTGAAACGAAAAGGAACCCGAGGAGGGGCCGCTCGTCCAGGAAGTCGACGACCTAGCGGCCAACAGTTAGGTTGCGGTGCCGCTTGGGCGACATCGCAACTGAGGCTGGCCGCGATGTCGTATGGGAGGCATCGCGGCTGAGGGTTGGAGGCCGCGGCGGGAGAGGAGTGCCGGTATTGCGGTGCACCGCTATCCCTTCCACGGCCTTGATGGGGTCGCCACCGTCTGATGGCGGACGCGGCGGGGCCGCAGGAGAGGAGGAGTGTCGTTATTGCGTTGGCCGCTCTCCCTATTCTCTTCGGCCAAAAGTGGTAGGCGGCCGCGTCACTGACTTGACCGGTTGCAGGGAGACCAAGGGTGCCTAGACACGGGGTCGTTTAGCGCCCATGTGCTGGTTTGGTCCATGGGGTGGTCACGGCGCGCAATGTGTTCTTGTGCGCCGGTGATCGGGGGTGCTCCCCAGAGTTCGCGGGTTTGCGGTGAGTGCTAATTTGTACCCTTGTTCCCGCCACAAGCGGCAGAGGAGGACACCGCGGAGTTTTAGTGGGTTGGAGTCCCACATAACTGCACTATCTCCCCGTGGTAGTGCAGTGTGCATGAGCATTTCTCCACGGAATAAAAATGGTATTACACTTTTCTATGCAACAGATTATTGGTTTTTGGTAAACGACGAAAAATTTCTACGCTGGGGTTCTATAATCATGTGCTGAATTAATGGTTACAGTTAGCGTGTCGATGCCCCTCCCAACCGGTGTATGGCTAGCCTCTGCAATAGTGCAATTTAGGACGGGTTTCGGACCAGCAATAGACACGCTGACCGCTTAGTTGATTAAACAAGATACGAGGAACACAGTTATCGCCTTTTTATGATGCTTCAAAACTTGATGTTTGGAGTAGTTTGGACTGATTTTATTGACGACTCAATTTTCTGAAATAAGTTAGAGAATTTGTTCCGTTTTGCCCATTCTCGTACAGAACACAAAACATCCAGTCCTACAAACAATGCCTTTTAAATAAAGAGTTATTTAAAGCGTCTAATTAACGCGTAATTATGGTATTCACGGAAGCTAAGAGCCAAACTTCTAAATAAAGTATTGTTCACGGAGCCTGGCTTTAAAAACTTTCACCCTAAATCATCTGTGAATGTCCAATGCTTGTTGTAAAGTATTCCCGGACTTTAGTTTATGGTTTGTTCTGTTCGGAAGGAGGAGTTTTGGCTACGGTCTAATATTTGGACCTGAATAGTTTAGTATATTGCGTTGACCTCAAAAATTGAAAAACGATCAAAATTTTTTCGGTATTGCTGGTTTAGGATTTACGATTTGAAATCCCTTAATGGTCTTGCGAATAAATAAATGAATAAATAGTATGCTGATCCCAGGATATCAGGGCCCTATACCACAATTCTACAAAATTGTTAAATTGTAGAACAAATACTTGTTTGTCACTTCAAATTAGTGACCGATACTTAAACACATGATAGTACTCATGTTAACAAACAACTTTTACTACGGGATCAAACCTGAAATCGCGAAAAAGAAAATCTGCTGCTCCCTACATTTTGACGAGTTATGCGAACATGAATATATGGGACAGGAGATTTTTTTTTCGTGATTTCAGGTTTGTTGCCATAGTAAAAGTTGTTTGTTATCATGAGTACAATCATGTGTTTAAGTATCGGTCACTAATTTCCAGTAAATGATAAATAATTTTATTTCTATAAGTAGGTTTGTACAAACACTTTTACAAGTCAATCATGTTTTATATTAAAACTAGATGAGGTCGGCGTTTCCTATCTGACTACACTGAGAAGAAAGGCCGAAACAAACTCAGAGGTCACAGTCTCTTATAAAATCCAGACATAATCTTGGTCACTTCATGTGAAGACCATATAGATTGGTGTCTGAAATGGTCTTATGAGGAAAGAACCACACAGATTGAGAGGACCTGTCCAGTCAGTGCACGCATTTGTCAGTAATCGCGCAGCAGTCACCCTATATGTAAGATTTTTCGTTACAATTATATAGATACTACTATACCACAAAACTCTAAGCCACACGCTTAGAATTTTGTGGTATAGTATAGAGCCCACCTAGAGAACCGAGTAAGAAGCGGGAGTTATTAAACTGTAATGAAATAATTATTATCTGACTCATCAAAGGCGTGGAACTTTGTGTCAAAAACTGTCTTTATTCCAAGGCATGAAGGCATAATATAATATCAGCAATCTCTTTCCTTAATAATATGGCCCTTACATAACAGGTAAATCGGTCCATAAATTCTACCAACACTCTGTATGGGTTCCTAAAAATATAGGGCGCCAAAATGACGCCGTAAATATTGTAAAGGCGTTCTCAATAGGCGATTATTATTTTTTCCCAATACTTTCATGCGTTAAAGTTTGATGTTCTGGAAGCTACAGATGTACCAGCTATCTACAGGGTTTCCGGTTAAGACTGGGTAACCTTGAAGTTGTATATAATATACCTTATGAATGGCTGTTTTAAAAATATAAAAAAAACGTCTCAACTAGTACCAAATATTTTTTTTTAGAAAAAATTACTAACTTTTTACCTGATTTTATATTCTTCTTTGCCACTACCAGAAATAAATGAATTCCATAGGTTATTTTGCTGTAATAATATTGTACGTTGACTATACCAACTTAAGTCGCCTTCTAAACATCCTTCATAAAGCGCACGGCAAAAGAGTGAACTCACTACTTGCGTCTGTGTTCCCGAACGCATACAACCCGAATCTCTTCAAAGTTACAGTGAACAGGCTTCTTCTGGGTAAGCTCACTTCATTGTCGACTTTGTCTCTGTCACTTCTGACCTAGACTAGAGTCAAGAGCAAACCCATCTCAAATTAAAAAAAAATAATAGTGTGATTAGAATTTGCTTAGTAAGTAGTTTCCTAAAAAATCGTATCTTAGATATTTTTTTTTGAACCTCCATAAGGTCTATCATAATTGCTATTTCAAGGTTATCCATTAATTACCAAACACCCTGTATATGAAAAATATGTGTATAACGTATGTAAGTAGATAGTCTTATCGTAAATATTTAGTGTTTATTAGGACCTTTTTGGGGTACGGAAGTACCCGAAGGGTGCCAAGTGAAACTTTATAACTAGCCTCCGCTGTCCGTTCGTCCCACAAAGCGGCCGGAGTCGGTCAAACACCAATTGTGAAAAGTTGAAGGTAGGTAAATAAAAGTTATGGCTAATATTATTTGAATAGTTGCTTCATCAAAATGCGCAAATATGAAGAAAGGTTTTTTTTTTATATTTAAGATGGGTTTGCTCTTGACTCTAGTCTAGGTCGGAGGCGACAGAGAGTTCACTCTCACTTTGAAGAGGTTAGGGTTGTATGCGCTCGGAAACACAGACGCAGGTAGTGAGTTCCACTCTTTTGCTGTGCGCATTATAAAAGAGATTTGGAAGCGCTTAGTGCGAATTGGTGGAATAGCAACTAGGTAGGGATGGTAACTGGCAGTGCGTCTAGATGTCCGATGGTAGAAGGGGGCCGGTGGAATGAGGTCGTGGAGTTCTCGGGCACACTCTCCGAAGTACAATCTGTAGACGACCTACAAGCAGGCAACCTTGCGGCGATGAGCCAAGCTGTGAAGCTTGGCATCCACCAGTTTTATGTCAAAATGTAAGGCTAACAACAGTTCCAACATTCTACAATCGGATGACTAACGTTCAGTAAAAATTGCAGTTGTCTGTTGCTTTTTAATTTCAATGCGACAAAAGTCAGTGAAGATCTGAAACATGGATTCTGTAGCTCAAGGTATCTATTTTATTATAATACTATAGATTTTTACATAAAGCACTTAATTAATATGAAAATGGTGGTGATATTAATAAGCTCAAAATTTACAGATAAAATTTATTTTACGAGAGGAAAAGTTATAACAGTGCGTTACTGTTTGCAACAAAACCTATAGGAAAATATACCTTAAACCTTCTTTTATGTAATATGAAAAAAAAAACTTGCTTAAGTTTGCTAATATTGACGTAATTATTATTTTTGTATTATAGGACGCGTACCTACTAACTTTTACTCGTCGAGAACTGGCAAACTTGATATTTCAAGATCCTGCAATAAGTTGGGATTGTAAAAATTGACAAAATTCCTACATGATAAGGGCGAGCCGTATGTATAATGAAACTTGCCAGGAAGTTGACATAGATCTTTTCAATACTAGTGTGCCTAAATTAAAGAAGGCTCTTTGCAATCACTTCTCCGACAAAATAACGTAGTCCTTGCATTATATACGAATATACAGAACGCGAAAACAACACTGTCTGCTACCTAGTATATGTTAATTGTTATCCTATGTGTGCAAACTTGTAATTGGCCATCATCTTGTTATAAACTTAGTCACCATTGTGTCTGATTAGCTGTAAGTTTTCCAAAAATAATAAAATAAAATAAACACTTAAAGAGTTATGTTAGGGAGCACAACAAGCCACTTACCTTGTATGTAGGTAGTACCTAGCCTATGTACCTGATAAGATTATAAAAGAACTGATTTGCATTGTAATAATAGAATAGATCGCCTCCTAAAGGATTCATGTTTGTTATTAAATACCGCTTCACGGTGACGTAATTTGAAAATAATATTGCATCATCTTTCGTATTAAGACGGACAGGTCCGTGCCTGTCCCCGGGAAGCTCGACAAGCAGCGACCTGATCCCTAGACGAAATCGTAGAAAAATGGGCGAGTCCATATTATAATCCCCGCTCATTGGCTAATAATTGTAAATAATGCAAAGGTATAAATATACCCCACTCTGGAATTATGAGTGAGTCGTAAAATATCACCGGTCGAGCAAGACGTCACGAAAGCTATGCTCGACTCCCGGGTTACACGCGATACTTTCCTTAGAATAATAATAATAATAATAATAATAATAAGGTTTATTCACAGAAAAATACAGAAACAGATTTATAACGTACTTTACAAAGTTGCAAAATCTGTACAATATGTATATAACCCTGTTCCTTAGACTAGGATAGCCTGTATTCTAAGAGACAGTGTTCAGCCAAATAAATTATCTAATCATGATTTTATACAACAAATGGACGGTGTTGATGTATCAAGCTTCTGTGATTTTGTTGTGTAATGAAGTGAAATGTCATGTTATGATTGTGTGTTTGTGTGCGTGTGTGTGTGTGTGTGTGGTGTGGGGGTGTGTGTGTGTGTGTTACATACACGTTTTAGCTTATGATTAGGGAATAATTAAGTGCCTAATTATATTTCTTTAAAGTAAGAGCAGGAAAACCACCAGTAACGAGTGTGTAGGATTACTAGATGATATATGTTAGCAAAGACTCCGTGTAGGCATAGTCCTTTAGTAGTAGCCACTCTGTTACTACGGATTTTACTTTGTATGTGTTTAAGTTTGAGATGTTTAATGACGAATTTATTTTTTGGTATATGTGTGTACCTAATATGTAGAATTGGCGTTGTGCGAAGGTGGTTTTGTGTTGGGTTCTTGGAAGGAGATTTATTCGCTTACTTGGGTTTGGGAGAGGCAGACCAACATGTGTTCTAAGAATAGATCGGAGCACAAAGAGTTGACGTACTGTAAGAACTCTACAGTCAGAGTACAATGCCGTGGTTGGATACCTGTAGGGTTTTTTTGATAGTACTTTGAGTACGGCTCTTTGCGCTCTTTCCACTCTCAAAAAACTGGTTTTAGCTGCACCGCCCCATACAGTTATACAATACCCAAGAACTGACTGGCCCAGAGCATGATACACCATCCTCAGCGTTTCAGGACTAGCCGAGTCTCTAAGCGACTTAAAGATGTGTATAAGTCGCAATGCTCTTGTGGTAACGACTTCGATCTGCTTGTCCCATCTTAGCCCGCTATCAATCTGCACTCCAAGATACTTTACTGTGTCCGCTCTAACGAGTGCTGGACAGCCACAGGGTCCGAGTAAGTTTGAGCACGAGTGGGCAATTACAGAGAATGTGTGAGGAGGTGCAGTGTTATGTCGGATTGCGAATGGTATGTAGGATGTTTTGCTCAAGTTAAGTGTCAGGAGGTTTAAATTGAGCCATTTCATGATTTTGCCCAACGCTCCTTCTGCAGTAGCTTTGACGACATCCCAAGTAGGTCCGCAAACAAGAATAGCGGTATCATCAGCATACGAGTAGATGTTACAGTTAGTGAGGCGCATTCTGCACAGGTCGTTCACGTAAATTTGGAAGAGTGTAGGGCCAAGAATGCTTCCTTGAGGCACGCCATAAGTTACTGGTTCCTCGTCACTGTAGAACGAGCCAATCTTGACCCGTTGCGTTCGGTTTTTGAGGTAATCTTTAAACATCTCAAGTGGTAAGCCACGTACCCCGACGAGTTCTAATTTAGCAATAAGTTTGGGAACAGAAACTGTGTCAAATGCTTTAGCGAGGTCAAGGAAGATAGCCAGACATTTGGTTTTATTATCTAGATTTCCAGCTACCTGTTGCGTGAGATCCAATACGGCATCCTCGGTCGACACTCCTTTTCGGAAACCGTACTGATTCTCAGCAATTATTTTACGACTAGCTAAAAAGCTTCCCAGACGTTTGTTTAACAACCTTTCCAGAATTTTGGAAAGGGCTGGCAGTACTGATATTGGCCGATAATTGTTAACACAGTCTCTGTCCCCTCCCTTATGAATAGGGTGTATAATTGCCTTCTTAAGAGCATCCGGGAATACACCTGCATGGAAGCAACGGTTACAGAGATAAGTCAATGGTGGGACCAGTACATGACGGGTTTTCTTTAGTAGTAAAGATGATATTCCGTCCCATCCCACGGCACAATCATCTCGTAATTGAAGTATGACAGACTCTACTTCTGCTTCATCAGCTTCCAGTATGGCAAGGGAGTCGACTGGGGTGTTTTGATGGCTGTCTTGGACTAAAGTAGGAGGACAAGGATCATTGACCGAGGTCGGTGTATGGGCCTGTGACTTGATTTTTGCCGCCAATTTTTTGCCCACGTTACTAAAAAAGTGATTTACATCGTTAATTGATGACTTTGGGTCATCTCGTACCTTAAGTAGCTCCATAGGACTAACATTTGTCTTTTTTGTGTTCGTGAATTCTTTAATTGTTTTCCACATGGCTTTGGGGTCGTTCTTAGCTTTTTCTAACTCACTCTTTTCGTAAGCTATTTTTAATTTTCTAAGCAAGTTATTGCAAAAATTCCGATAGCGTGTGTATGTGTTTTTTAGTATTAAGTTATTTGGTGCCTTTTTTATTTTTGTATGCATTTTATCCCGATTTTTAATACATCGTAATAGCCCGGGAGTCATCCATGGCTTTAATGTTCTTTTTTGTCTTGGGATTTTGACTAATTTTGTATGTTTCACAATTACTGCTTTAATAATGCTTATAAATTTGTTCATATATGAGTTTACATCTTCAAATTGGTATAATACACTGAAGTCCGTGTCTTCTAGCTCAAGCATAATTGCTTCGTAATCAAGCCGGTTAGTGACCTGACAAATTTCCCGAGGTGGAGCAACGTTAGCTATCGACAAGAGGATAGGTTTGTGATCTGTAAGATGTGATTCGAGAACTAGCGTGGTAGCACGGAGGTTTGACTTAAGGAGCAAGTGATCAATGCAGTGCTCTAATCGGGTAGGAAATAGGTGTGTTGGCGTGAGCCCATAAGAGGCATTTAATGTGAGGTATTCAAAGCTCCGGTCGTTTCTATTACCTGGACTTATGTCGATATTCAGGTCGCCTACGAGAACAATACTAGAACAGGAATCCAGAAGAAGAATCCAGTCTTAACGTGTATTAGTCTCATAAGTTATTGTGTAAAACTCCTTTGCGTATGTTACGCTATTGTTTTCCTTGTGTTTGCGTGTGTCCGTCGTACTAATTGATTATAAGTGCATTTTACCTATGAAATTCACTTGTCTCATTTCACTGATCACCACACCTTATCCACCCTTGCGCCTATATATCGAATAAGTTAATTATATTGAAAACTAATTGCCCCTTGACCAACAAAATTCTATGAGAATGAGAGTTTCAGATTTTTTTTACAATATAAAAAGAAGATATTTGAATACTGCGCGAAGAAAGGACTTACTGTATAGTAAATACGCTGAATGGCTGCAACAAACTGAAACATTCCCATTTAACACTTTCCACAGAAGAAGAACAGCAATCCCTCAATCCCCGAAACAAGGAGTTCGCTCTACTTATAGCGTATAAAATGGATCATGTACAACCGGAAAAACGTATTCGTGTTTATAGTAAATCGGAAAGTACAAGATTTAGAAGACATAAGCTTGCCAAGCTGTGAAGAATCCGATTGAAACTATCTTTCTAAATTATTATAATACATGTATGTGAAAAATACCTACTAGATTTTGTCATTATAGTACTCGTTAGGTGCTTATGTCTATTACGATACTGTTGATAAAGACGTGAATCGAACTAATAATAACCTTTTAACAGTTTATAGAATCTGTGGATTAATAATATAGGTACTTACAACGCTACTTATAACGAAAACTTCTCTTAGAACCTATAAAATTTCTCAATAGTGCGTAATATTGACTACTCACAAACTAAAATAATTATAATGACAGTTAAATAATTTAAGACGTTTTTATTACTTCTGCATTATTCAATAGTTACAAATCATGTTGACCGCTTTCAGGTATAGGGCTGCCGCTCTGTGCGTGCATCTGTATGTCAACGGGCTGTATCTCATGAACCGTAAAGGCGTTTGTGCACTACTAGGAATTTTACTGTCCGGCAGTCCGATTTTTTATGGTCCGATGTGGTATGAGAAAAAAACGGATGATTGGCTTGTGCACTTGTCCGTCTTTACTCAGATCGGTGCGGCGCAATTCAGGGTAGCTCTCTTTGAAACTACACGCCACGCACGTGTAATTACGCTAGGAACGATGAGTACGGCCTGGAATGAGGAAAAGTAAAATGTCGGACGGTAAAATTACGTATAGTGCACAAACTAGTATATACATTTATGGAGTGCCATATCGGACCGTAAAAATCGGACTGCCGGACAGTAAATTTCCTTGTAGTGCACAAACGCCCTAATGGGTAGACAGTTGAAGTTTTCCCAGATTGTGTAATTCTATAGCAACTATAACAATAAATTATAAAAACAAGATAAAGTTAAAAATTAAAGGATCCCCATACAAAAAAAAAATGTATTTTTTTAAACAACCTACCAGTTTCTAAAATATGTAGTGTTAAATATTGTACGGTGGCACGGGTGGTACAGAACCCTTGGTGTGCGAGTCCGACTCGCACTTGGCCGGTTGTTTTACCTTAATGCCTGCCCGAACGCGCCGATTCATCATAAAAAAGAACGATTTTAAAATTTAAATAAAATACTCGTTTGGCACATAATGGTGCCAATTCTCTTGTTCAGTAACTGGGTGGATTTCAAAATGTTTGTACCATAACAAAAATGTTACAAAAAAAGAAAAATAGTAGTAGTAACAAAAAATGTGTTTACACACGTGTGTTACAGAAGAATTATAATATATATTAAGATAATAAATAATTCACAATTTCTTAATTCCGGGATTTTCCGGGGAAATAAGAAATTGCGAATTATTTATTTCACTTTAAATACATTCGTAACAAATTAAATATTAATAAAAAAATTATAAATAATTCACAAAATTTACTTATTTCCCGTGAAATTCCCGGGATTTAGAAATTGCGAATTCTTTATTATTTTATTATAAATATTTAATTTTTTAGGAATGTATTCAATAAATAATTCACAATTTCTTAAATCCCGAATTTAATCGTCATGCTTATCATTCCGGGATTTTAAAGGAGGTATTATCCACTCTTGTTACTTCTTACCTTGAAGCTGAGGCTGAGCTTAGGTTTATGCTCTACCTATTCCGATCTCTGTTGATGACACTGTGATTTTATTTGTTTATTTGCTGACGCGACAAACGTTGTCCTGTCAAAATATCAATAATTCATACAAAATTCCTATCCAGTACCTTTTCAAATCTCCTACTTACAAACTAAACATCATTAACTGCCTAGCCTTTTCCCATCAATGTTGGAGTCGGCTTCCAGTCTAACCGGATGCACCTGAATACCAGTTTTTTACATGGAGCGACTGCCTATCTGAATTCCACAACCCAGTTACTAGGTAAATACTGTAGCCCTTGGTAAGACTGATTGTCAGACTTTCGAGCTTCTGACGACCCTTAAAAACTATCAAAGATTCAGGAATAAGGGACCAACGGATTAACATGCTTTCCGAGGCACGGAGGGGTCTTGGTATGTAAAGACGGTCACCCATCTACGGACCAACCATGGGAAGCGTAGCTTAACCTAATCGATCGACCCGTGCGGCTGTTATTACAAATCCACAAGCCCCCTTACAAACTAAACATACCATAAAAAAATAGTACTGTAGTCTCATTTTCTCCGTTCGTCTATCGATAACTTAACGGACCGAGACAGTCTACAGCGTCAATATACCTTGCCAAATGACTTGGAAATCTTACGAACATGTTGCCATGGAATTTATGAGGTCACATACCAAAATATGGCTAAGGTTCCGCCGCAAAAGGGAAAATAATAGTGGGGGGAGTTGAAAAAGGAAGCTGTTCTAACTGGTGGGAGAAAAAAAAAAGTGGAGGTGAGTAGGGCAGGACTTTTTTATGGTAGGTATATTTAGTTACTAAGCGCTCGCGGCGAAATAATAACAGCAGATTTTTTAGGTTAAGCAATGCTAACCGAGGTCGGTCCTTGGATGGGACACCATCCATGACAGGCCAGTTGGCGTGGTTGGTTAAGATATCACCTAACATGCCGCAGGTCGTGGGTTCGATTCCCATCCAGGACAAACATTTGTGTGCATGAACATGTATGTTTGTTCTGACTCTGGGTGTAATTATCTATATAAGTATGTATTTACAAAAAAAAAAGTAGTATAATGTAGTATGTCAGTAATCTGGTTTCCATAGTACAAGCTCTGCTTAGTTTGGGATCAGATGACCGTGTGTGAATAATGTCCCAGGTTATTATTATTATCTCCTTTATTTATTTTTTAAACTTATTTTATTACATTTTTAAATATTTTTATAAAAATCATAAAAAAAACATTTAAAATATAAAAAATAGTGATCCGCCGGTAGCGGGAGCAGGGTCCAAGCTACCGGTGGTTAGGGCCCCAGAGACAGGAACCTCCTCACAAGACGCGCCGTATCAAGGAGGACTGCCTTCTGAATCAGGCCCTTCACCCAGCCACCCAAGGAGAGTCTCTTGAGATGTTGGTCGAGGCTCTTAGCGATAAGGCCATTGACCGTAACGACTATCGGCACAATGGTTGCCGAGTCCACATCCCACATAGCGACAACCTCGTGAGCTTAGTCGAGATACTTCGTATTGTTTCTCGGCCTTCACGAGGTTCTCGTCATGCGGGATAGTGACATCGATTATTATTGTGCGGTGCACTGATCGATCTATTACCACTATATCAGGCTTATTGGCTACAATAGTCCTGTCAGTGATAATAGATCGATACCAGTATAACGTAACATGGTCATTCTCGAGAACTGGGTCGGGCACATACCTATAGTAAGGTACCTCAGAGATCGCTCTGTGCCTTGGAAAGGACGTGAAGCCGTTAGTCCCGGGTGTCATCTGTAGACTTTTGACAAACGTTACGGGTAGTCAGAAGCCCGAATGTCAGACAACCAGTCTTACGAAGGGGTATCGTATTACGAGTTAATAGGTTGTGGAGGTTAGATAGGCAGTCGCTCCATATAAAATACTGGTATTCAGCTGCATGCTGTTAGACTGGAAGCAGACCCCAACATAGTTGGGTAAATACTAGGCTGATGATCATCATCATTTAGTTACTAATTAGCTATTATCGTCAGTTTTCATCAGAAATTTGAAATTGAATATCTACAGCATTATCTATATCTCAAGTGGGTTTCGAATTCATTAACTTCTGTGGTAGGCATCGCGAGATCCTTAATCATGTAAAATCAAAATCAAAATCAAAATCAAAAGTCATTTATTCAAACTAGGCTGAGAATCAGCACTTTTTGAACGTCAAAATTACATAAGACAGTCCCCCAAAAACGCCCGCCCTTCACCACTTCCTAGTGCTTTAGCTGGGGAGAAGAAGTGGCGCAACAAACTCCCCAGCAGCACAGCTGTCTGTTCAGTTAAAAAAATGATTCTATATAATACTGCGCATAATAATTTAGGTACATTACGCAACACAAAACATTAAATTAAATTATTTGCTATAAGTAAGCTAGCACACGCCAATATACCAAAAAAAAAAAAAAAAAACGAAAACAATACGGCTGGTGTAAGTGGTGTAAGGAACCAATATTTGTACGGCTTCCACCCTGTATATTTACTTCGTGCTCACACCTAATAATTATTCCGGATTTGGGTGTTTGTGTATTTGTGAGGCATGTGCTTGAAAACATGCTCACAATTCAGCCGAGATCCTAGTGTCCCTACTGTGGATCTTCCTGTTTAAAACATATTTTAGTCAGTAAATTGTAATTTTTAAATACAGGGTCACTGTTATTATGCATGTGTGTAATGTTTGGGATTGCAATCGAGGCGGGTATAAAACTCGCGTGTCCGATACGCATTTATGAACCTAAAAGCAGTGCAATAATAGCCACTTTTCGAGCAAGTGCGTTGAACATATCTTTTGATAACGGAGAAAAATAATTGGGTAGTTTTTCACAACTTTTTCACACATGTAGACGTAGGTATGCACCTATGTACTAACTTTGTACCTTGCAATGTGGGAGATTACGTGAATAAGAGTGATCAAGCTTTAGCGTTACGACAACCATGTTGCAGCAACACGGCGCGTTGAACTTGACGTAGCTACGCTAGCTGGTAACAATATGATGCAACGTACGTTATAAAAAAAAAAAAACTTTCGTGGTCGGGGGAGTATCTGGAACGAAGTTCCTTCTCACGTATGAAATAAAACAAAAACAAAATTTTCGAGCCGCCATCTTGGAATTTCAAAAGCCGATGCTTTAGCACCCTCGAAAACCATGAAAACGATACCCATGATGAAATATTTAAAAATTTTCGCAACCTTGGATTTCCATTTTCACCAAATTCACACTTTCTGAAAGATACAGAGAGAGAGAGAGAGAAAGTCGTATGGAGGGCACATAATGCTTTTTCGTTACGGGACGATTTCTACAGTTCACTCCAACCGCAAGCCGCGTTTAAGAACTTAATTCCAATAAGAACTTTGTACGAAACGGCTTTTTTCCGGTTTGTTTTTGTTAGAAACGGCTTGTTTAAAGTTTCGCAGTGATAATAGTTGCAACTATTATCACTGCGAAACTTTCACACTCGACGCAGCACAAGCTTACTTCCAGTAAAATCATAGAAACCGAAATCTCCCCCTCTATTACAGTATCTAACATCTAAAGCTAGGAAAAAAGTCTCCATAGAACGTACTTATTCCTTTCTATGTTGTGGGAGTTGGTTAAAAAGATTGTCAAATCACAAATTCATGTATCCTCCTTAGGTGCTCCTCTAGAGGAGGGTTCGGTGACGGACAGCCGCGGCGGGTTCGCGGATGACGGCTAACGCATGCCCGTGTACCCGCCACAAGCGGCAGAGGAGGACACCGTTGAGTTTTAGTGGGTTGGAGTCCCACATAACTGCACTATCTCCCCGTGGTAGTGCAATATGCATGAGCGTTTCTCCACGGAAAAAAAAGGTGCCTTTCCGTGTATCCTAGTAACTATCTATTATTATCTAAGTAGTGGAAAGTGGAACATGGATTTCATTTGTTCCTCTCCACCCTTGCAAAGTAAACACACCCCTAAAAGCACTTAACAATAAAGCCCACAGTACATTCAAACCACAAGCATTTCAGCAGTAGTATTATGTGTCGATTTCAACATTTCAATACAATTTACGTTGCCTCGCTAGTGAGTTCCTATTCAGACCGTATTCAATATTATCCTCTGTTGAATAATACATCAGTTTATGTTGCAACTGCACTTGTGTCTGCGATACACTATATTTGATATTTTATGTGTTTCAGAAATGTGTTTATTTAGTTTGGCTTCGTATACTGAATGGGATCAACTGGAGTTTGTTGCGAAAGAAATTGACTCAGAGAAAAGTTGTTTGTTGTTTATTTTGTGGGGAAAGGAAAAACGTCGTGGGGAAAGCTAGATTAAATGTTTTGAAATTGATTATTTTAATATTTTAAATGCGTAAGTAACTCTGTTGGCCAGTGTCTATCCGTGTCGGTCATGTCGGTCTGTTACCTTTTCACGCCAAAAACAACTAAACCGATTGTTATAAAATTTGACAGATAGGAAGCCTGGGACCCGGAGAAGAACAATCAATGTGCCTAGCCTTTCTTCAACGATGTTGGGGTCGGCTTCCAGTCTAACCGGATGCAGATGAATACCAGTATTTTACATGGAGCGACTGCCTATCTGACCTCCACAACCCGGAGAAGAACATAGGCATCCTGGATATTTGTATTAAAAGTAATGAAAAATATACGCAGACAAATTCGCGGGCAACAGCCATCAGTACAGGGATCAAAGTAAATTAGCTAGCGAAACTCTGCAGACGTGATAGGTCTCGATATCTAAACATGATAAAAAAGAAAGTTAATAAAGTAATAAAATAATTTTTTTTTGGGCTCTGACCGCAGTTAGTTAGTAGTAGTCATTTGAAATATCAGTTTAAAAAATCAATTCTTTTTGTTTATAGGTACATACGTCACATACGTGTTGGGTACCGATATCTAAAGAAATGAATCCGATTTTCTGAATTCATAATTCAAATAACAACACTATCAGAGGTCGTTAATCCCCCCCCCCCCCCCCCAAAAAAAAACCTAAAATCTTTTTTCATATTTATTTAATGCGTTTAGATAACGATATCCATCACGGCTGCAGAGTTTTGCTAGCTAATTTATTATTTTACCTTGTATAATTAGGCACCTATCTATACAGGCTGTGGCGTAATTAATGGATATCCCTATACCTGCCGGTGGGGGACCCCAAGCCCATATATATAAAAAAAATGTCAAATATGCGAATTTTTATTTGTTATAAAAAATTGCCACCTTTGGTCACTGCCTCGGCCACCCTGTTCACAAATGAAGGAATTTTGCATTCGGAGGTTATCCATTAATTGCGCTACATTCTGTATGTGGGTTCCATACCATATACGGATGTAGCGTAATTAATGGATAATCCTGTATGTGCGGGTGGGGGACCCCAAACCCTATAATATAAAAAAATTGTCAAAGCCCGTAGTCGATCGGTATGCCCAATTTTTTTTTTTAATTATATTTTGAAAAAGTGCTACCTTATTCACTTCCTCGACCACCGTGTTCACAAATGAAGGAATTTTCACTATCTGATTTCTGCTTAATATTCTTAAAAAAAACGTGCTTTATGTTGTGTATTACAGTTTTAAAGTAACTCATGTAGTTTTTTTTTTTTTAATCTTAAAGTGAAAAAATTGTGTTTCTGTAAAAAAAAATCACTTTGTGTCTAAAAACATATCTGTTATTATAAATAGAATATTGATATACTTACCATTTTGGAATCTGCATTAAAGAGACAAGTTAAAAAAAAATATGGGCAGCTAGGTTTCCATACATTTTTTAGACCAGACGAACTCAAACTTAGGAAAAAAATACAGAAACACAATTTTTTCACTTCAAGATTTAAAAAAAAACTACATGAAGTACTCTAAAACTGAAAATTCGTTGAAAAGTCCTTTAAAAGAAAAGTGAAAATTCCTTCATTTGTGAACACGGTGACCGAGGAAGTGACCAAAAGTGGCAATATTTAAAATATAAAAAAGTAACAAGAGGTAGATAGGTTATACACGCTCCGCAAGTGGCACGTCAAAATGTGGCTAATTAGCCACATTTTCGTCGTCTTCTCTCTTTTTCGCTCCCGATAATTACGACATGCCGTCCTACTTCCACGTGTTACCTAATAGTTCCGACGTTATGCCATTTTTGAACATCGAATGTTGGGTAGGTAACCTATCTACGTCTTTTTATTGTAATTGGGGCTACCATTAATTATTATTATTGGGGTTTCATTAACTAGCTTCTGTACCCTGATCAGTCAGCCCCGTGACCAACTTGCTGACTGGGTAATACTTATACCACTACAAAAGTAAAGATGATCTTAAATATTTGTATGATAACCCTCATGAAGCGTAGTGTGCGTTTGTCCTTAGCAATCAAATTGCCTGCTCGATCCACGTACTGACATAAATTTCATTAGGTCTGACATTTCTCGAATTCGCATTTTTATTGAAATAACTGCTTATGCGACAACATTTTAGTTTAATAAAAATGGTAAAATAATACAATATTTATTATTCTGATTGTGTGAGCATTCGAGACGTCGAAAAGGGACTAACTTAGTTTTAGTTTTTGTTAGAGTGAAGTAATCATGAAAAAACCGGCTAAGTGAGTGTCGGACTACGCACAATGAAGGGTTCCGTAGTGGGGATGAATTTATCCCAAGGACAAACAACATTGTAGTGGGAAAACATGTTCTCCCATACATTCCAACTGCAAATTATTATACTCTAGGTATTAAAGTTTAAGAAAAGTCTCTACTCGCTATTAATTAAAAAATGTTATTATACTCTAGAAGATTTTATAAATGATAATTTTTAATATTTCGTGTGCAATAAACATTTGATGTAATATTTTAAATATTTTTTAAGAAATCTGTTTCTCTTTTAGGTTATCTTCAATTGTAGATATTTTTTTTTATATTTAATTAAATTTAAAATAGTTCTTTTTTCATGTAAGTATTTAATTTTTTTTCTGTTAGTTTTTTTTTTGTCTTACTGTTTGCTTTTATTTTCTACAATATTTGTACGCCTTCACGGCAAAACATAGCGCCCATATAATAACCTAAGACCTTTATGTAAATAACTATGTTCCACAAATAAATATCCTGATTCTGATTCTGAAATATATGTTTGTTCGCACAATATTGAGAGATGTACCATGTTATTTTAAGACCATAGACTTCTTATAAGTTTTCCTGTAATCTCTATAGATAAAAAAATATATAGAGAAAATAGTTCTATATAGTATAGAAATATTTTCTGTCTTCTTTTTTCAAAATTTTAGGTTCAGTAGTTACGGAGATAAGGGGGAATGGCTAATTTTCGTAAAATTTCTGAAATAACTTTAAAAACAATATATTTAAAGATTATAAAAAAAATATTATAACTAAAAACATATATTTGAGACCGTCACAGTAAGCCCTTTCATATGATATGTCACACGTACAGTTTGCCAACTTTTTTTTTTAATTTTCTTATTTGCCCCTCATAAGTGACCTTTATTTCACAATTCATTTATTTACGTTACCGTTCCGTGTTTAGCTCACATAAATTGATATGTATTAGGTTGGGGAAAAAATCTTTTCGCATTATAGTATGTATGAACTTGTAATAAAATCTCTTTGGCTATACTATTTGTATCTGGCTGGTTTTGGTATCATTGAAAGTTTAAATTTTAAAGAACATAATTCCAAATTCAAATTAGGAAAATGTGTGATTTTCATTTGTTTTTCGTACCGTCAAGATGAGTGAATCTAATGAAGAAATTCGATACATTTTAAAATTTTACTACACAAAAGGTAAAAAGGCAACGCAAGCCGCGAAAAAAATTTGCGATGTTTAAGGACCTAGTGTAGTGTCTGTGAGAGTAGCACAAATTTGGTTTGAGCGTTTTCAATCCGGAAATTTTGATGTCAAAGATGCACGTCGCTCTGGTCGCCCTATTACGGATAAAATGGATGCCATTTTTGAAAAACTGGAGCAAGATCGGCATATCAGTAGTTACGACGTAGCTGAAGAACTGGAAATTGACCACAAAACAGTTTTGGCGCATTTGAAAAAAACTGGGTACACAAAAAAGCTCGACATTTGGGTACCTCACGAGCTCACTGAAAGAAACCTAATGAACCGTGTACTCATTTGTGATGATAACTGGTGATGAAAAGTGGATCACGTATGACAAGAACGTGCGAAAAAGGTCGTGGTCAAAGGCCGGTCAGGCTTCAAAGACTGTGGCGAAACCCGGGTTAACTCGCAACAAGGTGATGCTGTGTGTGTGGTGGGATTGGACGGGCATTATTCATTATGAGCTGTTACCACCAGGTAGGAGCATCGATTCTGAACTCTACTGCGAACAACTGATGAGATTAAAGCAAGAAGTTGAGAGAAAGCGGTCGGAATTAATCAACAGAAGAGGTGTGGTTTTTCATCATGATAACGCTAGACCTCACACATCTTTAGCCACTCAGCAAAAATTAAGAGAGTTTGGCTGGGAGGTGTTAATGCATCCGCCGTATAGTCCTGACCTTGCACCTTCAGATTTCCACCTGTTTCGGTCTCTTCGGAATTCTTTAGGCAGTGTCAGGTTAACATCACGAGAGGACTGCCAAAACCACTTGTCGCGGTATTTTGACCAGAAGTCCCAAAATTTCTATAGCAATGGGATCATGTCCCTACCTACAAGATGGCAAAAAGTTATCGAACAAAATGGTACCTACATACTTTAGTTAAATGTAAATAAACTATATTAAAAAATGTTTTGAATTTTCTTAAAAAATGCGAAGAAACTTTTTCCCCAACCTATTATACTAAATTTGAACTTAATCGGTCCTGTAGATTCGGAGCAAATTGCCTGTGACAGACGGACACACAGACACACGAGTGATCCTATAAGGGTTCCGTTTTTTTCCTTTTGAGGTTCTTGAATGTTGTTAATTAGGGCTCCGTACCCTAATTAACAACATGCAGAAGTTCCAATTCTGACATGAAAATTAAAAAAAAAACCTGCTATTCCCTACAAAGTGTGGATCAAAATGTAGGGAATAGCCGATTAATTTTTCATATTTCCGAGTTGGTGCCATATTAAAATTTGTTTATTTTCATGACTTTCTATACTCCCTCAAAGTATGTCCCTCGTTTAACCAAACATCCTGTATAACATGACAGATGTACTGCGCGACGCGGTTGGCAGACGCGTAACCTACTCACATATCGCTGCCCTAGTTCAATATTAAGATATCTTTAAAAAAATCTGAGTTCTACATAAGGTTATCTTACTATTAAAAGCCTTAAAACTATTATAAAAAAATATACATATTTTATTCATATTGAAATATAAATAACTCCCAGAAGCATTAAACTAAATTATCATTTTAATAAATAAACCACATAAAAAAAAATAACAAGTGAATTGAATTAGCTCAACTCATACCTCGATCAAAATAACTTACTAGTAAGTTATTTTGATCGAGGTATGAGAGCGATATCGTCAGTTATACAGGGTTATTGGTTAAACAACATCTTAAGGGGTCATTCTACTCATCATTATAAACAACTTTTACTATGAGACCAAACCTGAAATCGCGAAAAAAAAATCAGCTGTTCAGTACATTTTGACGAATTATGCGAACATAAATGTACCGAACAGCTGATTTTTTTTCGCTATTTCAGGTTTGGTCCTATAGTAAAAGTTGTTCATAATGGTGAGTACAATGACCCCTTAAGATGTTGTTGGTGTGTTACCAATAACCCTGTATATCGGCGATATTTAGTAACCACTTTATGAGGATAGTGGAGAGACATTTAGCTACTTCAGATTTAGTTTCCCGGAATCACAACAAATATCAAATTGTTTTTCAACAATCCATACTCTCCATGTCAACAGAAAAATGCAGTCATGTCACGTGAAGCATGATTTCCAGGCAATAAAATGGATTAAACATTTCTCGGATCTACGAGTTCCGTAAAAGAATAATTCCTTTGCCACAAAATGCGTTGCAGTTTATGTAGAGACGAGCGTTCTTCCTTACTGCATTTCTTTTCATGTAAAGTCGGGCGTCCACTGCTACGCAGGATGTGCACGAAGAGGTTCATTAGTTGCGTGGTTCATTTGTTTGCTATCCACGCATCCGTGCGAAGGGGGCCGTGTGTCGCAGTGGACGATCTCGCCATTTTCATACAAAGCGAAGCTATGACGTGCGTAGCTTAGCAGTGGGCTACTGTGAAGCGGTGCCTTTATTTAATTTCGGACAGTATTGTTCAGTTCTCAAAACTTTTCGCATTGTACTGTCAGTTATTAAAGGAGTAAGAAGTTTTTGGCACTCAACTTTTTTAAATAGAGGTCTCTTTCCTTTGTTAAGAGTTAGAGAGGTATTTATATTATTTTGGTGCAATCTAGGGGAAGCTGCCGAATAACTTTCGTCGCTCTCAATAACATTTTTTATTCAAAACACAATATTAAACCAGTTAGCATTGTCTCTTTCGAAGATAAAACAATATAGAATCATTTTTTTTTAACTGAAACGCACAGCTGTGCTGTTTAGGAGTGTGTTGCGTCACTTCTTCTTCACATTTAAAGCGCTAGGAAGTAGTGAAGGACTGTCTAATGTAATTTTGACGTTTGAAAAGTGCTGATTCTCTGTTTATAGATTCCTAGTTTGAATAAATGACTTTTGATTTTTAATAAAATATAGTTTTGCAAACTTGTATGTCTGTTGTCTCAGACTGCTACAGTAACTAAACTTATATAATAATAATAATAAATTTATTTGCTAGAATATTGTTGTTACATAGGTGTTACACTTAATATGATGTCCATAATATTCTGCTGTTTCCAGCGTGCAAATATTTCAAAGAATAAAAATTAATAATAAACCATACAATGTCTAGAATAAGGTAAAAGTTAACGATTATGAAATACAGTGTCAGGGGTTATTTTATAATGTAAAGAGTTATTAAATACAATGTCGGGGTTATTAATTATAATGTCAAGAATGATTGAATACAATGTCAAGGGTTATTAATTATAATGTCAAGAATTATTAAATACAATGAAGATAGAAAAATTTCAATACATAGTCATAGAAATGAAATTCCATTCAATTATTAAGAGGTAAGTCGTCGTCTAATTTAAATTTTGAATCAAATTTTTCATTTAAAAAATCATTCATTGAGTAATAACACTTTTGCAATAGAAAGTTAAATAATTTATTTTTAAATGTCATGAGGACTTATGCTTACCAATTCTAAACAAATTTTATTACGTGGTTTAATAAATATACTATAAATAACTATTAAAACCCTCATTCTAATTTCACACCGACACCGTATTATTTTCGAGGTAACTCCAAACACATTCTAAAAGTTTCTAATTGTTCTCGACGTTACGCTTCGGTGTTACAAAGGCCACTTCAAGGCTGTGTTTGCACTTTCGTCCACTTTACACAGAAAACTACATTCTACACTAGAGAAAAACCTTTTTGGACAAACTAAAAGAGCACCGAGATTTTCCGGAAATACTTGAAACTCTTTTCTCTGCTCGATAGCCTGAAGTTTGAATGGCTCGAAATAACACGTGTTGGTGTTTTCGAGCCAAAAGGTACGTTTTCTCGGAATTTATGTTCTTCATTCGCTTTATACGCTGGAAATCATTTATAAATGTTTACAGTAGCTTTTAGGGGGTTAAGAGCAAACATTTCTCTTTGAGCGTTCCTTCCTTCCACGTTTGAAATGAAAAGGGAACTAATGAAATGGGGTTATTATGTCAAATAAAGAACATGAAAAGTATTTGCTTGAATAAGTAAGTGAAAAGACAAGATCTTTAAAACTGTTTTAGACAATACCATGCATCTAGGTACTAGAACTTTGCAATAATTATTAAGTTCAAAGTGAGTGGTTCAAACTTGCGTGAGAGATAGTGGATACTTTGCACAGCCGCCAGCACATCAAGCTACTACAATCTGTCAGATTTCTTTAATAGATTTTCGACTTTATTGCTAAAGCATTAGGTTCAAGGTTGATTGGGAAAATCTGACAGTTTCGGGTAGGTTGACCTGCTGGCGTCTGGAAGATATTCACTTAAATCGTTAACCATTTTTCGAAAAATTTATTCATTTCCTCCCATCTGTGGAAGCATCTACAACTTTTAGAAAAAGTAGACCAAATTATAAGAAACACACTAACTTCAAACCTAAATGTGGCCCTGGACGACCGAGCGTGGCAGCAAGCTACACTTCCCATTAGCCTGGGTGGTCTCGGCGTCCGCAAAATTTCAAGTGGGCATAAGTTTACTGGCCGTCCTCTCCTCGGTCCACAGTACCGATAAATTAACCAGGAAAATTTTATCTTCCTCACTGCTCGATTTTGAGGTACCATGTTTGACCGCTGCGTTGAACGCTTGGAAAATGGCTTGTCCAAATACGGATTTGCCCGACAACCCGTCCTCCTAGAAACGGTGGGACGTGCCGCTCTCTCTTTCTCTCTCTTATACGGAATACCTTAGTAAACACGTCATTTAATACTATTGAGCGTGCCCTCTGCTGACTGTGGAAGAATGGACGTCAGGCTTATGAGTTCAGGCGCTCCCGTCATCCACCGCTATGAAGGATGACTCATCGTTTCGGCTCGCTCCGTGTCTCCGGTTGAGCGCAACTTGTGTTTCTCCACATCGGTGTCACTGCGGTGAAGCTACCGACATTATCGAGAACCATGGCCTGTCCTGCTGCAGGAGCGCAGGTCGCAGACTACGGCACGCCAGCATCAACGATATTATTTGTCGAACTCTGGTCACCGGTGTTAGAACAAAACAGCTTGGTACGTGACGATGGCAAGAGACCAGACGGTATGACGTTGTTGCCTTGGAAGGTGGGTAGGTCTTTGGTGTGGGACGCAACCGGTTTCGACACTCTTGCGCCATCTCATGTTCCAAGCTCAGCGTGCTCTGCTGGCGCCGCTGCTGCGGCTGCTGAGACCCTCAAGCGGTGCAAATATGGGTAACTACAGTTTTGAGCCGTTAGGACTCGAAACGCTCGGGAGTACTTCAACGCCTTTTTGTTTTTATTTATTTTATTTTTATTTTATTGTTTGGGTGGCTTACAGCTAACAATACAAAAAATTATAGTGAGGCAATCAACGAAAAGCCATTTACAAGCCTCCACACAAGTGCAAGTATTTATTAAATTAAAAATTAACCCAAATTATAATAAATCATAATACTTATAATGAACTCATCTCAAGAAGCTTTACCTAATATTTAAAAAAAAAAATCTTCGATAAATACCTCGTACCTACGAGATCGAATGTGCGCATAAATTGTTCTATTTTCGGCAAGGATCTTGTTTCCATGCAAAACTCCAGCGTCGCCGTGATTAGGCTCATGCGTTGTTATCATAAGGGCAATGACATAACATGCGTCGTCGTATAGAAATGATCTCTTTTGGATGTAATTAAAAACATTAGAACACCGTTTTTATAGGAGACTATTTACCACGACGTGACCATGTTATTTACCACGACGTGACGTTGTTATTTACCACGACGTGACGTTGTTATTTACCACGACGTGACGCTGTTATTTACCACGACGTGAAGTTGTTATTTACCACGACGTGACGTTGTTTTTTACCACGACGTGACGCTGTTATTTACCACGACGTGACGTTGTTACTTACCACGACGTGAAGTTGTTATTTACCATGACGTGACGCTGTTATTTACCACGACGTGACGTTGTTTTTTACCACGACGTGACGCTGTTATTTACCACGACGTGACGTTGTTACTTACCACGACGTGACGTTGTTATTTACCACGACGTGACGCTGTTATTTACCATGACGTGACGCTGTTATTTACCACGACGTGATGTTGTTATTTACCACGACGTGACGTTGTTATTTACCACGACGTGACACTGTTATTTACCACGACGTGACGTTGTTATTTATCACGACGTGACCATGTTATTTACCACGACGTGACGTTGTTATTTACCACGACGTGACGCTGTTATTTACCACGACGTGACGTTGTTACTTACCACGACGTGACGTTGTTACTTACCACGACGTGACGTTGTTATTTACCACGACGTGACGCTGTTATTTACCATGACGTGACGCTGTTATTTACCACGACGTGACGCTGTTATTTACCACGACGTGACGTTGTTACTTACCACGACGTGACGTTGTTATTTGCCACGATGTGACGCTGTTATTTACCATGACGTGACGCTATTATTTACCACGACGTGATGTTGTTATTTACCACGACGTGACGTTGTTATTTACCACGACGTGACGCTGTTATTTACCACGACGTGGCGTTGTTATTTACCACGACGTGACCATGTTATTTACCACGACGTGACGCTGTTATTTACCACGACGTGACGTTGTTTTTTACCACGACGTGACGCTGTTATTTACCACGACGTGACGTTGTTACTTACCACGACGTGACGTTGTTATTTACCACGACGTGACGCTGTTATTTACCATGACGTGACGCTGTTATTTACCACGACGTGACGTTGTTATTTACCACGACGTGACGTTGTTATTTACAACGACGTGACGTTGTTATTTACAACGACGTGAAGTTGTTATTTACCACGACGTGACGTTGTTATTTATCACGACGTGACGCTGTTATTTACCACGACGTGACGTTGTTATTTACCACGACGTGACGCTGTTATTTACCACGACGTGACGTTGTTATTTACCACGACGTGACGCTGTTATTTACCACGACGTGACGTTGTTATTTATCACGACGTGACGCTGTTATTTACCACGACGTGACGTTGTTATTTACCACGACGTGACGTTGCTATTGCGATGAAATTAGAGACGAATATTTAATTAATTAATTATGATGATTATGCAGTTAAGGACTTTCCTTTATTCCAACTATGTATGTTAGGGTCGGCTTCCAGTCTAACCGGATGCAGCTGAATACCAGTATTTTACATGGATCGACTGCCTATCTGACCTCTACAACCCAGTTACTGGGTAATACGATACCTCTTAGTTAAACTGGTTGTCAGTAATTCGGACTTCTGAGGACCCGTAACGACTGTCAAAATTCTACGAATGATAGCCGGGACCAACGGCTTAACGTGTTTTCCGAGGCATGGGGGGTTTTCGGTATGTAAAGGTCACCCATTAACGGACCAACCGTGGCAAGCGTAGCTTAACCTGATCAATCCACCCTTGTGGCTGTTATTAAAAAGACAATGAATTAAAAATATACTAAGTAGGTATTCAACGTGGCAATGCTGTTAGCCTTCTGGGCACGTTTCCGGACGACAGCGATGCGGACGAGTACTTCGACGCCTAAAATTCTTAGTTTTTGTATTTATTTCTTTATACAGTTAGTTAGGTAGTAACATAATTTGGTACATGATGTAAATAGTAGGTATAATAATTAAACTAAATCATATTTCCAATAGGTATGAAAATGTTTGTAAACAGTGAAACATTAGTTTTCCTAAATTATGGGAAATTGGGAATACTGCCGCAAGCTTGTTTGAAATATCATCCTCTATTATGTTGATAATAAATCAACGTGTACGTAACATTTCGCCTGATAAAAAAAAATATCTAGGTACCTCGTGTGAAGGCTTTATATAGAGATCCTATAATAACTTTTGAACACAATAATTATGTAGTTTACAAACAAATCGAGCTCTTTTTGCGCGAGAAATTCGATGTAGACCCACCCTTATACCTAATAATGTTCACATTCTTATTTAAAAGAAATTTGGTTACAAGAGAAGCAATCACTCGATTTCACGGAGGATTGGTTGATTCAAATTGTGTAGGTAGATTCGTCTGGCGGAGCAGGTATGTGTATAGAGAGAGAATGTAAAAATTTGGGTGAATTACACTGATTTCAGGGGGGGGGGGGGGACCATATAATTATATGGCTTAGATCAAAAGATGGTGCAACAATCTACATGTTGTATCTAAAACTTTAGGTTC
Organism: Dicycla oo; assembly: GCA_948252095.1. NCBI lineage: Eukaryota > Metazoa > Arthropoda > Insecta > Lepidoptera > Noctuidae > Dicycla > Dicycla oo. The sequence goes on from OX411711.1 coordinate 33,713,520, forward strand.
CGTTAGCAAGTATAACATCTCAACAGATGCCGCTACAAAAAATAAATTGTATTAACGCAGCATTAAGTAGTATCTACTGAGGAGTATAGGGTTTACGGTTTTCCTTTTTTTCTATTCGATCTATCAACTACCAGATTCTTTTATTCAACACTCAGAAATGGAAGCTTATAATAATAAAACCAGCCTATTACTGTTCCACTGATACATTTTTGGCATAAATTCCATAACTATATTTATTTTACATTTCAATAATAAAATTGAGCATATTTTAATATTAAAATAAAAATAAATAAGATATTACACAAGTACTGCTCTTTTTTATCTGTCAAATACTGTATTAAAAAAAAAAACTTTCAATTTACAAATTTCAAACGCGGAAGAACGTTATTTGTGTTGTTAATTTTATAAACATTTCTTTTGAAAATGTCTAGCTTATGTTCATTTGGCTGTGTGGTGTCTAATTTCTATAATGTTTGTTAGAAACAGCTGTTAGAATCAGTGCTTTGAGTGTTCCTTTTAATTCCTTCCTTGCAATAGCCGTAACGGACAGTCCTCTGAGCAGGGCTTGCATGGAGGCTAAGGAAACCGTTGCGCATGTGCTCTTTGAATGCACAGGCGTTACTCAGATTAGAACAGAAACCCTGGGGGCACCCAGATGTTCTGAACAGACCAGGAGACGTGATTAACTTCTGGAGGGAGGTGGGTTGGTTGGAATAACCACCGACGGCCGCCGTGGCTCACGTACAATGGTCCACTAAATATGTGATACGTACCACATATTGTAGGCATGGACGTATAAAAAAGTTACTAACAAAGTCTATCTCTAGCTAGCCTGGTTAGTTCGGAAACAAATTGTAGACGGCGCCACTGCGCATGTTTGCATAAAAATACAGTAAGAGGGCACTCTTTTCCCTATTTATTAGTTATACTCTTTGACTTATTTACAAAATTAGAAGTACTTTTTTTAACATGCTAATGAAGTGTGTTATTTTAAGTTTATTTGAAATTTTATTGGATTTCCAAGAAAAAAGTTTTAGTTAAGTATTTGTGAAGAGCAGGTCGGTAGAAAGACTGATGCATAAATCTTCGATGTCTAATTCCCGTGGTGTACCACCAGTACACACTCCACACTCCCCTATTCCTTCTCTTTTTTCCTCCACATAAAGTGTGATAGGCCATGTCCTGGACAATAATAATGCAAGACAAAATCTTCGGACATCTAGGTATTTAATAAAAATCTTAAAACCACTGACAGACAACACACAACCAAAACCGCTGTCTATAAGCAATCTAAGCACCACTAATTGAGGATTTATGAAAATAGGCAGTTGTCCCACCGCCGCCACAGGCGAGAAAGCGACTAACTATTAAAGCTATTTTCTCGCTCAAGAAACGTACAATAGATAAACATTCCGTGTAAAGTTTTTCAGCCACATCGGAAAGAGTTTCTTGAAGATCTGGTAACCGGCGATGAGAGCTGGATTCTCTATGATAACAACACACGGCACGCCGTCTGGCTTCCTTACGATGCAGAGCCACCAACGCAGCCAAAGCCGTACCGTCACTCACGTAAGCATCTTCTCTCCGTTTGGTGGGATGCGAAGGGCCCACTCTATTACGAGTTTCTCCCTGCGAGAAGGACGATTACGACTTCCATTTATACTGAACAACTTCAGAAACTGGCTGACGCAATAAGAGAAAAACGACCGAGACGTGTAAATGTTCACTTACTCCATGCTAATGCGCGACCTCATGTCGCTTCGGAGACTCGACAAAAAATCGTAGAGATTGGATGGCACCCGGTTGCTCAACCACCGTACTCACCGGATCTTGCGCCATCCGACTATCACTTGTTCCGACCACTAAAGCTTTATTTGCTTGAGAAAAATTTTCAAAACTACGAAGACTTCAAAATGGCAGTGGACAATTTTTTTTCTGCACAGCCTCCGGAATTCTGGGCGCAGGGCATCAACAATCTACCAACTAGATGGGCCAGAGTAATAGAGTTATTTGGGGATTACATTACTGATTAATTATTGTAAATAACAAAGTTATCAATAAATTAATTAAGTCTTATATCTTGGTGCTAGAATTTTCCGCCAACCTGATATTAATAGTCGATCGCTGACTATTCACACCGCGTGCGAGTACTCGTGTGTCTGTTTGAGAGTATCTACGCGCTCAGCGACGCTCGCTTGCCGGGCAGAGCACTCGCTGAGAGACACGCTTGGTACATACTCATACCAGCGCGTAATCGCTTGTCGCTGTCGTTCACTCGCTTCTCGTTGCTCACCTACTCGTTTCTAGTTTCTAGCTCTACTCGCTTCTCGCTCATCGTTGGTAGTGAGACAAGTGCCAACGGCTAGGTTCTCACGACATTGTACTGCACGGTTATTTGCGGGATAAATGTTACCGAATAAGTAGTGGAGCATACGTTGAGTATAGACCCGTTCACACGTCGTATGTAGGTACTCTAAATAACATATGTACATAGCTAAATACGTTTATTGAATACCCACCGGAATTGTCAAGCAAATCGAATGGACTTTTAACGTATTCGGTCTGTGTGTGGTTGTGCCTTAATAGGGGAAGAAAGTTTACGTGACTGTCAGACTGTCATGTCAATTTTGCCGAAGGTATATCCTATCGGGTACCCGGCTTGTCTTTATAATAAAACCACATGGCGTCTCCGACTGCCGTCATAAGGAAAAAAGACGTATTTGACGTTATTTTCGAAATAGAGTTATTTACATATTCGGAATCAGCTATCAAAGACGCATCTATCTACCAGTATTTTTATATTGGCGAAATTTGACGAAAACCTAATAATGCTTACTATTAAAAGACGCATCTGCCTTTATATCTTATAGTTTACACAGGACAAACTATCTTTTTCTCCATTTCAATATTACGGCGGAAGTAATACATGCAATTAGTTGGAGCAATAGTACTATACCGGCTAAGATAAGATAAGCAACGGTAGGAGATAGGTACACTTACCTTGAAATTAAACCAAACACAGTTACGTCATATATGATTCGAACTAGGGATGTTACCAATGTCGTATTGTTTACATTGTGAATGCTAATGCAATCGAATTCACAATGTAAACATTTAAGTTTAAGGCGAAGCGCCAGAGTAGCCCGAGCAATTCAAATTTTCTTATGTTTTTTTTGCTATTTGCTCGTCAGTATTAGGTCGTATGTTGGTCAAAATATGATTCGCGAGCGTAACAAGTACGTAACTACAGAATTATAATCATTAATGTCATCAATACATCATTCTCTTTAAGACCAGGTTATCCTACTGAATGATTATTTCATGGAATTTTGACATTTAAGATTATACTAACATAAGGAGTTGTATTATTGATTCTAATACGGACTTGCAAATTGCAAAAAACATAAGAAAATTTCGCTTTAAAAAAAAGCGCTTCCCCTTTAAGGATAACATTCGAATTCTTTGTAATGAACGATTTTCAAATCGAATGTGTTCGCAACGACAAGTTTCTGAGAAAAATAATTCCATAATTATACGCACTACGCGCCTAATTATCGAATAAATTTTCTCTGAAACATTGCATTTCGCGTGGTCTCAATCTGTTGCCGTAAAAATTCGCCATAGGTATTTAACTTTTCTTTCCCGGTGCTATGAAAAAACTCTCAAAATATCTCGACACAATTCTACACTCACAGACTACTTGTTTATTTACGTACTTGTTTAAAACCAAACAAGCCAAACTAACCAAGCAATCACGGCAATTATCGAGAAAGAAACGCTTTCTATTGGTCGAATGAAACTCGTGATGCCTGTCTGTGCGCTCTGCGTGTGCGTGGATCGGCGAACCGCGCGGCAGCCGAGCGAGCCACGTCACGACCTGCACATATTCGCATTTGCAAAATATTCTCTTCTTCTGTCGAGAGTCTCTGTCGCCTCCGACCTAGACTAGAGTCAAGAGCAAACCCATCTTAAATAAAAAAAATGAAAATTCGCAACGCTCGATGCGAATGCAAATGGCGATGCGAATACAAATATTCGGTTCATCCCTAGTTCGAACTAACGTTTGTATGGATAATATTGAGACTCCTAGTAATAATAACAACAACAACAACAACAAAGTGGCTAGATAACAAGTGTTAACAAGTAATCCCGAAAGAAACTTTGGTGATTTTTTGCTGTGGCATATATGGTTTTTCGCACTTTGGGGTTTTCAAAGATACACTATAATGAATTTTTCTACAAAAAAAAAAAAACTACTATAAAAAAGCGCCGGATGATAAATAAAATACAGTGGTTCCTAATTACGTACTTATTTATACATTCTTATTATTTTATGTAAACTAATGAATGGAACCAGACTGGACTCTTTTAATAAAGATTGGTCCTTGGAGGTAGAAAGACAGTAGGGACCTTTGTCCAGCAATGAGAAAATAATGGCATTTTTTTTTAATGGATCAGAAAACGTACCTGCTGATACCAATTTTTAGTACCACTTACAAATTGAGTGATTTGATTTTTTGAATTACATAAACCTGAAATTCTAAATAACAAACTTGACAATGAGGTTGATTTTTCGATTTATGAATTTCAAAAATTAAGATTATCTCAATTTTCGTCGAGGATTTCTCAATTACAATTAAACAACATTATTCAAACAATAATTGTTGACAAAAGTGGTGAGATAGAAAGTTAAAACCTTCTAAATTTAAATTGTCAAAAAAGCTAAGCTCCGCAGCATACGCTGTTAGGAAAATTCGTAATTTAACCAACATAGAGACAGCCCGTTTAGTGTACTTTAGCTATTTTCATAGTATAATGTCGTACGGTATTCTGTTGTGGGGAAATGCAGCCGACATTCAGACTATCTTTGTTTTGCAGAAAAGAGCTGTTCGATGCATTTATAAATTAAGTCCGAGACAATCTCTCAGAGAGAAATTTAAGGAGATTAATATACTGACTTTGCCTTCTCAGTACATTTTTGAAAATCTTTTACATGCCCATAAAAACATTAAATTGTTTAAAAAATACAGTGATATCCACAATATATGTAAATACTAGGAACAAACACAAATTTGTTGTACCTCCAACAAGGCTCAAGAAAATAGGTGGGTCATTCAGGTGTCAATGTATATGCTTTTATAATAAACTTCCAAGCCACGTTCAAGATCTGAGTCTTAATAAATTCAAATCATTCATTAAACGCAAGTTGTGTCAGAAAGCTTTTTATACCGTTAAAGATTATATTGAGGACAAAAAGGCTTGGGATTGAACTGCTCCAATTTTATTTTATATTATTTTTATTTTTGTATACTGAATGTTGACATTAATATTTACTTTGTAAGTATTATATTATTTTACTTTATTGTGAATGTGAAGACTATGTAGGTCATTGCTTTTTTTTTTTTTGTTTGTTTTATTTTTTCTCTCAGTTATTTTTAATCATGGTCTGGCAGTTTGAGTAGTCTATGCGGCCTACCCCAATGTCCTTTCTTTGGTATTGTTCGTCGAATCGTTGAGCTCCTTAAGTTCTGAGTTGAGTTGCGCGATTACTGACAAATGCGTGCACTGACTGGACAGGTCCTCTCAATCTGTGTGGTTCTTTCCTCAAAAGACCATTTCAGACACCAATCTACATGGTCTTCACATGCAGTGACCAAGATTATGTCTGGACTTTATAAGAGACTGTGACCTCTGAGTTTGTTTCGGCCTTTCTTCTCAGAGTAGTCAGATAGGAAACGCCGACCTCATCTAGTTAAAAAAAAAAAATATTGACTTGTAAAAGTGTTTGTACAAACCTACTTACAGAAATAAAAATCATTTATCATCATTTATCATTTATCTAAATACAGATGAATGTGTTACTAATTTGCTTTAGAGAGTGAAACATGGCGTTAGATTTTATCTTGAACACGGATTGTTTACTGTTTGATCACATACATACTCGTTTTTTAGAAAAGACTGTAGTAATTAATACTAAACATACAAACAATTTTAAGCTCGTCACCTCTATGACCTTTTTAAAAACCATCTCAATCTTGTTAATCGCTGATGCGGCTAAGATAAAATGCCTCACAGACAAGTGGCTGTCTACACCTCGACAACCTAATATCAGCGTCATTATGTCACTTGAAAAAGTTCAAGGCTCAAGGGGCTTAGGGGGCTAGGGTGCTAGGAGCTAAGGGGCTGAAAATAGATGCTAAGGATGTAGCTGAACAGACAGTCTTGTGGTATAATGAGGTAGGGTTGATTTTTGTAAAGATTTCTGTCGTTCGGGAGAGTTGAACATGTGCCTGAGATTATGTAAAGAAGTGCCTGCCTATAGTAAAAACTTCTCCAAATTATAAGCTCAAAAGTAGAATTTTTGAATATTTAATTACATTTAATTATCTTGGAAACTTCAAGCAATACTAGCGTAATTAGTTTAGGTTATAAACTGTAAAGTAAAAGAAAGTGTCAACCATTTTTTTTTTTTTTTTTACTATGTTGTAAGTAATATTCACACTTCGCTAGCCTCAATCTTATAGGGGTAACTGGGTACCTATACCTACAACTACCTGTATCTCGTAATCAATCATTCATTGGTACTTCCTTGCTTATCCCAAACACGGAACACCCTCATAATATTCATCTGTCAAAATCTATATCAATTCGAACTGACATGTGGCTTATAAGTGGGGAGAAATGAAAGAAATCAATGATTGATTCCATTTGTATGTATCGAATATAATTTTCGTTGAGATTTCTCCGAATTCTGATTACTGGAGTTAGCTTTATTGAGAGCATTCATGGTGTATTACTTATTAGGGTGATACGAGGACTATGAAACCTTTTAAAGGGCTCTGTCATCTTGGTTTAGATAATACTAGCAGTGACTTCCTCTACGATCCCGGATGAAGAATAGCCTATTTTTATTTATTTAATAGAGTGACTTGGCAATTGCACACAGCAACATAATCTATTAGGTAATTTAAATAGTGTTCCATAAAGGCACTTTCAGACAATTAAAAACACAAAGCGCGTATTAGATAGATTTTGTTTTGATTATGTTGCCGTGTGCAATTGCCAAGTCACTCTATTTATTAAAGAAATAAAGAAATGTAATATTTATATGGTTACCATAAAATGTTGTTAGATAACTAACAAGGTATCAATTTATGACAAAGTGGTTGGATAGCTGCTCCCATAGAAAGGTAGGTACTGAATTAATCGACATGGTTTACTTTCGATTTCACAACTTTTTACGGCAGAGAAACTGCGTTGCGAGACTTGTGCATTTTGGTACATACATGTTATGGTTTTGATTCATCACATTCCTTGTTGTAGGTAATCTTCCTTTTTTCTTTTCGGGTGATATGTCTCGTGCCTCAGCTGTGGGTTTCCTCTGCGGCCCTCCCTGTCTCTCTGTGGGCTTTTTTCAGAGGCTTTGATGTATTGATTTTTGACAAGTCTGGACGGTAAATGCATCTAAGTCTATTAAAAGTGTAACAAAACGTAGGTAGCTATGGATTTGCATCTCTATTTGCGGTATCGTAGAAGTTTTTAAAAGTGCTTATTACTTATTTCACAATGAAGTCTAATTGAGAACTGTAAAAGTAACTTTGTAATTACATACAATTTAATGGGATTTATATAGGATTACATAGTTACTTATTCAGATTGTATATCTAGAAAACGGGTCTAAAAATTCGGAATGTCAGAGTTATTCCTTGCTTTATACGCTAAAAAATAACTGTGTTCAAAATTTGGAGTTTGTGGGTCTGCTAGAAGTTAGAGAGACCAGTGTCAGTGACAAAAATAAGGAACTTTGACTTGCAATAATTCTCAAACTACAAATTTGGTTCAAATTTAATGTAATTTGGAAATGTATCTATAGATGTAATGCCCTCTTGGTCACTGAACATTTAGGCTTCTAGTTTCTGCCACAACGATGGTACGGCCGTGCCTTTGTATTGCTCGACTTGGCGGGGGCACTCCGTGTCCCCAGATAATAATCCTAACTTAGTATTAGTAAAAGCCCGCGACTTCATCTGCCTGTATTTAGTAATTCATATTTTTGAAATATAATAATCCAGGATGAAAAATACCCTATTACCTTCTCCAGGTCCCAGGCTACCTATCTGTTTTTCATAAGAATCGGTTCGGTAGTTTTAGGCGTGAAAAGGTGACAGACAGACAGACAGAGGAATCGGTATCTATCATAGGAAGCAGGATGCATACTCGATGCTTTTCAAAAGATATCCGGAGCCTGAACCCGTCAAGCGTCTGAAGCCGTGAAGGTCATATCAATGTGTGCTCGAATGTCAGCCGAACCCCATAGGTTCACAATTACTGTAACTCCCCAGGGTCGCCATGGGGTGATGGTTTTTTTTTTAAGTTTATATATTTAAGATATAGGTTTATATACCTATTATGTAAAGATTTCAAAAAAAATTCGTCGTAAAAATTGGTCGTCTTGCTGACCTTAGTTTTGTTTTGTTATTAGTAATTTAACTCGTTGTTTATTTTACTTCGATGGTCCTAGTTTATCATTTGTGACTTCGAGTTACGACTACATGTACGGCTATATGTAAGTGGGCACGCCCCTTATTACTGGAGGCTTTTATTTACGTATAAAGTTCTGCTTACCTTTTTAGTTTTGAATTTTTGTTTCTGCTTGAATATAGTTTACGAATTTTCTATTTTTTTTTTAATTTCTTCTTTTTTTTGGTATATTGGCGTGTGCTAGCTGACTTATAGCACATAATTAAATTAAATTTAATATTTGTGTTGCGTAATGTACTTAGATATATGCGCAGTGTTGTATAGAATATATATTTTTAACTGAACAGACAGCTGTGCTGCTGGGGAGTTTGTTGCGCCACTTCTTCTCCTCAGCTAAAGCACTAGGAAGTGGTGAAGGGCGGGCGTTTTGGGGGACTGTCTTATGTAATTTTGACGTTCAAAAAGTGCTAATTCTCAGCCTAGTTTGAATAAATGACTTTTGATTTTATTTGTTTTAATTTCTTCCGCCCACTTGGTGTGCGCCAGACGTTGTCAAAATACTCTCCTTTTCTTAGGGTCTTTGGTTTATAATTTGAAAGCTTTCATACTTAAGTATCAAATGTTTTTATACCCGTGCTATAAAAACATTTGAATTCGGAACCACTTTTAACACAAAAAATACCCATTTATTTGTACAGTTCCACCAATATCTAACAAGTAGCAATAATATCCAACAAGCAGTATTTGCAACACAGCGTTAATACCATTCGCCATGATTCTGCTCCCAAATTGGAATATTTTCTGCATCGAATATTGTTGGCAAGGTAATGTGATTGTATGCAGGAAATGGAATTTATTATTTATTGTTAGTTCACGGCTCGTTTATTTGTGTTCTACTTTTTGGGGGTATAAACAAGGTGATTGTGAATATGTTGCAAGTCAATTAAAGAAACGAATACGAGCTTTTGTACCTCTTTAGATGCCTATTTTTAGCGACTTCAAAAAAGGAGTTATCAATTCGACACGTATGTATGTAATATTATTGATATTATTGGTAATATTATTGGTAATTGATAATATTATTGATATTATTATTATTATTAATATTATTGGAACTGCAAGATGAATATCTTGCAGTTCCAATATGAACGGCTTCCAAACAAATATACAAAATTTCATAGATGTACGTAAGTTTGTATGTATGTATGTTTGTCCACGCATTTCTCTGAAACTATTAATCGGATCGTGACCATTCGTTTTTCATTGGCTTACATTTATTTCAACTTAGGGCACAGTGAAAGTTTTATCGAAATCGGTTCAGTACTCTTTGAGATAATGGATTAAAACGTGTAAGTGTGACGGCCTGACTTATTGATACGAGCTACGGGTGCGGTGTCAAAGGGAAAACATCTCAAAACCTTGGTCAAATTCTAGTGCCATATTTATAACAAAACTATTAACTACTTAAACAAATATTCCAGTGTTTACTAAAAACCAAAAATTACGAAATAAAAAAAAAATAAAAAATTTAATCGACTTCAAAAAGAAATTAACTCAAAATTATGAAATAACTTTAATTTCCGAACTCGGTGGCAAAAAAAAAATAACTAAAATACAGATTCTAAGACACCGACTTCCGAAATTAATGTTATTTCATAATTTTGAGTTGATTTCTTTTTGAAGTCGATTAACTTTTTTTTAAATTATTTTTTTTCACGAGCATAAATAAAATAATATTATCATGGACAAGAATATCTGATTTCATGATACGTCATCTAGATGGCACATAATAATGGATGAATTATGAAATGCATGATGCATTTACCGTCCAGACTTGTCATAAATCAATACATCAAAGCCTCTGAGAAAAGCCCGCAGAGAGACAGGGCTAAAATGGAAGACTACCTACATCGAGGAATGAGATCCCATCAAAAACATAACTTCTACAAAAATGCCAAGTCTCGCAACGCAGTTTTTCTGCCGTAAAAAGTTGTGAAGTCGAATGTAAACCAAGTCGGTTTAAAATTCAGTACCTACTTATTAATGGGAGCAGCTATCCAACCACTTTGTCATAAATTGATATCTTGTTAGTTATCTAACAACATTTTATGGTAACCATATAAATATTACATTTCTTTATTTCTTTAATAAATATAACACGAACAGGCTCCAGAAGTTATATCATATTGTATATTGTGAAAATGTACGCCGAAAGGCGACGCCTATAAAAAAAAAGTAAGGTGTTATTGTTTCACAGATGAGATTCGTGAAGATATATTCCAAAGTTATTGGAACCAAGGAAATCTTCAGTCACAGCGTGAGTTTATTGTGAGGCATGTGAAAAAAGAACCTGTTATACGGCGAACTGCTAGATCGGAATCTAGGAGGCAAGCCACTCTTCAATATTTTTTTCCTCTTCAGAATCAGTATCTCCAAGTTTGCCAAACGTTTTTCTTAAAGACTTTGGGAATAAGATTTCGTACCGTTAGAACATACTTGAAAAAGTTACAGACGTCTACCGTCGAAAAAGAAAGAAGAGGAGGGCGTAGAGAATCATTAAACTGCAGGGAAAATTCCTCTAGAGAATACGTACATTGTGAGCTGACTCTACCCAAGATGTACCACATGTTTAATAAAGAAGAGAATAAAAATAGTTCCGTGAAGCCCAGCTTTTCGTCATACAGAAGGGTTTTTAATTCCAAAAAACGTCTTTCTACCGCCCAAAAAAAGATCAGTGTAGTTTGTGCATGACATATTTAAAAGGTTCTGAAGAAGAGAAATTAAAGATTTGCGAAAAGTATAGGAAGCACCAACAGGGAAAGGCTTTGTTTAGATAAAAAAGAAATAAATGTAAACTAGCATCACCAATGAGAATCACAGCAGAACCCAACCACAATACAATGTGCTACATTTTACCTCCAACAAGTCATAAGCTTGCCTATTAGTAATGAAAATGCTGTTTTTTTTTATAAGCGTCGTCTTTCGGCGTGAAATTTCACAATATACAATATGATATGACTGGAGCCTGTGCGTGTTATACATGGCATGAGGGACAAGCAAAAGAGGGTCGTCAGAAATTTCGACTTCATTGTATAGCCTCCACTACACAACTCGCGAAGTTGGTCGACGGGGGAAATATAAAATAAAATATTTGAAAGAAGATTAAGTCTGAATTCATCTAATTATTTATAGTTTAATACATAAAGTATACAGCTAAAATTGCCAAAAATGTTAAAATATTATTTTTTGTAACTTTCTGAATGTAACTTGTAACTTTTTAAGCTTATGAACGAAATTTTTTATTACTTTTAATAAGTTTATAAGATATAAATGGAGTTTTATTTATATTTTTATACCAAATAATCACGTCGTAACAGACATAAGGTGTAAAACAAAGTTCCCACAGAGTGACGTATCTGCTTCAAGTGAATAGTAATAAATAAATAGATAACTTAGGGCTTTAGGGCAACTACTAACATAAAGAGTAAGCCAAGAGCAATATAAAAAAGTTATTAATTAATGAATAAAGCCACAGCTAACGCAACTACAGTAACGTGGTTGTAGCGTCCGACCGAAAAACTGTTGCTCTGAAAAATGACCCTATGACACTTAGCGCGGATGTGATCGTTTGTCGCGTCGCCCACACGAGCTAGAGTCGAGGCAGCGCGGGCGTCGCGGCGCGGACCCACAATAAATGGCAGTGCGCTCATAGAGTCGTGGCACGGGCGAGGTGGCGGTGACGCAACTCTACCGCCATTTTGTCATTTTGTTTCGCAAAAAATGAATTGGAATGTGAAAAGGAAAAGCATAGCCGCCCGCGTCTCGACTCTACATAGAGACCACGCCTCGACCGTGCCGCGATGCCGCCGCGTCCTCGCCTCGACTTACCAGTGAGTGACGTGCCTTAGAATGCATTAATATCGGACATGTCTTGAGTTATAAATATCTGCCTAATCACTTCAGTTAAATCCAGAAGAATGTGATACCTCGTTGTGATAAAAAATATCAAACATCACTTTGGCAGCTTAAAAATCTGACATATTGTTTCGAGTTTTCTTCTATATCGTAATCGGTGCTGCTCATATTGTAAAACAACAAATATCTGACAGTAATGTTTGAAAAACAGAAGACTGGGTATTTTGGAGTACTGACTATAGTACTATACGGTGATGCTTTTTTCACATTACAATGAATCCCTTATTCTAACGCAGGCATAAAATACATATAACAATAACCGAAATACTACCAACTATATTTTTTTGCATAAAAAAAAAAACTCCGTCCGCAACAGTAAAATCAGTTTTTGAACAGCACGTACGAAGCAGGCTGTTCGTGCGAGCGCCATTTTAAATAAAACAAGAGGCAATAGTTTTAATACGAGTCGCATGTGCGCAGAAGTAATTAAACCTCCATATCTCGTTAGTAACGCGCAGAGGGGGCGCGTGCCCATTGTTACACGGTACTGTAAAGATTTCATTCATCGGCCAGTCTATTTAGACCTGGTGGGCCATATCTTTGACATTCGCAGAGAAAGATAAAGATAATTTATTTGTCATAACATGCGTTTGCACACAAATTAAAGTATGCAAGATCTTATAAAAAATGATGATGTCGTACATCTTTTACCTGTCGAGGCGTAAAAATGCCATTTTTTATTTTTACATAGCAAGTAATCATAGTTTTTTACATACATACATTCATCTTTATATTGTCATTCAAATTATTTTTTTTGCCTGGATGTTTTTTTCAAACTAAATTATTAAAGTTTAAGGAAATAACAATTTATAAGTTAAAAAAAATAAATTAAACGTCAAAGGTATCTGCCAAGAAGTCATTTATATTATAGTAACACTTGTCTGCTAATAAATTTCGGATCTTATTTTTAAAAAGATTTGTGGGTAGAGCTTTAAGTGACTGTGGTATTTTATTGTATACTCTAGGGGCCATACAGAAAAAGCTTTTCCCCATAGCAGCAGTTTTTGCCGAGTGCAAGCAGAGTTGGCTATTGTCACGTCTGTTACGCGGAAAGGTGTCAGATAAACGTGGAAACAGTTGGGGGTTACGGTTGACGAACGACACAGTTTCAAAAATATACATAGACGGTAGAGTTAATAATTTGTATTTTTTAAATAATGGTCTGCAGCTTTCTGTCGAATCTAAATTAAACATAGCCCGAATACATCTCTTTTGTCCTTTAAACGCGATTTCCTTGTCCGTAGAGTTATCCTAAAATATGATGCCATAGCGCAGCAGCGATGCTACCAATCCATGATATGAACGCTCACTTTTACGTAAAGGTTTTTCTAGCGTTTGTTCTAAGGAAACGTCAGAATTATGTAATTCGTTAAAAGTATAATTATCTCATAGTTTTAACCTCTACCATTTGTATGTAATAGCTACCCTCGTGAGATTCGAGTTCTCACAGTACCTACTTTTTTAACATGAACTGCAGAAACGCACGCCGAAACCCAAGGAAACCTTCTCAAACACTTGTGATTGGCAAGTTATATAAAATTCCTTGAATTCTCTTTTAAATAGCAACGCTATCGCAGATAGAATTTCTCCCACACTTCAGTATGGAAATACTATACCAAACTTAATGTTGTAGTTGAAAAATCACATATAAACTAAAGTTATACGTAGAGAAACGATTTGATTTTTTGTATGTTTGCTTGTAATGGATAAACTCAAAAAATGCTTAACTGATTTAAAAAATTCTTTCACCTTTAGAAAGATACATTATTAGCGAGTAACATGGGCATGGGCATTTTATTAGGTTGGGGAAAAAGTCTTTTCGCATTATAGTATGAACTTATAATAAAATCTCTTTGGCTGTACTATTTGTATCTGGCTGGTTTTGGTATCATTGAAAGTTTAAATTTTTAAAAACATAATTCCAAATTCAAATTAGGAAAATGTGTGATTTTCATTTGTTTTTCGTACCGTCAAGATGAGTGAATCTAATGAAGAAATTCGATACATTTTAAAATTTTACTACAAAAAAGGTAAAAATGCAACGCAAGCCGCGAATAAAATTTGCGATGTTTATGGACCTAGTGTAGTGTCTGTGAGAGTAGCACAAATTTGGTTTAAGCGTTTTCAATCCGGAAATTTTGATGTCAAAGATGCACGTCGCTCTGGTCGCCCTATTACGGATAAAATGGATGCCATTTTTGAAAAAGTGGAGCAAGATCGGCATATCAGTAGTTAAGACATAGCTGAAGAACTGGAAATTGACCACAAAACAGTTTTGGCGCATTTGAAAAAAACTGGGTACACAAAAAAGCTCGACATTTGGGTACCTCACGAGCTCACTGAAAGAAACCTAATGAACCGTGTACTCATTTGTGATTCTTTATTACGACGTAATGAAACCGAACCATTTTTGAAGAAGCTGGTAACTGGTGATGAAAAGTGGATCACGTATGACAAGAACATGCGAAAAAGGTCGTGGTCAAAGGCCGGTCAGGCTTCACAGACTGTGGCGAAACCCGGGTTAACTCGCAACAAGGTGATGCTGTGTGTGTGATGGGATTGGAAGGGCATTATTCATTATGAGCTGTTACCACCAGGCAGGACCATCGATTCTGAACTCTACTGCGAACAACTGATGAGATTAAAGCAAGAAGTTGAGAGAAAGCGGCCGGAATTAATCAACAGAAGGGGTGTGGTTTTTCATCATGATAACGCTAGACCTCACACATCTTTAGCCACTCAGCAAAAATTAAGAGAGTTTGGCTGGGAGGTGTTAATGCATTCGCCGTATAGTCCTGACCTTGCACCTTCAGATTTCCACCTGTTTCGGTCTCTTCAGAATTCTTTAGGCAGTGTCAGGTTAACATCACGAGAGGACTGCCAAAACCATTTGTCGCGGTATTTTGACCAGAAGTCCCAAAATTTCTATAGCAATGGGATCATGTCCCTACCTACAAGATGGCAAAAAGTTATCGAACAAAATGGTACCTACATACTTTAGTTAAATGTAAATAAACTATATTCAAAAATGTTTTGAATTTTCTTAAAAAATGCGAAGAAACTTTTTCCCCAACCTTTTCAAAAAAAAAAAAAAAAAGAAATCCCTAAGAAAATTGCAATAATCAAGGTATCAAACATTTACTTATATTTTTTTTTTTTTTTTTTTTATTTGTGATGGGTTTGCTCTTGACTCTAGTCTAGGTCAGAGGTGACAGAGACAAAGTCGACGATGGAGTGAGCTTACCCAGAAGAAGCCTGTTCACTCTCACTTTGAAGAGATTAGGGTTGTATACGTTCGGAAACACAGACGCAGGTAGTGAGTTCCACTCTTTTGCTGTGCGCATTATAAAAGACATTTGGAAGCGCTTAGTGCGAATTGGTGGAATAGCAACCAGGTAGGGATGGTAACTGGCAGTGCGTCTAGATGTCCGGTGGTAGAAGGGGGCCGGTGGAATGAGGTCGTGGAGTTCTCGGGCACACTCTCCGAAGTACAATCTGTAGAAGACCGACAAGCAGGCAACCTTGCGGCGATGAGCCAAGCTATGAAGCTTGGCATCCACCAGTTTTACGTCGCCAATGAGCCTCTTAGCTCTGCGTTCCACCGAGTCAAGCGCGGCTAGTTGGTACTTAGCTGATCCATCCCAAAGGTGACTGCAATACTCCATGCAGGATCGGACTTGCGCTTTGTAAAGGGTTAAAAGCTGTCCAGGCGTAAAGTATCGCTTCACCCTATTTAGGATGCCCAGTTTCTTGGCCGCAGTTTGGGCCTTGTACTCGATGGTGGCGCCGAAGTTGAGACCAGATGTCAACTCCATGCCTAGGAGCTCAAGTCGATCAGTTACAGGAACAGATGTACCCCGAAAAGTAGGAGTTTGGGCGAAACGACTCTTTTTAGCGGTAAAAAGACACGCCTGCGTTTTGGTGGCGTTAAAAGATAATCATAATCATAAATCATTTATTTGCCTGAAATATGGTGGGTACACAAGATGTTAAATTAAATTATAGCACAGGACATATTTCACCCTCATTACGGGCATGCAAAATTATAGTTAATTTACAGCAATTATTTGAATGAAATTTCAATTCTTAGAATTATTACAATTTATAAGAAAATTTGAATTACAATTATTGGAATTACAGTGATTTCCATTACTTAAATTATTGAAATATTATCGTTAAGGACAAAGCCACAGGAAATAAGAGGAAAGAACCAGTATCTTAGTGGACACCAAATCGACATGTGCTCTTACTTGTATTCAAAAAATGTTTAACAGTGTAGAAACTCTCCTGGATTAACCATGTTCGCAAGGCACAACAGAACCATTTATATGGCAGGTCAGTCATTCCTATTAGGTCAGTTCTTTCTGAAGAGTTCTAGCTTACGCACAGGCATTTTTTATTATTTTATATGCTTATTCAAATACAAAGTTTATAAAAGTCTTATCTTAATAACTATGCCCCACAAGACCGTTTTCACGGTTTGTCTGTGGGAACGGTACATACAAATAAGTACAATGTGCGGACACTTAGTTTCACTTATCGTGGCTATAAAGTAACTAATAATAATAGGTACCGTAAAATGGGGTTAGTTTGATACTACGGGGTTACTTTGATAACCAGTTTCGACTTATGAAAAACTTATTTTTATAATATCTACAACGCCATATTAAAAAGAAACTATCAGAACTGCCGACTACTGATAGTGTTTTTAAAATGGCGTTGTAGATATTATAAAAATAAGTTTTTCATAAGTCGAAATTTCTTATCAAAGTAACCCCGTAGTATCAAACTAACCCCATTTTACGGTATCTTGTCTTATAAAATTTATTATTAGTTTGATGATACATAAAATAATGTACTACGTTGTTGTTATGTTATGTGTGTTAAGTATGTTGTTTATAATACATAAGCTACGTTCCTTAGGTACTGCAAATAAAATAAATCGTAAACGAAAATAGGCTGATGCACAGACAATACACATCTCTTCTTGAGGCTAGATTTGAGTCTCGATTCAGCTGGGTATAAAGTTCTGTAATATGGACCTCATCATCTGCCTAACCTTTGTCCAACTAATTTGGGGTTAGCTTCCAGTCTAACCAAGACTAAGACTGGTAAGATTGGTTGTCAGACCCGTAACAACTGTCAAAAATTCACGAATGACAGCAGGGCTCAACGTCTTAATGTGATTTCCGAGGCACGAAAGGGTCTTGATATGTAAAGATGGTCACCCATCCACGAACCGGCTAAGGTAAGTCACACATAACCTGCTCGATCAACCCAAGCAGCTGTTATTACTTAGCCACTAGTCCCTTCTGTAATATGGACCTAAAAGTAAATAATTTAATGTCAATATCTTGATTTGTTTCGAGATATTGACATTCAATTATAATTTACTTTTATTATTACTTGCTGCAAGTAGCGAACTATTCAATTTAATGTAAATCAAATGAAAATACACAGTTTTTCAACAAGTTAAGTACATTGGTCTGACTGTAGGCACGTTTTCTAAGTACGTTTGTTATGTTTGTGGCAATAACTTGAGGTCGTAAGATCAATACAGACTTACTTGGAATTAATGAAAAGCTCATGTTTTCAAACAAATTGTTTCTAGTATTATTTATCAGCTTGTATTTTCCTTTTGCAGAGCAAATGTGTAACAACCTCGACTCTTATTTTCGCTGTTAACTTAAATCATTTATATGATAGTTATCACATCACTAATTTAGTTTACTCTTATATACTACTCATCTGTGTGATTTGAATGTGAGAAGTTTAATAGCTTTAACCTAGCTTTAACACCATGTTGCTCATAAAACGAAGAAATTTTAAAATCCCATATAAATCACGCCTTTCAGAAAAACCGTATACAAAAATCATACGATAGTGAAAACATGCGCCAGGAGTCACACATCTCAGGCTGTAAGTTAAAATCCAATTATGTTTTCTCTAAACGCACTTATACGAGTATTATTACCAACAAACTTGTGTTTTGCTCTGTTGCCTTTTGACTCTAATTAGTTTCGAGCTAATTTGCGAAAAAGCGCTTGTTTAAAAAGTAGTATATGTAGTATATCAGTTATCTGGTTTCCATAGTACAAGCTCTGCTTAGTTTGGGACCAGATGACCGTGTGTGAAAATGTCCCAGGATATTATTATTATTATTATCTCAACTTTGTCGTTTACAAAATCAAAGGAAGCGTCACTGTCGTTTAGAACGTTTACGTAAAAGGATATCTTTTCTCTTTTGTTACCTTACAAATATATTATTTTTACGTTTAATACAATAGGTATCTAATTCATAATTGTCTTCTGCTGATTATGAGTTTTGATTACTGTCCATTGCATTTGGCTGTACTGTGCGCCAAGCACGAACGCGAGAAACGTAAATTCAAACGATTTTAAAATACTCGTTTTGCACTATTTTATAATATTCATATCTACGGGCGATACTTAAGGCCAGCGCACATAGGCGGATGGCGGGGAAGAGTATTTTAAATTTACCAATGTAAATTCTTACGTTTGGTCCACCACGGAGAATCAAAGGGGATAGGTATCTCTTTGCTGTATTGAAGAGCACGCTGGAGGATACCGCGGCGGGATGTGAAAGGCATACGACGGTATCCACCGAGTCCACTAGCACACGATCGCAGGCGAGAGACAGTGCAAGTGGTACCCGTATTACGTATCTTGCAGAAGCCTAGAGATAGCAAAATTTATGCAATAATTGCTTTTCAATCGCAATTCGGTATTATGTATCAGCGATACGTCATACTGATTTGCGCAAATTTTGCTATCAAAATCAAAAACAAAAGTCATTTAAATATTCAAACTAGGCTGAGAATCAGCACTTTTTGAACGTCAAAATTACATAAGACAGTCCCCCAAAACGCCCGCCCTTCACCACTTCCTAGTGCTTTAGCTGGGGAGAAGCAGTAGCGCAACAAACTCCCCAGCAGCACAGCTGTCTGTTTAGTTTAAAAAAAAAAAATGATTCTATATAGAATCATTTTTTTTTTGTGTTGCGTAATATATCTAAATTATTAAGTGTTATATAACACTTAATAATTTAGATATATTACGCAACACAAACATTAAAAGCACACGACAATATACCAAAAAAAAAAAAAAAAAATCGAAAACTATACTCAAGCAGAAACAAAATACAAAACTAAAAACGTAAGCAGAACTTTATACTTAAATAAAAGCCTCCAGTAATAAAGGGTGTGCCCACTTACATATAGCCGTACATGTAGTCGTAACTCGAAGTCACATATGATAAACTAGGACCATCGAAGTAAAATAAACAACGGGTTAAGTTACTAATAACAAAACAAAACCAAGGTCAGCAAGCTCTTCTCTTCTATCGCTAGGCTTCTGCAAGATACGTAATAAGCCTGCGGGGGTGCACTCCGCATTTCCCCCGTGACATATCGCGGGATGCCGCGAGATTCTCCTCGGCAAATCCTCCTCGATGCGGTACGTTGCCACCTCACCACAGAATAGAAGAAAATATAATCAATATACAGGGAGTTTGGAAGTGCAAAGCCAACTCTTTAACCCTGCCCCCAGAAGGATATCAAATTTGTATACAAAAGAATATATAATTCTAAAGATTATCGAGGTTTTCTCGATTTGTGTCAAAAGTAAAAACGTTTATTGCAAACTAAATATAGAAATTTTGGCCCTACTTATGACTTAGCAGCCTTTTGTGAGCATTGCAATGTACCATCATTCTTTAGCATGTATTATGCCATCATTATCTTCATCATCATTGCAATATACGGTATACCATCATTCTTTAGCATGCATTATGCCATCAATATCTTCATCATAATTGCAATATAAGATATACCATCATTCTTTAGCGTGTATTATGCCATCATTATCTTTATCATCATTCTTCTGACCTTATCCCAATTTATTTGGGGTCGGCGCAACATGACTTTTTAACCGACTTTAAAAAGGAAGTTGTCTATTCGACCCGTATGTATATATGTAAGTTTGTAGGTCCGCGATTTTCTCAAAAACTAATGAACCAATTTGGATGTTTCTTTTTTTATCGTGATCTATATAATTTCAGGAAAGTTTCAGTATCGAATGCATTAGGTTTTTAAACTTATGTACGAAGTTATATAAATAAATGTACTATATCTCCGGTATTTCTAAGCGGATTTTGATGGTTCTTCTTTTCGTTCGTCTTGAGCTTATGTTATTGTATATTCAACTAAAAATTGAAAATAAATTTGCTTTAAAAAAGTAAAAACCGACTTCAAAAACCTAAAACGAATAAATTAACTTTCATAGAAAACTTAACAGTTTCTGAAGTCAGTGTCATCAATTCTTCAATGTCAATGCACCTTAGCATGCACCGACTTCAGAAACTGTTAAGTTTTTTGTGAAAGTTATTTTATTCGTTTTAGGTTTTCGAAGTCAATTTTCACTTTTTTAAAGTAAATTTTTCTTCCATAATTACTTCTCTATAAGTCGTCATCTAGTTAGTCACTCCCTTTATAGCCTTAATGATTATCTTCCACACAGTCCATCCAACATGAATTATACCAAAATGCAAAATATAACAAAAATATTTTATCTCTTGCGAATAGCGGTATTTCGTAAAAGAGTATCTTAGTTCAAAACTTCTCGACTTGACCCCGCAAATCTTCGCTATGAAGACTGTCATTCTTATCAAACACCCTGTGGACACATGCATCTACGTATATACAGCGTGTATACAGATTTGCATGGAAATTCGTGGCTGTTTCAGCTTTTACTGTTAAAGATTCCAAGTTCTCCCGGGAGCGTGGGCTGCTTTTTTGACGTGACTTGTATATCTACGCTGTATGTAATTTGGTTGTCCCGTTTACTTACAATTGTGGTGTTAGCAGAACTCTTGCTTTAGCTAAAATCTATTGGCGAGTGAATATGTTTGTTTCAGTTGAGATTTGCAAAGTATGTATCTATGTAAATGTGAACAGAAGGACATTCTAAAGTTTGCAAAAAGCAAAAGCAAGTTATAAATTTATAGTTATTAATTTGCCAACTATGTTGGGGTCGGCTTCCAGTCTAACCGGATGCAGATGAATACCAGTGTTTTACTTGGAGCGACTGCCTATCTGATCTCCATAACCCAGTTACTGGGTAATACGATACCCCTTGGTAAGACTGGTTGTCAGACTTTCTGGCTTCTGATGACCCGTAGCGATTGTCAAAAATCCATGAATGAATAGCAGGGACGTTAGCCGGGGAGTTATGTAGAGATGGTCATCCCTTCATCGGATCCACCCCCCTCCCCCGGTCCCTTCAAGCGTAGTTTAACCTGATCGATCAACCCGAGCGGCTGTTTTTACTAAACCACAAGCCTCGCGAGTTGTTGTCGATGATAAACAACTTAAATGATTACAGCGACGTTTTTTGGTCCCTAATCGCAATAGTTTTGAGTAATGTTAAGTTAGGGAAATAAGCGAATTGACATTTACTAATTTAAAATGTTAATCACAACTGTAATTTTTTGATTGTTGTATGAAATAGCTTTAACACGGGTTTACGTGGGATGTGTCAATTTTCTTAAGAATTATTTCCCCCGACTGTTTCTACTTGCAATTGTCATTTTTCTACTCATCATTTTAATTTACATGTCTGCAATACCACCGAATTCTGAAAGAACTAGGTGTTTAAAAAAAAACTCATTGTTATTTTCAGGTTTTGAACCCACACTCTCCAGTTAAAAAAAAAGTCCCAGTGCGAGTCGGACCATGCACAATGAAGGGTTCCGTAGTTGGAATGAATTTATCCCAAGAACCAACTTAACATTGTAGTTGAAAAACATGTTCTCCCATACATTCCAACTGCAAAAGGAAATTCGTACGCAAAATATTGAGAGAATTACCATGTTATTTTACCACGGTTTTCCTGTAATCTGTGGGTATGGAAATATTTTCTGTATGTTTTTTTTTTCAATCAATTCAATTCGTATGGTCAATTTTCGTATATTTTCTTAAATAACTTTAAAACCATTTATTTTGTAATAATTATATATAAAAAAAAAATTTGAAACCCTCACAGTAAGCCCTTTCATTTATTATGCCACACGGTACAGTTTGCAAAACTTTTTTTTTTAAGTTTCTTATTTGTCCCCCAAACTTAACAAAATTCATTTATTTACGTTACACGTTCGTGTTTGGGTCACAGAAATTCATACGTGTACCAAATTTCAACTAAATCCGTCCTTGAGATTGGGAGCAAATTGGCTGTGTTAGACGGACAGACAGATAGACACACGAGTGATCCTAAAGGGGTTCTTTTTTTCTTTTTGAGATACGGAACCCTAAAACGGCTCTGTCCAACAGGTGACTTTGAGTTAATTATATTATGCCTTGCTTTTACCCCATATAGTATTTCAAGTTTTTGTACATTTCTAAACAAGAGTCACTTCCCGGTAGATACAACACGTAGGTATGGTCAAAAACAAAAGTCGGTTAACACCTCAGTTTTTTTTTTTAATCTTCATTATTAAAGAGCAAAATATTAATAAAAAAAAATGAACAAACTGATATAAAATCAAAATCAGAAGTTATTTATTCAAACTAGGCTGAGAATCAGCACTTTTCGCACGTCAAAATTACCTAAGACAATCCCCCAAAACGCCCGCCCTTCACCACTTCCTAGTGTTTTAGCTGGGGAGAAGAAGTGGCACAACAAACTCCCCAGCAGCACAGCTGTCTGTTTAGTTAAAATTTTTGATTGTATACAGCACTGCGCAAAATAATTTAGGTATTACACAATAAAACATGAAATTAAATTAAATTCATTGCCATAAGTCAGCTAGCATAGTTATTTCTGCTCGAGTATATATTTTGGTGTATTGGCGTAATACACCAAAATATATACTCGAGCAGAAATAAAAATACAAAACTAAAAACGTAAACAGAACTTTATAACTAAATTAAAGCCTCCAGGCATAAAGGGCGTGCCCACTTACATATAGCCATATATGTAGCAGTAACTCGAAGTCACAAATGATAAAGTAGGACAATGGAAGTAAAATAAATAAGGAGTTAATTACTAATAACAATAACAAAACCAAGGTCAGCAAGACGACCAGTCACCACAAGCAGCACCCGTTCACGAGCATAACGCAATGATCAGCCTAGCCCCCCTCGCCATATTTGAGGCAATGCGGCAACCCAACCCCGACGCTACCGCAAACAGTGACATCTAAGGGAGCATGACGAACTTGCTGCCGGTTGCTCAGGCAAGAATAATATGATCAATTGTTGTAAAAAAAAGGGTATCTCTCAGCCATTACATTGCTGAAAAGCAATCTTCGATACATTGCTTTCCAGCATTGTAAAGGCATCATCTTAGATGATAATTATTATGCACTTAAACTTTTGTCGCTGAGAACCAATCAACCTCGGGAAGGTGTTCTATTAAACGGCCATCACTAAGCTGGTCAGTAATAAAACACACACGGTACGAAATATCACATTCTATAGCCGATCTATATTCGTACAGCTGACAGCCAATATTAGGAAATATGTGCCTCGTTGACCGGCAAACGGAAGAAAAATAGGCCCCATTCTACCAAGTAAGATGGATTTATTTTTATGGATGTACTGTTTTGCGTTTATGGAGAATGATATATCACAGCTAGTTTTCAGACTAAACATATTATTTCGTTCGTAAGGGACAGCAAAGTTGAAGAATAAAAACTTTTTAGCAAAAAATAAAACGGTCTTCCAGAAGTACAAAGTTAAATAACTTTAATTTCGGTAGTCGGAGTCTTTGGTTTTGTATTTTCGTTTTTTGCCACCGACTTCCGAAATTAAAGTAGTTTTTCCCTTGTAGTTTTGGAACTCGGTTTTATTTTTTGCTAAAGAGTTTTATTTTTCACCTTTTAATTGTGGTACCTACCCCACACAAATTCGCATACCTGCTATGTAAATAACAGTGATAGGAAGTTATTAAAATATCATCTGCATATAATAAAACATCATCCACATATAATAAGTGGGAAAAATACGCATTATTGAAGCTAACTCAAAAACTACCAAAGCAAAGTCATTTAAATTTATATCGGACCACCTACGAAGTATACCATTTCAAACAAAAAAAGAATTTTCCCAAATCGGTCTATCCATCTTTGAATAATCGCGTAACAAACAAAAAAAAAAACATACAGTCGAATTGAGAACCTCCTCCTTTTTGAAGTCGGTTAAAAAGATCCTCTATCTATAGTAACAATACGTAGTCATTAGCTTTGGGGCATTGGCTTAACAGTCTTGCTAAACGGTGCCGTAAAACGTCGTGAGGAAACCGGTAGATTTTAAAATTAAGAACACCATTAACGCATACAACCTTAATCTCTTCAAAGTGAGAGTGAACAGGCTTCTTCTGGGTAAGCTCACTCCATCGTCGACTTTGTCTCTGTCACCTCTGACCTAGACTAGAGTCAAGAGCAAAACCATCACAAATAATAAAAAAAAAAAACTGTGACACCCACACTGGGCATGCGAGCTGGATTACGTCTTATGTGCCGCTTTCTCTTACAGAAAGAAAGTGTGTGTCAACAACCCGCGACCCTGGCAGGTATTGGCCCTAGCGGACCCCATCAGTTAGTGCTGACATCTCTTTGAGCGGCGCGTAGAACACAACGTGCCGTCGACCCGGTCCTTACCGGAAGGCGAGCTACCCTTTGCTCGCCGTCCGCAAGTCCACGCCTGCCGTCGCTGGGAATCGAATCTCGATTCCCGACGCCCAGGGCGTCTCCTGCGGCGACTAGCGGCGTGAGGGCGCAAAGATTGCCTCTCTGGTGGACGTGGCGGTGCATCGCCCAAGCCTGGCAGAGCTCCACCGTATGCTCTACCTTGTCCTCCGGGCAATCCACACAACGGTAACACCCGGGCGTTTCGTCCCACATTATCCGGAACAGGAACCTCCAGTAGCAACCGTGTCCGATGAGGATCTGCGTCAGGCGGAAGGTGAGGACGCCGCGGCGCCTCTCTTACCACTCCCTAAAGAAGGGACTTCTCGCCGCAATAGTAGCGTGCCCAGCACTGGGTTGCGATAGTCGCACTCTTCATGTCACCATGAGATCTCGCCGGAGCTCTGTCCGCTGTGTCGTGATTTTGCGTCGTTTCGATCTCGCGTCAGCGAAGTCACGCACCTGCGTTTTGCCTCCTCACGCCACTCCTATGTGTATGCGAATTGTGAGGACATTTGCCTCCAGATCCCAAGGTGGCAATCCGGCAAGGATGCTCGGCGTCTCATACTACGCCACCCTATCAATGTCATTTAATCTTTTTAGCTCTTTACGTCAGCTGGCAAGTGCGGTGATTTCGAAATTATAATTTTATATCCACTATACAAATAGGTATAGTTCACAAAATAACTCAGCCGCATTCATTCCGAGTGCAACCATATGTTATAATTGGCTCTTTACCGAAATATCGTATAATTTTCCCTTCATTTTCACGCAGCTATTCAGTTCACAATCAGTGCCTCAGATTATGTGGCTTACGGTGACAACCATGATATCTCGCCGGAGCTCTGTCCGCTGTGTCGTGATTTCTCGCGTCAACGAAGTCACGCCCCTGCGTTTTGCCTCCTCGCGCCACTCCTATGTGTATGCGAATTGCGAAGACATTTTCCTCCAGATCCCAAGGTGGCAATCCGGCAAGGATGCTTGGCGCCTCATACTACGCCACCCTATCAATGTCATTCAATCTTTTTAGCTCTTTACGTCAGCTGGCAAGTGCGGTGATTTCGACATTATAATTTTATATCCATTACACAAATAGGTATAGTTCACAAAATAACTCAGCCGCATTCATTCCGAGTGCAACCATATGTTATAATTGGCTCTTTACCGAAATATCGTATAATTTTCCCTTCATTTTCACGCAGCTATTCAGTTCACAATCAGTGCCTCAGATTATGTGGCTTACGGCATTACGTTTCTGCCATTCGCTCTTGAATGTTTGTGTTTGTGATTCTAAAATTTATTAATAATTACTTAAACAACACGTGTACTTGTCATTTGTGGATCTTTGACAGTCGTTACGGGTTATCTGACAACCAGTCTTACCAAGGGGTATCGTATTACGCAGTAACTGGGTTGTGGAGGTCAAATAGGCAGTCGCTCCATGTATAATACTCGTATTCAGCTACATCCGGTTCGATTGGAGGCAGACCCCAACATAGTTGGGAAAAGGCTAGGCAGATTGATTGACTTAAACAGCACGTGGTTATAAACAAGGACGTTCAAATACAGTTAAATAAATAAAGATCATATGCATTAGGTGGTACTATGCCCTTAGAAAAACTAAAGTGCAAAATAATTGTTTATTTAGATACTAAATGGCACAGAGAAATAATTACTATAAAACATATGATATATTTAATAAATGTCTTTTCTCTGGGGTTTTCCCTGATGTATGGAAACAAGCGAACATCGTTCCAGTTCATAAATGTGGCTCTAAGAGTGACGTTTCCACATATCGCCCAATCTCTTTGTTGTCAGGGCTATCCAAACTTTTTGAAAGACTGGTGCACAATGAGATCTACCCTATTCTTCATAGCATCTTAATTAAAGAGCAACATGGGTTCGTTAAAGGTAGGTCCTGTGTAAGTAACCTCCTTGTTTTTACCAAACATCTATTTGAA
Organism: Dicycla oo; assembly: GCA_948252095.1. NCBI lineage: Eukaryota > Metazoa > Arthropoda > Insecta > Lepidoptera > Noctuidae > Dicycla > Dicycla oo. Next base: position 33,740,640 of record OX411711.1, read on the forward strand.
GGCATTGACAGTAGACAGCAAATTGATGTGGTCTATACTGACTTCCAAAAGGCCTTCGATAAAGTTGATCACAGACTACTTCTTGACAAAATTGCATTCAATGGTATTAGAGGAAATTTATTGAGTTGGTTTGTATCATATGTCACCAATAGAACGCAGAAAGTAGTTATCAATGGCTATGAGCCTCGCATGGTTAAAGTCACTTCCGGAGTTCTTCAAGGCTCAATTTTAGGTCCCCTCTTGTTTATTTTATTTATTAACGACGTTAAAGACTGTATTAAAAATTCTAAGTTCCTCCTGTATGCAGACGATTTGAAGATATATAAAAATATCAGCCATTTAACCGACTGTTTAGAATTTCAGAAAGACCTTGACCGTTTCCCAGACTATTGTTATGTTAACAAACTCTACCTAAGTATATCTAAATGCCATAGCTTTACGTTTACAAAGAAGAAAAACTTGACGAAATTCAATTATTCTTTCGGAAACACTCCACTGAACAAAGTTAATTCTCTTCGTGATCTAGGCGTACAGTTGGACTCAAAGCTTCACCTTGATGCTCATATAGACAATATAGTCAACAAGGCATATAAAATGTTTGGTTTTGTAATGAGAGCATCAAGAGAATTTCACCGGCCCTCTACCTATATAAGTCAATAATACAACCACAATTGGAACACGGAGTACCTATTTGGAACCCTTACTATAAAAAGTATATTGACATTATTGAATTGGTCCAACAAAAATTCCTACGTGCAATGCACTATAGATGCTATAAAAAGAAAATTTCTTATCAATTATTACTGCAAAAATACGACCTTATTACTCTAAAATCCAGACGCACCCTACTTGAGATCGAGAAAGACGACTGTATTGATCTAGTGAACAGTTTGTGCTACCTGATCCCTCCTACTGTACATGGTCGAGAAGTTCGCACGAGACGATTGCTACTACTTTTTGTAGAACCAACTCAGGCGTACGCTCACCGCTGCGTCGATTGGTTGACACCTATAATAGGCAGTTTGGCTCATCTGATATTATGTTTCTCAGCAAGGCTATATTTAGAAAAGAAATTGTTAGTTTATTAAGTGATCAGAACCCTACTACTAATTAAGTAATGTTTACTTTTATTCTGACAACTGCGTTACGTTCATGACAATTACGTTCATTCTAACAACTAGTAGATCTGTTTAGTAATATGTTTTTTTTTAATTTTTTTATTTATTTATCATCTAAACTAAAGAATACAGGATTACTTATTACATAGCAACCAAAAACCACCACCACCACCACCACTAAAGTTTAAACTTGTGCTATCATGAGTCTATATCAAACTAAACAATCTTGCATTTTATAAGTATGCGTTAAGTATGTGGATAACGTTGTGAGTAGTGTATTTGTTACCTCTATTATTAAGTTCTAACCTATGTTTACTTAGTATTACACTGCTGTTTGTTGTCCCTAAATAAATAAATAAATATGACACTAATATACTGAAACGTGAAAACATTCTCAATTTATAAAAAACAAAAACATTTCTTCGTCAAATAATGTTTACTCGCACAATTTTTTTGCTACCTCTCCAAAGCTCCGACTCAACCTTCATAACGTCAAAAACAGATATTGAAAATTAAAAAAATATAAGAATTTAAAGTTGATGATCAGTTATACAAACTAGACAAATTTTAATAGGTTGCATAGATTATACTCGCAGAGGTAACACTGCAGCTGGTAGTATTATAAGATGCCTAAATCAACCACGCCATCACACTTCCACACAATTTCAAAATATCTATTTCTAGTTCAAACCAGTACAAAATAAATATATTTTCATGTATTTTTTAAGTGTCTCATAAAAGCTTCGTTTAAGCGCGTAAAGCCACGTTCAACAGTACAGTATCGCTCACTCGTTAGTCACCCACGTCAGTGCGATGTTTTATGCAAATCGCGCCATTTGCGAACTAAATGCCTGAACGGAACCACTAGCTGTAATGCCGGGTTCAGATTATCAGAGAATAACAAATATTCTCTGCTTTTAACTGAACCATTTACAGGATTCGTGGTTTTAGTTTTGTAGATTTTGTAGACACTATTTAGTTCTATCATTGCCATATGCCATGCCCTTTTTTTTTGGGGGGGTGGTAAATTATGAAATAATTTCACCCGCTCTGGGCGAAGCGGGAGGGCGTGTCAGACTCCTACTGACTAAAACCCACCCGTGTTCTTTCAGTTGCCTGTGCCAGGGCCACGGTAACTCTTTCAAACAACCCGCAACCCTGGCAGGCACCGGCCCTAGCGGACCCCATTAGCAAGTGCGGACACCTCTTTGAGGCGCGCGTGAAACACAACGCACCATCGACCTGGGCCTGGTCCTTACCGGACGGCGAGCTACCCATTTCCCGCCGTCCGCAAGCCAGCACCTACGGTGGCCGGGAATCGGCTCTCGATTCCCAATGTCCATGGCGTCTTCTGCGGCGACTACGGGCGTGAGGGCGCAAAGATTGCCTCTCGCTCACGCGTTCAGCCTCCTCACGAGCATTACTGCTTCACAGAAGGAGGTGACAGCTTCCCATGCACTCTCGCTCCATAGCACGGCCTGGACCAGGGCCGGACGCGAGCGATCGCCGCCGCCGATCACCTCCGCCAGGACGCGGCGGTGCTCTTCCCAAGCCGGGCAGACCTCCACCGTATGCTCCATCATGTCCTCCAGGCGATCCACACAATCGTAACACCCGGGCGTTTCGTCCCGCCTTATCCAGAACAGGCACCTCCCGAAGCAACCGTGTCCGGTAAGGACCTGCGTCAGGCGGAAAATGAGGACGCCGTGGCACCTATACAACAACTCCTCAAAAAGTGGGCTTATCGCCACAATTGTGGCGTGCCCAGCACTGGGTTCCGAGAATCGCACTCTCCATGTCGCCATGAGATTCCGTCGGAGCTCTGTCCACTGTGCCATGATTTCTCGCGGCAGCGGAGTTACGTCCTGGCGTTTTGCCTCCTCGCGCCACTCCCATGAGTATGCGAGGACTTTTGCCTCCAGATCCCACGGCGGCAATCCGGCAAGGAGGCTCGCCGCCTCACCGGAGACCGTGCGATATCCCGGACTGGCCGGATGGCCATGACCCTCTGGGACGCGTTCAACCGGTAAGTTGGTCTCCGTCACAAGGAACGCGCCGACACTAGTGCCCCGTAAAGGGCCATGTACCACACGAGCCCCGCATAGAGTTTTCGACAGGAGGCGCTTGGATGCCCTAGATTGGGCAGGAGTCGCTTCAAGGCAGCCCCGGCCCGCTCCAGTCTGGGAGCCAAACGTCGGAAATGCTCCACGAAATTCCATCGACTGTCGAGGATGAGTCCCAGGTACTTCATCGGCGGCTCGACGCCGAAGTGAACCTCTCCTACTGTTATTTGGGAATCTGACAGTGGCGTGTGCCGAGTACCATAAAAACACATGACCTCGGACTTGTGCAGGGCCACCTAGAGTCCCAATTGCCGGATGCTCTCGACGATTGTCGCAACCCCGCGTGTCGCTTGTTCATGACAGGAGCTTTGTCTTATTTTTATCGTGTCCATATTGATGAAAAAGATGCAAATGTAGTGAAAACAAAACACTTATCAATAAACAAATGACTGAATTTGAAAATACATAGAATTCCATATTAAAAAACAATCATTTGAATTTAGAATTTATTGCCAGCCATACATAAACTACGTTTCAACTGGCCAGTATTGTAAAACAGCAACTTCATAGGTATATACTTATTGTTTCCATATGACAGTGACGATTGTTTCTTTTATTTTTTGCATTTTTCGTTTTCGTTTATTTATTTATTTATCCTTTAATTCAGGCAACTATGGCCCATAAAACACAATACATATTTAAGTTTAAAAACAATAACTATGAACTAATACATATTTTATACACAAAAACTACTGTACTCGTAGTGACGGCGTTATGTTACGCTGCGAGATGTCGCCGATACAGCACACCTTTCTGCCAAAACTCTTCCTTGAGGAAAGTCACTAAATGGTGAGTCGTAACGTGCAATGACTTGAAATTAGTGTTATGGCGCGCCTCCAACTTTTTCATCCTCAAGGTCCAGTTGGTCTTCATCCTTACTCTACGACGTCCTCAGTCTTGGTAAAGTGGTGCAAACGGGACACGTACAGCTGCGTCGGCGGTACTGCAGGACATAGCAGCATCTTAGATCCTGCCGGCGCCATCCCACAGTGGTTGCGATAAGTAGGCTACCTTTTCTTTCTCTTCACCTTGGTGAAGCCGTCCTCATCGCATGCGATCTTCGGTAGAACCTGCTGTTCGTGGTTCATCACAGCACCTTTAGTCCGCTCGTTCTGCTTTCCCCCCTTTAGGTTTTTCTGCTTGTCGTTTCGTTTGTGACCCAGCAGGTTTCGTCTTGGCGCCAGTTGCAGAATAGGCACGTTTGGGGGTCGATGTACCTATTACACGCGTCACGTCCCCGACAGGTAAGACGCGATCAGCGGAACACGATGCAACGCTTGCATTCTTGACAGCCGATGACGTAGATCCACTCGCTGACAGAAAACTGCATACAGAAGCGTTTTGTGCCCCACGACGTGTGTTTATATTGGAGCTTCCCGGTACGTGGGCTACGTTGGTGAATTGCGAGCCCAAGTAGCGTTGCATAACAACGCTACTTCGACTCGCAATTCACCAATGATTACATCCGATGATTCCAACTTGGACTTCATCTCAGCCAGGCTCACCTTCAGAGACGTAATGTCCTCCAGCAGCCTGGTGAAGTCGACGTGGTCAAAAGTGACAGGAGGCAGCTTGTGCAGCTCCTTCGCCACAAAATCTGGCACGTCATCCGGATCGGTCCTCTTCAGCAGGTCGATGATGTCCTGTAGACTCTTCTCGCCAAATGTTTTTTGTGCATCCTCGATCCAGGTGTTTTCAGCTTCAAACTAAAAATACAATTAAATAATTTAAAATATATTTTATTAACAGCAAACTGAACACTTATTGTTGTTTCGAAAACTTTTGCCCAACGCGCAACGCTTAAAACAAGCAAATGTTTACTAACATACACTTTACAAAGTTAAACAGTGCTCTTAAATGTTCCAAAATATAGAGTTTACTCACAATACTAAGTTAGAAACTTTGTAGAGATTATTTACATACATTTACTAGCTTCTGCCCGCGACATCGTCCGCGTGAAATTTCTTACTCCCCCAACCCACCCCGTTACATTGTTTTCGCTTAAAGTTCTTTCTGACCTTTTTCATTTTGCTCGGCTCCTAAGGGTTGTAGCGTGATGATAAAAGGCCTATTCATAGTCTTTCTCAAGAATCTATCTAATTGGAAAAAAAAAATCAAATCCGACTTCCGGTAGTTCCAGAGATTAGCACGTTCAAACAAAAAAAAAAAAAAAATTAAACGACCGACTTTCAAAAATAACTATAATTTCGGTAATCGGAGGCTTTGTGTATTTTAGTTTTTTGCCAGCGACTAGTGTTTTTTTTTTTTGTAAAAATGTGATTTATTCTTCACTTTTTAGTGGGTCAGTTTGTAATTTATCTAAGATACAATAGCTTAAAGTCAACTGCTCATTTACAAAATATTGCTTATCCCGATCCAGAGACGTTAATTGTTGAAGAGTTCTCCTAGTAAGAACCAGGGAAACTGGAGCAGATGGTGAAGTCAAAATCAGCTCCACTTCACCATAATTATATATTATGACAAGTATAACTTGCTTATGGAATCGCAACCCGTGAAATACAATAAGTAATGAGTAGTTTCTACGGCTATCTGTGGTCTTCATCGTCAGTTCCACTTCACCAAATGATGCTTTCCGAGAGCAAATGTACGAGTTACTATGAAAAATACCCAATACTCTATGGGTGTGGCTGTGAAATTTTAGGGTTTCCCTGGATTTCCATGGGATCCCCTCATCAGATTTTGACCTGGTGATAATGGGACCACCTCGAAAGCATACCCTTTCAAACAAAAAAATATTTTTCAAAATCGGTCCACAATTGTTTGTACTACCCATTGGACCAAAGTTGTCAAATTAAATAAATAAATATATATATATGGATAATTATAATATAATCCACAATAGCAGCAACATCGACATCTTTGCAGACACATTTTGCCAATTCCGTAAAAACTTATGATTCCCAACCATTCATAACATTTTGATCACGTTTATTGCAGTCGTCTCATCACACCAAAATTAAACTAAGGATCTAGTATTTATGAATTAATTAAGTAAATCTGACGTTGTACTTTCTTTTATATTGTCTTCCTATGTTATGTGTAGCTCTTAATTATCTCTCAATGTAACAAACAATAAGTTAGTTTATTTTAAATCACTTTAAGATAATTGTCATAATTTTGCATGTATTTTCTATTTATGTTTAAGCTGTGTACTGGTTTAAGTGACAAATTCACCATACTAATAGTTATACAATAAGTTATTTTATGTAATATGTTATTAGTGAATGAGTCGTTGAAGTACCTATAAATAAATAAATAAACTGAAACCACTGAAAATCAGCGATGTGCCAACCCCCCCCCCCCCCCCCTATAGCACAGCATCATGCTGCCGACTTTTGTTTTGTGCTCGTGATCTGTATGTAGATCTATTTTGTTTTATTTTGCTTTTTGTAAAACTCGAGTTAATTATCTTTTTGCATGCACGAGTTTCTGTGACAAACAATCTTATTTTTCTTTCTTTCAAATTGACACCCTACATCAATTTTCTGTGTTTATAGCCATTTCATACAACTGTCAAAGAATGACACTATTGTGATGAATATATGGATAGTTTGAGGTGGTAGTTGCTTAACAAATACTTTCTTGACTTTACAAATTGAAAAATGCTAACAAAATTTAGTTGCATAGATTAGATTCTCTGAATATTTCCGAAAACCGGAAAAGTTCCCCTTGGTTTGGAAAATCCGCCACACATTTCCTAACTGCCTACAACCGGTTGTTACCAAAGCCAAGATAAAAGGTAAAACATCTTTTGTTTTGTTTCCCCTCAACTGAAAGGATTTGGCTGTAAGTTACAGGCTTATGCAGCCGGGCGCAAATCCCTCGAGGTTCAAAGTAAAAACGTATGAAAGTTGCGGATAAAATGTCTGTAATTTATGTGTTTTGATTTGTTGGAGTTTGACGGATGCGACTTGGTTCAGAGTTGGGGAAATTTTGGTTACTTAGAATGTTGTGAATTTCTATAATTTTCTTAGTGGAACGTTTGTAAAAAGTTGCGAGCTCAATGTATAATTTATTAAGCAGGGCCTCCCGCTTGATGGCACGCTTCTCCCGGTCTGTCTGTGTCGCTTCTGACGTCTTCCGGTATCTTGGTTCACTTGTGCAAAGCGATGGCGAAGTAGATCGGACTGTTAAGCACAGAATTAATACTGGATGGATGAAATGGCGGCAGGTCACGGGAACAATCTGCGACTCCCGCATTCCCCTTGAACTCAAGGGGAAGATTTATAAAACAATGGTTAGGCCTGCTGTCTTGTATGGATCAGAATGTTGGGCCACAAATATAATGAATGAAAGGAAATTGCATGCAGCTGAGATGAGAATGCTAAGAGGGATGTGTGGTGTTACGCGAATGGATAGAATAAGAAACGAGTATGTAAAAGGAAGTCTGAAAGTGACACCGGTGACTGAAAAGTTGTGTGGAAATCGGTTATCATGGTATGGGCATGTGATGCGGAGGAATGAGGAAAATGTCGTCAGAAAAGTTTTGAGTATGAATGCGGATGGCTATACGGGTATGGGAAGACCAAAGAAACGATGGATGGACTGTGTGAAAGATGGGCACGCACTTTATTACTGGAGGCTTTTATTTAGGTATAAGTTCTGCTTGCGTTTTTAGTTTTGTATTTTGTTTCTGTTTTCGATTTTTTTTTTGGTATATTGGCGTGTGCTAGCTTACTTATAGCAAATAATTTAATTTAATGTTTTGTGTTGCGTAATGTACCTAAATTATTATGCGCAGTGTTATATAGAATCATTTTTTTTAACTGAACAGACAGCTGTGCTGGGGAGTTTGTTGCGCCACTTCTTCTCCCCAGCTAAAGCACTAGGAAGTGGTGAAGGGCGCGCGTTTTGGGGGACTGTCTTATGTAATTTTGACGTTCAAAAAGTGCTGATTCTCAGCCTAGTTTGAATAAATGACTTTTGATTTTGATGATACGGCCAGAAAGGGAGTGACTACCGAGGTGACGACTAACCGAGAAGTATGGAAGAAAAAGACATGTTGCACCGACCACAAATAAATTGGGACAAGGGCAGGAGAACAATGATGAACCGGGAGGTAAAATATTCGAGTTAAACATGATCCGATGACAGATTATCCTTTAAAGTTAAAGTTCGCGACCACATTCGCAAGAAGCTGGCAGTATCATCACAACGGTAATGTTTCCCAATGGTTTGTCTTATTTGTTTTAGTATATTTATGTCTATTTATTTGAGTTTATATTTATATAAAATTAGTTGTAGGTATTTATTATATTTATATGTATATCTTTATATTTAAAGAAAGAAAAAAAGAAATAAATAAAGAAAATACATTTATTTAGCACAGACTAAAATATGAGGAATATGAGAAATATGAGAGATGAGGAATAAATATTTAAATAAATATTTATTCCTCATCTCTCGCTATTGTACCTACCACTGTTTGTCTCGGAATCATCCAAAGGTAGAAAATTCCTATGGCACTAAGTCCGCCACTGTACATGTTGTGTGCTTAAAATATTAAATAAATAAATTATCAAACATGGAACCCTTCGTAAACTGCTGTAAAGCATGAAAGTGAACATCGCCATAATTGCCAAGCTTAGCCAATGGAATGGTGACCATTATCCAACATTTCACCCGAAAGTCGTGCTCTGTTAGAAAAGCCTTTGCAAGCGTCGCCAAATCGATCGGTCCAGTGCTTCTCCCATCCAGCTTATTCCCACGATCTTTACCAGGTTATCGGTCCATCTTGTGGGTGGCCTTTTTTGTTTTTAGGGTTCCGTACCTCAAAAGGAAAAAACGGGACCCTTATAGGATCACTCGTGTGTCTGTCTGTCTGTCGGTTAGTCTGTCACAGCCAATTAGTTCCGAATCTAAAGAAGCGATTAAGTTGAAATTTGGTACACGTATGAATTTCTGTGACCCAAATACCGAGGTATAACGTAAAAAAAATAATTTTGAGTATGGGGGGCAATTTTGGGGGGCAAATAAGAAAAAAAAATTGCAAACTGTACCGTGTTGAATATCAGATGAAAGGGGGGTCTCAAATATATATATTTTTTTATAAATTTAAAGTGAATTGTTTTAAGGTAAGAATATTGACAAAAACTGACCATTCCCCCTTATCTCCAAAACTGCTGACCCTAAAATTAAAAAAAAAATACAGATAATTGTTCTATAGGCACCTATAGATTACAGGAATACCTATATGGAGTATATGGTCTTAACGTGGTAAATCTCTCAATATTGTGCAGTTGGAATATACGTGTTTTTCAACTACAATGTTAAGTTTGTTCTTGGGATAACATCATCCCAACTGCGGAACCCGTCATTGGGAAACCTTCAAAAGGCGGCCGGGCTTTGCGGATAAGACCGGGATGTGTGGGATTTGTACCTCACTAAACCACCCCGGTAGTCAGTGGTCACCATCTGCACATGGAAGGGGGCATCGTTACCCCTCAAAAGACTGATCCGTCTACGCAACGCCTACGCAACGTCTGTTGTGGGAGGACTACCCACGCTGGTGATCATAGCATTGCGAAATTGTAACATTTGTTGCTTCCACATTTTGTAACCTCTCCAAGCCACATGTGAGTTTCGAGAGTCATATTTTCAGTTTGCAGGCCCGTTACTTATATTTGTGCTGAAATAATTCAGGCGTTATGATATATTATGCACGAGTAAGTATCAGAGCGCCACTAAAAGCCGTATACAGTTGCAATAATATATTAAAACGGTTCCTAATAATTTTCCAGTGGGAGATTGCTACAAGAGCCCGGCCCGAGCACGGCTGCTGAACTGGTACCAACTAAATAAAGCCAACTTTGCCAAAAAAACCGGTCAAGCGCGTGTCGGACCACGCACAATGTAGGGTTCCGTAGTTGGGTGAATGATGAATTTATCCCAAGAACAAACTTAACATTGTAGTTGAAAAACATGTTCTCCATAAGGATCCTGAGACGTTTTCACACACGGTCATCTGATCCCAAACTAAGCAGAGCTTGTACTATGGAAACCAGATAACTGATATACTACATATAATACTTTTTTTTTCGTAAATAACTACATACTTATATAGATAATTACACCCAGACTCAGGACAAACAGTCATGTTCATGTACACAAATGTTTGTCCTGGATGGGAATCGAACCCACGACCTGCGGCGTGATAGGTGGTATCTTAACCAACCACACCAACTGGCCTGTCAAACATCCAACCCACATTACACCTAATGTGGGTTGGATCTTTTTCGTTTAACTATGGACAAATGTAAGTTTGTACGCACAATATTGAGAGATTTACCATGTTATTTTAAGACCATATACTTCTTCTAGGTTTTCCTATAATCTATAGCTACAGAATTATTTACTGTTTTTTTTTTCAAAATTTTAAATAACTTTAGAATAGTTTCATTTTCAAAATTATAAAAAATATATATGTAAGACCCTCTCACAGTAAACTTTAAAATAGTTTATTTTCAAAATTATAAAAAATATATATTTAAGACCCTCTCACAGTAAGCTCTTTCATTTGATATATCACACCATACAGTTTGCAAATTATTTTTTCTTTTAATTTTCTTAAATGACCCCCAAAATTCATTGATTACACGTCCGTATTTGGGTCACAGAAATACATACGTGTACCAAATTTCTACTTAATCGGTCCATTAGATTCGGAGCAAATCGGCTGTGACAGACGGACAGACAGACAGACACATGAGTGATCCTATAAGGGTTCCGTTTTTCCTTTTGAGGTACGGAACCCTAAAAATGAAGACTTGTCGTGAGGTCTTGGATTCGATTCCTGATTTAAGCTAAATTGATCTGCCTAGTTTTTTCTCAACTATGCTGGGGTCGGCGCCGGCTTCCAGTCTAATTGGATGCAGCTGAATACCTAGTATTTTTTATGGAGCGGCTGTCTATCTGACAAGACGATATCACTTGCTAAGACTGGAGACTGTCTATCAGACTTTTAGGCTTCTGACGACCCGTAACGACTATCATATATCTCCGGGACTGTGCACACGCGATACTTCCGTGCCTCTTGCACGGAAGTATCTCGATATGTAATGAATGGTCAACCATCCACGTATCAACAGCAGCAAGCGTAGCTTATCGTTCGATCGACCCATGCGGCTGTTAATATTGAGCCACAAGCTCCTCTTTTTTAATGACGTCAAACGTCTTTTCGCTCGGTGTACTGGTGGTTAAATATTTCTGACCGACAAAAACATGTAAGAATTGAACCGCTAATAACTACGAGACTTTTAACGCTAGAGTAATTGTTTTGCATTCATAAGTTAGGTCACATTTATAACAATTTTAAAGCCGGATATAATTTGCCTATGACGCCAGACTGGGAGTGCAGGCGCATACGCGCGACCCTCTACTTTTCACAATGTGTCTAAATTCTTATAGCACAAACATGTGTTTAGCTAGATCAGTTATTCTAGTATCTTTTTCAAGAATTGACAAGGCACTACCAGGACCTTAAAATAAGCAACAGAAAGTCCAAAATAAGGTTAAAATTTAATATGAAGTTGACAATAGCAAAATAATGTCAGATGTCGTCTCATATCGGCCGTAAATCTGCTCAGAAATTTAAAAAAATCCATTCGAAGAAAGGTTGGATCAAAAGAAATGCTATGAGCCTAAAAGTGTAGTGCCGAGCAAATACAATAGCTACGGCAGTGTCAGAAACCGTGAGAAAATCTGCAAATAGCAAAAATGTTTGGGATGTCGTCTCATATCGGCCGTAAATCTGCTCAGAACTGAAAAATATTATAATCGGTGACAGCTTACTTTATAAGAAATGTCGAGCAAATACAATGGCTATGGCAGTATCGGAAACCGTAGTAAAATTTCAATAAGTTTTCACGAATACAAACGGCGCGGAGTCGAACTGCCACTACTAATATTTTTTTTAAGCTAAATACTACCAAAACCAAAGTTTTCAACCTGACATTTTGCACAGCTCATACTCGTATTTATAGTGTAGTTTTATTTTTGTTCTACAATTATATACAAGATCTTACAATGGCTTAAAGTGGCAGCTGACTGGCTGATGTATATTTTGTCTCCCATTTTTGTTTTGTTTTCTGATCGCATTTTCATTTATTAACGTCACCAAAAATTTTGGCTTAAAAAACACCTTATGTATGTCATATCTACCCCGTCATGGATGATGTGTTTATAGATGGCCCAATTTAATTTAACATTTACCATGCAAAACCTTGCTGAAAATAACTACAAAACAAGATCAAGGAAAGCTTATAATGTTACCGTGAAAGCTTTTGGTATTTAGCAACTTAAGTCAAAATGGCGTGTGTTTCGCGGAAAGCATAAGCTACTCGCTGTTTCCGTCGTTGATGTAAATGTGATTATCGGATTACGGCAGCTTCTCTTGTCTGCTATACCCTGCGATATCAACACCTAAACTATGTGCAGTATAGTTATGCGCGTCCAAAATAGCTGTTTAGGATTATTTTCCGTAATCGAAACTCGGAATTGAAGAAAGAGGCCTGTTTGGATGTGGTTGTGTGTTCTTTGATGCTCATTATCATATGATATACATTTAACTGTGGTGCACACTATGCGACATGCGACGACGACAGCTCAACGATAAGATGCTGACCTGTCGCGTGCTGTCAGCGGGTGTGGGCGTGCCTCGTGCGTCTAGGCGCTGCGACAATTAGCGACAGCATGCGACTCCCCTAGACTATCGTTGCGACTCTGCAACTCGACGCCAAGTGTGCGGAGTTTCGAATAAAATGTATGAAAATAGTCGGCCGCAGCCTGCCGCCGCTAAGTCTAGTCGCCAAGCTGTCGCATGTCGCATAGTGTGCGCTATGTCTTACAGTTTAGGTCAGATGAATTGTCATCTGACCTCCTAAACTGTCTGACTGGAAAGCGACTCCTGAGTTCCTGATGATTTTTAGGTTAACAATGCCACGCCTTTTTTCTTTTAATTATTTATTAAATACTTTACACACAAAATGTACAGTGGCGGACTTTTGTACCAGTCAACCTTTGAGCGATGCAGGGACAAACAGTGGTAATAGCAATGACAAAATATATTTATTAAAAAAAGAATTTTCCAAATCGGTCCATCCGTCTTAGAGTAATCGCGTAACAAACATACAAAAAAAAAAAAACAAAAAAAAATACAGACGAATTGAGAACCTCCTCCTTTTGGAAGTCGGTTAAAAATATGATGTATACTTATTAAAAACTATAAATATAATATACAGGGTGCCCGGAAATTCGACCTATTCCTAGAAAGAGGTTACACCAGAGGTCATTTTCAACAAATTAAGCCGTATCAACTAGGGGTTGAAAATTTAACTTTTTCAAGTAAATCACATCAAAATTTCAAAAAATATAAAAAAAGGTTTTCTTTCTACTTAAGACCTTTTATTTCTATCATCTATATCTTTTATCATCTAGGTATTTATCATCATAATTCAGAAAAATCACAAATAAGTGTCTATAGAGAAGTAGTTATTTTTTTTTTTTGGAAACAATAGTCAATAGTTGGTAGGACTTAATTTGTTGGAAATGATCATCAATATCTTTCTATGTAATAACAGCCGCACGGGTCGATCCATCAGGTTAAGCTACGCTTGCCGGGGTTGGTTGTGGATGGGTGTCCATCTTTTCATACCGAGACTCCTCAGTGCCTCGGAAAGCACGTTAAGCCGTTGGTCCTGGCTGTCATTCGAGAATCTTTGACAGTCGTTACGGGTCGTCAGAAGCCCGAAAGTCTGACAACCTGTCTTACCAAGGGGTATCGTATTACCCAGTAACTGGGTTGTGGAGGTCAGATAGGCAGTCGCTCCATGTAAAATACTGGTATTCAGCTGCATCCGGCTAGACTAGAAGCCGACCCCAACATAGTTGGGAAAAGGCTAGGCAGATTGATTGATCATCAATATCTTTAATCATTCAATATCTTTATTGTGGATCATAGGTAGGTACATAATACAAGTCTTAAATAATTAAATTGTGCTCAGCTATATCCCACCCTTAGGACATATAATAGTTACAAGTACATAGAAATTTAATTAAATATGCATTATTGTTACAAATTATCAAGATTTCACATAAAATATAAAAAGATAAAAATAAAACGAAACGAATTTGAGTAGGGTACAGATGAGTGGGCCACTGAACCTGAACTGACTGAGAGGGACTGTATTGTAGCCGTGATTTGTCTGATAGGAAGTCTTTTAAAGAGTAGTAACACTTGTTTACTAACAGAACATGGAGATTCTTTTTAAACTTCTTCATTTCCGTAGTTATTCTAATAGGCCCCGGAATATTATTAAACATATGTGAAGCTGTATACAAGATACTTTGATATTAGATTCAGATATATTAATGAGTCTTGCTAGCTACTGAGCGCAAGCCATATAGGCGTGTAGTAACGGTACATGTCAATATTATTTTTGACAAATATTGCGGCCTCAAATATATAGCAGTTACACACGCAGTGTTAATACGTTCATCTTTTTAAAAAATGGCTTACAGGAGTCAGTTTCATATACGTTAAATATAGCCCTTTTTTTGTGGATGGGAAATCATCAAATAACTTCTCCCGCTCTGGGTGGAGCGGGACGGCGTGTCAGACTTCTACTGACTAAAACCCACCCGTGTTCCTTCAGTTGCCTGTGCCAGGGCCACGGTAACTCTTTCGAACAACCCGCAACCCTGGCGGCCATCGGCCCTAGCGGACCCCTTCAGCTAGCGCTGACATCTCTTTGAGGCGCGCGTGGAACACAACGCGCCGTCGACCCGGGCCTGGTCCTTACCGGACGGCGAGCTACCCGTTGTTCGCTATCTGCAAGCCCGCGCCTACGGTGGTCGGGAATCGGCTATCGATTTCCGACGCCCGGGCGTCTACTGCGGCGACTAGGGGCGTGAGGGCGCAAATATTGCCTCTCCCAAATATAGCCCTGATACAATGTTTTTGAGCAATGAAAGCACGCTCCTTGTCCGTACTGTTGGCCCAGAATATTACACCGTATCTGAGGATAGAGCTAACGTAACCGTTGTAAGCAGTTATTAAAGTAGTCTGCTTCGCTATTTTTCCCAATCTGTTAAGCGCATATGAAAACTGTCCTAGCTTTTTGCATACATGGTCAATATGTAATTTTCAATTAAGTTTGTTAGTAACTAGTACTCAAAGCATGCCATTGGACGTAAATATACTCTTATATTGTAAAATTTTGCATGTCAAATGTTTGACTATGTATTAGGAAACTTTATTACTGACCTTAAGACCAACACTGTACCAATACTTATTGCAAATAAAATGATTATGATTATGATTATTATGATAATATACGAGTATAACCCTAAAATTTTTGTTTCTTTTTCTTCAAAGTCGCTATCTAGGTGATGGATTTTTAAAGTACCCGTACATCGAGTTCGTATTTTAAAATTCTTTATTTTAGTTATGTCAATGTTAATCATTAAATTATTTATTTTTAGCTAGTCTATAATTAATAATATTGTTTAATTAATGTAAAATTCTAGATCAATTATATTATCATTAACGAATAAAACAGTGCTATCATCAGCAAATAGTGTAATGTCGTGATTTGTTATCGAAGGCATTTCATTTACATAAACAAGGAAGAATAAAGGACCCACGATACTACCTTGAGGAACGCCGTATTTAGCAGTTCCAGATTCAGAAGATTTCTTCTGTTTTAGTAATGGGATTTAATCTCCTTACTTCTGAAAATTGTTGTTGTTGTTATGAATGACCTTTAGTATAACCCCTTTCAAGGAATAGCTATTACCTAAATTTATATATAAGCACAAATATATACACGAATATACTAAAACATATATAACACACGATGGGAAAACATTACAGTTATGACGATGCTGCCAGCTTCATACGAATGTGCTCGCGAACATTAAAGGATAATCGGTTGGTTGCCATCCTGATTTCCTGAGGGAGCGCATTCCACAGATATACAGGTGAATTTTTCAAGTTGGCGTGGATGACCAAATCCGAAACTATGAGGAATAGCGAAAAGTACTCAAAGGAGTCTCGGGCTCGATTTTGATGAAAACTAAAACTCCATCGTTGGATTTTTGAAAAATCTATATTTTTAGCCGATTCCTGGCAAGATATATTGATTTTTCAAAAATCCAACGATGGAGTTTTAGTTTGATTTTGAAAAAAAAAAACACCGTAATATTACACCACTCCAGTCGCTTATAAGGTTAGATACCACATAGTGTCGAAATTGGCCGTCCACGCCCAATTGAAAAATTCACCCTACACAGGGTGAATTTTAGTCTATACAGACTGAAGTGGGGCATTGAACAAGACGATTATGTGATAAACGTAGATTTTTATTGTGGTTGGTGCAAATGTACTGAAATTGAGGGGCAAGATAACTAGGGGAAGAGGGAGACTCAACAAATGAAAAGATGATTCACAACATAACAACAACTTTTCTCAGCTGCATCAAGTCATAATCATAACAGCCAGTTCCAATTAATTTAAATAGCAAATCTGTGTGACAAACTGGTCATCCTGAACGCAATTTTATCACAGATGTTAATTGTTCAAATTCATTCGATAACTTTCAAATACACATTGACATTGTTGCGTTATACATTGCTGGTTGAGCATGGAAGCTCGCAAGATTCTCTCCAAAAAGCGTTTAATACGGTGGTTACATAATTTAGTGTAATATTGCTAGGTAGGCTCCTGTGATCGTTAGGTTAAGCAAAGGGTTTTTGTTGTAATGGATGGGTTGTTGTTAAATCCATTTGTGTGGAAGTAAACGACACTGGTTAGAACCCGAGTAGAGAACACCGGAAAGAAAGTAAGAACATGTTTGGTGTTTCCAGCTTAAAGTTTGTCTAAGTCAACTGTGCTAAATAACATAACATCTGTAATCCCCGAAGGTTTGGGCAAAGAGAGAGAGAGACTCTTGTCATCAACCGAGCTCAAATACAGACAGAGAATTTTCTGATTAAAAAACTCAATAACACTTTGCTAGACCTAGGAATCGAACGCAGGATCTTAAGCTCAGTAGTAACGCTTGCGAGCATTAGACCACCAAGGTTGTACTGCATAAAATGGATAGGAACTATTTATAATATTTATAAGACAATATCTCTTAACTTGAATTGTAAATTTCAATTAAACACACGTGTTGCTCTGAAAACAAAGTTTTATTTTAGTACTCACATACATACAGTAATAACTAATAAGTACATTGATAAACTTAAATCATTCTATCCTACCTGAAAACAAAGAAACTACATTAAAAGTGTATTAATTAATTACAATTCCTTTTTCTATTAATCCAACAATAAATGAACCATCACGGTGAAAAACTGTTGTCAAAATCCAACTCATAGATTATGTTATACTATGATCTAACCTGCTTTACTCACCCTGTTGGCTGTCTTGCGCATAGCGCCATCTATTGAAGTATTATGGTACACTCTTTACCGACAGAGGAGCGATATATAAACTTATTAAAGAAATTATAATTTCTTTACATATTTATGAAGTGCTGAGTAATCGTAGGGGTTATAAAGAGATACATATTTTTTGTTTCAAAACAGATAGCACTTGAATCTTCCACCCAAGTCGACAAACTAACCAAAAACTTTTTCTCAAGAACTTTATCGCGGAAAGCGTTCCCTTTGTCCTTCGTACTAGAGATACATATCACCAACTTACGAGATAAGGAGTCGAACCCAAACTTGTCCGCATTACGGCTGGATTACTACTCTTTGATTTACGTGCCCAACTTCGACACTGGGATATTAACTAAGTAGTTTGAACCCGGTTTAAGAGATAACTGTAACTAACGGAATTTCTGTTATACTTATGATCTTATGTTGATGTATCTGGAGAGAGTGACTGGTGACCGATACTTAATTAAACACATGATTGTACTCATGATAACAAACAACTTCTACTTTGGAATCAAACATTAAATCGTAAAAAAAAATCAGCTGCTCCCCACATTTTGTCGAGTTATGCGAACAAGAATGTAAGGGACAGCTGACTTTTTTCGCGATTTCAGGTTTGATCCCATAGTAAAAGTTGTTTTTAGGGTTCCTTACCAAAATGGTAAAAAGGAACGCTTATAGTGCGACTCAGTCTGTCTGTGTGTCTGTCACAGCCAGATATCTCAAGAACTCTAATGCTTGAACTTGAATTTTGGAATAGTTTTAGATGACGTTTGCGCCACTATTTTGCAAATAAGAAAGAAATAAAAATATGTATTATTTTTTGCAACAGGGACTGAAAGGGGTTCTTAAAAATTCGAAGTGGGGCTACTAGGGCATGTAGGGTATCATATGAAAGAACGCTGTTTGTACATTCTCATACATTTTTTTTTAGGCCGCACAGTTCTTGATTTTTGAAAAAAAAATACCGTTCCCCCCACCTTATCTCCAAAGTTTGCATAGAGAAAAATCTGAAATTATTCTGTGTGATAGAAGTTTATGTAAAGATGACAGGAAAAATAAAACGATGTCTGTAAATAGCACCCTTTTTTATATATAACTAGCAGCGTCCCGCGGTTTCACCCGCGCATGTCTCGAACCGGTAGAAATATCGGGATAAAAAGTATCCTATGTGTCCCAGGTTATAAACTATCTGTGTGCCAAATTTCATGAATATTTGTTGAGTAGTTTCGCGTGAAAGAGTAACAAACATCCATCCATCCTCACAAACTTTCGTATTTATAATATTAGTAGGATAGGATAGTAGGATAGGAAGTAGGATAGTAGAAAGAAGGATAAGTAGGAAATAGGATGGTACGGAACCCTCGGTGCGCGAGTCCGACTCGCTTTTGACCGGTTTTTAATCATGAGTACAATTTATGTGTTTAAGTATCGGTCACTAATTACCAGTCATTCTATATATTCTATATATTCATATTTGGTTTTCGTTAGTTATCGCCAGTCAGATTTATTAGGAGGAGGAGTCATCCTAGTCAAATTACCAATTTGGTTGAGGTAACATGTTGCACATTATTTTCATGATGTTTTTTGGACTTTGGCAAGTTGGGTCAATGCTCTTTTAGCGACTTGCTCCGGAGCAGCGAACAGTTTCGGTGTTGGGACTGTTTCGCTCCTGGTCCTGGTGGCTCTGAGCGGACTCGCGGTCCGCATACTTAGAGACTGGTCATTGGGTTCCCTTCCCTTCCCTCCGCAGGAGACCTAAAGGGGGAGCACTTATCGCTCACCAAAGTTCTGCAGGACGCCAGTACTGTTACAATTCAGAGCACACTTACAATTAAATGGAGCTGTGGTGACTCAGTGGTGACGGCAGCGACTTACGAGTTGTAGGTTGTCGGTTCGAACCCTGACAGGCGGTTTACACAAACTTTGTGAGGAAACCGTCATGTCCTAGAACCAAAAATTCGAAGACATGTGACATCTACCAACTCGCACTGCTCTCTCAACGATTTAATGACTTATGCTAATTTAGTTTTATTTAATCAAGCGCTGAGTTTGATAACGCTGCGAACAGTCACCCCAACTTAAATTAAGTCCTGCACTAATAGTTAGACAAAACTATATACACTACACATTAGATAATAAGAGTGGCTTTTCGACTCTGTAACCGGTTTTGGCTGGTTCAGAGCTGGAGTTATCCGGATTAATTGGGGTCGGTAGCGAAGTTTGGCAAGCCAGGCTGGCAGCTCGCTAATCTTGCTCGGATTATTCTAGCCATTGTGGTTTGGCATTTCGAGATGAGTTCCACTCTAATAATTTTATGGCGTGAGAATGGGGGAGAATTTTACGTGAGGTGACAAGGGGCTTTGTTGTGTGTTACTTTTTGGGGTAGGTGCAAAGGGTTCTTATTTATATTCTGTAAGTGATGGAGGCAGGCGGTGATGCTTGATTGAATGATTCGTCTAATGAGGTCTGTTCTTAAAATATTTTCGAGTTTGGATAAATCTGTACTTCAATTCAGATCTATCATTATAGATAGAAACATTTTGTGTGCACATACACAAAATAAATAGAACAACACATAAAAGCACAATTAAATGATTACACAATTATCTACTTAGATTCCTAACTAATATTATAAATGCGAAAGTAAGTATGTTTGTTTGTTTGCTACCTTTTCACGCCTAAACCACTGAACCGATCACCACTGAAACGGACAAGGGGTACCTTTCATCCCGAAAAAGAGTACTGTTCCCGAGGAAAACACCAATAACGTTCTTATATGATAATAGATGGCGAATTATATTATTAAAGAAATTTTAGTAGTGTGTTTAGAGTTTTTTTTTTATTTAAGTATCTATACATTTTGTGAGTCTAGAGTGTCGATAGGCCGGTTTTTTCATATAATACAATAAATGCGAAAGTGAGTTTGTTTGTATGTTACGCTTTCAAGCTAAAAATGCTGAACGGAATTGGATGAAATTTGGCAAATGGGTAGACTATGACCTGGATTAGGACATATAATACTTTTGATCCCGGTATAAATCCCGTGGGATAATTTCCGACAACAACGCGGGCGAAGCCGCGGGCGAAAGCTAGTATGTAATAATGATGATTTATTAATTACCATTTATCATGCAATTAATTTTAAAATTGTGGTAAACGAAACCTTCTTGGGGCTGCAGTCTCGATATAAATAGCAATCGCTTTACGACCGAATCCGGTCGCAAAGTCTTAATGGGATCCCTAGACAATCAAAATTGCTTGACAAACCCGTGATTTTTTCATGCTTGTCAAGTAATTTTGACTTTGCGACCGAATTCGGTCGTTAAACGATCGTTATCTATGTCAAGACTGCAGCCGCTGGATTATTGTTTGCTTATTTTTAACCGAAACGAAAACGGAGGTTCTTTATTCGACCCGTATGTATGTATGTAAGTTTGTATGTCCGCGGTTTTCTCAAAAACTAATGAACCAATTTAGAAGTTTTTTTCTTTAGCGTGATCTACATACTTTGAGGAAGGTTTTATTATATTATATTAGGCATTTCTAAGCGGATTTTGATGATTCTTTGTTTCGTTCGTCTTAGGCTTATATAATGGTATATTCAACTAAAAATAGACAAATAAATTTACTTTAAAAAAATAAAAACCGACTTCAATAACATAAAACGAATAAAATAACTTTCATAAAAAACTTAACAGCTTCTGAAGTCGGTGTCTTAAATTCTTTAATGTCAATGCACCTTAGCTTGGCACCGACTTCAGAAGCTGTTAAGTTTTTTATCCGTTTTAGGTTTTTGAAGTCGGTTTTTACTTTTTTAAAGTATTTTTTTAAAGCTTGAAAGTGCATGCAATTATTGTTATTGTCTAAGTCATACACCACAATAATTATTATAACCGTAAGTCATCTTTATGCATGAACGGCTCCAGTCTAACTGATAAAGTTAGGTTACATTTCTGCCGTCATAGGAAAAAAGACGTATCTGACATTTTTTTCGAAATAGAGTTATTTAGATATTCGGAATCAGCAAAAAAAGACGCATCTACCAGTAATTTTAAATTGGCGTAAACTTAACGAAAACCTAATAATTCTTACTATTAAAAGACGCATCTGCCTTTGTATCTTATAGTTTAAACAGGACAAAATATTGTTTTTCTACATTTTAATACTTCTGTAGATACCTCCTTTTTTCTTAGGGCGGCAGATTTGGTGTTCCATCTCTTAGTTTAAAGTGAGTTATATACAGCTGCTTTATTATTCAAATCATGGCTATGATCCGTGACAGGGCAGAAGGGACTCGAGATTAATGTTACAGGCTCCAATTGAAATTAGGTTACGTGGTTAAGGATAGAGGGAGGTTGTTTCGTACCAAAATAGTAAAAAGGAACCCTTATGGTCTGCCTGTCTGTCTGTCACAGCTGGATATCTCAAGAACTACTAATGCTATCAACTTGGATTTTGGAATCGTTTTAAATGACTTCAGCCCAACTATTTAGCAAATAAGAAATAAATAAAAATGTTTTTTTTTTTTTTGCAACAGGGACTGAAAGTCTTAAAAATTCTGTGTGGGGCTACTAGGGCATGTGGGATATCATATGAAAGAGTGCTGTTTGCACATTCTCAAACATTTTTTTTTATAGGCCGCATAGTTTTCGACTTATGATAAAAAATGTAAATAAAAATACCGTCCTCGTCCCTCTTATCTCCGAAGTTAGCATAGAGAAAAATCTAGAAGTTTTTGTAAAGATTACAGAAAAAATAAAACCATGTCTCTAAATAGCACACTTTTTATATATGATGGTACGGAACCCTCGGTGCGCGAGTCTCGCTCTTGACCGGTTTATTTATTTAGACAGACGGATGGTTCGAAAGGATGGTTCAGTTCACAGGAAACAATATTGGTTGTATGTAACAATCAATCTGCCTAGCCTTTTCCCAACTATGTGGGGGTCGGTCCAGTCTAACCGGATGCAGCTGAATACCAGTATTTGACAAGGAGCGACTGCCTATTTGACCTCCACTACCCAGTTACTGGGTAATACGATATCACTTGGTAAGACTAGTTTTCAGACTTTCAGACTTCTGACGACCCGTAACGACTATCAAAGATCCACGAATGACAACCGGGACCAATGGCTTAACGTGCTTTCCGAGGCACTGAGGAATCTCGTTACCGACCAACCTCGACAAACGTAGCTTAACCTGATGGATCGACTAGTGCGGCTGTCATTACTTTACATATACATACATAATAAAATATGTATGTATTTTACACACACACACACACACACACACACACACTCGCGATCCACTGCCGTTCTATTATGTACAAATCTCACCGTGAGAACTGAGGTGAGGTGAGCGTGGAGTGAGCTGTCAAAAGTGTCAATCCCTAGCATCAGGTGGAATTACTGCCGGTCTATTCTGTAGAAATCTCACCGTGAAAACGTAGGTGAAATGAGTGTCATTCCACCTGATGCTAGGGATTGCCACTATTGACAGCTCACTCCACGCTCACTTCACCTAAGTTTTCACGGTGAGATTTTTACAGAATAGCACTGCAGTTCAATTCAAGCTCACTTCACATACGTTTTCACAGTGAGATTTTAACAGAAAATACCACCTGTTCAGAAATTTAAATAATAATACCTACAGAACAGGCCTTCTACCAACAGCGGGATTCGTACAGAGAAGGCATGAGCATTGATCACCATATTTCTTCGAGGGGTATTGGCGATTTCAGGGTTATATTGGTTTAAGTCAATGTTACGAGAGCGTGTGTGTACGTGTTTTGTTATGTGCTCTTAGAGGACTCATCGACATTTCCGAACTCCACGATCTTTTCTGTCGGCTATTTGTTCCCAACAAATACATCGGGCATCGCCACAGCCGTCGAAACCATCTGTTTGCGCCGCCATCAAACTAAAACTGGACTGTCGCTAGAGCCGAGTCCCCAGTATGTCGTACTTTAAAGATGCTTAACTCCTGACCACCAATCCTGAATGTGATCTATTTGTCGATGAATGGAGTAGAATTATGCGTGTATGTCTGATGTTTAGTGAGAGAAATTTATGCTAGGGTGTCCTCTATTATAATGTTATTATTTAAAAATATTTTTGTTTAATAAACCTGTTTAAATCTCTATGTTAATTAATGTAATTGGTGTTACCGTTTTAATTGACAATGAACAATAGCACGATAGAACAATAACGTTACTTGCGGGGTTGAACATGCATTTTCAATATAACGTTACTAGATAGTAAACATGCTGACGAAGGCCTACCTGGTGATAAGAACCAACCATTTAGTGAATTAATGATAATTAGTCAATATACTCGTAAGTAAGATTATTTCAGCCTTTGCGATCTGCCTCTTCAGCTTCGCCCTCTTCGCTTTGTGCTAATTTCGGCCGAAATTATTAAGTTCAATTCAGTTTTTATTCAATAAAAAAAAAGTTGTGTATGGGACGACGCGGAAAGCTGAACGCATCCATTCGGCTTTCCAAGCTGAATGGATGCGTACACTTGACCATACAATTTTTTTTTTCTTTTTCTATGAACAAAAGCTGAATTTAGCAGAATTAGTGTAGTTAATCCCTTAGGCGGCATCGAGTTGACGTGGCCAGCGTCATCCTAGTTTAAGCTTAATTGCTTTTCAAGTAACGTCAGTTTTACAGTGATTTAATAAAAAGTAGAATTTCATGAGCTTGAAACTAGTACAAACAAAATCATTACCTACATACAGACGCAGGCACCCATACAAATATAAAACGCTAATTGCATAACACACTTTCAAACACATTCTGAATGATTTTGAAGCATATTGCTAATCCATTGCTTCATATGTTCGAAAAATGTGTTTGCTCAACAACGTAAATAACGCAATGAATGTTTTGAACTCTCAAAATGAAAGACTATTCTACTGTAAGTGTGTTACGCATTACCCCGCAAGTTTATCTCGTGCTGACATACCACAGCTGATTTATTATAGTCATGATAGTAGGTACCTACAGGTTGAATTGAACATTATAATATGAAACCAATGAGCCGCATTGAAAATATTATTCTGTTCTTTTGATTTGCCGATTTGAAGAGAGTCTAGTTCCAGGTGATCAATACAAAAAAAAAAAAAAAAAATTGACAGACTCTTTAAAAAAGGAACAGTCATAACATAATTACGTCACTCGTAGCTTCAACAAATCGGCTACCAACGACGATAAATAATTTTAAAAATTATTCGGCTTCAAAAGAAAGATCTTTAAGAAACAGAGGTAAGTGCTAAGAAAACGCGATAATGGTAACTTCGGGTAGGAAATGACACTCACGGGGAAAATCTGATATTATCAATGTAAAAAAGACCGCGCAGAAAACACCAGAAGAACCAGAGAAACTAGTGTTCAACAGAATTAGTTTTAAAAAGGTTACTTCGATCATGTCATGCGCTTGAGCCATTTCTTCACCACAGAATTATATTTAATTAACACAAGCCTCCTCTCTGTGAGAGGGAGAGAGCAGTAATCAACCATGCCGGCCCAGTGAGGGATGGTAGATGTCACATGTCTTCGAATTTTTGGTTCTAGGACATGCCGGTTTCCACATAATGTTTTCCTTCATCGTTTTGAGAGCAGTGGTGATGAAATAATTTACACAAAGTAAAGCGCCTGTCTGGGTTCGAACCTACGACCGTAAGTCGCTGCCGTCACCACTGGGTCACCACTCCTCCATTTAATAGGGATGATGCCTGTGTAAAAAAAAAAGAAATTCTATTTAGTCCGTCAGTCCGATAATAAAAAAATATTAGACACGTATTTTTTGCTTTATCTTATTAATAAAAAATGACTTAGATAACTTGCATTAAAGTTCGGGAGTGGGGGCTTGCTACGTCACTTCTACGTATAAAATCTACAAAGACGTGACGTCATGCCACATTTTAACTCAATGTATCGCCGTAATCTTTTGATTACGTAGAAAAAGAAAAAATACGTGTCCAATATATTTTAATAATCTACATGACGGACAAAAAACATTTTTTAGTCATCATCCCTATTGTAAGCGTGCTCGAAGAACTTTGGAAAGCGATAAGTGCTCCCTCTTTAGTACTCCTGCTTGGGGGGGAGAAGGAAACCCAATGACCGGTCCCTAAGTTTGCGGACCGTGAACCCGATACCTCAGACCAGGAGCCAAAAGCCCCAATACCGAAACCTCGCCCCCCCGCGCCCCCGCGCCCCTGGGCAGAGACGAGCACAGAAAATTGTATATGTCGTAGGATGATTTGATAATTCGAATTTTCGCGGAAACCCTAGGGATATTGCGAAAACACGGATAATTATACAATGGTGAATACATTTCTCAATCATACTGGAAAATGATAGGGTTTTTGCAAAAACATAAGTCACTCTAGTGATATTGCGAAACGAAACGTTAACTATTATGATATAAGGACATTGATTGGCCGGTCGGAGCGCCCGAAACGAGACGACCTCTGATTGGTTGACGTCAATAATTCACGCACGTTGTTTTGTTTATGATTGTGTTTTTGAGAGCGAGTCAGCAGTCTTTCGTTTGCGGTCGGTCCGTAGATGAATGATCACCTACCTGTACATACCGAGACCCCCGTGCCTCGGAAAGCACGTTAAATGTGGTTAAAAGTGTGGCTGGACTTGAAAAATAGTGCGAATAGTTATACAGAGTACAGAGAGGGAGGAGGCAGGATGTTTTTAGATTAGTTAACTAAAAGTAAATTTCCTATAAATCGACATTGTTATTTCTAACCCTTCATAACTTTATGATAATTATATCATAACGTTAAAATAGGAAACAATCTGAATAAGATGTGGTCAGTATGCAAAAATCTAGCCAATCAGAGTTAAGGATATTCAATGTTACTAGAGCGACTCGTGTTTTAGCAAAAACCCTATCTTTTTCCAGTAAGATTGAGAAATGTTTTCACCACTGTCTAATTCGTGTTTTCTCGAAAATTCGAATTATCAAATCATCCTAGGACATATACATTTCATAAAATGATTCTCAAAAGTCTGTTTATGAAGAAGATCGCCAAAAGAAATACTCGCGTAATACGGAATTCAGAGTTGCGCATATTACCCTATCTATTTCAGCCTACTTCAATTTATAGGTAAATACAACGTTTTGAAACTGGCTGTTTATCAACTTGCATATACTTCGACCTTCGGAGGAGCTCGTGGCTAAGTAATAACAGCCGCACGGGTCGATCCATCAGCCGTTGGTCCCAGCTGTCATTCGTGGATCTTTGACAGTCGTTACGGGTCGTCAGAAGCCCGAAAGTCTGACAACCAGTCTTACCAAGGGGTATCGTATTACCCAGTAACTGGGTTGTGGAGGTCAGATAGGCAGTCGCTCCATGTGAAATACTGGTATTCAGTTGCATTCGGTTAGACTGGAAGTCGACCCCAACATAGGTGGAAAAAGGCTAGGCAGATTGATATACTTTGACCTTCGGACCGCATCTACTTTGCGACACAAACTTGATAATGAGTCCCACAACGTTGCTGCCTGTGTTCCGATCGCGCC
Source organism: Dicycla oo (assembly GCA_948252095.1). NCBI lineage: Eukaryota > Metazoa > Arthropoda > Insecta > Lepidoptera > Noctuidae > Dicycla > Dicycla oo. The sequence goes on from OX411711.1 coordinate 33,767,892, forward strand.
CGCGGGAGTCGGCTATTCACAAATTTTATGGCACTTTCATATTGTTGGAGCAAAAATGTAGGTACACAATGGGGGCGACGATTACTTACAATGAATACTAAAATACAGTCTCAGGGAAATAGAAGAAGGTTGCTTCCGATGGTTGATGAATGATTCAAGAATCTGATGCACGAGTTTTTTTTTTTTACATCGTACTTTAGGAGCAACTTTGACAAAGGGCGAATATTTTACTTCTTAAAAGCGTTTATTCCGCGCGGGCTGGCAACGTCGCATTTCTACAGGTTTTTCGTGATTATTTTAATACATTTAAATCAAAATACTAATAATAATAGACTATGTAGATCGTTGTTCTTTATAAGTATGCATGCTATTTTTTTTACAGTCATTTTGGTATTTTCTCATAAAAATGACATTATAGACAATATTGTCAATTTTTATCAGTAAATACCAGAATAACTGTAAAAAATAGCATACATACTTATAAATACCGAACGATCTAGAGAGTCTATTAAAAAAAAAAATTTGATTTAAATGTATTAACATTAACACGAAAAACCTGTAGGAATGCGACGTTGCCAGCCAGCGCGGGATAAACGTTCTTAATGTGGCAGTTTGACACACAGGCTGCTCGACCCACTTGATGCAAAAGTTGACTGCAGTACCAAGCGATCTGTCCGCGCATAGACAAGTCAACATTCACGGATATTAATTGTTTAAGGGGGAAGCGCCAGGTTAGCCCGCGAAATTCAAATTTTGTAACGTTTTTTTTTGCAATTTGAAACTCAGTATTAGGTTGTATGTTGATTAAAGTATGATTTACGATCGTAACAAATGTATTTACAGAGTTATAATCATTAGAATTCGTAATAAGTTCCTTAAGTTAGTATAATCCTAAATGTCAAAATTTCATGAAATAGTCATAAATTATGATTTCTTGGTCTTAAAGTGTAAGTAATACTTGGCTAAGTAATAACAGCCGCACGGCTCGATCCATCTGGTTAAGCTACGCTTGCCGGGGTTGGTCCGTAGATGGGTGACCATCTTTACATACCGAGACTCCTCCGTGCCTCGGAAAGCACGTTAAGCCGTTGGTCCCGGCTGTCATTCGTGGATCTTTGGCAGTCTGACAACCAGTCTTACCAAGGGGTATTATATTACCCAATAACTGGGTTGTGGAGGTCAGATAGGCAGTCGCTGTATCCGGTTAGATTGGAAGCCGACACCAACATAGTTGGGAAAAGGCTAGGCAGATTGATTGATATATTGGTCTTAAAGAGTTGTATTGATAACTTTAATGATTATAATTCGTAAATTCTTCGGCACCCATACGGAATTATACACATACATAAACTCACGGCTTCTTCCCGTGGGGGGAGGCAGAAACTACAGAACGCCACCTGCTACGAACCTCACACCTACTCCTTTTGCCTCGCTTACGTTCATACATCTGGTCATACACGCACGCCAGTTGCGAGTACTACTCACCTGACCTTTCTGAAGAACATCACCAATAAGGTCACTATATGTCTTCCTAAGGCGTCCCCTCCCGGCGTTTCCATTCACAACTGCTTTGTAGATACCTTTCACCGAATTTAACACTTTGCTTTTTAAGCCACGCATAACTAAAGCTAAATAAATATGCGTGACTTCCCTATTTGCCACAAAAGGAACCTAACCCTCTAGTTTAGAAACAATTTATCTTCGTTTTAGCAGAAACGGTAGCAGGATTGTTAAATCCATGATTAATATGCGGTCAATCCCACGCTCAAAACTAGAATGGAATTGTACATTGTAGTCTATTCCTTTAAAATATTAAACCATGGATATAGCTACTGACCACTACTGCCACTATAAATCTCTAAAATCCGCATTAATATTAGGATTGCTAAAATAGCTGTCTATTTCATTGTTTATTTATTTATTAAAACTTTATGCACAAGTAAACAAATACCGTACAAAGGCGGACTTAATGCCTGAGGCATTTTCTACCAGTCAACCTTAGGGTGATGCAGAGAAAACATGGCAGGTGCAATATAAAGGATAGATAACACGAAAATAACTATAAAATAAAAGAATAAATACAACAATATATACATACATATAATCAGAATAAACTTTGTCAGGAGAAATAATAATAATATCCTGGGATATTTTCACACACGGTCATCTGGTCCCAAACTAAGCAGAGCTTGTACTATGGAAACCAGATAACTGATATACTACATATACTACTTTTTTTTTGTAAATACATACTTATATAGATAATTACACCCAGACTCAGGACAAACAGACATGTTCATGCACACAAATGTTTGTCCTGGATGGGAATCGAACCCACGACCAGCGACATGATAGGCGGTATCTTAACCAACCACGCCAACTGGCCTGTCATGGATGGTGTCCCATCCAAGGACCGACCTCGGTTAGCATTGCAAATAACGATCGGTAGAGGAGAAATAACAATCAGTAGAGGAGAAAAAGAATCCAACAAATCAGCGCATAGATGTTTCTGCCAACTTCTTACGTATATGCTTACGTATCTTCACTTTAAAAGACAACCGATTGGTTGCCGTCCTGATGTTCAGAGGGAGCGCATTCAAAAGAAAGACCGCCTGGACAAAGAAAGAATAGTGAATGAAACCAGAGCGGTGAGAAGGACATCGTAGAAGATTCCACGAGGTGCATTTCCACGGTTTAACTACGAATTGAATTTTGATGTTTGGTGGTTTTCCAGAAAAGTAAATATTAATCTTCTTATCGTAGGTAATTAGGGAATATTAAAATGATTAATATAGATATAAGCCGGCTTACGCTGAAAACTAGCGCCGTGGATTCGTGCCTTCGTGCACGGGCCGCGGCATTATGCTGAGCGTTTAGCCGTTTCGCGGAGTGACGCACATTTCCAGCAACTTTATTGTTTGTACTTATGTTTGTTTTTGTGTTGTTTGTTATATTTTATTATCTTGTGTTTCGCTTCTCATGTGTATTTTGTGTGCGTCACTTCCACGTGAATAAACTGTTTTTGTTTCTTTTTCTTTCTTTCTTTCTTTTCTTATAAAGGGATTGGAGTCGTGGGTTCAGATTCCTTTAAGTATTATATTAAACTTAGGTATTTATAGTCGTACAATTATTTTTCCTTAGAATTAAAAAACATTAGTTTCTTTACCAAGTTGTAGAATTCTTAACTTTACTGCAATATTATTTATTAAGTTTATTTGTACACAATAACAGCCACATAGGTCGATTCATCAGGTTAAGCTACGCTTGCCGGGGTTGGTCTGTGGATGGGTGACCATCTTTTCATACCGAGACTCCTCCGTGCCTCGGAAAGCACGTTAAGTCGTTGGTCCCGGCTGTCATTCATGGATCTTTGACAGTCGTTACGGGTCGTCAGAAGCCCGAAGGTCTGACAACCAGTCTTACCAAGGGGTATCGTATTACCCAGTAACTGGGTTGTGGAGGTCAGATAGGCAGTCGCTCTATGTACAATACTGGTATTCAGCTGCATCCGGTTAGACTGGAAGCCAACCCCAACATAGTTGGGAAAAGGCTAGGCAGATTGATTGATTGTACACAAGTCAGACAATTAATAAATTATTTACTTGATTACATTGATTTAATTTTTGGTGAATTGTTTGAAGTTTTGATTTTCGTCTTGAAAAAAATAGCGTATCTAGTTTTTTATTTAATAATATCGAAATTCAAATCATGCGCACTACGCGTAGTGACTAAACGATCTATAAAGTACTTTCAATATTTCTGTGTTAATTGTTCTACGTAGTTTCCTTCAAATGTGTAGTTTGATAGAGCAATTTCTGTCTAAGTTATTGAAAAAACAAAAAAAAAAAAAATAGGTATGCCATAGGCTTCTACTCCGCTCACCTATTGTAAACTATTTTTTTCAAGACGGTAAAAAAAAATCATCCAGTATAATCATACATTGAATTTGCTTTTCTTGTCTGTCCATGTAGTCGCGTTGTTCTTTTAAACCTAGCAACGGATTTTGATGCGGTTTTTACCATTATTTAGAGAATTTATTCCAGAAGGATTATGGGTATAATACACTAACATTAAAATTACACGTAATAAAGAAATCTCTGTGTTTCGTCAAGTCGTTAAAGGCCTGCTCGGGCGTGTTACTAGTTAAAAATAATAATGAAACAATCGCGCATCTATTTCCCAGATGTGACCACACTGCAAGCGGGTATAAAACTGGCAAAGTAATGGAAAAACTTTATCTTGCGGGTAGTTTGATAGCTAAGTATCAGCTGCAGTGAGGAATAGAGCCGCTTTTACCGCGAAACTTTGGCAGTAAGACGAGGAAAGATGGTCGTTTACTTCTTAATAGCCAAGGCAGACTAAATTGCAACAAGTTTTTTGGGTGGATGCAATTGGCAGGTAGGTGTATTTGTAGGAAAATAATATCTGGTTTTGATTTTTTTAGGGTTCCGTAGCGCAAAAGCAAAAAAACGGAACCCTTATAGGATCACTTTGTTGTCCGTCTGTCTGTCAAGACCCTTTATCTCGGGAACGCGCGGAGGTATCGAATTGAAATTAAAACCATATATTCAGGTTTACAGTTCCTTGAAGCTTTGAAAAAATAAATAAAGATATGGCCGTTTATGCCGTAAAAAAACGTATATTTCAACACTCTCAAGGAAACCAAAATTTATAGGGTACTTCCCGTTGACCTAGAATCATGAAATTTGGAAAGAAGCAAGGTCTCACAGCACAAACAAAGTAAGAAATCCGAAAATCGTTAATTTGAAATTTTATCACATAAAAAAAAATGTGTTTATAAACTTAAATTTGCAATGGAAGAATTGACTGTGACCTAAATCAATGTTTTTCAACTACAGATCATGTTTTTCAACTACAATGTTAAGTTTGTTTTTGGGATAAATTATTTTCAACTAAGGAACCCTCTATTGTGCGTAGTCTGACACGCGCTTGACATTTTTTTTTTAATTCGAGTTATTTTATATTTTTTTTGTATGCACGTGTCATTGACAAAAAAAAAACCTGTTTTTATAAATGTTTTCTATCTTCGGTTTATGATAAGAATATAGAGATATTTCTGATGTTCTTATACACGCTGCTTTTTTATTTGCTAGGAAGCTGCCACGATAGTGTTGTACTCATCATTATGAACAACTTTTACTATGGTTACAAACCAGAAATCGCGATAAAAACATTAGCTGATTCGTACATTTTGACGAGTTATGCGAACATATATGTAGGGAGCAGCAGATTCTTTTTTCTAGATTTCATTATGAAAAATACTATCGAGGTGGCTTCCTAGCCAATAAAAAAGCAGGGTGTAGATAAAAAAGTTTTATAATACTGACTAACATAACTGGCGAAATGGGAGTGCACTATCAGTACACCTCTGCCCTACCCTTCTGGGAATACCGGCGTGATGTTATTTTATATTACCTAGGACTTTATTTGGTTGCGTAATACTACATTGGGTTTTTCCTACTCTATATGAAAATTGTATCCCCTGCCGCGATGCGGATGTTACCTTGTTCCCCAAAACCAAGCTATTGGCGCCGATTCTCTTGTTCACAAACAAAACTAGTTTTTAGTTCAGTGCATCTTTTTTTTTCTATTTTTGTTATTTAGACAGGAGTAAACTAATATTTATATAATATTAGTTTACTCCTGTCAAATTAAGATACTCCATAGATAAGTTTAGAAGTGATTAAAAAAATGGCTACTAAAAATACGTCAAGCGCTGACTAATTTGACAGGACTAAACTAATATTTATCTTCTGTCCTTTTACTGACCTTTTTAGTTCAGTTTGTGAACAAGGGAATCGGCGCCATTGATATTTTAATCTTGTTTTTATAGTAATACTAGCTGCACCCCGCGGTTTCACCCGTATAAGTCTCGAGACCATGGGAATATCGGTATAAAAGTATTCTATGTTCTATCCTTTTGCTAAATTTCATCCAAATCCGTTCAGCCATTTTAGAGTGAAAGCGTAACAAACAAACAAACTTTCGCATTTATAATATCCTAGCTTTTGCCAGCTGCTTCGCTCGCGTGGATGTTGGAAGTTATCCCTCGGGAACCGTACATTTTTTTGGGATAAAAAGTAACCTTTGTGCTAATCCAGACTATAATCTATCTTTGTGCCGAATTTCATCCAGATCCGTTTAGCCCTTCTGGCGTGATTGAGTAACAAACATCCACCCATCCATCCAAACTTTCGTATTTATAATACTAACTCTTGCCAGCGGCTTCACCCGCCGGAATGTTGGAAATTATTCCACGGGAACCGTACATATTTCCGGAATAAAAAGTATCCTACGTGCTATTCCAGAATATAATCTATCTTTGTGCCAAATTACATCCAGATCCGTTCAGCCGTTCCGGCGTGATTGAGTAACAAACATCCATCCATCCATCCAAACATCCGTATTTATAATATTAGTAGGATGGGATTAATAGGAGTAGTTAAGGAAGGTACTAATAGCCTAGGTCTTAACCTAGTTCTCAGTCAAAAACACTTCCAAACCTTAGCACAATCACTTGATGTTCATCGCACTAATTACTTAACTTAGTCTGTCTACTCGAGTACACCCTATGAACGTGTTTTTAATAGCTTAATTAGACTGAAATATTTCTATTCAAACTCTATTCAGTGTTATACCACAGAATTGATGGGTACAGAAGGCCGGCTCTGTACAACGGGCGGAATAACAGGACAAATATACGTTTAATACCTAAACAGAATTAAGTTTGCGCTACAATTTTTTATTATGACTGTTTCACTACTACCTACTATTCATATTAAAATCATTTTAATTTACACTCACATAAAGTTGATATTTGTTTGTGAAAATGACATCACTATTTTGGTTCAAGGATTTGAATATGATTTAGTCGTGTACAGTCCACGTACAATACCAATGCTCCTCATGAAGGACTAAGTGCGGGGAACAAACCCAATAACATAGAACATAGACATTGACAGCGTCTTTATTTCGTAGCAATAAGGGTTATTTTCGTAGTGCAAGTATTACCACTGCTGTGCGGTTGCCTATACGTATACGGCGATCTCAATCTCTCAATCTCTGTCAGTCGCGAGTGCGCTTGTACTCACTGTACATAAATCGTGTCTATGTGTGCGTGTGTTTTCACTCCTTGTATGAACCTGACCTTCCGTACCTATCTATTATGCGTTATTGTATAGAATTAAGGATGCTCAATCGAGTAAAATCAGTGCAAATTGTTTTGAAACTAAATGACCTGGGAAGAACAAATAGGATTATTTAGTGATATAGTAAAATACTAACATTATTATTTGAATAGCCGGGTTTAATTAGAAACCTAAATGTTGTATATTGAACTTGTAGAATTGGGACTCAATTTGAGTGCGACGAATGTGAGAGCGACTATCAAAATGAATTCGTATAAGTGCAAAATGGTTTTATAATTTGTGATTGTGTCAATCATTTATATCGTTGTAATGAACTTTGGTTGTAGGTTTATGGACATCCTGTAGTTTTACTCAATAATAAATATTGTCTGCTTTGTGAGTAAAAAAAAAGTTTTTTTTTTCATTTAAAATCTTTGAAGGAATTTTAATTAATGGTTTGTATCTTAGCAAACACACAACCAATTTTAATAATATTCTTTAAATTTAATTTATTCTAGACAGGTCGGATAAAAAAATACTCGAATTTATTTTGACATTAATATTAATTAAATAAGTACTGTTTTGTCGATGATATTTTTTGCAAAGAGTGACACCCACAGTAAGTTATACTAAAAGGTTAAGGTAGTTTTAGGCGATTTCTTGTATAAATAATATAAATATGGAATTATATATTATTTCTTTGTCTTTGAGCTGCTGTCGCTACAATGGTGGTACCAAAATCAATGGAAAATTACTCAATGATATTATTTCACACGATGGCAAACTGGCAAAGTTTAGCTAAAAAGTAGAATGTCACGCACCTTTGCTACGCTACGCGCCACGCTACGCCGTAGCTGAAAATTTGCTACGATGATCGCGTGCTCCTTGTTGGCTACGGAACGGTTCAGGTACCTCTCAATCATATCAATTTCTGTTTGCCGTATCATATAAATCCACTCAATCGATTGTTTTCCTATAAATGTACAAATCTATAATCTTTTCTAGTATTGCGGGGCCTTAAAAACCTTAAAATACGAGAGTGGGAAACGCAAATCCGAATCAAATACTTTACCAAGCTTTATACCTGACTTATAAAGAGACTTTGAAGGCCAAGGGCCTTAAATCTGTGCCGTTTAGCGTGTCGTGGACTGGGTCAGTCCCTCGAGAGTAGCCGGATTACCACTTCCATGCACGCTGGCTACTTGTGCTCAGTGGGCTAGGACAATGGCGGATAAAAGATCGAGGACTCTAACTTTTTGTCAATGTTATAACTTTGTAGGAAATCAGCATTATTATAATACCAGCTTGTTACTGACCCATTGTAAGACAAGGCCTCTTCTCTTACAGAGAAGGCATGAGTATTGATCACCATGGCCACGCTTGCTCAAGACGGGTTAGATTTACTTAAACTAAACTGATATTATAAAAAGATTCGATTTTTTGTTTGTTAGTTTGTAATGGATAATCTCAAAAAAATCTGAACCGGTTTTAAAAATTGTTTTTGCATTTGATAGCCCAATTCTTAATAATAATAATAATAATAATAATAGGCTATTTAACATCATGCTAAGACCCTTAGGAGCCGAGCAAAAAGGAAAAGTATAGAAGAATGCTAAGCGAAAACGAAGTAACAGCGCGGGCAGGCGATGCGATGCGATGCGATGCGGGGGGGGGGGGGACAAGAAATTTCACGCGGGCGAAGTCGCGGGCACCAGCTAGTTATTTATTAGTCCAGCGTGGCAATTGCGTAACACACTATCAATCGGAATCTGTTTAATTTTGACAGTTCAACAACTTTCATTGCGTTATTTACGTTGTCGATTAGACAAATTTTGCGAACATATGAAGCAATGGATTAGCAATTTGCTTCAAAATTAATTATTCAGATTCCGATTGATAGTGTGTTACGCAATTAGGGTGCTGGTTTCCTCACGATGTTTTCCTTCACGGAATATAAACTTAAAAGTAATATTAAGTTACCGCCTTAAATACACATTACGGAACGCAATAAGCTATTGAGTATTAAGTATTAAATTGAAAAAGGAACATGGTAAGCCCTGAACCCAATACCTAAATCAGCGTGGAAATTAGCATGTTACCATATAAAACAACAGTAAAACGTTTCTGCTCTAATGTTGTTTATTTCAGAAGTTTAGGCCAAACTTAATTCACATTTCCTATTTACACCGTGTACAAAATTCAAAATCAAAATCAAAAGTCATTTATTCAAACTAGGCTGAGAATCAGCACTTTTTGAACGTCAAAATTACATAAGACAGTCCCCCAAAACGCCCGCCCTTCACCACTTCCTAGTGCTTTAGCTGGGGAGAAGAAGTGGCGCAACAAACTCCTCAGCAGCACAGCTGTCTGTTCAGTTAAATAAAAATAAAATATTGTATACAACACTGTGCAAATTACATGTAAGTACATTACGCAACACAAACATTAAATTAAATATAATTATTTGCTATAAGTCAGCTAGCACACGCCAATATACCTAAAGAATTATATAACTACCTAACTAACTATACTATAATACAAAACTAGGAATTTTAGGCGTCGAAGTACTCGTCCGCGTCGCTGTCGTCCGGAATCGTGCCCAGAAGACTGGCAGCATTGCCACGTTGAATGGCAATGTCAATTTCCTAATTAATTATATTATCGCTTTCCATCAGGGTGATCGAGGTAAAGAACAGGCCCAGTCAGCATTTAAACAATTGATATTTTTCTTGTGATTAACTGGATCTAGTTATGCAGTAGGTAAGCAGCCATATGGCACTTTTTCCAATAAAGAGTTATAAACACAGTCATACTAATTTCAACATACAAGTTTTTTTTTGCAAAAACAGCCATGTCTACATCTCTATTTATCACGAAGATATGAGCCGTCAAATGCAGCCTTGTCCATACATCCTTAATGCAACCATTGATAGAAAAATGCTTATAATTCAGTTTGTACTTTTCCCGACATGGCAGCTTTCTGCATAACACGTTCCAACTGAAAAAGTGCAAAATTAAATTATACTAAGTAAATTATTGGTAGTCTTTTTATCTCAAGGATAAAGTATTTATACTAGAGGTACTTAAAATTATGCAGGTGACTATTGACTGAAATATACCTTCTAAATTATGTAATTAGTAGCTAAGCAATTTTTGACGATGTGTCATTTCAAATCAATACTGGCGCGCACAAAAGTATTTTAAAAATTCGTATCTAAAATCGCTGTTCTCGTGACCCCAAGAGTAATGTCTAAATCTACCCAAAAAGACGTTCGGGTTTTATTTAGTGTGAAATATATATGGTTGTCGGAGGCAGTCCATATGGTGGACCCACGGATATGGAGGCCTGGCTCTAACTAGGGATCAATATATTATGAGATCCAATATCTTGGTGAAAAGATTTGAAAGGCAACGATTTTTATATGAAAATAAGAGGATTTTGAGTTTGCTGATGTAAGTAAAATGCTTTCAATGAAACTATTTATCTTACGTTTTGCTACTGCTTAGAGAAAAGTGGATATAATAGTAGAGGTTGTGGTTCTCTGTGTGATTGGACGAGAACTTGGCAATAACTGACTCAGTTCTTCTTTATAATGGGTATCTTTCTACGTACTGTTAGTACTATTAAAGATTTGTACTATGACTTCAACCATAAACAGAGGCGCAGGAATCTAATGGTGTGTACTCGTAATCACCAACCTCACACATCTTTCATTAGAAGATTTTTTGTATGTTTGGGTCCGTATTTCTATAATAAAATTAACTCTCACTTCTATTCTCTAATTTACTCTATTTTTAATTTATTCTATTCTCTAAACAAGATCCACTGTAAAAATAAGGTGGAAGAGTACTTTTTGACACTATCTTATAAAGAGTCAGAAACATTTTTAATCGTTCCAGAGTAACAAGGTTGCCTGCTATTTTACATCATAAACCACTTTTGACTACGTTGTCAACATATATTATCACACACACACACACACACACACACACACACACACACACACATACACACACACAAACACTCACACTCACACGCCCACACTCACCGACTTACTGCCGTCCAAATTGTACAACTCATATAAGTGTAAGTAATCAATTTCTCAATTTTAATAATAATACTTTTCTGTAAGATTTAACAAAATTGTAAATGTTGGCTAAAAATTTCCCATTGTTATCAGAGCTGTTTGACGAGATACAGGTTTTCACCTAGTTCGGCTGCAGATGCTCCCATGTTGTTTATTTTCATTATAGCCTACAAATTTCTTTTCACGCAATGTGGTTGTTATAATGTTAATATTTTCGGTGTCAATAAATATTATTATTATTTATTTTGTTTTGACATTTCTCGGGACCCTGGGGTCCCGGACCTTTGGAAAGCGTACGAGGAGCCGAAGCCAACTCGCAGAGGCTTCTTAAATAATTTTAAATGATAAGGAGGCACCAACCGACGATTATCCCTGTATGCACTATGCAAGTGCACCCAAGGACAACCCCCAGTTGGTGCAGGACTATTGTTGTACGTGGAAACAATACATGTTGGGTAATGGGTCTGGGTGGCTAAAGTGGATTGGGTAACTTGAACTATGGAAGAACTATGTCCCCTGCCTGACCAATTTTATACACATATATTATACACGGATAAAATGGCAGGGGGTGACTTGCACACTCAATAATGGGCCCCCGGAAACGGCCGCTAGCACATAGTGACGTAGTGACGAGGGGGCAACACTTCCTGATGTGCTTGACGAGTGGAGAGGTATCCCATGGCTATCAGGACAATACAATACAAGTACGGTCAAGATTAAAGGTCGGTCAGGAAGGAATACTTCCTTCCTCCGAGTACGTTTGCTCTTGCGAATCTCCACTCAAGCCGGCCAATAAAGGCAAGAAAGAGGTGAGAGCCCTGTTCCTCGTCAGTGTTCACTCCAGCCGGCCAATAAAGGCAAGCCAGAGACGAGGACAAGATTTCTCCTGGGAGCTAGGGTCCGTGGGGTCGCTACTGCCCAACAGCTCGCCACATGCTGCCCTGCGGGTTTCTGTATCTCTCTTGGTCTGGCTCCTCATCCTAGACCCGTTCTGGCAAAGTAAACTCTACCGGCATTGACCAGAAGTTCGGAGCGCACAAGCCCCACCACGACGTCAACGTAGAGATACAGCGGTGGGGATTATTATTAAGCCGCGCTTTTAACTAGACAACTGGTGCCAAGCTAAGGTGCATTGACATTGAAGAATTGAAGATACCAACTTCAGAAGCTGTTAAGTTTTTTATGAAAGTTATTTTAATCGTTTTCGGTTTTTGAAGTCGGTTTTTACCGTTTTTAAAGTAATTTATTTTTCCAATTTTAGTTGAATATACAATTACATAAGCCCAAGACGATCGATAAAAAGAATCATCAAAATCCGCTTAGAAATGCCGGAGATACAGTACATTTATGTATATAACTTCGTTTATAAGTTTATTTACCTAATGAATTATATATTAAAACCTTCCTGAAAGTATGTATACGTAGATCACGTTAGAGAAAGGATCATCAAAATTAGTTTATTATTTTTTGAGAAAATCGCGGACACACAAATTTGCATACATACATACATACAGGTCGAATAGAGAACCTCCTTTTTGAAGTCGGTTAAAAACTAAACCGTTGCAGTTGTAATGAGTCAAGTTAACAAACTTTCTGTCACTAACAAGGACAAAAGAAACTTAGTTACATCAAAACTTTCCAAATAAGGCTAAGTGATCTCCGCCTTAGGTTAGGTACTGCTTATAATTCTGCCCACACCATGAGGAAAAGCGAGCGTTTAATTTCAGTGACGTGGAAGTGAAAGAAGGGTGTACGGATAATAATTCCGTCTCCATTTCCATTCCAGTTTTGGGTCTGTTTTCTTTCGTCTAATGAATGTCCTCGGTTTTTTGGATATCTTTTTTGTCAAAACGCAAGAGGGGTCCTTAAGGACGTGCACTGCCCTCATTAATGATGTCTATAACAAGGTCAGCCCTTGTAACTGGCACGCATGGATGAATAAAGAATGAATACGAAGAATTATATTTAGGTACAGATATTCTTAGATAACAATGCGCTTCGGGAATCATCGTCTTTTTTCGGAAATACGAACGCGCGGTGATATGATCTAATATATAGCTGTTACAACTGTGCAAGTTATTGACTATTTTGTATTAACATGATTACAGAATTAACGATTAACAACTTTATGCAATACAAAAAAAAAACCTTTTTAAATCTTTTGAATGACAAATGACGATCAGCGACCGGAGTAGGTAACCCGACAGAGAGAAACTTCATATAAATGAGCAACATTAGGCTGGGCTGGGTACAAATTATTTGCAACATAACGTTTTAATGTGTTCGCGAGCGCAGTGTGCTCAACACATTAAAATGTATGGAAAATGTTTCATTGCATGTTACCTTACATGTAGTGTTGCAAATAATTCTGTACCCCTTTAGGTGCTATTAAAAAGCATGGCAGTATAAAACTAAGAAGCTTTGCCCTGCCGTCATAAGGAAAAAAGACGTATCTGAATTTTTTTTCGAAATAGAGTTATTAACGTATTCGGAATCAGCAAAAAAAGACGCATCTACCAGTATTATTATATTGGCGTAATCTTCAAAACCCTAATAATTCTTACTATTAAAAGACGCATCTGCCTTTGTATCTTGTGTTTTAAGTAGGACAAAATATGTTTTTTCTCCATTTCAATATTTCAGTAGATACGTCCTTTTTCTTTGCGGCAATGCCTCTGTGGGGGAATACTCTGTGGCGCGACGTTCGTGCTAATTCGGAATTATGAGAATTAGCGAAGCGGATTCCTTTTTTGGTTTACGTAGATGCATGTAAGTAGCATTATGTAGTATCAGTCTCGAGAAGACTATTGTCTTCTCGAGACTGATACTACGTAAAACTGATAACAGATTATGGCAAATAGTGACCGTTATTGTAATTTTAAAATGGTCTATTAGCTAATCAGTAACAATACCCTATAGGGCTGTGGTTGATGTGCAAAAAGACCCCTATAACAGTGACCCATTGTCCAGAGACTCGCCTCCCAGCACCTTCAGTAAATGATGACGAAATTATCTCTTAAGCACAGTCCATAAGCAAACACAAAGTAAATTACAGTGGAATTGTAATAAATTGGGACATTAGCTGTGACGCGACGGATGACGGGGACGTGGGGGGGCGTGGGACGTTCGGAACGCTAGGGCTGGTGAACACAACGCCCAAGGATACCCAAGGATATGTCCCAAGGATGACTGAAAACTTTAATTTATTGTTTCCAAACGCATACAACCCTAATATCTTCAAAGTGAGAGTGAACAGGCTTCTTCTGGGTAAGCTCACTCCATCGTCGACTTTGTCTCTGTCGCCTCCGACCTAGACTAGAATCAAAATCAAACCCATCTCAAATAAAAAAAATTGTAACAGTAAATGGCGTCCAAATTTCCTCCGCATCGCTGTCAACTGGTAACGTTAAATTAAATTTGCTTTTGCCACAAAAAAAAATGGACAATGAAACTAATCAAGTAGATATCAACGTGCCTGGTTTAATCTTTTGCTGTAGAAGATGTAAAAAGTATGGGTTGCCGCGTGATGTGCTACAATTATTTTTGATAAGTATTCTAATTTTCTTTGCTCTTTTAATAATATAATAAAATAATAATAAAACGTTTATTTAAGATAACTAGGATCCAATTTGTTAGTAGCAAAATAACTTATAACTAGTGTTAGTAATTCAACCTTAATCTACTCGCCCCCTGCCTGACCCATGAATCGAGGTATCAATACTCATGTGAGCATTAATACATCGACCCATGTACAGGCAGTCAAGTCTACCGGCTATCATACTTAAAACGCTGTTGCGACTAGCCCGTACTCTGCTCAGCATTGACGCGCACCGCTTGCGCAGAGTAGCGTAGAAGCAATCGATGCGCGCCTCCGCAAACATACGTGAAGCACTACAGTGGCGAGGCAGCAGCAACATCGTTCTAAACGCATTATTGTATTGTACCCGTAGGGCACTGTACGCTTTTTGAGTATAGACTGCCCACAGGCTGCAGGTGTAAAAAGATGTACAGAAGGCTCTGAAGAGAGTGATTTTTACCTCATCTGTACATCGGGCAAACCTGCGAGCAATCATGTTTGCTCTCACGGACAGCGCCCTACGTTCACGCTCAATATCCATGTCGTCTTTAAGGTCCTCGGTAATTAGATGACCCAGGTATCTGAACTGACGTACCCTAGCCAACTCATCTCCATTCAGCTTTATAGGAGGCACGTCAGAGGGACACCTAGTACCAGCCCTAAAGACCACATACTCGCTTTTCTTTACGTTATACTTCAAGCCGTGACCATCTGCATAAGTTTCACAAATTTGTAACAGCTTCCTAATGCCACAAACCGAGGCGCTCAGCAACACCATGTCGTCCGCATAGCTAAGATTATTTACACAGACATCATCTATGCGACAACCAACCCGCTGGCCGCTGAGCTCCTCGATCAGGGCATTTATATACAAATTAAAAAGGCGGGGTGAGCTCAAGCCACCTTGTCTCACGCCACATTCCAATCTATATGGATCTGAGAGGGTGCCCGCCCACCGGACATTATTACTTTGATTGCTATACCAGTACTTTAAGATATTCACAAGTTCTGATGGTAGCCCAACTTCTTGTAACTTTCTCCACAGAATATCATAAGAGACTAAGTCAAATGCTTTGCTCAAATCGAGGAAACAGGCATACACAGGTGTGCCCCTGTGGGTATTGTACCTGACAGCATGCTTCATGCACAATATGGCACTTTCCGTCGACAACTGTGACCTAAAACCAAATTGATTGTCATGCAGCACTATGAATTCAGCCAATTGCGCATCCAGCACACTGTCAAGCACCTTAGCCACCACAGTCGCTAAAGATATGGGCCTATAATTGTTTTTGTCGGAGATGTCTCCCGTTCTATTTTTAAGTATGGGCACTACAATAGTTTCCATTAGCTGTTCCGGCTTTTGGATTGGCAGAAAAGAAAATAAAACATAAAAATTCCTAACTTAATTATCCGCTAATTGCACATGGGATGAAAGTCATTCCACTTTTTTTATTAAGTAGTGGTTAGTGGGAGTAAAGTCATCCCACGCAAATTGGTTCAAACCAAAAGAAGGAGTCCTTTCTAATTCCATACATTTAGTTTGATGCACTATCTATTTCCGAGGAATTTGAGGTATGCCAACCCACTATGCGACTAGTCAATCGTCTATGGAAAGATTATTTTTAGTCTGTAGTTGCAAATGTTTTTGTAAACAAAAGGTTTTTGTTCAAACTGGAATGCTTGTAATTAATGAAAATTGTATTAAGGTAAGTGGTTTTATTTATGTTTCATGCTAAGAATAAACACACCATGCATTTTAAACGATAAAACATATAGGTCATCGCTTGTTTTTTTTTTACTAGAGTCATTTCTTTGAAAGTGTAACTAAAAATTGTTTTGTTATTTTTAAAAAACAAATTTTGAAAATGAAAACAAGTCATACTTTCAAACGAAACGTACATTACTAAAGCCCTACTCACTAGCATTCTAAGAAACATTCAACGGTCACAAAATTCCGAGAAGCTATGATGCAAATCGGTTTTGTTTACAAGATTACCGCGGGGCATCGGGTGGGGCGGTTAACTGTTTTCCCAGCGCGCGGGTATACAATGCGGTTCAGCACAGCGGTTATTAGGTTCAATCTTTTTCATAATAATTTTATGAAAACAGTGTGTCTATGTGTCACTGTGTTTCACTTGGCAAGTTCAATTTGTCACCGTTTTTTCGTCTAAAGTTCTCATCTTCAAAATCATTTACCCCAGAAATCCGGGTTTTGACAACCTTACTCCCCTGGCCGAGAGACGCGAGCGCGGGAAATCCACCATTTCTAAAATGGGAACGTAATAGTTCTGTCCCGGGAAGTTTATGTGACAACAGATTGTTAGTTTTTCCGCCTTCCGCAGTTTATAGGGTGAGCTGTATATAGTCAGTATGTGCTGGACTTATGGAGGGCATGTTTTGATGCCGTTTCCGCGAAGGGTAAGTGGAGTCTTTGTGGGCTAGGTGGCACTCAAGTGGGGGAGTAATTTGGTGATAACGAGGGGGATATGTTTTGTTTTGGTTGTGATTAATGTACCGTTATTAGACGCCTAGCAGTGGTGAGTTTGTCAATAATTTCATATTATTTTTGCAGAAAGTATTGAATATTTAATTACTCAAATATATGATTTTGACCGCAGTTTTTAACGGTTAGCGCGTGGTCTGAAATCGCCAACCCATCTTGAGCCGTGTTGATCAATGCTCGTACCTTCACTGTCTTCTCTGTATGAGAAGAGGCGTTTGCCTTAGGGTGGGACTATAATGGGCTGATGATTTTTGTTTTAAGGGTTAGAGACCTTGCAATGGTGACCATTGTGGCAACTAAATCACTTCATATTATTCTTGCAGAATGTATTCCCAAATTATTGTAATAAATTGAACTTTTAAATATTAAATTCATATTTCAGCATAAAACTTAATAATCGAATATCGACAAAACATATATTATGAATATTTTGACTTTATTTGATATCGTTTTCCTGTGACAAATAAACCTATTTTTCTATTTTTGCAGTGAAAACTTCTTTAGGCGCGTTAAGTGATTTTTGGTAGGGGAAAATCTTATGAATTCACGTCACGAAACACGCGTCTCGCGATATGCTAATGTGACGCGTTGCGCTGTCAAGTTTTCACTTCTGTCGGCAGTCCCCATGATGAGTGACTATGGTTTTTTTTTTATATTTCATTACTCAACCTGACGTAATACTCAACGCAAACCAATAAGTTTGAATCAAAATGGAACCGAATAAGAAATACCTATTTGCAAGGGAATTCACTCCAACCAACTCCAACAATCCATCCAACTCCGTATGTACCTACATAATTAACAACGGAAAAATATTTTTTGAGTTGGTAAATTGTTTTTGTTGATGAAACTTTTTACAGGGACTGAAATAACTGGAAGCAACGGTAAAAATATCCGATTGGGCAATAAGAAAGAAAAACATAAAGTTTTTCTGTTACTTACCTTTGTAGGATTTATAATTGAACAGGTGTTATTTTATTCAGACTTGCAAAGCCACCGATTGTAGGTGAAAGAAAGAAAGAAAGAAAGTAAAAGACAACCGACTTCCAATTTCCATTTCGGAAGTCGGTGTCTTTGGATCATTATTTTAGTTTACGCCACCGACTTTCAAAATTAAAAATAGTATGTTTCACTTTGTAGTGTTTTTTTTTGGAAGGTTGTTTTTTTAAAAAAAAAAAATAACTTATTAGTGGATTGGTTTGTATTTATCTAAGTGACAATAGCATAGTGTAAACTGCTCACCGCCTTTTACAAAATATTGCTTTTCCCGATGCAGGGCCGTTAACTGTTGAGGAGTTCTCCTGGTAAGAACCAGGAGAACTGGAGCTGATGGTTAATTAACCATCAGCTCCACTTCACCATACGTATTGTGACAAGCATAAATTGCGTAGCAGCCATACTATTATTAAAGTAATCGAATCGCAACCCATAAAATACTTATTATTGAGTAGTTCCGATGGCCATCTGTGGTCTTCATCATCAGTTTTACTTCACCCAATAGTGCTTTCCGATAGCAAATGCACAAGTCACTACAAAAATACCCAAATCGCTACAAAATTTGAGGGTTTCCCTCGATTTATCGAGCTGATGGTGACTTCAGCATCAGATCCAGTTTTCCTGGTTCTTACTAGGAGAACTCCTCAACAATTGACAGCATACCCTTCCAAACAAAAAAAAAAGAACTTTCAAAATTAGTTTACAATTGACGGATAAATCGGTGAAAAAAAAAAAAAACATAAAGTAGAACATTATTTGTCACAGAAAAATAATAAAATAACAAAACAGATCTATATATGTATAATCACGAGCACACAACATATATTATATAGTTGACAGCTGTACGTCGTGGCTGTAACAAGAAGTTGCTGATGTGCTCTGGGGGAGAGTAATGATTTTCAGGGATCATCCAAAAAGACGTAAGGAAACCAAGTCAGGTTTACAGATTTGTACAAATTAAACAATCGTAACTAATATTATAAAATGCGAAAGCGAGTTTCTTTGCTTAATTGTTTGTTACGCTTCCACGCTAAAATGGCTAAACGGATTTGGATAAAATTTTGCACATGGGTAAAGACATATGCGGGTGAAACTCTAGGGCGCACCTAGTAAGTATTAAAGTAAAATAAAAAAAAAATGTACAAGGAGGCGGTGCTAGATTGCAGGGGATTTTCATTGAAGAATAAATAGATAGGTATCTTGGTGCGATTGCGTGACGCTTGGTTACGCTTTAGGCAATCGCACTAAGGGCGTACAGCCTGCGGGTTTCTTTGCATAATTTGCATACAGTTTAAATTAAGCTGCAACCTTTGTACATTACTGCCCGTGTTTTTGTAGACTAACACAAGATGACACCTAAATTAGTGCCTAATCAAAACCTCTCTATTGGATTTCTACTTTCGACGCTCAGCTTATCTTTGAAAACCCAACAGCGCGCCAAACTAACCAAATCCAACTTTCATTTAGGCATTAACTTAGGCGTCACCTAGTGTTAGTGTAAATGGGCAAGGCAATGTCTAGTAAAAGTTTAATAACATTGTAACAAACTATATCAACAAGTAAAGTGTTTTAAAACAAGAAAGTCCCAGACTTAAAATCGCATCTCCGGTACAGTGTAATAAAAAATGCTTCCTAAATGAGTCTAAATGTTAGAAAGTTTAGCATAATGCACTCGGTCGTTAGTAGCCAGGGAAATGGTAAATAACTGTAGAAGCAAATGTTCAAACACAACAACAAATGTTTAGTATATAATGCTCGGCTGGTTTTACACGCCTTCTAACAAGTTTCAAAGTTCACAATTCACAATTTAACGTTCGCCTCAGGGTGTGGGGTTCAGGGGTGTGAAGGTTGGAAAGCTTGAAACTAGTTTTATTTGCACAGGTTTGCTCGGTGTACTACCGACGTAAAGGTAACGCTCTTTGGAGTGTTCTGGGGCGGCAGTCTCGACACTCGAAACGATAGCTTTACGACTGAAATCGCTCGCTAAGTCCTAATGGGGTACCTAGACGGACAAAATGGTAATAGTTAGGTCTTTTCAAAGACAATTATTGGCCACTTCAAATTAACTTTGAATAACGAGGAAAACTGGAGAACATGATTAAATAAAAATAATTATTTAAAAAAAAATCGATGGCTATCGATAACTTTTAGGGTCGAGATTGGAATCGTTAGGACTTTGCGACAAACACGTGATTTTTGTGGTGAGTCTTTGTTAAATATTTTGACGACGAAACGCAACCGTTTTCCTTAGAACGATAACTAGTCGTCGAAACGGTTCTCGCCGCAACTGGTTTGAAACCGTAAATGGTTTTTTCGTGTTTGTCAAGCAATTTTGACCGTCTTAGTACTCCATTAGGACTGCGAGCGATTTCATTCGTAAAGCTATCTTTACGAATGTCGAGACTGCCGCCGCTGTACTACCTTTTACACGTGCAGCTTGTGGGAGAATAGGGATGATGCCTGGGTAAAAAAAAAAACAAATTCTATTTAGTCCGTCAGTCAGATAATAAAAAAAATATTAGACACGTATTTTTTGCTTTATCATATTAATAAAAAAATACTTAGATATCACGCATTAAAGTTCGGGAGTGGGGGCTCGCTACGTCACTTCTACGTATAAAATCTACCAAGGCGTGACGTCATGCCACATTTTAACTCAATATATCACCGTAACCTTTTGATTACGTAGAAAAAGAAAAAATACGTGTCCAATATATTTTAATAATCTACATGACGAACAAAAGATAAATTTTAGGCATCATTCCTGTTATTCGCAAGCGGCGTATGGAGCCCCCCGTGTCCAAATCAATAACACTTTTCGTAAATTGATGGCGTTGCCATTGCGTTGCAGTGCGTCAGGAATGTTTGCGGCGGCGCGTGTAGATTGTTTTTGTACTACAATGCGCAAGCGCGTAGCATCAATGGTGGCACGAGTCATGGCCAGCCCTAACGGAGTTCTGAGCATGATAGCTGACAGAGTGGATTGTTCGTATATAATTCACTGCTGCCCCACTTAGGTTTAAGAACAATGTTATTAACCATATATGGAGTCTCAGCTTGAAATAAAGTTTATTCTATCCTATAATTAAAGGTATAAATGATAAATGATTTTATTCCTGTAAGTAGGTTTATACAAACACTTTTACACGTCAATCATATTTTTTTTAAACTAGATTAGGTCGGCGTTTCCTATCTGACTGCTCTGAGAAGAAAGTCCGAAACAAACTCAGAGGTCACAGTCTCTTATAAAGTCCAGACATAATCTTGGTCAGTTCATGTGAAGACCATGTAGAGACCACACAGATTGAGAGGACCTGTCCAGTCAGTGTAGGCATTTGTCAGTAATTGCGCAGCTCAACTCAGAACTTAAGGAGCTCAACGATTCGACGAACAATTCAATTCTCAGACACCGTAGCAGCTATCATCTCAATCAATTGCAATGTGCACTTGCATTCAAACAGCCAGATTTTACTTACACTAAGTTTATAATGCTCACACATTTTTAGAAATAATTCAAGGCATTATTCACTTGTCCCACCACCAACGATGAGCGAGAAGCGAGTAGAGCTAGAAACTAGTAACGAGTTAGCTAGCAACGAGCAGCGAGTGAACGACGGCGGCCGGCGATTACTCGCTTGTATGCGTATGTATCAAGCGTGAGTCTTTCAGCGAGTGCTCTGCCCGCCAAGCGAGCGTCGCTGAGCGAGTACTCTCTTTGAAAGCTCTGGTTGCTCGGACAAACGAGTACTCGCGCGCGGTGTGAACAGTCAGCGATCATCTATAATACGAGTATATGCATCTCTTTTGTTTAAGCGGAATGTTGAACAGGCCAGATGGCGTGGTTGGTTAAAATACCACCTGCCATGCCGCTGAGCGTGGGTTCGATTCTCATCCAGGACAAACATTTATGTGCATGAACATGTCTGTTTGTCCTGAGTCTGGGTGTAATTATCTATATAAGTATGTATTTACAAAAAAAGTAGTGTATGTAGTTTATCAGTAATCTGGTTTCCATAGTACAAGCTCTGCTTAGTTTGGGATCAGATGACCGTGTGTGAACAATGTCCTAAGATATTATATTATATATTATATTATATCTATTGTACGTTTTTTGAGGGAGAAAATAGCTGATAGTTAGTTGCTTACTCGCTGGCGCGGCGGTGGGACAACTACCTTATTCTCTCTCATACGAGTAAGCTCGCTTCTTACGTACTATAATGTAATAAAAACTTTTCACAAAAAAAAACCGACTTCCAAAAAACAAACCGAAAAATAACTTTAATTTCGGAGGTCGGTGTCTTTGGTTTCGTATTTTTGTTTATTGCCACAGACTTCCGAATTTAAAGTTATTTTTCACTAGTGCTTTTTTGGAAGTCGAATTTTTTTTTTTGTTAAAAGTTTTCACTTATCACTTTTTAGTTGTAGTACCTACCCCATACAAATTCGAATACTTGCAAAATAAATTAGAGCATCGTCCGCATAAAAAGTGGGAAAAAATACGTATTATTGAAGCTAACTCAAAAACTACCCAAGCAAAGTTAACAAATTTTACATGGAACCAATCGGACTACTCTATTAAAAAGTTATGAGTGGTCATACATAAAAAAATATACTTGCCGAATTGAGAACCTCTTCTTTTTTTTCGTCGGTTAAAAAGCGTGTTTAGCAAATAATGCTACATACTTCAATAAAATAAATACATCACAATGTTTACCGCGTGTCATCGTCAGTCTCTCCTCTCGAACAAAGTCGAAAAGGAACAACGAAGCCTTCAAGATATACGAGATCAATTTACTTGAAGCTCTTGTCATGTAATTACGTCACGCCTCCGGAACGTCGCTAGATGGGCGCGTTTTCCATTAGCCGCGTTATCTGCGTCGTGTACAAATGCGTTTAGCGACGCATTTCGGTTTATCACAAGGATAACAGGATAAATGACGTCATCTGGGCTTCTGTAAAAGGACACGTTTTGTTGTTTTGGTAGGCGTGTTCTCTAGTTCCTCCTTTTTGCATGTAGGTGGAGTAATTGACAATTTGTGGCTCATTTTAAGTGATATTTTGTCTTTGTAGAACAATCGAGAAGGTGTGGGTTTCCTACTGCAGATTCGGACTACATATTGTGAATCCAAGAACCAAGCGATTCGGGGGTAAATCAGCTGTTACGAATTTTATATTAAAGTAAAAGCAAATTATTAAATTATTAAAGGAATTAGCAAATTATTAAAGGAGATGGATACACGTAAGAAGGGCAACAGGTGGATTATACAGCGAGTCGGAACGTTTATTTTGAGTCAATGAGAGATCCTGAGGAGCTCGTGGCTAAGTAATAACAGCCGCACAGTTCGATCCATCAGGTTAAGCTACACTTGCCGGGGTTGGTCTGTGGATGGGTGACCATCTTTACATACCGAGACTCCTCCGTGCCTCGGAAAGCACGTTAAGCCGTTGGTTCCGGCTGTCATTCGAGGATCTTTGACAGTCGTTACCGGTCGTCAGAAGCCCGAAAGTCTGACAACCAGTCTTACCAAGGGGTATCGTATTACCCAGGAACTGGGTTGTGGAGGTCAGATAGGCAATCGCTACATGTAAAATACTGGTATTCAGCTGCATCCGGTTAGACTGGAAGCCGACCCCAACATAGTTGGGAAAAGGCTAGGCTGATTGATCGATTGAGAGATTCTGAGAAGGATAGTTTCTTGAAATGCAATGCAATAAACATACACAGTGATAGCCTAGTGGTGTGACCGTCGGACTGCCAAGTCATAGTTCTCGAGTTCAAACACAAGGCACGCACCTTTGACTTTTTGGATACATGTGCGTATTGTATAATAATTTCACTTGCGTAAAAACGATGAAGGAAAAACATCGTGAGGAAACCTGTGAGGAAATGCTTGTATTTCTCGACGACATGTGTAGCCAAGTCAGATGCACATGGGTGGCATAAAACTCTGATACAAGGTTAGTCAGTGACCACACGAAAAAAATAAGAAAGATTGCAATATACTGCAATCGCATTGTAGCTATGTCAGACTATTTTCTTAGAAATGTAACTTAAAAACATAAGCACTGCCGATCTATTTTCTAAAAATCTCACCTTGATAACTTAGGTGAAGTGAGCTTTCATTTCACCTGATGTTAGGGATTGACACTTGACAGCTCACTTCAAAATCTCTTCACCTAAGTTTTTCGTGAACGAGCGCCGTCAGCTGGGACTGGTTATCTCAGCTTATTTTATTTTTAAGCGACTTTCAAAAAAGGAGGAGGTTGTTTTTTGTTTGTTTCTTTTTGCTACTCTGGACGCTTTTAATGTTAACGTGTAACGATACGTCTTTTTTACATCGTTCTCAAATTTAATTATAAATTCAATATAATGATCATGCAACTAACATTTTTGTAACTATATGCATAATTTAAAAGTGTCCGTGGAGTTTCTTGTCCGTATTTTCCATAGGTACCTACTACGCTTTGGAATGGGGAACTAGCTTCATATTTCTGACTGACCTACCTCTTTGACTATTCAAAAGTGTTTGTAAATGGTTTAATATAGAAAAATGCTTTGAGTTTGAATGTTTCACGGTGATATTTTTACAAAATCGATATATCAATTGAATTGAATACTAATCCAATCAAAATAAGGTATATATTTCAATGCTCGGTAAACGAGAAAAACTGCGCTGCGAGGCTCCAAGTTCGATCACCGAGCATTTAAATATATACCTTATTTCGATAGGATCATTCAATTAATTAATTTAAAATCTTCTACCGTCCCGTCCGCCAGTCTGTGCAGGCCATTAGTCATTTATTTAGTTGGCACACACGCTCGCTATCCTCCCCAGCCGAATATCCAACAAAAACATAGCAGTGATCACATTATTACTTCAATATTGTACATTTTAGTTCCACCATCTTCTTCTAACATAAGATTATTGGCTGGAACTGTATACGTGTCCTGAAGTCGTGTCCGAGGCTTTTAGCTTGATGCCTTTGTTTGTTGTTATTATTATTGTTATTCTTGTTTTGTTTTTAAAAGGTCTGTGAGGAGCTTAATGTAGGGTGTGCATTAGGTGATGTGGGATTTGGAAAGCGTTATCCTAACTGATATTATAAATGCGTATGTTTGTAAACACTTTTAAGCTAAAACCGCTGAACGGATTTGGATTAAATTTGACAGATAGGTAGCCTGCGACCTGGAGAAGGTCGTTGGCTACTTTTCATCCTGGATCGCTGACGAGGTCGCGGGCAACTGCTAGTATTGCTATTCGCGACTCGCCCCTATTTCACACGGGTACAATGGACTTTGAGACTTCTGTGTTATAATTATTTGTGTTATATTAATGTATTATACATATAAAGTTTCGGTTTTAATGCTCTAAATTCTGGTGACAACTTCATCAAAATCCATTGTGAAGTTTAGATGATCTACGTGGTCACAGAAATACTGGAAAAGCGACTTTAATTTATATGTATATAATATAATAATAACAGCCGCAGCAGCGGTTGGTCCGTGGATGGGTGACCATCTTTACATACGTGCATACCAAGACCACTCCGTGCCTCAGAAAGCACGGTAAGCCGTTGGTCCTGGCTGTCATCCGTGGATCTTTGTCAGTCGATACGGGTCGTCAGAAGCCCGAAAGTCTGACAACCAGTCTTACCAACGGGTATCGTATTCCCTAGTTACTGGGTTATGGAGGTCAGATAGGCAGTCGCTCCATGTAAAATACTGGTGTGCAGCTGCATCCAGTTAGTTTGGAAGCCGACCCTAACATCATTTGGAAAAGGCTTGGTGATTATTATTATATACCTAGAATTGACATAATAATATGGATTGCCAAAAAATACCTTCGTAAAATGTAGGGTATTCTGACAACATTACGATGTTGAATTAAGTGAAATATCGGTATTAAATCGAGTGTTTTTGGAGTAAATTTGGTGGAAAATGGCTTACAAACACAAAATAAGCGGAATAGCCACCCTTTGTATTAGGTTGGTGCATATGAAATTGCCGATTTAGACAGATAATTTTGCTCTGAGTGTTCGTGTGGTACCCACTGATCAAGCTTCCTTTCTTTATTTACCAATTTGTCCAAGGCCTCGTACAACTGTTGTATGATAGACAGACAGTTCTTGTGCAAGTTCTCGTGTGGTTGTAAAACTTGCAGATCAAGTCGCGCGAAGGTCGTCCGCGAGATTCATTTTCAAAATTCTCTACTCCACAACGAAATTTTCGGAACCAATTTCTCACTGTCCTTTCAGAAACTGTAGTCTTCCCTAATCTCTCTTTTTTTTTTGCTGTTTCACGTGAACTTAATCCCGCTTTGAACTCATAAAACATGATACGTCTAATTTTTGCGGATCCATGGTAAGAAAGAATAACTTAAATTAACTCACGTCTAACGGTTGGATCTTCTGATGGTGTTTGAAATACTAAACAAGTGTCGATACTTTGTTGACAATGACGAAAATGAACAAGTCAAAACGTGTTCGGTAATACGCGCCCACGACATTGTTGCGCAATTGGCAATTTCATATGCACCGACATAAAAGATCGCTGCTTTGCATGAATACCCGCACAAACCAAAATTTTGAAATTAGTGGTTTATAACACAGCCAAATGCAAAATAGTCCTTATTTCATGGTCAGTAAGACTAACATTCATAACGGCAAAACCGCCGATTATGCCGTTATGAATGTGAGTCTATTTTGCATTGGGCTGTGTTATAAACCACTAATTTCAAAATTTTTGGTATTCATCCAAAGCAGCGAGATGAATGTTAACACTTTCGCGGGCGCTAAACGTCTGTAGACGTCCTAACAATAAAACTACTATTGTGTCTCGTTTAGCGTCCGCGAAAGTATACTCATCCATGTTTCTGTAATTTAAACAGCATGCACCTGTGAAACCTGCCCTCATCCTTCAATAAATAGTTCACCTATCAACCGACGAATCTTGAGACGGTCGAATAAACCAACATCTATTAGAAGTTAGTGGTAAGCACAAACAGCATGCATCCACTGAACTTGTCAGTACTATTAACACAAATAGAATATTCAATACAGTGGGAAAATTTTAGTACCGTTAGCAGAACAGACGTAGAAACTATAGTTTTTATTTAATCACTACCATGAAATAGTTCTTAGTAAAAGTTATTTAAAAATGTTTTTTTTTATATTTCGACTATCGAAGTCTTGATTAAGAAGAAGTTCTCTAGCAGATTTTGCTAGGTAATGTTGCTCAGCGTTAAAAGCTTTTTCATCAGTTCTAAAGTTGCTCTTAAACTGGGCGTCCCTGACTGACAGTTTTAGGTTTACGTATAAAGTAAGTATAAAGTCCTAGTTAATAACTTTGTAATCCAAGGGACTCTGGTTTTCTGTTAGTCATCATTATCATTATCAAAGTCATGACATCAACAAATTACGATTGATCAATCAATATTATGATGTTACTTTCACTTACTTCTACATTGTTTACTGTAAGGCCCCATTCACATGGCATTGATCAGTACGATATTTTACGGTAAAAAGTTGGGTTCACACGTTAACACTCACCATCCCACAGTTTATACGGTTAAAAAAATTTTGTATGACACTGCCACGTAATCCCCAATTATCAATACATTGATAATTAATAAACAGCAACACAAAATTGATAAAAAAAGAAAAAACTTTTTTTTTTCTGCTGACCCTACAACAGCATACAACGCACTATGAACCGCGCTCTGAAATTACTTGAGAAAGTTTGCGCGCTGTTTAAATACCTCTCGAACGGTGTTGGATCAAAGGTTCATACATACTGTACGTCAGTGTAGTCAGCAGATTGAACAATGTCCGTAGCTTTGAACACGATTTTAATGGTTTTGTGTTGCGAGTGCTTTAGCTTTGGGGTTTGCACTGGAATTTGTGATGTATTTTATTTTGCACTACTTCTGTAATTAAACTTGGATAAAATGTGAGATTATGGTAATAAGGGACTATCAGTTTTAATTTCTAGCTAAGCAGACAATATCGGTTTCTACGTATATGCAATGAAACTCGTCAATGGCAAACAGCTTGTATACGAGTAATTCGATTCATTTCTTCATCTCTTTATATATTACTATAGATAATTGCTAGAGGTACAGACGCCTGCACATCAAGCTACTACAGTCTGTCTCTTTAATAGATTTTCAACTTTATCGCTAAAGCATTAGGTTCAAGGTTGATTGGGAAAATTTGAAAGTTTCGGGTAGCTTGATGTGCTGGCGTCTGTACGTAGTTTCTATGAAGAATTTCCTCATTTATTCTTGAACTGACTTCTCGCATGAAAGCATTATTCAGTGTTTGACACAGCAATATTTTTGACATAAATCGTGCCTAAATGTTTCTTTAAATACTAAGGGCTATATGTTCTAGGAAATATGAAAAGCCGGTGCTGCGCAAATATTCTGGAGAATGTGGGTCGTTTCAAAAGTTCTCCTCTAACAGACATTTATACAAAGTCAACGCACCTCAAGCGGGCGTTCTGTCTGAACTTAACCTAACTTATTTTATGAATGTTTTTGATGGAGTTCAAAACGAAGGTAGGTAGAGTTGGTGCTTAAAGTTTTTACGCATATACATAAGTAATAAAACACATTTGCACATACATTTAGCTTAGAGGTACTTTGAATACTTTTAGAATAAGTACCTAAGTAGTTAGGTACCTATTTGTGAATAAAATATTATGTTAACAAGTTATATTTGTATATTTTAAGACTTATTCCATTTTGTTGTATATGTTATGAACCAAGTGATTATTAGGACATTATAAAAAATGCCCGGCCAGTTTGAAATATGCGCAATATGAGAGGGCAGTGTGATGACAACTATTGAAATAATCAAATCGACCGGGCATTTTTTATAATGCTAGTCACCTATGGGGCAGAACAATTAAAACCAGGTTTTATTACTGTTATTTTTATTCTAGAAGAATAAATATTTATAAACAAATAAAATCTTTCCATTCATAGATACTCTGCTGACCTATGATAATATACAATATTAAATAATCATTCATAATCAATCACTCCTAATTTGGAAGAAAACTTAAACAATTTAGGATTTACACAGAATAAACGTCATACTTATTTATTACAACAATTGCTGCTTTGATAGCACTTTGAGTTGCATAGTTTCTTGTATTTGCGACAGCTGCATTTGTTGGACTTACAGCCACCTTTGCAAGTGCAACGACTGTATCCTTGCCCGACACATTTAGACGACAACCATATACTTTCTCTCAAGTCAGTCAGTTACTTGCATACTATAAACTGGTTTCTCGATTAAAGTTGATTGAAAACACCATGTTTTGTTCCCAATTTGTAAAGATTAGCGGGTGTTATTTCAATTACAGTAGCAAGTATATTTCTTCCGTCACTACGAGCTCGATCAACATGTGGAACACGAACCCTCGCCCTGTCGCCAACATTAGTTACGGGATATTTAGCATTAGATGCATCCAACATTTTATTAGCTTGTTTCTGCAAATTACTTCAAGCCGATTTTCCTAAGTCGCATAATATTAGGTTGGGGAAAAAGTCTTTTCGCATTATAGTATGTATGAACTTGTAATAAAATCTCTTTGGCCATACTATTTCTATCTGGCTGGTTTTGGTATCATTGAAAGTTTAAATTTTAAAGAACATAATTCCAAATTCAAATTAGGAAAATGTGTGATTTTCATTTGTTTTTCGTACCGTCAAGATGAGTGAATCTAATGAAGAAATTCGATACATTTTAAAATTTTACTACAAAAAAGGTAAAAATGCAACGCAAGCCGCGAAAAAAATTTGCGATGTTTATGGACCTAGTGTAGTGTCTGTGAGAGTAGCACAAATTTGGTTTAAGCTTTTCAATCCGGAAATTTTGTTATCAAAGATGCACGTCGCTCTGGTGCCCTATTACGGATAAAATGGATGCCATTTTTGAAAAAGTGGAGCAAGATCGGCATATCAGTAGTTACGACGTAGCTGAAGAACTGGAAATTGACCACAAAACAGTTTTGGCGCATTTGAAAAAAACTGGGTACACAAAAAAGCTCGACATTTGGGTACCTCACGAGCTCACTGAAAGAAACCTAATGAACCGTGTACTTATTTGTGATTCTTTATTACGACGTAATGAAACCGAATCATTTTTGAAGAAGCTGATAACTGGTGATGAAAAGTGGATCACGTATGACAAGAACGTGCGAAAAAGCTCGTGGTCAAAGGCCGGTCAGGCTTCACAGACTGTGGCGAAACCCGGGTTAACTCGCAACAAGGTGATGCTGTGTGTGTGGTGGAATTGCAAAGATTCATGTCGCAGTATTTTGACCAGAAGTCCCAAAATTTCTATAGCAATGGGATCATGTCCCTACCTACAAGATGGCAAAAAGTTATCGAACAAAATGGTACCTACATACTTTAGTTAAATGTAAATAAACTTTATTAAAAAAATGTTTTGAATTTTCTTAAAAAATGCGAAGAAACTTTTTCCCCAACCTATTATTTTCTTTCTTAGGCTCATTTTTTTTTTTCGCTTAGGCTCATTTTTTTTTTTCGCTTAGGTTCATTTTGTTCTGATGAAGGCATTTCGTCTTCAGATATTGCATTAAAATTCAAAGTTTCGTCACACTGAACATCACACACAAATGGGTGGCGAACATAATGTGTAGCATCGTCAGCTGACTCCACACATTTTGTATCCAACAATTGTCTTTCCCTATAAATTGAAACAGAATCATGAAAGTATAATCTTCCGCGTTGATCTGTGTTCGCTTTCAATATAAAATTTTAATGAAGTTTCGGAAAGATTGTTCAAAATTAATATGCATTCGGCCATAACCATAATTCATGACTGATGTTTCGGCCCTGCATTAACATATATGTATATCCTAGGACATTAATAATATCCTGAGACATTTTTCACACACGGTCGTCTGGTCCCAAACTAAGCACAGCTTGTACTATGGAAACCAGATAACTGATATATACTACATACACTACTTTTTTTTTTGTAAATATATACTTATATAGATAATTACACCCAGACTCAGGACAAACAGACATGTTCATGCACACAAATGTTTGTCCTGGATGGGAATCGAACCCACGACCTGCGGCGTGATAGGTGGTATCTTAACCAACCACGCTAACTGGCCTGTCAAAATATATCCTTCGGGCTTCCCACTTATGGAAGCACACTCACCTTTTAGACAAATTGGACAAAATTATCCGGTATACTTTAACTTCGATCTTAAATGTGGCCATGGACGACCGAGCTTGGACACAAGCTACTCTTCCCATCCGTATGGGAGGCCTCGGGGTCCGCAAAATTTCTAGTATTAGTTTACCGGCTTTCATATCCTCGATCCACGGCACTTGCCCTTGTCACCGTCGGCGTTCCAGCTGTATTAGAACCCAATGGCTTGGCACGCGACGATGGCAAGAGACCGGACGGCATGTCTTTATTTCCATGGAAGGTGGGTAGACCTTTAGTGTGGGACGCAACGTGTGTCGATACTCTTGCGCCTTCCCATCTTCCTGGCACAGCGTGCTGTGCTGGCGCTGCTGCTGCGGCTGTGGAAAACCTCAAGCGGCGGAAGTATAATAACCTCATCGGTAACTATATTTTCGAGCCGTTTGGGGTTGAAACCCTCGGCCGTAGGGTCCGTGTGCTCACGGTTTGTTCAACGAAATCTCCAAACGGCTGGTTGACACTTCCCGTGATTCGAGGGCAGGCTTTTACCTTGGCCAGTGGCTAAGCATTGCCATACAATGTGGCAATGCCGCCAGTCTCTTGGGTACATTACCAGACGACAGCGATGCGAATGAATTTTTCGACGCCATATTTTAGTTTTTTTTCAATATAGTTGGTTAGGATATTATTTTTGTAACTTAACTAGAATAAATGCAAAACTAAACTAATAACAAGAGAGCCGATTGACGTTCGCTCGTAACCGTCGTGGGCTCTAATTGGTCAGCGCGTGCCAGGCGTTTGTTCTCCTGCCCGCACCCCGTGCATTATACCTGTGTATTATCAAATAGCCCAAGGATACGGCAATTTTTATAATGTCGAGGCAATGTGATAATTCGGATTCATATTATTTATTATCACTTGCTTAAAAAAGAAAAAACGGTGAAGGAAACCATCGTGAGGAAACCCAGGAAGTTCAAATTATAATTATTTATTTCGCCCTAAGTAGCTTGTCATTATTCATAATGTGTGGGCATTATGAATACTGCCCCTATTTATTACTTGGTCCATAACATAAACGTAGATAACTCCTCCATTTACAGTTTTGATAATCGGGTCACCTTGCCTCACTCGTAAAAATTGAGATTTTCTCATTAATATTTGTTTTAAGGGTTCCATACCTCAAAAGAAAAAAGAAACCCTTATAGGGATATTCGTGTATCTGTCTGTCTGTCCGTCTATCACAGCCAATTTGTTCCGAATCTAATGAACCGATTAAGTTGAAATTTGGTATACTTATGAATTTCTGTGATCCAAACACGGACGTGTAACTTAAATAAATGAATTTTGAAATTGGGGGGCAAATGAGATAATAAAATTAAAAGTTTCGCAAACTGTACCGTGTGACAATTCAAATGATAGGACTTACTGTGAGGGTCTCAAATAGATATATATATATATTTGTTTATAATTTTAAAATAAATTGCTTTAAAGTTATTTAAGAAAATAGACAAAAAAAAAATAACATTCGCCCCCGTATCTCCTAACCTCCTGAGCCTGAAATTTTGAAAAAAAAAAATATTCAGAAATTAGTTCTATACCTATAGATTATAGGAAAACCTATTAGAAATCTATGGTCTTAAAATAACCTTGTAAATCTCACAATAATATGCGTACAAACTTACATGTGGTCCAACACGCACTTGCCCGTTTTTTTTTTAACAAAGTGTTGAACAGCTTGACAGGATGGCAGTCTAAAGTACAAATCCCTCATGCACAAACACTGACACCTAAAACAACTTTCAATTAGTTAGGAATATTATATTATTTATTTCATACGGAAAAGAACACGCGTCCTCATCTTTTGCCTAGCCTTTTCCCAACTATGTCGGGCTCAGCTTCCAGTCTAACCGGATGCAGCTGAATACCAGTATTTTACATGGAGGTAACTGTCTAGTCACTCGGTAATACGATACCCCTTGGTAAGACTGGTTGTCAGACATTCGGGCTTCTGACGACCCGTAACGACTGTCAAATATCCACGAATGACAGCCGGGACCAACGGCTTAACGTGCTTTCCGAGGCACGGAGGAGTCTCGGTATGTAAAGATGGTCACCCATTCACGGACCAACCCCAGCAAGCGTAGCTTATCGACCCTTGCGGCTCTTTATTACTTAGCCACGAGCTCTTCGAATTAACGAAAACACCACAAAAAAATATATATATATATACGTCACTATACATCAAGTCTAAAGATTTCCGCTCGTCATATTTTCAGAGATAAGCTTAAAATTACTTTCCTTTTTACCCCACAGTGGGCCAAAAACCTTTGATTTAATGATAGCATCATACCGTCGCACAGTGGTCCTTTTCTCTGCCACCCCAGTGCTCCAAAATCATAAATCACTCAGACAAAACTCACCGAAGTTAATTTTCCTCTCATTTGCCTCCGAAAATGTCAAAGCATTAAAAAAAAAGTTCCGTAATCGCAACAATTTTTAAAAGTCGTGAGCAGTTTATGGAAATAAAAAGTTCCTAAGTGTCTTCACGGTTCTATTCCGTTTTGAGCTTGAAAAGATATGCTGTTAGTAATTTTTTGTTTGTTATAAACTTGTACTTATTAAGCACTTTATTACACAGCACATAAAAAGGACAAACATATTCAGAACTAGTGTTCCATGCACGATCTTATCGCACAAGGCGATCACTTCTTCGTCTCTCTGGTGACTTTTCTGCCGGTTCGTATAACTAAATGGTATAAATAAACGTTATGTCAAAGGCACAATGAATGCAATATGCATTTTAAAAACCATTTTAGAAAAACCGGCTAAGTGCGTGTCTGACCACGCACAATGAAGGGTTCCGTAGTAAACTTAACATTGTAGTTGAAAATATATTCTTTGTCTATTCACTTAAATAACTTTGAAACAATGTATTTTAAAATGATTAAAAAAATCATTTGAGACACACAGTCTCTCTCACAGGGCCAAAAAAAGTTTTGCAAACTGTACCGTGTGAAACATTTTTTAAAATTTCTTATTTGCCCCCCAAAAGTGACCCTCATATTAAAAATTAATTTACTTATGTCACAGAAATACATACGACACGTGTACCAAAGTCAACTTAATCCGTCTATTAGATTCCGAGCGAATGGGCTGTGACAGACGGACAGACAGACAGACAGAAAGACACATGAGTGATCCTATAAGGGTTCAGTTTTTTTCCTTTTGAGACGCGGAAGCCTAAAAGAAATAAAACGCAAGAAAGATCTCATATGCACTGCAGCGTTTCTTCAATAGAGTCCCCAGATAAGAAGCTCCATACATTTTCACAATTTCCTTTATCTTTTCCCGACGCCAAGTAGCATTGCAGTATTCTGATTTAAATTGTTCAAGTGCCGGTGAAATTACAGGCCAATACGACATTTTAACTCTGCCTTTAAGGATGGAAACGCAGTTTTTTTGTTTTAATAATAATATCCTGGGATCCACAGTTGTAGAGACTATAGGAGTCTTTCAGCCATCTTTAACTTAATGAAATTTTAAATTCACTGACGGATATCGCACAACTTAAACCGCTGGCTCTAGAAGCATGAAATTTTGCGCAAGAGTTCCTTATAAAACGAAGGTGACTACTAAAAAAGGATTTTCGAAAATTCACCCCATCCTCATCATCTGCCTAGCCTTTTCGCAACAATTTTGGGGTCGGCTTCCAGTCAACCGGATGCAGCTGAATATCAGTATTTTACATGGAGTGACTGCCTATCTGACCTCCACAACCCAGTTACTGGGTAATACGATACCCCTTGATAAGACTGGTTGTCAGACTTTTGGGCTTCTAACGACCCGTAACAACTGTCGATCCACGAATGACAGCCGGGACCAACGGCTTAAAGTGCTTTCCCAGACACGGAGGAGTCTTGGTATGCAAAGATGGTCACCCATTCACGGACCAACCGAGGCAAGCGTAGCTTAGCCTGATCGATCGATCCGTGTGGCTGAAATCCACAAGCTCCTATCACAATTCATCCACTAAAAGGGCTAAATATGGAATGAAAGTATCGAAGCAGGACGTCAGTTTGACCCATGGGAAATTCCATCGGCCGCATGATGTATTTCTGAAGAAAAACTTAAACTTAGTTTAAAACCGTCTGTAAGCAAATTTGTACGCTCAGTATCAAACCACTTGTGAGTGTGACAACTCTTTGCCACTCCACAAAGCACGTCACCGTGCTGTCGTTTTAAAGAAATATTAATCCACAAGAAAAACTCACTTGGAGTGAATTTACAGACGTCTGTAGCAGAGGGCGGCGTGAGGGCGGCTGACATCACTCTGAATGGGTTGTGTTTTATTATTTTCAGAGATAGGTATGTGTTTGTTGTGAAGTTTTTCTTGCAAGTTGTGTGTTATACCTATGCGCTTTTTCTGTCCAAAATGTATGAAGTTTTCAGCTGGATTTTGTTTAAATAACAAAAATGAAATAAAAATAGTTTATTCGCACCTTCAAGTAAAAATATGGTTTACTATAAAAATAGGCCTTAAGTTACATGTTATGCCGAGTTCCCACGGCCCGTCGAGGCTTGTCGCGGCCCGTGCCGAGCATTCCACGGATCTTCCCATACATTCGATCAGACAGACGACGACAGGCCACTGCAGTCCGACTGTTCCCATGGTCTGTCGGCCTGGTCTGACGCAGTCTGGCTTGTGAGAAAACCATTGTGGGACCGCGGCATTAGAGTTGCAGCTAATATTCTGTTTACTAACTTGTAATTATAGGTATCAGCGGCCACCCTCGATTATCTTTATAGCCGATGTTATTGTGCCTAGCTCCTAGAATAACTGAAAACGAATGAGAAAAACATCTTTCAGCAACAACAAGTGGTCAATGGCGTATAAAATATGTACTTATTTTAATCACAGGAATAATTTTGAAATATCTAGGTGATTTAAGTTATAATTAGTTATAATAAGTTGAACTTTAGAATTGTTTCATACTAAGCACAAGAAGTAGGGACTGTTTAGGTGCAAAACTAGAATTAAAATTAACAAAGAACAAAATAAAAATAGATAAACGATGTGTGCTGGTGAAGTAGTGCGTATGAGTGTGTGCATACGTGGATGTGTTAATGTGTGTGTGTGTGTGTGCGCGTGTGTGTGTGTGTGTGTGTGTGTGCCAGAGAGAATATTTGTTTGATAACTGTTTTTCATAAGAATAATAATAATTATTATTTTGAAATTAAATCTTCTGGTCAAAACTATATTTTGTATCAACCATATTTTACCACCTAATCTAGGTTACAAAATGTGATAAAAGAAAAATATAATATCAACCACCACAAAATTTTGTATGACTTCTAAGGCCACGTCCTAACCAAAACCAATCGTTGCGCGAGTACACGATTGTCATAGCACGAGAGCCCACGGCCACCATGTAAAAGAAAGAAAGAAAAATGTTTATTCTGAACAAAAAAAAACGCACATTACACACATGCAAAGCGTTCAAAAGACCTTAGAATAAAAACTAAAGCAAAAAGACTCGTATTCAAGCAGTCCTTAATGTCAGGGTCAGCCAGGGACCAAAACAAAAGAGTAATAGTGTTCTGTGTACAAACTACATTTCCTCTGTGGTGCGCTCTATGTAGTCTCTGGTTGCGCCACTGGCAAATGACGCATTGTGTCACATGTCACATCGTTTTACGGCCAAAACCGTAAAAATTCGTTAGTTTAGATGATTCTGAACCCAAATCTATTTCTTCGGTGTCAAAAAAAAAATAATAGGCAGATGGTTTTATTACAATTTGTCTTATATTAATAATGGAATAAACATAGGTTTCGTAATTTTATTACGAAAAAAATCGTTTTCAAACATTTTGCGCGTCACAAGTGGCATGTGCGCATTTTCAAAAATGTCAAAAAATTTAACCGATCCGTCTCATAGCAACCTTGTTATTTTTGTAAAATCTTTTGTTTAGTTACCTGGGTTACCTAAAACCTGTTTTCAGAAGTTTTTAATGTCTTTTATAATTCCAAAAAGACAATAAGACATTGAAGATATTATGCTGGAGAGTTATTTTGATGATGAAAACAACGATGATGAGTTCGGCAGTGATTAAAAAACCGGCCAAGTGCGTGTCGGACAAGGAAGGGTTCCGTAGTTGGGATGAATCCCAAGACCAAACTTAACATTGTAGTTGAAAAACATGTTCTCCCATACATTCCAACTACAAATGTAAGTTAGTATGCACAATATTGAGAGATTTACCATGTTGTTTTAAGACCATTGACTTTTCTAAGCAGTACTGTGAAATTAAATCTATTTTTTTGTTATAATTATGGGTTTTGCCTGACTTAAATGAATTTTATTTTAATTTTTTTTATTTATAAGTTTTCCTGTAATCTATAGGTATTGAACTATTTTCTGTATTTTTTTCAAAATTTTAGGCTCAGTTCTTTCGGAGATACGGGGGGAATGGTCAATTTTAGTCTATTTTCTTAAGTAACTTTAAAATTATAAAAAAATATATATTTGAGACCCTCACAGTAAGCCTTTTCACGGTACAGTTTGCAAAACTATTTTTTTTAATTTTCCGGGTTCCGTTTTTTCCTTTGAGGTACGGAACCCTAAAAGACGATGAAATTTATAGATTTTTCAAAGGTTATCCCAGTTTCCATTATTTGTCGAATTTATTAAAAGTCTTTCAATTTCAGTTCGATGGTTTCGGGTAAGCTCTTTATTATCTAAATTTAAGTGTTGGAACTTATTCATTTGCTCACTAAACTATATGATTTTTAAATAATTTTGACTATTAAAAAGTTGTGCCATTAATAAGATGCGACACTAAAATTGTCTGATATTTTTTTTTTTCTACATCTGGACAACCTTTTTCATCATGTCGAACAGTTTTCACAGACAGATTGCTAAGTTACCAATCAGAAACATTTTTCGACATGTTCAAAATGGGTTTCAACGCATACGATGCTCACACTTTCTTCTGAAAATTAATTTATTCACATCAACTGACCAATGTTTACCTGAAAACAAGATAATCAGACGGGTTGCTATAGAATTTTTCTGCCTCATTTTTAATTAACTCAAATAACCTCCTGAGTACGTGTGTACCTACTGGTTTCTGAAAATTGTACTTTTGGTATTTAAAATCTATCGTTCAACTACATTCTGAAATTCAGACATATTGCTATGAAACGGTTCGGTATTTTTTTTTGACATATTTGAAAATTTCTGAAATTAATAATAGGTTGGGGAAAAAGTTTCTTCGCATTTTTTAAGAAAATTCAAAACATTTTTTAATATAGTTTATTTACATTTAACTAAAGTATGTAGGTACTACTGATATGCCGATCTTGCTCCACTTTTTTCAAAAATGGCATCCATTTTATCCTTAATAGGGCAACCAGAGCGACGTGCATCTTTGACATCAAAATTTCCGGATTGAAAACGCTTAAACCAAATTTGTGCTACTCTCACAGACACTACACTAGGTCCATAAACATCGCAAATTTTTTTCGCGGCTTGCGTTGCATTTTTACCTTTTTTTAGTAAAATTTTAAAATGTATCGAATTTCTTCATTAGATTCACTCACCTTGACGGTACGAAAAACAAATGAAAATCACACATTTTCTTAACCCTTAAACCCTACCCATTCCTGGAGAAACACTATTACTACCCAGGGGTTTTGAGGACCCCAATACATAAAAAAATATACTTACAAAATAAAAAACAATTTAATTAAAATTATTATTTAATATTATTAAGTGCTTATTTAACAATACAAATAAAAACTTAATTGTTTTTGGTAACACATTCTTGGCACATAGCCTCAGTGTGTTCACCGCAAAGATGTTTTTGGCACTTGCCACAGGTGACCTTGGTTTTCCGGTCCTTACCCCTTGGGCACATGGCACATCTTTTCTTCGCAGTGGGAGCAGAACTTGGTTCTTGCAATGGCCCCTTCTTTTGCAAGATTCCACCTAGGAGAACTTGAAGATTCATGGGCAAAGAGGGCCATGTAAATCGTTCTTTAATTTGAGGGGTGATCAGATCTAAGGCAAGTTTTTTCAAGAAATGACGTCTTTTTGTAGCTCTTTTCGTGGCCATTTTTAGCAAGACATATGAATTAACACCTACTATATTCAGGAGGCCATAAAAAATTGCCATTGGCCACCTTTTTGATCTCCTAGACACGCTGTACTATATTGCGTTATTACTACCCTGGGGTCTGACAAACCCGTAGATAGCAATAAATCCGTCAAAACAGTGAAAGCGCTGACGCTCGACTAATGACAAGATGGCCGCCGACGTCACTAGAGATTAGAGTCGAGTGACATAAAAGTGCGTTCAATGATTGCAAAAAATATTTAGAAATATTCATCCTCTGGGGTTTGCTGGACCCCTGGGTAGGGTTTAAGGGTTAATTTGAATTTGGAATTATGTTCTTTAAAATTTAAACTTTCAATGATACCAAAACCAGCCAGATACAAATAGTATAGCCAAAGAGATTTTATTACAAGTTCATACATACTATAATGCGAAAAGACTTTTTCCCCAACCTAATATTTTTGGACTCATCCAAATCTATCGATTTTATACGGTTTTGGTCTTAAAACGATAAGACAATAATTTTGGTCATGGGCTCTCGTACCATCAGGGTAGTTACAGTTACACAGTCAACCAGCCAAATTGCCAATGCAAAACCACTTTTGTTATTCACTCTAGTTTCCATACCCTAACGACCGTCAGTAAAAAGTTCTTGCACAACGAAGCATCATCAAAAAAACCTTTTCGCACATTTAAAAATGTAAAAACACTCAAGAGCATAACTAAGTTTAGATAGACTTTAAATATTCAGTCATTCTGGTGTACTAAGACCTTTATTCTTGAATGAAAATGGGGAAAAGTGTAAAATGTGTACCTTTTATTGGTACACACTTTTTAAACTTCAGTAACAATTTGTTACTGAAGTTTAAATTGCGCTGTCCGACACTTATCTCTACAAACCTAGTAAAACATGCGCACTGAATAGCTGCCTAAATATGCTTGGCTCTGGGTGTGGATACTCCCCGTATTAAGGGCGAGCGAATTGTTTCCAGTGTCGTGAGCACTGATGGCCTAATGGCATCGGCCCCAACATACGTTTCGTAGGTCGTGGGTTTGAACCCAGGCTGGCCCTTTACCATACTTTGTGTAATTTATTTTATCACCACTGCTCTCAAAACAATGAAGGAAAATAGCGTGAAGTAACCGCGGCATGTCACAGAATCAAAAATTCGAAGACATGCGACATCTACCAACCCGCACTGGACCCGCATGGTGGATTTTGCTCAATTTCACGGAGAGGAGACCTGTCTCCAGCAGCGGGAACGATTTTAGCTGAATATGCTAAGCTTATGCCATGAATTGTTTTCATTAGGTTCATATTTAGATTTGAAACTAACAAGGAGACCTTATACCCAAATCTAAATCGGTCACCGATTTGGCCGCAGCTCTACGTATTGAAAGGGATTTCTTAGTGTTGTATATTCGTAAACTCTTAAGATGCACAACTCAAAATAAGGGAGAAATTCTTCTCTAAAGAGTCAGTCTCACCATTTGTTCAAGTTTCAATAATACTAACTCACGAAAATTGTAGTGTAGAAATGTGTAGCTTGTAGGCTTCTATAATCATATTTTTTATATATTAATAATATTGATAATGATTTAGATTTTTATATAATATCTATAAGTCACTACTTATGATTCAATACGAAATTTTTTCGAAGAGTTGTAAAATTGACTTACCTACGTATTGTATTTATCGAGAGAACAAAAATATCAATGCGTTCGAACTATGCATCTTTTTTATGTCGTAGTTTTGTCACGGCGTCTGGTGACCTCAGACTAAGCTGGTGACGCATCTAGTCTGTTAACTTGTACGAACATGTCTCGACACGTTCTAGTATACTTACCTAAACACTAATCCTAAACTTTTCTCACAACTTTTCTCTCAATTTCAACTTTATCTACACCCGTATATCTCATTCTGCCGTACGTTTAACCACTTCTGTCTGTCTGTCTGTCTGTCGGTCTGTCTTTCTGTCTGTTTGTCACAGCTGGATATGTCAAGAACTACTAATGCTGTAAACTTGAAGATTGGAACGGTTTTAGATGACGTTTGCCTAACTATTTTGTGTCTTAAAAATTCGAAGTCGGGCTATACTAGGGCATGTGGTGACCCAAATTGGTGACCCGAAGGGTGTAAGGCCTCCTTGTTAGTACCTAAAATGATAGAACACATACAAAATATTTATTGCAGTTACAAACTTATATTTGCAGTTGAAAAATTTACGTGGAGTATATCGAAGTATGGTAGAACTTGTTTTCAACTACAATGTTAAGTTTGTTCTTAGGATAAATTCATCCCAACTACGGAACCCTTCATTGTACGTGGTCCAATACCCACTTGGCCGGTTTTTTGGTAAGGCCTGAATTGCATAATTTTGGTTTTTGAGAAGTTAATTTCTAAATTGTGGTCTTTAATCCAATTTTGTATGTTAGACATTATGTTATTTAGATTCTCATGTAGGTGTTGAGAGTCAGTCTGTATGCAAATACGACGCATGAATGGCCGTAGACCTACGTATTTGATATTAATTTCAACATGACACCACCAAGCGTTCCTGAGAAAAAAAAAAAATATGAACCGTCTGTTGTCACATTGGTAGCACGCCCATTAATTTTAGAAGGCTAGACTGCTTGTCTACCGTACCGGGAGCGGGAGTACATTTACTATGGACAAATAATCTCGTTTCTCGTTGACGTCCCATGCCTAACAGTCTTAAGCTTGGGCCACACCTGCACGACCAAAGCGACTGCGAAGCGGGAGCGTACGTCGCGCGGCGGACGCTGCCCGTGTTATCATATGGCACCTTGCATACCTACGAAACCATGACGCGGGAAGACCGCGTTTGCAAAGGACGCACACGTCTTGTGATCAGACGTGTGTAGAGCTTGAGCTTAAAGGGAGAATTTTCCGAATAGTAATTATCATTTGTACCATAATTATTATGATATAAGCGCTTTACAATGCCAACCCTCAAATATTACACAATTTTTGTGTTTGAAAATACTAGGCTTTAAAAAAAAAACCGTCCCGATTTAATACTTTTTCGATTACGGACTTAATAGATCGCGTACGGGATGCGATCTATTGTGTCTGTATTGAAGTATTTGGCGAAGTACGCTCATAGCGTACGGCTATCGAGTATCGTATATCTACCTATTCCAGTCTATTCATATCATGTTAAAATAAACCTAATTAAATGCACGTAAAATGTAATTTTAAATGGAACAATGCTTTTTGATGATTGATCTTGGATTTACTTAAGTTGTTTAGTTCAAAAAATATTAGTTTTTTTATTTGTGATGGGTTTGTTCTTGACTCTAGTCTAGATCAGAGGTGACAGAGACAGTGTCGACGATAGAGTGAGCTTACCCAGAAGAAGCCTGTTCACTCTCACTTTGAAGAGATTTGGTTTGTATGCGTTCAGAAACACAGACGCAGGTAGTGAGTTCCACTCCTTTGTTGTGCGCATTATAAAAGTCATTTGGAAACGCTTAGTGCGAATTGGTGGAATAGCAACCAGGTAGGGATGGTAACTGGCAGTGCGTCTAGATGTCCGATGGTAGAAGGGGGTAGTTGTGTGTAGATAGTACAAAAACTAAAATTAGTATAGTTTTTTTTTTAACACAAAATAGTTTGATGCATGAGAGAGACTTCATGTCTCGCAATCGAAACGATTGAGAGACGAAATACAACACACACAACAATACTGACACATAACAACTTAGGTGTTAAACTAAGCTGTAGAGGCTTCAGTGACTTATTA
Organism: Dicycla oo; assembly: GCA_948252095.1. Classification (NCBI taxonomy): domain Eukaryota; kingdom Metazoa; phylum Arthropoda; class Insecta; order Lepidoptera; family Noctuidae; genus Dicycla; species Dicycla oo. The sequence continues at coordinate 33,811,286 of OX411711.1, forward strand.
ACTAAAAATGAAGTTCGCAATTCGCTCAGGTGTGCACGTAAAGTTTCGCGTTGTTGACGCTCCCGGTGCGCGTCCCGCGTCTCGCTACTTGACGCGCAGGTTTGGTCTTAGCATAAGTCTAAAATGCGATGTGTTAAAATTACTCGACACTTTATTTAAGTAGAGCGAGCCACAAGCGTGTCACTGTTTACATGTATCTGTGCTGAGAGTGCTCGTCATGTCGTGCGAACGTACTGCCGGTCTATTCTGTAAAAATCTCACCGTGTCATTCCACCTAATGTTAGAGATTGACACTATTGACGGCTCACTTCACGCTCACCTCACCTAAGTTTTCACCGTGATATGTGTACAGAATATCTCTGCTGTTTATTTACTTACTCGCTTTGATGTGTTATTTTTGACTTTCTTCAATGACAAAAGGTTTTGTTTAGGGTTATTGACAAAATATTTCGCAACTTCGTGTTCCTGTGCATGTGATTGGTAGAATAGATTACACTATCAATTCTAAAGTAGATTGTAAAACTTGAATAACGTGAACTTGGGTACCTAAATCTTGAATGACATTAGCCAATAGAAAGACTGCTCACAAACGGAGGTAGTACGTCGTTGATACAATCATTGATATAGACAGGCCAGCTGGCGTGGTTGGTTAAGATACTACCTATCATGCCGCATGTCGTGGGTTCGATTCCCATCCAGGACAAACATTTGTGTGCATGAACATGTCTGTTTGTCCTGAGTCTGGGTGTAATTATATATACAGGGTTATTTGTAAAACACCAGCAACCTCTTAAGGGGTCATTGTACTCATAATTATGAACAACTTTTACTATGAGACCAAACCTGAAATTGCAAAAAAAAAAATCAGCTGTTCAGTACATTTTGACGAGTTATGCGAACATAAATGTACTGAACAGCTGATTCTTTTTCGCGATTTCAGGTTTGTTCCCATAGTAAAATTTGTTCATAATGATGAGTACAATGACCCCTTAAGAGGTTGCTGGTGTTTTATAAATAACCCTGTATAAGTATGTATTTACAAAAAAAAGTAGTGTATGTAGTACATCAGTTATCTGGTTTCCATAGTACAAGCTCTGCTTAGTTTGGGATCAGATGACCGTGTGTGAAATGTCCCAGGATATTATTATTATTATTATTATTATAGAAAGAACAGTTGTAAAGCAATGGAAATTTAAGAAAACGATTTCTGTTTTATGTGGGATAGGCTCAATTTATCTTGAATAAAGCTGCTGATTGTTTCTTAATTTCTGTACTTTTTATTTCTCATCTTCAACTCGTAATCGTAACGTCTTATTTTCATTCCGTTTCTACTTAATCTAAATTTTACTCATTCATTCACTATCTCTTTCACTCCTTGACAATTGTTTCGCTATTTCTTACATTCATCTCTGTCATTCATCGTCACGTCTCATTTCACTATCCTGTCATAACGTTCCGTTTCTACATTCATAATATATTATGTTGTAGTACGCGTACAGTAAATAGTAAAAAAGTCGTGCTCCAAGGCCTAACTTATAAGTTTTTCCACTAGTTTTGTCTGCCACTCTATCAAGAAAAACACAAAAAAGATAGCAAAACATTTAATCTTAATGAAATAGTGTCTGGTCAGCTAAGACCGAACATAATCCAAGTCTTAAGGTCTGGCAAGCGACCCGACAAGCGCGTACTAGTCTAAATAAAAATATGGCGGCCGCAACAGATGTCACGACCATACTAAGCTTTAATTTATCACTTCGCTTAGAGTAGGAGGGCAACGGGGTTCAAGATTGTGTGGATTTTAAAAATTACGTTATGGAAAATATTTTGTTTTGTAAAAACGAAGAGTTCGTGGCTATGTAATAAAAGCCGCACGGGTCGATCCATCGGGTTAAGCTACGCTTGCCGGCGTTGGTCCGTGGATGGGTGACCATCTTTTACATACTCCTCCGTGCCTCGGAAAGGACGTTAAGCCGTTGGTTTCGGCTGTCATTCGTGAAACTTTGATAGTCGTTACGGGTCGTCAGAAGCCCGAACGTCTGACAACCAGTCTTACCAAGAGGTATCGTATCACCCAGTAACTGGGTTGTGGAGGTCAGGAAGGCAGACTCCTTGTAAAATACTGGTATTCAGCTACATCTGCTTAGACTGGAAGCTGCCCCAATACAGTTGGGAAAAGGCTAGGCATATTGATTATTATGGAAAATATTTTCTTCAGAGATAGTTATAATTATAATCGTGTTGGCTAACTGGTAAATAACTCTTGTTATATATTACCTAATGGTGATATATTTTAGTATTAACGAATCCTCGAATTCATTCATAAAATAATAATAGACAATTTTATTCACACTATAACAAACTAAAAAACCGCCCAAGTGCATGTTGGACCACGCACACAATGAGGGGTGCTGTAGTTGGGATGAATTTATAACAAGAACAAATTTAACATTGTAGTTGAAAAACATGTTCCCCCATACATTCCAACTGCAAATGTAAGTTTGTTCGCACAATATTGTGAGATTATTTTAAGATCGTAGGCTTCTGAATAATTTACTAGGTACAGTATTTTTTATTTTTTATTTTAGGCTCAGTACTTGCGGAGATAACGGGGAAATGGTAACAAGTCACACGGTACAGTTTGCATTTTTTTTTTTTTATAATTTTCTTATTCCCAAAATAGACCCCCATATTCAAAATTCATTTATTTACGTTACACGTCCGGGTTCGGGTCACAGAAATTCATAAGTGTACCAAATTTCAATTTACTCGGTCCATTAGATTTGGAGCAAATTGGCTGTGACAGACAGATAGACAGACAGACACACGAGTGATCCTATAAGGGTTCCGTTTTTTCCGTTTGAGGTACGGAATCCTAAAAACTCGATCTTATGGCTCATTTTCAGTAGTCGATAACTCGGTTGAGATACTGCATGCTAATGAATAACGCGGTCGGTACACCGTCCGCGGGGAATCCCCGAAGCGGGCGTAGCGATCAATGAAATTCACCGGTCGGTGAAAAGCGTGTGGAGACACACCTAATGAAAATGAGTATTCAACTCAACTGCCAAACGCGCAGGTTCTCCGTATACCGCAATCGTTCCCTATTGACTAATCAATACGGTTCCCCGAATACGGGCCCAATGGCATGTTACAGAAATCTCCAGCACTCCACATGCGAGCTCTATGGACTAATGAAAACGGTGTCCTGCATGACGGCCTTAGGGCATGCGTTACAGAAATCTCCAGCACTCCACATGCGAGCTCTATGGACTAATGAAAACGGTGTCCTGCAAAATCTCCAGTACTCCACATGCGGGCTCTATGGACTAATGAAAACGGTGTCCTGCATGCGCGCCATATGGCATACGTTACAGAAATCTCCAGCACTCCACATACGGGCTCTATGGACTAATGAAAACGGTGTCCTGCATGCGGGCCATATGGCATGCGTTACAGAAAGCACTCCACATGCGGGCTCTATGGATTAATAAAAACGGTGTCCTGCATGCGGGCCATACGGCATGCGTTACAGAAATCTCCAGCACTCCACATGCGGGCTCTATGAACTAATGAAAACGGTGTCCTGCATGCGGGCCACATGGCATGCGTTACAGAAATCTCCAGCACTCCACATGCGGGCTATATGGACTAATGAAAACGGTGTCCTGCATGCGGGCCATATGGCATGCGTTACAGAAATCTCCAGCACTCCACATGCGAGCTCTATGGACTAATGAAAACGGTGTCCTGCAAAATCTCCAGTACTCCACATGCGGGCTCTCTGAACTTATAAAAACGGTGTCCTGCATGCGGGCCATACGGCATGCGTTACAGAAATCTCCAGCACTCCACATGCGGGCTCTATGGACTAATGAAAACGGTGTCCTGCAAAATCTCCAGTACTCCACATGCGGGCTCTCTGGACTAATAAAAACGGTGTCCTGCATGCGGGCCATATGGCATGCGTTACAGAAAGCACTCCACATGCGGGCTCTATGGACTAATAAAAACGGTGTCCTGCATGCGGGCCATATGGCATGCGTTACAGAAAGCACTCCACATGCGGGCTCTCTGGACTAATAAAAACGGTGTCCTGCATGCGGGCCATATGGCATGCGTTACAGAAAGCACTCCACATGCGGGCTCTACGGACTAATAAAAACGGTGTCCTGCATGCGGGCCATACGGCATGCGTTACAGAAATCTCCAGCACTCCACATGCGGGCTCTATGAACTAATGAAAACGGTGTCCTGCATGCGGGCCATACGGCATGCGTTACAGAAATCTCCAGCACTCCACATGCGGGCTCTATGGACTAATGAAAACGGTGTCCTGCATGCGGGCCATATGGCATGCGTTACAGAAATTTCCCGTACCCCGTATACAAGCCCCATCGACCAATGAAAGTGGACCTTTAAAATAAAAGCAACAAAAAAGCCTACTTCAAAAATATCTCCGAAAACTATCCAACATGGCTCCAATACCTTGCACTACATTGTGTGTCAGAACATAATATCATGACAAAATTTAGTACAACCCAGGGCCCGTTGATTTAATCTACAAAAAATACTCTATTCACAACACTGGGTTTTTGTAAAAATAAAATAAGGATGGCCTCATACTGATCGTATCGTTATAGAGATTTTGATATCGCTTCTGGTGCTAAGGAATTTCTAGTTAAATGCTTTTGGAGCTTGTCGTGGAAAATGATAAAGTTGGAATTTAATTAATGAAAAAAAAAATCTTTTTTTCTTATACCCTGCGGGGCACACGAGGCAGCGAAAGGCGTTAGGTTTTTGTGAAGTTAGGTATGAAATAGTACACATTGATTGGGGTGGGTATACGATGGGATTTTTTTTTTTGTTTTCTCTGGAGACGGATGATTTAATTTCAACAGTAGAAAAGGAGTACATTGAAAAGTATGTTTACTGAAATTCAAAGTCAGAATAAGATACTTTTTTTCGGTAGGAGTAAAATCTTAAAAGTCGCTTTTAACTTTCAGAGCTTAGTACATTTTCTATGAAAACAATTTGTTTTTGGGATTTGACAAAACATCGGGATTTCTTTGTTTCATGAAAGTTTAATATTATTATAGGTGTTATACATTTACACCTTCCGGAATAAACTCTCTAAATGATGGTGAAAACCGCATCAAAATTCATTTCGCACTTTAGAAGAATAATGCCTGTCATGTTGTCTGTGGTCACACAGACGGATATGAAAAGCGACTTCTATACATACCTATACAGGGTTAAAAGTTGTTCATAATGATGAGTACAATGACCCCTTAAAAGGTGTTTGGTGTTTTACCAATAACCCTGTATAATAAAATCGAAGCGAAGTAAAAACTGTTCATTGATTTTTTTAAGTAATTTTAGCGAGGTCTGGGAAAGAATCTAATGCCGAAAATTTAATTTTTATAATTTTTGTTGTACTACGGGATAGATTCTGTTCAAACTTAGCACAGATATTCCCTATAAGTCTGGTCAGTCTACAGGCTATAAATATCACGCTATTTGCTATGCAGATGAGCAATATTGATTTATGTTCGTATTCTTTTATAAATTACCGCAAATTGTATCTCATCAAAAACATAACATGTACAAAAATGCACAAGTCTCGCAACGTAGTTTTTCTGTCGTAAAAAGTTGTGAAATCGTATGTAAACCAAGTCTCTTAATCCAGTACCTACCTATCTATGGGAGCAGCTATCCAACCACTTTGTCATAAATTGTTACCTTGTTAGTTAGCTAACAACATTTTATAGTAACCATATCAATATTACATTTCCTTATTTCTTTAATAAATAGTGATTTGGCAATTGCACACTGCAATATAACCCTGACTCTGTGGGCTTTTTTCAGAGGCTTTGATGTATTGATTTTTGACAAGTCTGGACGGTAAATGCACTTAAGTCTATTAAAAGCATAGATATAGTATATTTGATGCTAATGATTAAGTGTAATAAAACGTAGGTAGCTATGGATTTGCGGTAAATGATAAATGATTTTTATTTCTGTAAGTAGGTTTGTACAAACACTTTTACAAGTCAATATTTTTTTTTTAAACTAGATGAGGTCGGCGTTTCCTATCTGACTACTCTGAGAAGAAAGGCCGAAACAAACTCAGAGGTCACAGTCTCTTATAAAGTCCAGACATAATCTTGGTCACTTCATGTGAAGACCATGTAGATTGGTGTCTGAAATGGTCTTTTGAGGAAAGAACCACACAGATGGAGAGGACCTGTCCAGTCAGTGCACCCATTTGTCAGTAATCGCGCAGCTCAACTCAGAACTTAAGGAGCTCAACGATTCGACGAACAATACCAAAGAAAGGACATTGGGGTAGGCCGCATAAATTACTCAAACTGCCAGACGATAATTAAAAATAACTGAGAGAAAAAATAAAACAAACAAAAAAAAGCAATGACCTACATAGTCTTCACATTCACAATAAATTAAAATAATATAATACTGTACAAAGTAAATAGTCATGTCAACATTCAGTATGCAAAAATAAAAGAATAGGTAAAATAAAATTTGGAGCAGTTCAATCCCAAGCCTTTTTGTCCTCAATATAATCTTTAACGGTATAATAATCATTCTGACACAACTTGCGTTTAATGAATGATTTAAATTTATTAAGGCTCAGATCTTGAACGTGGCTTGGAAGTTTATTATAAAAGCGTATACATTGACACCTGAATGAGCGACCTATTTTCGTGAGCCTTGTTGGAGGTACAACAAATTTGTGTTTGTTCCTAGTATTTATATTGTGGATATCACTGTATTTTTTAAACAATTTAATGTTTTTATGGGCATATAAAAGATTTTCAAAAATGTACTGAGAAGGCAAAGTCAGTATATTAATCTCCTTAAATTTCTCTCTGAGAGATTGTCTCGGACTTAATTTATAAATGCATCGAACAGCTCTTTTCTGCAAAACAAAGATAGTCTGAATGTCGGCTGCATTTCCCCACAACAGAATACCGTACGACATTATACTATCAAAATAGCTAAAGTACACTAAACGGGCTGTCTCTATGTTGGTTAAATTACGAATTTTCCTAACAGCGTATGCTGCGGAGCTTAGCTTTTTTGACAATTTATCTATATGTAGGCCCCACTGAAGCTTAGCATCCAAAGTTAAGCCCAAAAATACTGTGCTATCTTCAGGATTCAACTCTTCGCCCTTTATCAACACGTTAGTTTTCACCTGCCTAACGTGAGGTAGTGTAAACTTAATGCATTTGGTTTTTTTTTCATTAAGGAGTAAATTATTAACACTGAACCAGTGAACTACTTTTGAGATCGCTCTGTTTACATCGTCAGTAACCAGCTGCTGACGTTTAAGTTTAAACAAAAGTGAAGTATCATCCGCAAACAAAACTATATCATGATTATCCTTAATGAGGTAGGGCAAACCGTTAATATAAATAAGAAACAAGAAAGGACCAAGAATCGAGCCCTGTGGGACCCCCATTGTTACTATAGATCCGGGCGATCTTTTTCCATTAACGTCAACGCTCCGAATCCTATTACTCAAGTATGAAGTAAGAAGATCCAGAGCGGTGTTCCGGATCCCGTAATGGCGGAGTTTCCTGATTAACGTTTCATGAAGAACGCAATCGAATGCCTTGGACAAATCACAAAAGATGCCCAAGGCATCGCATTTGTCTTCCCATGCATTATAAATATGTCCTAAAAGTTCAACACCGGCATCAGTAGTTGAACGACCCTTTGTAAAACCGAACTGCTTGTTATGTAATAATTTATGTTTATTAAAAAATCTTTGCAATTGGTCTAAAATTAATTTCTCAAAAATTTTACTAAACGTAGGTAGTACTGAAATAGGTCTATAATTTGTGGGGTCTGATGTACTACCTGATTTAAACAAAGGTATTATTTTACTATATTTCATGAGGTCAGGAGGAACTTGACTTGCAATAATTCTTAAACTACTGGTTCAAATTTAATGTAATTTGGAAATATGTCTATAGATGTAATGTCCTTTTGATCAATGAAAATTTAGGCTTCTAGATCAAGTTACAGGGGGTCGAAAATGGCCCGAATTGCTTCGAGAAAAGGATGGTACGGTCCGCTGTGCCTTTGATTTGCTTGACTTGGCGGGGGCACTCTCGTGCCCCCAGACAAATACGAGCCAAATGGTTAGAAAATTGCAGATAGTTACATATAGAAATCTTTTAAACAAATATCATCACTTTATATCTTTAAGGAGCTAAGTAACAAAAACCAATACATGATACTATATTTGTTTTCTTTAAGTAGCACGGTTATAAATAATACCTACTTAACAAAATAAGTTAATGAAAAAATCCAAGCATTTGATTAAACTTTTATTGAGTAAGTTAGTTTTACGTTCGAGTACCTTTGCCAAACAAAAAAAAATAATTTGTGTTCGTAACGGCGTTCCCTCGCCGGGAGCATTCGCCTGTAATGTAACAATCTAAGAGTCCTCTGTAACGGCTAGAGCTTTGTAAGGAGACAGGCTGCAGTTTTGCAGTTTTCAGCATTTGCGCAGGCCGTCAGTTGTTAGATAGTGTAGAAATATAAATGAAATAAGCAGGATAGGTACATATAACTTTTTTTTTTGGTTACATTACAGGCAAATGCTTCAGGTGAGCGCCTTAAAAGGTTGCACAAAGTTATTTAAAGTAACTGTTTTGTACTATGAAGTAGATTAGTAGATCATAAGAATAAGAATTATTTATTGCGTAACTGTGTTCAATTAGATCTTATAATATAGCATAACAGTTTTAGGATCAACAGTCTACCCTAGTAGGATATGCAATACATAACAAAGAAAACAAATCAAAAGCTCAAAAACTCATGCAAATTATAATAAACATTATTAAGTAACATTTTTTTAAATGTGTTTTTAAACATGTTTCCATTTAGTTGCTTACACAAAAGAGTGCATATTTCGGTGGCAGCATAAACGTGAACGGCTGGGGGCGAAACGATATTCCATATTATAACCCTGTAGTCTACTGTAAACTCGACTACAATAAAAATTACATTGTTTTCTATTCAAATGACATCTTGCTTTGCTTTTGGGACAGCCTTTAGAAGCGCAGACAATTTAAGAGCATTAAATGTTGTTCATTCATCATAAATTAAAATATATAGTTTAATTAACACAACATGTACCTTTCAAAATGAATGCTCTTATACCAAACTCCTGAATAACAGAATTTTGATTTATGTTACATGAAACAATAAATATTATGAGGCTGACTTCGTTCTACGTCAACGCGGCAACGTCAACGTTAACATTGTGACGTTAATCCCAACAAAGTAACTTTATGTGGTGATTGCGTGATATGGTACCTATATTAAAATATTTAATTTAAGGAAACTGATGCGGCAACATTGTAGTATGGAAGTGGAGCTAAAAGTTTAATACTCTGTGGCAGTGTTGTTAAAAAATTCAATTAGCATTTGTCTAAGATGGAAATGAAAGCTCAGATAATGGTTGATGAAGATGGATGGGCGAATGGTGTTGACCTAGAAATTAGGATAATGGTGATTGTCATTTGGGTCAACTCTAATAAAATGAACGTGGGCCTTTTTGGTTGTCGCCTGCAAATGAAACCATCGCGTACTCCTTGTTCGTTAGGCAGCTGCCGTTTGCAGGACGCTGTGTGTTAATTTTCATTAATCATGTGTGTGCTCTCTTTTAGGACCCATTCAGGGCATCGAGAGATATGACTTGCGACGCGATTTACGTCAAGAACACGCGCTCGCGTCACTTGTTGCCGTCCGTCGCTCCGCATGTCGCATCGCGCTGACTCGTAACATGCTCTAAACTTCTTTCATTTGCTTTCTCCGCAGTCGCTCCGCAAGACGCTTGGCGCTTGAGTGTGTAGCCCCTAACCATAGGGTTCCTGGCTAAATGAGGTCATCTCTCGGCTATAAATACACGTCACTTAACACTGAACACTGTCTTTTAAGATACATGTTACTCTAGTTTAAAAGACGGCTCACAATTATTGTTTACGGATTTCTGCAGCACTGTAGGTAGTAACTTCCTACCAATGTAAATTATTTTAGTATAATTTTGTAACCTTTTTTTATAATTTATTATTATTTATTTTTACTATCTCGGGACCCTGGAGTCCCAGACCTTTGGAAGGCGTACGAGGGGCTGAAGCCAACTCGCAGAGGCCCCTTACACAATTTTAAATTTTGAGGAGGCACTAACCGACGATTATCCCTATATGCACTATGCAAGTGCACCCAAAGACAACCTCCGGACTATTGCAGAACGGTTTGGGTGGTTAAAGTGGATTGGGAACTTGAACTATGATAGAACTATGTCCCCTGCCTGACCAATGTTGTTTATACATGGATAAAATGGCAGGGGGTGACTTGCACACTCAATAATGGGCCCTCGGAAACGGTCGCTAGCACATAGTGACGTAGTGATAACGGGGCAATACTTCCTGAGGTGCTTGAGGAGTGGAGAGGTATTCCACGGCTCTCAGGGCAATCCCGGGAGTAAGGTCAACATCCCTACCAGCACCTTGCTGAAATACTTCCATCCTCCGAGCACGTTTGCTTTTGCGACTCTCCACTCAAGCCGGCCAATAAAGGCAAGTCAGGGGAGAAGAACAACACCTCTCCCGGGAGATAAGGTCCGTGGGGTCGCTACTGCCCAACCGAATCCACATCCAGCCCTGCGGGTTAATGCATCTCTCTTGGTCTGGCTTCTCACCCTAGACCTATTTAGGCAAAGTAAACTCTACCGGCACAGACCTAGAGTATATAGGAGCCCACAAGCCCCACCACGACGACAACGTAGAGATATGGCGGTAGGGTTATTATTAATACCTATCCATTTATAATATTCTTAATGTTGCTATTTACAATAAAAAGGTATGGTTATGTTAACCGTTAGATGACGCCATGTATAACAACGCACCGATACGCGCTGCTTCATTCAAATAAATACTTCGTGCTCGCTATTTTTAAAAAGAAAAAATCTGTCCCATCACAATTGACAATAGAACGTCATAGTTTAGAGCAAAAATTAAACTCGTCCAAAAATATCAATTTCTATAAAAAATAATAATCATGTTTTAAAAATTATTCACGACTTTTTTTTTAAATATATTAACACATTATCTCTATTGACAATGGGTGATCATTATTATCAAAAATGGTCTCCAGTTATTCGAGATTTGGTGAGTTAGATTTTTTGTCTTTTTTGTTTGACATCTTTGCCTACGAGACCAACATCGTGTAATTTTTAGGTATTTTATTGTTGATAAAATATCTTTTAAATTATAAGAAATTATGTTCTAATCACGGTTTAAATAGTGTTTAACAGACACTGTTACGTTAAAATCATATAGAATATAGCAATATATTCTTACAGATGTTCTGTCATCTATCCAGTAGCATATTCTATAACCACAACAGAAAGTTGTCCTTCTGCTATAAACTTACTTCGACAAGTTTAAATTGTGTGGATTGTGACAAAGATCTGTGTGTGAGGAAATTACAGGGATAGGTTAATGAGGCGTTTTTACTTTACAAGGAGGAAGAAGGTGGGTTCCGTAGTGAATTGCGTAGTCGTGCGAAACGGTACGGTGACGCTTTGTTAGATTTAAGCCGTTAATTACTTATATTAAGGTTGTTTTGAGTTTGAGAGTGGGAACATGTTTGTTTTATTAGCGTTATTTTCATTTCAAAAGTTGGTAAAATTTTATGCTTGAGATAGACTAAGGGCTGGTTTTTTGATCCCTAGTTAACTCAACCAATGGTTAAACATACATAGTAACTCATGGTTGAATTTTGGCTAAATGTGATTGCCAAAATGTCATTAAATACTATTTTTTTATATTTATGAGTTAACATGAATACATTTCATGTTAATTCATCATGTTTAGCCTTGCAAAGTTAGACAAAATTCAACCATTATTTACTATATTTAACCATTGGTTGAGTTAACTACGGATCCAAAAAAATCGGCCCTAGGGCATGTTTTCTCAGAGATAGTATTTTAAATAATTAAATTACGGGCTTGGTTCCTTTTGGGCTAAACATTTTTGTCGACAACTATACAGCCTTACGTAGTCCACGACTAGATGTAGGTCAATTCCAAAATACGCACAGCATTCTGTTTTTCGAATCTGGTTGGAACTTTCTGCATCCATGCAGTGCACAATAATATTAGATTATCGACCCAAAAAATTCCTACTCACTAATTAACTTAATAATATAACTGATGATATATTTTCTCAATAAAACATCTGCCTAGCCTTTTCCCAACTATTTTGGGGTCGGCTTCCAGTCTAACCGGATGTAGCTGAATACCAGTATTTCACATGGAGCGACTGCCTATCTGACCTCCATAACCCAGTTACTGGGTAATACGTATATATTTTCTTAATACCGTGGTAAAAATATTATAGCTACTTTTATAATATATTATCTTACGGAAAGAGTATTTTTTATGAAGATAAGCAACAAAGTAAATGCGCGGTGTCTGTGGTTCATGGCTGTTTCTGCAGCTATTTCTTATGTTATCTTTATGAAGAATGAGCGTTTATGCTTACTTGAGGGTTGTACTCAATTATTTAGTAGGACATGATAGTTTTATATGACTTCACAATAGCTTTGTGGTGAATATTCTCTAATGTCATAGGACAAAATACGGATGGAATGCTTTTTTGTTGGCATATTTTGAGCATGAATTTTTATAAAATCAAAAGTCATTTATTCAAACTAGGCTGAGAATCAGCACTTTTCGAACGTCAAAATTACATAAGACAGTCCTCCGAAACGCCCGCCCTTCACCACTTCCTAGTGCTTTAGCTGGGGAGAAGAAGTGGCGCAACAAACTCCCCAGCAGCACAGCTGTCTGTTCAGTTAAATAAAAAAAAAATATATATATATATTCTATACAACACTGTGCAAATTACATGCAAGTACATTACACAACACAAACATTAAATTAAATTAAATTATTTGCTATAAGTCAGCTAGCACACGCCAATATACCTAAAAAAAAAAGAAAAAAAATCGAAAAATCGAATACTATACTCAAGCAGAAACGAAAATACAAAACTAAAAACGTAAGCAGAACTTTATATCTATATTAAAAGCCTCCAGTAATAAAGGGCGTGCCCACTTACATATAGCCGTACATGTAGTCGTAGCTCGAAGTCACAAATGATAAACTAGGACCATCAAAGTAAAATAAACAAGGAGTTACTAATATCAAAACAAAACCATGGTCAGCAAGACGACCAGTCACCACAAGCAGCACCCGTTCACGAGCATAACGCAAAGATCAGCCATTACCCTCCTCGCCATATTTGAGGGAAGGAGGCAACCCGACCCCCGACGCTACCGCAAGCAGTGACATCTAAGGGAGCATGACGAACTTGCTGCCGGTTGCTCAGACAAGAATAATTATGATCAATTATCGAGGTCACTAGCTAACCACATATTGCAATACCACTCATAAAAAAACATTGTAATGAGTAGATTATGTCAATGATAAATAAAAATTAAATTAAAATAAATTGACCTTTACAGTCAAAGAAAATAAATAATTATATGAACTCATATAACCTGTCAGTAGGTAAGCTAATTCTGGAGAAAGAACATAAACATTGTCTTAAGTTAAACACAGCGACCAACTATTCTTATCGTTTAAGTAATCGTTGATAGAATAGTATGCCTTTGAACAAAGGTTAGATTTTACTTTGGCTTTAAACGCATTGTAGGGCAAATCTAGCAAAGAAGAGGGTAGCTTGTTATAAAAGGATATACCAAGCCCAACAAATGAGATATGAACCTTATGAAGCCGGTGAAATGGAGCACGTAATTTGTCCTTATTTCTGGTGTTAAGATTGTGATTATCACTGTTTTTAGTGTATAAATGTATATTTTGTCTAATATATAAGATGTTGGCGAATATGAATTGTGATGCCACCGTGAGAATACCAATATGTTTAAAAAATCTCTCAGAGAAATTCTGGCACTGAGCTGGTAAATTGCTCGAACAGCTCGTTTCTGAAGAACAAATATATTTTGAATATCAGCGGCTTTGCCCCAGAGCAGAATACCGTATGACATAACGCTATGAAAATATTACTTACATTATTATACTTACATTATGTTTAAAAAGTTCTTGAAGTTTTGTATAAGGCAGTTGTTCAGCACACACGCGTTGGCCCCGCCATACACCCGTGCTCGGCACGCGCATATTTCAAAGCGAGTTTAGACGCGGGTGCTATAAACGCGTTCCATGGCGCGCCACGGGTTTTTAAATACATTTTTTTAAGCATTGGACTAGTTGTTTTTATTTAGTTTTTAGATTCTGTATAATTTCAATTATACAGACGTATTTTTTATTTAGGTATAGCTGCAGTAGTTTACTAGATAATAAGCTTTAAATTGGAGCTGACACGGGCTATTACAGGCCACTACAGCGGCCTCGCCCGGACGTTCACGTGGCTTTGTAGCATTCTATAAAATTCAGAGCTGTGTGACATTGCAGAGTTTTGCCCAAAGTCTGCAAACTGACTCTTGGTATATTTTGTTTGCAGACTGCCGTCTAGACAGAAATTTACATGCGTTGCTGGTAAGCGCCACTGCCGTCATTGGAAGCGTGGCCAGCAACACGTACAAAGATCACCTCCAGTGGCAGGCGGCTATGTTTGGCAATCGTGTACGTAAAATTATTCAAACAATTGAAAATGACATAACGTTTTTGACCTCTCGAATATTTGTGAGTGAAACTCTGCTATGTCACTTAAGTCTACAATTTATTTCAGGACCCTGTAGAACTACTCTTTTATAGTAAAACCTGCATTTTATGTAATAGTGCTTGATTATTTTTGTTAACCTGTCTATTGTTCTGCAGAAGTCTTAAGTTCTTTTTAATAATAATATTATTTTTCTCACATTTCAGTTCTGTGTTTCACGCTCGTCATGTGTCAATGGTTGCCGAGAAGGAGACAGCCGCCCTGCCCTGGATTGTATCAGGAACTGGCTGCGGACACATGAAGAGGCACAGGTATGGGCGCAGTTCCATTTTTGTTCACGGATAAGCTACGCACGTGTACTTAGTTGTGCTTTGTATTATAAATATACTAACTTTTGCCCGCGGCTTTGCCTGCTTGGTGGTCGGAAATTATCCCTAGAGACTGTCTAAAGTCATCGTCTAGCAGTACCACCATATATTCCATGATATTTTGGTTGATCTTGATATCTTTGATAGTTCGATTTAATGCTTCGATCACACTTTTGTAGGACATTGTACATTCATTCCAAATCAACAGTTTACATGGCTGCAATATTCGTCACCGCTCGCTGTTTTTACTAATGTTACAAACTGGCAATTCCTCATGAGCTAAGTTTATATGTGCCGTTCGGCCACCATTTAGCAGCTTGGCGGCTATTCTAGAGGAGGCTACTGCAACAGCAACTCCCTAATCTTTCCGGATTTGAGTTAACATCAGATTTAAAAGAAAAAATTATCACTTTTTTTTTGGATGACTTGGCATGTGCCAAGTCATCAAAAAAAAAAAAAAAACAAACGACCGCTTACGATTTTTTGCACAATATGATAAAAAAAACAGGTTTTTATTATTCTAAATGTCAAACTGAAAACAAATAATTTATTTTATTAATATCAACATCAATTTTAAATAGGTACTTTATTGCTGCCTTTGACCACGCAAATGTACGTATGTGTACAAACGTGTCGGGCAAGTTATTTTGTGACTTTACTTTTGAGCGCGTGGCCCGTTTTTAATGAAACCAAAGACTAAATGTTACCTCAAGATAAACGGACTATTACAATATTTTCTATCCCTGTAATCTCAGAAAAAACCTACACAAAAAATTCAATATAACCTACATGTGAAAAATCATCACCAATTTTTTAATTAAGGCGTGATTTTACAGAAACGCTGAAACATGTAACTCTTTATTTCTTAACAAAAGCTTTTGAATTTCCATATCCCTAACTTCAGAAATCATGGGTCTCCCATAAAACCTACAACCTACAACCTGCCAATATACACTACTCTAATACAAAATTGGAACCAGTACCATCAACTTTATTCTTAGGAATTGTAATTGATGACAAATTAAATTGGAAAGAGCACGTGAAAAGAGTCTGTACACGACTGGACAAATTTGTGTTTGCTCTTAGAAAACTGAGACGCATAGCCAATACAGAAACAGCTCTTAATGCATATCACGGATATGTCTCATCAGTGCTACGTTACGGACTGGTGATATGGGGTAACTCAATAGACGTAAACAGAGCCTTCCTTGCACAAAAAAAATGTGTAAGAGCAGTTTATGGAGCTGATTAATTAGAGCATTGCAAACCTTTATTTAAATCGCTAAAAGTTCTTCCACTTCCTTGTCTATACATTTATGAAGTTTGTTTATTCGTAAAGAAATATTCTCACTTGTTCCCATTATATGAGCACGTTTCCAAAAGAGTACAGAACCGAAATCCAAACGAATTACTGGTACCTAGACAGAGACTACATTTATACAGCAGAAATTCTTATTGCATGGCAACCAAAATTTTTAATAATCTACCTGGATACATCAGAGTGTTGCCTACTAATAAATTCAAGAAAATAATTTTCGATTGGCTTTTGGGCAACTGTTTCTATTCAGTTAATGAATTTTTAAATCGAAAATATTGACATTGCATAAGGAAATTGACATTGTATTAGTAGTAGATATTGACATTGTATTAGTAGTAGATATTGACATTTTTAGTAGTAAGAAATATTGACATTTTATGAATATCTTTTGACATTATTATAATATTCTTCGATGACTTTTTATTGCATATTGACATTATATAAAATAGTTGACATTGAAAACATCTAATTTTTAATTATGTATGCATAAAAATAACGTAGTCCATAAAGTTACAAATATTTATTTAAAAACTGTCACAATTAATTTAAATTTTTTGATCTTATTAATGTTAACATTGCATGAACTATAATTATGTGAATTTGTAAATTAGATACCTACTCACTTAATATTTCTACACCGGCGAAGGTAGTATATGTGATTCCTTCTAATATTAACATCTTCGTGTACCATGTACTCAGAAATAAACGATTCTATTCTATTCTATTCTATTCTAACCTTTCATCCCCTGTAGGATTATTTTTTAAGAAAAAATGCAGCCTTTGTTGGTCCCCGGGATGCCATCCTTGCGAAATTTTATCGAAATTCGTGTGGAGTCTTAGTTTAGGTTCGGTTTTAGATATGCGTACAATAAAACTCCAGTACTGGTGCGTTGTGTTGGGCAAATCAACATTTTTTTTCAATCAATTGATCAATCATGGCTAATTAAATCATAACTAATTTAATTATGATTGAAGATTTTATTCCTAATCTAATCTATTTTCCTAATGTATTTTTGTTTAGCATTTAGTCAGTCAGCAGTAGTAATCGTTAGTTTTAATCATAATTTTATGACTGATGCTTCTGATAAACTTATGTATAGTAATGTAACGCATACGGGTAGTGCGCTGTGATGATATGACATGACAGCTTGTCATAATATCTTCAAGTTAAGTTAAGTTTCAAGATTAGTTGCCCTAGAATTGATAAAGATCGGTGCTCCATGTTATCGGTAGCATACGTATAGTACGGAATTGATAAAGATTGGTGCTCCATTTTATCGGTAGCATACGAAGAGTACGGAATTGATAAAGATCGGTGCTCCATTTTATCGGTAGCATACGTATAGTACGGAATTGATACAGATTGGTGCTCCATTTTATCGGTAGCATACGAAGAGTACGGAAGTGACAAAGTTCGGTGCTCCATTTTATCGGTAGCATACGTATAGTACAGAATTGATAAAGATTGGTGCTCCATTTTATCGGTAGCATACGAAGAATACGGAATTGACAAAGTTCGGTGCTCCATTTTATCGGTAGCATATGTATAGTACGGAATTGATAAATATTGGTGCTCCATTTTATCAGTAGCATACGTATAGTACGGAATTGATACAGATTGGTGCTCCATTTTATCGGTAGCATACGTATAGTACGGAATTGATAAAGATTTGTGCTCCATTTTATCGGTAGCATACGTATAGTACGGAATTAATAAAGATTAGAGCTCCATTTTATCGGTAGCATACGTATAGTACGGAATTGATAAAGATTGGTGCTCCATTTTATTGGTAGCATACGTATAGTACGGAATTGATTTGGTGCTCCATTTTATCGGTAGCATACGTATAGTACGGAATCGATAAATATTGGTGCTCCATTTTATCGGTAGCATACGTATAGTACGGAATTGATCAAGATTGGTGCTTCAATTCTATCGGTAGCATACGTATAGTACGGAATTGATAAAGATTGGTGCTCCATTTTATCGGTAGCATACGTGTAGTACGGAATTGATAAAGATTAGTGCTCCATTTTATCGGTAGCATACGTATAGTACGGAATTGATAAAGATCGGTGCTCCATTTTATCGGTGGCATACGTATACGGAATAAACCCAAAGTATTGCCAAATGTGGCTTTATAACCTGATGTTACGTAAACCTCTGCTCAATCATTTTGGGATTATGAGCCCGACTTTAATATTATGTAGAATGAATAATAACGATTGGGTACTCCATTAACATTTTTTTTTAAACAGATGGTTTAGTCTGTATAACTATTATAACGAACAGATAGGCGTTTTAGGTGTAACTGATGAGTGATGGCATTTAACGGTGCAAATAATGTGAGTGGTTTCAATTTTAATTCAATATTTTACTCATTAATGCAGTAAACGAAAAAAACATGGAAGAGCAACTTCAAACAAAATCTCTTTGATAAACGGCCCCAGGACGTTTGGTTTCTTTGAACAGCTAGTTTCTTCTCTAATACCACTACGAAGTAGAAATTGGATCTGTTGTCAACCCTCGTCGCTAAGTGCCATTTTGTTGGCAGAGTCCAAGCGTCCTCGGTATCAGTGCGCGCGCTCATGCTATCTTTTTTTCACTTCTATCATTTTCTAAAAGTTAAATACTATACTGATATCTGTGAAATAGACTGCAGTATTATCTCGAGAAATGAAAGTGACTGTGTGCCTGTGCCTGGAACATCAAATTCAAGTACTAATGAAACAAGCTCTGGAACTGTGGAAAGTGATTCGCAAATTTCGCAACCTGAAGGTATTTTATTTAATGGCACATTTTTTAAACATGTTCCAGAAAAATCATCAGCTACTAAAACGGATGGAATTTGTATGAAGTGCTTACCGCAAAAGACTATTGAAATTAAAGGTCACCGTAACAGTAGCTCAAACGTTGTGAGTCACTTGAGGCGCATACACGGATCTACAGCAATCGAAGAATGTCGTAAGCTGAAGTTCCTAAAAAATGTAAGAAAAGGAAAATAGGAAACTCATAAAATATTATTGAAGCAACACAGAAACGAAACGGTCCCATTTCCCGAGAAGAATTTCAATGTGATTTGGTCAATTATTTAATTTAATCCACGATACCTTTACGAGCTATAGAAAATCCATATTTTATTCATATGATTTATAATTTTAATAGAAACGATAACGAAGAGAATAGCGCACCAGTACTTTGAACAGAAATTTGAATAACAAAAAAATTGCAACAGCGAAGTTCTATGTACGACTGCAGATATCTGGTCCGAAAAGAAAAGAAGCTTTCTCGGAATAACTATTCATTGGATTAATGAAAAGTTAGAAAGGAAATCGGCTGCTTTAGCTTGTCAACGATTCAAAGGCGCACATACTTTTGATCGCATTAAAGACATGTTGTTGGACATTTACTGTTATGTTGAATTGGACACGTCAGAAGATGAAGCCACAGTAACAGATAATGACTCAAAATTTAATAATCATTTGAAATGTTCGAACCAAAGTCAATAAATAATGTTTACAAGTAATGGTGATGAAACTGTAACAGTAGCTGACTGCACTGACACCAGTGAGAGCGAAGACGAAGTTCAGCCTAATCTAAATAGCACGGAAGAAAGGATTTTTCACACGTTGAATTTGACACGTGCTGATGTGGAACGTATATTGCGAGATAAGACCACGATATTAGGAAAAATGCACAACCATGTGATCAAAAAGTGTAATGAGTAGTAGAATTTTGCTGGGCGACGACGAATTCATAAAAAAATATACTCGGACATACATTATCTCGACTAGGAGCAATGCGATCGAATAGTTTTTATGACTCACTGAAACGAATTTCAAATAAAAAAAGCAAAAGTTTGCAATTGAGCCGAGCTCTTGGAATCGAGAATCCAATCAACTATTTAGAGGAATATACAGAATGTGCGGCTCCAATACCGGCTGCACTAGATATATTGCAAGCCGATGACACATTTTATGGCGTGGTCTGACAACTGGCTTTACGTAAGTTGCAAAAACTGTCCCGGCAAGAGTTCAAATGTTGCAGCTCTCTCTTAAATAAATAATAGGTTGGAGAAAAAGTTTCTTCGCATTTTTTAAGAAAATTCAAAACATTTTTTAATATAGTTTATTTACATTTAACTAAAGTATGTAGGTACCATTTTGTTCGATAACTTTTTGCCATCTTGTAGGTAGGGACATGATCCCAATGCTATAGAAATTTTGGGACTTCTGGTCAAAATACCGCGACAAGTGGTTTTCGCAGTCCTCTCGTGATGTTAACCTGACACTGCCTAAAGAATTCTGAAGAGACCGAAACTGGTGGAAATCTGAAGGTGCAAGGTCAGGACTATACGGCGGATGCATTAACACCTCCCAGCCAAACTCTCTTAATTTTTACTGAGTGGCTAAAGATGTGTGAGGTCTAGCGTTATCATGCTGAAAAACCACACCCCTTCTGTTGATTAATTCCGGCCGCTTTCTCTCAACTTCTTGCTTTAATCTCATCAGTTGTTCGCAGTAGAGTTCAGAATCGATGGTCCTGCCTGGTGGTAACCGCTCATAATGAATAATGCCCTTCCAATCCCACCACACACACAGCATCACCTTGTTGCGAGTTAACCCGGTTTTCGCCACAATCTGTGAAGCCTGACCGGCCTTTGACCACGACCTTTTTCGCACGTTCTTGTCATACGTGATCCACTTTTCATCACCAGTTATCAGCTTCTTCAAAAATGGTTCGGTTTCATTACGTCGTAATAAAGAATCACAAATCAGTACACGGTTCATTAGGTTTCTTTCAGTGAGCTCGTGAGGTACCAAAATGTCGAGCTTTTTTGTGTACCCAGTTTTTTTCAAATGCGCTAAAACTATTTTGTGGTCAATTTTCAGTTCTTCAGCTACGTCGTAACTACTGATATGCCGATCTTGCTCCACTTTTTCAAAAATGGCATCCATTTTATCCGTAATAGGGCGACCAGAGCGACGTGCATCTTTGACATCAAAATTTCCAGATTGAAAACGCTTAAACCAAGTTTGTGCTACTCTCACAGACACTACACTAGGTCCATAAACATCGCAAATTTTTTTCGCGGCTTGCGTTGCATATTTACCTTTTTTGTAGTAAAATTTTAAAATGTATCGAATTTCTTCATTAGATTCACTCATCTTGACGGTACGAAAAACAAATGAAAATCACACATTTTGCTAATTTGAATTTGGAATTATGTTCTTTAAAATTTAAACTTTCAATGATACCAAAACCAGCCAGATACAAATAGTATAGCCAAAGAGATTTTATTACAAGTTCATACATACTATAATACGAAAATATTTTTTCCCCAACTTAATACATCGAAAGTATACAAGACAGATTTTGACATGATGAACGAAAAGGCTGAAATTCCAATATTAAGGCTTGGCATTACGCCGTTGACCTCGCTCAAATGGGCGTTACCGCCGAGAATGCCCCGCGCACCCCCTCATTATAATTACGCGCGAAGCGATCACTAATATTCTATTTTGCACCGCTGACTGCCACAGAGCCATGACGCGCGACGCACGCATAGGTAGCCTGTTGCATATTTCAGAGCAGTGGTGCAGAACATTTTTAGGTAAAAACTTGTATGTTGTAGAAAAACAAATACAACACTTGTGTAAATTATTATATTTTTAGAAAATATATATTTTTAATGACTAAGAACTCATTGTAATATTACTAAAACAGAAAATGGGTGGCAGAATATAGACAGTTATTATTATTAGCTTTCCCCGCGACTTCGCTCATAAATAAAAGTGAATAAGTTTGTACCTAAAAGTACTACTAGTAGTTGTTTTAAGTACCTACTTCAAATATTAAAAAAAAAACGCAAAATAAATCAAGTGGAAAATCTGAGCAATACTTTGTGTATTGCTCAGATTTTCCACTTGATTTATTTTGCGTTTTTTTTTTGCCGGCCATATGCTTGCACGAAGCTCAAATGCCATATTAGGTTCACGGGGTACATGAACCACAATGCGTCCCATATGGTTTGTGGGCCCCATACGACCCGTGACCTCAGTTCAATTTATTATAAGTCACAAGCGGTCGTGGGCCCGGAACTTATTAGTTCAATAAGGCCGGCCACATACACAGACTGAATTCCGTTTCGGAATTCCGTTCCGAAATATCGATTCGGAATTTTCGAAGGCAGTAAATCCATACAAAATCAAGGATGTATCACACACGTACAGTAGTTCTTCGTTTATTTTGTATGGCTTTGCTGCTTTCGAAATTCCGAAATGATATTTCGAAACGGAATTACGACTATATGTGGCAGGCCTAATCAATTATTCATTCTTTTTCTAATTGAGTTTTGGCAATACTTTCATTTTCTAGCCCATGTTTGACTGATTTGACGTGATCTATTAGGTTTTTATAAAATAAATTCTTCACCATATTAGCACAACTGATGTCATTGCGTTTTTTAATTACGTTACCGAAATTTGAAGCCGTCAGTTAATTTCTTCTTAGTTCGAGCCATTCACTTGACTCACTTTGAAGTATTGTACCTGTTTCAATGCTTATTCTTTCATCTTCATTCTTCTCTAAATTTTTCAAAAATATTGTTTTCGATTCCTCTAGCATTTCCTTTGACATATCGGGTTTCGCGCAATCCTGTCCATAATTGATGGAAGAGGCGTTTTGATTTTCCAATGTTCTTCTTTTCTTCTTTGTATATTTTTTAGGTCTTATCTGTCGCTTTATTCTGTTCATTTCAAATTTATGTATTTGTCCTTTTGGACTTCTACCTACAATACATTTATGCAAGATGCTCAAAGGTTTTCTTGTGTTAAATGATAGAGCCGCAGTATTACATCTCATCTGATATTGATATTTTTGAGCAAAGTTTATCCTTTTGCCACCTATGAATTTAGCAACAACGCTATGATATCTCTCTACGGAGTTGCTGTCGACATCGTGCAAAAAATGCGTGAGTGTGCCGCTAGCTGTGATAATATTAATTTTATTTTTTGGCACAGAGTGTTTGTATGAAAGTCTTTGTCAATAGCTTCTATTTCGCCTAGTTTGCCACAAAAGTATCCTTTGCACGTGGTATGTTGGCTAAAAGCATGTTCTGCAGCAAGCATTATATCAGCATGGAGTTGCATTGCATTATCAGTATGCTTGTATTTTGCAATTGCAGTTACTACTACTTTTCGCATGGTTAATATTCTTTTCTTTGTTAGGAGTTTTATGAACCGTATTAGAAATTTCGTGTCTGTTGTAAAACTCTGCAGTTTGTTGCAAAAAATCCTCAGCAAGTGGATTCGGCATTCAATTTTTTCTATTGTTAAATTTTCGTACGGCCTTTCTTGCAAAAGCTTTGAATATGTGTTGGCGTCACCATCTGATATAATTCTGCCATATATCAAATTGTGCATTTCTATGCTTTTCTTAAATCCCTCGACAATAATCGTTGACTCCATGCCGGTAGATGGTCCTGTAAATGAAGACAAAAAGTATAATAATGTAGCTTTTAGTATACAAAACCTATATTACGGCTTTAGTTCTCTAATGGGTTACCTCTACCATTTTTATATAATAGATATTTAGTTTGATTTCAAAATAATAAGGCGAACCATTTACGTTTAGTTAATTTATAAAACAAACAAACAGCAATACGTTTCCACTTATAATATTACTAGGATTTTTATGTAAAACACATAAAATATTTACCTGTATAGTTTTTATAACAAATATGATTTGTTTGTCGAGATTCCTTTATTTTCTGCTCTAGCGCAAATGTAGCAGAACTTATTTTTGACAGCCATGAACAATATTTTATTGCTACGTTTACCATGTATGGCTGCTGCTCCTGACAGTGAGGAGTAGTTTTTCTTGTATGATCTTTTTCCCCAACATCCGTCAGCAATGACATCAATTATCGGTATTCCCTTTGCATTTACTTTACCCTCTTCAACGGCAGCACATCTTTCCTCTTCAGCAGCTTCGTTCAAAGATCTTAACGCTTCAGGTTCCCACGTTTTGTTTACTATATCCATATGAAAGGTGAATCATTTTTGTGAGATCTCAGGAAGTCCTAGAGTTGACGTAATTTCCAGAAGTTGCGTATGTCCACATCCTGCTGCTATTGCCCCAGCTACGGCACATGTGTTTAAATTCATTTCTTCTGGGGTGTTGTCTCCCTCTATTATAAAACTCATGTTACATAAAAGACATTTCAGTTTTAATTTATTCATTAAACCTGTCAAACGTTCAGATACGATTTCTATTGACTTTAAACCGCAGTCCAATGGTCCGTGGCTTGATATTTCTTGGAGTGATTTAAAAAAATGACTGATGTTTACAATACGTCTACCAATCGATAATTCTTCAGTTCCCCTAAAACAAAGTAAAATATAAAATTCAGTTGAAATACTGATGGCTTTAAAAAATATTGTAGCTTATATTGTATACGTTCATCCACGTTTACTTATAAAAGGGTTACGTTAATCCAATTTTAAAATATGTCATTTGATTTGCTTATAACTTTAGGGTCCTATGAAACTCGCCAACCTCGTTACTTTTCGACCTGCACGGCACCTACGGATGTAACCTGCAGATTGCGACTCTCGGACTACAAAGTCCGAGAGTCGCAATCTGCAGGTTACATCCATGGGGTCCAAAGAGGATGGACAAAAAAAGTCCACATACTGTCGGAATTCCGTTTCGAAACATCGATTCGGAATTTTCGAATGCAGCAAATCCATGCAAGATCAAGGATCTATCACACACGTACAAGTAGTCCTCCGTTCGAAATTTTCTCCGATTCAAAATTACGCATGGTAGTCTGTGCGTGACTTTGTATGGGTTTGCCGCTTTCGAAATTCCGAAACGATATTTCGAAACGGAATTCCGGGACGGAATTCCGACTGTATGTGGCTGGCCTAATTATTACCCTGTATTAGCAATCTGATTGCGATGAGTAATAATACAGGGTCAAATTAAATTAGCTAGTGAAACTCCACAGACGTGATGGGTATCGATATCTAAACATGATGAACTAGTTAGCTGCGACACATATACAGGTTCAAATTAAATTAGCTAGCGAAACTCCGCAGACGTGATGGGTATCGATATCTAAATATGATAAACTAGTTAGCTGCGACTCATATACAGGGTAAAATTAAATTAGCTAGCGAAACTCCGCAGACGTGATGGGTATAGATATCTAAACACGATAAACTAGTTAGCTGCGATACATATTAGATTCACTGCATGCGAATCTATAGCTCGTTGTGTCGTTACTGTGCCGACGTGTCGTAATGCCGCCCGGTCGTTTGGAATCTATACCTTGTTGCCATTAAACACGTACGAATTTACGTTGGCAAATTCGAAACGAAAACAGTTTCTCGTTCTGGCGACGAAAGGTACCTAGGTAAGTATAAGCAGCTGATAGGTAGGTACCTGCTTAGGTACGCATATTACTTATACGTACCTACCTATATCTTTTTATCAAAACGCTTGATTGATGGTTACTAGTAAAATGTTAGATAGGTACTCAAATTACTTACCGTTTCATTCTTTTTATTCTCCTCTTGTATTTTATTTTCAAATTACGCTTAGTGCGTCTTTTTTTGTCACCCATATTGATTTTATAAATAAACTTATATTAACACAAATATTTCCTATGTAGTATTACTAACTATATACTAAAAACTATTCTAATATTTACACACACAAAAACTATTTAAATCAACAAAATAAGTAGGTAGGTATTTGTTTACAATACTTTCTAATGGTATTGTCACCAACGAAAAAATGCGGGAAAAAGTGGTACAAGTCCGTTCAGCACTGCGTCTCGTCCCGCACTAAATTAATAGGCGACAGAGGGGTTGCTCACGCGATTGAGTGTCGATTTATGTAAAAAATAATAACTATAAGTAATTAGAAAAGTTATTTAAAAAAATAAGCTGAGGATTCCCTAGGTATTGTATTGTGTAATATCATGATGACTATAAAAAAACCTAGCGATTAATAGTTTCGAAGAAAAAAGGTTTTATATTTCTAAAACAGGGGTTACTTTTCATGTATGTTAATGATATTTAAAATTATTTTTTATTTTTTTCGAAGTGAAGGGGACATGTGTTTTATTGTGTAGTTTAACATATATTTTTTTAAAGATCATTATGGTACAGGTTATGGAGAAAAAAGGTTTTAAACTTCTTCAGTTCCAGCCTAATTTACATATAGCACCGCCTTAAACTTTGAGCCATCCATGATTCAAAAACAAATGGTTTTCATGTATAAATCCTACCAAACAAAGAAAGTGTAAACAGTTGTTAAAAGCTGCCCTTTGCTTAGAAATGAATGAAAATACTAACGAAATACAAGCCGAACTTCAAAATAAATCAGACACTCAACAAAATACTTTCTTCGATTTCAATTCTGATTCCGGTAGTGAAAATGATCCAATTACTCCGAGAAGAAAAGCTGATGTTCTAATGACAATTTTTTTTACTGAGGAAAGTCGAGATGTGAATCTTTTACATCGCTACTCACTAATAAAAAAAAAAAAACAAATATTTTTAAGGTAAGAAATACAATTATACAGGGTTATTGGTAAAACTCCAACAACCTCTTAAGGGGTCATTGTACTCATTATTATGATCAACTTTTACTATGGGACCAAACCTGAAATCGCGAAAAAAAAAAATCAGCTGTTCAGTACATTTATGTTCGCATAATTCGTGAAAATGTACTGAACAGCTGATTTTTTTTTTGCGATTTCAGATTTGGTCCCATAGTAAAAGTTGTTCATAATGATGAGCACAATGACCCCTTAAGAGGTTGCTGGTGTTTTACCAATAACCCTGTATATATACACTTATCTTCTGGATCAGTCGACATAATGTTTTCTTTTAATCAATGATTAATCTTCCTGAATCTCATAAATTATCTGATAACTTGTGTTTGAGTACCGAGTTGTTATGAAGAACAATTTAAATTATTTAAAAAATGATTAAACTATATTACAACTTTTATTTTTAATTCGTGTTGGTTACTATTCAAATAAAAACTGATTTTATCATGTAAACCTCGTAATTTTATTTTGCCAGTCCTAGAAAATACACCTATTAGAAGGTTTTACGATTAGAAATTATTATACGATACGAGACGACAGATGTGGCGTCGAGTGTCTTATTTTGAGGGTAGTCGAAAATTACAATCATAAATCATGATTACTTGACTAAGATTAAAACATATCAATCACTATCACCAACAACTGATTAAACTAATCAATCGTTAGTCACCAATCATGATTGTTGTTTGTGATCATTATTCAAAAATTATTAGTCAGACTAATTTTTGCCCAACACAGGCATGTTATCGCTACAGATGCTCGAGCGCGGCGCATCGTCCCGCACTAGCTCCCGTTGCCGCGCAACCCCCACCATAGCACGCATAACTTATTTATTAAACGTCACAATCCATTCAGTGGTTTAGGCTTAAAATGGTAACCACCAGACAGACAGACAGACAGTTATATACCTTCGAATTTATAATATTAATATAGTGTGGATGTAGATAAATGCATGTGGGATCATAACGTGTGACATCCACTAAGCTGCGTAACCTCTCCGTGCACAGTCTATAATATGTAGCAGTCGAATTGCGCCTTTAATCAAGCATTAAACTAACTCTGTTTAGCAGTTCATAGCATAACTAAGGCCTATTTCAAATGACACTGCATATTTGGTAGCTATCTTCTGTAATTTTACTGATTGTGGACTAAATAAATAAATCAATCAATCTGCTTAGCCATTTCCCAACTATGTTGGGGTTGGCTTCCTGTCTAACGCGATACAGCTGTATACCAGTATCTTACATGGAGCGACTGCCCGTCTGACCTCCATAACCCAGTTACTGAGTATTGCGAAACCCCTTAGCAAGACTAGTTGTCAGACCTTTGGGGATCTGACTACCCGTAATAGCTATCAAAGATCTACGCATGCCAGCCGAGACCAACGGCTTAACGTGCTTTCCGAGGCATGGTTTATGGACTAACTATCTTTATTTGTCTGTCTCCGTCTACTAAGCAAGTACGTCTGCTGAGCATGGGGTCCACGAGGTGTTGGAATTTTTCGTTGGGAATATAAATATCTCAGTAGTATCCCTTTTCGATGTGTCCAGTTGATGGCGTTAGGCTCGCCCTATTGCATGGAACTTAAACATCAAATTTCGTTTGAGGACCGAGGGCCAGCAGTAATGTTTATTTTGTACATATTTCAGGTAATGCTAGCCAGTATCCTGGTGGTGTTAGGTCTGTGGTGGTTGGTGCGGGCTGTTCTCTCTCTACTTATAACCCTGGTCTGTCCGTTGTTGGTCGTCATTCTAGCAGTGGTGAGTATATCCTTGAGTTACCATTACTATAACTAAAACTATTCTCGTATTTTTGTCATAACATGCTAAGCCGCTCGCGTTGGCTATTACTAAAACTAGCCAAAGAACATATCTATGAATAAAGTAGTGTTTCTTGAGCTAAGGGTCTACGAAACGATCAATTTTTACGTGATTGATGCACACTGATGCGCAAATTGATCGTCTACCAAGAGCAATTGTAGCGATTGACAATATTACTACAATTGATGGCAATTGATCAATTGCGATTGATCGTTTCGGGGACCCCTTATACATGCTAGTGGACAGAGTGGCGGTGTGTTTTTACAATTTATGGATTAAGGACTAAGGAAGATTTTATGACTTAGTGTAGGTTTATAGGGTGACTAGTAATTAGTGACCGATACTTAAACACATGATTGTACTCATGATAACAAAGAACTTTTACTGTGGGACCAAACCTGAATTCGCGAAAAAAGAATCTGCTAGCTGTCCCATACATTCATCGCATAACTCGTCAAAATGTAGGGAGCAGCTGATTTTTTTTTTCGCGATTTCAGGTTGGGTCCCATAGTAAAAGTTGTTTGTTATCATGAGTACAATCATGTGTTTAAGTATCGGTCACTAATTACCAGTCACCCTATAAACCTACACTAAGTCATAAAATCTTCCTTAGTCCTTAATCCATAAATTGTAAAAACACACCGCCACTCTGTCCACTAGCATGTATAAGGGGTCCCCGAAACGATCAATCGCAATTGATCAATTGCCATCAATTGTAGTAATATTGTCAATCGCTACAATTGCTCTTGGTAGACGATCAATTTCTAACCTAACTTCCTTTTTTTCCATAAATGTTCTTTTTTTGCACAGGTATGCGTGCCCCAACTACGAGCGCCACTTTTAGGTCAAAATTACCCACTTCTAGCAAACCTATTAAGAAAGATACTGTTGAAATTGGCAGATAACATTAAATGCTCCTAATACTGAAATTATGTTAAAGTGAAAAGTTTGAAGTCAAATATATATAGCAATAGTTTTTTTTTTCATTCACGCTTTTATTTGTGGGTTACCTTATTCGTGCCTTTACTGAGTGCTAGCTTTGAGGAGCTCGTGGCTAAGTAATAACAGCCGCACGGGTCGATCCATCAGGTTAAGCTACGCTTGCCAGGGTTGGTCCGTAGATGGGTGAATATCTTTACATACCGAGACTCCTCCGTGCCACGAGAAGCACGTTAAGCTATTGGTCGCGGCTGCCATTATTGGATCTTTGACAGACGTTACAGGTCGTCAGAAGCTCAAAAGTCTAACAACCAGTCTTACCAAGGAGTATAGTATTACCTAGTAACCGGGTTGTGGTGGTCAGATAGGCAGTCGCTCCATGTAAAATACTGGTATTCAGCTGCATCCGGTTAGACTGGAAGCCGACCCCAACATAGTTGGGAAAAGGCTAGGCAGATTGATTGACTGACTACTAGCTTTTGCCCATGGCTTTGTCCTCGTGGAAGTCGGAAATAATCCCACGGAAACGTAATATCGGGATAAAAAGTATCATAGCGACGGCCGCAAATTACAAACGGTTATCTACAAAATCATGATTTTACAGGAGAGCGTTTTGAACGCAAAAATAATGTTAAATGTATGTTCAATGTTATATTTGCTTATTAAGCTAACCACAACCCTGATAATGTACTTGTACGCCGGAAATGGCAGAATATTATAAACTATTAAAAGTATTTAACAACTGTAACAGTATTCTTACAAATAAATGTACCATTACTATTACTATAAAACTGTGATAATTAATAGAAGAACAAAGCTGTCTTCTTCTATCTTACAACATTTAGATAGTAGGGCATTACCAAGGAAATCGTTAAGGTCAAATTGCTTTAACTTGTTTCCTCAAAATACGGTAAATATCTTTATCTACTTCTTACAAAAAAGTAAACTAAATGAGTCAACTGCCATATATCCGCTTCTACGCAGGACTTCCTAACTGGTTAAGTTTATTTAATTTTTTTATGTCACACAGTGATCCATATTTATGTTAGTACCCAAAGATTAAAATACAAGCCACGATAGTACTATTACAGATAAAGATAAAGATAATTTATTTGTCATAACATGCGTTTACACACAAATTAAAGTATGCAAGATCTTATAAAAAATTATGATGCCCGTACATGTTTTACCTGTCGAGGCGTAAAAATTTTCTTTTTTCTTTTTACATAGCAAGTAATCATAGTATTTTACGTTCATCTTGATATTGTCATTCAAATTATTTTTTTGCATGCATATTTTTTTTCAAACTAAATTTTAATAATTTAGTTTGAAAAAAAATATGCATGCAAAAATAAGAATATGGAAATAACAATTTATAAGTAAAAAAAAAAATAATAAATAAACCATGTCAAAAGGTATCCACCAAGAAGTCATTTATATTATAGTAACACTTGTCTGCTAATAAATTTCGGATCTTATTTTTAAATAGATTTTTGGGTAGAGCTTTAAGTGACTGTGGTAACTAAAATAGGTATATTATTGTTGTTGCAGTAAAATAACGCAAGCTTAAATAACTGACGTTAAAACGGCTTTGTGTCTGATATCTGTTTACAAAAGGTGATCGCGCGGATTGTCTGACTGTTGTATCATAAGCCAATTATTCAACACAAGGTAAATTTAGTCCTGTACTAAAAGTTAGATGAAACTATATCGGATGACTGGTAATTAGTGACCGATACTTAAACGATTTTGTTTTCGCGATTTCAGGTTTGATCCCATAAATGATAAATGATTTTTATTTCATAACACTTTTACAAGTCATTTTTTTTTTAAACTAGATGAGGTCGGCGTTTCCTATCTGACTACTCTGAGAAGAAAGGCCAAAACAAACTCAGAGGTCACAGTCTCTTATAAAGTCCAGACATAATCTTGGTCACTTCATGTGAAGACCATGTAGATTGGTGTCTGAAATGGTCTTTTGAGGAAAGAACCACACAGATTGAGAGGACCTGTCCAGTCAGTGCACGCATTTGTCAGTACTCGTTATCGCGCAGCTCAACTCAGAACTTACGGAGCTCAACGATTTGACGAACAATACCAAAGAAAGGACATTGGGGTAGGCCGCATAGATTACTCAAACTGCCAGACCATGATTAAAAATAACTGAGAGAAAAATAAAACAAACAAAAAAAAAAGCAATGACCTACATAGTCTTCACATTCACAATAAATTAAAAGAATATAGTAATACAATAGTAGTAAAAGCTGTTTGTTATCATGAGTACAATCGTGTGTTTAAGTATTGGTCACTAATTACCTGTCGCCCTATACAACCTTAGTTTTAGTATATGCGAAACCCGAAACATGTGTCTAGTATTTTATGTAAAGAACCTATGTACAAAAAGCTAATACCTGAAATTGGCATCTTTTTATTTTTCTCGCGGACGTCAACCAAATCTTGTTTTTCTTGTACAGAATAGTGTAACAAACAAAATTTATTTGACATGCATATCTTTTAACTCAGTCCGAATTGAGATATAAGAGTTAAAAGTGTGTATGTATTTATTAGGTTTGTAGGCAATATTTTTACTCTTATCGCACGAGAGAAGGTGTACCGAATATTCAAAAGATGTCCAAAAACATGCCACGGCTACGGCAACCTTGCACCTAGGAGCTTTCACCTAAGAGTCGAACATTGCCTACAAACTTCTAACCCTTATATCTCATGTCGGACTGAGTTTAAAGATATGCATGACACATACGTTTCGTTTGTTACATTAATATATACCTACTAGAAAAACAAAATTTGGTTGATGGCCGCGAGAAAAAAAAAAAGACGCCACCTTACATACTAAAATTGGCATAGCCCTTTCAAAACTGTTGTATCATGAAGACAAAGTTATAAGCATGTTATGTTACCTGGTTGTCCGTACATAAACATGGTCAGCACGCGCCCCGACCGAGGCACCGCGCGCGCTTGTACCTGCCGGTGCATAATAATATCTACCTACACTAATGTTCAAGTGTAGGTAGGTATTATTATGTACTTTATTCGTAAATGCAACCGTAAAAGATAAAATGAAGTCAATGCGATTTGTTGCCCCTTATGCCAACCCCTTAATGTTCAAAGTGGATGAAAAGTGTTAAACATCGCATTACTTAACCAAAGCTAAAAATGTGAACCATCACTATTTACAATAATTTTACGATTGATTGGCGACTGAGTTATCACGGCTAG
This sequence comes from Dicycla oo, assembly GCA_948252095.1. Classification (NCBI taxonomy): domain Eukaryota; kingdom Metazoa; phylum Arthropoda; class Insecta; order Lepidoptera; family Noctuidae; genus Dicycla; species Dicycla oo. The sequence continues at coordinate 33,844,340 of OX411711.1, forward strand.
AAAGAAATGAGTTAGCCGAAAGGTACCGTAGTCCCTAGACATTTGTGTGACGGAAAGCATTGTGTAATGTATTCCACGATATTATGATAAAACAAAGAGTTCTGAGTCGAAATATGTAAAAAGTGCAGTTGATTTTCTACTTTGCTGGCGTCAATATTTCCTAAGCTAGCCAATCCAGGTCATGGTATACCTGTAAGCCCAATTTCGTCGAAATATTTTCAGCCATGATAATGTGAAAAGGCAACAGACGGACCGACTGATAGACAGAATAACTTTCGCATTTATATATTGAAATAATTTAATATTATTGGAACTAGGTTTATTATATAAATTCCATTCCACTTGGCTAGTAACTCCTCAGGCTTAGCATGCTTAATCAAATCTGTGAACAGTAAGACTGGTTGTCAGACTTTCGGGCTTCTGACGACCCGTAACGACTGTCAAAGATCTCCAAATGACAGCCGGGACTAAGTTTACTATAAATTCCTTTCCATTTGGCTAGTAACTCCTCGGGTTTTAGCATGCTCATTCAAATCTATGAACAGCAATAGGTAATTCTGCTGTTTAATATCACGCTTGCCGTTGTTTGGTTCCCAAACCCACAAAAATACAATGGTCTATATAATTTATTCTAGAAAATAAAAATACCTACATGACCCACTTACGTACCTGAAAAATAATGTAAAAATCCAAGAACTTTATAGCTCCAATGAAATAAAACAGTAACCTGTACCTACATTTTTGAGTACCAGTTGTAAAACGTCACGTCGCAAAATAAAAGTTTAATAAGACGCCTTAAAGTTGGTTTTATTAGAAAGTTTAGAATCATTTGCAGTTTTATGTACTGGCACTGTAGAAGCAATGGGATGGGGTACTAAATTATTCAGGGGTCCTTGTAGTGGTAAGCAAGCTGACGTGACACTGGGCTCACCGTGTTTGTCGAAGGACCGATAGCCGGTGGAGGAGACGAGTTCAGGAGTGGAGACCGCGTATCGGCACCTGATGGACCGACAACCTTAAGAAGGTGGCTGGGATAGGCTGGATGCTGACGGCGGAGGGCAGGATGAGGCAGCCTGGGAGATGCTTATGATTAGCAGTGGACTGCGATAGGCTGAGTTGATTGATGGACTTGTAGTGTATGCACTAATTTTGTTTTTCTTGTCGATGATGAAAGTTGCCCAGAAGATGTATTTTGGTCTCAAAATTAACAAGAAACAAAATGGATAATATATGTATGATAATACAAACAAGTCAAAAATGTTCGCAAAACGCAATCAACATCAAAAGTCATTTATTAAATTTATTTAATTAGCACTTTTGAACGTCAAAATTACATAAGACAGTCCCCCAAAAAGCTCACCCTTCACCACTTCCTAGTGCTTTAGCTGAGGAGAAGAAGTGGTGCAACAAACTTCGCAGCAGCACAGCTGTCTGTTTAGTTAAAAAAAATATATATATTAGGTTGGGGAAAAAGTCTTTTCGCATTATAGTATGTATGAACTTGTAATAAAATCTCTTTAGCTATACTATTTGTATCTGGCTGGTTTTGGTATCATTGAAAGCTTAAATTTTAAAGAACATAATTCCAAATTCAAATTAGGAAAATGTGTGATTTTCATTTGTTTTTCGTACCGTCAAGATAAGTGAATCTAATGAAGAAATTCGATACATTTTAAAATTTTACTACAAAAAAGGTAAAAATGCAACGCATGCCGCGAAAAAAATTTGCGATGTTTATGGACCTAGTGTAGTGTCTGTGAGAGTAGCACAAATTTGGTTTAAGCGTTTTCAATCCGGAAATTTTGATGTCAAAGATGCACGTCGCTCTGGTCGCCCTATTACGGATAAAATGGATGCCATTTTTGAAAAAGTGGAGCAAGAACGGCATATCAGTAGTTACGACGTAGCTGAAGAACTGGAAATTGACCACAAAACAGTTTTGGCGCATTTGAAAAAAACTGGGTACACAAAAAAGCTCGACATTTGGGTACCTCACGAGCTCACTGAAAGAAACCTAATGAACCGTGTACTCATTTGTGATTCTTTATTACGACGTAATGAAACCGAACCATTTTTGAAGAAGCTGATAACTGGTGATGAAAAGTGGATCACGTATGACAAGAACGTGCGAAAAAGGTCGTGGTCAAAGGCCGGTCAGGCTTCACAGACTGTGGCGAAACCCGGGTTAACTCGCAACAAGGTGATGCTGTGTGTGTGGTGGGATTGGAAGGGCATTATTCATTATGAGCTGTTACCACCAGGCAGGATCATCGATTCTGAACTCTACTGCGAACAACTGATGAGATTAAAGCAAGAAGTTGAGAGGAAGCGGCCGGAATTAATCAACAGAAGGGCCTCAGCAAAAATTAAGAGAGTTTGGCTGGGAGGTGTTAATGCATCCGCCGTATAGTCCTGACCTTGCAACTTCAGATTTCCACCTGTTTCGGTCTCTTCAGAATTCTTTAGGCAGTGTCAGGTTAACATCACGAGAGGACTGCCAAAACCACTTGTCGCCGTATTTTGACCAGAAGTCCCAAAATTTCTATAGCAATGGGATCATGTCCCTACCTACAAGATGGCAAAAAGTTATCGAACAAAATGGTACCTACATACTTTAGTTAAATGTAAATAAACTATATTAAAAAATGTTTTGAATTTTCTTAAAAAATGCGAAGAAACTTTTCCCCAACCTATTATTTTATTTAGCACTGCGCAAAATAATTTCGAAAAATAATTCAAGTATTACGCAACAAAACATGAGATTAAATTAAATGCATCATGCCAATATATCAAAAAAAGAAAAAAAAAACATCGAAGACTATACTCAAGCAGAAACAAAAATACAAAACTAAAAACGTAAACAGAACTTTATAACTAAATAAAAGCCTCCAGGCATAAAGGGCGTGGCCACTTACATATAGCCATATTATGTAGCAGTAACTCGAAGTCACAAATGATAAACTAGGACCATCGAAGTAAAATAAATAAAATAAGAGTTAATTACTTATAACAATAATATAAAACCAAGGTCTAATAACAATAATATAAAATCGTTTTTTGAACAGATTTATAAAAGATTTGCTATTAGAAAATGTTAGTAGGTAAGGTTGAATTCGTTGGTTAGATCGTTTTGCATTTTAACTGCAATACAGAGTTAGAAAACAGTCGCCTTATTTTATTTATTAAAATCTTCCAAAATGATCTACAACGCATAAACGACCCTAAATCGTCACCAGATAGATCGTCACAGATACTTTTAATCTTCAGAGAGTTTTCGTCAAAAGTGGTAAAGAAATTACGACGTCGAATATACGTAACCTAGTGTGTTGTTTCTTTACTATCTCATTGACTTACTCGAAGGCGTAGGGTATCAATAATTTATTGCTGACTAATTGACCCGGTGAACTTCGTACCACGTGAGACAGAATTTCGATTTTATCGGAGTTTCGGCTGTTCCTTTGGGTTTTTCCTAATTTTCCCTAAACCACCCCAGTAATAAGGCGAACAAACCAGAACAAAAATAATCAGTCTAGAGCCATTTTCGAGTTTTTGCGAGACTTAGGTACGCACGGCAATTGATTTTATATACAACGCGCCGCCACAATAGCGACATTAATTCGACACGCGGGTATGGCTATTACTAATCATAAAAATTTTAATAAAATAAAATAATTCGTAAATTGAAGAAAAATTAATTTCAAACAAACTAAATAATAAGATGATAACCAAAACGTGGCTTTTTTTCTCGTTTGTTTTAATTTTATCTCTGCGCTACAGGTTGATCCAAGGTGCTATTTTAGAAAATTGGAAATAAATCAATTAATAATAACGTTTAATGAAATTAAAATAATTATAATAATTAAATAATAAGTATTCCAGTAAGGTGCTGGTAGGGATCATGACCGGCCTTCCGGGATTGTCCTGATAGCCGTGGAATTAAATACCTCTCCACTCCTCAAGCACCTCAGGAAGTGTTGCCCGCTTGTCGCTAGTTGCCCGCTTGTCGCTACGTCACTATGTGCTAGCGGTCGTTTCCGGGGGCCCATTATTGAGTGTGCAAGTCACCCCCTTTTTTTTTTGGTTGGGAAATTATCAAATAACTTCTACTCTGGGTGGAGCGGGAGGGCGTGTCAGACTTCTACTGACTAAAACCCACCCGTGTTCCTTCAGTAGCCTGTGCCGGGTCACGGTAACTCTTTCGAACAACCCACAACCCTGACGGGCCACGCCCTGCCATTTTATCCGTGTATAATATATAACATTTGTCAGGCAGGGGATATAGTTCTTCCATAGTTCAAGTTACGTAATCCACTTTAGGCACCCAAACCAATAGCCCAATATGTTTTGTTTCCACGCACAACAATAGTCCTGCACCAACCTGGGATTGTCCTTGGGTGCACTTGCATAGTGCATACAGGGATAATCGTCGGTTGGTGCCTAAAATTATTTAAGGGGTCTCTGCGAGTTGGCTTCAGCTCCTCGTACACCTTCCAAAGGTCCGGGACCCCAGGGTCCCGAGAAATGTAAAAAAAAATTAATAATAATGGTGCCTCCTCATCATTTTAAATTGTATAAGGGACCTCTGCGAGTTGGCTTCAGCTCCTCGTACGCCTTCCAAAGGTCCGGGACCCCAGGATCCCGAGAAATAATAAAATAATAATTTATTTCATAAGTCTAATACATAAGGAGAGAAAATGGGTTTACAACTTTAGTAACTTGATCCTTATAGTAATTAGGCCTAAGTACATGCTAGATTTTCTGAAACTCCTGACACCTGAACTAGGACGTATCCTGTATCTCAGGTGTCAGCGTTTCTCCCTGCCAGACACATTGTGAAGCCTAACTTATTCTTACAACATTGCTTAAAAATAAATTAAAAGTTTTAACAAAAAACAGCTAACTACACAAACAAATAAAAAACTAACAATTAATATATTTCGTATTTTAACAAAACAGAGCTAACCAAAGTAACAACTAGAAAATTTCGTATTTTAACAAACAAAAGCTAACCAAACTAACAACCAAAAAAAAAAAAACTAACAATTTATATATTTCGTATTTTAACAAAAAAGAACTAACCAAACTAACAACTAACAATTAATATATTTCCTATTTTTTGACTCTGCTATAATGTGTGTGTGGGGAAGTGAATGTAGTGTAAAGGTGAGTGCTTAGTAAGAATGAGTGTAGTGAGAGAGAGAGTATGTGTGCGAGTTGATTGGTTGCGGATGTGCGAGCAATGTGATTATTGATGACTGGCATGACTGGCTAAGTCATGCCAGTCAGCAAATCCTCAGTCTCCCGATACTTTAGAGAAGTGAGTCATTCCTTCACCTTCATTTTACACTTAACTCTATTCAGGTGAAAGATATATAATTGTTTGTTTATCTTGTTATATAATCTTGCGCCTAGGACAAAGTAGTGTTTACCTGCAAAATATGTTCTTGTCCAATCAGGCTTAAAGATTGTATGTTTGATTCTACATCGAGGCTCTAGCATAGGTCGTGACATGTGTTTAAAAACGATAGTTCGTAAACGCAAGTAAGGCAACTGTATGTCCAAACGATAGTCTGGTGGACATACAGTTGCCATACCATGAGAACCTTACATTCTGCGTAAAGTTGAGCTGTAGGATACCTGTAGAGTGTAGGGTCTGTTTACCATAACCTAAAGTACAGCTCGCTGGGCAATCTCAAGCTATAGGATTGTTGATTTCGGTTCGGTAAAATATCATTATAAAACGAAAACGCCGATATAAGAGTGTCAAATTAATGTCGCCATTGCAGTGGCACGTTGTGTAATTGTAGATACCTAGATATAAAAGCTAGGTTATTCCCCAGCTACATACTATGACCTGTTGTTACTTTAGAACCGCCATCACTTTTGATCCAATACTGTTACTTTACAGCGATTCGTTGGAAATAAACCTCAGGTGTCGATAGGATCTAATTCAGCGAAGCCTCGCGAGACACCAATACGATCGCGACTCTAACTGTGGGTCGTAACCTGGGCATTTGTTATAGGGTTGGCAAAAGAGTTGAAAATTAATTAATATACTTTGGCATTCTTTACAGTGGAAGATGCCTTTGGTATGGTGCATTCACTAGATTCCACATTAAAATTAACATAATATTACACCTTTATTACATTCTGAAAGGATTTAATAAGGATTTAAGTATGCCAATGATTTAATCACGTAATAAGCAGTGATCGGATAATCGGGTGCTAATATTCCTAAACTTCACTTTTATTCCAACGAAGGAATAATACGGATATGCCTTTCAGAATCCCTTCTGTTCGTATAAAATACAATAAATTAGTCGTTTCCATCACTAATCTGTTAGATAGATAAATCAATTTCCACTACTTGATCACATTGTGCACATTATAATTTTTTATTGATATTCCATTTGTTTTTAATAAAATAAAGATACTAAACCAAAATAACAAATGCTATAATTTCATTAAGTTTGGTACAGTTGTTTTTACAAAATTGTTCCATCCCGGGAACCCGGGATTACTTATTTATTCAGAAAGGAATGTCCATATTATTATTTCCTGAGAATAAGTTTAGGTATATAAGCGCCCGCTTATCCGATCACCAGTAAAAAGGAAATGAGCGTTGAAAAGTGTTAATAGGTACCACGCACTAACCCATTTTCTGAAGGTACCAACCTTTGTTACGCAAAGAATCTGTATCTCTGACCTTTTAGCCCGAAACCACGATCTAACACGACTTCTGGACTAAATAAAATAATTCTTAACGATACTTTAAAAAAAATATAATAAACTGGATACATTTAGGAGCATGGAATTAATACAGGAGCACTTACATTTGAAGATAGTTCGCCATCTGTCACACAGTATATGGCAACGTGACGAGGGTTCCTTGGTCGTCTGGATATTGTATACACGGTTCGATTTAAGTACACGCTTACATATCTTAGGGCTAGAGCTGATTTAGGGCTCGGCGGTACTGAGAAATGGAGGAGCCCGTGGATAAGTAATAACAGCCGCACGTGTCGATCAATCAGGTTAAGCTACGCTTGCCGGGGTGGGTCCCTAGATGGGTGACCATCTTTATGATGATGTGAATTGATGAACTTTTAGATTTGTATACCTCATTATTGAATGATTACTGTATACATGTTTGTGAGACTATTATGTAGATTGCTTTGTTATGGTCATAGGGTGTACAGATGTTTTGTGATCAAATTTTTACTTTTTGGTAAAATAAATTGTATACTATATTTTGTACCTGGACGGTAGATACAATGTTATGGAACAATTAGTTGCAGACAATAAAATGGTTCCTTGTCCGTGTAATCCGTGTACACATCTTTTTGGGGCTGACTGTACACATAAAACGCATAGGTATTGGAGGATGTCACAGGTTAGCGTTTTACCTAGAAACATGGAGAGTACTCCTCTTTAATAAAGGGCAAAAGTGTTATTATGCAAAACAAAATCACAACGTTGCAAAGCAAATTCGTTAAGCTGAGCAAAAGAAACGAGTACACACATCTCAAACAATTCGTACAAGAACACTGTAACTCAGCAGTAAAAGTACAACACCTTAACATTCAAGTACAGTTCACAATGCTTGCAGTCGACGAGTACAGACGAGTACTCGAGCACCTGAACACAAGAGCGATTGCCTCGAGCACCTGCACTAAGCTCGTATTTGCTCTTTTTGTCCTCGTTATCGTGAATATGGAAATAACAGGTCATGCTTATATAATGCTATCTTGAAGAACGTGGATTTTGAGTAAGCAACAGATTTTTTTTTCCTATTGCAAGTTAAGCTACTATGTCTACAGGAAAACAATTTTAGCATCCTTAGAGTGTTCGTCTATAAAAACAACCATGTAGGAGAAGCACCATACTCCTAGCTCCGTTTGCTATTAGTTATAAGTAGCTTAAGAATGTACTAGTAGCTTAAGAAAGTACTTAACATCATCTAAATAATAAATATTCCACAAGACTATGCTTGTCCGTCGGAAATAAACACGTTGTGACTTGAACGCAGAGAATCAATACAAAACTGCGTACGGGTTTATCCCTGGCACAGAAAAGTCGACAGGTCGTGACTTGCACGAGAAAATAGGGGCGTGGTTACTGTTAAAACCACATATATTGGTGTCGTAGTCGTAGTTGGGTGAGGTGTACCCGCTACGTTAGCTATAGAGAAAAAGTAATATATATGCGTCCCCTAGAGTTCCAAAGTATACCGTGGGAGGAGTTGTCACCCCGCCGGGATTCGGCTTTGAGTTTTCACTCGCCGAACCCAAACCCCGGCGGAAGCATCGCAGGCGGAGTTCCGGCGAAGCAAGCATGGAGGCGAAGCGGCTGGACCTGGGCGAACCAGCGTCGCCCACCTTCGCCGACGCAGTGCGCTCGCCGCCACCGACGCCAACACCGGACATCGAAGTCACAGGGGTAAGTGACATTATTTTACCCCCCGCCCCCTTTGCATCTTCCGTACCCACGGGTATCGCCCCCGGCGCCACGACGGCGACGACGTCGACGACGACAGCGACGAAGACGACGGCAGCGAAGAAGCCGGGGAAGAAGCCGCGCTACCCGCCGCTGGTAGTGGAGAGGCTGCCCAACTGGGCCGCTCACTTCAGGGCCATCAGCGCCAAGCTGGGCCGGCCTCCCAATGCTCGTCCGTACGGGACGGGGGTCCGATTTACCCCCGACTCGGAGGAAGAGTACAGGCTGGTCCAGCGTTACCTGACTGGCCTTGAGAAGGACAGCGGCGTATCCTGGTTCGCGTACTCACTACCAGCGGACCGCAACCTGAAGATAGCCATCAGGGGGTTACCGGCTGACACAGACCCCCAGGAAATAGAGGAGGAACTCCGGACGATGGGGTACCAGCCGGAGTATGTGCGCCACATCAAAGGCGCACAAGGACGACCCGGCTGTGTATTCCACGCCATCTTGAAGAAGACTCCGGACGTCCGGGCCATCTATGACACCACCGTGTTTATGTACATGCGTGGTGTCAAGATTGAGGCCTGGAGAGGCAAACGTGGGCCCGCTCAATGCCACAGGTGCCAGCGTTTCAGGCACAGCTCGCACCAATGCCACCGACCGCTCGCTTGTGTTCGATGTGGGGGCGAGCACGCGGCACGTGACTGCCCACGCCCGCGGGACGAGCCGGCCACCTGCGTCAACTGCGGTGGCCCGCACCCCGCGTGCAACATCAAGTGCCCCGTGTTCCAGGCGGAGATCCGGAACAAGCGAGCGGGGACTGCCGCCATCACGGCCACCACACGCCGGGCCCAAGAGGCCACAGAGAGGCCTACAGAGACGAGGCCAGAAGAGGCCCAAGGCATGACGCTGATGGCGGCAGCCAACGGGCCCACGGACAGGACCAAAGCCTCCTCCTCTAGGCGGAGGAAGAAGGGACGCGGGGGAAAAGGAAAGGGTAAGAAACCCAAGCCCCAAGCGACCCCGGAAGAGATCCCAGAGGCCGGCCCTGCCTCAGATGGGGCGCAGGCCACACACAAAGACAGCGGGGAACAACGTACAGCTAGCGCCGGCATAGCGCAGCGGACACCGGGGGAACCACCCAAAACCGCCGCCGGCGTTGTCGACGCCAGCGCCAGCACGTCGCGGCGGCAACAGGTGGAACCTAGAAAGTTCCCCATAAACCAGAGTGGTGGCGCTGCCGGCGCTCACAAAAAAGAATTTACGGCCTGCGCCATACAATTATTGATGGACCTCATCAAGGCCATCAGGCAGGGTCAAGATATCGAGACGGTCATCCTTGACGGTCTGGCCACACTTCTCACCCTGTACCATGGCTAGGCCGTTAAGGGTGTTACATTGGAACGCTCGCGGCCTAAGGGATAAGGTCGCCCCCCTCCGCCATCTCCTGAGGGACCAAGACATCGACGTGGCGCTCATAAGCGAGACGCTCCTGGGACCCGAGGACAGGGTCAGGTTCCCGGGATACCTCGCTTACAGGAAGGATGAACGGTCGGCTCATAATATTAGATACCGTGGCCTGGCGGTACTTGTGAGGCGAAGAGTCGTCCACCAGGAACTCCCCTTGCCGTCGCTCAGCACATTTTACGCGCTGGGTGTTCAGCTGCACGTGGCCGGCGAGGACATCAACATCTACGCATGCTACAAGCCGCCCGCGGCCCGCTTGGACCACACCGAGCTGCGGGCCTTGTTGCATGCGTCACAGCACGCCACCCTCCTCGCCGGGGACTTCAATTGTAAGCACCCAGCGTGGAATTCGTCGCTTACGAATACCGAGGGGAGACGGCTCTTCGCGGACGCGGAAGCCTTCGGCTACACGGTGTCCGGCCCAGAGACGCCAACCCACTACCCGGACGCCACCACCCACACACCGGATGTGCTGGACATCGTAGTCCACCGAGGGCTACACTGTCAGGCCACACAACAAGTGATAGACGACGAGCTACAGTCAGACCACCAGCCCGTGCTCGTCGTCTTATCGGGTATGCCGACCCGACTGAAGCCCACAGCGCCACGTCGATTAACGGACTGGACAGTGTTTGAAGAGAAGTTAGAGACCACCACGCCGACTCGGCCTATTACTACCGCCGCGGACGTGGACCAGACGGCGGAGGATGTCACTGCTTGCATCCAAAGCGCCTTAGAAGCGGCGACGACGACGCAGCCGCAGGGGAGAGTGCTGTTGCCGCCCCTGCCGGCGCATATTAGGTCAATGATCGCCGCGAAGAGGCGCCTTCGCAAGCAGTGGCAACAACTGAGATGCCCTACGATGAAAACGCAACTGAACCGTCTCGCGGAGAAGGTAAAGGCCGAGCTCCAGGCTCACACCGCCGCGGGCTGGGAGGAACGCATTGACGCCGCGACAGGCAGCTGGCCGTCAGTGCACCGACTTTGCCGCCAGCTGACGAACACCCCAGCCCCGGTGCGACCGCTGCTAAACAGCGACGGGGCGCTAAAGTATGTAGCGGACGACCGGGCGGAGGTCTTCGCCGAACACCTGGAGCGTCAGTTCTGTCCGAACCCGACCAGCGACACCGAGCATGTCGCAGCGGTCGAGAAACACCTTGGGGACTACTTCGCCACGCCGATAGCTCCCGAGGAGGACGCCATCTTTTTCTCGCCTGGGGCAGTCAGACGCGCCATCCTAAGGACAAAGCCGAAGAAGGCCCCCGGTGCCGACGGTATCACCAACACAGTGCTGCGCCACCTGCCGTACCGTACGGTAGCGGCGCTGGCGCGCCTGTTCACGGGGATACTGCGCGCGGGGACCTTTCCTGCTTCGTGGAAGGAGGGGCGCGTCATTATGCTGCCCAAGGCGGGGAAAAACATCCTGAAGCCGGAGAGCTATCGGCCAATCACGCTGCTGCCGACTATCTCCAAGGTGTTCGAAGCACTCCTGCTGCGACATCTCGAGCCACATATCTCGCCACGGCCGGAACAGTTCGGGTTTCGGGCGGAACATAGCACGACGCTTCAGCTGTCGAGGGTACTGCACCACCTCTCGGCGGCCATGAACAAAAAGGAATACGCGGTTGCAGTATTCCTCGACATGGAGAAGGCCTTCGACCGTGTGTGGCACGACGGCCTCGTGTACAAGCTGGCCACCTCGGACGCGCCCCGTCGCGTTGTTATGGTGGTCTCTAACTTTCTCTCCAACAGAACTTTCAGGGTGGTGGTCGACGGGGCGCTGTCAAGCGCCCGCCCGGTGCTCGCCGGTGTGCCGCAGGGCAGCTGCGTGTCGCCGGCGTGTTACTCACGTTACACCGACGACATCCCCACCACTCCGGACGCGATGCTCGCGCTGTACGCCGACGACGCCGCGTACATTACCACCTCGCTTAATGCGAAGTACGCGGCGGTCAAGATGCAGCGCGCGCTCAACCTGCTTCCCGAGTGGCTGTCCAAGTGGCGGCTGTCGGTCAACGTGGGTAAGACGCAGGCGATGGTGACCGGGTCCGCGCCTCTCCCACCACCCTTGAAGCTGCAGGGAGCTGACGTCGAGTGGTCGCCCCGGGTCAAGTACCTGGGCGTCACCATCGACCGTCGGCTCACAATGGGGTCACACGTCCGCAATGTTGTCGCACAAGGTAGGGTCGCCCGCAACGTCCTTCGACCAGTGCTCTCGTCCCGCATCCCGGCGCGCGTCAAGTTGGGCGTGTACAAGTTGTACGTGCGCCCAATACTGACGTACGCCGCCCCTGCATGGTTCGCCCTCACGAGCGAGATGAACCGCAAGCTCCTCCGCACGCAGCAACACCTTGCGTTGCGGACCATAGTGGACGCTCCTCGCTTCGTGAGGAACGACATCATCCAGAGGGACCTCCGGATTGAGAGCCTGGATGAGTTTGTGCGGCGCCTCGCGAAGGGGATGTTCGCGCGTGCCGACGCATCCGCTTGGCCCCATGTCAAGCAGATAGCGCCCTGGCATACGCGCCCCCCAGACGCGAGGAGGCCCTTGCCCCGCGACCTAGTTGCGGACGACTGACCCCATCACCGGACTGGACTTCCGAGTGAGTCGCTCTCAGTCTACACGCGGCTCACTTGTGACACTGACTCCAAACAAATACATGCATCTGTTGCGTGGCGCGTGCTAGGTTAATATAGGCGTGTCACGTAGCAAACAACAGACATTCACCTCTATACAGGCACCCAACTCACACGCGAAGTTGCGGCTCTTTTTATGCGGGCGGGCGACTCGCGTATACACCGGGCGGTGTTACACAGTACAATACCGCCCACACACTCAGAACACGGTCCCTTCTCACCACCCGGGCTCGGCTCGACCTGAAAACGGGGAGGTGAGGGGGGCCATACACCCCTTCTGTAGGAACGTCGAGTCCGTAAATCTGTCGCTGGATGCCATCTGCTGGGCTTCCCCCATGTAGGTGGGGGTCTCACTCGGTAGTGGTTGTCCGCCGATTTACGGTGAAACAAGCAGCGTTGGGCATCAACGTCGTGGCGTGCCTACAGACACAAATTTCAGACACCTCTTTTACATGGGCGTGTATGCCGCACGCCCAACCATCCATTCGCCAGCGGCGATCACAATGAGGGGCCCGTGGTTACGGGCCACCGTATGGCTTTCGCGGTCGGGGGGCCATGCCCCGACGCCGCACGCCGCGCCCCCTTGCGGGGGCGTAGCGACATCCCGCAAGTATCCAAAGTAGTTCCAAAATTGTATCGAGCAAGTCAGTCAAAGCATCTAATGATCAAGTGACATGCTCAATAGAGCCCTGTATAGTCGCGTGTCTGTAAGTGTCTGTATTATTGCAATAATTAGTGTTACGAAGGTAAGATTATTGCCGTAAGTATTATCATTGTGTTTTATGTGTATTTTGTGTTTCTGAATTGTGTTTACGTGCCTTTTTATTATAATTGTGAATACTTGTACTGGTTTAATTCGCATAAAGACGACGATAACCCCCGCCTATCAGAGTCTAACCACCCCCCAAAGCACAGCATGCAGGTTGTCTGATATAAGTTTCGTGTGCTGTGCTTAACAAACCAATTTAAATTATATGTAAATGCGAAAGTAACTCTGTCTACATCTGTTACCTTTTTACGCCCTAGAGGCTGAACGGGTTTTGATTAAATTAATCACACTGATAGACGCATGGCTTGGGTTAGGACATAGGATACTTTTTGTCTCGGTAGTACGTTCTCTTTGGATAAAAATTAGTCGAATATAAAATCCCTGAGCTAGGTACACTTTAAGTGTTAGCTTCAAAACAATTGACGACATTTTACAAGCTATTTTACACATCGTGTTTGTGACATCCTTAGGGAACAATATCATATTGTATGACCGTGACAGATGCTTCTAAAGGTGATGGGATTTTGATGGCACACTTTTGTAGTAACATTACTACAGAGTATTTCGTCTAGAACGCCTGGGAAATCACGCGTCTCTGCTATTGTTGGAAAGCGTTTTGTGTGTCATTGAAAAGATCAAGTGGGACAGTAGTTTTGTGTTTAGTTGTGGTTTAAATTCGTTTTATAGTCGCTGGTTTTTAATTCGTTTTATAGTCGCTGGTTTTTAATTCGTTTTATAGTCGCTGGTTTTAAGATGCCTGTGGAGACGGTTTTATGGTTTTAAAGTGGATACCCGTAGAGAAGCTTTTTAGATTTTAGTGAGATAGGAATTTATTATGACGCAAGATTTGGTTCTTATCAAGTTTATTTACGACTAGAAGCCATCAACTCCTAATAAACCAATGATTAATAAAAAGATATGATGTGTGATGTGATGTCATATGTTACTTAAGGTATTTTTCTTTCCTTTCTATAATAAAATACAAAAAGACTATCCCTTAAATTTCCCACTGCAAGAAAAATATATTTTCTCAAACAGAGAAGACACAATCCTCAAGAACCATGCTTACTTATGGCAAGATTACACAGTACCAGTTAGCGTGCGAGTCCGCCTACGCTCGCCATGCGAGTCCGCCTACGCTCGCCATGCGAGTGATGTGGGACTATCACTCGCATGGCAGCAGCTCGCTCATCACTTGCATCGTCCGGACGCTTTCGGCAGTAGCTCACCAGTCAGTCGCAAAAGGATCCTGTACTCTCGTAATGAAAACAGCCAAAGCAAGCCCAGCTATTGACATACGAGTACACAGTACAAGCAGCTGTCTAATCAGCAGCTCGCACTGTGTAAACAGTCAAGGCAAGCCGAGCTACTGACATGCAAGTACACAGTGCGAGCAGCTGTCTACTGTCTAGTCAGCAGCTCGCACTGTGTAAACCAGCCATTCGTTTTGGCTTTTATAAAAAAAAAATTCAGAACACATCACAATAATAAATTATTTAATAAACAAATTCGATTCATATTACCTGTTACCAATTAATTAATTAAAATCTTTTATCAATAATTTATACCCGGAAGAAGTCAGAACCATAACTATACAGGGTGTATTATAAAGGTATGGTCTTTAAGGGTTTGGTACAAACCATCAAACTGAACAATTTTCTCCATGGTACCAACATCGTAAAAAAATATCAGCTGTCCCGTAAAAAGCTTCAATGCCTACTCGACCCATCTCTATGGGACGGCTGATAATTTTATCTTGATTACGATGTTGGTTCCATAGAGAAAGTTGTTCAGTTTGATGGTCTGTACCACAACCTTAAAATATTTGACCATTTTTTCTGATACAGGATGTATACATACATATTGCTCATAAAGGCATGGTTATTGCAGGAAATATTAATTACTTAGCGCGACAGTTGCATTTTATGGCTTTTCTATTAATTAGTAATACGACAGGTAACGGGACGTGGTTATGATTGTGACCGCTAATATATGTTCCAAACTTTTTCGATACAAAAAGAATCCTACATCTAAACTGCAAAGAACATTTTATCTAATTAAAAGTTATCAAGTTTGCTGGAATTACTATTGGGTACGGTCTCGTTTATCTTAATAAAAAATGGGTGGATTATGTGAAAGATGATATTATTGAAAGATGTGAAGACTGACATGAGACCAATTTCCGAATAAACCGAAATAAAGGCCGGGATGTGACGATAATCATTTTTGCGATTGACCAAAATCTCTCCATACGTTTGACAAAGTCAACTATTTCCGAGAACGTACAAGCTACTACAATCTTTCAAATTTCTTTAATAGATTTTCAACTTATAGCATTAGGTTCAAGGTTGATTGGGAAAATTTGACAATTTTGGGTAGTTTGATGTGCTGGCGTCTGTACCTCCTTCCCCCTTTCTCTCTCGATTTTTGTTAAAGTTGAAGAGAGGATCACTCAATCCACATGTATATCTTCATTCGTGAAATTATTACTTTAAACCAAATAAGTAGGTAGCAATTTTTAAGAATAAGACAACTGTATTTTATCACTCGTACAGTCATAACCATGGTTGGGTAAGTTTATAGTTACAATATCATTACTACGGGATAGCGCGTAATGAAATACTAAACTCGATCGTAAACTGTTAAATTGTTGCCTTTAAACCTGGAACTGTTCGGCTTGGTGTACAGTGCTAGATATACTTTATTACATAATTATAATTTATTGTTTTTGATTTAAAAGAGTGTCTATGGAGTTTCTTGCCCATTCTCCTCCATAGGTGCTGTAAAGGTTCCATGTAATGGACTTTAACCTTATGTTGTACTGGCTGATATTCGATTACTTGATTAATTATCCATTTTCAAATATTTAAAAAGAGATAGTTTGGATGTTTTGCCTGACGGTACTTCGATCGTAGCTAGGACGCCAGTCGGGATAATTCTAAGAAAGTGTGCGATTGTATCATTCAGTTTTATTTAATATACCTCTCGTTGTTGCCTCCACGATTTCTTATTTACCATCTGACTACGTACCCCTGTAGAAGCTCAGAACTTACATATAATTGGCCTCCGACCTTCTACAGTACCTTTCTTTGGATCGACAGATAAGAGGCGAGTTAGGTAAAACTCTAATATATTTTTTCATACTTATCCCTTTGATCACCACGTCGGTAACAAAAATCTGTGTTCTCTACGCCAAGCGACAAATTCCTTCTTTCATACCTACAGAATAATAGTCTCGGCAAAAGCATATATCGATAAAACATCGACAAATTTTTACTTGGTTTACGAATAAAAATTGCTTATAAGTACCATTGAGTTGTATTATT
Organism: Dicycla oo; assembly: GCA_948252095.1. Lineage (NCBI taxonomy): Eukaryota > Metazoa > Arthropoda > Insecta > Lepidoptera > Noctuidae > Dicycla > Dicycla oo. The sequence continues at coordinate 33,860,978 of OX411711.1, forward strand.
TCATCCACGTTATAACTACATTTTTTCCCAACTTAGTAATCATTAAGAAGCTACAGCGTTAGATAAGAGCAGATTTTATAATAAAAAGGTAATTCAAATATTCTAAATAAATTCACAGCACTAATCTCGTTTGTGACGACATCCACTGGCGTTAAAATACATTTTTATTTTGTGGATTTAGATACTACATGACACATATTATATAAGGCAAATTATTATTCACAGATACAGTAGGACGACGCCTTTGATCTCGTGGTAAATGCCGACAACGTGTAGGCACTGTCGCAACAGCTAGGGTTGTCTCAAGTAAACACAATTTAAAAATTTATTAATTTATTTATTTATTTTAGACCAACATCGTCATCGCCTTTATTATTATTATTACAAACAATAATTTACAATTATCAAAAATATAGTTTTTTTGTGAACTAGCCGCTCATCTAAGAAACTGTCCACCATTTTGGATTATGTCCAAAATGGATACCATTTTCATGAATTACCCCAAGAAATCTCGAAAATGACACCCTTTAATTTTATTCAAAGAATATACCTATGCTTTTTGTTTTTACTTCCGCCATTTTGTTAACGTTGACAATTTGACATGACATGGCAAAATTGAAAATATTTAGACATAATATTAATAACGGTGGGTCATACTTACAAAATCGACGAGTACCAGGGCTTCCAAGTAAATCCAGGGCTCGAGATACTTTCAAGTATTTTTTTTTTCTATCAAGTAAACAATATTTATTTCTTTACCTTTCATCCGTGCGCGGAAATTTATGAAATCGCAGTTCTTTATTGATGTAAGATGTAGACTTGCAATCTTTCACAACACACGTCGTATGCACCATTTTAATTATTATACATAAATTAAAACAATAATATATTGACACACGATAGCCCTGAAAGTTGTCTCCCGGACTACTAACACGGTAGCGTACGTAGTTCGGGATCGCCCTTCCCCCGTCTCGCCCCGCACGATTGCCTTGTCTAGACGTCTTCGTTGGACGACTGTATGATTTATAGACTGTGCTATCAGTGTCCGGCAGCGCGGTTGACGTCATAGCGCGCCGTCGCATCCCGTCTGTGGCGTACAAAGTACTGTAAACGACAGTGCTGACAGGGATGCGCGAGAGTGGCCACAAAATTATCGATTTGCACTTATTTACTCATGAGTTTGTCACTACATACGGTACTTTTATTTTATATTTTGCTTTGTATTTAATCTGATGTAGTAGACGAGAAATAATTTTCGTTATATAGTAGAATTTGTTTTCGTAAAATATTTCATAAAGCTTTTATCGTAATTGTTTTCCTTACCATCACTAGCTGACGACTTATCACGTCCGTGGCGTGGATTTGCATGCCAAATGATACATTTTGCTTTCCCATTAGAGAGTGGCTAATCCTACTATAATGCGAAAGTTTGTGAGGATAGATGGATGTTTGTTACTCTTACACGCAAAAACTACTTTACGGATTTTGATGAAACTTGGCACACAGGTAGCTTATAACCTGAATTAGCACATAGGATAATCTTTGTCTCTATATTCTTACGGGTTCGAGACTTACGCGGGTGAAACCGCGAGGAGTTGCTAGTTGTTATATATTACCTTTGTGTAATAATATAATAAATATGTCTAAGGTATAATAATAGGAAAAAAGAAACACTACAAACGTATTTTTGTATGTTTATTTTGAACTGCAAAAAAGTGTTATTTCCGACGTGCCATGCGATCGGAAGCGTCGTGAGCACATTTTAATTTGACGTCCATAGAAGTCCGTGGTGGTCAAAGGGTTCAAAAAAATATATTTTCTATTTCTAGCTAGTTGGCTTGCTGCCTAACTGACATCTAAACTTTCTCTCTTGTTTTAATTCGAATGTTTGTCTCAAAATACAATTTTTAAACCCCCGAAGGTTGCATGCAAAAGCACTGGTAGCTAAAGACTCTAACATCAGCTACTGGAGAAAATAGGGCTACACGTAGTGTCCAATTTTATCAATTTACGACAGACATTGAACTAATCTGTCTTACGTAGAAGAACAATTATTACCTAACGCCAGAAATAAAATTTACAATAGCAGATTTAATTCAGGACTGCACTGATAAGGCAGCGCAGTAACATTTTTTAGGAACCAAATGGTGACATGACCCGAGTAAGAATGAGAGAACATGCGCGAAACTTTGTACGAGTAATGCCTATGATTAGACTTGCCATGATTTTGCGGCCGAAGTGTATTTCTAAGTATTGAATGGATTGTTTCTTACTAAATATAACCTCAAAATCTTTGCTTTCTTTTTAAATAAATGCTTTCTGAATATTGTCCGTCATTAAAATTTGTCTTCATGGGTATATACTTGTAACTTAGAACAGGCGAAGTAATTTTCCTTCGCTGTTGGTTCAGGGGTGAAAGATGTATGGATGCAGAACAATCTCCATCACTACCACGGGGAGATACTGCAGTGGGACTCCAACCCACTTTAACTCCACGGTGTCCTCCTCTGCCGCTTGTGGCGGGAACACGGGCACGCGTTAGCACTCACCGCGAACCTGCCGCGGTTGTCCTTCACCGGACCTTCCTCTGGGGAGTACCCCCATCACCGGCGCACCAGAACACATTGCATGCCGTGACCACTCCAGGGACCAAACCAGCACATGGGCGCCAGACGACCCCGTGTCTAGGCCCCCTTAGTCCCCCTGCGACTGGTCAGGTCAGTGACCCGGCCGCCTACCACATTTTGGCCGCAGAGGATAGCAGAGGATAGGGGAGTGGCCAACGCTATACCGACACTCTTCCTCCCTTGCGACCCCACCGCGTCCGCCATCAGACAGTGGCGGCCCCGTCAAGGCTGCAGAAGGCAGGGAGAGCGACGCACCGCATTACTGGCACTTCTCTCTCGCCACGGCCTCCAACCCTCAGTCGCGATGCCTCCCATACGACATTGCGGCCTTTAGGAGTAAGAAAGGTACTTACACTAAAAATTATATTTTAAAAAATATTCGTTTTACCACTGTCGGCATGACTAATATCTATAAACGTGCCAAATTACAGCTTTCTAGTATTGAGAGTCTCAGAGCTAAGCCGCGGTCCTTGTTGACTACGGAACCCAAAATTGAACAAAAAGTGAAGCGTCTGATATCTGCTTTACCAACGTGTATGACAACGTGTGACTTAATTATAATGGGTGTTTTGTTTAGAGGCAGAGAATTTTAATGTCCAAGAAATTGGCTATATTTAACAGCAAATTTTATGGCATTAATGTTTGAATATGATTTCGGGCATGTGGCCGGCGTGGCTAACGCGTACATGACGTAATCTGGAAGTAAATTTTCACACATTCTTCGTAGTAAATCAGGCTGTATTTCGGAGATAATGCAACAAATGTTGGCAGCCAAGTGCTCAATCATTTCTGGTTTATCAGAGTAGACATGCGATTTTCCATATCCCCAGAGAAAATAAAGTAATGGCTTCAAATCGCACGTACGAGGTGGCCAGATTTCGTGAAATTAGTCGTTTGTCAAATGTTTCCTTTAGCCAATAAAGTAAACTAGGCGTTGGTGTCAGCCATGGCGGCTACATGTCCGGAATCAAACATTAATGCCATAAAATTATTTATCAAATAAAACCAATTTCATGGATATTAAAACATTTTTCTGTGTTTTATTTCAATTTAAAGTCCCAGCCTCTAAAAAAAAAACATCATTTACATAGACTTCCAATCATATGCAGGCCACTGTTGGAAATAGGTCTCTTAGTGTTGTGTCTGTATTAGGCATCACGCTGACATTCAAACTGGTTGCTGACCAAAACTCCGATACTCTCGCGTCAATGACTCAGCTGTATGTGACAGTTTATTTTAGGCCATTCCTAATTTAGACGAGCAAATTAATAAAATATTAAGATTGTAACAATGAAGAAATTAAAACTTTGTGGCAATGACTTACCTTTTATAGGGCAAAGGACTTAAAACTTCTTGCGATACTTTGAATATAAAGAACTCAACCTATTGATGAATACTTTTAATTACTTATCGAAATGCTCAATAATTCTGAAGGTATTGGAAAGGAATTCCCATATAGATTGGATCAAAAACTTTTAGTAATTATAAAAACCCCTTTTAGTTATTAACATAAGGTGGAAAAGATATCTGGGATAATATATCATAGCAACGCGCAATCTAAAAAAAGAAGAACGTAAGAAAGAAAATTTCGCGTCTGTACTATTGACCGTTGAGGAGTTCTGTCATCTGGAAAACCCTGGGTGTAGAATCAGGTCATGCTTATCGTAAAAATACATTGTCATCAAAACGGAACTAACATGTAAAATATCAACTCTGTAGGATAAGAGGAAGCGGTTTAAATCAACTTGCAAGATTCGGCCTAAACAAACTATGATACTAACACACAAACATTACAAGTTAAATAAACGCTTGTGGAAAGTTTTTATTGCGACTCGCACTGCACGATAATTACACAAACGAAACTTTATGGTAAATAAGGAAGAAATAAATAAAAACCTACATGTAAAAAAAACCGGTCCAGAGTGAGTTGGATTCGCACACCGAGGGTTCCGTACCATCCTACTTCTTACTTATCCTACTTTCTATCCTATAGTAGGATAGGAAGTACTAATGTTATAAATGGCAAGTGATAGGCCAGTTGGCGTGGTTGGTTAAGATACCACCTATCACGCCGCAGGTCGTGGGTTCGATTCCCATCCAGGACAAACATTTGTGTGTATGAACATGTCTGTTTGTCCTGAGTCTGGGTGTAATTATCTATACAAGTATGTATTTACAAAAAAAAAAAAGTAATATATGTAGTACATCAGTTATCTGGTTTCCATAGTACAAGTTCTGCTTAGTTTGGAATCGGATGACCGTGTGTGAAATGTCCCAGGCTATTATTATTATTATTATAAATGCGAAAGTTTGTGAGGATGGATGTTTGTTACTTTTTCACGCAAAAACTACTAAACAAATATTAATGAAATTTGGCACACAGATAGCTTAAAATCTGGATTAATACATAGAATACTTTTTATCCCGATATTCTTACGGGTTCGAGACTTACGCGGGTGAAACCGCGGAGCGCTGCTAATCATATACAAAAAAGGTGTGCTATTTACGGACATCGTTTTATTTTTCCTGTAATCTTTTCATAAACTTATATCACTCAGAATAATTTCAGATTTTTCTCTTTGCAAACTTCGGAGATAAGGTATTTTTCATGAAAAGTCAAAAACTATGCGGCCTATAAAAAATAAAAAAAATGTTTGAGAATGTGCACATGCCCTATTGCAAAAAGAAAAAATATACATTTTTATTTATTTCTTATTTGCAAAATAGTTCGGAAAACGTCATCAAAACTTCCAAAATTCTAGTTGATGATAGCATTAGTAGTACTTGAAATATCTAGCTGTGACAGACAGACAGACAGACTGAGTCGCACCATAGGTAAGGGTTCCATTTTACCATTTTCGTACGGAACCCTAAAAAACATGTTCGGCTTAATCTCCTAGGTATTGCCTATCTATAGATTACATTTTGATAATTTAAGTTCAACATTAGTGTCCAAACCTCACTCTCATGAGTATTTTCAGAATTAGAACTCCTAACTTCCGAATATTACCAGTACAAAACACCTAGAGAGACCGGAATTGCACCACTGCAAATCCTGACCACTTAACGAAGCTGTATCACAAACTCCCAAACAAAATTATTTCATCATAACTCGATTCCTTACAATCGTTCCCTCCCACAGGGATGCAAGCTATTGCCACAAAATAGACATTGGTACAGAAGGTCATTTCCGTGAAATGAGCGGAAACGTACGCACATATAGACACGATTACGCTACTATATACATATATGTCGCATCATGGGTGGCCGAGATGTGAAACATCGGGTCTTCTTCACGATCCGACATAATTTTAGGTAGATGTGGCCACTGTCGTGGGTACTCGAACGAAGAATTATTTAAATCAAAATAATTTTATTTAAACTAACACTTTTACAAGAAACGAACATGTGCCAATGCACATGTTCGTTTCTTGTAAAAGTTTTAGTTTGGCATGGCATGGCAGACGCTCACTACCAATGTAGTGAGCGTCTGCCATGACCACAGTTGTTGTCAGTTGGAGTCACACTCCATCCCTCCACTAATCCCCACTGCATCCCCTCTACCGACGATCGGCGTGAACAAGTGGTATGGCGCGCTTGCGTTTCCGGTAACGATATTATTAGTTACAAAACTAATCGTTAGATGGCGTTGTCTGTTACACCATAGTGCCATCAATCCACGACATATAAAATAAAATAAAAAAACTTTTTTTCGGACTCATAACTATAGTCCATTTGGTTAGTATACAAACGACTTAGAAAGTAGTGTTATAGTTTAGTCGAGACCGCTGTACCGCATCTTGATATGTGCGCGGCGTAACGAATTCGACAACATTGCCGCCCGCCTCGCTGCGAATTCCTTAGGCGCGGTACAGCGATCTCGGTCAAACTATAGTACTCTACCAAAAGAACAACACATACTATTAATTACTACGCCATAGTGACATGTACGCCTAACTAATGTCCCGGTATGGGACTGTCCAACCTATCAGCAGGGCTTTTCAGGATACAGTTGAGCTCTCAGAATAAATAAAAACCCAGACATAGCGCTGCGAACAATACAGTGAAGCATGCGCAAAACTACACCTCGCTCCGTGCATACATGTTTACGAAACCCAAAACGTGCGGCCTCACATCACTGTTAACAGCGCTATGTCTTGTTTTTTATTTAGTCTGGGGTTAAGTTGTACAAGGATCTTTTAGTACGTGGTCAAAATTGGAACTAAAACCGCCTACTTGGTTTTTCAGTACATTACTCTAAAAAAGGCCGCAAGGTTGCCTGCTTGTCGGTCTTCTACAGATCTTCGGTGAGTGTGCCCGAGAACTCCACGACCTCATTCCACCGGCCCCCTTCTGCTATCGAACATCTATATGCACTGCAAGTTACCATCCCTACCTTGTTGATATTCCACCAATTCGTACTAAGCATTTCCAAAGGTCTTTTATAATGCACCCATCAAAAGAGTAGAACTCACTGCGACTGTGTTTCCGAACGCATACAATCCTAATCTCTTCAAAGTGAGAGTAAACAAGCTTCTTCTTCTGGGTAAGCTCACTCCATCGTCGACTTTGTCTCTGTCACCTCCGACCTAGACTAGCGTCCGTGTCAACGCTATTCGAGCGCCAAAAGATCCTTGTACCCTTGTCCGTGCACGTGCGCCTGTTTCTGCTCGCTGTAATAAAGAAGCCGGCCTTCTGTAACTTTCTATTCCTTGTTATCGAACATCGGCAAACCGATCCGGATTCCGATTGGGAAGCAATTGAATCGGTCGCTGAGTTAGTTACGGCTATTACCTATTCATAGCTTCGCACTGCCTGGACGACGGACCTGAAACATTGGTTTTATGGCCAATATAATGTCTTGCAGCCTCTGAAATTTTAGATGGGCGATAGATGGAATTTTTGAAATGGTCAAGGGTCCGTTTCAACCTATCGGAAAAATCCTCGCGGGTTCTAGAGCTTTTTTTTTTAATTTTCTGAATAATTAACTGTATCAATATTGAGTTTAAGTATAAAATTCGACGCAGACAGCGTCTTATCAAGCGTGATGTGGATTTTTCCGACTGGTGGAAACTGAGCCTTAAGAATAGCCTAAATTATTTTGGTATTTCGTTTGTATGAACTACGCATGCTTTGTGGGCCAAGCATGCGTAGTTCATACAAACGAAATACCAAAATAATTTGTAAATCAAACATATTCTTAAGGTAGTGTGTATTTATTCCGATTGGATTACAGTAAAATAAACTTCAAAACCTAGGTAGGTTTTGAAGTTTATTCTACTCGTAGTTAGAAGCGATGATATTTAATTTCAGGATAATAAGTTCAAGTGAAATTAATTGCCTTTACTGGAGAAATAGCAAAAGCGATTTGTAGATGCTAAAAAATCCTAATCAGAAAAAACTAGTAGGCGCAGTTCGAGCCGCACCGTTTGTTTTCGTGAAAACAGATTGAAATACTAAGGTTTCTGACACCGCCGTAGCGTTGTATTTGTTTGAAACTAGACTTAGTAGGCTCATTGTATTTCTTATAAAGTGAGCTTTCACTGATTATGATATTTTTCAGTTCTGAGCAGATTTACGGCCAGCATGAGACGACATCTGACATTATTTTGCTATTGTCAAATTCATATTAATTGCAAACCCTATTTTGGTCAACATTTCTGTTGCTTCTCTTTAGGTCCTGGTAGTGTTTTGTCAATCTTGACAAAGACACCAGAATAACTGATCTAGCTAAACACGTTTTTTTTATATACTAATTGACATTTCGACACAGGGAAAGTAGAGGGTTGCGCGCATGCGCGTGCACTCGCAGTCTGACGTCATACGCAAATTATATCCTGTTTCAAAATTGTTATAAAATTTGCCTATCTTCTGAATGCTCATTCATTACTCTAGCATTAAAAGTCTCGTTGTTATTAGCGATTGAAATCTTACATGGTTTTGTCGTTCAGAAATATTGAACTTACCATTAGTACACCGAATGAAAAGACGTCTTCACGTTAAAAAAAAAAAAGATAAAGCCACTCTATCGTTCACATGATTTGCTCAATCTCATAAGCACATGCTTACATAAGATTTTATTATACAAGGCGGCTGTCGTAAATAAGAATAATACAGGGCAACGTACGCCTTAACAAGTTAGTGTTGGGGCATAAATATTTACGCAGGATGCCTGTATTCTGCTTAGTCAACGGAATTTTATATATTATAGGGATGGTGTTATGTGGAAGTGGAATTTTTAATAATTGTTATCTCTAAGACACGATTTTCGACGACGGTCATCAAAAAAGTAATAATTAGGTATTATGTCAACCGTTTTCTAGCCTTCGAAATATTAAGTCGTCTGAAAACTAAAATTATATCAGCAACACTGCTTTTCTGTCTACCTTGCCAGTTACTGTTACAGTGATATGCACCATTTCCTCCAGCATCACATTTCCTGCCCGCGTTGTGCCTTCGTTTTCGCTTAGCTTTATATTTTATGTTTGCTCGGCTCCTAAGAGTCCTACCGTAATGTTAATAAGTCTATAGCCTTTCTCAAGAATTGGGCTATCAAATACAAAAAGAATTTCTCAAATCCGACTGATAGTTCCGCAGATTAGCGTGTTCAAACAAACAAACTCTTCGGCTTTATTATTAGTATAGATATATATAGGGTCAAATTAAATTAGCTAGCGAAACTCCACAGACGATGGGCATCGATATCTAAACAAGATAAACCAAAAATAAAATGATTTCATGATTTTTTTTTTGGGGTCGTTAACTGCCCGTAGTGTAGTCACTTAAAATATCAGTTTAAAAATCAGTTTTTTTGTTTATGTAAACTTCACAGACGTGGTGGGTATCAACGCGATAAATCTGAGTTTATCAACTCACACTTCAAGTAACAACACTACCAACGGTCATTGACCCAAAAAAAGACATCACATCTTTTTATTTTTATGTTGTCGTGTTTAGTTATCGATACCTATCACGTTTGCCGAGTTTCGCTAGGTAAACCCTGACCCTGAAATTCGACCCTCTAAACAATGTGGGGACAATTAAACTACGTAGCTGTACCCATCTAATAACGTTTCCAACATGCTTACAAAAATTAAATCAAATACATGATGTAAGGGACAGCCCTCCGCAGACTGATAAAGTGCATTCAGTATATCATACTAGGATGACCGGTATATGAAATTACATATTTCAGTAACGTTATGGGAATCCAATAAACCTGATTTGTTGCACAAATTGGGGTGTCAGTTACTGGTTGGGAGGGGTAGATAATAGGCATGTGGTGAGTTCGATGAACTCTGTAGCTAGGCAGAAAGTGAACAGCTGATTTCACGCGTTATTCGTTAGAGTATTTCAACATCCATTGCCAATTTTTTTATTTATATTTTAGCTGTTTTATTTACATTACTGGATTGATGCGTACAGATAATGTAATTTTACATTGAAATAAAGGAACGGTTACTGAAAAAACGATAAAAAATGGACATTTTCCTGAGAAATTTTCCGGTGGAATATGATTCAAAGTAAGGAGCTGAATGCACCCTGTTAGTCTGTGGAGGGCTGTTCCTTACACCCTGTATATCCATTAGTTTAGTCACTATAGCTAATCGAAGATCAGCAAAATCCGTACTCGGCCCATCACTACTATTTATTATTATATTATTAGAAAAAAACCTTTTTTTTATTCGATGATAGGTAGTTTAAAAACACTTTTATGAACTAGTATTGTCAGTATTTTCATTTACTGTCATATTGTTGTCTCTACATTGTATAATAAGTCAGAAGAAGTGTATCAGCCAGCAACACGAAATAAGCACCTAGGTAAAACACTTTAAATGGAATTATCTAGTAGCGACGCCGACGATAGTTTGTTGTGCCACTTCTTCTCCCCAGCTAAAGCACTAGGAAGTGGTGAATGGCGGACGTTTTGGGAGACTGTCTTATGTAATTTTGACGTTCAAAAAGTGCTGATTCTCAGCCTAGTTTGAATAAATGACTTTTGATTTTGATAAAAATAATTAGAAGTCTAGTAACCCTGATAAAATTTCACTTAAGGCTCCAGCAGAAAGGCGCAACACTACGGTGCGACGTGATTCCGATATAACAATTTCCATGAAGTTTTCATAGAAATTGTTCTTTGCGTAGCGGTGTCGCGTCGCTCCTGTCTGTGGGAGCCTTTACAAAACTGACAAAGAAACAAGTGCACTTTATTGTAATAAAAAGAAGCTCGTTATTTTTAAAGGCATTAAAATACATCCTCTTTGCCCTAGCGGCCGAACGTTCAAGTTTACGTATGTTTTTGCTCTTTGCTAAAATACTAAAATAATTCAAATCTGGACTCATTTCGCAAACAAAAGTGCACAAAGTGATTGACTATTCTACTTACAAGTGTAGTTTTGTGTAAAAGTTGTAATAAGTGTTAATTTGGAACGATTTTGTTGATGTGAACCTGTGTCAACCGTTTGAAATTTTAAATCTGGACTAGTCAAACGGTGAGTGAGTGACAAGACATTTTACGCACATTGCATGCGACCGTCACGGTTACGCGGACCGCATAAGTGTCATATCTGCGCGCGGCTACGCTGAGTGACGTATGCGAGCGCTCGCACCAAAGACTAAGTAACGAAGACGGCGCATTACTTCCTACCTATTCCACACTGCCTCAGAGAGGACGACTTTTGTTTTTGTTTTCCTCTATTTATTTTTCGCCTGCTTTTGCATTATTAATCTCTTGCTCTGTACAACGTAAATTGCCCCCGCTCAGTAACTTGGATATGCCTAAGATGCATCGTACACCGCCTACATCCCCGAAAATGGGGGGACCAGGACAATCACAATCTGTTCCTGACATAGCATCGGCTTCTAGTTGCAAGGAGCCTGATGATAATGTTACACTCAGGAAAAACCGGCCGCGCATCTACGACTCTCCCAGCGGCCCCGCTATCCACAACTCTTGTGCATGTCGTGAATTGAAGAGTGAAATACTGGAAATGTTGGCTTCCTGGAAGGCCGACTTCGATCTTAAGTTGTCGGCATGGAAAACTGAGCAGGACAAAATGCTATCCGCCTTGGTTAAGGATGTCTCTGTAATTAAAAACCAACGTGCGACAATCCGAAAAACCACAACGGAGCTCGAGGCTAAAACTAGCATAGCTACTCCTCAAGTGAAAACGAGTGAGAAGGATGCGATTAAGCATGGGCAACAAAAATATCCCCGCTCGTATACTGAAGTTGCTCAACGTCGTGCTGCTACACCAAAAGTAATCGGAAAGGTCACCGATCCCTTGGAGATCGCGTCTAAAGGGACGGAGGAGGTTGATCGGGGAAATCCCGAGACAAATCTGCGGGATTGTTCGATACCCCGTGTCGTCGTGCCGGTGGCTGCCGCTGTTGTTGACATCTCGATGGGCGACACAGAAAAAGATGGTTGGACGGAAGTTCGACACAGACGTTCCCAACGTTCACTCAGTAATGTGTTGCGTGGAACAGCAGCGCCTGGTACCACCAATCTAGAAGCCTCTGAAAGATGGAGATACCTGCACCTCTTCTACGTTAAGCAAGGCACATCTGATAGTCAGGTACGTGATCACCTAATTACCATTTGCGGAACAGATGTTTGCACGGTAGAAGTCCTCAAATCCCGTGGCAAATACGCATCCTTCAAGCTGGGTGTGCCCTCAAAATTGGCTGATCAAGTTGTGGCTCCTGAAAATTGGGCGGAGGATATTTGCGTCAAACCATGGCGCCGTAATTTTCGTGCCCGAAGCGATGAGACCCAATAAGCCCTATTGCGCACTTGCCACTCCTGCCTCTCGTAGTTGTACTGATCGCAACGTCTATCTGCGCTTACTGTACCAGAATGTGCGTGGGCTCAAAACCAAGCTACCCATATGGAGGTCAAGCTTATTACTGTCTGAGCATGATTTGATAGCTGTGACCGAAACAAACCTGGACAATTCAGTGGAGGACTCCGAAATATCGGCTGGAGATTGGCGTACTTTTCGACGAGACAGAGTGACCACGGGCGGTGGTGTGCTGCTTGCTGCGCGGCCTGGGGTCACCGTGAATAGGCTACATGAACTTGAGACGGCCTGCGGCGAAGATTTGTGGGCTAAGATCACAATTTATGGCCTAAATATATATGTGTGTGTTGTTTACGTCAAACCTAGTGCAACTGACGATGATTACCTGGCGTGGTTTTGCAAGGTCGAGGACATTATTCACAGTTTGAAGAGAACTATTATTATTTTAGGCGACCTTAATCTAAAAAGTGCGTCAGTAAATGTTAATAATTACTATTGTTATTTTCTAAGCTTTTGTAGTCTGGTAGAGATGAATGAGGTGATGAATATGCGTGGCAGTAAGTTAGATGTAGTCTTGGCTCGGGAGGGCGCTGCTGTAAACTGTGAGTATGTCGAGGGTACGGAACTGGTTCCAATTGATCTGTACCACCCTCCGTTAGATATTGCTGTTACCATCCCAAGGCATAGGGTACATGGAAAGCTTGACCCTAGCAATATTGACCGTAGTAAGGATTGGAACTTTTGTAAAGGTGACTACACATTATTGTTCGATCTTGTTCGCTCTGCTCCATGGCAAGACGTTTTTCGCTGCAACGACGCGTCCACCGCTGCTTGTAAGTTTTATAAACTAATGTACGATATATTTGATTCCTCTATTCCAAAGAAGACGAGAAGGACCTCTGGTAATAGGCGGTACCCAGTCTGGTTTACTAGAGATATCGTAAGCGATACTCGACGTAAATCAAAACTCCATAATAAATGGAAACAATCCCGATGTGATGCTACATATGCTCAGTTTAGCGCGCTGCGCTCGGAATTAAAAACGAGAACCGAGGAGGCATATAGACTGCATTGTTCTAATGTGGAAAACAGCCTAGGCAAAAATCCTAAGCTGTTCTGGCAGCACATTTCAAGCCTGAGATCTAAGGGTGGGTTTGAGCCAGACGTTGTGCTTGATGGCAAGGTCTATTCAGGTGTCAAAGCTGCTGAGGCATTTGCTGAGTATTTTTCCAGCGTATTTTTGCCGGACACACCAGAATTGGACCCGAAATCAAACACGGTGAATAGTGAGGGAGGTAATTTTCCCCTGCCCGTTTTAGTCCCTCCTGACGTGGTTACGGGTATTTCCAAACTCAAACCCTGCAGTTCGGTTGGCCCAGACAACATCCCTGCATATATCGTTAAGGGATGTAACAGTATATTAGCAGCCCCTTTATGTCATGTTTTTAATCTAGCTCTTCAGTCAGGCGTGTATCCAGAGCTGTGGAAGATTTCACGTGTTACTCCCATCCCTAAAACCAGTGACAAGATATCTGTCGAGGAACACAGACCTATCGCTATTTTATCAACCATTGCAAAGGTGTTTGAACATATACTTCACACTGTTATCTGTAAACAAACCAATATGTATCTTTCTGATGCTCAACATGGTTTTCGATCTGGTCGCTCCGTGAACTCAAATCTGCTGATTCATGTTGACTTCATATCCAGTAGCCTGGAATCCGGTAGGCAGGTCGATACTCTGTATTTTGATTTCCGGAAGGCGTTCGACAAAGTGGACAACGATGTGCTTTTGGCAAAGTTAGGGGCAATGGGCTTCTCATCCGGTCTTCTTAACTTCTTTGCCGACTACCTACGGGATCGCAAACAGTTCGTTCGGCATGGCTGCTTTGAGTCGAAGTCTTATTACACTCGCTCGGGCGTGAGTCAGGGATCCATATTGGGGCCGCCTCTGTTTCTGATCATGATCAATGACCTAATTTGTAAGCTTCGATTCGGAAAATGTCTACTATATGCCGACGATCTAAAACTAGCTGCGCAGATCAGAACAGAGGTGGATTGCGAACTCCTACAAAAAGATATCGATACCGTCTATGAGTGGAGCGTTGCGAACAAGTTGTTGTTTAATATTAGTAAATGCAGCGTTATGACTTATGGTCGAGGGTTGAGCCCAATAAAATATGTTTATAATTTGGGGGGTACAGTGATCACTCGTGTCACCAGCGTTAAGGACTTAGGAGTGACTTTCGACCGCAGCCTGACATTTAGAGACCACGTGTCTGCCCTTGCAAAGGAATCCTTCAGGCTTCTGGGATTTGTCTTGAGGAACGCTCGTGACTTTCGCAATTCCAGTATTATTAAACTCCTATACACCACTCTGGTTCGGAGTAAACTCGAGTCCAGCGCCTGTGTCTGGCATCCACATACTGCGTCTCAGACACTGATGCTTGAGAAAGTTCAGAAAACCTTCCTGAGATTTTTGTATCAAAGGCTGTACCATTTCTTCCCATTCATGTACCCAACGAATTATCTTCTAGGGGTATTGGGCTTCAATTCGTTGGAGGTAAGAAGGGGCTTTGATCAGCTCACGATTGCCTGTAAAACCCTAAGCGGTCGTATTGACTGCCCTGAGCTCCACGGACTTTTCTGCCGCCTATTTGTGCCCGACAAATACATTGGGCACCGTCAAAGCCGCCGTCATAACCTGTTCGCACCACCGATATCTAGATCTGTTGCTAGAGCCGAATCCCCAGTATGTCGAACCCTAAGGATGCTAAACGCCCTCCTGACTGCCGACCCTGAATGTGATGTGTTTGCTGATGAATGGAAGAAAATAATACGTGCTTGTCTGGTGTTCTGTGAGAGACAATATGCGAGGGTGTCCACTGTTACATGTTAGTTTGTCATGTATTTAATTATTATTATTATTTTTTATTTTTTTTTAACCATTTACTCAAATTATTATTCAAAATCAAAATCAAAATCAAAATCAAAAGTCATTTATTCAAACTAGGCTGAGAATCAGCACTTTTTGAACGTCAAAATTACATAAGACAGTCCCCCAAAACGCCCGCCCTTCACCACTTCCTAGTGCTTTAGCTGGGGAGAAGAAGTGGCGCAACAAACTCCCCAGCAGCACAGCTGTCTGTTCAGTTAAAAAAAAAAAAAAAAGATTCTATATAACACTGCGCATAATAATTTAGGTACATTACGCAATACAAAACATTAAATTAAATTATTTGCTATAAGTAAGCTAGCACACGCCAATATACCAAAAAAAAAAAAAAAAAAATCGAAAACTATACTCAAGCAGAAACAAAATACGAGTACAAAACTAAAAACGTAAGCAGAACTTTATACCCAAATAAAAGCCTCCAGTAATAAAGGGCGTGCCCACTTACATATAGCAGTACATGTAGTCGTAACTCAAAGTCACAGATGATAAACTAGGACCATCGAAGTAAAATCAACAACGAGTTAAGTTACTAATAACAAAACAAAACCAAGGTCAGCAAGACGACCTGTCACCACAAGCAGCACCCGTTCACGAGTATAACGCAAAGATCAGCCATTACCCCCCTCGCCATATTTGAGGGAAGGAGACAACCCGACCCCCGACGCTACCGCAAGCAGTGACATCTAAGGGAGCATGACGAACTTGCTGCCGGTTGCTCGGGCAAGAAAAAACTATGATCAATTGTCGAGGTCACTAGCTAACCACATATTGCAATACCACTCATAAAAAATAAATAAACATTGAAATGAGTAGATTATGTCAATAATAAAAAAATAAAATAAAAATAAAATTGACCTTGAGAGTCAAACAAAATAAATAATTATATGAACTCATATAACCTGTCAGTAGGTATGCTAATTCTGGAGAAAGAACATAAACATTGTCTTAAGTTAAACACAGCGACCAACTATTCTTATCGTTTAAGTAATCATTGATAGAATAGTATGCCTTTGAACAAAGGTTAGATTTTACTTTAGCTTTGAACGCATTAAAGGGCAAATCTAGCAAAGAAGAGGGTAGCTTGTTATAAAAAGATATACCAAGCCCAACAAATGAGCTATGAACCTTATGAAGCCGGTGAAATGGAGCACGTAATTTGTCCTTATTTCTGGTGTTAACATTGTGAATATCACTGTTTTTAGTGTATAAATGTATATTTTGTCTAATATATAAGATGTTGGCGAAGATGAATTGTGATGCCACCGTGAGAATACCAATCTGTTTAAAAAAATCTCTCAAAGAAACTCTGGCACCGAGCTGGTAAATTGCTCGAACAGCTCGTTTCTGAAGAACAAATATATTTTGAATGTCAGCGGCTTTGCCCCAGAGCAGAATACCGTATGACATAACGCTATGAAAATAACTAAAATAGACTAACCGAGCTGTATCAACGTCAGTGTATTGTCTTACTTTCCTGACGGCGTAGGCGGCTGAACTGAGCCTTCCCGCTAGGCTTGATATATGTGGCCCCCACTGAAGTTTGGCATCTACTGTTATACCCAGAAAAACTGCCGAGTCTACAGTTTTAAGCATCTCTTTATCTAAAACGATGTTGGGTCCTAGATTTCTAACATTCGGTAAGGCAAACTTAATTAATTATGTTATCCACTAGTTGTATATCCATGAATTTAATTTTTGTATTGTATGTTATTTGAATGCTTATTTTATTTTTAATTTTTAGAATTCTATGTTAATTAATGTAATTGGACCTGTGCCGTTTTAATTAACTATAAATAAATAAAATAAAAATAAAATAAATGACATCCGAATACATGTTGGATGCCACGAATTCTTTTGATTTATGAAAACTAAAAATTTTATTTATCCAGAATAAACAGCGCCTTCAAAATGAAGGCCTTACATTGTTACTATTTTATTTCATTTTAGTAGGTACTCTGCGTGTAGAAGCTCGTGGCTAAGTAATATAAGCCGCACGGGTTGATCCATCAGGTTAAGCTACGCTTGCCGGGGTTTAGTCCGTGGATGGGTGACCATCTTTACATATCGAGACTCCTCCGTGCCTCAGAAAGCACGTTAAGGCCTTAATCCCGGCTGTCATTCGTGGGTCTTTGACAGTCGTTACAGGTCGACAGAAGCTCGAAAGTCTGACAACCAGTCTTACCAAGGAGTATCGTATTACCCTGTAACTGGGTCGTGGAGGTCAGATAGGTAGTCGCTCCATGTAAAATACAGGTATTCAGCTGCATACGGTTAAACTGGAAGCCGACCCCAACATACATAGTTGGGAAAAGGCTAGGCAGATTGATTGACTCTGCGTGTAGGTATTATTTAATAAAAAATGCTGGCTTCATTTTTTTTAATATATTTTTAAATGAGCCCACGAAATATTGAACACAATGACTGTCTATGTTTACAGACATCTTCTGACATAATTTTCAGATGTAAAAGCCATAAAAAAATCGATTTTCAATTAATTAATTGTATTCTCCTCCTATAACACCATCCAAATATCTCCGCGCCCAATATTGCTCATCGCCAAACTCAGGGGCGGTTTTACTTTTTCAACTACAACCCCTATTAGAACCCTTGTTGGTCCCACTTGTGCATACCAAACCGGTCCCACCGTGTCGTGACTTGTGTTTTGTCATTCAGTGACTAGGTCCTTTCGCCTGGCTTTATTATTGATCCTCTTGCCTTAGCTGCTGAAAGTCGTGGTAATTATGTGAGGGTATGGATGTTACTTTACATTTTTGTTGGAAGGTTTTTTTACTTGAGTTATTTAAAGACTAGCGACCCTCCCCTGCTTCGCACGGGTGAAATGTAAATACAGCCGTAAAATCTTACCGTGAAACATAGGTGAAGTGAGCTTGAAATGAGTTGCCAATAGTGTCAATCCCTAGCAAAACCCCTGCAAGCTTATTACGTATCTTGTAGAAGCCTAGCAATAGCAAAATTTGCGCAATAATTGCTTTTCAATAGCTTGTCAATCGCAAATCAGTATGACGTATCGCTGATACATAATTCTGATTTGAGTTTGAAAAGCAATTATTGCATAAATTTTGCTATCGCTAGGCTTCTGCAAGTTACGCCGATATGTTGGAATGACAGCTCACTTCACCTAATTTTCCACGATTATATTTTTGCAGAATAGACCGGCTGATGAGGTGAGATGTCAAAACGTCGAGGTTTCTGTGTTAAATATCTAACTTAAATATTAACGTATTATACAGTATTATAATCCTTCCGGAATTAATTCTCTATATGATGATGAAAACTGCATCAACAATACACTGTGGATTTTGGAACAACTAAGCGGTTACGCAGACAGACACGAAAACAAGTTTGTTTTATACTATTTATAGATACAGATAGGAATATGGATGTAGGTTTACCTATTGTGTGTTACCTATATAGCATATGTAACTCAATCACGTAACAGCTCTTAGGTACAGCTTCATAGAGATTCCTGTCTTGAGTGATTGAGACTACCCGTTAGTGTCTGCTACAACACTGCTCAGTTTCACCACAGCATTCACATGGCAAAGACAGACATTTTGTAACATCTCTTATACCATGTTTTTATGCAAATAAATGATCTATCTATCTATCTATCTAAAAAAAGTTTCCTAAACCTATGTATACATAAATTAAAATCAATTATCGAATGTATAATATGTACGCGCACCACTTCAGAACGACTGCACCTATTTGGCTATTTTTTTTTTGTTGTGTTTGTAATGGTCAGGACAAGGTTTGTATGTAAGAAAAGGTTTGAAGTTGCCGGGAAAACTGGAAAATTCGTGACAAATGAAAATGCATTTTATTATTTTAATTATTGAAATTTGGACAGGACAACGTTTGGCGAGTCGTAGTATTTAATAAAACACAAGTTTGAAATAATGTAAATAAACTTTAATAGTCTATTTATTTTGTTTGTTTTATAAGCAACATATTTTGCATCAGAAATCACTTTTTCTCAATTCTATTAATAGAAAAAAGCATCACTCTCATCATTCTCCTGCCCTTGTCCCAATTTATTTGTATATGTCCCTTTTTTCCATAATTCTCTATTAGTCGTCATCTCGGAAGTCATTCCCTTTCTAGCCATATCATCTTTCACACAGTTCATCCATCGTTTCTTTGGTCTTCCTCTAATCTTGTAGCCATCGACCTTCATGCTCAAAAATTTCCTTACGACATTTTCAAAAAAAAAAAAAAACATTATTTAACAGTTATATTTTTACGGTTTTGTCCCATGCTTTATCCAAACGGGGTATACCCGAATTAGCCCCTTCATAGCGTTAACAATAGAACTCATCAAATTCTTCGGATTCCCGTACAGCCTTCATGGGCCTTAAGGCAATGCACCTATGCATGGCTGCTTTGCGTATATTTTAAATAAATGTACTAGGTAGTACCCGATATTACCACGTGGTGTTTTCCCAAATGTGAGAGACAGGAGAGAGACAAAGGCAAAAATAAGCTAAGAACACGCACATTCAAAACTTAACTTTTATTCATTGAAACTTTAATGCATGTTTAATCTTTGCTAGAAAACAATCTTCACTTCCTTTGATATACGACTATAATTAAAACACTTGTTGAATCCTAGGAATATAACACCTCATCATCATTCTCCTGCCCTTGTCCCAATTTATTTGGGGTCGGCGCAACATAAAAAAAATATTTAAAAAAAGTGGAGAAATGTCCGAGTTTTTTGGCGTGAGTACATAGCACATGACCCCATCACTTCGCTGTTTTCGTTTGTTCAACCATGCACCGAACACCCTGTATAAAATATACAGGGTGTTCGGTACATGTACATGGAGCGCCTTCTATCTTACATCCACAACCCAGTTACTGGGTATCACGATACCTCTTGGTAAGACTGGTTTTTAAAGTTTTGGGCTTCTGCCTACCGTTAATGAGTCTCGATATGTAATGGATCCGACCGCGGCAAGCGTAGCTTCACCTTCGATTGACTCGTGTGGCTGTTATTCTTTAGCCACGTGTCCCTCTCAATGATCCATTATGTTTAAAAGGTTTACATAAAATCTCATTTCCTGTTATTTACTTCGAACACAGCTAGAGAATTATATGGAATAATATATTTTTCGATTATTATTTTTTTTTGGTATATTGGCGTGTGCTAGCTTACTTAGCAAATAATTTAATTTTAATGGTTTGTGTTGCGAAATGTACCTAAATTATTATGCGCAGTGCTGTATACAATCATTTTTTTAACTGAACAGACAGCTGTGCAGCTGGGGAGTTTGTTGCGCCACTTCTTCTCCCCAGCTAAAGCACTAGGAAGTGGTGAAGGGCGGGCGTTTTGGGGGACTGTCTTATGTAATTTTGACGTTCAAAAAGTGCTGATTCTCAGCCTAGTTTGAATAAATGACTTTTGGTTTTGATTTAGAAAATATTCTGCAAGGGTCTCGGCCATTAAAAGTAACAAGGTCAATTATACCCTCGTCCTTCTTTGTTCTAAAACCCGAGCTAAAGAATACCCCAATACGCTGGAAATGCTAATTCAGTGAATTGTAAATGGTTGCGTTAGGGGGTTTATTTAATATGGGTCTCATGTAACTTCCCCTTTTTTGCATGTCGACGCGTAATGCGTATGGTTGTATGTATTTCTGATAGTTCGAAGACATGTAACATCTACCAACCCGCACGGGGCCGGCGTGCTGGATTACGGCCCACTCCTTCTCACCGAGAGAGCCTGTGTCCCAGCAGTGGGGCCATTATAGGCTGTATGTATTTCTGTGCCAATAAGGTGATGGAAATATTAAACTGTAGTTGACGACATTGTAGATGTTGTTGCTGTAGTCGAGTTGTAGTTGTAGTTAAACGAAAAGGATCCAACCCACATTACACCTAATGTGGGTTGGATCCTTTTCGTTTAACTATGGACAATTCATAAAAAATAGTAGGACTAGTTAAATTTAAAGCTTCATCTTTCCTAATATTCTGTGCCCGACAGAGTCCATACTGATCTCATTCTATTTTAAGTTACCACCTAAGTACACATTGTGGAAGGCAATAAATGATTAATTATTAAGTAGAATGTTGACAACTCGGGAAGATTAGTCCAAAACCGGGTATGGGGATAAAACCGGGATAAGGCAATTTAGCCTCAAGTCTTACATGTTTAAATTGACGGGCGCGTTTGCTCGCTGCAGCTGGCCATTTTGGTTAATTTGTCAATAAACAGTCAATGACGTTGATGCATGCTCGATGAAAATCAATAGGTAAGAAAAATGTCTTCATGGTGAATAGGTGTTATTGTATGGATCAGAATGTTGGGCCACAAAAAGAATGAATGAAAGGCAATTGCACTTAAAACTCGCCTTTGCATTGCATTTAGAAAAAAGTTACTGAGGCCGAGCGATTAGACTTTCAGGAAAATATCTCCAGCTTGTTCTCTTTCTAACGACATATCACATGTGTATTTTATTTACATCATCATTCTCCTGCCCTTGTCCCAATTTATTTGGGGTCGGCGCAACATGTCTTCTTCTTCCATACTTCTCTATTAGTCGTCATCTCGGTAGTCACTCCCTATCTGGCCATATCATCTTTCACACAGTCCATCCATCTTTGGTCTTCCCTTACTCGTATAGCCCTCCACGTTCATACTCAACACTTTCCTGACAACATTTTCCTCATTCCTCCGCATCACATGCCCATACCGTGACAACCGATTTCCACACAACTTTTCAGTCACCGGTGTCACTTTCAGACTTCCTCTTACATACTCATTTCTTATTCTATCCATTCGCGTAACACCACACATCCCTTTTAGTATTCTCATCTCAGCTGCATGCAACTGCCTTTCATTCATTATTTTTATGGCCCAACATTCTGATCCATACAAGACGGCAGGGAATGCGGGAGTCGCAGATTGTTCCCGTGACCTGCCGCCATTTCATCCATCCAGTGTTAATTCTATGCTTAACAGTCCGATCTAATTCGCCATCGCTGTATTACTGTGTATTTTTTTTTATAACTGGAATTATTTGCTAATTTTGTTCTGACTGGACGCTTTTCATAAAATTCTACTTTATTTATATTCAGCTGTATCCGGCTAGACTGGACCGTTACATACTCGTAGTTGCGAACAGGCTAGGCAGATTGATTGATTGACTTTTATACATGTTTAGCGTGAATACATAACGAGATTCTATTCTTTTACAAAAAAAAAAAAAAATCTGCATAAAGGTATTATTATATAAATTATGTGTTTTGTAGGCTTGTTATTTTATACATGCACATAATACCCAGACTCCAGACAAAATAAAGAAATTGCGGTAAACTTATTAGTCATAAAACATTAAAGTCCGTAGCGTATCAATCGCTCAACCACAGCTCTATTCAAGATATCAAAAGAAAACTAATTCTTTATATAACTCCATCAATACTCCTCGTACTTACCACCATTCAATAAATTGAAATCACAATAAGATACCCCCTAGCCTGTTGTTATCTACGCCGTATTAATTTCGGCCAAGTTTGTCACACAACCGCAACGCAATTCAGGGAGGCCACAGTTCAATTTATCGGTCGTTCCCATGTACATACATATATGGGTATGTACGTTTTTGCACCTTTGGCACTGACGTATAGACAGATATACCAAGCCTATGGAATGTTAGCAGACGCGGATGTGTGTGGAATGTTTCTAATGAAATTTTTCGTGGTCCTGTTGTTTCGAAATAAGTTCTATAATAATCCCTTTTTCCAGAATGACATATTATGTCTAAATTAGAATAATTGCCACCAGGAGGATGTCATGGTTTTGTGCATTTGAGTATGAAATAGTAGTTATGATACGAATTCTTAACTTTAATATAGGTACCACATATTAGAACGGTTGGCTACCGAAATCTTAATTTGGTACTAAATATGATGCATAAATAGGACAGTTGTATCGGGGATAGAAAGAATATTGAAGGACATGTAGTTGCTAGCTGCAAGACATACCGACACGTCCGTTCGCCTGTATAGCGAACGCTTCACTAACGATAAGATTTTTTTTTTTTATGAATGGCATCTCGTAGTTTTCCTAGAGAGGCCGTGACTATTTAACCGGTCAATCCTGTGGCTGCCTTGAGCGAACTAATAACGATAAGATGGAGCCGAGAGATATTTATATGAACGTGAAAAAATATCCGTTATCTTGGTCAAAAGACCAGTTTTTTTTTCAACCGAACTTGCAAGATATTTTAGAAGAGTGTGCAGTGTTGAAGTTATTTCAGATGTCAGTATTCTGACACAAAACTTCTTAAAAACAAGATAACTAGTCTTTGAAACTTCCTTATTCACTTTTCCTTATACATATAATATGATTAAACAAATCTGGATATTAATATTAATAACATAATCTTCTGGCAAAACTCGTGCCAAATATGTTTCATGTCTCTATTTCCATCAGAAAAAGTTATAATTACTTATGTTGTGATTATCCCAAAACCGATGTCTCACGAAGTTTGCCGAAGTTTTCCGAACAACTTAGTATTCTTTCTGCGTAGATCTTGAGTCGTATTTAATTTTTTCTCGGTACTCATGTTATCATTATCCGGAGATCAGCGCTTGTCATAGCATTTCTATGCAAATTTACAAAAAGTTTGTTGATTTTGTTTTAATAAACAAAAATTTTTTTTCTAAAGTAATTTGCGAATATCAGTAAGGCTGGAGTTTTTTTTTTTTGTGTTTTAAAACAGAATTTATAAGAATCTATAAGTTTAACTTTGCCTTCAGAGTTTTCTCGAAGGACTTATTCAGCAAATATTTTTCTTTACAATTGTATGATTTAAAATAAATCCTAACGAGAAGTTCTCAAAACGATAACTTTCCTAATTGAAAAATACAACAAATTTCAAATCAATTAAAAGTTATATAAGAAAGTTCAATTAAAAGTTGGATTCTTGATATTTTATTATTATTATTATAATGACTGTGAAAAGCTGCGTATTAATTTTGTTTTTATTGAATTCATGTTCATTTTTAAAACATAATATCACTCGTGTTTTTCCCAAGAAGCTGGCAGAGGCACCATGACTCCAGGCTCGTACTGAGAAAATACCAGTAACAATATGCCTAACCTAGGGCGCGAACCCAGGAACACCTGCTCAGCAGTCTCGCTTACGACCAACAAGGTAGTTTTATAAATGATCGAGTCTGTATTTTTTTTTAGCCTACTGACCTGAATCCAAAGGAGGCGTCTTTTTTATTAAAGAGGATTTTGGTGGCCTAACCCCATAAAAGGCAAACAGGAAAAGACGCACAAATCATGCCTCTGACCCCTTCCTAGTACGTGACTAAAAAAATCAATTTTTATCCCATCTCCTCAGGGTATAAGCTGACATGGAGCAGCTCTTACGTATCTTATGAACCACGGAGGAGTTAGTGAATGGAGTGCTTCTAGTACAAATATATTTTTTCTGATGCAGAATCAAGCTTCTATGTGGAGACGCTTACCAGTAAGTATTAGAGCAGTGCTATTCTGTATAAATCTCACCGTGAAAACTTAGGTGAGGTAAGCGTGGAGTGAGCAGTCAATAGTGTCAATCCCTAGGCATCAGGTGGACATTGACAGCTCTATTCAATCTCACTTCACCTACGTTTTCACGGTGAAATTTTTACAGAATAGACCGGCATTAAGTAACATTGAGTGTCATATATTTTTTTAATTGACAGCGCAACGATAATGCTTATTAATAAAGACATTTTGGGGAAACAGCACAGATGCATTGACACTTCTCACACTGCAAACAATACTAATAACAATCTTAGTAAATATAGAAGACACCAACAGCTGTAAACCTTATTTTTCCTCCCCTGCCCTGCCTAACATCCTAGAAATATGCAAATTTGTTTGAAAGTACACTTTTACACTACAAGAGAAAATACGAGTATACAGTCAAAATACACATTATTTCATAAAAATAGACGAAACCTACCAAGCCCTAAATTAAAATGCACACAACAAGTGCCCTAGTCAGTTAAATAAAGTGTATATTAAATTACCGGAAATAATTAAAAATTAACAAAAAAAAAATATATTCATAAATAAACTGAAAAAAATCTATTATTTAAATGTTATTATAATATCAGTCAATATCTAAATGACACATTAAAAATTACCTACATGTTTTTATCAAATAATTACTTGGATAGTATCTACTAATTAGTCAAATTAAGCACCCTTCACCTCTCCTACTTTGCTGTGCCCGACAGGGTCTATAGTGACCATGTATATGTAAAATCTACTACCTAAGTGGAATGAAGTATTGAAATATCGTAAGAATGATAGTAAACAAAATAGCAACACACGTAAATGTTTTAAAGGTAAAGTTTTCATTTCAATTCTTAGAAATAATTTTTATATTAGTAGTAGTTTCTTTTTGTCAATCAATCTGCCTAGCCTTTTCCCAACTATGTTGGGGTCGGCTTCCAGTCTAACCAGATGCAGCTGAATACCAGTATTTTACATGAAGCGACTGCCTATCTGACCTCCACAACCCAGTTACTGGGTACGATACCCCTTGGTAAGACTGGTTGTCAGACTTTCGGGCTTCTGACGACCCGTAACGACTGTCAAAGATCCTCGAATGACAGCTGGGACCAACGGCTTAACGTGCTTTCCGAGGCACGGAGGAGTCTCGGTATGAAAAGATGGTCACCCATCCACAGACCAACCCCGGCAAGCGTAGCTTAACCTGATGGATCAATCCGTGCGTCTGTTATTACTTAGCCACGAGCTCCTCCTAGTAATTTCTTTTTGTAATTTTTATTTTATTTTTTATTAGTGCCCTTACAGGGCCCATATTTTTGTATATCTATATATATACCATATGTTTGTAACATCTTTTTCACAATATAGAATGCACTAAATGAATATGAATATGAATAATCAGGATTCCTTTACTTCATTTCCTAAAAGGGGTCAAAACCACGCATTCAAAGTAACCTTCATACCAAGATTGGCTCCATTTTCATACTTTCATTTGTTAAATAAATGGTCACTCCATTCACTCTTGACTCTGTGTTATAAACTAATACGGTCCCACTTCTTCGTATCTTATATCTGAAGTATCGCCGCGCGTTGACAAAGGGTCCCGAGAACTACACTTTGATTTGGACAAACATGGCTTTGATATAAGTTGTTTTCACACTGTCTTTCTCAAAAAGGCAGCTCAGGATTCTAACAAGCGTAAGCAGTTTTTTTAGGGGTCTACAAATTTATATATTTTAATTTTTCGTTTCAGGATGATGGAAGATTATTAAAAGAATAATTTGTTTCTTCACTAGCATAGTTTTAATGCGCATTCCGATCTGTTATGAGTCGGAGAAATAATGAATGAAAGAAATGCACTGACCCCAGCGTGGTTTGACTAGACTCGATTACTCGAATTAACCCAAAGTTTCACACTGGCCCCTGTTGCTTCAAGTTTTACGGAGCAACAGCGACCATTTCGTATCAAGGAGTAGATCGGGGGGCGTGATAATGGTAGGGAAGACGTGCCCTTAGGATATGGAAGGATTATTAGAGGCGTACCGGATCTGTTATCAGTCGGACTCTTTAATAAATCTCTCTATGACAAAAAGTACGAGAATTTATTGCTCTTCTGGTACGTTGGCGTAGCTCGCGTAGCAACTTCGTAGCATCGAAATCAGCTACGCCGTAGCCAATGCGTAGCAATATCGGCACTCACATTTTCAACTCTTTCTTATCGTAATCAATTTTAATATACCTAACTTGATATCACAGAAAATCATGAATATTCCAAAAATAGCCAATTTATTAAAAGCGTAAATAAAATACAAGTAATATTAACCTCGCCACAAGCCGCATCGTCATTAAATCATTTTTCATCTGAATTCATTTTGCTCGCAACAGTGGACATGAAAAGGGTATTCGGATTAATTTATAAAAAGCATGAAGGAACCATGGGGATATTATTCAGTTTAAAACGAATGTCTCCTATAAATATGAATGAGAGATGATTGAATTTTGAGCACATCTGTCTTATTTTTTTACACATTTGGATAACTTACTAAGTTATTGCTACAAATAGATCTATAGAAAGTCTCTTAGGCTTACTTTCTTCTCTTATAAGGTAGGGAACAAAGGTTAGGCAGCAAACTTACGTAGTTAGTGATAATTTATCTGTTTTGTGGTCACCACGCTACTTAGGACCACTGAAAGACATTACCCATTGCCTCTGAAACCACATTGTTTCCATAAATATATTTAGTAGAGAAAGTCCAAACTTATAATATTCACAAAGTAAACTTCAACCCCGCTAACCCGTAAAAGTTATCATGCAACAGCCAGAAAAGCTTATGAAAAATAAATCGCGGTAATCACCTAGAAGTATTTACATTTCACCGGAATTATTCGCTCCACCCCAGAAAACGATCGACATTTTCAAAACTTGATTTAACTCCGAAACTTTCCTCGAAGTATGAAATTATTTTATGCTCCTTCCTGTTTCGGTCCTCTGTGCTTCGCTACTTCGTGCTTCGCTCCCGTGAAATGTTTTGTATTAAAACTCATATTGGCTGTGACGAACTCGCTGTGTCCTAAGGATAGTTTTCTGTCTTGTGTGGTTTATTCGTCGAAAATATTGTGGTAGGCAAACAAATGCACATACGTCAGTATACAGGACGAATTTTTCAACTGGGCGTGGATGGCCAAATTCGAAACTAGGAGGAATAGCGAAAAGTACTTAAGGAGTCGCGGGCTTGATTTTGATGCATACTAAAACAGCATCATTGGATTTAAAAAAAAAAATATTTCTAGCCAGGAATCGAACCCGATGATTTTGAAAAAAAAATCACACACTGTATAATAAGAATCGGATTCCGATTCGAGGGAAGTAACTACTCTAAACTAAAGGAAAGAGCTCATTTTTAACAAAATACTTTTGTTGTTTTTCTTCTGTTACCTACCTATTCAACCTTGACATTGATTTTTCAAAAATCCAATGATGCAGTTTTAGTTTTCATCAAAATGGAGCCCGTGACTCCTTTGAGCACTTTTCGCTATTCCTCATAGTTTCGAATTTGGCAGTTGAAACATTAATTCTGTTTATAAACAAATAAAAGTGATTACTCCAATAAAAGTACATAGTTACTCAAATAACGATTTTTATTCTACAGTTTAGTATTTGCTTGAAGTTAGAACTGTCAAAGTTTAGAATTCTTAGCCAAGTAATAGTAACCAATATCTTTACTTAAGAATTGAGAACTCGACCATTTTGCGTTTAATTTTGGAATGGAAAGCATCGAAGCGACTTTTGGTGTTATAGATGATATTGATAACGATATACTACCGGAGATTGAAGTGGCTGAGCCTAAAAATCGCGAAGTTTATGTTCGTGATGTGGATCCATTTAATGATTATTCGGAAGATTGTTTTAAAAAAGACTTTCCACTTTTCGAAAGTGTTGTGATGAATGTGTTTTTACAGAGAATTACGGACTCTTTACAATCAGAGACACAAAAAGGCCTTCCTGTAAGTCCACTGTGCCAGTTACTAACAGGCTTACGTTTTTATGCCACTGGTAGCTTCCATTGTATGTGGAGACATCATGCATGTTTCACAATCGACAGTGTACAGTTATACAGGGTATAAGAGTAAACAGTGGCAACCATTTAAGGGGCCATTGTACTGATTATTATGAGCAAGTTTTACTATGGGATCAAACCTGAAATCGCGAAAAAAAATATCAGCTGTTCAGTACATTTATTTTTTTATTTATTTAACCATTTATGTACACACAAATAAACAGACAAGAATAAAGGAACAGAAAATTACGTACAAAGGTGATGTTTATTTCTAAACAAATCTCTTCCAGCATACCTGCGATAGGACAGAGGATAAAAAGAGATGTAGACACCGTGTGTAAGAGAGAAAATAAAAATACATAAAATCTAAAAAAAAACAATTCACTAAGCTAATAAAACATATAATAAATACTTAAATACATACATACTTCTAGAATAAATATCACTAAAATAACTTTATAACTTTAATAACTTTATATTTGCATAATTCGACAAAAAGTAGAATCGATCGTTTCCTTAAAAGGTTGACACTGTTTATACTTACACCCTGTATAGTCTTTGACTATATACATAATAATAATACCATTTATATCAGGCGACATAGGCCCATAGAAAAATACCGTAACCTAAATATACATATTTTTATAAACAAAATCTTGTATTAATAAATAAGGCTTAAGACTATGTTAGTAGCACTTCACTTTGCATAAATACAGGGAAGAGAGGTCTTGAACTCGCCGAAATGACATACTTCAAATAATTATGTACCTACACACTACACAGGGACTAAGGACCGGTTTTTTGATCCGTAGTTAACTCAACCAATGCTTAAACACAGTAAGTAATGGTTGAATTTTGGCTAAATGTGAAACAACTAAACATGTTTATCCTTGTTTTACTAACGCAATTATAGAGGTATGAGGAACAGAGTGTAAAATTCACTCATCCTGCATAGAAAAGAAAGGATCCTTCGACCAAACGGGTGTTGTGTCTGGTGGGCTACTCTCCGAAGATTGATGTCGGGACGTTGTATACAACATTATTTTTAGTATGTGCGAAACCCGAAACACCTGTCTAGTATTTTTATGTACCTACTCGTATGTACAAAATTTCAAAACTGTATCATGAAAATTGACGAAGTTATAATCATGTTACCTGGTTGTCCTTACAAAAAGATGGTCACCACGCGCCCCGAGCCGCCCGCGTGCGCCTGCAGCGTGGCGCTACGAACGCTTATTGAAAATTAATTTGGCAGTAGGTACTAACCGTACGGCGATTTTATTGTAATTAACCGGTGATAACATTTTGCATCACACTTGCAGGCTTTGGACTGTCGTAGTGGTCAAGTATAGGTAGATATTATTGTGTACTTTATTCGTAAATGCAGCCGTAAGTGATAAAACGAAGTCAATGCGATTTGTTGCACCTTGTGCCAACCCCTTAAAGTTCAAAGTGGATGAAAAGTGTTAAAAATCGTATTACTTAACCACAGCAGGCTGTAGGTACACTAGGTACAAATAATAACTGTCTACAATTAACCATCTTGGCGTTTATAAATGTTAATCATCACTATTTACAATAATTGACTTAATCACTATTTACGACTGAGTTATCACGGCTAGCGGCTGTCGGAGGCCGAAAGGTATCGTAGTCTCTAGATCTTTGTGTGACTGAAAACATTGTGTAATGTATTCCACGATACTCTCATACCGAATTGCTCCTAGTACCGCCACACCATAAACTGCTAGTGTACATACCATTTCTGTGTACTGGACGTTTTTGTATGAGCAAAACACGGTTACACGATCCTTTTAAATACGATAGGTACATACACGATCAACCAAAACACAACTCTAGGCCCACGGCGGCCACGTATTCGCGGGGAGCGTGACACGTCAACACGTGCGCATCAATCTGTAGCATCCGGGCGACTGAAAGGGTGGTTTTACCCCCGCCCAGATGTGCGCCCGCGTCATTGACTTATATGGCTCGGTGTCCAACTTGTAACCTCTTTTAAATATTTTAGGGACAAAATATAACAGTGGTGTAAAAATTATTGGAATCGATTCAGTTACTTATTCTGAACAAACTATATTCAGGTTCCGTATATACTAAAAGTAATGTTGTATATGCTAGTCGCAAGGTAATTTCTCCATTGACCTGAGCAGGAGCGACGACTGGAGGAGCGACGGCGGAGAAGCAGGACGTCTGCCGAGTCAGCATCATGTTGCCGCCGTTTTGTCCAGAGGAGCCAGCACTTTGGTTCGCCCAGGTTAAAAGTCAGTTCACGATCACCGGTATAATCCCCAAAACCAATCTTGCTAATATAAATACTCGATACATTCGCCGATAACCCTCCACTACAGAGGCTTATCATGTCCCCTGCCCTAAATAAACCCTTGCCTACACGGCGGCAATACATCACGCCAACCGTTGGCAGCGGATATGATACGGTCATTACGTTTATTTATTGTTTAGGGTTCCGTACCTCAAAAGGTAAAAAACGAATCCCTTATAGGATCACTCGTGTGTCTGTCTGTATGTCCGTCTGTAACAGCCAATTTACTCCGAATGTAATGGACATATGAATTTCTATGACTCTAATGCGGATGTGTAACGTAAATTAATGAATTTTGAATATGAGGTCAATTATGGGGGGCAAATAAGAAAATAAAAAAAGAACACGGTACACCGTGTGGCATATCAATGGCGTGCTATATATATATATATTGCAACAGGTGCTGAAAGGGGCTCTTAAAAATTCGAAGTGGAGCTACTAGGGCATGTGGGGCTTCATATGAAAGAGCGCTGTTTGCACATTCTCAAATATTTTTTCTCTTTTTAGGCCTCCTAGTTTTCGACTTTTGATGAAAAATGTAAAAAAAAATACCGTTCCCCGCCTTATCTCCGAAGTTTGCATGGAGAAAAATCTGAAATTATTCTGTGTGATAGAAGTTTATGTAAAGATTACAGGAAAAATAAAACGGTGTCTGTTGGCGCGACTTCGATACCATCTATCGACGCACCGGGACATCACATTTTTTATCTACGAATGAGGGCTCGCCAACGTCGGCGACCAATCAAAGCACGCGTTTGTTCTCATTCAATCCATTGTATAGGATCTGTTTATAAAATTCATTATTACCATATACACACTGCTAGTAAAAAGACGAATTAAAAATACAACGAAATCAAATCAATACACACTGCTAGTAAAAAGACGAATTAAAAATACAACGAAATCAAATCAATAAATCAATCATAGAAGAGCACCTGCCTCCCGTTCCTGTACAGTGTCTCTAAATAGCACGCTTTTTTAGTATATGATAGTACAGAACCCTCGGTGTGCGAGTCCGACTCGCTATTGACCGGTTTGTTTTTCATGGCTGACCTATTGTGTGGCCGTAATGGGTTCCAATTTTTAATTTATGTAAACAAAGGCATATTTTTATTCAATTTGCGTAGAAAGAAGAGAGATATTTGATGGAATTCGTTATAGGTTTTTTGGATAATGACCAGAGTTTGAGTGAAATGTGTGATTCCTATTCAACTTTTACATACTGTTTTAAGATAAAATATTTTAGTGCACAAATAAGAGTATATGAACGCTAAATTGCAAATAGAATACATACCTAAAAAATTGTAATGAAATCAAAATATTGTGTTCTCATTATCGATTGCACCATCATAAGGAAAAATGGCACTGTAATATAATATTAAATTGGTAATAACAATCCCTCCTTCAAACAATTTACCTTTTTGTTCTATCTCCACGTGAACTAGAGATTAATTTGATTTTTCTATTACCTGTTGTGTAGTGTTCTATTACATGTTTCATATTTCTACCAAAGACGATTGAAATTGGATTGAATTAGATTGAAATTAGATTGGACGATTGGAATTTAATAATACTGTCGGCAAATTGTATTGATAACAATTTTATGTCTATCTATCGATCGCTTGCCCTTTTTATATCCGTCGAGAAATGCTCACGCATATTGCACTACCACGGGGAGAAAGTGCAGTTATGTGGGACTCCAACCTACTAAAACTCCACGGTGTCCTCCTTTGCCGCTTGTGGCGGTAACACGGGCACGCGTTAGCACTCCCCGCGAATCCGCCGCGGCTGTCCGTCACCGGACCCTCCTCTAGGGAGCACCCCCCATCACCGGCGCACAAGAACACATTGCGCGCCGTGACCAACCCATGGACCAAACCAGCACATGGGCGCTAGACGACCCCGTGTCTAGGCACCCTTGGTCCCCCTGCAACCGGTCAGGTTAGTGGCCCGGCCGCCTACCACTTTTGGGCCGCAGAGGATAAGGAGAGCGGCCAACGAAATACCGATACTCCTCCTCCACGTTTTTTTTTTTTCTTTGTGGATGGGAAATCATCATATAACTTCTCCCGCTCTGGGTGGAGCGGAAGGGCGTGTCAGACTTTTACTGACTAAAACCCACCCGTGTTCCTTCAGTTGCCTATGCCAGGGCCACGGTATCTTTTTCAAACAACCCGCGACCCCAGCGGCATCGGCCCTGTTGGACCCCATCTTTTGCTGACATCTCTTTGAGGCGCGCGTGGAACACAACGCGCCGTCGACCCGGGCCTGGTCCTCACCGGACGGCGAGCTACCCACTACTCACCGTCCGCAAGCCCGCGCCTACGGTGGCCGGGAATCGCCAGACGCCTAGACGCCCAGGGCGTCTCCTGCGGCGACTGAGGGCGTGAGGCTGCCTCTCCCTCACGCGTTCCGCCTCCTCCTTCGCGAGCATTACCGCTTCGCAGAAGGAGGTGACGGCCCCCCATGCACTCTCGCTCCGCACCATGGCCTGGACCAGGCTCGGACGCGAGAGATCGCCGCCGCCGATCGCCTCCGTGAGAACACGGCGGTGCTCTGCCCAAGCCGGGCAGACCTCCACTGTAACTCCTCCACCCCTGTGGTCCCACCGCGTCCGCCATCAGACGGTGGCGACCCCGTCAAAGCCGCGAAAGGTAGGGAGAGCGGCGCACCGCAATACCGGCACTCCTCTCCTCTCGCGATGCCTCCCGTACGACATCGCGGCCCGCCTCAGTTGCGATGTCGCCCAAGCGGCAACCTACCTGTTGGCTGCTACGTCGTCGACTTCCTGGGGAAAGCCCTGACGAGCGGCCCCTCCTCGAGTTCCTTTTCGCTTCACCGTGGATGACCAAGCCACGGCTACTGAGCCCCCCCGCCTCGACAAGGTGGGTACCCACCGAGGGGATCGAACGCTTGACTTGCCTCTTTATTAAATGCCTTTGTTGGCAAAAGTTATTTTTCCAAAGTTAGTTGTTATAACTTTTTCCAGAAGATAACTGCAGGAAACTAGAACTTACCTCCTTCATACACTATGGGGATTGCTGTTGTGTAGCCTACTTTAGAAACAAGGCATAGATGTCTCTTGTACAATTTATTATTTGCCAAAGGTTTTTTGTTGTTAAACTGAATTCAGAAACTGCTTTACGCGTAAAGTTCTTGATACTTTTAAAATTGGTATTTTGTCCAATTACCTACATATAATCAACGCATTCTAAGAAGTCCGTTTTGACGTTTCTCATCATACATGTCGCGATAACTTTGTATGAATATCTACGAAAGAAATCGAAAAATCAAATTCATAATCCTAATTAATTACTATGTTATCCATACACTCTAATAATCAGTATCATTCGTAAACACAAAGTTTCACTTTATATTGGAAAAATGCACTCAAATTAATCGAATTAATCGTTGATTAATATTCAGTTATGACGTTATAATAATAATAATAATAGCCCTCGCCGCGAACCCGCCGCGGCTGTCCGTCTCCGTTTCCACACACAACAATAGTTCTGCACCAACCGGGGGTTGTCCTTGGGTGCACTTGCATAGTGCCTACAGGGATATTCGTCGGTTGGTGTCTCCTTATCATTTAAAAATATTTAAGGGGCCTCTGCGAGTTAGCTCCGGCTCCTTGTACGCCTTCCAAAGGTCCGGGACTCCAGGGTCCCGAGAAATGTAAAAAAAATAAATAATAATAATAATAATAACCCCACCGCTGTATCTCTACGTTGACGTCGTGGTGGGGCTTGCGTGCTCCAAACTTTAGGTCTGTGCCGGTAGTGTTTGCCGGAACGGTTCTAGGATGAGGAGCCAGACCAAGAGAGATACAAAAACCCGCAGGGCAGCATGTGGCGAGCTGATGGGCAGTAGCGACCCCATGTACCCTATCTCCCGAGAGAAATCTTGTCCTCATCTCTGGCTTGCCTTTATTGGCCGGCTGGAGTGAACACTGACGAGGAACAGAGCTCCCACCTCTTTCTTGCCTTTATTGGCCGGCTTGAGTGGAGATTCGCAAGAGCAAACGTGCTCGGAGGAAGGAAGTATTCCAGTAAGGTGCTGGTAGGGATCTTGACCGTACTTCCGGGATTGTCCTGATAGCCGTGGAATACCTCTCCACTCCTCAGGCACCTCAGGAAGTGTTGCCCCCTTGTCGCTACGTCACTACGTGCTAGCGGCCATTTCCGGGGGCCCATTATTGAGTGTGCAAGTCACCCCCTGCCATTCTATCCGTGTATAATTGTATAACATTGGTCAGGCAGGGGACATAGTTCTTCCATAGTTTAAGTTACCCAATCCACTTTAGCAACCCAAACCCAAAGCCCAATATGTTTTGTTTCCACGTACAGCAATAGTTCTGCACCAACCGGGGGTTGTCCTTGGGTGCATTTGCATAGCGCATATAGTCGGTTGGTGCCTCCTCATCATTTAAAATTGTGTAAGGGGCCTCTGCGAGTTGGCTTCAGCTCCTCGTACGCCTTCCAAAGGTGCGGGACCCCAGGGTCCCGAGAAATGTGAAGAATAAAAATAATAATAAAACCTTTATTATCAGGCTACAATGGCCCATAGATACATACCTTACAAACTAACATATATAAAGTATAAAACAAAACCTGTGTTAATAAATATAGCTTAAAACTACAATCTCATGTCTTTGGGCGCATTCAGACGTCACGTGCCCGCTACGCGCACGCCATGCGCGTCTGCACCCGCGTCTAACTTAAATTAACGCGGGCACACGCGTTGAGCCCGCACTCAGCACGCGCTCGGCACGCGCAAATTTCAAAGAGTTTTGACGCGGGTGGCGACATCCGTGGCGTGTGCGTAGTGGTCGCGTGTCATCTGAATGCAGCCTTTGCGTTCGTTGCCATAGTGTTGTGACCGTTATAAGCCGTTTATTGACCGAATAAAATCGATTTTCTGAAAAATCTATATTTTTACAAACGTTAATTTAGAAAACAGAGAGAGATTTTTTTTTTTTGCATTTGTGGTGGTAAAGAGAGGTTAACATTGGGTATTGACTCTATCTTCTGAACTAGGCGAGGCCTGTATCTCAGAAGATAGCGCTCAGCTGACAATTTCGTACTATACATATAACCTAAAAACATTGTGTGCTACTGTTTTAATTTATTAAAACAGAATGTAAATAGTGGATAAAAGTATGTGCGCGCTCGCGTGTGTGTTTGTGTGTGTGTGTGTGTGTATGTGTGTATGTGTGTATGCAATACTGAATTACCATATTGACATAATGCAATGTATATTTTTGTAAGAAGCTCAATTGGTACAGAATCTCTAAGAGTTTTAAACATATAAATCATACTCCTTAACCTTGTTTTTAGTTTATTTAGATGTTTGTCCCATCGCAATTGGTCGTCAATTTCAACTCCAAGATACCTAACAGTAGAAGACCGAGTAATTGTTCGACCGTTACAATTTACAGTTTTGTCTAAGCAGGTATGGGCAACAATACTAAAGGTTTCAGGTGGTTGAGTGATCTTGGTAATGGCAAATGTAACATAGTTAGTTTTGTCCAGGTTAAGTGTGAGAAAGTTAGAGTTGAGCCATTTTATAACTTCCCCAAAACAATCTTCCGCTTTTATTTTGACCTCGTCCTAGGTAGGAGAGCTTATCACAATAGCTGTGTCATCAGCGTAGGTATATATTTTTGCGTTAGGCATGGACATTGTGCAAAGGTCATTATTATATATTTTAAATAACGTTGGGCCTAAAACACTCCCCTGGGGCACTCCGTAAGTAACTAATTTCTCTTCACTTAGGTTGGAATCAATTTTAACCTGTTGAGTTCTGTTGCTTAAATAATCTTTGAACAATTGTAAAGGTGTACCCCTGATGCCCATGTTCTCCAGTTTGGTTAAAAGGTTGGAAACAGATACTGTGTCAAAGGTTTTTGCCATATCCAACAAAATGCCGAGACATTTATTTTTATTGTCAAGTTGTTCTACAATGAATTGAGTTAAATCTAACACAGCATCTTCAGTCGAAACTCCGTTTCGAAAACCATATTGGTTACTGGCAATTAAATTATTTTTGTTTAGGTATTTAATTAGTCTTGTGTTTAATATTTTCTCTAACACTTTTGATAGCGCTGATAGCACTGAAATTGGCCTGTAATTAATTACACAGTCTCTGTCTCCTCCCTTGTAAACTGGGTGTACTAAAGCTTTTTTTAAAGCATGGGGAAATACTCCGGTTTGTATGGCCAGATTAAAAATGGGCGTTATAGAGGGAATAATTGAATTTCGGCAATGTTTTAATAATATTAAAACGGGCTGGGACAAAATATCATCTAGTATATTATACTAGATGATATTTTATCCCAGCCCGTAGCACAGTTGCTACGTAGCTGTTGTATTTTGTTAAATGTTTAAACATAGAAAAACAAAGACTGATCACATTATATTATTATTAGCTTTATTTTGATATTTTATATGTCAATTTAGAAAATGGCCCGTCCCAGTTTCTCACGGGTGCATATCAGTGGCATGTCTCTAGGTACGCACCTGGTGCATACTAAACAATTATACATACACCTTCTGGAAAAAATCAGTATATCGGGTTTTAGTTTGTCTTGGTTTGGCTTTGAAACTCCCCAAATTTAAACTTAGTTGGGAAATGGGGATTTATGCAATAACTGTTAAATATAACAAACTCGTACGTATATTAAAACAATATGCCTCGAGAATCAGTTTTATCGATATGTCTTCAGAAACGGTTTTTAAAGCAACCGATTTTTTTTCCCGTCACTACACAAAGTATTTTGATAGCTGTCAAAACGGACTTCGTAGATTGCGTTGATTGTAACCAATCACAGTTTACCTGAAACTATGTGCACTGTTCACCATACAAGCGTTGTCCGATTAATTTCTAAGGACCCTACCTACGATGTTATTCATGCAATCTTGTCTAAGTTATGTTGACGGCGATAACTCCTTTGTTCACAGGTGAATTAATTACTAACGGTGCACCTCTGCCTAACCGTTCGGGGAACACTGGCGTGATGTTATGTTGTATTGTGACGACGACGCCTCGGTCGGCAACTGTAGACCTTTGGTCCATTGTAACTAACAATTTATTAGACACATTGACAGTGGAGCGGTGGTCTGTTGGTTCCGCTGTTACTGATATCGAGTTTGCACGAAGGTATACCTTTATTAGGCAAATAAGGAGCTGGCGAACAAATCTGGACTTGTCCACACACTCCATTTTTTTGTGCTCTTTCTGTATTCTTATACAGGGTGTAAGGGCAGCCCTCCACAAACTAACAGGGTTCATTCAGTTCCTTATTTTGAATCATATTCCACTGGAAAATTTCCCAGGAAAATTTTAATTTTTTAATTTTCGTTTTTCAGTTGCTTTTTCTTTATTTCAATGTAAAATTACATACTCTGTACGCAGTACTCCATTTATGTAAATAAAACAGCTACAATAAAAAAACAACAGTAATGGATGTTGAACTACTCTAACGAACGACGCGTGAAATCAGCTGTTCACTTTCTGTGTAGCTATTGAGTTCATCGAACTCACCGTATACCTCTTACCTACCCCTCCCAACTAGTAACTGATGCTTCGATTTGTGCATAGAAACACAAACAAATCAGGTTTATTGGATTCCCATAACGTTCCTGAAATAATTTCATGTACCGGCCATCTTTGTATGACGTACTGAATTCAGGGTGAATTCAGTATGTTAAATCAGTCTGCGGAGGGGTGTCCCTTACACCCTGTATTTACTTACGAAATATTTTCAATCACAACTGGCTGGAAAATTGTTAAAACGGTGTACTCAATCAGAAACGGACTTGTCCTTGTCTAAAAAATGGGCGAATAAAAACTCTCAAAAAAAAAAAAAATCAAAAGGGTGTTTAGGGTTTCTATTGCACTAAAGCCAAATCCGGGCTTAAATTTTGATACACTATTCATTTACTAAAGCTTAGTTTATTTTGGTTTTTGACCTCTAATCTAAAAAATCTATTACAGGACAAGTCCGGATTTGTAATGATATTCAACAGTTATTAATAGTAGTAGTGATTTTGTGTGATTTTGTATTTATAATATACAGTATACACACCAATGTATGCATGATATAATGCCAGTTGAGTCTAATCGTATATGGCCTCATGTATCGATGATCAAATATTTTCATTACAAATTTAATATCATGTAGTTAAACAACTAAGGAAACATAATATAATGTAAGCATTAATCGTAGCGTTCTGTTATTATTGATGTGTACCATCTTTCCTCTCGCGTTCCTAGTGATTTCATAAAAAGGGACGGAAGTGTGTAACAGTGCTATTTGATTTGACCAATGAGCGCGCGCGATGCTAGAATAGTTGGTCAGATGTTACACATCGTATGCGCCTACTGTAAGGTTCGCTGGTTTTTTTTTATATTTATTTATTTAGATAAGTACACAATTAATGATAGGTAGATATATATTATGTGAAGTTAGGGCTTTATATAAAAACTATCTTAATTATTCCTAACCAGCTTTTGCCAGCGGCTTCGCCCGCGTGGACGTTGGAAATTATCCCACGGGAACCATACATTTTTCAGGGATAAAAGTATCCTATGTACAGTCGCGACCAAAAGTCGATAAGCAAACTCACAAAGCAATAGATTGGCGTTTAGTTTGACTTAAGACCTTCTAATTCCAAAACATGCATAATTATTGTCGTCAACAATTGATTGTAGTTCATAATTTCAAAGTTATAACATGTGTAAAGATGACCTAGCCGTTAAGCGCGTGCAGATAGGTGCGTGAATCAGTGAGCCGTAAGTTAAAATCTCACGCAGTACTTGACTTTTTGTAAGTTTTTACTTGATTGAAAGTAATGGGACAGAAATATAATATTCTTTATCTTGTTCGCTTGGTCACTCATTTCGTAAAGTTAGAAAGGTAGATCATAGAAAACTAAATAAATAATTTCGATTTCTGTGAGGTAGACAACAAAAAATCCTATGAACGGTTACAAAAAAACTTCTTTTATCTAGTAGGAATGTAACGTCACAATTCTCTTAAGTTTGTTAATTTTATAAATAAGTAAATAAAACGAATAAACATTTTTGTTACCGTTCAGCACGACTTTTTTTATTCCAACCTTCCAACACCGAAAAGATAAATTAAAAATCACAACAATAGTTAAATAATAATACAATAACTAATATTTAACTTCTTATAAAAATAAATAATAAATGAACATAAACATCTAACAAGTTTTTGCTTAAAATAGTACAAATAAATTATTATAGTTCCAAAGAAACAAAAAACAGTCCCACATTGTGATGATCGTGAAACCATTGCTTAGCCCAAACAGCTACCAGTACATGTTATGTTTATGCGAATTTCAGCAATGCAATGGTAAGAACAGGTCGCCACTATGACGAGTATTCTAAATGCAACAGAAATATAATGTAATTCAGCGTAGTACGACGACATGCGACAATTCATTAGTGTGTGTTATCTGCGGAATGTTAAGTGAGACATCGCTCATACACGCACACGTACTGGTTCGTGCTCGCACAGTTCATAGCAATGTAATCCTTAGCACGCTTATGGACTTTTGAGCGTTTACTATACTATTCCAGACTATAATCTATCTCTGTGATAAATTTCATCCAGATCCGGTCAGCCGTTCTAGCGTGATTGAGTAACAAACATACAAACTTTCACATTTATAATATTAGTAGGAAGTAGGATTCCATGCAATACCTTTATAATTTTTACGTTTTAAAAAATAAAGCATTGATTAGTGTGGCTTTTTGAACATTTTTTTTTTACATTGTTTTTGTGTTTTTTCCTTAGCCACATTATAAAAGTGTGGTTAGTGCATGCTATGTTGGAAAAATATGTTTGACAAAGTCAGCATCATTACCTACTTCGTTTTAGCTCGTGGATGGCAGAAATACCTCGGAAAAAAAATGGTTTTTTAAATTTGTTTGGCCCAAAATTCAGCAACGTGAATTCCGTTCGCTGACGCAGCCATAGGTCCTCACGTATGCAGGTGTGACGAGGTGTGCTGTGGGGCTTGCGGTGCAAGAGGGGCGGTGAGCCATTGTCTGTGGAGAGACGCCGCGTACATACCGGACATCTGAGCCGTCCATAAACCCCCACTTGTGGAGGTTGTCCTTGCTGCGGCCTGCATTGGTACGAAGTCTATTTTTTAATTTTTTTATTTAAGATGGCTTTGTTCTTGACTCTAGTCTAGGTCAGAGGTGACAGAGACAAAGTCGTTATGGAGTGAGCTTACACAGAAGAAGCCTGTTCACTCTCTCTGGCTTTGAAGAGATTAGGGTTGTATGCGCTCGGAAACACAGACGCAGTTAGTGAGTTCCACTCTTTTGCTGTGCGCATTATAAAAGACATTTGGAAACGCTTAGTGTGAATTGGTGGAATAGCTACTAGGTAGGGATGGTAACTGGCAGTGCCTCTAGATGTCCGATGGTAGAAGAGAGCCGGTGGAATCAGGTCGTGGAGTTCTTGGTCGTGGAGTTTTAAGTTCGTGGAGTTAAGGTGAAATTAGGTACCTCCTTAAGTGTTTTCACAAATTTAATCAGAATCGAGGATGAATCCTGCTACAAAACTGCCAGAACCTCGTATTTCATGCCACCTTATCCTAATGTTCAATCTCGTAAGTTTACGACCTCGTCCGAACATTAACGGGATGATATTATTATTCCCTCCCATAATAACCTCAGACGATTTCAAATTCAGCCAGGTTCATTCTAAGGGCAGAAGTACATTAACGTAAAGTCAGAGAAATAAATAATAAGTAAATTGACTAACTATTTAAATTTTCCGTATAATCAAATCACAACTGTTTTTCTTTGACAGCTGTATATAAATATAGCTATAACACGGCAAATTGGTGTAGGGTGGCAATTTGTTTAGCAATTAATTTCACTGACTGTTTATATATTGAGAGTTCAAGATTGTATTGCAGAGTACTTATAACGAAATTAGATAATGTCCCCCTATTCATAAAAAGAAAAAAACTTAAACGCTCTATAAACCTATTTTAGTTGAAGAAGTGCTTTCTTTCAAACTCACAATCATAGTTCGAAACAAATAGACAAGACACTTCATTAACTAAAATAGGTTAATAGAGCGTTTTAGTTTTTTTATGAATAAGGTGATGTGAATGTAAATAATAACAATGGAATTCATATTGCAATTTGCTAGCGATCAGCAAACCATTTACTGAATATATGCTGAGTTTATTTATTACCAATGACGGCACATAAATTAAATTGCACTTATATTAGATGACAATATGAGTGGCAATTTTAGTTCGGGCCAGTTATTGGATCTCTGCACACGCGGTTATTTTGGTACCTTTTAAAACATTTCTGCATAAATAAAAACAATTAAGAGTTTCTGTTCATTTAAATTTTGTAGGAAATCTTCTAGAGCATCCATCTATAAAAAAGATGGCATAAGTTTTCATCGGTAAGTAGAATATATTTATAATTTAATAATATTATGAATAATTGCAGGGCTTAAGCAAAACTGGAAGTTTACATAAAATGAC
Source organism: Dicycla oo (assembly GCA_948252095.1). NCBI lineage: Eukaryota > Metazoa > Arthropoda > Insecta > Lepidoptera > Noctuidae > Dicycla > Dicycla oo. The sequence continues at coordinate 33,903,853 of OX411711.1, forward strand.
ACAAAAATCTATACCGTGTTGATGTCTTTTTGAAGAGTCCTTTTTTCTCACTAGGGTATTGTCAATACATCTGTCCCTTTCTATCTGTAGTAATGCTGTAGTGTTATGACAACTTCAAAACAAAATCGATATTGACGAAAACAATAATTATCGATGTTTCCTAATGGTAAAAATGTAATATTACTTAATGTTTACATTTTAGATTTCAAAATAACAAAAATAATAATAATAACCTGGGACATTATTCACACACGGTCATCTGATCCCAAACTAAGCAGAGCTTGTACTATGGAAACCAGATAACTGATATACTACATTTACTACTCTTTTTTTTTGTAAGTACATACTTATATAGATAATTACACCCAGACTCAGAACAAACAGACATGTTCATGCACACAAATGTTTGTCCTGGATGGGAATCGAACCCACGACCTGCGGCATGATAGGCGGTGTCTTAACCAATCACGCCAACTGGCCTGTCAAATATTCCGGAACTGAAAGAAAAGAGAATTAATGCAGTTTACAGGGATAACTGGTTTCCGAGAATTGATTGTTCTTTCCGACATGGATATTGCTATTATTTTTATTAGACATACTTTCAGTCGATTAAATTAGCTGATTGATTTAATGGAATAAAGTTAAGTTAAGTTAATTAAAGTGTTACGTCAGTGTTTTAGTTGCACCCAGAAAACACCGTATCAATATAATTTGAACAAATTTAGAATTAATAGACGTCGATTTTATCGATATCGATATTATTGTTGTAAATCGGACTTGTGCATCACTATGTTTGGAACATTCGTTCTGACATTGTTGCATCGGCCAATCACAAACGCTGTATTTTCTTTGTCCCCCGGCCCGCAGTGGTGAGTAGTGTGTTTAATTCTCTTTGTTTATTACCAATATGTAATTAGTAGGTTCAATAGTAGTCTTTTAGAAAATGCATGCCTTTTTAAATTACGATATCAAAACGAAAAGCGTCACAAGTGTAGTCTGGTCAGTGAAGTTTCGCGGCAGAGATTGTCCCAGTGTTTTTATAGGGTAGCCCGCGAAATTAAAATTTTCTTAGGGTTTTTGCAATTCACCGGTCAGTATCAGGTTGATTGTTGATCTGAATAGGTATGCTTCGCGACTGTAACAAATCTGCATTTATAGAATTATAATCATTAAAATAATTAACACAACTCTAAGTTCATATAATCGTAATTAATGACTATTTTATGAAATCTTGACATTTGAGGATTATACGTATTACTGATTCTAATAATTACAATTCTGTAAATACATATTTATTACGGTTACGAATTATACTTTAATCAACGTACACCCAGACTGTCAACGTACACTCAGAACTTTTTATTATTTATAGATATGATTAAAATTTACGTAAAAAATAATTATTAAAATTAAATTGTAATAAATAATTAAAATATAACAATATAAAGGCTCTAAAGATTTCGACTTAGGGAAAAAATTACGAATAAAAAAGGCTCAAAATACGTGGGCCTCTATAAGGTAAAGTAAAGAGCCGTCCACGAGTATAAGAAAGGGCGCTATCGCCCAGCGAATCCTCCCGACCGATCACCATGTTCGGCAAGCTGATCCCTTGGGAGACGCGAGCCAAATACCTCGGTGTGACCCTCGACCACCACCTCTCCTTCGCTGAGCACATAAACAGCAGGTGCGTTCGCGCGCCGCTTTCGCTCTCGGTAGACTCCACTCCGTTCTGAATGCACGTAGCAAATTGTCACTTAGGTGCAAATTGCGCATTTATACAGCGTGCATTCGCCCCATCATGACCTATGCGGGTTCAGTGTTTGCGCACGCAAAACCTCACCTCATTCATAGGATGCAGGCCCTCCAAAACCGTTTCCTCCGAAAGGCAACGGGAGCCCCGTGGTTCGTTCGGAATGAAATCCTCCACGTAGATCTCGACATTCCCACCATCTCCCAGTTCTTGAAACGCAATTCCAAGCGTTTCTTCGACTCAGCCACCAACCATCGCAACCCTCTGGTTGTCGAGGCGGCTAGCTATGTCCCCTCTCGTATTAGTAAGGTCCGCCGCCCTAGGCTTGTCCTCTCAGATCCCGACGACCCCATAACTCTTCTCCAAGAGAGCAGTAGGGACCGTAGGAACAAACACAAATCGACATTCCGACCGCGCCGCCGAGGTCCCTCGTGACGACCCCATAATAATCGTCCTCCCCCCCGTCCCTTGCTCGGGTATGAAGTGCCAGCTGGTGGCGTAGCTGAGCCAGTAGCTTTAAACTCCCCTGACAATAATCATTCAAATTTGATCCAGCCTGTCCCATCTTGCTGTCCTCCCCCCAGCGACGCCCTAAGCCGAGGCCCGTTCCCCACAGGGGGAGCCCTTAGCGTGTAGTCGCTTAGTCTGTAAGTTTTGTGTGTCGCTAGCAGAGTCACACGACTCAGATAGTAGGAAACAGACATCAAAAAACGTTGGGAGATCGTCCCAGGACGACTGCGGGTACTGGACGTACCCCAGCTGTCCGCAACACAGACACTGAGCTGCAAATTACATATCATAAAAAAAAAAAATGAATTGCGCGGGTTACCTTATCGCTTCCCCCGTAATACAAATAGCTTGTCATAAATTTGACAGATCGAGTACGTCCCCATTTTCAGCAGAAACCTTTGATCATCCATCATGATTTTTTATGAGAAATGTCTGATCAAACATAATTATTAGTTTCTGTCCCTTATTTATCCAGAACCAGTCAGCCCTTTAATCCACATGCCAACGCATGTCACCGACAAACGAACATGTATGGCCAAGTTAAATTAACTTACGATCGTGCAACCGCACTGATTATTAATTTAGCGGTAATAAGCTCGCTTTGATGTGAGCCAGTCACTCATATTAATATTAGAAAGGGGCTCAGCTTGGTTAGGGTAAAAGGACCAATTATTTATACATGATTTATTACCGTATTATATTATTATTTACCTTATATCTTAGGTACGCAAAGTTGAGCAAAGAAAATAATTACTAATGAATCATCATTATATTAATACGTGAAGCAAAAACTTGTATACCTTATTTACGAAAAATACGCGGATGAAGGAGTATGAAAGACACAGTTAAAGTTTATGGAGAGGAGTGCAGAAAGATAATATTTTTATATAATAATAGCTGACCCGACAAACGTTGTCCTGTCAACATTGCAATAATTCATACAAAATTCCCATAGAAAAAGCACTTTCAGTTTTCCCGAATTTTTCAATTTTCCCGGCAACTTTTCAAACATTTTATTTCATTCAATCCTAATCCTGACAATTGCAAACACAGCAAAAAAAGAATTATCCAATTTGGTGCAGTCGTTCGAAAGTTAGGCGCGTACATACATTTCAGCGATTCATTTTTATATATGTCTTAAATTCGAATTATCTAATCATCCGATTTGATAATTCGAATTTTCGCGAAAACCCTAGGGATATTGCGAAAATACGGATAATTAGGCAATGGTGATAAAAATGTTCAATCTTCCTGGAAAAAGATAGGCTTTTTGCAAAAAACCGAGTCGCTCTAGTAATATTGCGAAACGAAACGTTAGCTATTATGAAAAAAGAACGCTGATTGGCCGGTCGCAGCGCCCAAAACGAGACTTCCTCTGATTGGATGACATTTTAAATATCAATCATTCACGGCTTCACGCTTAAGGGTCCTATGTTTGTATGTAGATTAGGTAACTAAAATGTAAAAAAAAGTTAAGTTCTTATAACACAATATCGATTATATTGTTATTTCTAACCCTGCCTATTTCTATGATATAATACTTCAAAGTTCACAGGGTAAAACTAGGAACCAATTAGAATAAGGTTTGGTCAGTAAGCAAAAATCTAGCCGATCAGAGTTAAGGAAATTCAATATAATATATAATGTAATATAATATCGTGGGACATTTTCACACACGGTCATCTGGTCCCAAACTAAGCAGAGCTTGTACTATGGAAACCAGATAAGTGATATACTACATATACTACTTTTTTTTTGTAAATACATAGTTATATAGATAATTATAAGTATGTATTTACAAAAAAAAAAAAAAAAATCTTACTACTCGGTTTTTTGCAAAAACCCTATCTTTTTCCAGTAAGATTGAGAAATGTTTTCACCATTGTCTAATTATCCGTGTTTTCACCATATCCCTAGGCTTTTGGCGAAAATTCAAATTATCAAATCATCCTACGACATTATAATATATATATATAGATGCGTTAGAAATCAATTAAATTAATAAAAAAAAAAAAAACATTACACACACTACCATGCGTTTGGCATACATGTAATATGTCCCCTCTGCTTCGAACAAAGTTTTTTTGTAATTGCAACTCTCAATTTTACGTGAACAAACAAAAACATTTGTTATGTTCAAACGAATAACTAAGGGCCGGTTTCTGGATCCGTAATTAACACAACCAATAGTTAAAAACCGGCCAAGTGCGTGTCGGACTACGCACAATGAAAGGTTCCGTAGTTGGAATGAATTTATCCCAAGAACAAGAACAAACTTAACATTGTAGTTGAAAAATATGTTCTCCCATACATTACAACAGCAAACGTAACTTTGTACGCACAATATTGAGAGATTTACCATGTTTTTTTTTAAGGCCATAGACTTCTTATAAAGTTTCCTATAATCTATAGGTATAGAATTATTTTCTGTATTTTCTTTTTAAATTTTAGGCTCAGTAGTTTCGGAAATGGCGGGGAGAATAGTTCGTATATTTTCTTAAATAACTTTAACACAATTTATTTTAGAACTTAAAAAAAAAATCAGCTGTTCAGTACATTTTGACGAATTATGCCAACATAAATGTACTGAACAGCTGATTTTTTTTTCGCGATTTCAGGTTTGGTCCCATAGTGAAAGTTGTTCATATTCATGGGTAGAACACCCTGTGAAAGTTTAGTTAATGATTTAAAAATAGCCCTGTATATTTGAGACCCTCCCAGTAAGCCCTTGCACCCTAACCTAACACACGAGTGATCCTATAAGGGTTCCGTTTTTTCAGGTACGGAACCCTAAAAAGATTAGGACCACAACCTTTTGGCATATTGTTAAGTATTTAAAAGAGTTGATGAATGGTTGAATCCTTTATGCTCGTAGGACCAAAGTAATGCGCCCCGGTGAAAGGCCTTTTATGTTGTAGAAGAATAAAGTTCTACATTTATATTTTTTCAAGACGTATCCATGAAAATTAACATTTTCCTCGTGGTTTTCCTTTTAAAATACTTATACGACGTGAGGAATGAATACTAATATAATATCATTAGGGGACGTTCTGCGAATACTAAACGTATTCGTTCGAGTCCGCTGGGAACGAGCCGGTATTGTACCAGAGAATATCCACCTACACTGATTTTCTTCGGAAACTCACTCTAATTAATTAAACAGTATTTATAAGGAAGCTTTTTGGTATTTAGCAAGGAGTTTTGTATCACTTGATAATCTCATTTGAAAAGTTAAGTAAAATTTGTTAAATTATTTCATTACATTTAAAGTTTATTCAGGTCAGCCCGAATCAGATGTAATGTTGGATATTATTATGGTAGCAAAAATGTATTATTTTAATTATAAACTACACAAAACATCATCATTAACTTCCTCTGCTGAAGAATGGACATGGATATTCTCTCAATGACTGCTACCAAAAGGCTATATTATCATAATCGTACTAATATTATAAACGCGAAAGTTTGTGAGGATGGATGGATGTTTGTTACTCTTTCACGCAAAAACTACTAAACGCATATTGATGAAATTTGGCAAACAGATAGTTTATAACCTGGATTAAAATATAAGATACTTTTTACTTCGATATTTTTACGGGTTCGAGACTTACGCGGGTGAAACCGCGGGGCGGTGCTAGTCTATTATAAATAATCACTGCGAAATGGTTGTATCATGATAATAATAGCAAGCAAGAAGACACCTACGGCTAAAGGCAGAGTTGTATCCCACACTGGTTACAATGGTTAAATAATACTGCCCTAATATAGTGTTTAAAAAAAGCCCCCAAAAATGTCCAGCTGTGTAAACCAACAAGACTTCTAAACGCCCATCTATTACCAGCAACAAAGGCAAAGCGGCTCAATTTCCCTAGTAACTTAATAATAAAGAAGTAAATATATTTTTAAGATTTCAGCCTACAAATAGCCGAAAGATGATCTACTCACTTATTCATACCGCTTTGGTCCTTCTTCACAAAACGACGAACAAAAGGACAAAAAAAAAAAGGAATTTACATTTTGACTTTTAATAATAACCAACAATAAGTAATGCTTCATGAAGATTATTTTGTACAAAGGACATCGTTCACCCGTAGATGAGTTCTTTTTTACTTTGATTGGCCGTTTTTTGTTGTGATGGCTATTTGATGGGGAAGTATAAATATAATGGGTACTTAATTTTTTGTGGGTATTTTTGTTATAAAACGACACCCACTAATATAACTGCGTGGGTTGCCATTATTACGTCACGGATCTTTGTCATCGTAACTAACACGTCTTAAAATAAAAACGGTCAAGAGCGAGTCGTACTCGCGCACCGAGGGTTTCGTACCATAATATATTTAAATAAAAAGGTGTGCTATTTAGAGACATCGTTTTATTTTTCCTGTAATTTATACATAAATTTCTATCACATAGAATAATTTCAGATTTTTCTCTTTGCAAACTTCGGAGATGGGGGGGGGGCTGTATTTTTTTTTACGTTTTTCATCAAAAGTCGAAAAGTATGCGGCCTAGAAAAAAAAAATTGAGAATTTGCAAACGACGCTCTTTCATGTGATATCCTACATGCCCTAGTAGTCCCACTTCGAATTTTTCTTATATGCAAAATAGTTGGGCAAACGTCATCTAAATCTAGCATTAGTAGTTCTTAAGACATCCAGCTGTGACAGACAGACACACAGACAGACTGAGTCGCACCATAAGTGTTCCTTGTTACCATTTTGGTACGGAAACCTAAAAATATGGAAATATCTTTTTATAAAAATAAAGTAGTTATATCAGTAAATGCCACGCTAATCTTGAACTCATTTCAATGCAATTGTAACGATTTGAGAAACGTGCACGAAACTGGGTCGTAACTTTTATGTGACTGGAATTTTTCAGATACGTACTACCGTCACGACGTCCGCTTCCTCATACCTTAATGGAAAGGCGAATGGATCAGGTACAAAATGGTAATGATAGGTTCACGCGTTCAGGATGCTAGCAGGGCTGCCGCGTTTTTGTAGCGCTCCGGGATATTTGCTGAGGCAAGGATTGATAACTATCCTGTACTACTATGATTATATACCCCAATATCCTTTCTTTGGTATTGTTCGTCGAATCGTTGAGCTCCTTAAGTTCTGAGTTGAGCTGCGCGATTACTGACAAATGCGTGCACTGACTGGACAGGTCCTGTCAATCTGTGTGGTTCTTTCCTCAAAAGACCATTTCAGACACCAATCTACATGGTCTTCACATGAAGTAACCAAGATTATGTCTGGACTTTATAAGAGACTGTGACCTCTGAGTTTGTTTCGGCCTTTCTTCTCAGAGTAGTCAGATAGGAAACGCCAACCTCATCTAGTTTAAAAAAAAAAAACATGATTGACTTGTAAAAGTGTTTGTACAAACCTACTTACAGAAATAAAAATCATTTATCATTTTATCATGCCATCATTCGAAAGTGGTGTGCCTCGATCCTCCGCAGAAGATTTTCCAGTTCCCACAGCATCCTGAGCACGTTGTGCGTCAAGCAGGATTGTCCGATGCTACATCCCTGGGACTTCATACGTCTACGATTACGCACTACACACTATTGTATATGTTGGGGAGGTCTGCAGAGCGAAACCACAGGAAATAATGTTAAGCATTTATGAGGAAGGTATAAAGGTGGCCTTGGGAGCTCATCTCTAGTCTCTATGGTACATCCAAACTTTTGATAACTTCCCGGAAGACTGTACAGCAGTATGATCGCTAAAAATCATCACAGATTTTTTTAAATCCAATTTGTCGACGGCATCACAAAAAAAAACCAGCCAAGTGCGAGTCGGAGTCGCGCACGAAGGTTTCCGTACCATTATCTATAAAAACGGTAAAAAAAATCACGTTTGTTGTATGAGAGCCCCCTTAAGTATTTATTTTATTCTGGTTTTAGTATTTGTTGTTATAGTGGCAACAGAAATACATCATTTATGAAATTTTCAACTGTGTAACTATCACGGTTCATGAGATACAGCTTGGTCTTCTGACACACGGACAGCGGAGTCTTAGTAATAGGGTCCCGTTTTACCCATTGGGTACGGAACCCTAAAAAGAATCAAGGTGCTCTCTTACCTTTTGGTTTTCACTCATCCTTTGTAACATAAGCCTTTTCATTAAATTCGCTTTCTTTGCAGGTCCTCTTGATACTAACCATACCTCTCATGTGGCCTTCACCTTTTTTACATGACGAACTACACTCGAATCTAGTGTTGGCATTAGATCTGAGAATAATGTTGGCAATTGATATTGGTATCAACTCAGACTTAGCTGCTCTGTCAGCCGCCTCCCATGTCAATATAGCAGCATCGGTAGTAGGAAAAAAAAAAAACAACCCGACTTCCAAAAAAACACTACAAAGTGAAAAACAACTATCATTTCGGAAGTCGGTGGCAAAAAACGAAAATACAAAACCAAAAACACTGACTTCCAAAATAAAAGGAATTTTTCACTTAGCACTGTTTTTATATCTCACGGATACACTCACTTCCAACTTCGCTATTGTCACGGACAGTACCGAGAACTCCTGCGCTTACATTCTCAACATGTTTGTACACTTCATAACCACAAGAAAAGAGCGCGTCGCTTCGTGAGATAAAAATACTGTACGCGGGTAGTGTGAAGTTCGGCTCGACTTCACCTAGTCAATTATTTAGATCCTAAAATTAGTTATTTTATTTGCTGACACTATGTATAGATTCATTGTGCTCTTATATTAAAGGTTTTTATTGTAGGTGATGCATTCACATGTTTTGTAAACTGAGATTAACATTCAATATAGATTTTGGTGTGAGATTTTAATTTTCCGGATTGAAAACGAAATTTCCTTCTTCAGGTATTAAGGTTTAAATCTGCTATCCTGAATCTAATTGTTATGGTAGTAAGCTGTAAAAAGGACGCCAATATACTGATTTAACCTGGTTTTTTGAAAAGGGGTTTGCATAATTGAAGGTAACTCGAGTCGTTGATTCAGAAATATTTTTCAGAAGCTGTTGGCACCTTTAAACGGACTGAGTTTATAAGTAGCAAACAAGACAGGCCACGGTACACGCCTAATTTCCTTGGATAGAGGTAGAAACTACATAGTGCCATCTGCTACGATCGTGTCAGCTAGTGAGAAAATTTTAGATTAAAAAAAAAATAACAACTAAACTTGCATAAAAAATCAACCAAAAGTAAGAAGCTGGCTACAAAACATGACATGATAACTTGTTATGTGATGCTTGATCACATAACATGTTATCATCACTCATCGTTTTCTTTTTACATAATATAATAATATAAGTATCACATAACGCTCTAAAGAGAACATAAAGGTTTGCCACGTAACACGTTTACGTCCCATGAGCGTACGCTTGAAGAGCCATCAAAAGAACCTTTTAAGATATAAAGCTATTTTTTTATATAATATCAAAGTGTCAACTGAACTACACGTAATGAAAAGAAAATTATACCTATTAATGTCATGTAGGTAGGTACATAAAACTTGTATACGATCAATAGATGCAGGCTAACAACTTGCGATGTGAAAGAAAAATCTTTTTCAAACATACGTGTCTCTGCTTTTGAATGATTGTGTATGGAATTGTAGCTTTTTATGGTTCTGTACCCCAAAGGTGCCAAACAGAATCATATTACTAAACGTCCACTGTCCGTCCGTCCATCCGTCTGTTTGTCAGGGGGCTGTATCTCATGAACCGTAATAGGTAGACATTTTCACAGATTGTGTATTTTTATTGCCCTTTTATCAATAAATAATGAAAATTAAAATTAAAGGGGGTCCCCTACTTCATTTTAAAAACATATGTGTTAAATATTGTACGGTGGTAATGAAACTTTCGTGTGTGAGTCCGACTCGCACTTGGCAGGTATTATATAATGACCTGACAAGCATACTGATCCGACGACCTTACCGCTGGGAGTTACAGAGTTGTACCTTAGAGACAAAATCAAAAACCATTTGTTCAAATTTGGCTGAGAAAGTGCACTTTTCGAACGTCAAAATTACATAAGACAGTCTCCCAAAACGCTCGTCCTTCACCACTTCTTAGTGCTTTAGCTGGAAAGAAGAATTGGAGCGCAAAAAAACTCCCCAGCAAAGACTAAATTGTAAAGCCTTATTTATCAACCCTTCAGACTGACAGGTATGTAGTTGTACTACTTTTAAAGTAGTAGGTACTGTAAAGGTCTGAGCGACCTTCACTTCTTTGGGATCGACAATTAAATAATAAATTATTCACGTTGAAGAACTCTGGTATATTTTTATAACAGTTTACAATATTTTATCTAGCCCTTCGGCCCGTGGCCGACTGACTCCCTTATATATCAAAATCTATCAATTGTTTTCTCCTCAGTGTTTGTCTCCAATTTTAGCCTTTAAACTGGTGAAGGATTTATGCTAAACCAGATAATATCAAAGCCTCTACAGTATCTACAGCTATTGTGAACTTTCACAAATTTCCCTCGAGCATTTGAAATTTTAATATTTTCACATTTTGTTTTGACCTGTCGCTATTAATTTTTATCATCCAACTTTATTTTTGTAATTTCCACATTGAAATGGACGTCAAAGAAACTCCGAAAATCAATTGTCCCAGCTCAGAAACAAATTTTCATCAGATTTGTATATTAATCAACAAGACGTCTAACGAATTACTTCAGAAGCGGGTCAATTAAAAAAGTTTTGACTAATGGTGAGCCTGAGAAACTGTACTTAATGGCGAAAAGTATCGAATTTTATGACTTGTGAGCGAGTCTTTTGTTTTAGTTTAAATTGAATTTAGAAATAAGTAAATTAATATCGCTGACGGGAGTTATAAGCAATGGTGAAGTTTATCGTTTTGGGACTTTGGTGGAGCAAATCATTGTATAGCGCCACATTTTTCAAACATTTTATTCTGCTACTGATTTTCAGACTACGTTTCCGCGTAAAGCGGTGGTCAAAAGGTATTCTTATTAAATAGAAGCCTGTAAATGACACCTATTATTTTACGCTACAAATCATCAAACAAGAAAAAATGGATTGGTAATCGCAGTTTGTTGCTAGCATAATTACACAATATGACAATTTTATTGTTTAAAGGAGACGGGGATTTCTGGGCCTGATTGTAATAAGTTGAGGTATGGTTTTAAAAAAGGGGTTATATTTTTTTATTTCAAAATCTGAAAAATTAGCCCAATTTACAATCTGGGAATTGAGAAATCCAAAAATTAAGTTTAAAGTGACGAATAAAATGAAATATCGATTAAATTATAGTTGATTAACGTGACAAAGCTCATAATATTAAAAAAAAATGCTTTAACCAGATGATTGATTAAATTAAAATAGTTAAATCTATTAGAATTAACTTATTATACAGTTTAAACAAATTAAATATCTACATATACTAAAGATAAATCTTAAAATCGATTCATGTATGTTAATCGATTATTGTATTTTTAGTCTGTGCTGACATCCATAACATTGACAGACAGCTGTGACACTCACTCACTCGTTTCGTATCGTTTAGTGCGTGTATGTTTTGAGTGTGTTTCCGCCCACATGTTATTGATAATTTCCTCGACCTCGCTTTTTTCTACGGACTTCTGATCTTGCTTCTTGTACGACCCTTGCTACCATACCGGACACGGAAAACCCCGCTTATACATTGGACTTGGACTTGTTATTTTGGATTTTACGACCGGCCTACCGATTGGATATTGACACCATGGTTCGTTGTGTAAATTGTGGCATAGCGACTAGGTCATCGAGCTTTAGATGATGAAATGATATTAGCAGTGATTCGTCAATGGTGTGCACCACAATCTGTAAGTACTTACTCATTTCCTGTTTTTTAGCTCACCAGCATCTACCATGCTGGCTACAAGTATCTAGGATATCTGATATTAAAAACTTTTTCCATTGTTCAGATAAACAGCAGTGACCATGTCTGCCAAGCAATTTTTAGATGACGTTCTAATAATAATTGAAGATGAATAAAAAATACTAATGAAAAACAATTTTTACTTTTAAGTAGGTGATACTTACTTACTTACCTTTATTGATTTTTATATCTTTGTTTTTCCTAACTCTACAAATATAATTAACATCACTTCAAAAATCAGCTGTTAAGTGTAGGTTAATACATAACCTCACTTTTACAAAATCTCTTATAACTCAGCTCTCAGATTGCTAAAATCCGCAAAATTTTCAGTGATGGTCCGATAATATAGTAGCTACCAATTGAAAACAATTTCATATTTTTACATCCAGGCCCAAGATTGTATGAAAGCGTATCCGTCTCCTTTACTTAAATCTTTTAAATCTTTGCGCTGCACTTTGAGAAATTGATCCTTCCATCTAACTTATATTGCAACATAATAGGTTAATAAGGTTATCTAAAAGAACGTTACGAAGACCGAAAAGCTACTTACTCATAGCAAACATACGAGAGAGAAACACAAGTAAATACGACCTAGTGTTACCCGATACCACAATCAGTACGCAAAACATATTATTTCTGTAACATCTCGTTTAACTCTACATACAATACTAAAGTCAAGGACTCTATCGCAGAGAGCTCTCTACGAAGCATTACTTTTATTTGCTTGTTTACTCTATGTATTGTGTATTTAGTAAATATAGAGCAACTGCTCTATGTTGGGATAAGTTTGTTTTACGTTGTTTCTGAATAAGAGAAAAGTATTATAGAAGAACCCATGTCGATAAAGTAACTGTTCCGTAAATTTTGTTCTGTACATCCTTTGAATTAACTATACATACATAAATTCACGCCTTCTTCCCATGGGGGTAGGCAGAAACTACAGAATGCCACCTGCTACGACCCTCATTTACGTTCATAGATCTGGACATACACGCAAGCCGGTTGCGAGTACTACGCACCTGACTTTAACTACCCCTTCAGAAAAGCAAGCGTGATGTTCTGTTACAAGTAGTACGTGTCGCTGCAAGAGTTTATCCGAAGTAGCAACCAGTGCCTGACCTCATCATTATCTTCTTGATGAACCTGACCTGTACCTAGCTATTTCTACATCCGCGCTGCATCGCTAAGCTTAAGTGTATCAATCAATCTGCCTAGCTTTTTCTCAACTATGTTGGGGTCGGCTTCCAGTCTAACCGGATACAGCTGAATATCAATATTTTACATGGAGCGGCTGCCTATCTTACCTCCACAACCCAGCTACTAGGTAATACGATACCCCTTTGTAAGACTGGTTGGCAGACTTTCGGGCTTCTGACGACCCGTAACGACTGTCAAAGATCCACGAATGACAGCCGGGATTAACGGCTTAACGTGCTTTCCGAGGCACGGAGGAGTCTCTGTATGTAAAGACCTGCGTACCTGCGTAGCTTAACCTGATGGATTGACCCGTGCGGCTGTTATTACTTAGCCAAGAGCTCCTAAACTTAGAAGTGTATGTATGTCAGTAAGGTCAATTATGCACGTTTGTATTAAACGGGAAATAATTGAAACTAAGTATGCAATGTGTCTCAGAAAAGTGTGGCGAAAATTAAGGGTGCGGTACAGACCATGAAACTGAACAACTTTCTCCACGGGACCAACATCGTAATCGGGAAAAATTATCAATCGTCACTACATTTGGGTTAAGAAAGTATTGAAGTTTTGTATGGGACGACAGATTTTAACATTGAAAATGTTTTTTCGACCGCTTCAGTATAGCCCCCGTTTTCACTCAGAGTGTGACATCGCCTTGGTGTCGTGAGTTTTAGGGTTACATGAATGGTTGAAGTCTCGTAAGATGCGCAACAAGGGCTACAATATGGTAAAAAAAAAGTCAAAAACTCATTTTAAAAATCGAAAAAATGTGAAAAATTCGATCAATTTTTTAGGGTATTTTGTCAGAAAACGAAGTATATGTCAAAAACTAAATGCGATATCGAAAAAATGAAAAAAGGCCTCGGCGTATTGTGTTGGGCTTCATTAAAAAAAAAAGGTACCTCTGTGTCACTAATAGTCTAGGCAGGAGGGTGCCCTTTGTGTGGCGTAATTTCGGGGAGCGCGCTCCTTAGATGCTCTTCGTGCCGCTGAGTTGTTGTTATGAGAATGTTTATGAGTTTGATCGTGAAATGTATATGTCTTTATTTGTAAATACGTATTTAAATTTAATTTTATAATGATTTGATATTGAAGTTTGCTTTGAGATACTTTGAAAATACTTCTTTCTTCTAATTAGAACTTTATATTTGAGACTAAAATTATGATTTATATGTTCATAATATATATTTTGTATCATTTCGTTGTTTTTGAGTTAAACAAAAAATATTTTCTTTCAAAAATAGTCTTAAGAATATTAAAGTTCAAAATTGCATGGCGTAATTTTTACCTTACGGATTTTATTACTTCGTGCATTTGAGCTCTATTACTTCAAATATGATACAAAATCTATTAAGTGTTAACCTATTAGATTAGGCATCGTACAAAACGAATGTATTACGTTCTATGGTTTTGATGTTTGATGTGACAGACGTAAACAGATGGCAGTGTCACTGCTCCTCCCCATCCGTCATTGCGTCGCGTTCCATTTTGCGAAAAGTTCGATGATTGTGTGGATCGACTGTTAAATTGTTCTCGTTTTGTTTTACTTTTTATTTTGTTTCTATTTTTATGTGCTTTCTTTCAAAATTTCTGCCAATACACCAGCGAGTGGGGGAGGTGTAATTATAAGTGTTTTTAGTATTTATTTTATTATTATTTTGTTTTTGTTTTTTATTATTTTTTACTTTTGTAGTTTAGACATTAATTAGATCATTTTTATATTTATATTATAATTTAGGTACAGTAAACGCTCAAAAGTCCATAAGCGTGCTAAGGATTACATTGCTATGAACTGTGCGAGCACGAACCAGTACGTGTGCGTGTATGAGCGATGTCTCACTCAACATTCCGCAGATAACACACACTAATGAATTGTCGCATATCGTCGTACTACGAGAAATAACATTATATTTCTGTTGCATTTAGAATACTCGTCATAGTGGTGACCTGTTCTTACACTTGCATTGCTGTAGCTGTTTGGGCTAAGCAATGGCTTCACGATTAATGAAGTCTGAGTTCAAATCTTAATCACAATGTGGGACTGTTTTTTGTTTCTTTGGAGCCGTAATAATATACTACTATTTTAAACAAAAACTTGTTAGATGTTTCATTTATTATTTATTTTTATAAGAAGTTAAATATTAGTTATTGTATTATTATTTAACTATTTTTGTGATTATTAATTTATCTTTTCGGTGTTGGAAGGTTGAAATAAAAAAAGTCGTGCTGAATGGTAACAAAAATGTTTATTCGTTTTATTTACTTATTTATAAAATTAACAAACTTAAGAGAATTGTGACGTTACATTCCTACTAGATAAAAGAAGTTTTTTGTAACCGTTTATAGGATTTTTTGTTGTCTACCTCACAGAAATCGAAATTATTTATTTAGTTTTCTATGATCTACCTTTCTAACTTTACGAAATGAGTGACCAAGCGAACAAGATAAAGAATATTATATTTCTGTCCCATTACTTCCAATCAAGTAAAAACTTACAAAAAGTCAAGTACTGCGTGAGATTTGGACTCACGGCTCACTGATTCACGCATCTCTCTGCACGCGCTTAACCGCTAGGTCATCTTTACACATGTTATAACTTTGAAATTATGAACTACAATCAGTTGTTGACGACAATAATTATGCATGTTTATGTTCTTGGAAATAGAAGGTCTTAAGTCAAACTAAACGCCAAGCTATTGCTTTGTGAGTTTGCTTATCGACTTTTGGTCGCGACTGTACATATATACACATGGATGACGTAGCTGATCTTAACGACAGCTTCTTCAAGTGCTCTACTTGTACTAGTTTTGTTAGTGCGGACAGTGACTCTTCCATACAACTTACTTTACATGATAAAATCTCTTCTCTTTACTCCAATGACCCTAAGAATCTGCATTTAGCTGACATAAATGATCAGAGTGTTCCTGGTCACTATTCTGACCTTCTGGTATACTTTAGCAGTACTCACCTGGATGATCTCTTGATATCAGAATCCTTTTTGCAGCCATCTACTCAAAACTCACTCCCCGGCTTCGTCTTGATCCGCAACGATAGGATCGGTAAAAGTGGAGGAGGTGTTGCTAGTTACCTGCGTGCTGATTTACCCTACAGGGTGGTCAGTTCATCTCCTTCTGAGTATTCTGAGTCGGCTAAATACTTGTTTTTGGAAATTACTGTTCATCACACAAAAGTTTTGCTCGCAGTGCTCTACAGTCCTAATCTTCATATTGACTACTTTAATTCTCTCGACTCCACTCTCAGTGATCTTTGTCCCATATATGAGCACGTTATTTTAATGGGTGATTTTAATACTTGTTTAATTAAAAATGACTCTCGCTCCCTGAAACTCCTTTCGCTCTTGTCTTCTTTCAGTCTTCAAGTTTTGTCTCTCTCTGCAACTCACTGTTTTCCTAATTGTTCACCCTCTTATCTAGATCTTATGATTGTTTCCTCTCCTAAGAATGTTTCTTACCATGGTCAACTCACAGCTAATTTTTCTTACCACGATCTCATTTATCTTTCCTAACGTATCCGTGTTCTCAAGCGTAAGTCCCAGCTTTTATATCTCCGTAACTACAAGGGCATAGACCTGGAGGCTTGACGGCGTGATGCCGGTGATCTCGACTGGACCCGTCTGGTCGAGTACGATGACATCGACGATAAGGTGAATTGTTTTAACGCAACCGTTCTCGATTTATATGATCAGCATGCCCCTATCCGACGTGTCAAAGTCCGACACAACCCCGCACCTTGGTTAACGCTACAAATTAAAGAGCTTATGGCTCGCAGGGATAAAGCTTCCACCACCTCTCTTATTACAAATCCCTACGTAATCGTCTGTGTCAAGATGCTAAGAGACGCTATTTCCTCGATCAACTCAATAACCGGAGTTCTTCTGATTGGAAACTTCTCAGATCTGTAGGAATTGGCAAAGCACCTACCAACCAGTGTAAGGATGTGAACCTCAATGATCTCAATAAGCACTTCTCTCTCCTTCCCTTTTTTTACACTGGAGAGTCTTGCTAGCTTGCCGTTACACCAATGTTATCACTTTAAGCTTAGCGATGTTACCGAGGAAGACGTTAAGAAATCTATACTTGCAATTACTTCTTCAGCAGTCGGTAATGATACTCGTAAGTTGTGCTCAAGAATGATAACTCTTATTCTTACCTCGTTACTTCCTGTTCTCACTCACATCTTCAACCACTCATTTACCTCTTGCTCATTCCCGTCAGTTACATAATACCTTTACCTATAACTAACAATCCTACTTTATTAACCCACTATTTCTATTCTTCCATTTCTCTCTAAAGTTTTTGAGCATATAGTTCATTTGACCACATATACAATTATCTTATCTTGGCGATAAACTCGATTATTTCCCATTTTCAATCTAGTTTTCGCTCGAGTCACAGTACTGAAACCGCGCTTTTGAAAGTAACTGACGACATCTGCTTGGTAATGGAGAATAAGTCCCTTGCTGTTCTTGTATTGCTTGACTTCAGTAGCGCCTTCAACTCAGTAGATTTCGACATTTTACTTGGTATCCTTAAATCTGTCAATTTCTTTTCTTCTGCTCTAACTTGGTTCAGTTCTTATCTTCGGGGACGCTCTCAGTGTGTTCGCCTGGAGGAATCTTTCTCTGATTGGTGTAGCCTCACTGAGGGTGTTCCTCAGGGTAGCGTTTTCTCTCCTCTTCTTTTTTAATCTTGATCAACTTTGTTACCAGAGTAATTTTATCTAGTTCTAGTCATCTACGTAGAGATGAACTCTACGCAGATGACTTGCAGCTTTACCGATATTTTACTGTAGATGATGCGAGTTCTGCAATTGCTGCTATGAATCATGATCTGGAAACGCTGATGCGTTTGGGCAAAGTCATTTGTATTGCAAATTCCAATTAAATCTTAGGCCATGATCATAGGTAGCCGATTTGTTCGCAGTGCGGCTGATGTTACATCTCTGATGCCTTTATATCTCGATGGTGTGCGTATTGACTATACCGAAACCTCCAAAGATCTGGGTGTAAGTATTGATTCTAATCTTTCGTGGCGTGCTCAGGTCGTCGAAAGTTACATTTCTCCTTCTATTCGCTGAAAAGGCTTCAAAGTCTCCTGCCCTTGAAGACTAAAATTTATTTGGCACAAACGCTTATTCAGCCGATTTTAGATTGTCCGACGCATGCTACCTGGATGCTTCTGAGGAGCTACTAAACAAGCTTGAGTGCTTGCAAAACTTGTACATTCGCTTTGTTTTTGGTCTTCAAAAGTATGATCATGTTTCTCACTTTCGCAAGGAACTCAAGTGGCTCCCAATCCGCCTTCGCAGGAACACTCGGATTTTATGTCTCCTCTTCCAACTTTTTACACAACCCGTCTTATCCTTCCTACCTGCGTAAGCGTTTTTCCTTTGCTCGCCCTAGCGACGCACCGTGTAAATCACACCTTAGATCCCTCCGTAAATCTCATCCTCATAAAACTAGCTACTATTCTTATTCCTTCTCTATCCATGCTGTGAGTCTGTGGAACTCACTTCCGCCTAGCATTCGCGATTTAAAAACTGTGTCTCTTTTCAAATATCGAGTAAAAGAGCATTACTTTTCCTCTAAACTGTGAGTATTTATATAAGTATAGTGTATGTTTATATATTTTAGTTTTATGTATTTATTAAAGTTTATGTTATACGTGTAGGTATAGTAAATATTTTAGTTTAAGACTTCGCATCATATTTTTCTCCTTTTGTTCTCACACACTATTGTCTACATTTTTATTTCATTTCTCCTTTCGCAGGTCTGCTGGGAGAAATTTCTTAAGAAATAAGCAGTACCTATGTACTCCTAATTATAATTATGTATTTTATTATGTATTTTTCTGTGTGTACATAAATGATAAAATAAATAAATAAACGAAAAGCCTACCTCAGTGCATTTTCAATGTACCCGTAGATCGTGTAGAGCACGAGATCTGTGAATTTTTTTTTCGCCTTCACGATGTTGGTTCCATGGAGAAAGTTGTTCAGTTTGATGATCTGTAACACACCCTTAATTTTGGCCACACCTTTCTGAGACACAATGTATAATAATTCTTTGCCCATCCATGCCCAACCGAGAGATTGAAGCTATGCGACGTTCACCAGTCGCGTCAGCGACCACTAGATCAACGAGTCAATAATATTACATTCAGTATTTCCACTTTATTTTTTGAGTACACGGTTCATTAGGAAGTCGAACACCAACATAGTTGGGAAAGGGCTAGGTAGATGATGAGGGTTCATTAGTCTACTGACCAGAATCCGTTCCACAGAAGGCGCTTTTGATCGATCAGGTTAAGCTACGCTGACCACGGTTGATCCGTGTATGGATGACCATCTTTACATACCAAAACCCCTCCATGCCTCGGAAAGCACGTTAAGTCGTTGGTCCCGGTTATCATTAGTGGATCTTTGACAGTCGTTACGGGTCGTCAGAAGCCCGAAAATCTGACAACCAGTCTTACCAAGGGGTATCGTATTACCCAGCAACTGGGTTGTGTAGGTCAAATAGGCAGTCGCTCCATGTAAAATACTGGTATTAAGCTGCATCCGGTCCGATTGGAAACCGACCCTAATATAGTTGGGAAAAGGCTAGGCAGTTGATGACTGGACTCACATTTTATTGAAAAAAAAAAAAAAATATACCATTCGAATAACTAAAGCCGTGCCAAACGCTGTACGCTCCACTCAGTCATATAACTGCAACCTAAAGCCAAGCGCACCAGGCCTACGCAACAGGTCGCAGCGCAACGCATTTTATACAAAAAATTGCGGTGCTATCCGCCTGTAGTACGCATTGGTTCATAGAAAATGTACGAAAGTGATGAAGGAGAATTTTAGCAACGCGTCGCGTGCCTGCCCCTATGTACGCTAGCCTTTATTCCTTTGCGCTTGCAAGTTTAGTTCTGGTAAGTGCTTAGGTTCAGTAGCGAGTACTTGCAAGTTAGCACTAAACAACTTGAGACTTTAACTTTAACGGATTAAGTAGTTGCGATAACAATTTTAGTGTTCCTCCCTCGTAGCGGTAAAAAGTGTAGACTAAGTTAGGTTGGTAGCGCGTCAAGCAAGACGTACTTGGTTATCTTGCATGCCGTGAGGTAAAATGTTTAAGTAGGGACTATAAAAAACCGATCTTTGTTGCTACGAGTACCCTACATTATAAGCAAATAAATGATATAGGCACTTTTTTTTGACGACACTACTTTCCGCCTCGCTGCTTCCCTACGACTAGGAACTCCATGTTGTTCTCATCGCTATCACTGTGGTAATGTTGTCAACAGCCTCAGACACCATGGCCTCTTGCAGCCGAAGTGCTGGTCGCTTAGCACAGCAAACATTAATAACATCATCCGACGAGCTCTTGTCACCGTCAGAGTTCGAGCTGTATTAGAACCCAATGCCACACGCACAATGGTCCACTTGAAGGATTAAGTGCGGAAACCAAACCCAATAACATAGGACATAGAACCCAATGCCTTGGCACGTGATGATGCAAGACCGGACGACATGTCTTTATTTCCTTAGGCCTTTAGTGTATCATCCTATCTTCCTAGCTCAGCGTGCTGTGCTGGCGCCGCTGCTGCGGCTTCGGAAAACCTCAAGCGGCATAAATATAATAACCTAATTGGAATTTAATTTTCGAGCCGTTTGGGGTTGAAACCCTCGGGTCGTGGGGTCCGAGTGCTCATGGTCTCTTTAAGGAAATCTCGAAAAGGCTGGTTGACACTTGTCTTGACCTAAGGGCTGACTTTTACCTTGGCGAGAGGCTAAGCATTGCCATACAACGTGACAATGCCGCTAGTCTCGTGGGTACAGACGCCAGCTCAGGTCAACCTACCCGAAACTGTCAGATTTTCTCAATCAACCTTGAACCTAATACCTTAGCAATAAAGTCGAAAATCTATTAAAGAAATCTGACAGATTGTAGTAGCTTGATGTGCTGGCGTCTGTACATTACCAGTCGACAGCGATGCAGATGAATTTTTCGACGACATATTTTAATTTGTGAATACTTTTAATTAAGTCAGGAAATAAATGATTTCTGTTTCATTATTCGTTAGTGAACCCTGTCTGTTTTAGTGTCAAGGTACCTTCAACAGGAAAAGCACTTTACATACACATAGTGGTTACAAGTTGGCCTTGATTATCTATTTGGTAAACTGGTTTTGGCCCCCAACATTTTGCTATAATGAGAAATTTCAGTTGTTCCAAAAAGGTGGCATGCTCCCAACAAAACGTATCATAATCCCCATGCTATGTTTCCTATGATTGTTTTAGTAGTTTATAAAATTAAATTAATGTTAGCTATAGGAAAAAAAATGTGTTTTTCTACCGGTCTTCACTATAAATTACAGAATCTGCCCCAAAACTCATGCGACATGAAAACACACATTTCCTTTGAACACTGAACAGCCCCAATGCAATGAAGTAAGTTGAAACAACTTCATAACCGCTCGCCCCTGGCACACAGCTAGTGGCAACAGTAAACAGTAAAACTAGTTGAACCACGAGTAACTTAAACTGTGAGTACTTTCAACGAGTTCAGCGGTAACCTGGGTACAGTTATGTACCTGGATTCTTCTAAATTCTTGAAAAAGTTCTAGAGCGACATTTACTTTACAAGCGAGTCATCACTGATTTCCAGCGAAGGACGACATCGAGAGTCATCTGCCTAGCTTTTTCCCAACGATGTTGGGGTCGGCTTCCAGTCTAATCGGTTGCAGCTTAATGACACAGACATGAAAAGGGAACGCAGGGCATTGGCTGTGAGGGGAAATATGGTGGCTCGAAGGTTTGCTGGTTGCTCAGTACCAGTTAAAATCACATTGTTCAAGGCTTACTGCCAAACATTTTACACCTGCAGCCTTTGGGCTAATCATACCCAAAAAGCAGATAATGCCCTGCGAATACAATATAATAATACCTTTAGGGTGTTGTTGAGGCTTCCACCCTATTGTAGTGCGTCAGGTATGTTCGCCGATGCCCACACCGACGACTATTTTGCAATAATGCGTAAGAAGGTGGCGTCGATGATACGCAGAGTGGGAGGAAGCAACAACGGCATCTTAAGGGTATTTGCTGAAAGGTTGGATGGGCCTACCATGGGTAGATTTATCAAGCTACATGTTTCACATGGGGCTTGATGAACTTATCAATGGCTGGAACATTTATTTATTTTATTATTAATTTATTTCCCCTTTCTTAATTAGATACTAACATAGCTTTTAAAGACTTATACTAACACAATGTGGGCCATGTAGTCTGTTAATAAAAGATTTTTATTTTTATTTTTTTTTTTTTATTTTAATACCAGTATTTTACATGGAGCGACTGCCTATCTGACCTCCACAAACCAGTTAGTGGGTAATACGATACCTCTTGGTAAGACTGGTTATCAGACTTTCCGGCTTCTGACGACTCTTAACTACTGTCAAAGATCCACGAATGACAGCCAGGATCAACGGCTTAACGTGCTTTCTGAGGCACGGAGGGGTCTTGATATCTCAAGACCCATCAACGGACCACCCGCGGCAAGCGTAGCTTAATCTCAATCAATCGACCCGTGCGACTGTTATCACTTAGTCTCAAGCTTCTCAAGTTTATATATATGTAGGATCAGGAGTGCCGAGCAGAGGTATATTCGTCAGGGCTTGGAGTTCCCATTTTATTGGGATAAACAATTACAAAGTTACACTATTTAAAAAAAAAAGCTCGTGGCTAAATAATAACAGCCGCACGGGTCAATCCATCAGGTTGAGCTACGCTTGCCGGGGTTGGTCTGTGGATGGGTGACCATCTTTTCATACCGAGATTTCTCCGTGCCTCGGAAAGCACGATAAGCCGTTGGTCCCGGCTGTCATTCGTGGATCTTTGACAGTCGTTACGGGTCGTCAGAAGCCCGAAAGTCTGACAACCAGTCTTACCAAGGGGTATCGTATTACCCAGTAACTGGGTTATGGAGGTCAGAGAGGCAGTCGCTCCATGTGAAATACTGGTATTCAACTGCATCCGGTTAGACTGAAAGCCGACCCCGACATAGTTGGGAAAAGGCTAGGCAGATTGACTATTTAAAAAAAAAACAATACAAATGATAATTAGTAATAATACAATTAATCGAACAAACCAATATGGTTACAGTTCGTATAGCAGCTTAAGCCACCCAAATACGAAGTGTATCGCTATAAGTAAGCCAATACAGCTATGTCAATATACAGCAGCGCTGTACCAGGTAAACCGACAGTAATGTCAGGAGCAGGGGAGCTCTTTATTGAATCGAATCCAAAGATCGACTGACTAGCAATTTAGCAAACCTAGTGCACGCTTTTTTAAAGGACGATGTCCCCACCTTGCAATCCTTCCATAACAACTCTGTCCGAAGACACACGGAAGTACGTCATCGTATTTACTTGATATAAAACACTAAAATGTGCTAAATCTAACAAGACTTTGATTATAAAATAATCAAATAATACTAGAATATCTGTCGTAAATAAATAATGTTGGTTTCACAAAGTAAATCATTTTAAAATCAAAGTAACATGTGATCAATTGTTGAGAACAAAACCATCGGTTACAATTATCAAAATAAGATGCCAAAACCAATTAGTGTGTACACCGAGTACTCAATAAATTATGTTCCGATTTATTGGACAATAACAATAAAAGAATAAATTATAACAAATTCGGTTGACTACCCACAATTGTATTTGACAACCGTCTCCGACATATACATATTTACTAATAATAACATGGGACATTATTCATACACGGTCATCTGATCCCAAACTAAGCAGAGCTTGTACTATGGAAAACAGATAACTGATATACTACATATACTACTTTTTTTTTGTAAATACATACTTATATAGAATTACACCCAGACTCAGAACAAACAGACATGTTCATGCACACAAATGTTTGTTCTGGATGGGAATCGAACCCACGACCTGTGGCATGATAGGTGGTATCTCAACCAACCACGCCATCGGGCCTGTCAAAATTAAAAGATATATAAACACTGTCTCACACACACAAGTAGGCAGGTAATTGTCACTAATGTCAACAGAACTGTCAGTCACCGTGAATGACGGGAAGTTGAAGCTGAAGCGTACCTGCCGATCTATTCTGTACGCACGCACACACACACACACTACTGCTGCGGAAGAAAACTATACTTCGCACCTTCGGTGCAACAAAGTCACAACAGCTCATTTTTAAATTTTACAGGAGAGGACTTTTAAGATTTTTTCCACATTTATTATATTGCCTTATTACTGGATTACTATTTGGAGTAGGCTTGAAATATTAAAAAAAAATAATTCGTTATTGCTTTTGCTATAGTTTCACGTAAAATACTTATTTTGAATTATTAAAAGAAATCCTTTTAGATTTTGCAGTTTTGGCTATTTGTGACTTTGTTGCACCAAAAATGCGACTTATCTAAGGCAAAGTATCACGATAGTCCAATGGTTTTAATTAAATCAGCACTACGTTACTTCGAATCAGTCGCGTTCTCGTGGGAATATCGGTATAAAAGTATTTTAGTTCTAACCTAGGTGATGGTCTACTCGTTTATCGTAAATAATATTTCAAATACAAGCATAATAATACTAGTAGAGTGAACTGATGATGTTTTCCATTTTAAAATCTCTATAAGTGCAAAGGTTTTGCTGTCGAGCCGAAGGCGTAATATTTTTTATGATGTTGGGTACCATAGTTATGTTATGTACCCTGAAGGTACATAACATAACTATGGTACCTGTATATTTGTAGCACGTAATATTTCAGAAATATATTGTTTTTATTACTTTTATTGCCTCACGCACGGAGCCTTTTATTTGTTGAGAGGTCAAGATTGTTGTTTATGTTGTACTTCACACTTAATATCCAGCCAGGTACGTAGCAAAGTCGTTTGGTCCGTCATAAAATGATTTAACACACTTTAATGAAGACTTGCCAGCCTATTTTCGGATATAATGTTGTTCTCAGTTGTACTTACTGACTTATGTAGACGAAACAAATCTGAGCAATTTTGGTGCTTTTCGCAAAGCACTAAAATTTCTCATTGCTTTGCTTACTTTAAATCGGACAAAAAGACTAAACCTTGAGTAATGTATGGCTCAAGTTTTGGTATTGTACGAGTAAAACTACCGATGCTGCGAAAAAAAACTTGTTTCATTTTGTATCAAAAATATCTATAATGAAAACTAGATACAATTTCACTACCTGCTATGAGAGCCACGAGACTTTGGTTGGACCCTCTTCATCATTCAAAAGATAACAAATCGACGCTAGCATCTGACACGGGCATGATAAAAGGTAGCCTGGAAATACGTGCTGAAGTGGTCCTTTAATATCATTTATCGTAAATCATATTTCAAATACAAGCATAATAATACTAGTAGAGTGAATTTCAAAACTATAATTTATTACCTAACTTTGGTGGAATATATTACATTATTTAAAAATTCTGATACATAATGTTCCACCAAAATTAGGTAATAAATCATAGTTTTGAGATTCATTCAGTAGTTCTGCGAACAGTAGAGTGAGCACAAACTTTTTTGTAAAAATTATAATATCCTGTTTTAAATAACTTTAACAGTGAAAATAACCGTAAGTTTAAAATCCTGTACCAATTCGACTTAAAAAAAAAAAATAATGATTGCGACTCTAGGTTACTAAAAAACAATAAACTCAGGTAAGTAGTACTGGCTCATTTTCACCACACATCACTAAACGCGTTTAACGCTAAACGAGTTTAAAACATCTCTCCGTTTCTTTCAATCGTTTGAAGATGACAAAGACGGAATGATGTTTTAGAAACTCGTAGTGATAAATGCGTTTAGCGATGTATGGTGAAAATCACGTGAAAATGAGCCTTAAGAAAGTATAAAGCTGGCGGGCGGGTCGGAGTCGGTAGGCAGGGTAACAGCAGTACCACCCATTTTATGAATTCCAGGGGTTAAATCTAGTAATCTTAATAATCTAACGATCTAGTAGCTAAAGGACAACCTACTAGTACGATCCCACTGGTAGAAATCTAAAAGTGAGCAATTTACTGTATTTTGAGGAGCTATTCTGCTCATCACGCCGAAGAGCCTCATCAGATCTTCACCAAATTTTTATAAAACTAACTTAAGACGGGCCCCAAAGCATGCGTAGTTCATACAAACAAAATACCAAAATAATTTGTAAATCAAACATATTTTAAAGGTAGTGTGTATTTATTCCGATTGGATTACAGAATATCTAGGTTCCCAAATATATATTTTGAAAGGACACTGATTTGAAGACGAGATATGAGGAATTTAAAATTTCTATAGACAACATATATTTTTCACATATTTCCTGTTTAAATCAATGTTCTTATTTAGTATATATTTGGGAACCTAGATACTTTATAATCAAATCGGAATAAATACACACTACCTTAAGAATATGTTTGATTTACAAATTATTTTGGTATTTCGTTTGTATGAACTACGCATGCTCCGGGGGCGTCTTAAAGCTAATTACTACCTTTCAAATAAAAAAAGAACCATTGAAATTGGATCTCATAAGGCGGAGGCGCCGTCCTATTGCCATCGCTCGTACGATGACCCGTGCGTCCGACGACAATGATCGTGCGACCGTGCGTTCAAACATACTGATATCGCCTGAATGTCCTATTGAAGATTGCGCGATCATGCAAAAACTCTGCATCTCTTTTAAGAGCCATTTCGAGTGTCGCATCGCTCCAAAACAGGACACACAATTTCTTATCGCGCGAGCAATTTCATCGCACGATGAAATCGCATCGCATCGTTGCACGAGCGATGACAATAGGACGGCGCCGGAGATGTCCCGTAGCCTTTTTTGCTCTTTTTAGGGATCCGTACCTCAAAAGGAAAAAACGGAACCCTTATAGGATCACTGTCTGTCTGTCACAGCCAATTTGCTCCGAATATAATAGACCGATTAGGTTGAAATTTGATACACGTATGTATTTCTGTGACCCAAATACGGACGTGTAATGTAAATTAATGAATTTTGAATACGGAAGACAGTTTTGGAGGCAAATAAGAAAATAAAATAAAAAATATTTGCAAATTGTACCGTGCGACATATCAAATGAAATAGCTTACTGTGAGGGTCTCAAATATATTTTTGTATAATTTTTAAATAAACTATTTTAAAGTTATTTAAGGAAATAGACGAAAATTGACCATTCCCCCCTTTGACCTTAAAATTTTGAAAAAAAAAAAATACAGAAAATAATTCTATAGCTATAGATTACAGGAAAACCTGTAAGAAGTCTATGGTCTTAAAATAACATGGTAAATCTCTCAATATTGTGCGTACAAACTAACATTGTGCATAGTTAAACGAAAAGGATCCAACCCACATTAGGTGTAATGTGGATTGGATTGTTTAACTATGGACATTTGTAGTTGGAATGTATGGGAGAACATGTTTTTCAACTACAATGTTAAGTTTGTTTTTGGGATAAATTCATCTCAACTACGGAACCCTTTATTGTCCGACACGCACTTGACCGGTTTTTTTGGAAGAAGTGCCCCTCCACTAAAAAATCCCCAACGACAAAAAAAAATCTATAAAGTAGTAAAACATATTAATAAAACTTAAAACGGGATATTTACCATGTATATTAATTGTTTTAGGTTTTCGATATTTCGGCACTGTTGCAAGTGCCATGATCACGGATAATAGTGTCGCTGACCATGTCAGTTTAAAAACTATTAAAACCTGTATACCAAGTTTCGTCCCAGATCAGTTGTAAAAAACAACCTGTAGAGGAGTAGCAACAAACTGACAGACGAAAGCAAACTTTGCCAGACTTGAAGCAGAGACGCTTCGTTCGCTTCGCTCGCTCGATCAATTGTAAATTTAATGTAACTCTATCTGTTCGTCTGTTACCACACGGATTTCGCCCACGTATAGACCATGCCCTAGGTTAAGACAGTATACTTTTCCTCCGGGTAATACGCTCCCGTGGGATAATTTCCGACCTTCACGCGGGCGATGCTGCGGGAAAAAGCTAGTATTATATAAACCATTGATGTATTGACAGGCAGGAAGGATCACGAAGGCCAGAGCTATTTATATAAAAATATATGTTGGCTGGCCGATTTTTTCTAAGGAGTCTATTGAAAGGTCAGACAACAGTGTGTTGTACGGAATATCGGAGAGAATATTATGAAGGTACCTGTTATCCGAATTGTTCGGGTCTGGTTTTGGTGCTTTTAGCCGCTAATTACACATGCGATGAATATCATCCCATTTTTTTATTTAAGTAGTGGTTCGTGGGAGTAAAGTCATCCCACGCAAATCTGCTTTTGGTTTGAACCTTGTTCCACCACTATTAAGGAATCCTTTCTAATTCTACATTACTATAAAGCCCTGCTCACTAGCATTCTAAGAAACATTCAACGGTCACAAAATTCCAAGAAGCTACGATGCAAATCGGTTTTGTTTACAAGATTACCGCGGGTGGGGCGCTCAACGGTTTTCCCCGCGCGCGGGTGAGCACAGCGGTTCAGCACAGCGGATATAGGGTATACCAGAAAGGTGTGGTCAAATTTAAGGATGTGGACCATCAAACTGAATAACTTTCTCCATGGGACCAACATCGTAATCGCGAAAAAATTATCAACTAACCCATAGAAAACTTCAATACCTTCTCGAAGCAAATGTATGGGACGGCTGATTATAATCAGCCGTGAGAAGGTATTATTTTCGATTACGATGAAGAAAGCTTCATATCTTGGCTCATTGCCGCAAGACAAGTTGTTTGCTTGTCGGTCTTTTACAGATTGTACTTCGGAGAGTGTACCCGAGAACTCCACGACCTCATTCCACCGGCTCCCTTCTACCATCGGACGTCTAGACGCACTGCCAGTTACCATCCTTACCTAGTTGCTATGCCAACAATTCACACTAAGCGCTTCCAAATGTCTTTTATAATGCGCACAGCAAAGGAGTGGAACTCACTACCTGCGTGTGTTTCCGAGCGCATACAACTGTAATCTCTGCAAAGTGAGAGTGAACAGGCTTCTTCTGGGTAAGCTCACTCCATCGTCGACTGCGTCTCTGTCGCCTCCGGAGTCAAGAGCAAACCCATCTTAAATTTAAAAAAAAGTTGTTCTGTTCGGTTTTTACTACACCCTTAAATTTGATCACACCTTTCTCATACACCCTTTAGGCTGCTTGTCCATTGAAGTGGAGCGAGGCTGCGGAGCGGAGAAACGGAGAAATATTAACCAATAGGATCCTGACTCCTGGAGCGGACGGAGATTTTATGTAATCCTATTGGTTAATATTTCTACGTTTCTCCGCTCCGCAGCCTCGCTCCGCTTCCTTGGACAGACAGCCTTATTATTCTAGTGCTAGACAAACATCTGGAGGTATGAAATGCATCTAACTATAAAAGTGATGATTATAATCGTTGATGAATGGAGGTGAGGAATACCAAACAAAATATGGATGGATTGTGTGAGGGATAATATGAAAGGAAAAAAAGTGAATGATAGAGTGACGGTGACAGGGGAATGGAAGAAAACATCGTGTTACGCAGACCCCAAGTGACGTGGTAATATGGGACAAAGACAGGAAGATGATGCTGGAGAAAGATGCTCCATATCGGGCCACTCTTCAAGGGATGGCCCTAATATTAAGAGATGTTTACTGACTTTAGCAATAAAATGCTCAGTGATTAAGTATCGTCACATAAACAAACGGAATTGTATTTACTAAGTGTGATGGAATTTATTTTACTAGTGATATAACAGCTGAAAGTATTTATTTCATCCTTGAAACTAACAATACTGTTAGTACAAAGAGCCAAAAGGTGAATTCAGCACAAACTTAGTTGCTGGACATGTCGCAGTCGTGTTGGTCATTGAAGGATATTTTTGAAATTACAACGTTTTTGTGTTTTGCCTTCTCATTCATTTGAACATCATTCGTTTGTATACTGTATCAGTATCTTATTAACAGAGATCGGAATAGGTGAAGTATAAATACCTAAACTTCGAGGAAAGACGTAACAAGAGCGGATAATACCCCCTATAAAATCCCAGAATCATAAACAAGACGATTAAATCTCGGGATTTAATAAATTGTGAATTATTTTGTACTTTGAATACATTCGTAACAAATTAAATATTTATAATAAAATAATAAATAATTCGCAATTTCTAAATCCCGAGATCGTCGTGGTTATGATTCCGGAATTTTATAGGAAGTATCTATTTGTGAATTTCGTAAAAGTGCAGTTGACTCTTTCTATTTTGCTGCCGTTGTACTGTCTACACGGTAACGTCATTTTTGTGTATGGTCATGTATTGTACCTATGGACGCTTTTACCTTTGGACATTGATTATAATAAAAAAACTGGCAGTACTAAAAATATAATATTGCAACACTGTGGTGGCATTTTTATTTTCTAGCAACACCAGTGAGTGGCGTGACGCTATCGGTGTTGTGTGCAGTGTGAGGCCATTTTGGAGATAGTCTGAAATGTCCATAGGTACAATACATGACCATACTCTTCCGTCGACAAGAAGCTTCTCTACGGTTCTCGTGCTAAGCCTGCTGGTCTACAGGCCGGACATTAATACCTACTGTTTGCATTTTGGGTAAGCATCGCTTACTTAATTATTCCTTTTGAGTAACATTCCGTTTCCTTGAATAAAACATTTATGTGGATTTCAGGGCATTTACTATTTCCACGCATTAAATATAAAAACCCATTAAAAGCTTCAGTTACCAAATTCAGCAGTAAAAGTATTTAATTTAATTTTAATTTATTTATTTACTTCAGACACAATGGTCCATATTTATTTATGTTAGTAGGTGTTCTTAAAAATTATGTTAGTAACTAAGTAAGTAGAGATTTAAAGTACATGCCATAATAATACTAAAATTAATAAGTAATTCATAATATTAAAATTAATTAAAATCGTATACTCGTAACTTAAATTTACTTTTTGTAACGACATGTAACTGCACACAGTGCCACAATACTGGACAGTCGATGTTGCCAGCCACAACGCTGAGAATGCCATTGCCACTGCCGCGGACACGACTAAGCAATGATGCAGCTCTCTTTCTCAGGATGGCATGAAAGCCATCAATGCGAGCGTCGGCAAACATGCCTGACGCGCTGCAGTACCTCGGCAGCCGCATCAGCATCCTAAAGGCATTGTTATACTGTATGCGCAGGGCGTTGATTGTCTTCTGCGTATAGTTGACCCATAAACTGCACGTATAAAAAGATTGGCAAAACGCCCGAAACAATGTTACTTTTACTGCCTTACTGCAGCGTGCAAATCTACGAGCCAACATATTGCTACGGACAGCCAACGCCCGGCGCTCCCTCTCCATATCATCGTAGTCTGAGAGATCATCCGAGACCCAGTGGCCCAGGTACTTGAATCGCGAAACTCTGGGTAAAGAAACACCGTCTATGATGACGGGTGGTACATGTGTGACCATATGACCTGGTGATTGGAACACCAAGAGCTCGCTTTTCTTCACATTATACCTGAGCCCATGAGCCCCGGCATACTCAACACATATAGCGAGCAGTTTACGAACGGCGCTTATGGAGGGGCCCAACAACACCATATCGTCAGCGTAGCTGATGTTGTTGACAAATTTTCCATCTATAGAACAGCCAACTTCGGTGCTGCTGAGTCCCTCGATGAGTCCGTTTACGTACAGATTGAAGAGACGAGGAGAGGTTAACCCTCCTTGCCTTACACCACACCTCAGTCTGTACGCATCGGAGATCACGCCGGCCCACTTTATAACATTAACTTGGTTGTTGTACCAATAATCAAAAATGCTAACGACTTCTTCTGGGAGGCTGGTTTCTGTTCTCATTTTGTACCATAGCACATCGTAGGACACCAAATCGAAAGCTTTTGAAAGGTCTAAAAAACAGGCGTAGACCGGAGTTTTTCTATCGGTGTAGTACCGGACAGTGTGCTTGAGGCATAGAACTGCCGTTTCTGTTGACAGCCCGCGTCTAAAACCAAACTGAGCGTCGTTCAGCTTTATATGACTGCTCAAGATACGATCAAGCAGACTGTCCAGCACTTTCGCCACGGTAGTAGCTAGCGAAATGGGCCTATAATTGCTGTTGTCTGACGCATCACCAGTTTTATTTTTTATTATTGGCACAACCACTGTCTTCATACATTCATCCGGCAGGTATGAATGCCTTAAACAAAATGTATAAAACATAGCCAGAAGCCTTGGCAGATGAACCCCTGCATGTTGCAAATGCTCAATACTAATTCCATCATGGCCTGGGGACTTACCTCTCGTCATATGCTTTATAACGGCAGATATCTGTTTAGCAGTAAAAGCTGGTAAAACTGCCGGCCCAGGTGAATTTAGCCTGATTTCAATAGCATTGAGCACCCCCGGCACACAGGAAGGAGGTTCTATCTGAAAACGACTTTTAAACATATTCGCAATGTCACGCGGCTCAGTTACTCCGTTAACATTTAGAGGGACAGTGGGTTTACTATTTAGTTTTCTCGTGCCTTTCCAAAAACTTTTGA
Source organism: Dicycla oo (assembly GCA_948252095.1). Classification (NCBI taxonomy): domain Eukaryota; kingdom Metazoa; phylum Arthropoda; class Insecta; order Lepidoptera; family Noctuidae; genus Dicycla; species Dicycla oo. Next base: position 33,936,795 of record OX411711.1, read on the forward strand.
AATTTTTGTTTGCGTGGTGTGATGCGAGAATATCCATCTTTATTTGCTCTGCGTTATTTTGACACCATCTTAGCTTAGATTTGAAAAGACGCCGAGCCTCCACCATGTTATTATAGATAGGTCCACTTGCAGGCTTACCGTATATTAACCAGGTTTGAAAGCTTTGCCTAGCAACTTCGTGAGCACCACGAACATGCCTATTCCAGCCTAACACAACACGTTTACGTTTTATTATTTTAACTTTACAATTAGAACTAATCACAGCCGCTTCACACATAGTCGTAACAATGTCTTTGTACATTTTGTCTATAACTTTTCTGTGATCTTTATTGTGACATAAATCGTCACAGCATTCCGACAATTCTGATGGAAAATCTACCATTCTAAAGTGATCATTGCATATCTTACTATAAAGTTGTTTTTGTTGGTCATCCCTGTCGGCCCACAGTATACCATTATGGGATTTTTCACATAATAAAAACTGTGGTTTCATTACAGAAAGATTACAGCATAATTCTAGGGGATAGTGGTCGGACCAAGTACAGTCATAGAACACCCTTACACTCAGCACAGACTGCCACGCAGACTCCGTTACCACGCAATGGTCCAGCCAGCTTGTACTGCCGTGGGCTTCACTAACAAATGTAAAGGTGTCCGACGAGCTTCCCAATTTTTCAATATCCGCACATACCCAGTGTTGTTCGTTACAGAATTTTAGAAGTTCCTTTCCAAACAACGCACACGGACTAGCATTAAAGTCTCCTAAAATGTACACATTCGCAACTTCGGTGCTTTCAATTATAGCACTTATTTCACTAAGACAGTCAGTAAATTCTATTAAGTTCTCAATGGAGTTCACAGGCATGTATACAGAGAAAACCACAAAAGAACAATCGCATACAACTACTTTAATGGCCGCAAGACGCACACTATTGCACGGGATCACTGTCACCGAACTAAACGCACTTTTACGCCAGAGCAGAGCAACACCGCCATACGGTCTGCCTCGTACTAGGCCTGCCGACGAGTCTATAGCCGATTTGCCATAGTAGTCAAACTCAGGGTCGATTGTGCCAAGAATCGGCAAATCATGCGGGAACAACCACGTCTCCTGTAGGGCTATTATGTCTGCTCGATGACACAAGGTTCCTACATAGTTCACAGAGCGTACCAATGACTTACAGTTAAAGCTAACAAAACTGCTAAGTGAGGGTCTTCCTAATACTTGACTGTCCATTTTGATTTTTAGTAAAATGCCTTCTATTTCCAAAGTCTATGAAACGCCGGAAAGATATCCCTTCGGGCCATATACGGTCATCCAAGAATGTAGCCAACTTATGCCTAGGGACTAGTATCTTATAAGCATCGTACTCCTTATGTTGCTTCATTATAATTTTTTCCAATGTTACACAAACGTGTGTTTTAGACATAATGTAACTGGTAATGTCTGCAGGTGAAGTTCCTTTGTCTACATTGTTTATAAACAACGGTAGTCTGACATCTGCAGCCCTAAACTTACATTGCGGTGAGGTAACAGCCACGCCTTTCTGTCCTATAAACCTATTCTTATGTCTATTTCTCTGTACCTCCGTCCATTCACCATCATTCACTGGTCGTTTCCATTCACCCGGCGAACGTGCAATTTCTGCAAATGAGTGACAAGGCAAACAGCTGTTGCTAGGCGCCACCGCTGACGCACTACTCGACTTACAAGCGGGCTTCAATACATCACACACCAGATGCTCTGTCTTTCTCACACTCCCCGCTGTCGACACCTCACTCGTTATGTTTTTATCAACCTCTTGCACTATTCGTTTATTAGGTGCAAACGAACCCGCTGTATCGCACTCTTTCACAACATCAATTCTACCGCGCAACGGGGACGAGTGATCACATTCATGCTTATCAGGCCGAACATTCGTGCTATTTGTTTGGTTTGGAGAGGTCTGTGATATTGATGGCATGTGTGGAAGACCCATGGGTCCGCTATCATAAGCAAAGCTAGTTTTCATACATGATGCACCTCTCCTTAGGTTAATGTTTCTATACTCATTCTGCACAATAGTTTCATTTAAACTGTCTACATTTACGCTACAAACACCAACGTCACTGTTAATTTTTAACAATTCCTGCTTTGTTTGTAACAGCTGATCTACAGTTACATACGTACTTTTAAACAATTTGATCTCGTTTTGTAAGATAACGATATCTTTTAACAGTCTACTGACGTCTACATGATCAAACGTAATTGGAGGTAGTTTGTTTAAATCATGAGCTACGAAAACAGGAATCATCTCAGGATCTACATTCTTAAAAACTTCTATAATATCAAATAGGTCTTTCTTGCTTTTTCCTTCTATGTTTTTACGTTTTTTTTGACGTATATCAGTAGAAACAGATTGAAACAGTAATGACTTAGCTTTTTCGATGTCTTCTGTTGAAAAGGCAGAGCTACATATCCTCACTAGGCTTTCACTGTCCATCACTTCATGTTTATGTTGCACAAACGTTAACAGTTCATTAACCACGAGATTACAATTATTACATTTAAGCACATTAGACGACGACATTTTAAACAACGATTTGTATTACGCTTCAACACCTGCACGCCTCGAGCGCTCAGCGGAGACTGAGCACATATTTACTGCACACCGCTATTTTTCAATTCAGTCTACAGAGATTTACATCCAAACTTTATTGCAAAACTCGACATCCTTCAAAATGACAAACATTGCAACATACCACAGCAAATTTATGTCTTTCATATAACTCTCCTGCTTTCAATCTACTTTATGTACTTCATGTAATTCAGTAAGCCCAGGTACGCACGTGCGATTTTTTAACGCAACGGTTTTTTATTGCGCATTGGATTTTCAACTTTCGGTGTTGAGCTGAGCATTGAGAATCAAATAGAGTGCATCACAACGCGTCAGAAAAATACACTGTTGCATTTTCAACTCTCAGCGCTAAAAGCAGAGCGTTGAAAAAAACCGCTGCGTTTTAAAATCGCCCGTGGGTACGAAGGCTAAGAGGCTTTCACTGATACTGATTGTGTATCTTTACGTCCTGAATCAAAGATGTGTTTATGTTGTATACTTGGCTTAATATCGTGATGCCAGTAGTTGTGTTTGTATTTTAGTGCTTACAGTAAATCTTGTTTTTGTACAGGCTGACGCACCCCGTAGGTGCGGGATGCGGGATGCGTGACGCGGCTGCCCTTCGTATCGTCGTAGATCTACGCGAGGCACAATGGCTTTTTAATTGTTTCTGTAACTATGGCATATAAAATGTTTTTTTTTTTTCTTACTGAAGGAGCTTGGTCTACAAGACTAATGCCCGTTTTCACCAACCGTAAGTGACACTTAAATGAATCCCTAAAGAATATGCCATTGTTGGATTTTCAACGCTAGGCTTAACAGCGCGGATAGTTGAAAATCCAACAGTGCACTTTTATTTAGGGATTCATTTAAGTTCCACTTAGGGTTGGTGAAAGCGGGCATAAGTCGCCGTAAAGCTTTCTTATAAATAAACCATTTTTTAGATATAATACAGGAGGCTTGTGGCTAAGTAATAACAGCCGCACGGGTCGATCGATCAGGTTAAGCTACGATTGCCGCGGTTGGTCCGTGGATGATCCCTCCGTGCCTCGGAAAGCATGTTAAGCCGTTGGTCCCGGCTGTCATTCGTGGATCTTTGACAGTCGTTACGGGTTGTCAGAAGCCCGAAAGTCTGACAACCAGTCTTACCAAGGGGTATCGTATTACTCAGTAACTGGGTGGTGGAGGTCAGATAGGCAGTCATAGGCAGTCGCTCCATGTAAAATACTGGTATTCAGCTCCATCCGGTTAGACTGGAAGCCGACCGCAACATTGTTGGGAAAAGTTGCGGTCGGCTCATCACTTTTTGCAACATATTGCTTTTCCCGATCCAGGGACTCCATTTCACCATATGCAGTGCGACGAGCATAAATTGCTTAGCAACCATAATAAAGTATGTAGGTACTTAATCGAATCGCACCCCGTGAAATACTTATTATTGAGTAGTTATTATTGAGATGATGAAGACCACAGATTGCCATCTGTGGTCTTCATCATCAGTTCCAGTTCACAAAATGGTGCTTTCCGAGAGTAAATGCACGAGTTACTGTAAAAAATATCCAAATTGCTTTTTCATTCTTATTATTCAGTATATATATATATATATATATATATATATACTTGACGACTTGAAGAATAAGAATAGTAGTTCGCTGTTATATATTAACTCAAGACAATGTTTATGTTCTTTCTCCAGAATTAGCTTATCTTCTGACAGGTTATATGAGTTCATATAATTATTTATTTTCTTTGACTGTAAAAGTAAATTTATTTTAATTTTATTTTTATTTATCATTGACATAATCTACTCATTACAATGTTTTTTTATGAGTGGTATTGCAATATGTGGTTAGCTAGTGACCTTGACAATTGATCATATAATTTTATTCTTGCCTGAGCAACCGGCAGCAAGTTCGTCATGCTCTCTTAGATGTCACTGCTTGCGGTAGCGTCGGAGGTCGGGTTGCCTCCTTCCCTCAAATATGGCGAGGGAGGTGATGGCTGAAGTCTGCGTTATGCTCGTGAACGGGTGCTGCTTGTGGTGAATGGTCGTCACCACAAAAAAAAATAATTAAACCAGTTTCACAAATCGCCATCTTTCACTAACTTCTAAACATCACAGCTTATCTCTCCTTACTATTATCACAGTGGGCTTTTACGCCGTACAATATAAGTACAATAGGTACAGTACAGTATAAGTAAGTACAGTAAGCTTCAAAAAGATTTAAACATCGACAAGAATTAATTTATTTGTCTGTGTTTGTTTGATTGAAGCTATTACTACAAAACATATTATACGCAAGCTGTTGCCCGCGGCTTCGCTCGCGTAGTTGTCAATACCATAACTGAATTGGATTTTGTTCACAATTTCTTGGCTTTAACTTTTTACGCTAAACCCTAATTCTTTTCCTAATGCAAAAGTAGCTTAAGTTACTCCTTATAACATCAGCTATCTACCAATGAAATTTTCATCAAAATGGGTTTAGTCGTTTCGGAGATTAGCCGGAACAAACAGACAGACTTAAAAAATTGCTTTTTTTTGGTTTTAAGTATGTAATTTCAAATGCATTTATTAAAAAGCTATTATTTTGACATTTCAAACAGACTCTTCAATTTCATTTATTTTTATAGATTGGATACTTCATTGTAGATAGACATTTATACAGTATTATAATGGAACACAAAACGTAGACAACGAAATGAATTCCTGACGATGTATACATCTTTTTGAGGCTGACTGTACATAGTTCGGCATACAACACCGTATGAAGCAATTAGTGTGAAAGCATTGGGCTCATTAGACCGATCGCTCTGATGTTCAGAGATCGTAAAATTTCAGACCCGAAGTGTAAGTATCGCTTATGCTTTTCGGCGTAAGGCTAGTTCACGGTCTCGAGCGATGCGATTTGCGCAGGACTTGAGATACCGGTATTTTTGGGAACCGGCACCATTATCCCTGGTATAATACCGGTACCAGAGTAGTACCTGTACTATTGGTACCGGTACCAGATGCAGTGCCTGTACTATTGGTATTTCTAATCAGTATCGGCACTGTACCGGTACGAAACAAAAACTTACTTAAGTGAGAAAACAGCGTCCCTCAAGGCGGTATATTATCTCCTCTTTTGTTCTCCGTTTTTATTAATCTCATTACCACCGTGCCTCGGACTGCGTATCATCTTTATGCCGACGATTTGCAGCTTTACAGCCAGGCAAGTGTTGATAACGTTTCTCCTCAATAAACTCGATTCAACTTCGTAAGTATGACCATGTCCGGGTACCGATTGCTTTTAAAATGGTTACCCATTCGTCAGCGCAGAGAGGTGAGGGCTCTGTCTATGTTGTAATCTATTCTCGACCAACCCACTTCTCTTCTCCTTCTTACCTGACTTTCCATATTCAATACTTATGCTTTGCTCTCTCTCATAGTCAAAATCTTCGTTTTATTTTATTTTAATATAGGAACAACAAACAGTTACATTATGCAATGTTACAAACAGAAAAACATAAATCACATAAGTAATAATGTAGCCCACAGCGCTGTACACAGATTACCATTAATAAACAAACCTTAAAGTCACTAGGAGGTGAACTGTATCATGCATGACAGTTACACTTATATTATAAAAACAATAAAAAAAAAAAAAATATTAGTATTTTAGAAACAAGAGCAAATAATTAAAAACAATTAGTCCAAGGGTTCAAGTATCTCATACAAAAGGCTACGAAAACTTTTCGTTCTACTAACAATCGTCTTCTACGAACTTCTTCTTCTTCTTCTCCTTCTCACCGCTCTGGTTTCATTCACTATTCTTTCTTTGTTCAGGTGGTCTTTCTTTGAAATGCGCTCCCTCTGAACATCAGGATGGCAACAAATCGTTTATCTTTTAAAGTGAAGATACGTGAGCATATACGTAAGAAGTTGGCAGAAACATCCCTGTGCTGATTTGTTGGGTTCTTTTTCTCCTCTATTGATTGTTATTTCTCCTTACCGATCGTTATTTCTGCTAACAAAGTTTATTCTGATTATATGTATGTCTATTTGTACCTATGTATGTATGTACAATCAACGGTAATAAGTGGACTGCCACGGGAAAGATCATTTTGGCCTGTACGCCATATCTGTGCATATCTCTGTGTGTGTGATGTTTTAATGCAGACAGTAACGCGCACACAGTATAACTACGAAAGCGCGTTGTTGGTTGGTCATCTGACCAACTTGGTTGGTTGGGCATCTGTGGTCAACACTAAATAAAGATACCTACAACTACCTACATAAATATTTGTTTTTTTTTTTAAATAAATTATCAGCCATCGTGCTTATTTAAAAGCAATGGTAAAATTCGAAGTGAATTCACATGACTGGCTGGCTGGTATTGTGTGTGCGTGAAGTGGAGGAGGTTTGAACCTCAGTGCGCGCTTTCGACTCTTTTTGTTTTCCGTTTTCGTGTCAGACTTCAATTATTTATTTTGTTTTGTTAATCAATGACAATAGGGTATAGATAGAGGGTAAAAATAAATTATAATAGGCAATTTAATTTTAAAAAAAAGAACACTATTGTTCATAGGAACATTTATTGAGATATTGATAACAACCTTAAAAACATAAACATATTCCGAACTTTGAAATAAATAAAATATCTAATTTGTTCGTAAATCATTTTTGGTTGCTACTACAATATGATGTTTTTTGTTTATTGAGGTTATAGCTTAGTTTATTCGTTTTCTAAAGGAAAAGAAGATTGAAACTAAACCTCAATCCTACAATCTTACGATCACTAACTTATTACTGTTATGGCCAGTATCCCCTGAATTCCCCTGATAACATGTAATAATATAATATTTTTTTATTAATATTGAGTGTGACCTCCGTCATTATCAATGCAGTCAAGAAGACGTCGACGCATGGAGGCCACAATATTACTGCAAATGTCTGTGCCACGTAAACTATCCCACAACTCCATGCAATGAGACTTCAGCTGTTAGAGACATATTTCGTCTCGCGCTTCCCATCTTTGCTCCATTAAGCCCTATACATTTTCTATAGGGTTTAAATCAGGGGATCGCGCTGGCCACGGAATAACTTTTACATCCGAATGCTCACTAAACCAGTCACGAAAAATACTGGCACGATGTATCGGACAATTATTTTGAACCAAACAAAAGTCACCAATTTTATCCACTGGATAAACATTGCGAAGAGTAGGTAGCATTATATCGCTCAAAACCTCGACGTAATTGGAGCTGTTGGCCCGCGTCGGTATAAATACCAACTCACCCGGCCCTTGAGCACTAATCCACCCCCACGTATTCACACTAATTATTCCTGACTCCGTAGTATTTATAATATTTCGGTGAGACCAACGTGTATTATCTCTGCGCCACAAATTAAGTCTTCCTTTTTGACACGATTTGAACGTCTTCTCGTCAGCAAATACAGTAGTATCCCAATCAAAGTTTAAATATTCTCGAGCAAAACGCAACTGTTTCTCCGCCTTTGCGTTAAAAACGGTTTTTCGCTGATATTCGATGAGGAGGCCTTCGGCATGGAGTGCACGGCGAACAGTACGCAATGACGTATCAAATTCTTCAGCAAATCGTCTTGTAGGTATGAAACCATTCGTTTCATATTCAATAACCATAAAGCGTCGCTGAGACTGGTTAATAAGTGACGGCCTACCACTTCTTACACGGCTCTTAAGACTCACCTCTTCCTCAAATCTCCTCTAAAAAAAAAGGAATCTTTATTACACATTTTGAAGCGTCACTTTTGAGAACAAATAAAATCAAAAACAATAAAGTAACTTACACAAAATCCGGTTTCATTGGATATTTCAGATATATTACACCCGTTGTTATGCAAGGCTACAATGTTCGCCTTGGCTTCAATATTTATATTTGCTTGCATTTTCAATAAAAATGTTCAACCTCAACACCTCTAATATCAATAACACAAACCCTCGTAACTAAGTTCACCAACCAACAACGTCATACCCATTATAACTAAAGACAGATTTATTTTGTTTCAAATCTACCCTCAACTTTTATGTGACCAAAATGTTCGCTGTCTTTTTCTCATTACCATAATCAGAAAAAGACTGCGTGCCGCGACAGACCTATGATGATGACCTTATATCGTGTTTTTTCTGTTTGGTTTGTGATGAAAGAGTGCAATATACGGCTGTGATACGGGTGTATGTGTGTGAAATGCCTAAATAGAAGAAGGTCTCAAGTGCAATGGGTAACGATGCGATAGTTTTGTAATACTGGCATTGGAGTTCTGACCGCTACTGTACGTATAATATTGATGTATTTATTCTTGTATTTTATAGTTATTTTCGTGTTACCTATCCTTTATATTGCACCTGTCATGTTTTCTCTGCACCACGCTAAGGTTGACTGGTAGAAAATGCCTCAGGCATTAAGTTCACCTTTGTACGGTATTTGTTTTTTTTACGTGTGCATAAAGGTTTAATAAATAAATAAATAAAACAGCTGACAAAAGCAAAAGCTTTATGTAAAAATAATGTTTAATAGGCCTTAGAAAAATAACTTCAAAATTGCCAATCGTACGAAATTCCTCGTATGAATGAGATTTGTGGTACGTGCTGGGTACCTGAATTTGGTACCGGTACTTGCTAGGTGGAGTACCGGTACCCGTCTGGAACTAGTACTCAGGTACCGAAACGGCAAGAACCGCTAAGTACCGGTACAAAACCTGTGCTTTTGGTACCGGTTCCAAGCCCTGGACTTGCGTCAAGAACACGCGCTCGCGTCACTTGTTTTCGTCCGTCGCTCCGCGTGTCGTGTCGCGCTGACTCGTTACATGCTCTAAACAACTTCTTTCATTTGTTTTCTCCGCAGTCGCGTGTCGCTTGAGCGTGTAGCTCGTGGCCACAGGCTTATGCTTTTCGGTGTTAGGGTACGGTAAGTAGCTCTCTATATATTTTTATTTCTGCGAGGATAAGGGCAGTTATTGGGTGTTATTGATTGACCTTGGGAGAGTTTTGGTATAGAAATCGGAAGAAATGTTGTTCTGTACATTTAAACTAAATTATTTAAAAAATGATGAAGATTGCTAAGGGAAACCTGAGTTAGCTTCGCTTGTTTTATGAAACTTTTCTTATGAAAACTGAAAATGTAATCTTGTTTTCCTGAAAAATTATGTGTGACAAATTAAATATGAGCTTGGTACTTGGTTGTATTTTAATGCAAAGCGAAAAGAAAGAAAAACAAATTATGGCAAAAATAAAATCTCAAGCCAATAAGTCTTCCGAATTTCTAAGAAATTCTAATCCCTCATCATCCATTCTCGCCACGAAGTACCTACTCATATTAGGGTTGGCATCTAATGGCATTTGACTTCCGCATTTCCGGGACCCTACCATGCAAGTGACACCCAGAAATTAAAGTAGTCCTTCAAAGTGTACACGAAGGCCCTCAGTTCATTACCTAAGTCTGACTGAGCAATTTATCCTCTCTCTGAGCAATATAACTTAATAGGGGCGAGACACTAAGTACAAGAAAAGTTAAGTGGTTCGGTACAAAACTGACCTTCATGCTGGAAGTGTAGATCTAAGAAAAAAGAGATGTACTTACCTAGGCACCAGTACTTGGAATATTATAATTTAAAATAATTCATGGGATTTCTGGTCTTTATATATCATGGGATTTTTTGTCTTAATTATTATTTGGGTTATTTTATTAAAATATAATTATAAAGTAATTGTACAAATGCGATAACATAGGATTCCCGGTTTTGTGTACTACTCCATAGTACAAGCTCTGCTTAGTTTGGGATCAGATCAATGGATCCTAAGTATACTGAGTCAACTGTACTTCTAATAAGTTTACAGGAAGGCGATAAAAGAGCGAATGGTTATTAATAAAATAATATGAAATTTATTTTGCCCTGTTGATAGGCCGTATTCGCTATAATTTGTGATTTTTCTTGATTGTATTAACATTTGAAATATAACTATTCGCGCTTTTTATCGCCTTCCTTTAAACTTATTAGAAGTACAGTTGACTCAGTATACTTAGGAACCCTCAAGATGATCGTGTGTGAAAATGTCCCAGGATATATACCTAGCGCGTAGCAAGCAGAAATACTATGATAATATTCTGTATTTATCACAAGAATATTCTACTAGTTAGTGTCATTAGAATGCCTGGTGAAAAGTTCATTCACTTTTAAATTGTATGATCATATATTTTTAAATTGTATAATATGGGAGTCATACTAGAGTAACATGAGTGTACTACGAGCCAAAATATCTTCCCTTTCCGAGGATACAAACGTGATGAATGCTTTTTTTAAAATAAGAATAAATGAATACTTCCTTATTATAAAGATCCTATCCCATAAACATTCAAGTTTATAAAAAGTGACTGCAAATCCTGTTATTTTGTTTAATAATATCTCTAAACTTCCTTGTTTCTTTTAATTTTGAGAGAAAAAATATCTTCCTTGTTTCCATAATATGAAAGAGGAAAGTTAAAATGGCTTCTCATTGTCGGTATGCCTTTTTTTACAAATAAAATTCTTCGCAACGAAATAAGGTGGGCTCCTAAATGGTTTCAGTGTTCCGTTATGGGAGTCCCAGACAAATTGTGAATTCCTCATAAAATACCCGTAATAGAGTCAGAATTAGGTATTTTTATTTAGGAGTTTATATATATAGAGAGCGAAAATGTACATAGGAGCTTTATACAGGATGTATTAGAAAGGTGTAGTCAAATTAAAGGGTTGTGGTAAAGACCATCAAACTGAACAACTTTCTTCATGGGACCTACATCGCAATCGATCAAAAAGTATCAGCAGTCCCGTACAAAACTACTCGACCAAATATGTGGAACAGCTGATTATTTTTTCTCGATGATGATGTTGCTCGCATGGCGAAAGTTGTTCAGTTTGATGGTTTGTACCACACCCTTAAATTTGACCATACCTTTCTTATACACCGTGTAGAGAGGTACTGTCTTATGTACTGAAAACCTTTATTAGAAAGTTCGGATAGTTTCAGACTTAAGTGCAGCATAGATTCTACTTATACAAGGCGTAGAAAAATAGTAAAACCGGCAAAGTGCGTGTCGAACCACGCACAATGAACGGTTCCGTAGTGGCATGAATTTATCCAAAAAACAAACTTAACATTGTAGTTGAAAAACATGTTCTCCCGTACATTCCAACTGCAAATCTGAGTTTGTACGCACAATTTGAGAGATTTACCATGATATTTTAAGACAATAGACGTAAAATATCATGGTAAATATAACTTATAAGTTTTCCTGTAATCTATAGGTATTTAAATATTTCCTATAGTTTTTTTCAACATTTAAGATCAGTAGGTTCGGAGATAAGGAACGGTCAATTTTCGACAATTTTCTTAGATAACATTAAAATAGTTTGTTTTAAAATTATTAAAAATATATATTTTTTAACTGGTAAATTGTAGGTGTACTATAGGTACCCAATCCTTCTGCCCAACTCTTCGTTGAAACAAGGCGTGGTGTTATGTAGAAGTTTACATGGAAGTTTAACAAACTACTCCATAGTAAACCAGGTCGAAATTATCATGGTTGGAGACAACTATTTTTTGACTATTTTTGATACCAAATTCAAATTCAAAAACGTTAGCGTTTCGCGGTAATCAGGTGAGGATTGTGGCGAGAAATACTCACCACGTAATTCTCACCAAGATACTTTTATATCTCTGGAATCCCTTAATGACTATTTTCGAGATTTGGCATAGCGTTACGACTATACTTTGACTATTTTTTTGGAATTGAAACCAAGTCTCCCAGCCGTTTGCTTGCACTGAGCTGAGGATTGTACGGAGACGTTCAGCCCACAATCCTCACCAACATATAGCTATAACTTCGGAATCATAATGCGCCTATTTTTTTAACCTTGGTGACTATTTATGACTATTTCTTGACTATTTTTTGGCTTACCCAAAATTGATTTTCATGAAGTTTTCAAAGGTGAGGATTCTGTGGACACAGAAATCCCTTCGTTTTAGATACCTATCAGATTTACAAAACAGCAATGAAACGGAGCAGCGAACGTTTTCTTATTTTTCTTAGTTTTATCCTATACTCAATCAACCTACCTAGCTATTTCTCCACTATATTGGGGTACCAGTATTATACATGGAACGACTGCTTATCTGACTTCCACAACCTAGTTACTAGGTAATACGATACCCCTTGGTAAGACTGATTGTCAGACTTTCGGGTTTCTGACGACCCGTAACGACTGTCAAAGTGCCGGGGTGAACGGCTTACCGTGCTTTCCGAGGAGTCTCGGTATGAAAAGATGGTCACCCATCCACAGACCAACCCCGGCAAGCCTAGCTTAACCTGATGGATCGATCCTAGCGGCTGTTATTACTTAGCCACGAGCTCAACATCAACACCAAAGTGTATTAATAACTCACTCTGAGATCTTCGTTCCGGGCACACTCCACTACGATGTGAAGACCGTCTTCCACTTTCCCACATTCTGTGTAGTTGGGGTTAGAACTATTTTCATTAAATATACGTACTTATTTAAGGGAATATGTCCAGAACGAACCCATCTACGGACCAACCCCGGCAAGCGTAGCTTAACCTGATGGAGCGACCTGTGCGGCTGTTATTACTTAACCACGAGCTCCTCCATAACTATGTGACAGCTAATTAAAAGCCCGACTTTAGTTTTAAGTTTTTTATGTAATTACTAACTATTTGGAATGTATATTCTGTAAAATAAATGATTATTATTAAACAATCTCTCACACTCTCTCTCTACTCTCTCTTGGAGTCTTGGACTTGGACTTGGAACTCTTGGAGTCTCAATTACCTTGAAATAACTGCCAAATTCGCATAAACTTTGTTTTTGTCCGTGTAACTTGTGCCTGTCTGGTGGTTAAACGCTTCCCTTTCCGACGACAACAGTCCGGCGCCCTAATTGCATAACATACTATCGATAGGGATCTGAATCATTTTGAACCAAATTGCTAATCCATTGCTTCATATGTTCGAAAAATGTGTCTTTTCAACACGATAAATAACGCAATGAATGTTGTTGAACTGTCAAAATGAAAACCGATTCCGATTGATAGTGTGTTACGCAATTAGGGTATGGCCCTCGAGAGAATGCTTTCCTGACACCTATCAGTTGGAAAATAGTGCTGATTCTCTTGTTCAATAACTAAACTAAAACTAGGGAATCGCTATTTTTTTCTAACTAGCAGCGTAGTTTACGCCTTGCACTTCACCGTGTTTTTAGTCGGCATGTTTTTATGTGTCATCTAAATTTGTATGGAATTATTAGTTCAACTAAATTTGACAGCTCTAATTTACGGCCGTCTCTTTTGTTTTATTAGACAGTAAAAGTTCGCAATGGCCTAAATTAAGTTCAGTTTGTGCAAAACACAATTGGCACCACTTTCTAGTAACTATGACGATCAAATTCGCAAAACACATTTTCATTAGTATGAAACAGACAGCTGTCAAAAACGCATTCTCTCGACGGCCGGACAATCAATCTAGGTACTTACCTAATATTATCATTTTCAAATAATTTACATCAGCCGTTATCAAAGTGATCCATGGAGTCCTTCCTAAGGAAGTCCATGGATACTCAGGGAAATTAAATGCTAAGCAAATTGACACCCTTCGTTAATATTTTTCGGTCAGTTCCCACCAAACGAAAAAATCCACGCGGATACTCGAGCACTTTTTAACTGATTTCCAAAAACAAGGTTATAAGTTGGACTTATTATTTATTAAGTTGTTTTGTTTATGTACAGACGCCAGCAGGTCAACCTACCCGAAACTGTCAGATTTTCCCAATCAACCTTGAACCTAATACTTTAGCAATAAAGTCGAAAATCTATTAAAGAAATCTGACGGATTGTAGTAGCTTGATGTACTGGCGTCTGTACATCCACCGATTTCTTCGTCTATTGTGGACTGATTTTGAAAATTCATTTTTTGTTTGGAAGGGTATGCCCCCGAGGTGGTCTCATTCTCTCCAAGTCAGAAGGCACACCTACATAGATTTGAGTTTTCTTTATAGTAACTTGTGCATTTGCTATCGGAAAGCACCATTTGGTGAAGTTAAACTGATGATGAAGACCACAGATGGCCATCGGAACTACTCAATAATAAGTATTTCACGGGTTGCGATTCGATTACTTTAATATTATATGGTTGCTAAGCAATTTATGCTCGTCATAATGCATAATTATGACGCAGTTCTCCTGGTTCTTACTATGAGAACTCTTCAACGACTAACGTCCCTGGATCTGTCCCTGGAAAGTAATCTTTTGTAAAAGGCAAAAAAAAAAACAACTTCCAAAAAAGAAAAACACTTTAACTCCGGAAGTCGGTGGCCAACAACTAAAATACAGATTCAAAGACACCGGACTTCCAAAACTAAAGTTATTTTTGAATGAGTAGTGTTTTTTTTTTGGAAGTCCGTTGTTCTTTTTTTTTGTTAAAAAGTTTTTTTTTATTTCACTAAATAAGTAACTGTATCAATATTGACTTTAAGACAGTATGAAATTCGACGCCGACAAAGCGTTTATCAAGCGTAAAGTCAATATTGATACAGTTACACTAACGTAGGCAAATTCGCACCGGTTGCAAGAGCCATACGGTTACTAGACAGCGTCTCGCAAAGGCTTGACATTTTGAATTGTACGTTGGCGGAATTCGTGAGAGTGACTATCGAATTACTAACGAATAAATGATAATCAGTTAATCACATTGGGTGTCAACCTTTTAAGATAAATATGTGTATAAATAAATATCATACATAAATAAATAAGTTACTTATTCAATGAAATTTAAAAAGTGCTCGAGCATCCGCGAGCATTTTTCCGTTTGGTGGAGACTGACCCTTATAACTGTCAAGAAATGACACTTGTAAATTGAATTTAAGGGCAGTTTAAGTCGGTAATCAATTTACTTAGCGATGAATTTCCCTGATGTAACATCAGTGAACCTTTAAGACCTATACACAACCGGTATTTTCCATCTCAAAAATCGATAAGTCTGTTGTTTTGTGATTTTTCTCCTTAAATTTTTTTTCACGTATTTGTGAATATCTAGGCAATAAAAGAAATCAAACATCATCATTTTAAAAATTATATATTTTTCGTAAAAAAATGACAAAGATAATGTTATACGAAATTTTATACAAAAAATTATACAGTTATATTAAAATAGCAATAAAACTTACACTTTTTCTTAAAATAAGTTTAAAACTAAATTATTATTATTAAACAAACAATTACATGACAAAAAAAAAAAAATTTTAGCGCTTAACCTATTCATCACTTTCTACTTTCAACAATTCTTTAGCTTCGTCAAACAATTCTTTGGATATTACAAAACTTGGTTTATTTAAGCTAGATATATAAGGATCAGATGTATATAACAAAATATGCAGAACGTCTTCGTTTGTTGCTGATCTGGAACACTTCCTAGCGTGATGTAACCTATATTTCTTGTAATCTTTATTTCGGGCTTCCTGGGCATCTTCGGATAATTGTCCTATAGGCAAAACTGCATAATGCTCTATTATTTTAGCACCATGTATAAGTACTTTATGGACCGAAGATGGCATGTAGTACCAGTTATATTTGCTTACATATAATTGCGCGGTTATCAATGTATACTGGCCGAATTTTTCTGCGTTTATAGGGAATCCCGATGACATAGTTTGAAGAATTACATATAATCTCTTGATTAATTCTTCATCAATTCCAGTTATCTCTGCAGAACATTGGTAATTTTGGAAAAATCTCCTTGCCGTATTTCCGTCATTGCTGTTACCGGAACCTTGACGTGGTTTATCAATGTGCAAACCAAGCACTTCTCGGAAACGTTTTTGGACATATTTTTTCTTGTCTTCTTTAAGTTGCTTGTTTTCTGGAGTTGTTGCAGACCACTTCTCAAAACCTAAATTGTAAGAAATATGAAGGATCATTTCCATAAATCTTATCCATGCGTGTAGTGTCGACAATCCGTATTTAAACGCATTTTCATTTTCAACTCTCGTTGTAACTTTTAAGAGATCATTCATTTGTCTGGGAGTTGCTCCACAAACAGTGTAGGTAGCACTGGATGATGTGTTTGTTAACACTTGAGCAACTTTCCCATCAATCATTGTCATAAACAGTTGATGTTTAACTTCGATGACTTTGTCGTCTATTGACACAAGAGTTGGAATCAATTGATTAATTTTGGCTTCAATTTCACTGACAACCGCTGTAGTTTTTTCGGGTGTTTCTTTTGCAAATTCTAATGAAATTGGTCTGCAATATCTAACAGATGAGCAAGTAGGGTTCTGCCATATAACTGCAGAAGTTTCTTCGTCTACTAGTCGCAGTGGTACAAGGGACACTATAAACAAATTAGCATCCGATATTTGTTCGTTTTCTTCCGGTAGAGTTTGTTTATACTCACTTTGCCCGGAGGATCCATCACATCCCCATTTAGTGAACAGCTTGAGACGATTGTAATTTGTCGATCTTGACGTTATCTTTATTATACGGCAGACTGTATGGTCTAAGAGATCTTGCAGATTGATTTTTGCGCTTATATTTGTCACCGTTATGCTGGATGCAGGCGGATAGCAAGCCATTTTTGCTTCACTTAGTGTTTGATACGAAGGTAATACAGAACTTAAATTCTTATCAACGAGCCTTTTTCTTAGGTACGCATATTGGGCTTTGGTTAGATCTGTTTCAATACACATACTCAATGCCTCCTCTTTTGTAAAGGAAAGTGCATTATCTGGATTGAATATGTTTTGTAGAATTACTTTTTTCTCTTCTTTTTCCTTATTTCTGATAATAGTCACAATCGACGCTTCGTCATTTTCACCCATGGATCGTAAACCTTGTACATAAGCGTTACGGACATGTCCGATTCCATATTCCTGGACCAGTTCCATATTTTTTCGTTTCTTTGTGTTTTCCGAACACTCGTCATATGGTTTTGTTGGTCTACCACGATCACCAGAAGAATTCAAGCCAGAATTTTCAGATGTTGAGGTACTGCAAGAATTCAGTGATACTTTAAACTCACCATTTAACCAATTAGAGTATAGGCTCTCGAACCTGTCTGGCTTTCTTTGAGCTTTGGTCCATTTTTGGTTGCAACTTGAAGTTAGATTTTTTTGAATACTGTGGTCTTCGAATGAATATTACAGTATTAACGTCAAATTCCGATAATTGAAAGTTGTCCAACAAATATTTTTTCAGGTCTGAAGTACTTTTCCCTCTTATTATTTGATCACAAAGATCGCGTCGAACACAAACGAATTCACTCATTGTTACATAGGTAATATATGTTTTTTGTCTGTTAATTGTTATTGAAAAGAAGTATCTGAACACTTTGATGAATATTACGCTGAAAACACGGGTATATAAAGGACCAATATATTAGTGCCTTGTGCAAAAACCATGGGACAATTGATTATGACAGTTCTCATCGAAATTGTGTAATCAGTACTGATTGTAATTAATTACCACAACAGATAAATAGAACTTCCGCAGCAATATAGTTTATCATACTTGTGGTTAAGGTGATCACCGCAAGCAAGTGTCATGGGAACATTCTTTCAAAGTAATATAATAATAGTCTAATAATTTGTTAATGTATGCTTCTATCATAGAAATGGAAAAAAAAACAAGATAGACACAACCGTAATTTTCGTGGATTTTTTTATTTTCCCCCGATTGACATTATTGCTTCTAAATCACCACTGGCGCAAAAAACGCGCAAGTTTTTTTTTAATCCTCATATTACTGAATAGATAAGGTCTCTAATAGAGTGATTAACTTGACACCGGCAGCTTTCGGCAACTAGGAAAACTCCAATTGAAATAAACAAAGACTAAATTTTCTTTACTTCACTAAAAAAAATATTAAAAAATAAAACAAAAATATTTTTTTACAAACACCGAACGTGTTTGTAAAGTGTACATTCTAAGCTATCTAATGATGTATAACACTAACACGCTTCCTTGGAAAACTTCCGAATAATTTTGTGTTGAACTTCCTTTACGGTAATTTAATTGGCATGAAAATATTTATGTCCAATGTTTGAGGTTCATTTTATAAACGTAAAACTAAATTATTTAATTTTTTTTGTAATTTATTCGTAAGTTCCGTCCTTTGAGAGTATAAAACCATAAATAAATCTATGGATTTACGACTTTCGTCAAAACCATTTTTGAGATGGAAAATAATGTTTGGTCCCATAGTGCGCCGCAGCGGCGCCGCACAGCATAGAATTCTTTCTCTTTCTTCTGCCGCACAACTGAGCGGTGCTGCTCCAGCGCCGCAATGCGTACACCCTTCCCGCGTCGTCACGCGAGTTGCAAGTCCAGTGTACGTGCGGTGCGACGCTGGAACGCACCGTACCACATACCATAGATATTTGTATGTAGGACGCCACAGCGACACCGTCACGGCACCGTGCCGCCGCCGCCGCATCGTGTGCATAGGCCCTTATTGACTCTTGAGTGTTAATATTCTGATTGGAGCTAGCTGGACGCTTTTATCCTGGTGCATATTCATTGTAAGCCCGATTCTGTTGTGTTCGCTCATGAATATCGCCTCCGGTGGAGACGGAAGCTAGTTCTGAATATCCGAAATTTACACTTCAGTGAAACTGAATATGACGTAGTAGTAGATGAGTTAAATATAAGAGGAAAATGTCGTGAGGAAACTTTTCAACGTGGATGGTTTAATTTGGAGAAGACCAAAGAAACGATGGATGGACTGTGTGAATGCTGATACGTGTAGAAAGGGGGTCACTACTGAGATGAGGACTAAAAGAGAAAGAAGTTTGGAAGAAAAAAACATGTTGTGCTAACCACAAATAGGAAAAATGCAAGAGAATAATAATGACTTCAATCTTTTATAAAATCTACAGACCTCCCCAAATAGTAGAACCTTCATTCAAAATGGTTGCAGCTCCATATAAATAGGAATTATGTTGTCTATAGTCCTATGTTAATAATAAACCAGAGGAAGATTTATAGCGCGGGGCACAAAATACAGATGTTTTAGACCACGATAAGGGTCTCAGACCGCGGCGGGGCTTATCGATCGATACGATTCTTGGTGTATCGTGTGGTACAAGTTTCTGCTTGATTTCGTGTTATGTTATACGATTGTTATAAAATAATAAAATCATTTTTCCAAAAAAACAACCGCCTTCCAAAAAATTCTCTTCCACTACAAAGCGAAAAATAACTTTAATTTCGAAAGCCGGTGTCTTTGGATCCGTGTTTTAGTTTTCTTCACAGACTTCCAAAATAAAAGTTACTTTTCACTTTGTAGTGGAAGTGAATTTTTTGGAAGTCGTTGTTGTTTTGGTAAAAGGTCTCAAAATAAACAAGAAACAAAATGTGAGTGGTTGACCAAAAAGGGACCTGGAGGGATTGGAAACCGTTATTTTTTTTTTAAACTTTGAATCTGTGGTCTTTTAGCTTTGTATTGGTCTAACCAGAATATTTTTAGGTGCCATAGTTTTTTTTTATGATTTTTTTTGTGAGCCGAGGCAGTTTTGGAAAAAATACATCTTACACACTGCGCACACTAGTTTTTGTGATGTCAGGTAAGTGGATAAAATCAGTTTTATTGTTTTATTTTACTTTTAAGGTTATCTCTAGTACAACGAAGTCTCTTTATCTTATGCAGGTACAAAAAGACGCTCGTACGAAACTACTACACGAAACTTCAAACGCGATTTACTCGAAATCAATTTATTTTCCCTTGAGGTCCCTTTTTGGTCAACCACTCACAAATGGATAATATATGATAATACAAACAAGTCAAAAATGTTCGCGAAACGCAATCAAAATCAAAAGTAATTTATTCAAACTAGGCCGAGAATCGGCACTTTTCGAACGTCAAAATTACATAAGACAGTCCCCCAAAACGCACACCCTTCACCACTTCCTAGTTAGTGCTTTAGCTGAGGAGAAGAAGTGGCGCAACAAACTCCCCAGCAGCACAGCTGTCTGTTCAGTTAAAAAAAAATCTATACAATGATGCGCAAAATAATATAAGTAGGTAAGTATCAACATATGTCGCATAAATGGCCGTATTGTTTTATTGTTTTGTCTTAGAAGCTTGATTTTTTTAGAGCTCCAAGGGACTGTAGACTTACGTACTTCATATTCATTTCAACTTGATACGCGTTCTTGAGAAAAAGGGTCTTGACAGACTGACAGACAGACAGACGGACAACAAAATGATCCTATAAGGGATCCGTTTTTTCCTTATGAGGTACGGAACCCTAAAACTGAAGTAAATAAGTAAACTTAGCAGGCACTTCCTCCTTAGTTTACTTCCTTATTTAATTTTTTTTTGGTTAGAACCCAAGTGTACCTTTACATCCCGCCTCTACCCACGCCAAACGGCCTAACGACTGACGGCCAAAACACAAATAAAATAAATAAAATCAAATAGGTTTTGATTTACGGCCAAAATCTCAAATAATAGGTACTTAATTTTATTTAAGGTGTCGTCAAGTCTGTGGCTCGTGCTATCTCTGGCCTCTGACGCATTGGGGTGCATTACAGCAACAGTAGTGTGCGGCCAGCTACCAGTATCGCGTCAATGTCGCACTCAACTGTATTTTTACCTTGATGTTTGTAAAATTAGTTATTGTCGGGACCGATAGATGCCACTTTTTATTTGAGTCCAAAAGCCAGATCGCGGTGTCGAGATTCTCCGACGATTATGTATGGTATTCATGTATTAAGGTTTATTTTCGTACATTTTATTAATGTGACTAACAAGGGTGGAATAAACATTTGGTTATGGTGCCCTATGTTTTATTTTTGAAGTCAGATTTTATAGAACGTAGGGATTCACGAAGCTCGAAGGTTCGCATGACCCTATCAATTCATCAAATACCAGCTCGCAAGGTGAGCGAGCACCCTCAAAACCCTCACGAAGCCCGAGGGTTTTCCAAGTAGCTTTAAGAAGCGCTTATGGTTTAGTGTTGTTTGTTAATTCGAGGGCTAAACTAGTAAAAAGCCGTCATTCTATTTTGAACCCAGATCCAACCCAACACCTAATATTGTTGGTACTCTTTATGTAAATTCTAGCTAACCTGACAAACGTTGTCCAGTCCGATGTATGAGAAAATTAATTTTCTTCATAATTTTTCCCCCGTGTATTTTCTGATGTTTTAATAGTTATTCTGCTATTCGGAACGGAGACAAATGCAACTAATGAAAATCGGTCCAGCCGTTCTCGAGTTCTAAGTGTTCGAACAAACCCGACTTTGTTTAGAATCACCAACTTCTTTGGACCACTAGCAAAGCCCAATAAGTCTTTTATAATGAGGCCCAAGGGGACCGCAGACTCCCGAGAAACAACGCTTATTGCCACAAGAATAAACAATACATTTGCTACAATGGTTCTGCGCACACCAGACATTCAATTTGCTAAATTGTTCCCCACTTTCAACGTATGTTAATATTGTTATAGTTCTGATGTTTTAGAGGGATTGTACTGTAATTTCGGTGGGGTCGGCGATTTTGGGTATCAAGAGTGTTTTTCTGAAGGTTTTGTAGATGAATTTCTTGTGATCATGTTATTCTTGTTACCCCTCAAGTGTTTTACATACATACGATGTTTGTAAGAAAAAATCTTTATACAGGGTTATTGGTAAAACACCAACAACCTCTTAAGGGGTCATTGTACTCATCATTATGAACAACTTTTACTATGGGACCAAACATGAAATTGCGAAAAAAAAATCAGCTGTTCAGTACATTTATGTTCGCATAATTCGTCAAAATGCTGAACAGCTGATTTTTTTAGAACGTAGGGACTCACGAAGCTCGAAGGTTCGCATGACCTATCAATTCAGCAAATACCAGCTCGCAAGGTGAGCGAGCACCCTCAAAACCCTCACGAAGCCCGAGGGTTTTCCAAGTAGCTTTAAGAAGCGCTTATGGTTTAGTGTTGTTTGTTTGTTTTTTTTTTTTTTTTTTTTTTTTGTTTTTTTTTTTTTTGTTTTTAGTGAATATTTTAATATTAAAAAAAATAAAAACCATTTTGTTTTTGAATGGTAATATTTTTTTAGCATGTATGGATGCTATACTATTGCGGGTTAACGGGAACGCCCTCAGTTGGTTAACATACTGTATATATATTAGGTTGGGGAAATAGTCTTTTCGCATTATAGTATGTATGAACTTGTAATAAAATCTCTTTGGCACTATTTGTATCTGGCTGGTTTTGCTATCATTGAAAGTTTAACTTTTAAAGAACATAATTCCAAATTCAAATTAGGAAAATGTGTGATTTTCATTTGTTTTTCGTACCGTCAAGATGAGTGAATCTAATGAAGAAATTCGATACATTTTAAAATTTTACTACAAAAAAGGTAAAAATGCAACGCAAGCCGCGAAAAAAATTTGCGATGTTTATGAACCTAGTGTAGTGTCTGTGAGAGTACCACACATTTGGTTTAAGCGTTTTCAATCCGGAAATTTTGATGTCAAAGATGCACGTCGCTCTGGTCTGGTCTGGTATTACGGATAAAATGGATGCCATTTTTGAAAAAAATGGAGCAAGATCAGCATATCAGTAGTTACGACGTAGCTGAAGAACTGGAAATTGACCACAAAACAGTTTTGGCGCATTTGAAAAAACTGGGTACACAAAAAAGCTCGACATTTGGGTACCTCACGAGCTCACTGAAAGAAACCTAATGAACCGTGTACTCATTTGTGATTCTTTATTACGACGTAATGAAACCGAACCATTTTTGAAGAAGCTGATAACTGGTGATGAAAAGTGGATCACGTATGACAAGAACGTGCGAAAAAGGTCGTGGTCAAAGGCCGGTCAGGCTTCACAGACTGTGGCGAAACCCGGGTTAACTCGCAAAAAGGTGGTGGTGTGTGTGTGGTGGGATTGGAAGGGCATTATTCATTATGAGCTGTTACCACCAGGCAGGACCATCGATTCTGAACTCTACTGCGAACAACTGATGAGATTAAAGCAAGAAGTTGAGAGAAAGCGGCCGGAATTAATCAACAGAAGGGGTGTGGTTTTTCATTATGATAACGCTAGACCTCACACATCTTTAGCCACTCAGCAAAAATTAAGAGAGTTTGGCTGGGAGGTGTTAATGCATCCGCTGTATAGTCCTGACCTTGCACCTTCAGATTTCCACCTGTTTCGGTCTCTTCAGAATTCTTTAGGCAGTGTCAGGTTAACTCACGAGAGGACTGCTAAAACCATTTGTCGCGGTATTTTGACCAGAAGTCCCAAAATTTCTATAGCAATGGGATCATGTCCCTACCTACAAGATGGCAAAAAGTTATCGAACAAAATGGTACCTACATACTTTAGTTAAATGTAAATAAACTATATTAAAAAATGTTTTGAATTTTCTTAAAAAAATGGGAAGAAACTTTTTCCCCAACCTATTATATACAGTATGTTAACCAACAGAGGGCGTTCCCGTTAACCCGCAATAGTATAGCATCCATACATGCTAAAAAAAATAATACCATTCGAAAACAAAATGGTTTTTATTTTTTTTAATATTAAAATATTCACTAAAAATGTTAAATTGATACGTAAAAGAAACACTCTGTACACGCGTACTTGAAGGACGGAAACATCGCAATTTAGTTTTTATTTTTAGTGAATATTTTTATATTTTTTTGAATATTTTAGTGAATATTTTTAGCATTTTTAGTGAATATTTTAATATTAAAAAAAAATAAAAACCATTTTGTTTTCGAATGGTAATATTTTTTTTAGCATGTATGGATGCTATACTATTGCGGGTTAACGGGAACGCCCTCTGTTGGTTAACATACTGTATATAAACGTAAAAAAAACATCATCTTATGGTGACCGCGGGCTTACAGTAGTTGTGAACATTCGAGCGTATATTGACATGATATTATGCGGTTTTTTTTTCTGTATATAAAGAACAGTTGGCAGGTTAAAGGTTTGCGTACATGTTATTGTATCCCTAAAATAAAATGAAAAATATTTATATATTGCCATTACTGTCCCACTGCTGGGCAAAGGCCGGGAGGCCTTTACTCCCTCTCTGTCCAGAACTGCTAAGGACCAATCTTTATTATAGGAGTCCAGGTCATCCCGCCATCTTGGTCCCCGCTGGGTCGTCAGTTTAGCCCATTGATCGTCTGACATGCGGTAGATGTGTCCAGCCCAATTCCATTTAAGCTTTCCGAGTGACATCAGTTATTTTAGTGATGGAACGTATTGTTACGTTCTTAATTCGGTCCACAAGTTTAATACCCAGAATACTCCGTTCCATAGCTCTCTGGCAAACCTCAAGCGTGGACCTCTACTGAATTCTCAAAGACCATATTTGAGAATCATACTTGAGGATGGAAGTGTAGCAGCTCATACTTACGTATTACCTGACATACTAATTAGAGGAGCGCATACAGCCGTTCGCCACCGTGCGCCCGCGCGTACTAAATGGCCGGCTGTATCATCTCGCTCGAACCTCGAAGGGAGCGCGGCACATCCTACCAGCATTACCAAATCGTGTTAGTTTTAAGTTTATGAATGTACCCTATTTATTTTGATTCCTTGTGAACCGAACAGTATATAAGCAGCGATTCTTAATAAATTCACATAGATCGTTATTCGTCTTTTCACTTGTAACACCAATACCTAAAGAAGAATTCAGGTACGTAGCTCTTTAGGCATTAAATATTCTAAGTACTAGCCTCTACAGCGTTATTATTTCCACTCTAGAAATCATCAATAGGCCAAGCAAAAACGATCTTTCTAGAGCTCTCATAACGTCCTACTCATTAACACGGTATTAGAAGAAAGCCTTGAAATATTTTTCCCAATAAAATGAAATTAATTTCCACAATATAGCGGACGAAATTGGTTTTGGTCTGAACATGATCTCATTTTAATTGCCGCCCTCTTTGACTAGATCTTTTGCAAGTATTTGATATTTCATGGCCGATTTCAGGAAATGTAAGTAGGTATCAATTTTCTGAAAAAACAATCAGGGAAATTAATTGTTAAGCAAATTGACACCCTACGTCAATTTTCCGAGTTATAATAATTTCATACAACAGACTGTCAAACAATAAAAAGTTGTGATTTGAATGCACGGATAATTTGTTTTGACTTTATTTAACAAATAGCTTTTCTCACTTTGTCGTTGGTTCTCAATAATCAAAAGTGTTGAAATTAAGTTTCGAAAAGAATCTCTGCGATTTTCAACCACTATTTTGGTTTAGGTACTACCGGCAAAACTTAAGCATGCTCAGTTTAGAAAATATTTATGCGGAAGCGCTGCTAGGACAGGCCATACCTCTTCCTGGTTTCGCCCAATTAGATAAAATAATGTATTTGGGTGAGAGGCAGGACAGGGCGTATAACAAAAAGTAACAACAACCAATCAAATCAACAACAAATGTTCATCGAGTCGTGAGCCGTGCTATGCGATTATTCCCTTAGAGCCAATTTCTTGATCCGTAGTTAACTCAACCAATAGTTAAAAATAGTAACTAATGGTTAAATTTGGTGCACTTTAGGCCAAAACTTAACCATTAGTTACTATTTTTAACTATTGGTTGACCTAACTACGGATCAAAAAACCGGCCATTAAAGGTCGCGGAATCAAAGCACCAAGAATGTTGCATAGTGTCGAAACACTAATAACTTCTCGTCTACCTGTACCTACCTACCTATACCTCCATCTATTTATACCCGACCTGAGAGGTCACCGACCTCACCCCGTTTACTAAACTTCCACTGGGATTGAAATCTAAAACACGCTTTAAAAGCGATATTAATGTTCGTTTCACCTTTTCATTGGAACGTTTAACGTCCTTTGACGGCGCGGCTTTTGTTTGAGTGCAGGAGAGAAGAGGCTTTTGAAAGTACGATCAAATAAGTGTTACGAGTTGAAGAGGTTCTCAGAAAGATTTAGTCTAGTTGTAGGGTTGGTTAATGGTATTTTATGTGATTTTTCTTAACGTTAAAGTTACGTTTTGAGAGTTAAGAGAAGAGCCAAACGGGGAAATCTGGGGTTTAATTTTTCCAGTGACTCGCTATAGCAGTGGATATTGCGAAACCCCTACTCAGCAGGAAATAGTGATAAGTATTTAGTGATTTTGTTTTTTTTTTTACAATGTTCCATAAGTCCTATGTGCCTAGCCTTTTCCCAACTATGTAACTCCACTTATTTCACATAGAGCGACTCCGTATCTCACCTGCACAACCCAGTTCCTGCACCACACAACGCATGTCAGAGGTCTACGAAGAGCCGAGACCAACGGCTCAACGTGCTTTAATAGAGGCATAGCGTGTCTCAATATGAAATGTATGGTTCCCTATCCACGAACCGACTGCGGCAGATAGTGCAGTTATGTGGGACTCCAACCCATTAAAACGCCACGGTGTCCTCCTCTGCCGCTTGTGGCGGGAACACGGGCACTCGTTAGCACCCACTGCGAATCGGCTGCGGCTGCCCGTCACCGGACCCTCCTCTGGGGAGTACCCCCATCAGCGGCGCACCAGAACATATTGCACGCCGTGATTACGGACCAAATCAGCACATGGGTGCTAGATGACCCCGTGTCTAGGCACCCATGGTCCCCCTGCGACCGGTCAGGTCAGCGGCCCGGCTGCCTACCACTTTTCGGCTGCAGAGGATAGGGAGAGCGGCCAACGAAATACCGACACTCCTCCTCCCCTGCGGCCCCAACGCGTCCGCCATCAGACGGTGGCGACCCCGTCAAGGCCGCGGATGTTAGGGAGAGCAACGCACCGCTGTACCGGCACTTAACTCCCGCCGCGGCCTCTAACCCTCAGCCGCAATGCCTCCCATACGACATCGCGGCCCGCATCAATTGCGATATCGCCCAAGCGGCACCGCAACCTACTTGTTGGCCACTACATCGTTGGCTTCCAGGGAAAAGACCTGACAAGCGGCTCCTCCTCGGGTTCGTCTTCGCTTCACCGTGTGTGACCAAGCCACGGCTTCTGTGCCCCCCGGCTCAACAATGCGGGAAACTAGCGGGGGGACAAGAGTATTAAAAAATAATTTAAAAAAATATTACTGTGACCCAGTTACTAATACAGTTTTTAACAGTCCCACGACAAAGTAAACAAATTCCACAAAATTAAATGAACCTTTCCAGAAAAAGTTGAAAAGTATCCATTCCACTAATAATTTAAATAATTCTTCTTGTTTATATAAAACTGACGCCCTAATAAGCTATTAACGGTTCTTCACAGAAACAGCTCGTAATTTGATATTTTGTTTCATGAATTTTCTTGTTTTTTTATTTTTATTATTATATCCATGTTTTACGTTGGCAACTGTTGAAGATATTGTTTAAGGTCCTTGTTGTAATAAGAGGGATATTATTTGAAAATTATTTAGTGACTTTTTATTAGCAGGTTAAATTCTAATTTTGAATTTAATTTAATAAAAATAATTTAGATATGAAAAAAGTCTCCATCTATCGTGGGGTAATTGCGTAACACATTTTGACAGTTCAACAACATGTTTTGCGTTATTGACGTTGTTTTATATTTATCAGAAAATATTAAAAAAAAAAACAATCTTTATTATGTACTTTTCAAATCGAAAAAAGTATAAAAAAATAAATCGGTAATCTACACCCTGTAATGATCCTTAAAGTCCTGTGAGTACATACAAATACTAACTTTTCTTGTATTTTTTTTTCTGTAATGTAACCATGAATAAACTCTTCTACAAATTACAGTTTAAAATTAAAACACAACTGCCTCAGTCTTAAATAAAATGTTAGATTTTTGCTCAACATTGAATTCATAAAAATTACATAACCCACACTGTAAAAAAATGTACTACGCTATTTTGCCAAGTGATTTTAAAAGATGGCGCGTTTAGTTTGGATTCCAAAATGGTACGGATTAATTCTTAATTGATTAAAATAATTATTAAACCTGTTTCATTTTTTTAATGAATCCACAATGTTTTTTTTTTTTATTTCATGCCAATTCTGATATAGTTATTCAATACTTTTTTGAACTCGGATAATTGTATGTAGGTAGCTATTGATGATTTTAATGATTATTATTTTGTGTAAAGGCCACGAATCTTGATCAACTTAGAAGTTTCTTGACTAAGCCAGAGAAAATATATATATATCAATTAAGAAAGTAATCATGTATGTAGGTAAATCAGATTTCTAAATTACAAATTTAACGTGGCCTTTAAGTTCAAAGAGTTTATTCCTCAAACATAAAGCAACTAGTTAAAAGCTATTGATAAAGCTCCTTGTTTATAAATGAAAATCTCTCTAATCAAAATAATTACTTAAGTACCTATCTCAAAATGAGATCAAATTACTTGTGAAAATTTCGACCATTCCTACCTATTTGCCAGGAAATTGTTACTTTGAATTATTCTAACAACAAGTAATTGCTACCTTTACCGAAAATCGATCATTTGATCTCTGACAGGTCCTCAAAGGACATAGAAAATTGTATTGAAACAAGGTTATGATAAACAAAATAAAAACAGCCCCAAACTTGGAAATTTGACTCTATGAAAACCACATAAAGTTGGAAATTCGGTTTTGGACTTGGTAATAATTTTTGGCCCGGAAATTAAAACCGGTAAATTAAGAGGAGATAAGAAAATATGACGGCGTCACAACCCACAGGTCTTTCTTGGAATAAATGTCGAGTCTGAGAAGGGGAAATTACCAATTATTTTAGAGGATTCTCTTACTAGGTTAGGTTAGGTTAGCTTTTAGTTTGTGAAATAAGTGTGATTTTTTTTTACATTTTGGCTTTTAGTTTAGTTAAGGATGCCTTTATTTGTCATACCTTCTTTGTGTTTTATTTGTTATGCCTTTGTTTGTGTGTGTTTTTTTCCTTGGTCGGTTTTGTGGCAGATCCATCACATCTTTGCCCGTTTTTACCAACCCGCTTATGGGAAGAGGCCAGACGGAATGACCGTAATACCTTGGAAGTTGGGTAGGCCTTTGGTGTGTGATGCAACCTGTGTCGACACCCTCGCACCATCCCATCTTCTTAGCACGGCGGGTTGTGCTGGGGCGGCTGTTGCAGGAGCAGAAAACCTCAAACGGTGCAAATATAGCTATATGTTTAAGCTGTTTTGGGTTGAAACACTAGGGCCTTGGGCTCATCGAGTATTTCGGAACATCGCCAAGCGGTTGGTTTTCTCTTCACGGGATCAGAGGGCTGGCCTATTTATAGCCCAAAGAATCAGCATTGCCACCCAACGCGGCAATGCTGCCAGCCTTTTGGGCATTTTTATAGTATAGTTTACGCAATAAATTGTGTTATAATAAAATTAACTCTGAAAAAAGGAAAAAGTCATATATAATTAAGCATATATTATTATAATTAGAGTTCGTAATAGGTTTGTGTGTATCTTTATATTTAAATAAATATTTATTTCTCAAATTTTAACCGACTTCCAAAAGGAGGAGGTTCTCAATTCGTCTGTATGTTTTTTTGTATGTTTGTTACGCGATTACTCAAAGACGGATGGACCGATTTAGAAAATTCTTTTTTTGTTTGATAGGGTATACTTCCGAGGTGGTCCCATATAAATTTTATTAACTTTGCTTGGGGAGTTTTTGAGTTATCTTGAATAATGCGTATATTTCCCACTTATTTTATGTGGATGATGTGATGGTGTTTTAATAACTTCCTATCACTGTTATTTACATGGCTATATCTACAATCATTGTGCTCAGTTATGTATTCGAATTAGTGTGGGGTAGGTTCCACAACTAAAAAAAGAAAAATAAAAACTTTTTAACAAAAAATAAAACCGACTTCCAAAACAAAACACTACAAAGTGAAAAATAACTTTAATTTCAGAAGTCGGTAAAACCCAAGACACCGACTACCGAAATTAAAGTTATTTTTCACTTTGTAGTGTTTTGTTTTGGAAGTCGGTTTTATTTTTTGCTAAAAAGTTTTTATTATAATTGCACCTACCACTGTTTGTATCTGCATCACCCAAAGGTTGACTGGTAGAAAATGCCTATGGCGTTAAGTCCGCTTCTGTTCATATTTTGTGCTTGAAGTATTAAATAAATAAATAAAAGTGCACTGTTGGATTTTCAACGCTGGGCTGACAGCGCCGAGAGTTGAAAATCCAACAGTTCAATAATATTTAGGTATTCATTTATATGTCACTTAGGGTTGGTGAAAACGGTCATTAGACTTACCTCGAATTCTCAAGACCTTAGAGAATATCTTATTGTAGATGCATATTTTTCCTCAGTTCAAAACTAGACGGGGTGTTTGCTTAAAAATACAATAACTTTCCTTTATTTTCCTGAAAATTTTGCACAAAAAATAAAGGGCTTTTACGCTCATATCCAAGTAAAATCTCAACAGGAAAAAAATCAAAGTCCCTTATGAATTTAAACAAATAGCATTTTTCGTATGCATGAAATAAGCTCATGTTTCATTCATCGGCATACCGGATAACGTCACCTGTCTTGGCTGGCGCTCCCTCACAAAACATTTGATGGGAGAGGAGTGCAAGTGTCAGATTGTTACGTGTATTCCGTTACTCTTCCTTTTTAAGAGGCATATGCGACCGTGATTTTTGAGATATATGGCCAATTTTGGCGTTCTTCTTCTGAGAAACTGGAACTCTTCGACAACTAACTTTATTAGTATACAGCATTCCATTAATGTAAATAAAACAACTAAAAAAATCATCAATAGACGTTGAAATACGCTAACGAACGTGGATCTTTGACAGTCGTTACGGGTCGTCAGAAGCCCGAAAGTCTAACAACCAGTCTTGCTAACCGGTATCGTATTACCCAGTAACTGGTTGTGGAGATCAGATAGGCAGTCGTTCCATATAAAATACTGGTACTCAGCTGCATCCGGTTAGACTGGTAGCCGACCCCAACATAGGGAAAAGGCAAGACAGATGATGTTCTGATTAAGTCGCTTGTCGGCTGCGCACTTCGTTGTTTCAGGTCCCTACGTCGAAAATAAATCTATGTTCGATGGGCGTGGCTTAGTGACGATAATGATAAGTAGAAAACTTGACTCATATCATGTGACATCTGACGCGCAAACTTTTAACGTTTGTACAAATGCGCGTCACGTTGCCACATGGCGCTTAAAACGGTCGCTGTATTACAGAATAGCGACGTTCATCAGCGTTGCTACACAAAATTTGGTAAAATTGCGCGAGATGACGTTACAGCTCTGCTATTCTGTGCAAACCTTACCGTGAAAACATAGGTGAAGTGGGCGTGGAGTGAGCTGTCAATAGTGTCAATCTCTGGTATCTGGTGGAACGACAGCTCACTTAAAGCTTACTTCACCTAAGTGAGTGATACAGAATAGACTGGCTGAACACAACGTGGAGTGAATTATGACGACTTTAGGAGCTGTGTGTATGTCATCTTCCATTGTCTTCACTTACACACATACACGAACTGATGAAAAACATAGCTCACTGCGCTACAATGTGTGGCTGACTGCCCATGGTGCGCTGAATGACATCATCGTTGCTCAAATTGATTGATATGCTTGGTAAGTATGTAAAAATATTCTAAAAACCCAATAAAATGAACTATAAGAACGCAACGTTCTAAAATACACAAATATTCCGAAGATTTCCGAGAGCGTGCGAACATAAAAACTCGTCGGTTATCCCAGAGGATTAACTCCAATAACCTCACAGACTTCATACATATCAAAGCTTTGTGTACTTTCCCTTTTAGAACTAGTTTCTCTCGTATATTGGGTATTACTTCAAACGAGGCCAATTTGAATGGCACGTGATTCAGATTTTTATGTGCAACTATTAAATTGACTATTGTGAACTAAGCCCTTTGCCTTTTGAGGTCGTTCGGACTTGGCTTATCAAACAACTCACCAGTTAGACCCATCATCCATGATGCTACTCAAAAGTTACACAAAAATTGAGGGTTCAATGTAAACTAGAGCAGACACCGTGAACAAAATTTTTGCTCAACTGTTTGTTGTCCAGAACAGCAAACCTCTCAGTCTACTACAGTCCATTCACAGTTATTCTGACAGCAGCAACCAATATCAACTTTAACGTAACGAAAATAAAGATCACTATGATCAGACCTGTTGAGACGCATATATACACACATCAACAATGTCAAACATGGCTTTATTGATTAAAACCTATTTAGTTTCCTTAAAAAAGTATTTATACAGATTTAAACCTTGTCTATTCTTTATTCAGTTTTTCTGGGTATAACAGTAGATGCCAAACTTCAGTGGGGCCCACATATATCAAGCCTAGCGGGAAGCCGCTGACATTCAAAATATATTTGTTCTTCAGAAACGAGCTGTTCGAGCAATTTACCAGCTCGGTGCCAGAGTTTCTTTGAGAGATTTTTTTAAACAGATTGGTATTCTCACGGTGGCATCACAATTCATCTTCGCCAACATCTTATATATTAGACAAAATATACATTTATACACTAAAAACAGTGATATTCACAATGTTAACACCAGAAATAAGGACAAATTACGTGCTCCATTTCACCGGCTTCATAAGGTTCATAACTCATTTGATGGGCTTGGTATTTCTTTTTATAACAAGCTACCCTCTTCTTTGCTAGATTTACCCTTTAATGCGTTCAAAGCTAAAGTAAAATCTAACCTTTGTTCAAAGGCATACTATTCTATCAACGATTACTTAAACGATAAGAATAGTTGGTCGCTGTGTTTAACTTAAGACAATGTTTATGTTCTTTCTCCAGAATTAGCATACCTACTGACAGGTTATATGAGTTCATATAATTATTTATTTTCTTTGACTCTCAAGGTCAATTTATTTTAATTTTATTTTAATTTATTATTGACATAATCTACTCATTTCAATGTTTATTTTTTTATGAGTGGTATTGCAATATGTGGTTAGCTAGTGACCTCGACAATTGATCATAGTTTTTCTTGCCCGAGCAACCGGCAGCAAGTTCGTCATGCTCACTTAGATGTCACTGCTTGCGGTAGCGTCGGGGGTCGGGTTGTCTCCTTCCCTCAAATATGGCGAGGGGGGTAATGGCTCATCTTTGCGTTATACTCGTGAACGGGTGCTGCTTGTGGTGACAGGTCGTCTTGCTGACCTTGGTTTTGTTTTGTTATTAGTAACTTAACTCGTTGTTGATTTTACTTCGATGATCCTAGTTTATCATCTGTGACTTTGAGTTACGACTACATGTACGGCTATATATAAGTGGGCACGCCCTTTATTACTGGAGGCTTTTATTTAGGTATAAAGTTCTGCTTACGTTTTTAGTTTTGTATTTTGTTTCTGCTTGAGTATAGTTTTCGTTTTTTTTTTTTTGTATATTGGCGTGTGCTAGCTTACTTGTAGCAAATAATTTAATTTAATGTTTTGTGTTGCGTAATGTACCTAAATTATTATGCGCAGTGTTGTATCGAATCATTTTTTTTAACTAATCAGACAGCTGTGCTGCTGGGGAGTTTGTTGCGCCACTTCTTCTCCCCAGCTAAAGCACTAGGAAGTGGTGAAGGGCGGGCGTTTTGGGAGACTGTCTTATGTAATTTTGACGTTCAAAAAGTGCTGATTCTCAGCCTAGTTTGAATAAACATTAAAATGAGAAACAAATGAAAACACCCAAAGCACATCGCAATTTTGTTAGTACCTAGTTGCAAGAAGTATCATTATTTTTTTTCTCTCGTGTTAATTGAAGAAAAACGTATTAAATGTTTTTTTTTTCTTTCAATTGGTTGTGTAAGCTTTTGAGCAATATGCCACGCCGTCGTTTAAGTCGAGATAAAAAATTACGGGCATTTGGCATGTTAGAAAACGGTACAATTAAAAACGTCGTTGCTGAGCCTCCGGGCACAAGCCAAAATGTGATAAAATAAAATCAAAATCAAAAATCATTTATTCAGTCAAGGCGGGACAATTATGGTGTGGGCAGGAATATGAATCGGCGGATGAACTCAATTTGGATTCAGGGCAGCATGACCTTGAGGAGATAGTGGGACGTGTCATTGTCTCGCTCAGAGCCCTGACGGGGCAAGAATTTCAGCTCATGCATGACAATGGACCTTCTCATACGGCGCGGCTGGTGACGGCCGCCCTTCGAGAACACGTTGTTCAGGTATTAGTTTGGTCCGCACATTCGCCAGACTTAAACCCAATTGAGCACGCCTGGTACATGTTACAGCAAAGAGCGTTGAGGGATTTTCCGCCCAACTTGGCAACAGGAGAACAACTTTTCGTAAGAACTTGGGACCGCATACCCCAGTAAGACATTAACACCATAATTTTAAGTATGGAAAATCGTTGCCGGTATGTGATTAATGTTAGAGGAGGCAATATCGATAACTATCAACTTTGATAAAAATCTTATTCTTTTAATTCGATTTGATAATTTCATAAGAATAAAAAGTTTTTTCACTCAATAATTTTCTATGGCTTAATTAATTTAACACTTTTATTAATAAGAAAAACAAAATCGCATTGTGTGGTTAATGCTTAAATGTCGTTTATGAAATTTAAGACTCACCTATCAAGGAGCGCTGTCCCAAATTAGACGCATACATAAACAAAAGGTATTTTGATAAAACTCTTACACTAAAAGATAAATAATTAAATTATCCTTAAAATGGTGAAGGTTTCATAAAAATACGCTTCATAGTTTTTGCGTGATTCTCAGTTTTTTATCCACGTTAGACATAACTTTACAAAAATACAATCTAAAATATCCACAGATTAAGTTAGTAACAAAATGCTTTAAATTAATATATATTTTTCCAAATCATTACAGGTCGGTTATCGTCACCTTAATTGCAGCAACCCAACAGCAACCCTATTGCAACAACAATAAAGATCACTGTGAGTTTGACAGTGATGTATAGTCAGATGTAAAATAACCCTGAATGCACGCATACACCGCGGTTTCCACATATGACATCCGCGGGACACATCTTTGGTTTGTAATAGCTGCTCTAGTTTACATTGAACCTCAACGGTTACAAACACATCACCAATGAGAAGCCAGAATGAAACAGCACTAGTATTTTAATGGGGGTCGTACACTACGCGTCTTACTAATGTGTAGACGACTGGCATTATACTTACGTTTTACCTATAAACTTCAATAGAATATTGTGTTATATATCCAATAAAAAATTACATCATCTCGTAGAAATTATTATTAATAGTTTTGCCAGAAAGCCTTTTATCTCGTTAAAGATTATATAGAGGACAAAAAGGCTTGGGATTAAGCTGCTGCAATTTTTTACATAAGTACTGAATGTTGTTCTTTTTTGCTAACTTTTTTATATTATACACATTGAGATTGATGAATTTTATTTCTACAATGACATGAATATTTACTTACTTTGTAAATACGTAGTCATTGTTTTTTTTCTCTCAGTTATTTTTAATCATGGTCTGGCAGTTTCAGTAATTTATGCTGCCTACCCCAATGTCCTTTCTTTGGTATTGTTCGTCGAATCGAAGAGCTCCTTAAGTTCTGAGTTGAGCTGCGCGATTACTAACAAATGAGTTTGTTTTGGCTTTTCTTCTCAGAGTAGTTAAACAGGAAACGCCGACCTCATCTAGTTTTTAAAAATACATGTGATTGACGTGTAAAAATTTCTGTAAGTAGTATTTCTGTAAGTAGGTTTGTACAAACCTACTTACAGAAATAAAATCATTTATTATTGCTATAAATGGTGCTAATATAACCAAAATCATTATTCTTAAGTATACTATGGTTCATACATGCTTTGTCTGCATTCAATGTTAAACACATTCATGCCGTCGTTTGACTTCCACTCGATATCCGTGCTTCCACTGCAGACCTTAATACATATTACAATGTTAATTGAAATGGTTATACATAGAGTAAGTGCAATAGTAATGTACCACGCTATAGTAACTGGTTACTCATAAAAAAGGAGGTAGAAACAAGGTAATGCAAGCAAGCTCATGAATGAAAAACATAACAAAAAAAAAAAAAAAATGTTTGTGCTTTTCATTGATGAGCTTGCTTTCTCTCCTTGTTTCTACCTCTTTTTTTAAGAGTGGCCAGTTAGTATAGCATGGCTAATTACTATAGAAGTTACCCTAGTTACTTGCAGGAACAACCTGGGGGTAAGGTAGTGCACTCGCCAAGACGAGCCAAGCGAAGCGCAAGGGCATTACCTTACTTTTCTCGAAGCGCTTCGTCGTTTTTTGAACCCTCATAACTTGGGTTTGGATTAAACTAGATAAACAAAATTCTCGAGATATGATGTCAATAGTAGACTTATTAAACATACAAAGTTTCAATTGCATAGCTCTTATGCTTTAGATTTTATTGATATCTTAAAAACCGCGATTTCGTCATTGACTGATGAATCATCAAAACTCTTAGGGTCAGCTCACACGGAGACGCGACGATACTGGAAGAGGCCAGTGGTTTCGCACTGCGCCGCGCGCCGCCGCGAGACGCATCGCAACGTTGCGAGGCGCATAGTAAAATCGTTTGCAACACGACGCCTCGCTGCGCAGCGAGACGCCGCGCGGCGCAGCGGAACGTGTTCGCCACGTGCTCCCGCCCCGCTCCGCGTCCACCCGCAGTCTACCATTTGCAAGCGCATGAGAACGACGTAATTTGGCGGGTGCATTATGGAGATCGAGGAGAATTCTTCTATTTCTCCATAAATTTTGCACCCAAATACTCCTGGGTGATGTCTTCTTTTTAATTTTATTTTTGTATTCTTCTTCCTCTTTCTCTTCCTCTTCTTCTGCAAGAAGTCCGATTATAACAAGATCCCAGTCTATCATTGTAATTTCACTCGAGCACTCGACCGAACTCTATCAATTCTACGCGATGTCTGGACGGAAATAGTAGAGACAAGTCGCCACGGCAGCCTCGGCTGCGCCTCGCGGCGTCGCGCGGCTACGTGAGGCGCAGCGCCGTTCTTGCACGCCGCGCGTACCGGCGATGCACCGCTGCGTCGCGATGCACCGCGCTACGCCGCGAGGCATCACGAGGCGCAGCGCTGCATGGTGCAACGTATTCTAAATTCTCACAATGAAATGTGTATCTTTTCGTGTAGAAAACAAAGTTCTATTTTGAGTCGCTCTTTTAAAGTGTGCACGCAGCGTCGCGTCGCGTCGCGTGGCGTCGCGTCTCGGTGTGAGCTGACCCTTAGGGTACTTCCTGAAGTCTTAGAAAGCTAACATTTGGTATGTAAGCTAGTATTAGTACACAAAGAACAAAAAAAAATATATATTTGGAACTTTTACCCCCCAACTCCTTACACTAGAGGATGGAAGTTTGTATGAGACTTCCGCAAATTTTGATGCTAGAGGTCTGAAAATTGATATAGGGACTCCTTGTTATAAATAATAAAATACATATTTCAGGATTTTGAGCAAAACACCTCCCACCCTTTAAACTAGGGGATGGAAGTTTGTATGGGTTTTCCCATACAATAAAAGTCATAAGCAACTTACAAAAAGAAGTGAAATCCCACCAAAAACATTTTCATGTAAAATGTTGCCAAGACGAGACCATATGGCTCGCACTGTCAAAAAGTTATCAGATCTCATGTAGAGCCAAGCTTCTAACTCTACACGCCCTAACTCTACAAGCCCTAACTTCACAAACTTATCAAAATAGAACTACTACGTTACTACAAGAACTATTGTATAACAGAAAAATAATGAACAGTGAATTAATTTTGCACCTTACGCCCATGTGACGGTAGCGAAACGGCGAAGCCACATATTTTGACTAAAGCGTAGAGTTCGTGAAGTTAGGGCTTATAGAGTTAGGGCATGTAGAGTTAAAAGCTTGGCTCTACATGAGATCTGATAACTTTTTGACAGTGCGAGCCATATGATCTCGTCTTGGCAACATTTTACATGAAAATGTTTTAGGTGGGATACTTTATACTCTAGTAGGTTCAATTGGCCAGTAACATGACCAGAACAGTTGTGGCTGTTGTTGTCTCTCTCTTACTCGGGCCGCGTGCTCTATTATGGCTCACTCCCTCTTATAGAGAGGAAGGATGCCTGTATTCCAGCAGAGTGAAAGGCTGATTATGGCATGTCCATCAGTGGAATGCAATGGTCGATTATTTGATCTCAATGATGGCTTACCTTTCGCTGAGGCAATGAAGGTCAACAAAAGAAGATGAAGGGATAAAAGAGAAATCTCAAAAATAATTTTCTCAACTTGTTTATTTAGATAGTCAACATATTTCCTTCTATCATCGACGACATAGTTCATTATATTACAATAATGCAGTAACACAATGCCTTATTTAGTTATTATTGCAAATAACTAGAATTATCAAATTAATTGGTTATCGGAAGCAAAGTGAATTTTATCAAAAAAAAATCATTCTTTGGTTAGGTTAGGTTATTCATACGGCAAAATACCAGGAAAATAATATTAAAAGATACATTAAAATTAAAAACTACTTACTAGAATTGGCTTTCCGTTTGGACAGTGTAGCAATGCGAAAAAACTCGATATAAAATCTTTTCAACTTTCAAAACAATTCATCGTTTCTGAAGTCTCTCGATAATGTTTTATGGATTAGAAAAAAAAAACAATCTATGAATACATATGAGTATGAAGAGGGTTAAACAGATGGATTTATTTATAGCCCTCGCCCTACCTCTCTTCCTCTTACCCTATTTTACCCCCTCCTAATATTCACATTCAATATTATTGATTGGCGCAAGTCACGCCTCAGGCTGACGGCTACCTGTCACTCACACATACCCTTTGGGATACAGATAATGAGCTAACAACCTGTTACGCTATTTACCTGTAGGGTAGGGTAGCTTCAAACCCAGAGATGGTGACTGCCGAGGGCGAAACGGTGTAGGTGGATAACTTGGGTTTCGCTTGAAGAAAGAAGAAAATCAAACATTACATAACATCACGCCTTGTTCCCCGAAGGGTTAGGCAGAGCTGTACCTATAGTACACCCACATTTCGCCAGATATGTTTAAGTCCCTTGTAATAGGGGTCGGCCTATGAGTAAGAAACTGAAAAATATTTGAGACACTTTAATCAATCAATAAATAAATCAATAATCAATCAATTGGAATTATATAATGAGATTTTTATTATTATTATTTTAATTTAGTAATATTGTTGCTACAAATCTGTTTTTTTTTTGTTTTCAATGTTTTTGTTTTTAATTATTTAGAATCAATTGTTTTTTTTTTTTAATGTTATTACTGTTACTTGTGCATGAATTACCAAAAAATATTGAATATCTTTAGTTGTAAATATTATTGTAAAACCATAAATGGTGCATGTTGTGTTAGCCTGTCAGTAATTGATGCACTTATAAAAGTAAATACTATTCATGAAATTATTTTAAATATATTGTGTGAACAATTGTTGACTAGCCTAAATAAATAAATCTGCTTAGCCTTTTCCCAACTATGTTGGGGTCGGCTTCCAGTCTAACCGGATGCAGCTGAGTACCAGTATTTTACATGGAGCGACTGCCTATCTGACCTCCACAACCCGGTTACTGGGTAACACGATACCCCTTGGTAAGACTGGTTGTCAGACTTTCGGGCTTCTGACGACCCGTAACGACTGTCAAAGATCCACAAATGATAGCCGGAACCGACGGCTTAACGTGTTTTCCAAGGCAAGGAGGAGTCTCGGTATGACAAGATGGTCACCCATCCACGGACCAACCCTGGCAATCGTAGCTTAAGCTAATGGATCGACCCGTGCGGCTGTTATTACTTAGCCACGAGCTCCTCTTTCAGACACTTTAATATGAAAGCTACAATTTTAGGCTTCAGAAGCGATAAGATATTTATTTTTGATGATACTTCCGAGTTATCGTTTTACCCAATATCTGGGTTGTGAAGGTCAGATAGGCAGTCGCTCCATGTAAAATACTGGTATTCAGCTGCATCCGGTTAGACTGGAAGCTGACCCCAACATAGTTGAGAAAAGGCTAGGCAGATGGATTGATGATACTTCGAATTCGCCAGTATTACGATATCAAATATTTTTTTAAAAGAGAAGCACGTTCATTAGTCTACAGGTCCTTTGTCATAAAATACCTAGTTGGTATATTTCGCGGAGATCAAACGGCAGTTGCGACATGTTACATAAGTACCTACGCATGCCCGCATATTCATATTTAGCCTGAAACCAAATACTACTCGTAGGAAACGAGCCTGAAACAGCGAACTGTTTCATTTTCGAGCTAATTACAGGCAATTGTTTGATGTCGGCTTTGGTAAATTGAAGGAAATAAATTGTTAAGCATTGCCCGTTTGGGCATTAGTAATTATTACTCCATTCACAACTATCATTCTTTGGCAGTTGTATGAAAGGCTATAACACGGAAAATTGACGTACGGTGTCAGTTTACTTATACTCAAACTCAAAATATTTATTTCAACTAAACCTACATACAGATGGGACACTTTTGAATTGTAAAGGAGTCGGTCAATCAGGAAAAAACCGGCCAAGAGCGTGTCGGACAACGCACAATGAAGGGTTCCGTAGTTGGGATGAATTTATCCCAAGAACAACTTTAACATTGTAGTTGAAAAACATGTTCTCCCATACATTCCAACTGCAAATGTAAGTTTGTACGGATACTATTGAGAAATTTACCATGTTATTTTAAGACCATATACTTCCCATAGGTTTTTCTGTAA
Source organism: Dicycla oo (assembly GCA_948252095.1). Classification (NCBI taxonomy): domain Eukaryota; kingdom Metazoa; phylum Arthropoda; class Insecta; order Lepidoptera; family Noctuidae; genus Dicycla; species Dicycla oo. The sequence goes on from OX411711.1 coordinate 33,978,122, forward strand.
TCTATAGGTATGGAACTATTTTCTGTATTTTTTTCAAATATTTAGACTCGGTAGTTTCTCATATTCAAAATTCATTTATTTACGTTACACGTCCGTGTTTGGCTCACAGAAGTTCATACGTTCAACTTAATCGGTCCATTAGATTCGGAGCAAATTGGCTGTGACAGACAGACAGACAGACGGACAGACAGACACACGAGTGATCCTATAAGGGTTCCGTTTTTCCTTTGGAAGTAATGAGGAAGTTAGTTTCGTTTTTTCGTTTTGTAGTTCAGAACCAGAAGAAGTAATGAATAAGGAGCTCGTGGCTAAATAATAACAGCCGCACGGGTCGATCCATTAGGTTAAGCTACGCTTGCCGGGGTTGGTCTGTGGATTGGTTACCACCTTTTCCTACCGTGACTCCTCTGTGCCTCGGAAAGCACGTTAAGCCGTTGGTACCGGCTGCCATTCGTGGATCTTTGACAGTCGTTACGGGTCGTCAGATGCCCGAAATTCTGACAACCAGTCTTACCAAGGGGTATCATATTACCCAGTAACTGGGTTGTGGAGGTCAGATAGGCAGTCGCTCCATGTAAAATACTGGTATTCAGCTGCATCCGGTTAGACTGGAAGGCGACCCCAACATAGTTGGGAAAAGGCAGGAAGATTGAACCAGAAGAAATAATGATTGCCCACTCCAAAGCGTAGTAGGTTCCTATGGAGAAGAACCGCCATGGAAACTGTTAAATCAGAATTAATCAGCCTGGCTGTAGGTAGACAGCTATGATAAATATGACGTAACAGGTGGCATTACTATCGGATCAAGCGCTAGCTTTACGGAGGACTCAATGCGGCTTACGGACGGTAAGCTTACTCAGGATCTACCCTTGTTGATACAGGCATTAACAAGAGTTGTGAATATAGAGGTGTCGTGATTTTAAACAGGTGGTAGAGGGGTACAGTTGTGGTAGAGGGGTACAGTTGTGGTTAAGAGGATGCAAGAGGGATTATCTGTGTAATGGACATAATTATGGAATGAAAGAGCCAGAAGTATTTTACGAAAATATTTTTTCGCATTGTTTTCCTTGTCCCACATTTAGTCTAATTAGTGTATTTGAATATTAGTCCCAGATGTGGGACAAGGAAAAAACGCATTTTCAATATGGCATTGAAAAATACCTATACCCTGAGTCTCTAACTCAGATAATTTTTGTAAACACAGGTGATAACAGACCAGATATTTTTGGGAATTACCATTAAGAAGATATTTTCTTCTTAATGGTAATTCCCAAAAATATCGCGGAAAAAATGGTAGGTTTTCTCTTAAGTACTGATTTTAGAAATAATAATTTAAAAATTATCAGACCGTAAATATTTCTTGGAATTTTCGGTTATAAACAAAGTTTATTAATAAGTGGAGATTTTCTGGTATGAAATATTTTATGATATTGGTAACACTGCAGGAGTTCCTAACATTTTCATATTTCGCTTGACAGTACGTCTAAGTTGCGTCTTTTCCCGTGGTATTTTCAATTTATTCGTTTTTTTCCCGATCAAGTTTTTCGCTGCGTGTTTGTTAATTTTGTTGTGTTATCATCGTGTTACTTGTTAATCTTGTTGTTTCCTTGTTTTTGTTGTGTTAAATTTTATTATAAAATGTTTAGTACCACTGTGCTGTGACAGTGACATTTCTTGACGTTTCTTTATTTAGAAAAATGATCTGAATTAGAGACTCAGGGTAAATCATTCAGTATGTTATAAATATTTTTTTCCTAGATCTCTTTTACCCAATTCACTAGTCATCCATCTATCTACACACTCTAAAAAGTACTCGTATGTCAAAACGCCAACATGGTGTCAAGAATATAAAGACTGAAAATTCAATTTTCTTTCTAGCAAAGTGATTGGTAAGTAATTGGAAACATTTTCTAGCGATTGATAGGTAGTCGGTAATCTGTCCTGGTAAGTAACAAAATTGATTGATCCGTCTAATCTCACTCTATCAATCCAAAACTTGTAACGAAAGCTCAGCTTGTTGGTACAAAATATACTTGATTAATGATAAAAATATTACTTTTATGAGTAGGCTGTGTAAACTTTTTGCAGTATAAAATGAATGAACTCTACTGAGAGTGCATATCAGGGTGTCATACAGGGTGTAAGTGTAAACAGTATTAACCTTTTAAGGGATCATTGTACTCATCATTTATAACAACTTTTACCATGGGGCCAAACCTGAAATCGCGAAAAAAACATCAGCTGTTCCCTACATTTCGACGAATTATGCGAACATAAATGTTCTGTCTAAATGTTTGGTCCTATAGTAAAAGTTATTCATAATGATGAGTACAATGATGATTAAAATTTTGCCACTGTTTATACACTTACACCCTGTATATATAAATTAAAACGATTCCATTTTTAGTGTTGTAGCTTAAGCAACGAATTATTTGTGGATGGAAAAGTCGAAAACAGAAAGTTTGACTTAAGAACTTTGTTTGGACTAGTTATGAGATAAACATACTAATAGTCCTTACCCTTTCGAGGTGAGCCCGAGGGGGGTGGGGGCACAAATAAGGTCCCGTTTTTTGGTTTTTTGCTTACATCTCGAAAACGGTGCATCGTGTGAAATTTTGTTCTACTCGGTTTCGGTTTAAAGAAACTTTATTCCCAATAAAGACATATGTCACTTACTTGAGAACAATACTAAAACATACACAGATTACAAAAAGTTCGTCACCAGTATTACAGGTTGGTTAATAGTTACCCATCCAATGCATTCATTTCTCCAGAAGTGATCGATCCGCAATTATGTGCTGGCTAAGTTGAGTTTTGAATGCATTGAAAGAGTCTAGATTTCTTATACAGGACGGTAATTTATTACAGAGTTGTGCTCCTTCAAAAGTTAGCATTTTTTTGCCATAGTTAGTTCTTGCCTTAGGTAAAACTAGCAAGCTTGCTCGCCGTGTGCTGCGTTGATTAACTAGCATAATGAAAGCTGATAAAATTTTCTACAACTTCAATATTTACACTTTTTATCTATCTCCAATCGTTGCCTAGATATAAGCTCCGAAAAACGGCCGATTTTCAAAAATGTGTTAAATTCTCTGTAGATCATTGTAACAGCAACGGGATTGAGACGCAACAAGCTTCAGACGATGCTGACTTGATGGTGGTCTCTGATGCCATTGAAAACTCAAAGGATTCTCTAGTTGCAGTCATAGGAGAAGATGTTGACTTGGTAGTTCTGCTTATAGCAAGGACCCCGGCTGACCAGGAAATCTTTGTCAAACCTAGCAGAGGTAAAGTACCTACCACCTATTATTCAAGTCAGGAATTGCAACAGCTAGGCCTGAAAGCCATATTATTTCTACACACCTTCACGGGATGCGAGATGACTTCTGCTGCAGTTCGGAGAAACAAAGTTGGTTTCTATAAACTGTACTTAAAAAATCCTGAGATCCGTCAAGCCGCAGAGGTGTTTTCGAACCCATCTTCATCGCCTGCTGACATAAGAGAAAATGGAAAATTATGCTTTTTAAGGTAATATGGAGCAAAACTGAAGGAGACCTCTCTTAATAACTATCGCTATCGTATTATCCAGTCAGTATCAAACGTCAAACCAGACATTTCGTCCCTTCCACCAACTGAGGGAGCAGCAATGGAGGACTCTTTCCGTACTTACCATCAGGTCCAGGGTTGGCTTAAACCAAGACCTTTCCCCTAAACTATGGGGATGGAAACGGAATGAAAGCAACCAGCTGCACCGGAAGAAATATTGAAGCTGATATTTTGCCGGTACACTACTGATTGTAGTTGTGCTAGTTAGATGTGGTGGGTGTAGGAAGGCCTCCATGCTGTGCTCTACCATTTGCTACAATTGCAGCGGAAGTTGCACAAATAGCATTCTCATGTTGGACAACGACGATGACGACGACGGTGGGGATGATGGAGCAGAAGTAGTAGCCTGCGTTCTATTATATGATAACGATTCGACAGATGAGGAGAAAGAAGAAGAAGCAAACGCTGAGGAACCACAACCAGGCCCGTCACGCCCAAAGAGCGGCGAGTGATTAAATAATTCATTCTTAATATTAATTGTTAAATGTAAATATATATGGGCAGGAGGAACATTTTTTTAATTATATATGTATCCTAAGATCTACGGTCGCAGCTGAGAAAAGTAATGAAGCAATGTATGACAGAAAACGTGAGAGTGTAGAACACATTTTTGAAAATAGACTATTTTTCAAAGCTCACAGCTAGGCAAAGATTAGAAATCGATAACAAGTGTGAAAGCCAAATTGTAGAGAATTTTATCAGCTTTCATTATGTACTCGTAGTACAACAAAATTTCGTACGACGCCTAAGTCAAAGTTTCTGCTTTCGACTTTTCCATCCACATTCCCCTTGTAAGCACTCATTGACTAAACTATTGGCGCTAAAGTTTTTTTTTTCTTCAAAATCGTTTGACTTCGTTCTCGATTCTAGTTTTATTGAATTGTTTCCTTATTATTTCCATCACATTACCAGTACATCCAAAGAGATTAAGGGCTGATTTAACCAATGTCAGATGATATCATTTTTCCGCGGAATAAAATTGACCTCTGACAATTTTTGAATGGGAAAACTGTAAAAAATAAAAAAAAATATTATGCGTTGAATAAGGCTTATACTAGGTATAAAAGTTATATTTAAATGTATTTAGTTGCATCACATTATTTTTGACTAAAATCTCACAAAACAACGTTTCCGCAAAACATTACTCCAGCATTAAGGCAGCTCACTAGAACTGATCTTGATTTTAACCTAAAGTTACCGAGAACTCCATACTATCCTGAAATTTAGCTGTCTCCGCTAGTCTATGTTGCAGTGCCCAGGTGCAAGAAAATCTTTATCAACGTGTCACAACGCGTTCCGAAGATGAATCGCGGCTGGAAACCGCTCGGAAATAAGTAGGGTTGTCGCACCAAGAATTATATATTGTCGTTTTAAAAAACAGTTATGTACAATTTTGAGTTGGAAATAAAGTAGTGTGCTTAATTTAACAGGAAAACGGTTATTTGAAACAGTTGTTGATATAAAAATATGATTTTAACTGCTTCACTGCCGTCAGCTGTTATAAACATGTAAAACAGTAGAATAAGAGCTCCTCATGTTTTTATTTAAAGATATTATATTATCTGCAGTAACGAAGTTATACTTGACAACGATCTAAAGTCCAGATTCTTATGTTATCAAAAATAAAAATCTAAAAAGAAATATATATCTAGATTTTAAGAAATTCTATGAGATCTATGACAACATGATCACAGATTTCAGATAACTTTATTTTCTCAAACATGTGTGTACATACAATTATAAAGAAAAAAATAAATAAATGCATGCAAGGTGTCATAAGTATACAGACGGTGTAAGAAGAGAACAGTCATTTTCTACAGCTGGCAGCCCTACTAGATAATGACTAAGATTTAGGTAAAAGTCGAGTTTTTCTGTTGGAAAGTTATGTTTCCAGTAAAACTGTCCACTTTTGCTTTTGCTTTACTTATATTTTCTGCTAAAAAGAATGTTATCATTTATGTATTATGTTCTTGTTACAAAGACGCCTTATGTTTTAAGAGTAGAGATTTGAAGTACCAACAAAATATTTTGAGTTATGGGTAGGTTGTGCCTTTTCCGGAACTTTATACGTAATTAAAAACAACAGCTAGCGTCACATTAGTGCCCTTCTGTCTTTGATATCTTTTCCCATAACTACGTTCTTACACTGATACGGTCTTAAAAAAAAAGAACTATAAATGCCATCGTCACCGTCATGTTAAAAACTAGCCTTTAGTCGAAAATCAAATACAAAAAGTACATATTGACACATTTCCAGTACCTATAATTTTAAGTCACGGTAACTGATTTTACTCCATTACTGAAAAATTGTTTATCATGGAAATAAGCCACGCCCCTATGAAAAATCACTCCTCAATTTATCATACAAGATTTTGGTAAAATTTACCATTTGGACAAAATGTAAGTAAAAAACACAAATCATTATATGGATACCAACTAACTTGTTGCCATTAAGCCTTCTGGGAAGACATACACTAAACTAAATACACATCATCTCATCAGAATGACAGCCGGTACCAACGGCTCAACTTAACGTGGTTTCCGAGGCACGAGGGGGTCTGGGTATGTAAAGATCACCTATCCACAGACCGACCATGGCAAGCATCCTGATCGATCGACCCTTGCGGCTGTTATTACTTAGCCACGAGACCCTCTACTAAATATACGTAATAATTTAATTCCAGACCATAACGATTATTAATTTTGCATGTGATATGAACAAAGGCTACTTTATATTATAAATATGAAAGTTTGTGAAGATGTTTGGATGTTTGTTACTCAATCACGCCAGAATGGTTGAACGGATTTGGATGAAATTTAGCACAGAGATAGATAGGATAGCAAATAGGATACTTTTTATCCTGGAAAATATACGGTTCCCGTGGGATAATTTCCAACATCCACGCGAGCGAAGCCGCTGGAAAAATCTAGTTAATTATAAACGAATTACAAATACTCCTGTTTATGAGGTTAATTTATTTAGATGATTCAATATCTGCTTACGATAACCAATTCAAATGATACATAATATCATTAAAAGCTTTACAATATAATCTTTTTACAATATTTACATATTTTTATATTAATTTTATATTAAAATGGAATGTTCGGTAAAATGGCCACTTAGTGGCATAAATTGCAATATTTTCTAGTTAAAACCCGGTTTATCCAGTCATTTTATAGATCAACCAATTCGCTAAATTGCCCGGATTGTTTACAGAATGACTGAGATACTGGTTTGAGATGTACTCGTATGTGCACAGTAAGATTTAAAAGTAATTAGGAATTACAATCTTTGGATTAATATTATTATTAACTCTGAATTACATGGTCTCTTAAAGAAATATTTCACACAGTCAACACTGTAGTGACGTATTATTAACGAATAGGACATATTTACCGTCGAAATTGACGAAACGTGGATTGTTACAAGCCATCAAAACGGCAGAACATTGACATATCAATGTGCCGGTCAAACTGGAAAACATAAGCTGAAGAATAAAAAATAGGTCGTTCCTCATTCGTTTTATTTGTTGAATGTCATGGAAGTTAATATTTTACATAGGAAAATTTGCATTAATTTAGGTGAAATTTGGAATTTTTGATGATAATAAAATATTTTAGAAAATTGGCAAGACGTGATAACAGTGTGATAAGATAAGATTTACAACTTTTCATATTTAAAAGGCTATATTCAGAATTGTGTTCAAATATAGTAATTTTATTGATATTTTAAATGTTAAAAATTGTTATAATGTCTATTTAAAACCAATGTAGCACGCTTTTATTTAAAAGATTTATTATTAAAAACTCTATCCATTGGAAAATTCGCAAGTTATATTTTTAGCATTGACTAGTTGATGTCACAAATATTTTGGTCAGAGTAATTACGAGTAATTATGATTTATTCTCTGATTTGTTTTTCTTTCTGGCTAATGTTAAAAGTATTTAAATACATATTACAAATATTATTACATATAATCCGTATTAGCGTAAATGGCACGTCGTTACTGGGTATATGTACAGTCGTGATGTATTATATATAGTTATACATGCTTACTTATTTACAAAAAATACATTCACTAGTTGTCTTTCATCGTGGCTCGAATATTTACAATTTCAAAGTGAGAGTCAGAATTTTGTTATAAATATTATATAAACTGAACTGTAAGGAACGTGCTCCGAATGGTTGTATAAGGCAAAAGCGTTGTTTTGCAATGAAAATTGGTAGAAAATATTTTGCAATGACCACAATTCGTCATAGTTCAGAGTTATTAAATCTAGCATTGGGATAGACTGTCTGAATTATCGGCTAAGGCAGACCATCAATTATAGGGACTAGTTTTCAATAAATTTTCCAATTAATCTCGGAGAACAAAAAAGAAAATACGTTCATTTGCGATAAACACGACGCAAAGAAATAACACTTAACAAAATGAAATAATAAAAGAACAAGTTGGGGGAATGTGCGTCACATTCACGCAGCACACTGTACTTAAAATAGGAGCTCTAGAATTATTTCAAAAATTCTGACTTTCACCTCACTTAACCAGTAATGTTATATCTAATACAACATTAAATATTACTTCACGTTAAAGCGTTTCATTGAGCGCTAATTTGCAAACAAAGTATCTAATATACGTTTATTTTTTATAGCTTGAAGTTATTACGAACTAAATCTTTGGCTTGGATTCTAAAATTTTTCGAATGAGTTAGTCAAGCGTTGAAGCAGCATTTTAGGTCCCCTGTTAAAATGACCGTAACAGGGTGCCTAAAATGCTGTTTCACTAAACGTATCTGTTAAGTCATTATCGCTTTTTGCCAAGTTTTTACTTAATGCTAATAATAATATAACCAATAACAACACTTTATTAGATATTTTTAAATATATGATAATAAAATTTTCTATTTTTTTGGAAAATAAAAAAATCTGAAAATGTTTGACATAACAAACAATAATTTGTGATTACATCATCAACTTATGATAAAATGTTGCAAAACTTCAACTAATTATAATAATTCTTAACAATAGGTATTGCGTAAACTTATACTAACTATTGGCAAAACTATTTCTGATAAAAATAACCAACTATGTCATAATCAAAGAAATTCTTACCAGTTCAAAAATTCAGTTTCATTCAAAGATTCTTGCATTATAACGACGGCGATAACTACTTCGAAAACATACCAGAGTGAAATTATTGCAGAAACTTTGACTTAAATGCTTACACAGTAGGTAAAGTGCCGAATTTTGATACCGGCTAGTGTGAAGTCAATATCTTTTATTCTATTTAGAATTCCAAATTCAAATAAATTTTATAATATAGCATGATTTTTTTTTATCAGTTGTTAATTTGTTTTCTTGCTCTTTGATTTTTCTTTGATATCGATGTTTCTGTAACCATGGAAAATCGAAATTGCGCTCTATTTTCGAAAACGAGTTCCATCGTGGCACCAAAGCAGCACACAATATTAACGACGTGTATAGACAAGGTACCGCAAGTGAACGCACGGTGCGTTTTTGGTTTGATCGCTACCGTTCTGGAAATTTTGCACCGGGATTTTTTTTTAAATCCAACGAGGCAGTGAAAAACGCCTTTAAAGAATTCATCGATCACCGTCCCCAGGATTTCTACAGCAGAGGCAACAACGTCTTTTCATTAAAATGGCAAATTGCATCGGCAATATTTCTTTAAAAAAATATTGTTTGATTTTTCTATGTAAAACGGCATTGTCATTGGTTAATGAGATTTCTATAGTAAACGCGTTTTAGCATGGCAATTACGGTCATTGCCCTTTCACGAATATCTCTTTGTAGGAACCTGAACAATAAAATAATTATCGATTTTATGATTCCGCCCCCCAAGGGAACCCTATTACTAAGCCTCTGCTGTCCGTCTATCTGTCAGCGTGCTGTATCTCATGAACCGTAATAGGTAGGTATTCAGTTGAAATTTTCACAGGTTGTTTGTTTCTATTGCCGCTATAACAACAAATAATAAAAATAACGTTAAATATTAAATGGGGCTGCCATAAAAGAAACGTGTTTTATTAAACTGAAGGTGTTTTTTTTCCAAATGTGTAGTGTTAAATATTGTACGGTTTGACGGAACCCTTCGTGTGTGAGTCAGACTCGCACTTGGCTGGTTTTTAATTAGTAAAAACTGTTGAGGATCACGATAGATGTCGATTTAGGACATTTATTTCCGTTTTTGTAATATAGAATGTCACAAAATGGAGGTGGGTCAATGACCGCTATTGCCATGCTAAAATGCGTTTACTATAGAAGTCTCTGTATGCGGGTAATGTAGTATTCATTCCGCGAAATGTTTTCTAGTCGCAAAAGTATGAAACTGTAAACTCTGGTAGACTTATTTAATTAGTTTTTTTTTTTAACTTAAGATTGATTACTGTTAAATAAATTTTAAATCACGTCAACAGATTTAAGTACTGTATGGCTGGCTGTCTGGTGTTGATTATTTAAAATCATTATTATGGTAGATAAAACTCTTTGAAAGACACACATTTTTTTTTAAAAGTAATAATTAACATGTCTTTTTAATTAGGACCACTTTGTATTTTTGCACTGATAAAAAAAAGCAAACTGAGCATTAACTACTTAGTAAAAATAACACGGAAAGGCAGTCCGATTGACAGTATTATTGCCATTTAGTCATTTTTTTTCGTAGGATGTATCCTAGGAATCTAATTGTCATTAACCGCTTGTATTGAACCGGCGCGGCGTAAATGCCAATATAGATAGGATATATTTCAACACTTTTATTGACCGCCATAAGTTTTGACAGGTTTGCAATTCACCTAGGACACATCATATTCAAAAAAATATATATGACAGAAGATAAACTCAAACATTCAAGCATCCAACATTAGAATAGTTTTCATTTAAAAAAGTTTACATTTACCAGAATAACACACGAACACGGAAGTCCTTTGATATGCATCTTGGAGACTATTAATAAACGAACATACATATTACTAAGAATCACAGTAAGGACTAGCTTTTACAATATAATATTACTAGAGGTGTGGATGTACCAACGATTGCCAAGAGATATTCAATAAGCATGTATTTGCTTGACCTGCTGATCTATTATATAAAAATCTCACCGTGGAACCACAAAAATCTGACCTCACGGTGAGTTTATTACAGAATAGACCGGCTGTATCTACAGCAAAGAGATTTAAGTTACTATACGTAGAGAGACTATCTGAAGAAATGTGATAGAAAAACTGATATCCCATGTCTGTTATGTACCGTTATCATATGCCATCTAGCATAAATAGCAAAATTACATAATAGCCAAGTTTGACCCGATACACTTTTACCGACACCAATCTTTGATTACAAAGCGTCAGAAAGTATTAATTTTTTGTTATTTGTAGATATTTTTTTGTATCACGAACTGTATCTAAATAAACTTTATTATTTATTTATTTCTTTTTTTCTTTCAAATCTAAGAAATTTGTCTAATTTATCGAAATACTCGGTAAATTAAAAAAAAAATAAACCAAAGTTAGGTCCAGTTGTTTTACCATAACGAGATTTGCAATATCGTAATGAGCAAATCGGCCATATTTTTTTTTTTTTTGTGGATACGAATGCGACTTGACATGCAGACGTACCACACTAGAAGACTGAGCAACTTTTGTTTTGCCCACTAGGACAAGTATATCGGAATACGATTTGGCTCGTTACGTCCCGTCTCTTGTCATGTAAATAATTTAATGTCTTTGACCTACAGCGTTTCGCCTACTAGTGGTAAAATCAATACATCAAATTGATGCTGCAGGTTCATAAAAGAGTATGTTTTCGTTATTTAAGGGGACTACATGACCTAAAGCGCGGTCACTGTCTGACTGCATAGAAAAGAAAGAGAAGCGCGATGACACAACGCTGGTAATTTATTGCAAAATATGAAGCAATTATCGATTTACTAAAAAATTAAAACACTAACACGTTAATATGTTGCTTGTAGAATAATCTGACAAAAAATCGATAGTATGTATCACAGAACAGATATCTGTTCTGTGGTATGTATATTAGTATGGTTTCTAATCGTTAAAATAAATTTTTAGTTAGTATCTTCGTGATTTTTTTCTATCGTATCAAATTAGTTATATTATGTTTTCAGCACACTATCTAACTAGCATATATCCTGAAGAATATCATGTATTTTTCTGATTTTGTTTACTGCAGTAGATCATATACATTTAGGCATTATAAAACTTGCGTTATTTGCGTTTAGGTCCTGTAATCCTCTTAACAAAAACCTATTTTGCGCCTCGTAATACGAAAACAAATTGTTCTCACTTACTTTGCCGTATTCTTTTATGATAGACAATGTAATAAATTGTATTGCGATTGTTGTTTGTATTGTAATTGTCAATAATGTTTTCTAAAACACGAAAACCTCATAAAATTGGGACGCAATAAGTTCTGACGAAAATATTTTGATTTTTCTATAAGAGCGGTGACCGACACATAGCGGCCGCAGAGAGGCTGTTATGAAAATTATAGTAGCGAGGTTTGACTTTACGGAGTCAAAAAACGCTCTCTAGGAATACACACCAGCTTACTTTCCTAAATAGAATAATGTTTCAGTGACGTCATTCGCCGGTAAACTGCGAAAGCTATGTTACGGCCACCGCTCTACTAGGACACCGTAGCTTTAGCCCTACAAATGCCCCGCATAATTATTCTACCAAATCTGCATTGCTCATCAGAATGCAGCATGATACCAATATATACTCTATGATATGATTACAATTCAAACCGCAAGCGATTATTGTCTGAACGAGCTATAGTTCAACGATTGAACCGAAATCCTGACTATAATTCCATTTCCAATTAACATAGATTAGGCTTCCCAGTAGCTTGCCTAACCCGTTCCTGGTCGGATTATTCACATGCTATAACTTCTACCTTAAATATCAACGATCATGATGTGTATGTCTTTAAAAGAAAGTGCAGTAATTTGGTATGTGCCAATGAACAAAGAAAAATGTATAGAAAATTTTGAAGTGACGTGCAGAGCGATCGATGTCTTGAAGCGAGCTTTTACTCCAAATACCAGGTTTAATGACAAACTTCAAGTGCCTGAGCTTGGCAGGCAATATGGGCACAGGATAGAGAACGTACAGAAAATCCAAACATTAACGTATCCAAATATTACCGTTATTAAAATTTGGTGTAGGTATATGATCCTATTTTTGAAATATTCGGACTGCATCCACACGCGGCCGTAGATGTAACAGAATTCTCAGTCGGATGTATGCAATGCATGCATTAATTCTTCTTTTCTAAAACTATGTGGAAATCATGAGGAATTATTATATGCTTGTGCAAAATATTAGGTAAAGTTAATGATTTATACTGAGTATCTGCATAACAATGTGCATGAAAGTCTCATACATAATAAACAGTCCCTACGATAATAAAGGTCTGGACAAAGAGTTCCGTCAAATATCTTAATGTCAATCACATAAATTGTTGTTCTTTTATCGCTAACGCTTCAAGAGAGAACCAAGTTTACGGGCCTCAGTCACGAAACAGATTCGAATAACTGCAGTCCGAGATTGCACGCGGTTTAGCCATATCTGTTTTTTTAGACATCCTACGTCATCGGTATGAAATAGATCTTCTGATTATTATTTTGTAACTAAAGGGTAGTTGACTATTACCCTATTATAGGAGGTAGTGGTACACATTCGATAATGGAAGCCGTAAGGCAATGCCCTGAACAGGTTAGGGTTTCAAGTTTATTACCATTGATAGGTTGTGGTAAATCCACTTCCTACGCAAAAGCAATTTCAGGTGAACTAACCTGTTTGTAGCATTGAATGTTGTTTATAGCATTATCGTAACACGACTGTAATTTCTAAATGATTAGAATGATTAATTGAAAGTTAGTTAGAGTTTAGTACTTAAGAATAAAAATAATGTCAATCGTATCTACAAAAGAGTTGGTTAAAGTTGCGTTAGTCAACATTCATGAACAATCTTTGGTACATCCCCACTTTACCTAATGAAAACATAAGTACAGTCTTTATTTAGACAGTGACCTCTTCAGTAAAGCGACTCTTATCATCTAAATTAATAACTATAGCATGAGTCCTTGCGTGTCCTGATCTAACACCTTTTACAGTGTCAGTACTACTAGGACTTGACTTTAATTCACTCGTTTTCTCACTCTTATTATTGTAACCGTTACGACTTACTTCTGGTGGTCGGATATCACTACAATTTGCTTCCCCAGATATTATAAACACTCCATTTTGTTTATCTTCCTTTGGTTCCTCGTTTAGGTCTGTGCGTTTCTTAGGAGAATCAGTCGTGACGTCTGTCTGGCTTTGCTCTGCGTTGCTGTTCTCTGTGCTTTTGGTTGGACTGAAGGTCTTATGTTTGTAAGCGGGAGGGGCTTCAAAAGGCAAGTCCCTACCACTGCTTGAGGACTCTTCAGCTGGTGTGACGGTACACATCAGTCTGTCCGCTACAGCACTGAACACTGTGTTCAGTTTTAAAGGCGCTGAGTGCTCGGATGGAGGAGGTTTTCTGTCACAAACTGCTACAGCGTCCTGCATGGCACCTATTCTTCGTGATATTACTGCTCCAGCTCCACATCGCTCACGCAGCTTTTCTAACTGGTTGCAGATTTTTCTGAACTCCTCCTTTTGAAGAGAAATATTTTATGATAAATATTTGATATCTATAAAACTAAATTAATTATTATTCTAGTAAATATTATAATAAAATTTACAAGCGTCTGTTTTAAAATAAACAAAACACTTGATTTACAGCCTAGATTCAGACTACAATGCCGTGACATTTTCGACCTAACTAAAATAATTAGGTTCTCGGCCAACTTGTCTGGCATATTCTGGAAATAGAAAACAAATTTAATCCTAGAAAATATAGCCTGAAATTTCAGCAAATAATTTGATATGAACAATGAAGTAATTGGATGCTGGACGTAAAAGACGTTAGGTACTCAATGCGAGCGTTCGCTTCACGATTGTGTTTCATTCTATGCGCGAAAATTCATTTGCCAAACATTCGTTTGGAAACACAGCAGCAGTAAGTATTTGTGTTCGTGTTTGGAAACAAACTGTTCGTTTCAATAATGAATGTTCGTTGCGTAACAAAAGCGAAATCGCGGCGAGTAAGTAAGGTCTTTAAATGGAATCATAGCACAATAATGTCAGTATGAGGATCATTGGAGTACAACTACAGATATTATTCTAAGTAAGTATCCAGCAACAATGTAACCAATCCGATTATTCATCGGTTCTAATCAGGATTCCAACCTTATCGAACATTAACCCGCGAAGTGGCTATTTTAACCTAAAAACTTCAAACACTATACAAAAAGCTTATGAAGCTCACCTCAAGTTCTCTCTCAGTCATATTGTCGCAGAACCTCGCGCTGCGATTGGTCGTCATAGTGTAGGTGGACTCCGCTGGTCTCGATCTGAATTTGCCTGTCTTTTCCCGCTCGTCTTTGCCGTGCCCCTTGTAAACCATGTAGGCCTGGTAACAGAAATAGTGCAGTAAACAAATTGGTATGGAAGTCATCTAAGTATTTTGAGCAAAATCACAGAAGTTTATAGAGCCCTTAAAGTACCGAATTATTCATGCTTAGTTTAAGGTAATGGTGTTATAATTTTTCTAAATTGTAGAACCGTAGTATACGATAAAAAAGTATGTGAATTGTAAGGTAAATAAACAAAAACCGGTCAAGTGCGTGTCGGACCACGCACAATGAAGGGTTCCGTAGTTGGGATGAATTTATCCCAAGAACAAACTTAACATTGTAGTTGAAAAACATGTTCTCCCATACATTCCAACTACAAATGTCCATAGTTAAACAAAAAGGATCCAACCCACATTACACTTAATGTGGGTTGGATCTTTTGCGTTTAACTATGGACAAATGTAAGTTTGTATGTACAATATTGAGAGATTTACCATGTTATTTTTAGACCATAAACTTCTTATAGGTTTTCCTGTAATCTAAAGCTATAGAATTATTTTCTGTATTTTTATTTTTTTTTAATTTTAAGGTCAGTAGTTTCAGAGATAATGGGGGAATGGTCAATTTTCGTCTATTTTCTTAGATAACTTTAGTGGTTTATTTTAAAATTATTAAAAAATATATATATATTTGCAACCCTCACAGTAAGCCCTTTCATTTTATATATCGCATGGTACAGTTAGCATTTTTTTTTTATTTTCTTTTTTGCCCCCCAAAATTGAACCCCATATTCAAAATTCATTAATTTACCTTACACGTCCGTGTTTGGGTCACAGAAATACATACGTGTACCAAATTTCAACTTAATCGGTCCATTAGATTCGGAGGAAATTGGCTGTGACAGACGGACAGACAGACACATGAGTGATCCTATAAGGGTTCCGTTTTTTCCTTTTGAGGTACGGAACTATAGAAACAGTCAAAATTTTAAATTTCAGTTTCCTCGGCTGTAAAAACAACCTAGATATCAGTCCTGAATGATTCCTGAAAAAATGAATATCAGTATCACGCCGCGCTGATAAAGGAAAAAGATAAGAACCTCTGTCAACACAAGCGATGTTCAATAATGAGTTTAATTCCAGCATGTTTGAGTTTGATTTCTTTGATCTTGAATATGTGGTGGATCGTCAGAGACATGTAAAGATGGGATTTCCGGATGCGGAAACTCTGAGACGCATTTTGTCTCAACGTTTTGGAAAATACAAACTGAAGAGATTTTACGACAATCGTTGTTCGGAATGAATTTTCCTGCTTTTTTGTTAGTATTTTGTATGTCATTTGACAACTTTGCGTTGAAATTATTTAATAAAACAACAATGATTGAACCTCTTTGCAGTTAAAAAACCCCGCAAAATAGACTCTTTACAGCATTTTGACTCAAGTGATGAAAATAAAAAAAAAAACAGAATAAACAACGTGATAACATTTTCTTTTTAACCCAGCCACAAGATAAAACAGCATCATATAATAACGCATAACGAGCGAAATGCAGCAGCTCTTGCCAGCTACTTTGGGATCGCGGCCAAATTAACAGCCATAACCACTGCGACGGCTTACTACTTCGGTGGTCAGCTGCTTTTGCTGTAAAGTTGGCTAATATGACGGGTATAAACAGACTCTTTAAGGGGGAAGCGTCAGGGTAGCCCGCGAAATTCAAATTTTCTTACGTTTTTTGTAATTTACAAGTCGGTATCAATATAATATTGTACGTTGATCAAATTATAATTTGCGGTCGTAACAAGTATAGTATTATATTTACATAATTAGAATCATATAGTGTAGTAGTAATATCAATCATAAAGTGATCAATACAACTCTTTAAGACCAGGTAATCCCAAAAAATTACTATTTAATGAAATGTTGACATTTTGGGATTATACTAACTTAAGGAGTTGTATTACTGATTCTATTGTATATAATTCTGTAAAAACATATTTGTTACGGTCGCAAATCATGCTTTATTTAACATACAACTTAATACTGACTTGCAAATTGCAAAAAACGTAAGAAAATTTGAACTTCGCGGGCTACCCTGACGCATCCTCCTTAATGAAGGCGAGAGTCCTAGTTCTTCCCGTCATTGTTCCGTCAGGGTTCCGTACCTCAAAAGGAAAAACCCGAACCTTTGTAGGATCACTCGTGTGTCGTGTCTGTCTGTCCGTCTGTCACAGCCAATTTGCTCCGAATCTAATGGACTGATTAAGTTGTAATTTGGTACACGTATGAATTTCTATGACCCAAACAGGGACGTGTATCGTAAATAAATTAATTTCGTATATGGGGATCACTTTCGGGGGCAAATAAGAAAATTAAAAACAAAATGCAAAATGTACTGTGTGACATATCAAATGAAAGGACTTACTGTGAGGGTCTTAAATATATATTTTTATAATTTTAAAATAAATTGTTTCAAGTTATTTAAGAATACAGGCGAAAATTGACCATTCTCCCCTTATCTCCGAAACTACTGAGGCTAAAATTTTGAAAAAAATACAGAAAATAGTTCTATACCTATAGATTACAGGAAAACTTATAAGAAGTCTATGATCTAAAAATAACATGGTAAATATCTCAATATTGTGCGTACAAACTTACATTTTTCAACTACAATGTTAAGTTTGTTGTTGGGAAGAATTCATCCCAACTACGGACCCCTTCATTGCGCGTAGTCCAACAAGCACTTGGCCGGCTTTTTTTACTGGACCATACCTGGGAATCTTCTGGTTACCGAAGTATTGAAGGTGACATTGTTACTTAATTTGATGTATAAAATGCGTAGATGATGTCTTTGTTACATCCTGTATTTTTTTTCTTTTTCCTTTTGGCTTCGCACGGTTTGTGCATTTAGCCATTGTCAAGTTTATCATCCGTTATTTATGATGATTCGTATAATTTTGGAAAAATGGTTGGAACAATGTCATCATCATTCAAAGTCTTTTTCACCCCACTGCTGAGTCTAGGCCATCTCCCTTTTGTGCCATGTTTCCCTGGTAAGAATTTCTGATCATGGGCCAATCTTGATTTGGGTTTTTTACTGCAGCTTTGCGATTCGTCCTCTCAAAAATTAAAGATAGCAAACTTATTCCATTGATTCCTTATTAGCAGGCTTCATCCAATAAATAGAGTGAAATGTCGTTTAGACATCAAAAACTGATCTAGGAATGATTATAAACGGCCGATGAACAAAGTTCGAACCTCTAAACTTATATTGATATTGATTGGTAGGTACGAATAATATTATTTACCCATGATTTATTATTTTTTTACCCATGGTTTAGTTATTAGAGCATAAAAGCAGGTAGGGTAGAATCAATTGAGCTTAAAATAAAGCCTTAGGCTTGTATTAAAGGCTGGGTAATAGGGCGTGCTGGTGGCGATTAAAAAGGCTTGATATTGGGTACAGATGACTGGCTTTTGTTGATAATTATCTATTACTTTATAAAATTCTGATATTAAAAAAACCGGTCAAGAGCGTGTCGGACCACGCACAATAAAGGGTTCCGTAGTTGGAATGAATTTATCCCAAGAACAATATTAACATTGTAGTTGAAAAACATGTTCTCCCATACATTCCAATCACAAATGTCCATAGTTAAACGAAAAAGATCCAACCCACATTACATCTAATGTGGGATGGATCTTTTTTGTTTAACTATGGACGTTAATGTAAGTTTGTACGCACAATATTGAGAGATTTACCATGTTGTTTTAAGACCATCGACTTCTTATAGGTTTCCTGTAATTTATAGGTATTGAACTATTTTCTATATTTTTTTTCAAAATTTTAGGCTTAGTACTTTCGGAGATAAAGGGGGTAATGGTCAATTTCCGTCTATTTTCTTAACTAACTTAAAAATGGTTTATTTTAAATTCATAAAAAAAATACAATTGAGACTCTTACAGTAAGTCCTTTCATTTGATATGTCACACGGTACAGTTTGCAAAACTTTTTTTTAAATTTTCTTATGTGCCCCCCAAAGTTGACTTCCATATTCAAAATTTATTTATTTACGTTACACGTCCGTGTTTGGGTCACAGAAATACATATGTGTACCAAATTTTAACTTAATCGGTCCATTAAATTCGGAGCAAATTGGCTGTGACAGACGGACAGACATACAGACAGATACACGAGTAATCCTATAAGGGTTCCGTTTTTCCTTTTGAAGTACGGAACCCTAAAAACAGTGACCTATATACGATTTGTACTTTATGCTGACAAAGTACAAAAGGCTCTAATCAAATAATTTATTTATGTTTGAAACTTTTAAAATGATTACAATTTATCGATACTTAAATCTAGGTAGGTACAGGAGATACACTTAAAATAAATGCTCTCGCTCAAAGTTGACCTTAACTCCTAGCTAGTAGAATAATCCTGGCCAGTAATTTAAATATCCACAAATCCTGGAAAAAGTAGGTATGTATCTCGCAAAAAAAAACATCTTCACTCCCATCAAATAGCCTTTCAAACGAAATTCTGATGAAGCAACTTATACGCTTTACAGTTTACCTGCCATTTGAAATTCTGTAGCGAAACTAATTTCGCTACGAACTCCTGAGCAATCGGTTTTAAACTTCGTCCACTTTCATGATTCAATATAAAGTTTTACAGGTTTTTTTTTCCATTAGCTACTCCCCCGTACGTGGGTACTTATGTAGGGAGAAAGTTGGAAGTGTTAAGAGTTTAGAACTATTCTACTTTCAAGAATAAAGAGATACACTTGTTGAAGAAAATTAATTTAGAATTTTTCTCTTTATTAAGAAGTGGTGTGGGGTGAGTATAAGCTGCAATATGGTGCAGCTTGTTCGTTGGCGAAGTAACCTCCTACTTCGGATATTATCGACTTTGTAAAGCTTTATATGAATAAAAATAGATGAGCTTTACAAATTATATTATCCGCAGTCACAAAATAAGTTCTTAAAAGCTTACTTTGCGTTTACACCGCAGGATTTAAATCAGTATTTCGTTTGGATTTCAGATAACGATTTAAATTGGGTTTTGTAAATTAAAATCACCTCGAAAACATAGCTGATCCAAAGTGGCGTAAATATTTTAATTTAAATAATCTTTCTTGGTTCTCTTTGTGTACTGAAGTAAAACTTATTGCGTTACTAAAGTTCAGCTACTCTTAGTTCTAGTTTGAATTTTAGTTTTAGCTGCACTTCAGTTTTTAGTAGTAACATAAATAAATTTATGTTAGCCTAATAGCTCATTCATATTAGTTAATAATTAAAAGCAGCACCCAATCAATATGTCTAGCCTTTTCCCAACTATGTTGGGGTCGGCTTCCAGTCTAACCGGATGCAGCTGAATACCAGTATTATACATGGAGCGACTGCCTATCTGACCTCCACAACCCAATTACTGGGTAAGATAATACCCCTTGGTAAGACTGGTAGTTAGACTTTTGGGCTTCTGACCCTCCGTAACTACTGTCAAAGATCTACGAATGACAGCCGGGACCAACGGCTTTACGTGCGTTCCGAAGCATGAAGGGGTCTCGATATACGGTGTTATTGGTAAAATACCAACAACCTCTTAAGGGGTCATTGTACTCATCATTATGAATAACTTTTACTATGGGACCAAACCTGAAATCGCGAAAAAAGAATCAGCTGTACAGTACATTTATGTTCGCATAATTCGTCAAAATAATACGGAACAGCTGATTTTTTTTTCGCGATTACTGGTTTGGTCCCATAGTGAAAGTTGTTCATAATTATGAGTACAATGACCCCTTAAGAGGTTGTTGGTGTTTTACCGATAACCCTGTATAATGGATGGTCACCCATCAACGAACCGACCGCGGCAAGCGTAGCTTAACCTTCGATCGACCCGTGCAGCTGTTATCATTTAGCCACGGGCCCTATGACTCATAAATAATTGTAGCAGGTAACTAAAAAAATAACTACATAAAAATATATCCTTACAGCATTTCTGTGCGAGCATTTCTATTTTCCAATTAGAGCAATAAATGTGGGAAACAATAATTGTTCCCGCGTGGAAGGTAATAAATACCTGTCAAATCGAACGGTGAACTTACAAGCTATATGCAAACAAGCAAAACTGTGTCAAGGCTTTTGTAAATTCCACGGTTTATGCCCCGGTTTCTGAGGTTTTTGAAAGGAGTTTATCCATTCGATAGTGATTATTGGTTCGATATCGTCTTTCTGAACACTTCTTTAAGGAAGAATTTAGTTTAAAAGTCGATTGAATTACTGTCGACGGTTTATCTGAGGACCTCAAAGGCCGAGCATAAGGAAGGAATTCGCTTAAATCGATATTTTTGTCGAATCAATAGCTATAATAATAATAACCTGGGACATTATTCACACACGCTCATCTGATCCCAAACTAAGCAGAGCTTGTACTATGGAAACCAGATAACTGATATACTACATATACTATTTTTTTCTTGTAAAAACATACATAAATAGATTATTACACCCAAACTCAGAACAAACAGACATGTTCATGCACACAAATGTTTGTCCTGGATGGGAATCGAACCCACGACCTGCGGCATGATAGGTGGTATCTTAACCAACCACGCCAACTGGCCTGTCAAAGAAAAGCTATTGACGGTTTAAATTCCGTTTAAGAATTCTTCGGAAACCGGACAATAACGTTTTTTAGTTCCGCGCAAAAATAAATAAATAGGGAAGTATTGAAATTCACGCGGGCGAAGCGCGGACAACAGCTCTAAATACTTACTGGACAAATAACTTCAAGTCTTATTTTATTATATTATTTTACTGACGAGGGTAGTGAATTATTTATTTATTAATAGCAACTGCTAAAAGTGATGAATTTAAATTTTATATTCACGTCTGCCTAATCATGAGGTAATTATTAATAATTATGGTTAATTATTAATAATTTTCAATTAATCACACTTACCGAAACATTGATACCGCATACACATAGTTAGTAATTACTAATTATTTCAAACGGTGCGGGCTATTTACACGCCTCATCACCAGACACCAAATCACACGTTTCGGCAAAGAGAAATGTGTTTAAATATTTGTTTTTCAACCTTTTAGGCTCATCAAGGGTGTTTTAAAAGGATACTCGATTTAAAACTTAGTTTCGAGTGACAGATTATACTAGTATCTGTGATTTTAATTTCTCGTGATCGAGATTTCTGTTCTAGAATCAATCTGTCTACCTAGCCTTTTCCCAACTATGTTGAGGGCAGCTTCCAGTCTAACCAGATGCAGCTGAATACCAGTATAATACTAATAATGGACTGGTAACATTCCATTATTAGTATTATACTATTAGACGGGTTGCCTGAGCGAGCGCCCACGCCTTGTCTACCTACCTCTTTCACTGTCGTGGCTTACGCCGCAGTCGAGAATCCTTATTGGTCGCTAGCGCACGTCATACTCGTCAGTTAGTATTTGATAATATCTAGTCTACGCCTGTTTTATCCAGTGCTTTTAGGACTTGTTGCTATTTGGTATTAACTGTGCCTATCGTTTTCTTTCTGCGCTTTTCATTTCGCCTTCTATCGTACTATCTATGTCTTGTGAATCCTGTGAACTTTTGGACAATATACTTCTTTTCCGTATGCTGCTGTGTTTGCTTAATATACTGCAACCCATTACCGCTTCACAATTCTTGAATGGTGACAAAATTGAACGTGCTTTATGGCATACGATTATTTATCTTGAACGTTCCAGAAGCTTGTACCATGTAAACGAAGCTTTAGTTATAAAGTAGAAAAAATCACGTCTATTTGCTCAACACTAAAAGGGTTGCTTTTTTCAGAATAAATCTTTGCTCACGAAATAATGACCATAATATGGCCACCACATGTAATGTTATTTGCGTGAGTGCTTCTTACCATTATTGTGGCTGTGGAAAAAATATAGGCACGTACGTATGCCCCACTTTTCGTTGAGTGGTGTAAGGTATTATTACAATATAATAGGATATTACACCTATTTTTGAAAAGTGTTTCAATTAGATTCTACAGTGCTAATAAACTACTAAAAAAATTACAACATTTTTATTCAATCGATAAGTGCCATATAAATGCATTTCAATTTTACATTTTCAAATTTCGCGCGTAATTTGACGAAAACGCTGGACGCAGTGGACGCCATATTATTGATCTGTGGTCATGACACGTTAGTTGGCTGTTTAAACAAATGCGCTGATAATATATTATGTATGTTAATTGTATAATTATTTATAATTTAAAAGTTAACTCACTTTATTCTACATATCGTTGGTGTGCTGTTCCTGTATGCAAGAATACTAGTGTAAAAATAATAAAAGTACAAAGTGTGCTTTACACGGCCACGCTGATCAATTGACAGTTGACACTTTTTAGTTTACACAGCCTTATGACTTAATTAACATGGCGGATTGGCGGCTACTATTTCATAGTGTTAAAAAAACAGATAATTTTGAATGGAATTTAAAAATTTATTTTGTTATTTTATGAACTAAAACTAACATTTTCCGGCTGCTTTTTGCCTAAGCTATCTCAATAATGTATTTTTAGATTTTTTCTCATATAGAGTAAAATACCCTATTATTATGTGTTACGCATCCTATAATCCTAATACAATAATTATTATATTAAAATATGAAAGTTTGTATGTATGAATGTTTAGATGTTTGTTGCTCAATCACGCAAAAACGGCTGAACGGATTTGGATGAAATTTGATATAAATATAGTTTACAATCTGAGTTAACACATAGTAATTTTTTTTTTGCATGGGAAAATTTCCGACCTCCACTCGATAGTAGCCGCGGGCAAAATCTAGTTATAGTAAGATTATAACTAAAGATAACGGCAAAATCGAAATCGTGGACACTGGAAACTGTTGATTGATTGTTCTATAGATTGCTATTATTTTATTATCAATCTTTAGCCCTGGACAAATTAAATGAATTAAGATGGATTAGAAATATGTAACTCTCACATAAAAATAGTATTTTATATAAAATCCATAAATATTCTTAAAACTAAATAAAAACACATACTAGGCAGACCCCGGTACACACAGGATTATTCAAAGCACTAAAAAGTGCAGGAAGCGCAAATAGGTAAGCATATTAAGTCACTGTTTACACTGTGTCGTGACAATTTTTTATCGTTAGTTAGTTCTTGTTGTTCCCACTGTGTTGTGACTACAGGAATCAATCGTCCCGAGGTTAAAAACTTCACTTAAAATACAAGGTCTTTCTCAAAACACTGAAAACCTAAAAAGGGGTCACTAAAATAATATTATTATGAACCACTTTTACTTTGAGACTAACTGAGAGATACATTTAGATGAGTTGTGGCGGCATCTACATGGCGAAATGTGAACTATGCATCACACTAATGTCACGCAAGCAAAGTTTACCATGCGACTAGCATATAACAGGTCTTTACTTTTATATTGCCGATTTTTGATACCAGTTAGTGTAAAGATCAGTAGCTTTCATTGTATTTAGAATTCCAAATTCAAATTAATTTTATAATATAGCATGACATTTAAAAAAAGAATCAGTTGTTCATTTTTGTTTTCCCGCCCTTCGATTTTTAATTAATATCGATGCTTCTGTAACCATGGAAAAATCGAAATAGCACGCTATTTTCGTACACGAGTTCCGTCCTGGCATCAACGCAACAGACAGCACGCAATGTTATGGACAAGGTACCGCAAGTAAACGCACGGTCCGTTACTGGTTTGATCGCTTCCGTTCTGGAAATTTTGATCTCAATGAGCCCCGGGGAAAGATTTCAAATCCAACGAGGCGGTGAAAAGTCTTTAAAGAATTTGTCGATTCCCGTTCTCAGGATATGTATAGCAGAGGCATCAACGAACTTTCATTAAAATGACAAAAGTGCAAAGACAATATTTCTTTAAAAAAATTGTTTGATTTTTTATATGTAAAATAGCAATTTCGTAGGTTAGGACCTAATATATATAATGTCCCGACATCTATCGTCGGGCAGTAGCCCATCAGACACCACAGCCGTCTGATCGGAGGATCCTCCCTTTTCTATGGAGGATGAGTGAACTTTACACCCTGTTCCTCATACGGCTATATAGTTACGTGAACTTGGATGTAGGCATGGTGGAGCACCAGATTTTTTTTCTCGATTTTAGGTTTGTTCCCATACAGAGTCTTCAGGTTTTAAGTTATTTTAATCACACCTCGTATACAAGTCTCAACAGTGAAGAGTACGACCGTCTGTCATCACGACACACTGAGAACCATGTCTGAAAGGTCAAGTGCAGAACCAACACAGAGGTACATACATACAGCCTGACCGTAACCTTACCGTGCCTACCTTGCTCCCAAAGATGAAGCAGAGGAGCAGCGTCACCGTCAGCTGTGTGTGGCAGAAGAAGATGATGTACAGGAGGTCCGGGTTCGCTGGGGACTGGAGGAATAACCTGGAAAGAAGGAGTTGTTTTAGAAGATTTAATAATATGTGAGATTTTTGTGATAACCCATCTGCTAGTTTAACTAATAACCGCTAATTGCACATGGGTTGAAATTCATCCCATTTTTTTATTTAAGTGGTGGTTCGTGGGAGTAAAGTCATCCCATGCAAATCTGCTTTTGGTTTGAACCTTGTTCCACCACTATTAAGGAGTCTTTTCTAATTCCATACATTTAGTTTGATGCACTATCTATTTCCGAGGAATTTGAGGTACGCCAACTATCTATGCGACTAGTCAATCGTCTATGGAAAGATTATTTTTAGTCTGTAGTTGCAAATCTTTTTGTAAACAAAAGGTTTTTGTTCAAATTGAAATGCTTGTAATTAATGAAAATTGTATTAAGGTAAGTGGTTTTATTTATGTTTCGTGCTAAGAATAAACACACCATGCATTTTAAACCATAAAACATATAGGTCATCGCTTGTTTTTTTTACTAGAGTCATTTCTTTGAAAGTGTAACTAAAAATTGTTTTGTTATTTTTTACAACCAATTTTGAAAATGAAAACAAGTCATACTTTCAAACAAAACGTACATTACTATAAAGCCCTACTCACTAGCATTCTAAGAAACAGTCAACGGTCACAACATTCGGTTTTGTTTACAAGATTACCGCGGTTGGGGCGCTTAACGGTTTTCTCCGCACGCGGGTGAGCACAGCGGTTCAGCACAGCGGTTAATTACAATAATTGATGATGATGCAAACAAATAAGAGGCCTATGACGAATTTTCATTGATTGGCAAAATCAATAAATTTTTGTCAAGTCAAGTAAACAATGGGGACTCGTAATAACAGCCGCACAGGGCAATCGATCAGGTTAAGCGACGCTTGCCGCCATTGGTCCGTGGATACGTGGCCATCTTTATATACGGAAACCCTTCTGTGCTTCGGAAAGCACGGGACAATGCCTTAAGCCTTGTCCCGGCTGTCATTTGTGGATCTTTGACAGACGTTACAGATCGTCAGATGCCCGAATGTTTGACAACCAGTCTTACCTAGGGGTGTCGTATTACCCAGTAACTGGGTTGTGGAGGTCAGACGGGCAGTCCACTCCATGTAAAATTAAATTCAGCGGCATCTGGTTAGACTGGAAGCCGACCTCGATATAGTCGGTAAAAAGCTAAGCAGATGATAAAGTCATTACTAGTTTCCGTCTCTCTGCATCATCCCACTGTTAGGCAATGGCTTTCCTCCATGACTTCCAGCTGATTCGGGAGCTGATGGGACACTAGCCCTGGTCCCTACAAAATAAGTTATAGATCTAAAAATAGGTTGGTCTCAAAATTAAAAGAAGAGGAATAACATATTATTTCAAAACGAAGCGAGGTCAATACCGAATATGAAAGAGATCACAATAGTACCTACCTAATATAAAACTTCTACACAAGATTCCTAGAACAATGCAGTATCACAATACAAAATGACTGAGTGAACAACATCGCAATAACCCACTTCCCACTGCTTTGACGATAAGCAGTCGACACTAAAACTTTACCCATTCCCAGATTGCTCGGGAAAATTCCAAACTAGACTGACATTTAAAACTATGTACTAGAACTTGGCAAGAAATGGCTGCTCACAACACAATCATTGTTTCACTCACTCGGCTCTGGTGCAATATCAAAAAGTTTACTAACTTCTTCTCCAAGTTGATATACTAGGTGTTCTACTTTCTCGACTAAACTATATATATTATATATAATAAAATCGTAAGTCAAAACTGTACACTGATTATTTTTTAAAGTAATTTTTACGAGGTCTAGGAACGATTCTAATGCCGAAAATGTAGTTTTTAGAAATTTTGTCTGTTTGTCTGAATGTATTGTGTTCCAGCATCACGCAAATACTACCGGATAGATTTTGTTCAAATTTAGCACAGATATTCCCTATAAGTCTGCTAAATTGCAACAATAGTACTATACAAACGAATGATAATTTCCATGTGCATCAATTATTAGATTTACATTTTTGACATTGACACTATTGATTCTTAACCCTCGATAGGCCACTTTTTCGTAAAAATATTGATACATTTTTTTTACAATGTTCTATTTTCGAATAATGAAACTTTGAAATGCTCGCCTGTAAAGTTCCAAAAATGTTGCTTAATACAAAAAGCCCGTGAACCCTCGATATATATTATTATAGAAATGTTAGTAGTGTGTTAAGAGTTTTATTTTTATTTAAGTACCTAATACATTTTGTGAGTCTTAATTTCGATAGATCGGTTTTTCATCCTCCTAACTATAGTTTTATAGGTGCGAAAGTAAGTTTCTTTGCTTGATACCTTTTCACTAGAGGTATGACTTTTCATTCGTCAACGAAGCAACTATTAACCATCAATGAAAAAACAGGTTTAAAATATTAGGTGTTAATTTACGTCAACGCATAAGACGCATTACTTCAATAGTCATTATTTTCCTCAGTTCAAAAAAAAAAAAAAAAAAAACAGTTGAAAATTTAAACTGTGAATACGTCAACGGCTCAACGGATAATTACACTAAAATTTTATTAATTTCTGAGAATCAACTAGTTTGCGAAACGAATACTTACGTACGATACCGATTGAACATTCATAACCTGTTAATAAATTTAACAGCTTTTTTTAACAAATGTTGACCATTGATGATTAAAAGTTAAATTACATTAACCAAAAAACCGTCAATGACCCATGCCTACTTTTCACGCATTAAACCGCTTTTCTAAATTAACGCGAGAGAAGCCGCGGGCGGCGCGGGGAACCTGCACGCAGGTAAAGCAAAAAATAAAAGTAGTATATGTACCTAGTATATCAGTTATCTGGTTTCCATAGTACAAGCTCTGCTTAGTTTGGGACCAGCCGGTCTATTCTGTAAAAATCTCACCGTGAAAACATAGGTGAAGTGAGCTTGAAGTGAGCTGTCATTCCACCTGATGCTAGGGATTGACACTACTGACAGCTCACTCCACGCTCACTTCACCTAAATTTTCACGGTGAGATTTGTACAGAATAGCACTGGAGATGACCGTATGTGAAAAAAAAAAAGCCGAGGGCAAAAGTTAGTGTTTTAATAAAACTTCTTTTTTGTTACAGCTGCAGTTTTATCGGCGAAGTTTCTTGTGATTGAATCTTATCCAGCATTTTTCTTTACGGCTTACGAGCAGGAATGACAAGGATCTATCGCTTGCTTTTGTAGATTTTTTTATTTTATTTTTATTACAGTTTTATCTTGGATGAGCGAGGACTTTTTAGTAGATTGAGTGACTAATTGTGTTGTTGTTTTACTTCTTTTTTTCACGTGTTAGTAAGATATTAAAAAAAAAATAGTAAAAGATAGTTTTGAAAATAATCCAAAGCTGGGCAATCCCTAACTGTTGTAACAATAGGTAAAAAGGAAAACACAATCATATCTCATCAAAAAATAATTAGCATTAGAATAAAGGGTGTAAGGGACAGCCCTTCGCAGACTGATAGGGCGAATTCATATATCATACCTAAGATAACCGGTAGGTACAGTCGCGACCAAAAGTCGATAAGCAAACTCACAAAGCAATAGCATGGCGTTTAGTTTGACTTAAGACCTTTTATTTCCAAGAACATAAACATGCGTCGTCAACAACTCCTAGGACTCCTAAATGTAATTTTAGATATAAATAAAGGAAAAGTAACTGAAAAAACAATGTAACAAATTAAAATTTTTCTGAGAAATTTTCCGGTGGAATATGAATCAAATAAGGAGCTGAATGCACCCTGTTAATTTGCGGAGGGCTGTCCCTTATACCCTGTATAACCGACACTCTAAAACTCCTTTTAAAAAACAACCTGTTTGTATTATTACTATAAATATAAAAGTTCTTTTCGACCTAGAACATTCTTGAAATTGAAAATTAATCAACAATGAAAATAAAATCTAATTCTTGGCAGTGGCCACTTCAAGTGACCAATAAGAAATTCAACCAGATTGAATAAAAAACCCAGCCTATTATGTGCCCTAAGTCCTTCAAGAATTCTACCCACTTGTTCTTATATACCTACTCTAAACCCTCAACAAAGAGTCAATTATCCAAGAAATCTAGTCCATTCTATATGTGCTAAATCTTTTTCGCCTTTATGGGAACATAAATTGCCCCACGTAACAGAATTGGATTTTTCTGAAGACAGTTAGATGGTTCATAAATGTTCCAATAAAATTCTGTTGGAGTAAAATCCTTGTGATATGCAAATTGCTCCTAACGACCGTCTATTTTGTGGAATATTGCTGAACGATCAAGTGACTGAGGATTGAATTTTAAAGATATTTTTGATATAAGAGTTTTTACTATACTAATATGGCGAAGTTATTTAAAAAGGTATAACAAGATAGAAGTAAATGTGTTAGAAGTAGTGAATGTCACATTTTATTGAATAAGGAGATACTAGAATTCGTCGAAATAACTGTTTGCGCCATTTACGCTTGACTCAACGATGCAGTGGAGTCCTCACTTAACATCACTTGCAAGCCGGCTAAGTTCAGCCGCTTACACTGTTTGGAAAATCCGCCAATTTAACAGACCTCTAAACTGGTCTATTATAGTTACTTTCATAGCATCATGTCTTACGGTATTTTGTTGTAGGAACGGACTGCAGATTCTATCTTTATTCTGCAAAAGAAGGCTGTCTGAGCCAACTACAACCTCTGCAAATGCCAATCTCTATGTTCAAAAAAAAATAAAATAAAATATATATAATGATGTACAGTCACGGAATGAAAAGGTTCGTCAATTTTCAAATTGATTCGTTCAACGTATCGCGAGCACATATCACCTTTTGAAACTATGATACAGAATAGACTCGAGTTAGAGAAAATAATGTTTAACTGTTCGTTAATAAAGTTCAAAATTATTCAGATCAAAGTTGTTTGACCATTTATCTTGGCAACAAGATTATTATGTTTGATAAACTAAAACCTTATTGTTGGTTCAACCTGCCATTATTATTTCTATTAAAACTATTTTCAATCGGCCAATGTCATCATTGCAAACTATCATAATTTCTCCTAATTTTGGTGTAAATGTCGTCGGCGTCGCCTCCGCTCTTCCTGTAGATTTTCTTCGAGCATTAAACAGCAGCCATAGTTTCGAATTCTTCTTAAGCTTGTTACTTTCGTCGACAGCACGATAACTATTTTGATGTCGTATCAATTGACATAATAAGCCGTCAAAACAAGTGTCAAACATAATATTTCGGACGGGCAAAAACACATTGGGAGTAGGGACACCTGTCAAACCGTGTCGTCATTCATTCTTCGTTCGGGCTCTGAACGAATCATCCGTCCGTCAGTGATAGGGAGTAGGAAACGCCTGTGACGAAGGCCGAAACTACAGACTTTTTGCTTAGGGAGTAGGCCCAAAGAACACAAATAGTGGACGCTGGCCGCACAGCTGCTGCACTAAAATGAAACTGGGCTAGCCAAATCTGTCGCATGTCGGAGCAGCAATACGCGAAAACCACCACTCAATAGATCCCAGATAACAGTAAACGACAACGCGGCAGGCCTAGAAAGAGATGGTAGGATGAGCTAGACTCTTTCTTAAAGTATTGGCCTGAAATCGCAGTAGACTGTGAAACGTGAAAAGAAGGAAGGGAGGCCTTTGCCTTGCAGTAAAATAACACATGCTTCAATCTGCCTAGCCTTTTCCCAACTATGTTGGGGTCGGCCTCCAGTCTAACCGGATGCAGCTGAATACCAGTATTTTACATGGAGCGACTGCCTATCTGACCTCCACAACCCAGTTACTGGGTAATACGATACCCCTTGGTAAGACTGGTTGTCAGACTTTCGGGCTTCTGACGACCCGTAACGACTGTCAAAGATCCTCGAATAACAGCCGGGACCAACGGCTTAACGTGCTTTCCGAGGCACGGAGGAGTCTCGGTATGAAAAGATGGTCACCCATCCACAGACCAACCCCGGCAAGCGTAGCTTAACCTGATGAATCGAGCCGTGCGGCTGTTATTACTTAGCCACGAGCTCCTCATAAAAAAACACATGCTTATACAATAATAAAGATGTCGAAATATTATTATGTTAATTATTACGTACAGAAATCATAATTCTATTTTGTTTTTATATTTGGAATCATTGTCGATTAGTCTTACTTGTGTAGCATGGTATGTGACAAATTAATTTTACATTACTTTATAATCTAATGAGAAAATCTACCGGTTCTCTTACGCATAGTAAATATTGGATGTTATAGCAGCAAAGTATAGCATCAGGTGAAAAAAAAAAGTTGAAATGAAACAAACGACCTATCTAAAAATAACTCACAAACTCTCCCTAATTTCTTCCAAAAATAACTTGATGCCACAGGTAACGACTAGTAATTAAATAAAAAGTTCGGGGTTACAGCCCCGGCGCCAGCGTCATAATCGAGTAACTTTAATTAAAATTTGATTTATAACAACTTTCTTTCAAATGGAACGATTTGGTTTTAATGGAAAATGTCCGTGAAGTATTTCTATAGAATTGATTACTTGAGAGATTATTGAAAAGTAGATGAGATAACAGAGGTCTTGACTTAGAACGTCACTTTCGCAAAATGTCATCGTGGAATATTGGTCATTTTCGCATAATGTCACTTTCGCAAAACGTCATTTTCTCAAAACGTCATTTTCACAAACTACAGACTAAAAATAATCTTTCCATAGACGATTGACTAGTCGCATAGAGGGTTGGCGTACTTCAAATTCCTTGGAAATAGATAGTGCATCAAACTAAATGTATGGAATTAGAAAGGAATCCTTAATAGTGGTGGAACAAGGTTCAAACCAAAAGCAGATTTGCGTGGGATGACTTTACTCCCACTTACCACTACTTAATAAAAAAAGTGGGATGACTTTCATCCCATGTGCAATTAGCGGATATACAAAAAATCGTCAATAAAATTTTTATTACTTAAATAACTATACAGGGTGTAAGTGTAAACAGTGTCAACTTTTTAAGGGGTCATTGCACTCATCATTTAGAACAACTTTTACTATGGAACTAAACCTGAAATCGCGAAAAAAATCAGCTGTTCCCTACATTTATGGTTAAAGAGATTTATTTCTCAATAAGAAATTATAAACATTTCATTTACTTGAGAACATTTTTAAACTTAAAATATAGTGAGTAATAAGATTAACTTTGACACACAAACTAAGCAGTTAATAGTAAATCATATAGGCAATAACATTTCATATCGTACAAACAACTTTCTTTCATAAATGTACTGAACAGCTGATTTTTTTTCGCGATTCCAGGTTTGGTTCTGTAGTAGAAGTTGTTCATAATTATGAGTACAATGACCCCTTAAAATTTTTCTATCATGTAACTGGTTATTGAATGATGTCATAGTTTGTCATATAAAATATAAATCAACTCTAAATTAAATCTTAGGGCCGGTTTTTTGATCCGTAGTCAACTCAACCAATGGTTAAAAATAGTAAGTAATGGTTGAATTTTGGCCAAATGTGTTTGTCAAAATGCCATTAGTTATTTACTATTTTTTTTAATATGAATGAGTTAACAAGAATACATTCATTGAACACATTCATGTTTACTCTTTCACATTTAGCCAAAATACGTCAACGTATTATCATGTTTTCAGCGTGATACAATCAAATATTCCCAACTGCAAACCCCAAAAAATACATGCCGATTATGAATTGGGAGTAAGTAATGCATTGGAAGCTGTATTTCCTTCAGCTCTCGTTGTGGGATGTTTCTTTCACTAGCCTCAATGCCTACTCCGAAAAGCAAAAGAGTTGAAAATAACTCAGAGTGTGGAAGGCAGACGTTATATTGGGACTATTTCTGCTTTGGCATACTTGCCAAAGGAATATATTCCTGAAGGTTGGATGACGATTAAAGAGAAAATGCCACATGGTGTAAACTACAATCAATATAACACACGTTACGAATACCTGGATGAATATATATATAAATTACGTTGGTAGTTGGTACCAAGAACGCTATCGCACTAATACACACATCAACACGGTCTAGGGATATTTTTAAAAAAGCGTATCAATGTGTTAATTATTTATATGAGATGTATATATTTAAAAGATACGTTATTTAATATTCTACCATTTTTTAATAATGGTTAAGGTACTTAGATTAAAATTTCAGGATTTTATGGAAAAAAATGAAGCATAGACGGAAACCGTATATGAATTAACTTTTAATTTGTGAGTAAAAACTGAAAAAATAGAAAAATCATTTAATTTGTGTTTATAAACTTGAAGTTAGTAGTCTGAGAAAGCGCCCATGATGTTCATAACACATCGGCAACGATTCGGCATGCTCAGAACAAGGTTGTCAATGTCTTGCTGCAGAATATTGTCCCATGTCCTTCTGAGGTGCGCAAAAAGTTGATCTTCTGTAGCCAGATTTTCAGGAACTTCCTTCAGAGCTCTTCTTTGCAGCGTATCCCACGCATGCTCAATGGGATTTAGATCTGGCGATTGAGCAGGCCAGTCTAAGGCCCTAACATTGTGTGTATGTAACCAAGCTGCTACCGTTCTCGCCGTGTGTGCCCGGGCATTGTCGTGCATGAGCAGGAAATCTTGCCCCATTTGTGTTCTGTGGGGCAAGATTACGGGCCCCAGCACCTGTTGGACGTATCGTTCTGCCGTCATATTGCCCCGCACCTAAACGAGATCCGTCCGTCCTCCAAGACGAATTCCTGCCCAAACCATAATTGTTCCTCCTTGGTATGGGTGAACTTCCTGAGGGTTCTGAAGACGGCTCTATCGTCCAGGAACTCGCCAAACACGCGTCTTTCGTGAATCTGGATGGAAGCCGAACCTGGATTCATCCGTGAACAGCACATTGGACCATTGCTCACGGCCCCAGTCCACGTGGTTCGGAACCCATTCTAATCGTCGTCCATGATTGCCTCTCCGTAAAGGTGGGACTCGGAGTGGTCTACGAGAGCGTAGATTGCTTTCATGCAGTCGCCTTCTTACAGTTTGGTCACTCACAAGCACTTGGTGTTCCACTCGCAGCCTTTGGACCAATTGAGTCGCCGTTGCATTTGGATGAGCTCGCGCAGTAATTTGCAAAAATCGGTCTTGTCTGGGGGTAGTGATGCGACTTGGCACCCGGTGCCTCTCCGCTACTTCACCTGTGGCACGATAGCGTGTCCACAATCTTGAAATTACATTTTGGTGGGTCCCTATGGCCTCAGCAACATTACGCTGAACAGACCCAGCTTCCAGCATTCCCACAGCTCGTAACATCTCCGCCCTCGTCAAATGTTGGCATTGCATGGCTACAATACCTCAATTTTAACTTTATCTTTCGTTTAAAAATGAAAAAGAAACTATAACTAAACGTAATTCGTATTGTTTTCTAAATTTCGCACAAATGAAAATTCCCTCTCCTACACATCAAGACATTTTATGCCACCGAAACAAAAGAATTTTCAAAAATTTGAATTTGGAATTAGTCTGAGATAAATTACAAACAAATCGGTGTATAAAAGATTCTAATGCGGCCAGTACTTTTCGAGTTATTTAATTGAGTATGAAATATCCCTAGACCGTGTTGATGTGTGTAATATGGTTGAGGCATGGCACAATCGGATTAATAAGAAAATTGGGCAAAGAAACCCGCATCTATACCATTTTATTAATATTAGGTTGCGGAAAAAGTCTTTTCGCATTATAGTATGTATGAACTTGTAATAAAATCTCTTTGGCTATACTATTTGTATCTGGCTGGTTTTGGTATCATTGAAAGTTTAAATTTTAAAGAACATAATTCCAAATTCAAATTAGGAAAATGTGTGATTTTCATTTGTTTTTCATACCGTCAAGATGAGTGAATCTAATGAAGAAATTCGATACATTTTAAAATTTTACTACAAAAAGGTAAAAATGCAACACAAGCCGCAAAAAAATTTGCGATGTTTATGGACCTAGTGTAGTGTCTGTGAGAGTAGCACAAATTTGGTTTAAGCGTTTTCAATCCGGAAATTTTGATGTCAAAGATGCACGTCGCTCTGGTCGCCCTATTACGGATAAAAGGGATGCCATTTTTGAAAAAGTGGAGCAAGATCGTCATATCAGTAGTTACGACGTAGCTGAAGAACTGGAAATTGACCACAAAACAGTTTTGGCGCATTTGAAAAAAACTGGGTACACAAAAAAGCTCGACATTTGGGTACCTCACTAGCTCACTGAAAGAAACCTAATGAACCGTGTACTCATTTGTGATTCTTTATTACGACGTAATGAAACCGAACCATTTTTGAAGAAGCTGATAACTGGTGATGAAAAGTGGATCACGTATGACAAGAACGTGCGAAAAAGGTCGTGGTCAAAGGCCGGTCAGGCTTCACAGACTGTGGCGAAACCCGGGTTAACTCGCAACAAGATGATGCTGTGTGTGTGGTGGGATTGGAAGGGCATTATTCATTATGAGCTGTTACCACCAGGCAGGACCATCGTTTCTGAACTCTACTGCGAACCACTGATGAGATTAAAGCAAGAAGTTGAGAGGAAGCAGCCGGAATTAATCAACAGAAGGGGTGTGGTTTATTCATCACGATAACGCTAGACCTCACACATCTTTAGCCACTCAGCAAAAATTAAGAGAGTTTGGCTGGGAGGTGTTAATGCATCCGCCGTATAGTCCTGACCTTGCACCTTCAGATTTCCACCTGTTTCGGTCTCTTCAGAATTCTTTAGGCAGTGTCAGGTTAACATCACGAGAGGACTGCCAAAACCACTTGTCGCGGTATTTTGACCAGAAGTCCCAAAATTTCTATAGCAATGGGATCATGTCCCTACTTACAAGATGGCAAAAAGTTATCGAACAAAATGGTACCTACATACTTTAGTTAAATGTAAATAAACTATATTAAAAAATGTTTTGAATTTTCTTAAAAAATGCGAAGAAACTTTTTCCCCAACCTATTATTATCAAAAGGGAGGCTGTATTAATTTAAACGAGCGTTATGGGAAAAAAAGGATCTCGTATATTGGATGAACGAATTAAAAACATTGTTAGTGACTTTTTAAAAGACGGACCCGAAATAATTAACGTTTGGACGTGTTTAAGTCGATTAAGGCCTAGTTCGGATGGCGTTTTCGAATCGCGCGTCTAGTAATTTTGGTACAACCTATCACATGAGTGCGTGTTAAGGTGTAAATTGAATTTTACGCGCATTACAGGTGATCTTAGTCTAAGACTTATTAACATACGAGTACATAGAAAGTTGTTAAACAGAATAAATAAACTGAAGAGTTTAAAATAAATGTTTTTAAATTCTTCAATCGAATTCATTTTAATTTTAATTAACAAAATTTAATTTCATTTGAATTTACGACATATCGTATTCAGATTTCAGTTAAGTAATGTTAGAAGTTAGGTACCTAAATATTTTAAAATATTGGTTTATTATACAGGGTTAAGGGACAGACTTCCACAAACTAACAGGGTGCATTCAGCTCCTTATTTTGAATAATATTCCACTGGAAAATTTCTCAGCAAAATTTTAATTTTTGTTTTTTAGTTACTATTCCTTTATTTCAATGTAAAATTACATTCTCTGTACGCAGTACGCCATTTAAGTAAATAAAACAGCTACAATAAAAAAAACAGCGATGGATGTTAAACTACTCAAACGAACGACGCGTGAAATCAGCTGTTCACTTTCTGCGTAGCTACAGAGTTCATCGAACTCACCGCATACCTATTACCTACCCCTCCCAATCAGTAACTGATGCTCCGATTTGTGCATAAAAACACAAACAAATCAGGTTTATTGGATTCCCATAACGTGAATGAAATAATTTCATGTACCAGTCATCTTAGTATGATATACTGAATTCACCCCATCAGTCTGCGAAGGGCTGTCCCTTACACCCTGTATGTTATGTTAAAAGTACAAACTGAAGTTTAATTTTAATAAGGTTTGGTATTCTTTACAGTAGATTAAATTGCCCACACATGTGTTTATTCAACACGTTCAAACTTTTCCCTTGAATGCATAAAACTGACAAATCGACGATAACTGGCAAACACTGGAAACTGTCGAGATG
Organism: Dicycla oo; assembly: GCA_948252095.1. Classification (NCBI taxonomy): domain Eukaryota; kingdom Metazoa; phylum Arthropoda; class Insecta; order Lepidoptera; family Noctuidae; genus Dicycla; species Dicycla oo. The sequence continues at coordinate 34,015,796 of OX411711.1, forward strand.
ACGCGACGCAACTGTCTAATCGGCAAAACTGACCAATCAGTGAAACTTACTAATCAACGAAACTGGCGAATTAAATAAACTGACGACTGAGGGAAACTGAGCAGTGATACGCGAACTCCATTTTAGATCTCCAGGCCCTCCATTATATCACATATTAAAGATTGACAACGTAGTACAATTGCGAGTGATTAATGGTGTATGTGTGTGTGTATATATAAATTATGACATCAAAGACACTGGCACTAAATAATAATCAGTTTATTTGCATATTGCATCAAAGTAGCTGTCACCTCTGTGTAACAAATTGCTTGTGCCAGGAGCGAGTCTGCCACAATAGTTTAATGAGTTCCGGGCTCTAAACTTTCTGTCGTTAGCTCTCTAACCTTAGCAAACTATCTCGTTTCAAAATTTTGTGCTAAATAATATGATCTTGGTTTTAATTTTAAAGTGAGCCACTTTAAGCTGAAACCAAGCTCCTTTATACGTAAATAACGCTTCAAACAACTACCTAATCGCCTACTAAATAAAGTTTAAAAAAGAACGTCAGAACACTTTACCTATACAGAGTGTAAGCGTAAACAGTGGTAACATTTTAAGGGGTCATTGTACTCTTCATTAGAAACAACTTTTACTATGGGACCAAACCTGAAATTGCGAAAAAAAATCAGCTGTTCAGTACATTTTGACGAATTATGCGAACATAAATGTACTGAACTGATTTTTTTTCGTGATTTCAAGTTTGGTCCCATACTAAAAGTTGTTCATACCCCTTACACACTTACAACCTGTGTATATACCTACACAAATTCATAAAGAGACGATTCAACAAGTACAAATAAATATGAGCGAGATATAATAATTCGGAATGGTACCATCAAAACACAAAGATTTTAAGTTCAGAATAAATATAACGTACGTACCTAGTTCTCTACGTGCCGTACGTACTCATATGTACCCGTCCAGGCTCTACTCATATTCCTAGCGTTTATCAAATATTCAACAAACAATTTATATCTATGCAATTTCTAAAGAACTGCAGTTCTTCAAAACCAATAGGTAGATATTATCATATTTTGTTGAAGGTACTTTATTCCTTCTCCGTACTTCCCTAAAAAACATACAGCAGAAAGAGATAGACTTACATGGATATATTGAGGAAGACAGAGAGGAGGAATTCGTTGTAGATGGCCATGGAGATGAACCGGCTCTCGTTGAACTCCGAAGGCGCTTTCCGCACCATGATGCAGAGTCTGATGCCCCACATCAAGAATATCACCTCCACTGTTGGACAAACGTGAGGGGTTAATCATACTCGTAACATAACATGCAAGTACATCGGAATAGGTGAAGTAGGTACAGTCAGCAACAGACGGCAATTACCACTTCAGTTTTTATAATCTTAATTATGAAGCAAATTATTAAAAAAAATCTAAACTCAATCAAGGGCCGGTTTTTGATCCGTAGTTAACTCAACCAATGGTTTAACCATAGTAACTAATGGTTGAATTTTGGCTAAATGTGAAAGGCTAAACATGAATGAGTTAAGAACGTTTATCCCTCGCTGGCTGGCAACGTCGCACTTCTACAGGTTTTTCGTGATTATTTTAACCATAAATTTATGAGCAAATACCCAAATAACTGTAAAATTGCATACATACTTATAAATACCACCGATCTAGATAGTCTATAAAAAAATGTAATTTGATTTAAATGTATTAAAATAATCACGAAAAATCTGTAGAAATGCGACGGTGCCAGTCCGCGCGGCGTAAACGCTCTTAACATGAATGTATTCATGTTAACTTATTCATGTTAAAAAAGTAACTAATGGCATTTTGGCAAACATATTTAGCCAAAATTCAACATTAATTACTATGTTTAACCATTAGTTGAATTAACTACGGATCAAAAAACCGGCCCTTGGCTGTTACATGAAATGCTGAAAGTCTATGTAGCGGATCATATTTTGTGTCTATTATTTATGTAAACATTATGCCCGTTAAATATACCTATAACTCAAAACCTAGAATGTGTGGGAATACAAAAAGTCCAATCTAATCATAAAATTGCATTTATCTCAGCCTATCAATCGCCTAACCTAGCTTTACTACCTACGGACTTAGACGAAATTATTAATGTTCACTCAAAAACTGTGGTTATGGGTGTTCTTAACACCAAACATCCATACTGGCACTGCTCTCGCTCCAACATCCATGGCGAGGTACTTTTCGACCACAATATTCACAATGAATATGATATCCATGCTCCCTCTAGTGGCACTCTAGTCCACTACCATAGCACGCACATACCACTTACTCCAGATATTATCCAAACTAACTCTGTCTATCACCTTTCGGAGCCTCAAGTAATCACCGGTCTTTCTTCCAACCACCTGCCTGTCTTCTTTACAGTTGGTGGTAAAGTCAACAGACTAGCGCGGATCATCATCAACTACAGAAAAGCTGACTGGAAAGGTTATAGGTCTCACTTGAATAAGTCTATAACTTTAAATCAAACAACATTCAACTCATCGGTGACAGTAGATCTTGTAGATCTAACCAAATCAATTATAAATGCAAGAGACAAAGCCGTTGCTAAATTACCCAGTGTTGGTGTTCACGAACTCCCTCGATGGAAGTCAAAGATCCAAGCCCTAAACGACAATATCTGGAACAATAAGTTAGCAAAAATATCGAACCCTTCGTCTGACTTATGGAGAGTGGTAAAATCAATAAACCGTCAGCATCAGCCTTTCTCAATCCCGCCTCTAAAAAACGTCGGATTACTACCACCTCCTTACAAGTTGAACAGTGTGATACACTAGCCAATACCTTCCTAGAAAATATGAACCTAACCAAACATTGGGTCAGCGATCTCAGTATTGAAGCGGCAGTCAAAGATTGGATTAGGTTGCTAGACTGTTACCATCTGACTACCCATCACTTGTTAAGCCGAATGAAATCCGTAAACTCCTAGGAAAACTTAAATCAAATAAAGCGTCTGGTTTCGACGGCTTGGGAAATGGCTTACTACAATACTTAATACACTACACTTTTTATTACTTGTGTATTAAAAAGTGTTTAATGGTTGCTTACGCCTTGCATACTTCCTGAAGATATTAAAACACGCTAAAATCATAGCTATTAAGAAACTTAGGAAAGATTAGTTGATTCCATCTAGCTATCGACCAATCTGTTTACTACCAAGCATAGGAAAACTTTTAGAATCTTATCCCGCGTCTCTAAAAGAACCCCGCATATTCTGATCCCTGAACAGTTTGGATTTCGAAACTCACACTCGACCACGCAACAGTTAGCTAGAGTGGCTGAACACATAGCCCATGAGCTTAACCGCGGTCTATCCACAGGCATGATTTTATTACACATTGAGAGAACTTCGATTCTGTATGGCACGATGGCCTATTACACAAGTTAATAAAACTCATTCAAAACTACTTATTTGATCGATGCTTCTGTTTTTGTAGGCAAAGGGCATTCTGTCCCTAAAACCATCCCAGCTGGTGTACCTCAGGGTTTGCTGGTAGCTCCGTACCTTTTCATACATGCTGATGACACAGCAACATTCACGACAGACAAAGACGTTGACATAGTTACTGGACGCAATATTCGCTCGAACTACTCAGCCAATTTTTTAAGACCTGGAAACTGAAACTAAATTCCACAAAAACCGAAGGAATTCTGTTTACCAGAAAGCGTACACTGCCTGCTAGAGTTGTTAAAGTTGATGATTTCCAGATAACATGGATCACTCTACGTGATCGGTGAAATATTTAGGCATAATATTAGGCAAGACACTTAACTGGAACTAAAACACCGAATTAACTATAAGGAAAGATGCTAAAGCCCTAAATTCATTGAAACCTATTTTAAATCGCAAATCCATTCTCAGCCCTTCAACGGAATTGCTAATTTATTCTACCTTGCCTGACTTACCTTGCTTAACTTATGCAGCACCTGTCTCAGAAACCATGTATAATAAACTCCAAACTATCCAAAACAAAGCTTTAAAAAGATCGTATAATACACCATTTCGCACAAACCTTAAAATATTACACAACCGAATAAAGTATCCATTTGTAAAGCCTTTATTTTAAAAAATTCACGTAAATTTTATTTGAACAAAAACCCATCACACCGTAATAGTCTAATATCAGCAATCGGCAAAACTAGACTAAGTACAGACGCCAGCAGGTCAACCTACCCGAAACTGTCAGATTTTCCCAATCAACCTTGAACCTACTGCTTTAGTAATAAAGTCAAAAATCTATTAAAGAAATCTGACAGGTTGTAGTAGCTTGATGTGCTGGCGTCTGTACATTGTCTTACGCCAGCACGTACAATCGATACCACTGCCCTCCTACTTCCTTCGTGATGCGTCATGACGATAGTTCGCTTACTAGCCGACGCCATCACTCCGGCCTTGTATGCATGATTTTTTCGCAGACTACCCGCTACTTACTTTATGTTATTATAATATTTTTTATTAAAGCGTACATTTTGTAACTCCGACACTGTAAATATTATGTGGGTCCATACTAAGACTTGCACATACCTACTTGTTATACGATGTTCATATCATTAAGTTAAGCCATGTCAACGTAAAATAAAATAATAAAAATATGTTTCATTGTTTGTAAAGTCGACATAACCTATGTAACAAATAATTCACGATTTGTATACAAATAGAATAAGATCATTTGTGAACAGCATTGTACCAACCTATGTGTTAATAATGACCTTGAAAAATCAATCAAAATCAAACATTATGTCAACAATGTTATTTGACTTTTGTTGCTGACTGTTCAGGACTGGTGAAGTTGCACGGATGGAGTCACAATTTCATACATTACGACAAAGATTTTCGAAATTGGCTTCTAAAATTATGGCAGTTTTAACCTGTATATTTAGCATTCTGTAAAAATGACTTCGATTCTCACACAAATAACCGTAAATAATTCGAAAGGGCACTCACTTCTGAAGTATTCAAAGGTTGACAACACCTGACCAAAGCGATGTTTAGAGAACAACACTACTGTAAACATAAATCCCTTGAGTTATTTTAACCCTCTTCAAAAAAGGAGGCGGTTTTCAGTTCGTCGGGATCCTTTTTTTTCATGTTATGTTCCTGACGGCTAAGACGGCTGGACTAATATGGTTTTCCAAATCAGTCCAGCCGTCTTCGTGTCGTTCTTTTTTTTTGTTTCAAAAGGTATACTTTCCAGGTGGTCCCATTGTCAACACGTCAGGATATTATGATGAAGGGATCCTGGAGATATCGAAGGAATTCTTCAAATATAATAAGCATACATATAGCAATTTGGGTATTTTTTTATAGTAACTCATGCATTTGCTTGCGGAAGTAGGTACCATTTGGTGAAGTAGAACTGATGATGAAGACCAGAGATGGCCACAGGAGCTACTCAATAATAAGTATTTAATTTAAGGTGCATATGATGAAGTGGAGCTGATAGTGAAGTGCCAGGAGAACTCCTCAATAATTAACATCCCTGCATCGGAAGAAACAATAATTTGTAAAAGGTAATGAGCAGTTGACATTAGGCTATTGTAACATAGATAAATTATAAACCGACCCACTAAATAGTGAAAAATAAAAAAAGTTTTTGTAAAAAAGCTTTTTAGTCACATACAACTATATAACTCGCCCTGACGTGTTAAACTGCCAAAGCATTCCCGCCCTCACCCCAATTGTTACCCCCTCCCACAAAGTGTGCAGAATCCTAAGAGAATTCAAAGAGAAAATTATATTTAACCCACTTCACTACAAAGTGAATTTAAGCTTAATTGGAGTTGATTAAATTACTGTTTGTAGTTTTACTACTTCCGGCTTTTATAAAGCTGATCAAGTTTCTGAACAGAAACTCGGCAGCTAAATAAATTATTATATTGCTATTCATCACAATATATTTTGTGTTGTTAACAGATTTGTCACGACATAAATAAAATTACGTGACTTGCCATACATATTTATCATCTACTTGCCCTTGTTCCATGTTACTTGGGGTCGGCGTAACACGTTTTCTCCTTCCAATCTCCACTGTCAACCGTCTCGCTTTCATTCACTCCCTTATCTTTCCTGACACAATCCATCCATCTTTTCTTTGGCCTTCTTCTTCCTCTCCATCCATCAACACGTATATTCTTCACTCTTTTAGTCACACAAAGTAAACAAAAGCTTTCAGTTACCGGATACGTTATAATTTGAATACTATAAAGTTTTGAAATGAAATTGCAAGAATTGTAGTACATTACAGATGGCCGGGTTTTTTAAGACTTTCTAACACAGTTCGCATGAAACTAGCATGCAAAATAATTGATTAAGGGCAAAGGACCATGCAAAAAATCGTCCCATACCATCAACAGATTTCAAACGTATCTTAATTAATTCATCTTGGCAGCATGATCATTTTTTATTATGACGACATCACCGTAAGTCATGGGGATATCGCGCAAAAAAATAATTCTTGTACAACTATAAAAACACTATTGATAGTGAACAGCCGTGAGATGCACAGAAGAAAAACGGTCTTATCTTCCCACACCCTCCCCGCTTGCTCTGCTAACTCCCTGCGCGCGCGCGCCTCAGACGTGGCTAGTACGTTCTGCTGTGTTTACGTTGTTTATCTGTGCGATATCGGCTTGTTTGCGACTATTACTGACCCCTGCTTGTTTATTTGGACCCTTTGATTACCTTTCGATTACCCTGGCACGTTTATTGGACTCTTTGATTGCTTTTTGATTACCCTGGCACGTTTATTTGACCCATGGATTGCTTTTAGATTACCCTGGCACGTTTATTGGGCAGTGATTTTTACAACTATGGAGACTGGAAGCCGATGTGCAATGTGCCCAAGATCACTTTTAAGACAAAGGCGACACATATTATAAGATACTTTGCTTCAAAGTAGTCCTGAGTTAGTGGCCTACATATCGCAAAATGGATTGACACAAGTAAGTCATTATAAAACAATCATTAGTATATCGATAACCATTAAATACATATATTAAGTAAGCAGACTTAGAATATATAAGCAGGGCAGTTTTACGATGCTTTTTGTTACATTTTTGAAGTACTTTAACATAATAATATATAAAATATTGATAACTAAATAACATTTCCATTTCAGGTATTATTCAATAACGTCATGGCAGTATGTCATAGATGCTGGCAGAGAGCCAATAATGCCGTTCATCCACAATGCCGTGAGGACGCTCCCTTTGTCGTCGAAGATCCAGGACCAGAGCCCCAAATAGATGCTGACAATCAAGAACCCCCCAATGTTGCAGAAGCTCAAGATCGACAGGACAGTCCAGAGGATACACGTGAATTCTATGTTCCTGATTACGTGAGAGTACCAAATAGGTAGTTCAAACGCCTGTATGTAAAGGCAATGTAGACATGAAAATCTAAGACGAGTACCTGTGTCAATCAAGTTACATCTAGTTTGCCATACCGAAGAACATTTAAGTAACAATGACTTTGAGGAGTTACTGGATAATGTAAACGTTTTAACACTTCCTTGTTAGTGAAATGTCGAATATGTTAATAGAAGCAATCAAAAATAGATCAAGATTTGATTTTGAATCATCAAGTGCACTAAATGACAGTGAACGCCATTTTTGGACCTGAGTTACTTTAGAACAATTTAATACAATTCTAGAAGAAACGCCATCTCTCGCCGTAAGAAGTAGACTTCCGCGATCAGTTCTCGGCGCTTATTTAACAAAACTAAGAACCGGAGAATTAAACGAGAGACTTGCTACCCTTTTCGGTGTAACACGTCAAGTATAAGAATATCGGTTAAAAATAGCGCGACAATGTCTTACAAATGAATACGTTCCAAGACATCTTGGCCTAGGTCATATTTCTAGAGAAGAACTTCTGGACAGAAATCTGTTTTTACCAAAACATATTTTTGGAAATGAGGACAATACAAAATTAATTACACTCGCAGATGCCTATGTGTACATTGAAAAAAGCACCAACTTTTTATTCCAGAGGAAAAGTTATAGTCTCCACAAGTTCCGTAACTTATTAAAACCATTTGAGCTAGTTAGCAGCGATGGATATATCATAGATGTATTGGGCCCATTCCCAGCAGTGACATCAGATGCGACTATAATGCAGAAAATAATGAAGGACGAAGAGAATCTGCTGCATTGGTTACTGCACAGAGGTGACGTCTTTATTTTAGACAGAGGATTCAGGGACAGTATTAATGATATTGAATCCTATGATGAATGATGAATGATATGAAATGAAATTGAAGGATAGGAACGCGACCCAGTTATCAACAGCACACGCAAATGACTCTCGTCTAGTGACTGTGTGTAGATGGGTTGTGGAGATAGTGAATGGGAAATTCAAAAACAGATTCAAACTATTAAAACAGACGTATTTTAACCGAGCATTACTAAACATGTTTGCTGATTTTCGCATAGCAGCATCATTCATAAACGCACGTTATCGTGTCGTTACAGACCACAGGCTTGCGACTGAGTTCCTGGAAATAATCCGAACTCATATGAATGAACCTAACCTCTCGCACAATTTTATCGAAGGCAAAACTCTAAATAGGAAAAGAGTTAACTTTGTGACCATGGATGCCAATATGCCACAGTTTGAGGAGTTTCCTCAATTGATTGATGACGATATTATATTATTTGCTTTGGGGACCTACCACATAAAACTAGCCAAATCGTATTGTGCGGAACATTTTCGGAATGGAATATATAGCACAGAATTATGCCGAGATAACCAATTACATGACTTGTCAAGGGATAACATTCGACAAGGTAATGTCTCGATGATCAGAGGACGCATACAATCTAGACGCGTTAGGTCACGCGCTTACTATAGTTACATATTAATAAACCGTAATGAAAATGGCAGATATGCCATTGAACGGTGGTACTGCACATGTTTAACAGGGGTGCGTACAATTGGAAGTTGTGCGCATATAGTCTCAATTATTTGGTATATGGGGAAAGGTCGTCACACTGAATTTAATCTGCCGGCAGAAATGCTATCTACTATAATGATAGACGAATAATTATTAACTTATCAAAACTGGATAACAGTTCTGTTGGCATAAGTATGTATGTACAGACGCCAGCAGTTGAACCTACCCGAAACAGTCAGATTTTCCCAATCAACCTTGAACCTAATGCTTTAGCAATAAAGTCGAAAATCTATTAAAGAAATCTGACAGATTGTAGTAGCTTGATGTGCTAGCTGTCTGTACATGAACAATAACAAAAAAATGTGATTAATACTAACCCAAAATGTTATTATTTTATAAAGATATATATACTTATACATGTTATTCAAAGCTAAAATGTTTAGTTGAACAATTGTTTATTGTAAAATGTCTAAACCAAGGTTATTAAAAAAAAAAACTTTTTTTAAAGTAAAAACTTTTTTTTTAATGACCCCATATATTTACGGACTAAAAATTGTTATTTGTGTTTTTATGAGACTTCATAATAATATTCAAACAAGTCCCATGGCTGTTGGTGGGTTGGGACAGCGCCCATACAATCTTTTGCATGGTCCTTTTTCAATAGTCAGATAACTCTTATCTGAAGAATAAATATTTCAATTTGGCAGCTTTTGTATAGAAAATATATCAAACAGTCATATTTATTCTTCAGTTATGAGTTATCTGACCATTGAAAAATCAGCTCTCACTATATTAAAATAAAAATAAATGGAGCTAATTAAATTGGAACATACATCATATTTAATTATTAAATAATATTCAGAGCTAATTTTTCAATCGTCAGATATCTTTTATTTATGGAATAAATATGGTGGTTTGACAGCTTTTTTATAAAAAATATGCCAAACTGTCATATGTATTCTTCGGATAAAAGTTATCAGACTTTTGAATACGGATGTCATTTGTCAAATGATAGTAGTAAAATGTCAATGTGGATCTTTGAAGTTTAGGTACTCTTTCACAGAATAGAATGATTTTTCTATAAGCCATTTGAGTAACGCTGTTTTAAAACGGTTAATTTGCAGTTCGCTATATGATTTTGCTGATTTATTATATATCCTTCAACTTGTGATATAAATGGCATTTCATTAGGGGAATAATAAGTCTATCAGGATATCTTGTGTTAAACGTTGCAGTGTCTCCAAGCCGTTGAAATAATTCGGAGAGCACTTTTAACAAATTTACAGCATTCAAATATGTACATACCGGGATCAGTTGATATTTTTAAATTTTAAAAAAAGCACATCGCACCTTGATAACAAAAGTGGCATTATCAAAATTATGTTTTCTAAATAACTCCATAATTTTCTGGCATTTTCAGTACCTACTTACAAAATTTAAAGTAAGATCGTCAAATTGCAGTCTTTTATCTCACTTATTTGCTAAGACATTGACCAAAATGCTGCGTAAAAAAGCTTTAAATGGACATACTGAAAAATTTTAATTTTTGTATAACGCCACTTTTGTTTTCAAGGTGCGACATGTTAGAGAACATGAAGCATTTTATTTTGGGCTATAAATACGCTTTTTATAAGAAAAGATTTCCCCCATAGCACAATGCCGTATCTAATTATAGAAGCTACGTAACCATGATACGCTAAGAGGGCTGTTTTGTGGCTGGCTATTTTGCTAAGCCTCCACTAGGCAAAAGTGAAGTGAGGTTTCCATGTGCAGGCACTATCCACTGTCATACCTAGAAAAATAGCTTCGTGTGCTTCGTTAATTTTTTTATCGGTATAAGTAATCATAAGGTCAGAATTTGATTTTTATTATAGAACTGAACGAAAGAGATTTAATATACAATATGTTCACTTTTAAGTTATTAATATCTGTAATTATAATAAAATTTTAAATTATAATTAAAATCGTTAATTTCTGTATCATAATTAAGGATTTTATACTCTGTGATAACCACCGCAATATCATCCGCCAACAATGAGTAGAAATGCTTAGTAACATTTGGTAGTTCGTTAATATTATATAATTATAACAGAAAGAATAACGACCCTGTAACACTACCTTGTAGCACTCCTGTATTATTGGTTCTTGTGTTAGACTGACATAATGATGTATAATTAATAATGATAATTATAACTAATAATGATGGATAATGTAATTCTTTATTTGAATTTATTTCGGAAATCATTGTATATTGAGTCCTAGCTTTGCATCCACCTCAATGCTAGGCCGCGAAAACCGTACAGTTCACATTTATTGAGCAGAATATTGTGGTAAACAAAGTCGACTTTAACGATTACATTTTGACATGAATACGTGACGATGAAACCCGAGATCGATCTATTGTTACTGTGTTTGCCACCTAAACTATCTCACGGTATAGATGAGCTGTGATGTTAATGAGAACCAGACAGAAAAGCTCTGAGTGGAATCCATGTAAAAGCTGGGCAAATATTCCAGCTTCTATTTCTTGTAGGTATCGGTTCTTATCAAAACATTGTAGCTCACGCCTTTGTTTATAAGTAGGATCAGGGTGTCCAAGAGAATTGCAGTGCTGTTTTCATTAAACCTACAAAACATTACCATAATTATTCATAGCAAGCCGTGTGCCCGATGTTATTTCCCATCGTTAAAAACTCTTTAACCCCACCCCTTTAGGGGATGAATTTTCAAAAATCCTTTTTGAGCGCTCAATTTCGTTAGATAAGGAACCCTTGTGTATAAATTCATGTTTCAAATAAACAACGAACTTTGTCAGTGTATTCATTTAAGATATTTAATAAGTAGAAAATTACTTACGTGTAGTAAAGGAATGGTCCCACCAATCGGTATTACAAAGATACGCCTTGAGGTCATCCTTCGTCCTACCAACGATGACAGCTGGTGGTGCAACCAGCGTCCGTATGGCCAGCAACACACACGCCACGCCGACGATCACACCGATCCGACGTAGGAGGTACATGTCTGATATCTTCACTGCTTTTGCTGACCGTACTTGGAATATTACTGATATCCTGTATAAGAGAAAAGGGGCTTAATCCATAAATAATATTATAAACGCAAAAGTAACTCTGTTTCTCTGTTGTTACCTTTTCAGCGATGAACAGACAATGGATCATTTGTCCGCGAAGTTGGAACGTTTGGAAATCCCGGCAGTCACTCACGTATACGTTATTGCATAGATTTCCGTACCTTTTATCGACAAATTGTCCATCGTCTGCTCAGCGCCTTCACGTCTTAACGACTGAATGGATTCCAATGTTTGGCACACAGGTAGACTACGACCTGCTGGTGTGTTACGCATTTAGGATGCTCCCTAATTGCGTAACACACGCAATGAATGTTGTTGAACTGCCAAAATGGAACCGATTCCGATTGATAGTAATAATATGTTACAAAGTTTCCCCGTGCGCAGGGTTAGTACTTTTTATCCCGGTAGTACATCCCCAAAATTTGTTTGTCCTTCATCAACGTATTTCTGACTTGGTTTGTCATTAGGTGCTGAAAGAAAATGCTTCAATATTATCAAAACCGTGAATATTAGGGTTCCGTACCCAAAGGGTGCCAAACGGAACCCTATTACTAAGCCTCCGCTGTCCGTGCGTCCGTCTGTCTGTCAGCGGGCTGTATCTCATGAACCGTAATAGGTAGATAGTTGGAAGTTTTACAGATTGCCGATATAACAACAAATAATAAAAAAAAATAAAGTAAGCAAAGAAACTTTTTTTTTTAAACTGAAGTATTTTTTTTTTTTGAATACGTACCACTGGTTTTTTTTTTACAAAAGAATCTGACAGTTTTTTTTTAATCTTAGTGCATAGATTGAATCCTAAGGCGAAGGCTTTGATTTTATTAACTGTAGCTATGCTCAAATTTCCACCCAATTATTTAAAGGTCACACAACAAAATTACTCCGAACACCAACTCTCTCTCTGCTCGTCTTAATCGGATCAGTAATCCAGCATACGAAAACGTATCAGACAACCAGACAGACTCCCTGATTCCATTTAGAAATAAGCATTAAATAAATGCACGATCAGTTTCCTTAAACAAAAACAGATCTTGTTATACAAACATTAGACTAAAGTACGTAGATTATCATAAATTGAGCCTGTAAACAGATTCCCTTTATTTACGCGTTTTTGAAGAGGGCCCAAAATTTAACAAACAACTTGATTCTTATCCCGATAAGAGGACAATTTCATTCCGTCGGTATCTAATTAAAATAAACTTGATCGTAATCAAAAAGTTCAAGCCCTATTATATACTTGAAATGAGACTCAAATTGAAGATTTAGAAAAAGTTGTTGATGTAAAATATATTAAGGAGGCTTATAATGTTTCCAGTGGGTAATAAATTGCTTCTGAGAAAAGTTGGTTTGAAGTAGGGAAAGAAGCGATTCCGAAAGTTTGTTTAGGATGTCAAGACTCATTTAATATCAGCCTATTCATTTTGGGGATCGTTGGTCTAGTGGTCGCAAGCGCTATTACTGTGCATGAGATCCTGGGTTCGATTCCTAGGTCAGGCAAAGTATTAATGGGTTTTTCCGCCAGCAATTTCTATGTAGCAGCAGATCCAAGCCCGGTTGATACCAATAGGCTCGCCCTTTATTGCACGGGACTTAAAAATAACTAGCAAAATGTGGGTACACGCCTGCCTGAACCTCGGGTAAACAAGCGTCATGTAACGATATGGTAGTATAGATAGTATAAAACCATCAAAATAGCACGTCTTCGACTTGCGACATGTACTGCCCAGTACATGTCGCAAGAATGGACGAGACCAGATCACCCAAACGTTTATTGGATAGTCCAATCCGGATGGCCAGACAAGTCAAGGGTGGCCCAAGCTCAGGTGGTTAGATGGCGTAGACCAAGGTTTAAGAACTGTTGGAGTGAGATATAAGAGATAAAAAGCCGCAAATAGCTCACGTTGGAGAAAGATACATGACCAAGCTAAGGCCCACCCTTAGCTGTAAAGCCTTAGATGATGATGATGATGATAATAAACGCAGTAAGAGAAGTACTTTTCTGCAGTCCCGATTTTTTTACTTCACTACACTTCCTCCCAAGTTTTTCTATATGTACTAAATTACTCACATTTTACTTTTAATAAGACTTGTACTGTGAAGGTCGGAAGGACCTTCACTTCCTTGGGATCGACAAATAAGAGGCGAATTAAGTAGAACACTAATATATTTTATAATACTCAAAAAAAAAAAAAAAATTTTTTTCTATTTCTAGTTTCTTCTTTTAATTATAAATTACTCTGTAGCCTACATATTAGTAATCTGTGCCTGTGGTTTTTTAGCCGCCTATCTGACGTATATATAACCTTTACTATCTTATTTTTTTCGAACGTTTGTCTCGTAAAACAATCTTTAAATCCGCGAAGGTTGCGTGCTACTTCCAAATAAAGTCTCTATAGTACCAACTTGAGGTTTTCTCCCTCTCACGAGAGTAGGTCTGTGTACCAGCTATGGGAACATCATAGGCTGATTATGTAAGGCTTGTGCCCAACAACATGAATACTAGGACAAGGCAGCTAAACTCAATATAAACAGATTTCAAATGAAATTAAACAAATTAACAACTTCATTAATGAAAAACAAAATTGAATTTTGAACTCTAAATTGAAATTTCACCGTAGAGGTAGGTAGGTATGCTATGACCCTAGGCGGGGCTTAAAGGTTCTGTTTCAAGGACCGGCCCTAATTCCAGGTTTAACAACGGTCCGTTGGATTTTTGTGATACCTGTATTAATAATAAGCTCCGTCCAAAGTGACCTTGAAATGGGCTTAACACTCCTATTTCGGCATTATAATAATATTCTGCCATGTAATAACAGCCGCACGAATCGATCCATCAGATTATGCTATGCTTGCCGGGGTTGGTCCGTGGATGGGAAACCGACTATCTTTACATACCGAGACTCCTCCGTGCCTTGGTCCCGGCTGTCATTAGTGGATCTTTGACAGTCTTTACGGGTCATCAGAAGCCCGAAAGTCTGACAACCAGTCTTACCAAGGATTATTGTATTACCCAGTCACTGGGTTGTGGAGATCAGAGATCCTGGTAGACGGAAGCCGACCCCAAAATAGGAAAAGGCTAGGCAGATTGATTGATTGATTCTGACATTGCGGAAAAAAATCAGATGTCTATGTTGTTGAAAAAAGCAAAGAACAAAGTAATAGATTGTTTGCTAAATATTATATATTCAAGTATTGCAAACTTCGTGACCCCTTTAAATGTTTACATAATAGGTTGGGGAATAAGTTTCTTCGCATTTTTTAATATAGTTTATTTACATTTAACTAAAGTATGTAGGTACCATTTTGTTCGATAACTTTTTGCCATCTTGTAGGTAGGGACATGATCCCATTGCTATAGAAATTTTGGGACTTCTGGTCAAAATACCGCGACAAGTGGTTTTGGCAGTCCTCTCGTGATGTTAACCTGACACTGCCTAAAGAATTCTGAAGAGACCGAAACAGGTGGAAATCTGAAGGTGCAAGGTCAGGACTATACGGCGGATGCATTAACACCTCCCAGCCAAACTCTCTTAATTTTTGCTGAGTGGCTAAAGATGTGTGAGGTCTAGCGTTATCATGATGAAAAACCACACCTCTTCTGTTGATTAATTCCGGCCGCTTTCTCTCAACTTCTTGCTTTAATCTCATCAGTTGTTCGCAGTATAGTTCAGAATCGATGGTACTGCCTGGTGGTAACAGCTCATAATGAACAATGCCCTTCCAATCCCACCACACACACAGCATCACCTTGTTGCGAGTTAAACCGGGTTTCGCCACAGTCTGTGAAGCCTGACCGGCCTTTGACCACGACCTTGTTCGCACGTTCTTGTCATACGTGATCCACTTTTCATCACCAGTTATCAGCTTCTTCAAAAATGGTTCGGTTTCATTACGTCGTAATAAAGAATCACAAATGAGTACACGGTTCATTAGGTTTCTTTCAGTGAGCTCGTGAGGTACCCAAATGTCAAGCTTTTTTGTGTACCCAGTTTTTTTCAAATGCGCCAAAACTGTTTTGTGGTCAATTTCCAGTTCTTCAGCTACGTCGTAACTACTGATATGCCGATCTTGCTCCACTTTTTCAAAAATGGCATCCATTTTATCCGTAATAGCGACGTGCATCTTTGACATCAAAATTTCCGGATTGAAAACGCTTAAACCAAATTTGTGCTACTCTCACAGACACTACACTAGGTCCATAAACATCGCAAATTTTTTTCGCGGCTTGCGTTGCATTTTTACCTTTTTTGTAGTAAAATTTTAAAATGTATCGAATTTCTTCATTAGATTCACTCATCTTGACGGTACGAAAAACAAATGAAAATCACACATTTTCCTAATTTTAATTTGGAATTATGTTCTTTAAAATTTAAACTATCAATGATACCAAAACCAGCCAGATACAAATAGATTTTATACAAAGAGATTTTATTACAAGTTCATACATACTATAATGCGAAAAGACTTTTTCCCCAACCTTATTATGTAGTGTGGGATGTTACACCAAAATCGGCACTTTCGGCACTAAAATCTTACAGTATCAACATTATCAGCCTCCATTAACCTTCCTACTCATAGGACATGCACCACGCGGGCACAGTGCGGGTTGGTGGATTTCATAGTTATTGTCTTCGAATTTATAAATCTTACATCTTATTCTAATTACCGTAACATGATCTTCTTGCGATCAAGAATATAAGCAGAGCTAAGAGGCTCATTGGCGACGTAAAACTGGTGGATGCCAAGCTTCGGAGCTTGGCTCATCGCCGCAAGGTTGCCTGCTTGTCGGTCTTCTACAAATTGTACTTCGGAGAGTGTGCCCGAGAAATCCACGACCTCATTCCACCGGCCCCCTTCTACCATCGGACATCTAGACGCACTGCCATTTACTATCCCTACCTTGTTGCTATTTCACCGATTCGCACTAAGCGCTTCCAAATGTATTTTATAATGCGCACAGCAAAGGAGTGGAACTCACTACCTGCGTCTGTTTCCGAACGCATACAACCCTAATCTCTTCAAAGTGAGAGTGAACAGGCTTCTTCTGGGTATCTCAGTCCATCGTCGACTTTGTTTGTGTCACCTCTGACCTAGACTAGAGTCAAGAGCAAACCCATCACAAATAAAAAATATAAAAGAATACTCATCTCTTAGCTACGACGAATAGACATATCTCTTTCTTTACAAAGTGAGCGTTCTTTTGTTAATTTTTCATGCGGTAGAAATCTTTCTTCAATCTGTATATCATATTGTTATTTCGTGTTTTCAGTTTCTACGGTGGTCATGCTACGCGTGCTGAACCAATTTGGCACGGTATAATTTAAAGTATGATCCATCCAAATTACTTACCTCCATGTCTTCAACATCAGAGCTCCATACGTGAGACAGAACCCGACTTCTCGCAACCAGACTCTGGCAGTGCAGGTTAGGACTGTGGGCCTTCCATACATGACCAGAGTGGTGCAATAGATGAGGAGAGCTCCCAAGACTATGACCCGGAGAAGAGCTGGACTTGCTGCTCTAACGACCTGGGAATAAAAGACAAGAATGTAGAAAATCAAAACCAAAAATAGATTTTTTTTATTAGGCTGCGTATCAGTACTTTTTAAACGTATTTAACAATGTGTGCAATATTAGATAGCCGAAAATAGATAATAAACTACAAGTGGTACAGTCAGTCACAGCAAGTTAGTAGTAGCCCTAGAAGTATGCCGCGAACTACAAAAAACTTTCTGCTGAAGGCGTTGTCAAATTAAAATTGTTACCCTATGCTAAGAATTTTATAAGCGCTTGACACTACCATGATATCAACTTTAAGATAGGTTTTTTCTACTTTCAGTCAATCTCAGCTAAGCACTTAAAATTGTTCAAGTACGTTAACATGAGAATATCCTGACTTAACATGAATAATATATTCACCTTCCTACATAGACTAGGAAATGTGCTCCAAACTTTTGGAAACGCCAAAAGTTTTAAAAGTTCTGAACAATTTCTACCGATAATTCGGTTCGGAAAGTATCTGTAGTACCCTTAGTACCTCAATTTCTGTTGACATCGCAGTTTTTGATCGATAGTCCGCTATGATGGATGGTCCAGGAAATAAAAAAGTGTCGAAACAAATACGATGTAGATGCTTGTTTTTTACTATCGTGGCAATATTTTTGAGACGCTACCTACAGTCTACAGTTCCATTAAAACCAATGTTTCATTATTCTTATATATGAGGTTACTGGCTATGGTCACTAGGTATAATCTAGGTATCTGGTATTTTTAAAGACTCACGATGATTATGGAATCTGAATTGCTTCGTATTCCCAAGCCACATGTAACCCAGTCTAACTAACAGCAACCGTCTCTTACAGGCAAGGTCAAAGGTGACATGAGTGTGAATTTTTACTAGTATTTGCATAGGAATTCGCCAAGATTTTGGATAGCCCAGCGAAACACAACGCGGAGACATTTTAAGTAGTTACACGCTATCTTAATTTCTACCAAGATAAGTTGTTTGGTTGGAAAAAGTCGCTGTGAATGTACAAAATGGGCGCGCGATTTGCAACGTTTAGTGCGGCACTTACGGAAACTTTTTGGTATTTAATAGCTTGGCTTACCCCAATGATGTATTACATTGTTTACCCTGTTTTAAAGTGAACATTTAGTCCGCCTTTGTACCGTACAAAGGCGGACTAAATGTTCACTTTAAAACAGGGTAAGCAATGTTTTTTTTACTTGTGCATAAAGTTTTAATAAATAAATACATTGCTTGGTTCTTTTTCTGATTGTGAACTTTTGAAAAAGGTTCTTTATTTGCTGTTTTAGGTAACATAAGGACACCGATGGCCGGTGGTGGGGCAGACGAGTCTTGGAGTGGAGACCGTGTAATTAACCCCTCGAGTGTTCGTTTGACAGGCCAGTTGGCGTGGTTGGTTAAGAGATCATGCCGCAGGTCGTGGGTTCGATTCCCATTCAGGACAAACATTTGTGTGCATGAACATGTCCGTTTGTTCTGAGTCTGGGTGTAATTATTTATATAAGTATGTATTTACAAAAAAAAAAAGCAGTATATGTAGTATATGAGTTATCTGGTTTCCATAGTACAAGCTCTGCTTAGTTTGAGATCAGATGACCGCGTGTGATCAATGTCCCAGGTTATTATTATTATTATTATTATTATATGCAAAATACCACATATGTCATGTCAATGTACGCTCGAATGTCAATCGAATCCCATAGGTTCAGAACTACTGTAAGCCCGCGGTCACCATAGGATGATGTTTTTTTACGTTTATATGCATATCATATTATTATACGTTTATATACATATTATATAAAGATGTTTTCTTATGTACGCCAAAGAAGTAGGTGACTGGGACCGATTGGACGCGGGAAGCTGAGGACAGGGTGTTGTGGCGCAGCCTGGGAGAGGCCTATCTCCAGCAATGGACTGTGATAGACTGAGTTGATTGAATGAAGTAGACTAAAAGAAACATAGGTATTTTAAAAACCATGGATGGTTTTCTATTCTTACTAGTGATGTAGCCCCAGAACTGATAAGGGATGGTGATACAATGTTTGCAAGAAATAATAATTATATTAAGAGGATTGTGAAGCTGTAAATTTTCATACAAAAAGAGATAACGTTTTTCTCCCCGTAAACATAGTCTAATTTTCATAATTTTTGGAAATGTTATAGGTATAATGAAAAACTAGGTCCGTACGTTTTTATTATAAAGAAATATTGTACACGATATAAGTTATTTGCATCTAAATATCTATATTTTTGACATAAAAACATCCTCGAGCATTTTTATTTTTTTAAATTTAAATAAATTGAATTACTAAAAACGAAAAACGTACAGACCTAGATTAAAGTGCACTAAATGTAATGAGACCAAAATTGTCTCATTTTATAAATGTTTAGGGGAAAAACGTTATCGCCCGAAACAATATTTATGTAAATAATTGTATGAAATGTAGGTAATTGCCTCCAAAAATCGCGCCGCGCATCGGCACTTTGGCCTAAACATTTGTTACACGGTGTATGGGACGTCGATGCGCAAACTGTTACCATGAATTATTCAGGTCAATCATGATTCTACCTGGGCGTTTAAATTTTAAAATTTACATCGGTTATTCAAAAAGTATAGTAATTATATGTGCTAAATTCATGGCAACAGTTTAGGCGACGATGTCCCTAACACTCCAGTTACACAGTGCCAGTTTCTGGAACAATCAAGAGCGATAATCGCATGCTTTATAAACGTTCAATTTTAATGTCATTCAAGAATTGCATGCAAGTGTTTACACAAGTGCGCTTTCGTTAAAATGGCATACAGTAATTGAATTCAAGTTTTTCCATTCAATAAAATTGCATGAGACTTACACCAAGGTAATAAAATTGCAAAGCAATTATGCAATGCAAGTTATGCCTCGTCTAAACACAGATCTGCACGTCCTTGTACAACTAATTCAAGTATTTATTAAAATACTTGAATTAGTTGTGCAAGGACGAATATTTCATTAAAATTTTATTGAACGTCTTCTCAAGATATTTTTTAGCTTGCTTCATTCGTTCGTATTTGTAGAGTTGAAAGCCATTCTATTGCACGTGCAATTTTATTGTACGTGCTGTTTACACCTATATCAGTTTTGAACGGCAACTAACTTGCTCGTATCGTGCAACAATATTCATCTGCATAACACACTAAGAGAGGAGCAGACCACTATTACATAGCTTTTTAATATTCAATGATATTGTAAAATGCAAGCATTTAAGACACCCTTATCTAATGTGACTCGAGGGTGTTGGCGCTGTAAGCCGAAATACAGGTTCCTCCTAGTTCGGCTCCAGATGCTAAAACTTTTGTGTACGTATATATAATACTGTTTATAGCATTTGTTTTGTAATTTATAATAAGTACTTTTTGTGAAAGAAATAAAAAAAAAATATTATTATAAATTATTATTATAAAAAAAAAATATATTATTATTATTATTATTATTGTACTTACGTGTTGATTAGACGATGCCACCTACTCGTAATTGCCATTTAATTTTATGGTTTGCCACAGGCAATGAACTTGCACCTTGTAAATGGAGCTACACTATGTATTATGTAGATTGACAAGAATAGAATGGAATAGAAAGATGTTTATTTCCCTGGTTCATATGTTACATTATGTCCACAGGGCGGTGGCAACTAAAGGAACACGGGTGGGTTTTAGTCAGTAGAAGTCTGACACGCCCTCCCGCTCCACCCAGAGCGGCAGAAGTTATTTGATGATTTCCCATCAAAAAAAAAAAAAGGGCGGTGGTGTATTCGGTCTGTGAGTGTGTCAGCTACTTACTGTCTACCTATGTTTGTCTGAAAGAAATCTATATAAGTGTCGTGTAGTGTGAGCTGTGAGCTCGTTAATGTGTACAGAAAAAAAATATATATGTTGGTCTATATTGCCCTATCCTATTTGCAGCTAATTACAATTTATGGGGACGTGGAGCGGTCGTTCGCTTGCTGAGCAGTCGACTCCTATCTTTTTTTGGTACATAGTCGATTTCCCAAAAAATACTAGATTGACAAGTAAGGGTGTTAAGCAAGGCGCAACTAAGGGTAAGCCAAATTATTTAATTTATTACGCTACGTTGTTGAAATTATATAACTGTGTAATGAGCACACACGGAATTAATATAAAGCGGTATATAACTGAACTGAATTTCAAGATATTGATTGAGCAGGTTTGCAAACATTGCGTGGGTATACCTATTTAGTGAGTTACAATGTTATTGCTTGAAGGCACCTTTGAAGTTTCTGTAATACGAGTGTCGAGTTGCTAAATCAATTAACCGGTTCAATGCCTCATTACAGAAATAATTAAAAAGCCTTTGTGCCTTGCGTAAATCTGCGTTTCCGGCAGTCGAGAGGTTAAATTACTAATCTAAATGTAATTAGAAAACGGAGACAAAAAAACAATATTGAGCATAATAGTCCTTTTCAGATGAAATGAGTAGCTGAATAAAATTGTTTTTATTTTAATCTTTAAAGATCGGTAAAATAGACTAGGAAACGTTTAATCCGTTTTAAAAGTATTTCCATCAAAAAAAGTCGAGTTGCACCTACGTACTGGAAGATACTTGTATCTTCCAGTATGTAGGTGCAACTCGACTTTTTAAATACTTGTATTTAAACAGGCATAGGAATACGAAGGTCCGGCAAAGAATAAAGAGTCCCTGCATGCAATCCCGGCTATAATGAGACTAACATTTTCCGTTACACATTGCCTCAAATTAATATATTAATTGACAGGCTAGTTGGCGTGGTTGGTTAAGATACCACCTATCACGCCGCAGGTCATGGGTTCGATTCCCATCCAGGACAAACATTTGTGTGCATGAACATGTCTGTTTGTCCTGAGTCTGGGTGTAATTATCTATATAAGTATGTATTTACAAAAAAAAAAAAGTAATATATGTAGTATATCAGTTATCTGGTTTCCATAGTACAAGCTCTGCTTAGTTTGGGACCAGATGGCCGTGTGTGAAAATGTCCCAGGATATATTATTATTATTTCCTTTATTTTTTATTATATCCAATTTCACCCACTCATAAAACTTGCCTAACACATCACCTTTCCAAACAACACAGCCGTTCGTCAGACAATCATAAAGACTTATCCCCTTACTTTCTTCGAGTTCCTGGAGGGGGAAGGGGGTACAGTACATCAATCATGGAAGCCATAAGCTGAAGCTATCCGTCACTGACAAAATCTTAATAAGTTTTTCATTTCGACGTGATTACTCGAGGCAACGTGTTGTGAACATTTAGTGATGGCATAAGACATTCTGGACTAGATATTAAATTAGAGTATATAACACTAGAGAAGCCTTACGAACACTTCCCCCGTGTCAAAATGTACAAGAACACGTTCTAGTACGTTCATCAAAACTACTTTCAAATCGATTCTAACGCACTTCGTTAATCGTACTCATTCAGTGATACGTGAAAATGCCTGGTTGTACTGTTAAAACTTGTAAAAAGCGTTCAAATGCGTCAAACTGAAATAAACACGGAATAACCTTACATATGTATTTTTTAAATATTTAGTCACGTTTTTATTGAAATTCAGAATCCTAACTTCAAAAATACATTTTGTTTTTTTTTTTTCATTCGATTCAACAACGAGTCGACATTGCGGATAGCATGAATCGAGTATTTTTCCTCGCATTATTTTTGTGACGTCACTATGTCTAGTGAGACCTCGTTTTTATGTTCATAAGGTTCAAAATATTTTTCTTTTTCATTACGAAAATATACGTCAAATCAGCAAAATTGACATGCACTTGGCATGCAATTATGTGTTTGAGCAAAAATGCAAAAATGTTAGCGAGACTACAGAAGGGTTGGGGTCATGTTTGGAACCAAAATTGACACAATATGTCGATAATGAATTATTGTTGTTTAAAAAAAAAAGATTTTTTAGAACGAAGTTCTACAACGCGGCTGGAGGTAAGAGTCGTAGAGAAATCGTCACGTACAGAAAAAGCGTTATGCCCCCTCCATGCCACTTTTTCTCTATCTCTATCTCTTTTTATTATATATGAATGTGTGTGAATGCGACTATTTATTGTACCCGTGTTTTTGTTTTTTTTTTATAAATTTTTTTTACGATATGGTTGTCGTTTTTATGGTTTTCGAATGAGCTGACCCCGATTATGGGGTTCAAATCAAAATTCAAGATGGCGCCACGAAAAATTAGCAAATTTTGTATCATGGGTGTCGTTTTCATGACTTCTTCGGGTCTAAATGAAGTGAACTCGTTCCCAAATTTCGATATGGCCGATGAAGTCTTGACAGTTAAATTTACATACATGACTCCTTTTGGAGGTGTTTGCAGGCTATGTAGTTTTCAGCTTAATGAAAAAAAAATTAATGTATTGCATCAAAAGTCTGCTAGGATTGTGCAGAGACAATAGTCTCGTTTATCTAAAAACTAAGGATTATTAATTAATCTATGCTTCTGAAATCGTAATTTCTTTATGTCGAGTGTGTTTGAGAAGTTAAGGTTTGAATTGGATGGCCACAAAAAATAAGTACTAAACATACCACCACATAAATCGTAATAAGAGCTCTGCTGAACCAATGTTCTCACAAAATCATGACACCGACGTCTTGAATAGTCATAAAGTAGAACTAGCTAAAGCCATAATGGCCAAATATACAGACGAGAACTGCGTTCATTACAAAAAAAGGGATCCTCAAAAATATATTTGCCTTAATTACTCCAAATTGATTCATTTTAAAAACCTATTACACAGTTTTTTAAGTGTATTAATTCTTGGTACACTAACATAATAATAATAATATCTCGTATAATAATAATATCTAATATCTCCCCACCGCTGTATCTCTACGTTGACGTCGTGGTGGGGCTTGCGCGCTCCGAGCTTTAGGTCTGTGCCGGTAGAGTTTACTATTTTTAACGGGTCTACGATGAGAAGCCAGACAGGCTTCCAAAGGTCTGGGACCCCAGGGTCCCGAGATGTCAAAAAAAATAAAAAATAATAATAATAAGGCAGTCCTCCTTGATATGGCGCGTGTTGTGAGGAGGTGCCTGTCTCTGGAGCCCTAACCACCGATAGCTTGGACCCTATTTCCCATGCCCGTGGATTTATATTTTTTTATAATTTTAAATGTTTTTATTTTTTATTCAAATATTTAAAAATACAATTTATACATGTAAAACAATCAAATAAAGGAGATAATAATAATAATAATATCCTGGGACATTTCACACACGGTCATCTGAGTCCAAAGTAAGTAGAACTTGTACTATGGAAACCAGATGATATACTACATACACTACTTTTTTTTTTGTAAATACATACTTATATACACCAGATACCCAGACTCAGGACAAACAGACATGTTCATGCGCACAAATGTTTGTCCTGGATGGGAATCTAACCCACGACCTGCGACATAAACATTTCGTTGGTTTTATTTTACAGTTTTATTATTATAATTTAAATATTTTATGCATCGGCTGATTTATTTCATGGATTCAAGCAAAATTCCGAACGAATATCGATATCGATAAAAAAATCGATGGTACGGACTTCTCTTTCCTGGCGAGCCGTTTTTGTTTTTTTATGTAGTAGCTGCCGCGTCCCCCACCAAAAGTGACAGAATATTCTTGTTCAGAATATTGCGCATATGGCTTCTCCAGGGTTATATACTCTGATATTAGCCTTGAGGGAATTGAGGAAAAGGGGATTCCTCTTATTTTATAACTGTCTTATTTGCAATCTTGAAGCGTACTTTAATTAAAGGTGCCAGCTAAATCACCACTTGAAAAGGGATCAGTAAACTATACTCGTATTATCTATAGAAATAAAAAAAATCAATTGCCGAAAGTACAGGGTGTCTGGGAAAGGGTATCGCCAACTTAAGGGTGTGGTACAGACCATCACACTGAACAACTTTTTCCAGGGGACCAACATCGTAATCATGAAAAAAAAAAAATAGTCGTCCCATACAAAACTTCAATACCTATTTGACCAAATGTATGCGAGGACTGATTTTGTTTTAAAACAAAACACAAGAATTGATTTTACCATGTATACATGGTAAAACCAATTCTAATATTTTCACTAGTTGGCGAATAGGATCAAGGGATCATAGGGCAAGGCCATCGACCTCTACGTAGGTATCGTGATTCTGTAGGTAATTTTATTTATTTACGAGAAAAGTGTAAGTGGTACCTAAGCCAATTTAATAATCGCGCGTAACAATTTAATGGCGGGATCGGTTGAATTCAGTCGTTGAATTGTCCCCACATTTACTTCTAACACAAATTATTAGTTAGATAGTTTTCAAACAATACTTACCCTAACATGTCCATACTTTATAGTAAAATACACGATGAAAGGCAGACAGGATATCACCAGGCAGGCCAGCGCGAAGATGGTGGTCCTTACAACCCAGTTCAGGGCTGCCACGCATGGGGAGCCGTCCAGGCAGGCTTCACAACCCTCGGCACAGGGGAGGCACTCGAAGGCATCAGGAATGGAGTAGAGGCTGCGTTGGAGCTGGTGGAAGAAACAGTTGATGTTAGAATGTATTTATTTGCAAAAATGTTATTACAACTTGGATTACAAACTTTGTCTTATGATGGCACAGAACAGTTACTGGGTGTTTTAATTTAAATATTATTTTTAATTCAATATTGTCCTATCATTAGTCTGTTAAGTTATTCACTATTCATGTATATCATCAATCGTAGGAAATATTTATGTAATAAGATAATTTGCACTTATGATGCCTGAGATACAGGTTTATCCTAGTTCAGGTTGATCCCCGTATTATATACCTACCAGAAAGAAGAAAAGAAAGAAAAACAGTTTATTCACGTCAAAGTGACGCACACAAAATACACATGAAAAGCGAAACACAAGATAATAAAATATAACAAACCACACAAAACAAAAAACATAAGTACAAACAATACAGTTGTTGGAAATGTGCGTCACTCCGCGAAACGGCTAAACGCTCAGCATAATGCCGCGGCCCGTGCACGAAGGCACGAATCCACGGCGCTGGTTTTCAGCGTAAGCCGGCGGTGTATCGCTGTCTGAGACCAGTAAAAACAAGTAACATACCGCTGCTTTGCATGAATACCCGCACAAAACAAAACACAGCCAAATGCAAAATAGTCCTTATTTCACGGTCAGTAAGACTCACATTCATAACAACATAGTCGGCAGTTTGTGCGGGTATTCATGCAAAGCAGCGATTACGTTGAGATAATCATGATCAACTAAATCAACCTAAATAAAAAAATAAATATATAAAAATATATAATATGCAGACATAAATAATAAAATATGTGGCAACATTTCGACGCGTCTCGAACCAAAGTTCTAGAAAACCTACGTTCCAGAGAGGTACCACTTTAGTATAAGGCTTAATATTGTAAATATGCATAAATTAATTAGTAAATGAAATGAAATGAAATTTTACCAGATCATAGTAAATGACGCTATTGGTTGCAATAATCTGCCCTCCCATACATTTGAGTCGAGTAGGTATTGAAGTATTATTTATTTTTTCGCAATTGCGGTGTTGGTCCCATAAAGGACGTTTTTCGGATTGATGGTCTACAGACCATAGAGTGTGGTACACCACACTCTTAAATAGAAACCTCCTACTAATATTATTAATGCGAATGTTTGGGAGGATGGATGGATGTTTGTTACTTTTTCACGTAAAAACTACTGAACGGATATTGATGAAATTTGGCACACAGATAGTTTATAACCTGGATTAACACGTAGGATACTTCTTATCTCTATATTCCTACTCGTTCGAGACTTACGCGTAAATTTTGTTTCCTATGCATCTGGGAGCGCATGCTTTCAATGTTATATAGCGTGAAGAAAATTTATGTATGGGTTAACACCTCATTTTTAACCGACTTCCAAAAGGAGGAGGTTCTCAATTCGTCTGTATTTTTTTTTTGTTTTTTTTTTTTGTATGTTTGTTACGCGATTACTCAAAGACGCATGGACTGATTTGGAAAATTCTTTTTTTGTTTGAAAGGGTATACCTCCGAGGTGGTCCCATATAAATTTTATTAACTTTGCTTGGGGAGTTTTTGAGTTAGCTTCAATAATGCGTATATTTCCCACTTATTTTATATGGATGATGTGATGGTGTTTTAATAACTTCCTATCACTGTTATTTACATGGCTATATCTACAATTATTGTGCTCAATTATGTATTCTTTGTGTGGGGTAGGTTCCACAACTAAAAAGTGAAAAATAAAAACTTTTTAGCAAAAAATAAAACCGACTTCTAAAACAAAACACAAAGTGAAAAATAACTATAATTTCGGAAGTCGGTGCCAAAAAAACGAAAATACAAAACGAAAGACACCGACTTCCGAAATTAAAGTTATTTTTCACTTTGTAGTGTTTTGTTTTAGAAGTCGGTTTTATTTTTTGCTAAAAAGTTTTTATACTTCTGAATTTCTACTATGAGGTTATGTCAGGTAGAGGCTTATGAACAGCCACACGGGTCGATCGGTCAGGTTAAGCTACGCTTGCCACGGTTGGGCCGTGGATGGGTGACCTTACCAAAACCCCTCCCTGCCTCAAAAAGCCGACGGTTCTGGCTGTAATCTTTGACAGTCGTTACGGGTCATCAGAAGCCCGAAATTCTTACAACCAGTCTTACTAAGGCGTATCGTATTACCCAGTAACTGGGTTGTGGAGGTCAGATAGGCAGTCGCTCCATGTAAAATACTGGTATTCAGCTGCTTCCGGTTAAACTGTAAGCTGACCACAACATAGTTGGGGAAAGGCTAGGCAGATGATGGAGATTATGTCAGCTAAATGAGCAGCAGCGTTCTTCCAGTCAGCCAAGCATTATGACTATACTCGTATCAATAGGACCCTTAGGACCATTTATTTTGAGCTGAACGCTCTGTTATATATACGGTATACCTGCTTAAAACAAAAGGACATAGGTATTTTTATCTAATCACCTGAGCATAATTTATCCGTCTTTCTCTAGCTTAAAACGTCCGTCGTAAGCAAGTCGTTGACACATTTATTTTACTCAAAGAAAACGCGTGCGGAGTATTCCTACACCTGGGAACGACAGGAGAGGAACGTGTAAAAGATAGCTCCAGGCGATTTATTATTATAATAACGTGTCGAGATTACTTTATAAGCCGTAAAAAATATAAAAATTTATAAAAGTGCCCTTTTGTAGACTAATAACATATTTTAGTATACTCGTTTGCGTAATTTATAATAGTGCTCAAAGGAATGAAATATTACATACCTATGTTGATTATTAAAATAATTATTTATCATTTTTTTAACGTATTTTCCTTTGGCAGTTGGCGTTTCATGTTCTAGTATTCTATTTCATGTACTTCTTTCATATAGTATACTGGAGTAAGAGACTACAGACTTAAAACAAATTGGATATTTAATTGAATTACTTTAGAATAGTAATTCTGGGCTTTCTGTAGGTAATATATACTGATTTATAATATTAATACCTATTAGGTACAAAGCTGCGCTGACAATGCCTGAAGAGTATTGGTGAAGTATCCTTTAACAGAATGCTGGGACTAGTTTCCTCTAACAGAATGCAGAGACTCGTTTCCTCTAACAGAAAGCAGAGACTAGTTTCCTCTAACAGAATGCAGAGACTAGTTTTCTCTAACAGAATGCAGAGACTAGTTTTCTCTAACAGAATGCTGGGACTAGTTTCTTCTAACATAATGCTTGGACTAGTTTCCTCTAACAGAATGCTGGGACTAGTTTCCTCTAACAGAATGCAGAGACTAGTTTCCTCTAACAGAATGCTGGGACTAGTTTCCTCTAACAGAATGCTGGGACTAGTTTCCTCTAACAGAATGCAGAGACTAGTTTCCTCTAACAGAATGCTGGGACTGGTTTCTTCTAACATAATGCATGGACTAGTTTCCTCTAACAGAATGCAGGAACTAGTTTCCTCTAACAGAATGCAGAGACTAGTTTCCTCAAACAGAATATAGGGACTTGTTTCGTCTAACAGAATATAGGGACTTGTTTCCTCTAACAGAATGCTGGGACTAGTTTCCTCTAACAGAATGCTGGGACTAGTTTCTTCTAACATAATGCTGATACTAGTTTCCTCTAACATAATGCTGGGACTAGTTTCCTCTAATAGAATGCTGGGACTAGTTTCCTCTAACAGAAAACTGGGACAAGTTTCCTCTAACAGAATGCTGGGACTAGTGTCTTCTAACATAATGCTGAGACTAGTTTCCTCTAACAGAATGCTGGGACTAGTTTCCTCTAACAGAATGCAGGGACTAGTTTCCTCTAACAGAATGCTGGGACTAGTTTCCTCTAACAGAATGCTAGGACTAGTTTCCTCTAACAGAATGCTGGGACTAGTTTCCTCTAACAGAATGCTGGGACTATTTTCCTCTAACAGAATGCTGGGACTAGTTTCCTCTAACAGAATGCTGGGACTAGTTTCTTCTAACATAATGCTGAGACTAGTTTCCTCTAACAGAATATAGGGACTTGTTTCCTCTAACAGAATGCTGGGACTAGTTTCCTCTAACAGAATGCTGGGACTAGTTTCCTCTAACAGAATGCTGGGACTAGTTTCCTCTAACAGAATTATAGGGACTTGTTTCCTCTAACCGAATGCTGGGACTAGTTTCCTCTTATAATATTCTATAATAATCTCTAATAATTTCTATATTATATTATATTAGGTTGGGGAAAAAGTCTTTTCGCATTATAGTATGAATGAACTTGTAATAAAATCTCTTTGGCTATACTATTTGTATCTGGCTGGTTTTGGTATCATTGAAAGTTTAAATTTTAAAGAACATAATTCCAAATTCAAATTAGGAAAATGTGTGATTTTCATTTGTTTTCCGTACCGTCAAGATGAGTGAATCTATTGAAGAAATTCGATACATTTTAAAATTTTACTACAAAAAAAGTAAAAATGCAACGCAAGCCGCGAAAAAATTTGCGATGTTTATGGACCTAGTATAGTGTCTGTGAGAGTAGCACAAATTTGGTTTAAGCATTTTCAATCCGGAAATTTTGATGTCAAAGATGCACGTCGCTCTGGTCGCCCTATTACGGATAAAATGGATGCCATTTTTGAAAAAGTGGAGCAAGATCGGCATATCAGTAGTTACGACGTAGCTGAAGAACTGGAAATTGACCACAAACAGTTTTGGCGCATTTGAAAAAACTGGGTACACAAAAAAGCTCGACATTTAGGTACCTCACGAGCTCACTGAAAGAAACCATGTACTCGTTTGTGATTCTTTATTACGACGTAATGAAACCGAACCATTTTTGAAGAAGCTGATAACTGGTGATGAAAAGTGGATCACGTATGACAAGAACGTGCGAAAAAGGTCGTGGTCAAAGGCCGGTCAGGCTTCACAGACTGTGGCGAAACCCGGGTTAACTCGCAACAAGGTGATGCTGTGTGTGTGGTGGGATTGGAAGGGCATTATTCATTATGAGCTGTTACCACCAGGCAGGACCATCGATTCTGAACTCTACTGCGAACAACTGATGAGATTAAAGCAAGAAGTTGAGAGAAAGCGGCCGGAATTAATCAACAGAAGGGGTGTGGTTTTTCATCATGATAACGCTAGACCTCACACATCTTTAGCCACTCAGCAAAAATTAAGAGAGTTTGGCTGGGAGGTGTTAATTAATGCATCCGCCGTATAGTCCTGACCTTGCACCTTCAGATTTCTACCTGTTTCGGTCTCTTCAGAATTCTTTAGGCAGTGTCAGGTTAACATCACGAGAGGACTGCCAAAACCACTTGTCGCGGTATTTTGAACAGAAGTCCCAAAATTTCTATAGCAATGGGATCATGTCCCTACCTACAAGATGGCAAAAAGTTATCGAACAAAATGGTACCTACATACTTTAGTTAAATGTAAATAAACTATATTAAAAAATGTTTTGAATTTTCTTAAAAAATGCGAAGAAACTTTTTCCTCAACCTATTATGTTTGTTATAATTCTGTATATACGTACATACACACATCAACACGGTCTAGGGATATTTCATACTCAATTAAATAACTCGAAAAGTACTGGCCGCATTGGAATCTTTTATACACCGATTTGTTTGTAATTTATCTCAGACTAATTCCAAATTCAAATTTTTGAAAATTCTTTGTTTCGGTGGCATAAAATGTCTTGATGTGTAGGAGAGGGAATTTTCATTTGTGCGAAATTTAGAAAACAATACGAATTACGTTTAGTTACAGTTTTTTTTCATTTTTAAACGAAAGATAAAGTTAAAATTGAGGTATTGTAGCCATGCAACGCCAACATTTGACGAGGGCGGAGATGTTACGAGCTGTGGGAATGCTGGAAGCTGGGTCTGTTCAGCGTAATGTTGCTGAGGCCATAGGGCCCCACCAAAATGTAATTTCAAGATTGTGGACACGCTATCGTGCCACAGGTGAAGTAGCGGAGAGGCACCGGGGGCCAAGTCGCATCACTACCCCCAGACAAGACTGATTTTTGTAAATTACTGCGCGAGCTCAACCAAATGCAACGGCGACTCAATTGGTCCAAAGGCTGCGAGTGGAACACCAAGTGCTTGTGAGTGACCAAACTGTAAGAAGGCGACTGCATGAAAGCAATCTACGCTCTCGTAGACCACTCCGGGTCCCACCTTTACGGAGAGGCAATCGTGGACGACGATTAGAATGGGTTCGGAACCACGTGGACTGGGGCCGTGAGCAATGGTCCAATGTGCTGTTCACGGATGAATCCAGGTTCGGCTTCCATCCAGATTCACGAAGCACGCGTGTTTGGCGAGTTCCTGGACGATGGAGCCGTCTTCAGAACCCTCAGGAAGTTCACCCATACCAAGGAGGAACAATTATGGTTTGGGCAGGAATTCGTCTTGGAGGACGGACGGATCTCGTTTGGGTGCGGGGCAATATGACGGCAGAACGATACGTCCAACAGGTGCTGGGGCCCGTAATCTTGCCCCACAGAACACAAATGGGGCAAGATTTCCTGCTAGTGCACGACAATGCCCGGGCACACACGGCGAGAACGGTAGCAGCTTGGTTATATACACACAATGTTAGGGCCTTAGACTGACCTGCTCAATCGCCAGATCTAAATCCCATTGAGCATGCGTGGGATATGCTGCAAAGAAGAGCTCTGAAGGAAGTTCCTGAAAATCTGGCTACAGAAGATCAACTTTTTGCGCACCTCAGAAGGACATGGGACAATATTTCGCAGCAAGACATTGACAACCTTGTTCTGAGCATGCCGAATCGTTGCCGATGTGTTATGAACATCATGAGCGCTTTCTCAGACTACTAACTTCAAGTTTATAAACACAAATTAAATGATTTTTCTATTTTTTTCAGTTTTTACTCACAAGTTAAAAGTTAATTCATATAAGGTTTCCGTCTATGCTTCATTTTTTTCCATAAAATCCTGAAATTTTAATCTAAGTACCTTAACCATTATTAAAAAATGGTAGAATATTAAATAACGTATCTTTTAAATATATACATGTCATATAAATAATTAACACATTCATAGTAATACGCTTTTTTTAAAATATCCCTAGACCGTGTTGATGTGTGTATTTATTACGGTCGCGAATCATACTTTATTTATTATACAACTTAATACGGACTTACAAATTGCAAAAAACGTAAGAAAATTTGAATTTCGCGGGCTACCCTGACGCTTCCTCCTGAAATCAATCTGCCTAACCTTTTCCCTACTATGTTGGGGTTGGCTTCCAGTCGGACTGGATGCAACTGAATACCAGTACTTAAATGGAGCGACTACCTATCTGGCCTCCACAACCCACTGACTGGGTAACACGATATCCCTTGGTAAGACTGGTTGTCAGATTTTCGGACATCTGACGATCCGTAACTGTCAAAGACTGTCAAAGATCAACGAATGACAGCCGGGACAAATGGCCTAACGTGCTTTCCGAGGCACGGACGGGTTTCGGTATGTAAAGATGGTCACCCATTCATGGGCCGACCCCGGCAAGAGTAGCTTAACCTGATCATTCGATTCGTGCGACTGTTATTCCTTAGCCACGAGCCTCTCGACTCTACTTACTACCAAAATAGTCCGTATATTCAAATAACAACTGTCATTCTTTATCAGTTGTAAAAAATGACTATAACACGGAGTTGACGTAGGGTGTCAATTTTGCTAAACAATTATTTTCTTTAACTGTACATGGACTAGCACAGCATTCTCTCACAGTGAAGCGTAAAAGTGACGGTGATGATCAAAACTTACCAGCAAATGTTTTTCGTACTCTTCCTCAATATCGCTTCCGTTGTAATATCGGTAGTCAGCTGTGATGTTGGGGAAGTAGAACCCTCTGCGGCACACGCAGCGGTACGACCCTCGCCGGAACCCCAACCCGGCCATTGGGACACACTGAAACAAGGGTTTCGTATTAGTTTGGTTGATTCGCAACTTCTTAGGCCCATGAATAAAGTCTCCGAAACAGGCCAGCTGTTCTCAAATTATGCATAAACCGTTAAACATTTTCAAATACTAACGTCCACCCCCGTAATGCCACGGCTACATTGTCGCGATAAGGCGAACTCATAGATATTTGTTCAATTTTTATGGGCGATCTACACTTCGCGCGCTTTCTCTCGCACACCGTTCGAAGAAGTGGCGAGAAGCGGTGACCGAGCGGGGTGGTAGCGGCGGAACAAAGGACATTGCTCGGCGTCCATACATAGATCGCCTAAGATCCAACAGGGATATGTATTTACTTTTTGGGTTTTAGATAATGTATATATTCGATTGAACCTAAATCAAAACAACGGACACTTATGAGAATTCGGAAAAAATCAAATCATTTTCGGATTTTGAGGTTATAATTACGTCAATAAAAAGCCAATTATAAGACAGGTCGTTATTGTAAGTAGGTCCGTATCAGTAAAACTCAGCTAGACGTCAATATTTCAAGAGAAAATCACAGTCCTTTGTTCACGCCAAGTTGTTAGATAAAATCGGAAAAGTAACAAAATGCAAACGAATTCAGTGCGCAACCAACGCAAACGCAGATCGAGCACAGAATGCGCGCGCCAAGTGACATTACTACCAAATGTCAAATGTTGTCATCTGCTTGTCTGTGTCAAACTCTTATTAAGAGTGCTGTTACAAAGACTTGGCTGTATGATCTATAATACCTTTGCCTATTAAAAACCTCAAATTGAACCAAAAAATAATAACTCCGAGGATTATGACGGAAGTCAATATCTACTTTTTAAAATGTTTTCGAAATTAAAAAGTGTCCGTTTTATTGAAATATTTGTAATGTATATTATTAAAAGAACTAGTAATTATAGTAAATGTTTCATGCGTCCATTGTTCCGTTCCTGTTTCGAGGCCACAGAGAGCGCACGAAGTGTAGTTCGCTTTATGGAGACAATGTGGCCGCAGCATAAGTATTAAACACAAAAAAGAAGCTTTAGAGGCTTGGCTTGTTTCGTATTGCTTAGATTAAATTAGTTCACTGTTATTACAGTAGCTGTAACCCTGAAATTTAAGTGTCGTTTACTCCAGTCTACAGACAAAGCTTCTAACTTTTCAAAAACGAACTAATACCCTATCATTTTAAACGTATTTCTGGATAAATGGTAACGAGAAGTAATAGTAACTTCCCTAATATACTTAAATACCAAGATACAACTGCAGACACTGGAGAAGAAATCAGTAACCTGTTCGCTACATACTTTCAGTCAACATTTCAAGAGCCAGACAAAGACGACCAGGATCAAGCCACAACGTTATCCACGAGCACAGCGAGCATCAGCTCCATAGAGGTATGCCACGAAAAAGTACTAAAGTTACTTCAAATGCTCGATCTTTCTAAATCAGGAGGCCCGGACTTAATACCGCCTATATGTATAGCCAACTGTGCGAAAAGTCTAGCCAAACCTGTCTGTATTATATTCCAGCGATCGTTAATAGAAGGCACTGTTCCTAAAATCTGGAAATCTGCATTCGTTACGCCAGTTTTTAAAAAAGGTGATAAGTCCGTCGTAGATAACTATCGCCCAATTTCGAAGCTGTGCCTGTTCTCCAAAGTGCTCGAGCGCGTTGTTTACTCCGCAGTTTATTCAGCTTTAAAATGTGACTTTGGTGATGAGCAGCATGGTTTTCTTCGTAAGCTATCCACTACCACAAACCTTATTCTTTCCAATGAATTTATCACTAATGGTGTGGAGCAACGTGCACAAGTTGATGTAATTTACACGGATTACAGTAAATGTTTTGACCGCATTGACCACAGGTTACTTTTACGCAAACTTTTCTTAGCTGGAACTCACGGCGACCTATATCGATGGTTTTCCTCCTACATTGAAAACAGATCACAAGCAGTAGTACTATAAGGTTTCACCTCCAGTTGGAATCTGATACCATCTGGAATTCCTCAGGGATCGATTTTAGGACCTCTTCTATTTAATTTATTTATAGCAGATATTAAGAAATGTTTTATTAACTCGTACATTCTATTATACGCCGATGACATGAAAATACTTAAAACAGTACGTTCTTCATCTGACATATCACTACTCCAGGAGGATCTCAATAAGTTTGTAGATTACTGTAGACTAAACAAACTTCAATTAAATGCTTCCATATGACTTATACACGGCAAAAGAAGACAATTGGTTCAAGGTACGCATTGGATAACCAAACAATCACTAAGGTGAACAGTATAAGGGACTTGGGTGTTATCCATGACAGTAAACTCATATTCGAAATGCATATTGATGAAATCGTAAAGAAAGGGTCCAAGTCTCTTGGTTTCATAATAAGATCTTCTACTTGCTTCAGCTCTCTAAAACCACTCAGTTTTATACTGTTCGTACGTACGCAGCCACCTTGAATACGCATCTCAAGTGTGGAACCCAAAATATGACGTGTATAAGTCAAGAATAGAAAGCATTCAGAAAAAGTTTTTAAGATACTTAGATTATAAGACAAAGCAATGCTCAACGGATTACACTCATCGTTGCAAAAGATACCATTTTCTACCACTTGAAAACAGACGCCATGCAATGATATTACTTTTCTGTTAAATATTGCCAATAGTTCCATCGACTGTTACCAACTTCTATCCAAAATATCACTCCACACCCATCACGTTGGCATCAGACAGCGGCCACTTCTTCATATTCCATTCGCATCAACAAACTACCGACAGAATGCCTTCTTATTACGTAGCGCAGCAAGCTTCAATAATCTTCCCTCTCACTTAGATGTTGATCTATTTAGAACCAGCCCTAACGAATTAAGACGATCTATAAATAAACATTACTTTGTAACAGACCGCAATGATTAACATTTTTATGATTTAATAACATGTAAAACAAAGTGTATATTTTCTTTTTTACTGTTTTTAGCATAACTGTCACGAGATAATAATAAGATTTTTATGTTTTGTTTTTAAATAATATTTTATTTCATTTTGTTTCAAGAAATATTTGATAGGTTATATTTAAGGAGATTTTATTTTCATTTTTGTCTTTCTTTCTTTTATTAATTTTAGGTACATAGTTATTAATTTGTGGAAGCTTGTAAATAGCAATTGTAAGCGCTACTGTACATAACTTACCTGTAAAGATGTTAGACTGTAAGCTTTCTGAATAATAAATAAATAAATACCAGGTATACAAATTTAAGTATGTCAACGCATGAGTGTATAAAATCTAAACAAAACTGGACAAATTGTTTACTGAAAGTAGTAATAATAATAATAACAACACATTTATTTCTCTTCCACAAAGGTATCTTAAAAAAAATGTAGAATATAAGATCCGCTTAATCCTTTGTGGGAGACTGGTATCTGCACTAGGAAAACCTATCACACAGATTACCAGCCCTCCGAAATCCCCTCCCCGAAAACAGTGTTTGAGTACAGCCCGCGGCACGTAAGTTGGCAAGAGTCGTTAGAATGCGCAGAAGTCATTTTTTAGATCTCTTTGGTCGCGAGCGGGACGCGGGGAATGAGGTAGCATCATTCCGAGCGCGCGATTGGTTGGTCAGTCGACCCTTGTCTCTCGCGTCGTGTCCACGTTCCATTCGCTCCCGAGTACACTTGCGTACACTAAAATTGTAACATTTGTTTTTGTTGAGCTTTTGTTACAAGTTCTTGTTATTGTTTTGTTTGAATTTTTAAATTTAGATAATGCCACAAACAAATACCATTTTACGTAGACACATGCCAGAAAAATGGTTTATGATGTGTACTGTTACATATTTTGACGAATTATGCGAACATAAATGTACTGAACTGCTGATTTTTTTTTCGCGATTTCAGGTTTGGTCCCATAGTAAAAGTTGTTCATAATGATGAGTACAATGACCTCTTAAGAGGTTGTTGGTGTTTTACAAATAACCCTGTATATTTTATTTATTACTCCTAATATACTTCACGAATTCTTCTCCTTTCTTTAACTTTCTTCTAAATAGTTATGTTTAAAAATAAATTATGGTAATAACCACAGAATAATGACAAGCAATAAAAGTGACCATATTTTTGTTGCAATAAATGTAGCATGCGCGAACTTACCCCCACTACGCCAAAACCTTGCCAACTTACGTGCCGCGGGCTGTATGTGATCTTAGATGATAATATTAACAAATGAATGTACCAATTACAATTTAATGTAACAAAAATAAAGGAATAAAAAGATACAACATTAAAAGATATGATTGAAGATTGTGTTACCAGTGTAGTGTGTTGTGGAATGGTGTGGTGTGATGTGGTGTGGTGTGGTATAGTGTAGTGTAGTATAGTGTGGTGTGGTGAGGTGTGATATGATGTGGTTTGGTCAAGTCCTCACTATAGCCAGAAAAATGTGGTGTGTTTATGAAGGATGAAGCGAAAAAGCCTTTTTCCCATGGGCGAAGTCAGAATCTACAGAACACCATCTACTAATATAACTTACTAGCTTTTGCTCGCGGCTTCGCCCGCATGGAGGTCGGAAATTATTCCACGGAAACGTGCTACCGTGATAAAAAGTATCCTATATCCTGTACCCAGGTCATGGTCTAGCCATGTGCCAAATTTCATCCAAATTCGTTCTGCCGTTTTAGTGTGAAAGCGTAACAAACCAATAAAGTCACTATCGCATTTATAATAACGAGACGAGAGTCGCGCACTTATCCACGTTTGCTACAACTCCTTGTCGTACAAATGCAAGAGAGAGAGCGCCGCTCCAGAAATTGGTTCAAGCTTACAATAATAATTTTAACGATATCGATGTATTATTTGCCCTTTGTTCGTGGCTAAGTAATAACAGCCGCACGGGTTGATCCGTCAGGTTAAGCTACGCTTGCCAGGGTTGGACCGTAGATGGGTGACCATCTTTACATACCGACACTCCTCCGTGCCTCGGAAAGCACGTTAAGCCGTTGGTCCCGGCTGTCATTCGTGGATCTTTGGCAGTCGTTACGGGTCGTCAGAAGCCGAAAGTCTGACAACCAGTCTTACCAAGGGGTATCGTGCTACCCAATAACTGGGTTGTGGAGGTCAGATAGGCAGTCGCTCTATGTAAAATACTGGTATTCAGCTGCATCCGGTTAGACTGGAAGCCGACCCTAACATAGTTGGGAAAAGGCTAGGCAGATTGATTTTTGATCGATGTATTTGCCCTTAATACACATTAAATAAAAAAAAAAAACAAATTATTAAGCGCCTTGCTCAAAATTTTCATATTATTATGTATTATTTAAGTATGTTTTAACAATTAAATTTAAAAGATAACGAAAAAATTGTATTTTTCTTCATATATTAATTTTAACTGTATCTAATATAAGTACACACATACACAGTATATTATAGTATGTAGTGTATATGTAGGTAGTATGTACATGTGGAAATGTAGTGGATTGTACATTTACTTATAGCATGTTGTGTAACTAGATATAATATACAATTTACGATTTTTTGTTTTCCCTAATAAAATAAAATAATATCTCTTAGAATTTCAACTCAAAACCATACAATTTTAATTTTCCACTAGTCTTAAAAGTAGATGCAATCGGTAAATATCATGGAAGATTGATACAAAGAAGAGAAAATACAACAGGTGAGTAAAAATGGTTAATATTTTAGTTAGAAAAAACAAAACTACGCATTAAACCAACCGCTATTCCGAAAATAAACATAGTGGTTAAGAAAAATATTTCAGTATATCTCTTTTTTTATTTTGACCCTGCCTGTCAACCTTCCCCTTTAAGAATTTATTACCAAAAATCCTGTATTTCCTTTAGAACAAATAACAGTTTGTCCGCCCGTCTCAAAGGAACAATAGATGACGGATATAACCTTATGCCTACGTTACAAAATGGATGAGGCCCACTTTTTATATCAACGAAATGGACCCCATGGGGTCCAGGAGGAAACATTGTTTCATCTATCTGCCCAATCATGTCGTAGATCGATTTGGCATTTCATGGTTTTGGATGATCCAATATTGTAGATGCAATTTTGATTTAATAAGGGTTAAGTTAGGTTAGGTTAGGTAGCTCGCGAAATTCAAACTTTCTTACTTTTTCCAATTTCCAGGTCAGTGTCAGGTATCTAACACACACACACATACACATACACACACATATTTGTTATAGTCGCGAATCATATTTTGATCAAATTGCAACCTGACATTGACCTGCAAATTCCAAAAAAACGTAAGAAAATTAGAACTTCGCGGGCTACTTTTGCGGATCCACCTTAAGGGTCAATGTACGGGTAGGTGAATTTTTATTTTATTCCTCGACCTATGTTCCCTTGAGAAAGTTGTGCAGTATCATTGACTTGCTACACTGTCAAAGTTTCGCGTTATTTATCTATTATTTATGTGGGTGTTAGGAAAACTAAAAATGTCAAACTTTATAATCTACTTAGGTAAGTATTCGTGTCTAGTCTAGTAACTCAAGGAATAAGATTTTTCATGCAAACTTTCTTCCCCTGTTTTACCCCCTTAGGGGTGGAATTTTGGGGTGCGTGGACAGGAAACCTCCCCGAGTGCCCGTGGGCTGGAGTTCCCTTACGGATACGTCCGGGGGGAAGGCCAGTCTCCGGGACGGTGCACCCTGGGGTGCGGGCAATGGTTCCCCTTAGGCACGTGTGCCTAAGGGGTTTTGTTGCCCGTATGCCAATATCCTGTCGGAGGTACGCTCCAACGTGTGTCCCTCTGCTCTAAGCAGAGACGCACAGCGGCGGAGTAAGAGCGGGCTCGGTGTGCACTAACCCTGCCGCCGGGCAGGCAGGAGGAAGTCATTTCCTTCTGCCACCGTTAGTCTCGTAGCCCCGAAGATTGTTCAAGGTCATGTCTCTGACTTTTGACGGGGGTCGAGGGTCTTGGCTTAACCGCCCGGACCGCGAGGAAGAAAACCTCTATAAAAAATTACCCCAAACCTTCAAGCGGCGGCGCACCGTGAGGGAGGTTGGTAGCTTGATTAATGGGTAGCTAAATTAATCTCTAGTGCGAACCACAGTTTTGAGCCAGTGATAAAGTTTTTACTCGTGGGAACAAATATGGAACCAACTAAAAACAAAAGACGAGAAGAGGAGAGGGAGAGGAGTGATGCGGGGTCGGAGTCCGACGCCGCATCGGGAGTGAAGGGCGCGAGGGGCACTTTTAAGAGCCCGGAGTGCGTAGTGGTGGGGGCCGCTGGAAGGAAAAATGCTTTCCTGAAGCGGACCCTAAATCCGGGAGATGCCCAGGAGTCTTCCTCGGACGGCGGAGTTAAATCGGCTCCAAAATATGCTCGCCGGGGCCTAGGCAGGAAGAGCAAGAGCCGGGTAAACGCCGCACAAGAGGACGGCTCAGCCGGGTCGGCCGAGGGGAGCGCCGTGGAGGCGTCTGGCGATGAATCGGACGCCGCTGGTGGCTCCAATTCGGACCGGGCCAGGTTTGAGGAGGTCGTGGCCGCTGCAGTCAAGGGTGTGGCCTTGAAGAAGAAGCAGTCATCTAAAGACAAGGCCATACCCGCAGCCAAGGCCTCCATTATGGCGGCAGCGGAGGCTCTACTTCAAGGGCCTCCGTCGGACGGAATGTCCGAAATGCGGGCGGAGGTCGCCCGCTTGACAGCCGCCATGGAGCTTCTCCGAAAGGAGAATGAGGAGCTCCGAGCAGACCTGGCCAGGCTCCGCGGAGCCGGCGCTCAGGAGGGGGTGCAGCAGGGGCAAGGCGGCCTCGGGCCTGCAGAGGACCGAGTTCTGGCCTTGGTGCGGAAGGAGTTGGCTTCCCTTAGCAACCGGTTCTCGGTCCTTGAGGGAATCGTCCTGCGGCCCCCGCTAGGCCGACCGGCGGCCTCGGGCCAGCCAAAGGCGGCTTCGTATGCCGCCATGGCTGCCACGGCCAAACCAGGGTCGGCAGGGCAGGCTAAGGGCGGGGCCGAGGCTGCGAAGGCGCCTGCGACGGCGCCTGCGAAGGTGCCCACGAAGGCGGCTGCGAAGGCGCCTGAGAGGGCCCCAGCTGTGGCGGTGACGACGCGGCTGTCCCCGCCTCCCAAATCTCCTCCGGCTGACGCCGAATGGCAGGTAGCTGGGGAGAAGAGGAAGGAGGGCAAGGCGGCAAGGTCGGCCAAGCGGAGGGAGAGGCGGCGGCGGCGCAAAGAGCGAAGCGTCGCGGCGAGGTTACGTGCCCCAAAGTCCGCAGCTGTAGTGATCACACTACAGCCGGAGGCGGAGAAGAAGGGCGTGTCCTACCGCGACGTGCTCGCCAAGGCGAGGGCGGCGGTGAACCTGGAGGAGATCGGTGTTACCGAGGGCTTGCGGGTAAGGGTCACTGCGACTGGGGCTCGGATGCTCGAGATCCCCGGTGCGGCCAGTGGCCCGACCGCTGACGCTCTGGCCGAAAGGCTCAGGGCGTCCTTAAATGCGGACGAGGCCCGAGTGTCCAGACCCGCCAAGTGCGTTGACTTGCGCATCCTGGGTCTGGACGACTCCGTGACGGAGCGAGAGGTGGTGGCCGCCGTGGTCAAGACTGGGGGGTGTGCCTTCGAACAGGTGAAGGTAGGCACCATCCGTCCTGACCTCACGGGGATGCGAGCCGTTACGGTGAGCTGCCCCGTATCGGCGGCCCACAAAATAGTTGGGGAGGGCCGAAGGTTCCAGGTGGGCTGGGATTCCACGCGGGTGAAACTGCTGGAACCCAGACCTCTGAGGTGCTTCCGTTGCCAAGTGGGCAACCACGTGGGGGCAAAATGCACCTCGGAGGTGGATCGCAGCAGTCATTGCTTCCGTTGTGGTCAGCCCGGTCACAAGGCCGGCTCGTGCAATGCCACGCCGCACTGCTATCTATGTGCGGCAGCTGGCAAGCCGGCCGATCACCGGGCTGGAAGCAAGGGCTGTGGTCCACCCACCAAAGCCCGGGGCAGGGGCAAGCCCTCCGCCTCCGCTACCGCCGTCACGGCCGCAGCCGCCGCCACGGCCGCTGTCGCTGCCACCTCCACTGCCGTCGCCGCCGTACTCACTGCGGCAGAGCCCTCACAGGAGGCTCAGGGGGGGGGCTAATATGGAGTGCCAGTAATGGCCCCACTACGCCTCCTCCAGGCGAACATCAACCACTGCGTCGCCGCTCAGGATCTGTTGCTCCAGAGCATGGCGCAGTGGTCGATTAACATCGCCGTGGTCGCTGAGCCGTACTTTGTCCCGCCCAGTGATTACTGGGTGGAGGACCTGAGCGGCTCAGTGACCCTCATTTCGTCGGCCGCCACCGGTACCATGTCCCTCGAAGCCGTCAAGAGGGGACAGGGTTGCGTTGCAGCACGGTTCGGGGGGATTGTCGTGGTAGGGGTATACTTCTCCCCGAACCGAACTCTCGCCGAGTTCCACAACTCCCTTGCGGAGTTGAAAAACGTCGTCGTCGGGTTTCGTTCCCTTCCCGTGCTCGTCCTCGGGGACTTCAACGCCAAGAATGTCGCTTGGGGTTCCCGGTATACGGACACACGGGGCATGATGGTGGAGGACTGGGCTCTGGAGACAGGCCTGGTCATCCTAAACCGGGGTTCTGTCCCCACGTGTGTGCGGATGCGGGGCGAATCAGTGGTGGACATTTCGTTCGCCAGCCCCGCTCTCTTGCCACATGTTGTTGACTGGCGCGTCATAGAGGGGGTGGAGACCTACTCCGACCACCGGTACATCCGGTTTGATGTCTCCGCCCAGACCTCGAGCGCACCGGTCCGACAGGCCCCGAGTGGTCCGCGGTGGGCGCTGAAGAAGCTGGACCGGGAGCTCCTCCTGGAAGCCTCGATCGTGCAGGCCTGGGTGTCACCACCGGACAGGCCTGCCGACATCAACGATGAGGCGGAGTGGTTCCGGGAGGCCATGTCCGAAATATGTGACGTGGCAATGCCCCGGGTCCAGCCCGGTCGCGCCTGGCGCCAGGTGTATTGGTGGTCGCCGGAGCTGGCGGCTCTGCGCGAGGCGTGCGTTGCTGCGCGGCACCGGTACACCAGGCACCGCAGGCTCCGTATCCGCCCTCCGGATACGGAAGCCATTCAGGCGGAGCTGTACGAGGGGTACAGAGCGGCGAAGACCGCCCTCCGAGCGGAGATCTTGCGGGCCAGGGATCTGGCTCGCGAGGAGTCGCTGGAGACTCTAAACAGGGACCCATGGGGACGCCCTTATAAAATGGTGCGGAATAAACTCCGCCCATGGGCGCCCCCGCTGACGCAGAGTCTCCGGCCCCAGCTCGTGGAGGACGTGGTGAGCGCTCTGTTCCCTTCGCGAGGGGAACATACTCCCCCGCCCATGGCTCCGCTTCCTGCGGTGCCCGTTGCGGACCACATCACCGGCGACGACGACGATGCTCCGGAAGTGACCGAGGTAGAGTTGAGAGCGGCGGTACGTAGGCTGAGTGCCAAAAATGCCGCCCCAGGACCCGACGGCTTACCTGGAAGAGCCTGGGTTCTGGCCTTTGGGGCTCTCGGGCCTCGACTAGGGGGGCTCCTAAGCGCATGCTTGGAGAGGGGCCAGTTCCCACTTCGTTGGAAGACGGGGAA
Source organism: Dicycla oo (assembly GCA_948252095.1). Classification (NCBI taxonomy): domain Eukaryota; kingdom Metazoa; phylum Arthropoda; class Insecta; order Lepidoptera; family Noctuidae; genus Dicycla; species Dicycla oo. Next base: position 34,060,415 of record OX411711.1, read on the forward strand.
ACTGGTCCTCATTAAGAAGCCGGGGCGCCCTGCGGACTCTCCGTCCGCTTACCGACCCATCGTGCTGCTCGACGAGGTGGGCAAGCTCTTTGAAAGAGTTATTGCAGACCGCCTCGTCGGGTGGCTGGTGCAGGTGGGGCCGGACTTGGCGGAGAGCCAGTTTGGTTTCCGCAGGGGGCGCTCTACGGTGGACGCCATCATGCGCGTGCGAGCCCTCACGACGGGGGATGCTGTGGCCCGGGGTGGCGTCGTCTTGGCGGTGTCTCTAGACATCGCCAACGCCTTCAATACCCTGCCCTGGAGTTGCATCAGGGAGGCACTCCGGTATCACCGGATGCCGACCTACCTCTGTCGAGTGGTTGAGGCCTATTTGACGGATAGGGCCGTCATCTACCCCGGTCATCAGGGAGAGTGGAACCGGCGAGAGATGTCGTGCGGTGTCCCACAGGGATCGGTCCTGGGGCCGCATTTGTGGGACATTGGGTACGACTGGGTGCTGCGCGCCGACCTCCCTAGCGGCGTCAGCGTGGTATGTTACGCTGACGACACGCTGGTCCTGGCGCAGGGGAGGTCGCACCAGGCGGCGGCTGAATTAGCGACACGCGGGGTTGCGATAGTCGTTGAGAGGATCCGGCAGTTGGGACTCGAGGTGGCCCTGCACAAGTCCGAGGCCATATGTTTTCATGGTCCTCGGAATGCGCCACCGTCGGGTTCCCAAATAACGGTAGGAGGGGTTCGCATCGGAGTCGAGTCGACGATGAAGTACCTGGGACTCGTCCTCGACAGCCGGTGGAACTTCTTGGAGCATTTCCGACGTTTGGCTCCCAGACTGGAGCGGGCTGGGGCTGCCTTGAAGCGGCTCCTGCCCAATCTAGGTGGTCCAAACGCCTCCTGCCGGAGGCTTTACGCGGGGGTCGTGCGGTCCATGGCCCTTTACGGGGCACCGGTGTGGGCGCGTTCCCTGAGGCTGCGGCCAGTCCGCCGGTTGAACGCGTCCCAGAGGGTCATGGCCATTCGGCTAGTCCGGGGTTACCGCACGGTCTCCGGTGAGGCGGCGAGCCTCCTTGCCGGATTGCCGCCGTGGGATCTGGAGGCGAAAGTCCTCGCGCACGTGTGGGAGTGGCGCGAGGAGGCAAAACGCCGGGGCGTAAATCCCCTGCCGCGAGAAATCACGGTACAGCGGACAGAACTCCGGCGGGATCTCATGGCGACATGGAGAGTGCGACTGTCGCAGCCCAGCGCTGGGCACGCCACAATTGCGGCGATAAGTCCCCTCTTTGAGGAGTGGTTAGAGAGGCGTCACGGCGTCCTCACCTTCCGCCTGACGCAGGTCCTCACCGGACACGGTTGTTTCGGGAGGTTCCTGTTTCGCATAAGGCGGGAGGAAACGCCCAGGTGTCACCATTGTGTGGATCGCCCAGAGGACACGGTGGAGCATACAGTGGAGGTCTGCCCGGCTTGGGCAGAGCACCGCCGTGTTCTCACGGAGGCGATCGGCGGCGGCGATCTCTCGCGTCCGAGCCTGGTCCAGGCCATGGTGCGGAGCGAGAGAGCATGGGAGGCCGTCACCTCCTTCTGCGAAGCGGTAATGCTCGCGAAGGAGGAGGCGGAACGCGTGAGGGAGAGGCAGCCTCACGCCCTCAGTCGCCGTAGGAGACGCCCTGGGCGGCGGGAATTGATAGCCGATTCCCGGCCACCGTAGGCGCGGGCTTGCGGACGGTGAGTAGTGGGTAGCTCGCCGTCCGGTGAGGACCAGGCCCGGGTCGACGGCGCGTTGTGTTCCACGCGCGCCTCAAAGAGATGTCAGCAAAAGATGGGGTCCAATAGGGCCGATGCCGCTGGGGTCGCGGGTTGTTTGAAAAAGATACCGTGGCCCTGGCATAGGCAACTGAAGGAACACGGGTGGGTTTTAGTCAGTAAAAGTCTGACACGCCCTTCCGCTCCACCCAGAGCGGGAGAAGTTATTTGATGATTTCCCATCCACAAAAAAAAAAAAAAAAAAGGGGTGGAATTTTGAAAAACCCTTTCTTAATGGATACCTACTCGTCATAAAGAATACAGCCTCCAAGTTTCATGTCTCTAAGATCATCGGTTTAGACTGTGAGTGTGTGTGTGCGGTGTGTGTGTGTGTGTGTGTGTGTGTGTGACGGGCGGCAGTAGAGGCTTAGTTAGAGTATTACTTTTACTTGAATACAAAATTTTGTGAATGAACAACTTAAATACAAAATGTCATCCCCCTTTTCACCCTCTAAAGGGTTGAAATTCCAACAACACCGATATATACTTTGAGTTAGTTTCAAACCATAGGCCTAAATTATAAATTTTGTGATTTTTACTTTGTAAATGAAGGACTTTCCATGCACAATTCCCCCCCCCCCCCTTTTTACCCCCTTTTCACTCCTTCGGGGGTGGAATTATCAAAAAATTAATTTTCATACAAACTTTCATACAAATTTACATCCCCTTTTTTACCCCGTTAGGGGTGGAATTCCCTCCTTAGTTTTCAATTTCAAGTCTCTAGGTCCAGCGGTTTGGGCTGTGCGCGTATCTATTACCCAATCAGTCAGTCAGTCAGTCATTCATTCAGTGTACCATTTTATATATATAGATAAAGATAATTAAATCATGATTCGAAAGACACGTGGCGCCATGTAGTTATTGTTGTTTTCCTCGGGAACAGTACTTTTTTTTCGGGATGAAAGGTACCCTATCTCCGTTTCTGCACCTGACAACGTATATGCAAAATTTCAGGATGATCGGTTCAGTGATTTAAGCGTGAAAAGGTAACAAACAAACAAACAAACTTACTTTCGCATTTATAATATTAGTTAGGATATTCAACACACTTTTTCATCGGCGGTCCGTAAATGAAAACCTTAAGCTATTTATTTTAAGCTGAATGCAAACCTAACAAACTTCTGCAATATCTTAAAAATACTCACCGAGCTAAATCACTGTTCTATTATTCTTACAAAAATAACACTTCATTACAAATTACCGCTCCATAAGTAAAAGTTACAAATCACTGTGACAAGCAGGTACTCCAGCATTATGCAGATCACATGACAAAGGTACTCTGATACGCTATTTTAAATTAAAATGAGGATCAGAATCGAATCAATATCGGATTGAGTTAATGAGATTTTGCCGATTTAAAAGAATCGAGACGAAATCGGATATTGCTAGTTGGACAGGGATTGTTTGTATCCGGTATTTCTTTTGTTTGTTTAATCTCATACGACGGTCTTTTTTCGATGAATCCTAGAGAGCCATTGGGTATATTGTCGAAACGGATATTTTGATTTAGGAGATAAGATTATTTTAAACCTTGATGCGATGATCTTGTTTAGATAGGTATAAGTCGATCTCATTATTATTATTTATTTCTTTTAAAAGCCTGTGATGTTTCCACTACAAGGTAATGGCCTCCCTGCTCTCTTTCCACTTCTCTCTGTCTAGAGCTACTATGGACCAGTTCTTGTTGAAGGAGTCCAGCTCATCCCGCCATCTCCGTCTGGGCCTGCCGCGATGTCGCATGCCATTAAGATGGACCCATTGTGTCGTAAGATCTCATTATAATTTTATAATTTTGTAATACATATTTAAGAAGACAAAAATATAGATAATGTTTCATAAACAAAAAAGTAGACCAGACGCACAAGCACAAGTGCTTAAATCTATGACAAAAAGTTTTGTAACAAACTAAGCTATTATACTCTGATTTTTAATTTGCTAGACCAAAATGATAGCTGCGGTCGACCTTTCTTTTTGTCATTTTAGTCATGTAATATCGATGATGGCTCCTAAGTATACTGAGGCAACTGAACTTTTAATAACTTTAAAGGAAAGCGAATGGTTATTAATAAAATCATATGAAATTTATTTTGCACTGTTGATAGGCCTTATTATATTTAATTCACTATGATTAGATATTTTTCTCGATTGTATTATTATTTCACATATAACCTTTCGCTCTTTTAAAGTTATTAGAAGTACAGTTGACTCCGTATATTTAGGAGCCATCGATATGTATTCTAGCAAATTAAAAATTAATATATTAATATTTTTCATTAATAGCAGAGTTGATTTTAGAAGGAATTTGACAGCTCTCAACTTGACGTAACCCAGGGTTACATAGGCGGCGGCCAGACAAAATGGAAAACAAAACAAGATCGAGGAGATCGATAGAAAAGCCGATAGCATTGGATTTACTGTGTGTGACTGTAATATTGGTGATCACTATGAGTACGCTTGCAGTGCAGTGAGTTGATTGATTTGCACTCGCACCTCACGTGGTGGAACGTCGCGTCGTTTACATTATAGTTCATTCCCTAATGTGATCAGAGACTTGTGATTATTCAGAATTTTATTGACTTTCATTTACTTATACATCTTCTCGCCCGCATGCTCACACATAATAGATATTAAGCCCTCTTCTAATATAGACGACGTGTTGTCTCTAGTTTTAGTTCACTGAAGTATCACTCGCCTTTGACAAAAGCCTGTATTTATTATCAGACGTCACATATCATCCAATTTCTTTTAGTTTTTCTATTAATAGACGTAAACTTGCCCGTGCGTATTTGACATGCCCACAAACAGTACTACTAAACTAACTAGTATTCTGTCCAAAACTGAAAAGAATGGAATATCTTACTTATCTAGCGTACGCTAGATGCTAGATAAGTAAGATATTATTATAAAATATTTAACAGAATAAATGCAAGTCTGAATGTGGTCTATTCGATTCGACGTTTTCAGACATTTTAGCGTATGGAACAACTGTAATCTTGAAACATATTTATATAGGTACAGGGTATAATGTTAATCACCGTTATCCTCTTAAAGGGATTATCGTATTCCATCATTATTAACAACCTTTACTATGGGACCCAACCTGAAATCGTGAAAAAAAAAAATCAGCTGTTCAGTATATTTTATGTTCGCATAATTCGTCAAAATGTAGGGAACAGCAGATTTTTTTCGCTATTTCCGGTTTGGTACCCATGATAAAAGTTGATAATAATGATGAGCACAATGACCCCTTTAAGACGATAACGGTGTTTAAATTACACTCAGTATTTGCATTAAGTTACATGTTATGTTGTTGGCTTGCTGTGCGCTTTTGTGGAAACTGGAAGTGCAGCAAGCAATTACAACAAATAAATAATAAATATACATGATTTTCAATAACTTTACTAAAGACAAACAGAGTCTATTAGTAAGCAATAAGAATAAATTAAAAGGTACAGAGGAGTAGGTACCTACATACTTATTTTGCGGTTTAGACACATCAACAACTAACACTCACCCAACAGCAAAAATGCATGAAGATTCTTAAAAATAAATAATTTACTCTTATTCAGTTACAAAACTGAGCACAGCCATGAGACATCGGTACTTCGGCAGACATCCAAAGTGTTAGAACGTGACTTCTAACAATTCTATCCTTAGCCTTCGATTATATTTGAGTGCTTCTATAAATGGTTAGACTCGTAGACTTCCAATGTCGTGGAAGGTACTGTTATAGGCAGAGAAATCTAGGCCTACTATGCTATATGTGTGTACATAAATATGTATATATTTTTCTTTTTTTCTATTGTGCAATCAGCTGCGAGGCATACAAGCAATCGAAAATTATTTACTTTACTTTTACTTTTTCTAACGGTTGAAGTTAGCGCTTCGAGTTCTTTATCCAACTCGGTGGCCGATGAGAGCTTGCCGATGGTGGCTGTGTCACTAAGTCCCGTCATTAGGTCCAGTACACATGTGAGACATATGTTTAGGCTTTGTGGAACTTTTAACTGAAGAAAATTTAAGTCAAATTCTCGACTCGAACAAGTCTTCTGTTTCAGGTAATGAACTTCAGGTAGGAGAATCAGAGTCCAAAACTCTATGCTTCTAAAAAAATCAAACATAAAAAATAATTTCGAAATTAGTGTGCTATAAGTAAAAAAGTCAGTTTGTTGCGAGAACAAAGTTGCTAACTGCGTAGATTAAAATTATAGCTAGTCATTAAAAATATGATTACTTTAATGTTTGCCCTTATAGGTAATTATAGATGTGTTTCAGTTGATTTTTAAGAAGCTGATTTTTTAGTTTGAATACAAGCGTAGTTTTTAGGGTTCTGTACCAAAATGGTAAAAAAAAGCCCTCATGGTGCGACTCAGTCTGTCTGCCTGTTTGTCACAGCCGGATATCTCAAGACTACTAATGCTATCAACTTGAATTTTGGAATAGTTTTAGATAACGTTTGCCCAACTATTTTGCAAATAAGGAAGTAATAAAAATATTTTTTTGCAACAGGAACTGAAAGGGGGTCTTAAAAATTCGAAATGGGGCTATTAGGGCATGTGGGGTATCATATGAAAGAACGCTGTTTGCACATTCTCAAACAATTTTTTTTTTAGGCCGCACAGTTTTCGACTTTTGATGAAAATTATAAAAAAAATACCGTTCACCCCTTATCTCCGAAGTTTGTATGGAGAAAAATCTGAAATTATTCTATATGATAGAAGTTTATGTAAGATTACAGGAAAAATAAAATGATATCTCTAAATAGCACACTTTAAAAAAATATGATGGTACGGATCCCTCGGTGCGGGAGTCCGACTCGATCTTGACAAGTTTTTTGTTTTGTTTGTAATAAATAATAATTGTGATTGTAGTTTTCATTAATTAAACTATATTTTATTATTAGTTTATATCCCAACCTTAAATTTCCTTAGAAAAATAGACAGAAGTAGGTTTATTTTAGCCCACAGGCTGTCATTTTTATATGTACGCCCTAATCTCTAATATAAAGTAGGCTACTAAGGTGAAGTGATTAGGAAGCGACTTAGTTATGTCATATTATTTAATCGTTTTTCACACTTAGGCCTCGTTTACGGAGACGCGGGGCGTCGCGCACTAAATTCAAACATATAGCGTGGTATGAGAGCGTTTACGGGGAAGCTATTTTACATGCTTTTGAGCCCGCGCAGCTTTGCGGCCAGCTATTACTGCAACTCTCCGTTCACGGTAAAATATAGCGACACCCGCGACGGGGCTCACGGCGTCACACGCGCCAATATGCCATTATTATGTACTCGTATGTGTTTGCGCGTGTGTTAAGACGCGGGCCGCTGCACGCGCCGCCTGTCTGTAAACAGAATAAATGTCAACGCGCCGTAACACGCCACGCCGCACGCGACGCGCGACGCCTCGCGTCTTGGTAAACGATGTATGACTTTTTTGTTTTTAATTAGGGTTCCGTAGTTCTGACAAGGAACCGTTATAGGTACGTCATGTACGTCTGTCTGTCTGTCCGAGGTTTCGCTAAGAGACCGTTAGTACTAGAAAGCTGTAATTTTGTAGGAGTGTGTATATCAATTACGCCGACAAATTGGTTAAATAAAATTTTGGAAAATATTTTTTTTAGGGTAGCTCCCCTACATGTGAAGTGAGGATGAATATTTTTTTCGTCGTCTACCCTATTGTGTGGGATATCGTTGAATAGGTCTTCTAAAATGACTTAGGGGTTGCTAGAATTATTTTTCGATTTAATACTCCATTTACGAAATATTAAACTTTAAAATGAACATTTTTGTTCCAGTAGGGCGTCCCCGCCCCCGCCCCCTCTAAAAGCTAAACTGCTGGCTTGAAAAATCTGGAAAAGTTCTCGATGATAGTGTATTTCATGAACTTTAAAGGAAAATTATAGCAGTTAAGATAACTTTATTAGTTTAGCTGTAATAGTGACTAAAATGAAGTAGTTGCTTGTTTATAACGGATAAAGACTTGTATTGAAAAACAAAATCAATCGATCTGCCTAGCCTTTTCCCAAAATAAACTATGTTGGGGTCGGCTTCCAGACTAACCGGATGCAGCTAAATACCAGTATTTTACATAGAGCGACTGCCTATCTGACCTCCATAACTCAGTTACTGGGTAATTCTATACCTCTTGGTAAGCCTGGTTGCCAGATTTTAAAAACAAAATATGAAATAAAAAAAGCTATAAAAACCATAATAAATTATCATACGTTTCACAATATTGCCGCTAGATGGCGCTGTACCAACGGGATACGTTTTCATTCGAGTACCTACAGAAGTCACAAACGAACTTTGTTTAATTTTCGAATTACAATTTTGTGAATTGTAATAATAACTTGGCAGCAATTGTACTCTTATTTTTTAGCTTTAGTAGGAAGAAAGTGGTTATTATTAGTTAATGTCTAATCTGTTTAAATAACTATCTTCGAAAATCAACATTTTGTCATTATTTTAGTATTGATATTCGATGAAAGATGGCGTTGTGCCGTGACGTCACTTTTGTAGATCGCGGTGTTAAGATATTCTTGCAAGGTATGACCTCCGTGGTTACCCTTGTCATATATTTTTGTTGTTATTATAACCATTAACTCCTAATTTCATTACCATTCCTTATATTCAGAATAAAGAACAACAGAATCATACTATATTGTGATAACGGGCTTGGCCGGTTTTTTCTTTAATTTTTATAGGTATTTACAAGTAATTGCTAACTGACCCTTATAAAACTTTCCTGGCTGTCAAATATAGACTCTTATTACAAGCTTTTATTATGGAAATTTTTAGCTTTTATAAGCGAAAAATGATTTGTTCCTTCGAGGTGGCTTTCCTCGCGACTCCCTAGAATCTGGTCTTTTCACAAGTCCGTTGTATCAGCCATCAGGATATATATATATATGTAGATATGAATATAAAACATTTTAGTAAAAAACACGTGTTTCTTTTTAAAATAAAATAAAATTCTTATTATTTGTTGTTATAGTGGCCTGTGAATTCCAAGTATCCACCTATTACGATTCATACAGTCCTGTGACAGACGGACTGACAGACAGCAGAGCCTTAGTAATCAAATCTTAGTAAGTGGTTATGGAACCATGAAGAATAGGCTAACATACAATTGAAAATCGTATAACTGTTGGTGATCCTTCACAAACCCATAGGATGTATGTGCCAACTGATTCTTCTATTCGTGTGAAATAGTTTTCGGAAAACTTGTCGTTTCATGTCATATAATTTGACTAACTCTTCAGATAACAAGAGGACTGGCCTATTTTTTGGTCAAAGAATCAACCTTGTTATACAACGTGGTAATATTGTCAGCCTTTCGTGCACTTTTCCTATTGACAGCGATGCGGACGAATTTTTTGATGCCCTATGATTCTTTCCATGCTTTTCTTACATACCTATTTGTACATATTATTATTCTAAGACTGTTAGCTTTTAAATGATGTAAATAATTATCTTGGGAATTTGACTGATAACAAGTATTTTTATTTTGATATCTTAAGTGTGTACCTTTTCTCTTTTTTTCTATATATTTTTTTTTTTTTTTTGTAAAAGTCCGAATACTACTCGCCCCTTTCAAAACGTTTATGCAAAACTAGCCAATGGTTTTCAAGTACACTTTGCATGCAATCCGCTATTGGGAAAATATATGTCCTAAAAAGACTCAAAGAGTAAAAGCCACTGCTTTTCTTAGATCTAAGAGTTTCGGCCTAGTCAGCTCGTGCAAATATTTACTTGGAACATAGTTCTTTCTTTTACTCGCTCTGAAAATATCCTTGAAGAAAACAAAACTTTTAGCTGACGTAAATAATGTGGATTACTCAGCCACAAAATGTCTCTATTTACGAACAAGCAAAGGTACGAAAAAGTCTGTGTGATATTTTTGTCAATAAATAGTACCTAGTTTATGAAACTGTTGAATAACAGGCTTTTTGTTTCTAATAGTAGCACGAGTGTTTCTGTACCTAGATATAATAAGAAGATTCATACACTAATGTATCCATACTCGTGCAATTTCATAAGAAAACACAATGAAAATGTGTCGCGAAAAAAAAAATTCATCACGAGGGTACATGCCACAAAAGCCCATTTATTTTTAAAGAATTATTTGTGTTTCAATTAATATTTTAATTTTATTCGAGTTGCACGTGGATAAAATTCAGATTTTTGATATTTTTAATTTCAAAATAGAAAGTATGATTATGTCGATAAATTATAATTAATAATAATATCTTAGGACATTATTCACACACGGTCATCTGATCCCAAACTAAGCAGAGCTTGTACTATGGAAAACAGATAACTGATAAACTATATACACTATTTTTTTTTTTTGTAAATACAAACTTATATAGATAATTACACCCAGACTCAGGACAAACAGACATGTTCATGCACACAAATGTTTGTCCTGGATGGGAATCGAACCCACAACCAGCGGCATGGCAGGTGGTATCCTAACCAACCACGCCATCTGGCCTGTCAATTATTGGAGTTGTATCAGGTTTAGTAAAATACAATTCTATTATACATTTTCCCCGATGATAGGTGCAAGCGGCTACAAACATTCGAATCCTTAGAAAAGTCCTCGCTCATTTTAAATGTCACTAATGTGTACTGTCGTCTATTATGATTTACATAGTTTCTGATCCAACCGCGTACTTGTTAACAATTTACGACCTTTCCTTTTCCATAACATCAGATAATTCCACGCCTAGTTTCCCCACAGGGTTGGGCAGAGGTACACACATCCAGATTTCGGGCTGCCACTGAAAAATTAAAAACCAAATTACATTTTGCCCGAACCCACCCCAGAACCCATGACATCATCATCAACAGTAGCGCTTACAACCACTAGGCCAACGAAGCAGTCACCTTATCCGTTGCAAATAAATCTACTATCATGGACATGATATGACTCGTAATGGCCATCGTTTCTTTGTTAGCCATAAAATCATCCTGTAACGAAATAAATTAACCAATAAGGACCGCGGTATTCTACTAATATTATAAATGCGAAAGTTTTTGAGGATGGATGGATGTTTGTTTACTCTTTCACGCAAAAACTACTGAACGGATTTTGATTAAATTTGGCAAAGAGATAGTTTATAACCTGTATTAACAAATAGGTTACTTTTTCCCCATATTCCTACGGGTTCAAGACTTACGCGGGTGAAACCGCGGGGCACTGCTAGTGTATTTGTAAAGCCATTTAGAAATATTGGAAGTAGGTGGTAATGTTTTGACCTTGAGTTGGCTCGGTAGACAGTTTCATGGGAATACGACGCCAGCTTATACTTACTGGTTTTGTAATCACTCTCGTGCGGCCTACTGTACGTACAGTCCTTACTAAAGTCGACCATTCGTCTTTGACTATTCGTAAACACACATTATTTTCCTTATTTCCGTTTTTTTGACGGATATTTTTTGTACAAACATATTGGTTGAATATCTGTTTTCGTGTTAGGAAAAGTTTTAGATATAAAATGAATGATAGACGAAGGTCCGCCATTTGTTCGAGACCGACATGGTATCATACTGAGCCAATAGGAATAAAAGATTACGTGTTACTTGGCAAGGACGAATTTGGTGTTTAATGGAAACGTCTGTTTTTGTGTTCGTGTTTTTGAAGTAAGGAGCTTTTGTACCGGTAATTCTTAAATAGTAAAGGCAATTTTGATTTTATCTAATCATGACTAACCTAACATAACTGGCGAATAGATTTTTTTTAATTTGAGATCTGTTTGCTCTTGACTATAGTCTAGGTCAGAGGTGACAGAGACGAAGTCTATGATGGAGTGAGCTTACCCAGAAGAAGCCTGTTCATTTTAACTTTGAAGAGATTCGGGATGTGAGCGTTCAGGAACAAGACGAAGGATCCGCAAAGATGTAGGCAGAGGTGTACCCTTAGGGAACAAAAAAAAAAAAAATTAAAACTAAAAATGTTACCTACAAGATTTTAGTTGAACTGTTTACGGTAAGTACCTGTTTGAATAGTTTATTTATTATTTTTTCATTAACACATTCTCTGCTGAATTCTTTATGCAAACGCTTCTTTATGCTACACCCTTACCGACCCTTTTTTTTACGATGTTTTCGAAACAATAGAGATGCACAACGAACGCACATGTGCGGCGCGCCGCACTCGAAGAAAGTTATGAAAACGCGCATGTGTGTCTGCCGCGCCTAATGTGTTAAAAGCCTGTGATGTTCCACTGCTGGGCAAAGGCCTCCCTACTCTCTTTCCACTTCTGTCTGTCTAAAGCGGCTGAGGACCAGTTCTTGTTAAAAGTATCTAGCTTCTACCGCCATCTCCGTCTGGGCCTGCCGCGTTGTCGCTTGCCATTAAGAGGGACCCATTGGGTCTTAACTTTGGCCCATTGGTCGTCTGACATGCGGCAGATGTGTCCAGCCCAATCCCACTTTAGCGTGGCAGTTTTCCAAGTGACATCAGTTAACTTTGTGATGGAACGGATGGTCGTATTCCTAACCTGGTCAGTTAATTTGATACCCAGAATACTCCGTTCCATAGTCCTCTGGCAAACCTCGAGCGTGGACTTCTGATTTGAGCTGATTTGTCCCATACCAATGAATAGAACCATATGTGAGGATGGGAAGTATGCACACGTCAATGAGCCTTCTCTTAAGAGACAAAGGAAGATCACCCTTCATTAGATCTTTCATGGCCCAACAGCTCTTCGAGTTCGAATAAAATAAAAAAAATAAAATTAAAATTCAAACCATTCAGTGAACTGATGAATTCAGTAAACAAACCAGAAAATCGTATTTCGGTGAATTGTTCCACATTACTAGAATTTTCTCAAATTTAATTTCCAAGTCAACACTTAAAATCAGAGGCATTTTTCAGATGCACCGCCATGACACTCGAATGCCGGTGGCTTGTAGATGATTGATTTATTGAACCTGGCGATATTGGATGCCGGTATAAACTCTACGTGTCAGACGATCAATTTACGAGTCTTTGTGCCAAGTTATATCGCAATGGACCCTCCTATTTCAGGGTTATGGAAGATTATAAAAGATCCTCATTATGATATCTTTATTCGTTATTGATTTTGTATTAAGAAAACAGATTGTATCAGGTTTTTATAGACGTGTTCTGGTTTAGGTTGTGAAATAGTCTAAGGAGCAACTTAAAAAAGTTCTAGTAAAACTATCTCTCATTGTGTCCATAGTTCTGTAGTTCTATATTTGTAACAAACCTTACATAGGAAAAAATGCCGTGTTTTTCAATTGTACGATTTCTGATCTCGATTGTAGGAAATGCTGAGTGAACTATAAAATAATATGTGTGTATTGCTAATAATAGGTGCCTGTATTGATTTGTGGTTTACTTAACATAATTAAGTACTTAATTAAGTTTTAGCACAATATTTTATTTTTGAAATGTAATACATTGTTAGACGAGACTACTGCCGACAAACTGCTGTGCAGTTTGGCAGACATTATGTTTGTTTTTTGTATATACCGATTTTGGAACGAATAAAAAAAAATGCGATTTATTACTTGCTCTGGATTTCTACCAACCCTTTTTTTCTTTTTGTAAAAGGTATTTTCACATACCAAATACCAATAACAATACATAACTTAAGATCACGCCTGTTTCCCCGAAGGGTTAGGCAATGGAGTACTTATAGTAGGTACACCCATATATCAGCAGTTAAAAGTCTCATGTAATAGGGGGCGAGCCTTAATCCAATAACATGCCAATACCAAAAACCTGTTTAATTATGTTCATTTTATTTCGTGTTACGTTGAATTATTATAATTTTCCACCATAACTCCATGTAGACATTTGCACAAACGCCTAACATATAAAATAACTACAACATTTATAAAAAATAGGTTTGCTCGCAAACAGTTTGTGCTAAGTCGGGTAACAATATACGAGGGACAAACAGCGGAGCAAACGTCACGGTTTGACGGGATAGGACTAGAAATGTCTTTCATGGCCCTCAGAACTGACACGGATCAGTAAGCGTCAGAAAAAATATATTGTGAAGATTTTCTTATTATCCGTATATTTTTTGCGGGCTCGATTTATTTTATTTCATTTTATTATTTTTGGAAAACTCACAGCTAATCAGACACAATAGCTGCTAAGTTTATAACAAGATGATGGCCAATTACTTATCTATATAAGTATGTATTTACAAAACAAAAAAAAAAAATACTTGAGTCCGATTTATTTTATTTTATTAAAAATATTTTATTTGTATTAATAACTTAATTATTATGACATTATATGCTCTGACATGATTTACTAATTAAATTTTTATGACATTATAGATTTATTATAGTAATTTTGATTGCCTCAATTGGTGCAACACAGTGGACTGCGCATTCACTTGAGATCTAGAAATGTATGATTATGTACTGTGTTGAGCAATAAACGTTTGAATTTGAATTTGTAGTATATCAGTTATCTGGTTGCCATAGTACAAGCTCTGCTTAGTTTGGGATTAGATGACCGTGTGTGAAATGTCCCAGGATATTATTATTATTAATTACAAGTTTTCACACATATAATAACAATTAACATATACTAGGTAGCAGACAGTGTTATTTTCGCGCTCTGTATATTCGTATATAATGCAAGGGCTGCGTTAATTTGTCGAAGAAGTGATTGCAAAGAGCCTTCTTTAATTTAGGCACACTAATATTGAAAAGATGTATGTCAACTTCCCGGCAGGTTTCATTATACATACGGCTCACCCTTATCATGTAGGAATTTTGTCTGTAAGTTGTTCTTGTTACTAGTGCGTGCAACAAACGAGGTTTACGCAAAAACGAAGAACATAAGTTTTTTGTTTTTTAGTTGGAATAGAGAAGGGTTAGTCTACATAATTATAAATTTAATATGCATTATGTCATTAACGTGATGAAGTATTTTTCACTAGTATACCAAACATTCTTAATTTAATTAGAGGCACAGGTTTTTTTGAGTTCAAAACATTCTTTTGTTTTTCTTCTTTTTAAAACCGACATCCTTGTTTTAGCTAAGTATATTGAACTGATAACCACGCTCAATTGGTTTTATATAAAGCTTTGCAGCACCTTAAAACGCATACTCAAGAGAAAGTTGTAAACAGTCTCTGTATAAAATGCACGGATCGTGCAAACATGCACGCTAGACGACGTTATGAACTCTTCCGCTTTACTTCAAGCCATTTTAGGCTACGGACGTAAGGCACTTCCAGAATGTCAAGTACCTACCGAACTTTGACTGTTAAGGTCTTATGACAAGCATAACGCAGGGGGTGTACCCTGGGGTGCGTGGACAGGAAACCTCCCCGAGTGCCCGTGGGCTGGAGTTCCCTTACGGATACGTCCGGGGGGAAGGCCAGTCTCCGGGACGGTGCACCCTGGGGTGCGGGCAATAGTTCCCCTTAGGCACGTGTGTCTAAGGGGTTTTGTTGCCCGTATGCCAATATCCTGTCGGAGGTACGCTCCAACGTGTGTCCCTCTGCTCTAAGCAGAGACGCACAGCGGCGGAGTAAGAGCGGGCTCGGTGTGCACTAACCCTGTCGCCGGGCAGGCAGGAGGAAGTCATTTCCTTCTGCCACCGTTAGTCTCGTAGCCCCGAAGATTGTTCAAGGTCATGTCTCTGACTTTTGACGGGGGTCGAGGGTCTTGGCTTAACCGCCCGGACCGCGAGGAAGAAAACCTCTATAAAAAATTACCCCAAACCTTCAAGCGGCGGCGCACCGTGAGGGAGGTTGGTAGCTTGATTAATGGGTAGCTAAATTAATCGCTAGTGCGAACCACAGTTTTGAGCCAGTGATAAAGTTTTTACTCGTGGGAACTAATATGGGACCAAAGAAAAACGATAAACGAGAAGAGGAGAGGGAGAGGAGTGATGCGGGGTCGGAGTCCGACGCCGCATCGGGAGTGAAGGGCACGAAGGGCACTTTTAAGAGCCCGGAGTGCGTAGTGGTGGGGGCCGCTGGAAGAAAAAATGCTTTCCTGAAGCGGAACCTAAATCCGGGAGATGCCCAGGAGTCTTCCTCGGACGGCGGTCTTAAATCGGCTTCCAAATATGCTCGCCGGGGCCTAGGCCGGAAGAGCAAGAGCCGGGTAAACGCCGCAACGGAGGACGGCTCAGCCGGGTCGGCCGAGGGGAGCGCCGTGGAGGCGTCTGGCGATGAGTCGGACGCCGCTGGTGGCTCCAATTCGGAGCGGGCCAGGTTTGAGGAGGTCGTGGCCGCAGCAGTCAAGGGTGTGGCCTTGAAGAAGACGCAGTCTTCTAAAGACAAGGCCATACCCGCAGCCAAGGCCTCCATTATGGCGGCAGCGGAGGCTCTACTTCAAGGGCCTCCGTCGGACGGAATGTCCGAAATGCGGGCGGAGGTCGCCCGCTTGACAGCCGCCATGGAGCTTCTCCGAAAGGAGAATGAGGAGCTCCGAGCAGACCTGGCCAGGCTTCGCGGAGCTGGCGCTCAGGAGGAGGTGTTCCAGGAGGGGGTGCAGCAGGGGCAGGGCGGCCTCGGGCCTGCAGAGGACCGAGTTCTGGCCTTGGTGCGGAAGGAGCTGGCTGCCCTTAACAACCGGTTCTCGGTCCTTGAGGGAATCGTCCTGCGGCCCCCGCTAGGCCGACCGGCGGCCTCGGGCCAGCCAAAGGCGGCTTCGTATGCCGCCATGGCTGCCACGGCCAAACCAGGGTCGGCAGGGCAGGCGAAGGGCGAGGCCGTGGCTGCGAAGGCGCCCACGAAGGCGGCCGCGAAGGCGCCTGAGAGGGCCCCAGCTGTGGCGGTGACGACGCGGCTGCCCCCGCCTCCCAAATCTCCTCCGGCTGACGCCGAATGGCAGGTAGCTGGGGAGAAGAGGAAGGAGGGCAAGGCGGCAAGGTCGGCCAAGCGGAGGGAGAGGCGGCAGCGGCGCAAAGAGCGAAGCGTCGCGGCGAGGTTACGTGCCCCAAAGTCCGCAGCTGTAGTGATCACACTACAGCCGGAAGCGGAGAAGAAGGGCGTGTCCTACCGCGACGTGCTCGCCAAGGCGAGGGCGGCGGTGAACCTGGAGGAGATCGGTATTACCGAGGGCATGCGGGTAAGGGTCACTGCGACTGGGGCTCGGATGCTCGAGATCCCCGGTGCGGCCAGTGGCCCGACCGCTGACGCTCTGGCCGAAAGGCTCAGGGCGTCCTTAAATGCGGACGAGGCCCGAGTGTCCAGACCCGCCAAGTGCGTTGACTTGCGCATCCTGGGTCTGGACGACTCCGTGACGGAGCGAGAGGTGGTGGCCGCCGTGGTCAAGACTGGGGGGTGTGCCTTCGAACAGGTGAAGGTAGGCACCATCCGTCCTGACCTCACGGGGATGCGAGCCGTTACGGTGAGCTGCCCCGTATCGGCGGCCCAAAAAATAGTTGGGGAGGGCCGGAGGTTCCAGGTGGGCTGGGATTCCACGCGGGTGAAACTGCTGGAACCCAGACCTCTGAGGTGCTTCCGTTGCCAAGTGGGCAACCACGTGGGGGCAAAATGCACCTCGGAGGTGGATCGCAGCAGTCATTGCTTCCGTTGTGGTCAACCCGGTCACAAGGCCGGCTCGTGCAATGCCACGCCGCACTGCTATCTATGTGCGGCAGCTGGCAAGCCGGCCGATCACCGGGCTGGAAGCAAGGGCTGTGGTCCACCCACCAAAGCCCGGGGCAGGGGCAAGCCCTCCGCCTCCGCTACCGCCGTCACGACCGCAGCCGCCGCCACGGCCGCCGTCGCTGCCGCCTCCACTGCCGTCGCCGCCGTACTCACTGCGGCAGGGCCCTCACAGGAGGCTCAGGGGGGGGCTAATATGGAGTGCCAGTAATGGCCCCATTACGCCTCCTCCAGGCGAACATCAACCACTGCGCCGCCGCTCAGGATCTGTTGCTCCAGAGCATGGCGCAGTGGTCGATTAACATCGCCGTGGTCGCTGAGCCGTACTTTGTCCCGCCCAGTGATTACTGGGTGGAGGACCTGAGCGGCTCAGTGACCCTCATTTCGTCGGCCGCCGCCGGTACCCTGTCCCTCGAAACCGTCAAGAGGGGACAGGGTTGCGTTGCAGCACGGTTCGGGGGGATTGTCGTGGTAGGGGTATACTTCTCCCCGAACCGAACTCTCGCCGAGTTCCACAACTCCCTTGCGGAGTTGAAAAACGTCGTCGTCGGGTTTCGTTCCCTTCCCGTGCTCGTCCTCGGGGACTTCAACGCCAAGAATGTGGCTTGGGGTTCCCGGTATACGGACACACGGGGCAGGATGGTGGAGGACTGGGCTCTGGAGACAGGCCTGGTCATCCTAAACCGGGGTTCTGTCCCCACGTGTGTGCGGATGCGGGGCGAATCAGTGGTGGACATTTCGTTCGCCAGCCCCGCTCTGTTGCCATATGTTGTTGACTGGCGCGTCATAGAGGGGGTGGAGACCTACTCCGACCACCGGTACATCCGGTTTGATGTCTCCGCCCAGACCTCGAGCGCGCCGGTCCGACAGGCCCCGAGTGGTCCGCGGTGGGCGCTGAAGAAGCTGGACCGGGAGCTCCTCCTGGAAGCCTCGATCGTGCAGGCCTGGGTGTCACCACCGGACAGGCCTGCCGACATCAACGACGAGGCGGAGTGGTTCCGGGAGGCCATGTCCGAAATATGTGACGTGGCAATGCCCCGGGTCCAGCCCGGTCGCGCCTGGCGCCAGGTGTATTGGTGGTCGCCGGAGCTGACGGCTCTGCGCGAGGCGTGCGTTGCTGCGCGGCACCGGTACACCAGGCACCGCAGGCTCCGTATCCGCCCTCCGGATACGGAAGCCATTCAGGCGGAGCTGTACGAGGGGTACAGAGCGGCGAAGACCGCCCTCCGAGCGGAGATCTTGCGGGCCAGGGATCTGGCTCGCGAGGAGTCGCTGGAGACTCTAAACAGGGACCCATGGGGACGCCCTTATAAAATGGTGCGGGATAAACTCCGTCCATGGGCGCCCCCGCTGACGCAGAGTCTCCGGCCTCAGCTCGTGGAGGACGTGGTGAGCGCTCTGTTCCCTTCGCGAGGGGAACATACTCCCCCGCCCATGGCTCCGCTTCCTGCGGTGCCCGTTGCGGACCACATCACCGACGACGACGACGATGCTCCGGAAGTGACCGAGGTAGAGTTGAGAGCGGCGGTACGTAGGCTGAGTGCCAAAAATGCCGCCCCAGGACCCGACGGCTTACCTGGAAGAGCCTGGGTTCTGGCCTTTGGGGCTCTCGGGCCTCGACTAGGGGGGCTCCTAAGCGCATGCTTGGAGAGGGGCCAGTTCCCACTTCGTTGGAAGACGGGGAAACTGGTCCTCATTAAGAAGCCGGGGCGCCCTGCGGACTCTCCGTCCGCTTATCGACCCATCGTGCTGCTCGACGAGGTGGGCAAGCTCTTTGAAAGAGTTATTGCAGACCGCCTCGTCGGGTGGCTGGTGCAGGAGGGGCCGGATTTGGCGGAGAGCCAGTTTGGTTTCCGCAGGGGGCGCTCTACGGTGGACGCCATCATGCGCGTGCGAGCCCTCACGACGGGGGATGCTGTGGCCCGGGGTGGGGTCGTCTTGGCGGTGTCTCTAGACATCGCCAACGCCTTCAATACCCTGCCCTGGAGTTGCATCAGGGAGGCACTCCGGTATCACCGGATGCCGACCTACCTCTGTCGAGTGGTTGAGGCCTATTTGACGGATAGGGCCGTCATCTACCCCGGTCATCAGGGAGAGTGGAACCGGCGAGAGATGTCGTGCGGTGTCCCACAGGGATCGGTCCTGGGGCCGCATTTGTGGGACATCGGGTACGACTGGGTGCTGCGCGCCGACCTCCCTAGCGGCGTCAGCGTGGTATGTTACGCTGACGACACGCTGGTCCTGGCGCAAGGGGAGGTCGCACCAGGCGGCGGCTGAATTAGCGACACGCGGGGTTGCGATAGTCGTTGCGAGGATCCGGCAGTTGGGACTCGAGGTGGCCCTGCACAAGTCCGAGGCCATGTGTTTTCATGGTCCTCGGAATGCGCCACCGTCGGGTTCCCAAATAACGGTAGGAGGGGTTCGCATTGGAGTCGAGTCGACGATGAAGTACCTGGGACTCGTCCTCGACAGCCGGTGGAACTTCGTGGAGCATTTCCGACGTTTGGCTCCCAGACTGGAGCGGGCTGGGGCTGCCTTGAAGCGGCTCCTGCCCAATCTAGGTGGTCCAAACGCCTCCTGCCGGAGGCTTTACGCGGGGGTCGTGCGGTCCATGGCCCTTTACGGGGCACCGGTGTGGGCGCGTTCCCTGAGGCTGCGGCCAGTCCGCCGGTTGAACGCGTCCCAGAGGGTCATGGCCATTCGGCTAGTCCGGGGTTACCGCACGGTCTCCGGTGAGGCGGCGAGCCTCCTTGCCGGATTGCCGCCGTGGGATCTGGAGGCGAAAGTCCTCGCGCACGTGTGGGAGTGGCGCGAGGAGGTGAAACGCCGGGGCGTAACTCCGCTGCCGCGAGAAATCACGGTACAGCGGACAGAGCTCCGGCGGGATCTCATGGCGACATGGAGAGTGCGACTGTCGCAGCCCAGCGCTGGGCACGCCACAATTGCGGCGATAAGTCCCCTCTTTGAGGAGTGGTTAGAGAGGCGCCACGGCGTCCTCACCTTCCGCCTGACGCAGGTCCTCACCGGACACGGTTGTTTCGGGAGGTTCCTGTTTCGCATAAGGCGGGAGGAAACGCCCGGGTGTCACCATTGTGTGGATCGCCCAGAGGACACGGTGGAGCATACAGTGGAGGTCTGCCCGGCTTGGGCAGAGCACCGCCGTGTTCTCACGGAGGCGATCGGCGGCGACGATCTCTCGCGTCCGAGCCTGGTCCAGGCCATGGTGCGGAGCGAGAGTGCATGGGAGGCCGTCACCTCCTTCTGCGAAGCGGTAATGCTCGCGAAGGAGGAGGCGGAACGCGTGAGGGAGAGGCAACCTCATGCCCTCAGTCGCCGCAGGAGACGCCCTGGGCGGCGGGAATCGATAGCCGATTCCCGGCCACCGTAGGCACGGGCTTGCGGACGGTGAGTAGTGGGTAGCTCGCCGTCCGGTGAGGACCAGGCCCGGGTCGACGGCGCGTTGTGTTCCACGCGCGCCTCAAAGAGATGTCAGCAAAAGATGGGGTCCAATAGGGCCGATGCCGCTGGGGTCGCGGGTTGTTTGAAAAAGATACCGTGGCCCTGGCATAGGCAACTGAAGGAACACGGGTGGGTTTTAGTCAGTAAAAGTCTGACACGCCCTTCCGCTCCACCCAGAGCGGGAGAAGTTATTTGATGATTTCCCATCAAAAAAAAAAAAAAGGGGGTGTACCCTGCCCCCTGTACGACCCTTTTGCCCTCAAAAAACCTGGTCACGTAGAAAATAAACAAAATGAACCACGCATTCCGACACTCGATACGTTATCGTAAACTAAGTTGAAGTTGTTCGCAGAAATACCCGTGTTTGTACATAAAAAAAACTGGTCAAGTGCGTGTCGGACCACGCACAATGAAGGGTTCCGTAGTTGGGATGAATGTATCCCCAGAACAAACTTAACATTGTAGTTGAAAAACATGTTCTCCCATACATTCCAACTGCAAATGTAAGTTTGTACGCACAATATGGAGAGATTTACCATGTTATTTTAAGACCATAGGACTTCTTGTAGGTTTTCCTGTAATCCATAGGTATTGAACTATTTTCTATATTTTTTTCAAAATTTTAGGCTCAGTACTTTCGGAGATAAGGGGGGAATGGGAAGAAAAATAATGATTTGTTTTAAAATTATAAAAAAAATATAATTAAGACCCTCACAGTAAGCCCTTTTATTTGATATGTCACACGGTACAGTTTGCAATTTTTTTTTTAATTTTCTTATTTACCCCCCTAAATTGACAATATTCAAAATTCATTAATTTACATTATACATCCCTGTTCGGGTTATAGAAATACATACGTGTACCAAATTTCAACTTAATCGGTCCATTAGATCCTATATGTTAATCCTTTATGTTATCCCAGTTATCCTATCTGTTTAATCTTTATAATTATTGTGTCCTTACATGGAGAATATGTACAAGCTAAAAATAAATATATATATTATGTACAAGTGTATAAAAAATCATAAAAATAAAAAGGGGAAGAGCTCATAGGGCATCAAAAAATTCGTCCCCATCGCTGTCAATGGAAAAAGTGCCCAAAAGGCTGGCAGCATTGCCACGTTGGATGGCAATGCTGATTCTTTGGGCTAAAAATAGGCCAGCCCTTTGGTCCCGTGAAGAGTCGACCAACCGCTTGGCGATGTCCCGAAATACTCGATGAGCACTCGGACCCCAAGGCCCTAGAGTTTCAACCCCAAACGGCTCAAACATATAGCTCCCAATAAGGTTACTATATTTGCGCCGTTTGAGGTTTTCTGCTCCTGCAGCAGCCGCCCCAGCACAGCCCGCCGTGCTAAGAAGATGGGATGGCGCGAGGGTGTCGACACAGGTTGCATCCCACACCAAAGGCCTACCCAACTTCCAAGGCATTATGGTCATTCCGTCTGGCCTCTTCCCATCGTCGCGCGCCAAGCCATTGGGTTCTAAAACAGCTGGCACCCCGGCGGTGACAAGAGCCCGACGGATGATGTCGTTAATGCTGGCGTGCCGTGCCATCCGACCAGCGCTCTTGCTGCAGGATAGTCCATGGTGTCCGAGGCAGTCGACTCCTTCACCGCATTGACAGCGATGTGGAGCCCCACAAGGAGCACCCACACGCAAACATGTAGCGAGCTGGAATGTGGTGTCACTCAGTATAGTGCCTATGTTGGGTGACGGTAGAGCCTGAAGCCAGAGACCCGACTCCCATTCACCCACAGCCAACAGGCGGGCACGCTCAGCAGTATTGGTGGACGTATTAATAAGTTTATTCCGTACCAACCTGCAGAGCGGCTCATCCCACTGTCTCTGGGAAGACGGGTTCTCGGGCTGAACCGTATCCGGGCAAGCCACTTTCCAGGCATTCACCGCGTCGGTCAAACACGGCACTTCAGAGTCAACCTGAGAAGGGGCTAAGATTCTTGTGGTTAACTTTTCGGTGCTGTGGACCGAGGACAGGAACGCCGGTAGGCTTACACTAGAAATTTTGCGGACGCCGAGCCCACCAAAACGAATGGGTAGTGTGGCTTGCAGCCACGCGCGGTCGTCCAATGCCACATTTAAAATTGATGTTAGGGTGCTTCGAATAATACGATCGATTTTGTCTAAAAGTTGTGGCTGCTTCCATAAAGAGGAAGAGCGGAGAAAATACATAAAATTTGGACCAAAACAGCAATATCTGATAAGGGTGAATGCCGAATGTAAATTAATTTTTGAAAGTCTATCTGAAATATCGTTAAAATGTTTAATTTTATCGTCGACGAATGGTGAAAAACTGTCTTCGAAAATTGGGGAACCTAGAAGGTGCAGTGAGCTTTTTTCCAAAACTTTGATATCTGGGGTTATTGAATTGAATTTTTGTATAGTCGATTGTCTGTCGGTATTGTCACAAAGATAAATTTCGCATTTGGAGTTGTTGAGGTCAAGGCCGATGGATTGGAACTGCTGCTTAAGGAATTCAAGATCTTTTAGTACAGTGTCTACGTCACCTCCTAGTGTTCCATCATCCAAATACCACACGTTAAATTTTGAATTTAGTTTTTGTATTATGGGATGGATAGCCAAACTGAAAATGACTGGCCCGAGAGGATCACCTTGTTGGCATCCGACTGCAGATTGCAGAACGTTATCTTTATATAATAATTTAGACGGGTGCCTGTAGCACTGCCACATAAAACCATAAATTTCTGGTAACTCTTTTTTTACTTCAGCCAACAAAGTGTCCCTGTTAACGGAGTTGAAAGCGTTCTTAACGTCAACCTTGAGGATGACCTCACCTTTACTGGCATTTAAAAAACTGGATAGGGCATGTACGGCAGCCTCGCAGCCCCCTTTGGATCCAAAGCCAAGCTGTAGGGGCTGGAACTTGTTGGTTAGAATTTCGCCGTACAATTTGCAGCATATTTTTGCTGCCGTACGCCTGTAGGTGCACCCAACGGCAATAGGACGAATGCCGTCGTCCCTCTTGCGCAGGGCACATAAGTTGGCCCCGTACAAGACATCGACGACGGCATCATTCACACTGCCGTTGAGCATCAGGTTAATTAGAGCCGCAAGCTCCTTCAAAAGCGACTCACCAGCGTCCCCGGCACCTGAACTCAAGAGATCTTTTAAATGCTGAGGAGTCAGGCCGTCGAGGCCACCGGCGGAACCACTTCGGAAGGAGCTCACGGCTGCAGTCAGCTGTGGGGCAGTAACATTGAAAGGAGTTGAATCCGGATCGGGAGTGAGAGGGGGGTCGGGGAAGGTGAGACCATCCGCAGGCGCCGGATGTTTACTCTCCAGGGCTGAAAGAGTTTCCGGAGAGTATGGCGCCACCACATCACTACTAAACAGTAATCTGGCTGCTCCCCTAATATCACCATCACTTAATTTGGATTCCACACTTTAATCTTTTGATGTACGGAACCCTAAAAATGTAATTGATATGAAATGAATTAATTGGATGAACATGAGAAAATACACGTATGGCTTTGAGTACTCTTCAAAACAGGCCTTGACTTGAAATATTATAAAAGTAATATAAACGCCAATCTTGAAATTATTGTAGGTATATTCCGACACTTCTTCCAACACAAAGAACAAGTTTTCTTGATTTAATTTGTTTTATTTTCTAATTAGAATATATGTAAGCTCCAGGAAATTTTCTGAAATACTTTTGGCTGTTATCCAATTGATAACGGCGGATGACATCACTGGCCCGCTTGACTTGAAATGTTATAAAAGTAATATAAACGTCAATCTTGAATTATTTTCCGACACTTCCAACACAAAGAACAAGTTTTCTTGATTTCATTTGTTTTTTTTTTTTGGTTAATTATAAACTCCAGCAAAATTTCCTGAAGTACTTTTCGCTGTTATTCAATTAATAACGGCGGATGACATAGAATATTTTGTGTTCAACAATACTTATAGATGAGCACTTACAAAAAATACATCATTTAAAGTAGGTCAGTCAT
This sequence comes from Dicycla oo, assembly GCA_948252095.1. NCBI lineage: Eukaryota > Metazoa > Arthropoda > Insecta > Lepidoptera > Noctuidae > Dicycla > Dicycla oo. The sequence continues at coordinate 34,085,297 of OX411711.1, forward strand.
TCGAGAGTTTTGGGTAGCTGAATAGACGATTTGCAGAACTAGACCTCCATATATGTATAATGAACAGCTAAGTTTACTCGTAGGTCCTTTTTTGCTAGCAAAATTGAGTGAGCGGTTTATATAGACCTAGAAATATTATATGAAAAGCCTAGATCTTGACCTTTTGGATTGGAAACTTTTTTTTTAATACCAGAGCTTTTCTCGATGAGTAGTTTCCACAGATTGCTGAAATTAAAAGCAATGTTTTTTTAATGATATTGTCGAGATTGTTTGACCATTCATACTTACATCAAAATCTTGGTTAGGTTAGCTAAAGCCGCCGATACATTACGATATAAGTATACATACGATGTATGTATACGTATATCGTAAATGTATGTATACGTATATCGTAAAAACCCAAATAAAAGTTTCTAACAAAAAGCGGCCCTGTATTTGTTCCGATTTTTTTTTTCTTTTTTATTGCCAGGGCGATGTGTTTAGACGTAAACGTTTTCTGTAATAGTAGGTATATTTTTGTTTTTATGCTGGTCAACTTTTATCGACCATATATTGGGAGTAAAAATGAGTGCCTGGGGTCAGTTGAGCGAGGTACAGAAAACGTGTTGAAATAATTTGTATTTGTACCTACTGAGTTTGAGTGTTGTTTTGGGAGCTTTTCTGTTTTATTTTGTACCTCTAATAGGCTACTGTTATAAAATATAATTGGCGCGCAATAGACGTTTATTTCTTTATTTATAACCAGAGGGAAAACGGTATACACGCTTATGTACTGATGTACAACGCGGCAGGACACGAGTGAAATGTTATTTTCGGTTTCATGATCTGAATAGGGCTTAAGGTTTTAAATTCTTCCTCATTATTATTGTAATGTCAATGCTGGTTAAGGTTGAGGTAATGTAAATAAACGAATGTTTTTAGGGTTCTGTACCTCAAAAGGAAAAACGGAACCCTTATAGGATCATTCATGTGTCTGTCTGTCTGACTGTCCATTTGTCACAGCCAATTTTCTCCAAATCTAATGGACCGATTAAGTTAAAATTAGGTACACGTATGTATTTCTGTGACCCAAACACGGACGTGTAATGTAAGTTAATGATTTTTGAATTTGGGCGTTAATTTTGGGTGGCAAATAAGAAATATATATATATATTTGTAAACTGTACCGTGCGATATATCAAATGAAAGGGCTTACTGTGAGGGTCTCAAATATATACCTATATATTCTTCTTACTAACACAAAACAATATATTAAAAAGATGGTCTTTTTTAACAATGTCTATTTACGGTAATTGGAGATACAAAGATTTTCCGTAGCGTAAAGAAAATCTATGAAAAAGGAATTATATGGGATTAAGTCCCCCTTACCCTGTTAACATGTGTAAGGGATTACCCGAAGAGTGCGAGAACACATGATGTTTGAAGGGTACTCCTTTCTTCTCCCAAAATTGTTTGTTCGAAAATCATTATCCATAACACGTTTGCTATAAACTTCAGTTACCATAATGTTCAAAAATTCGAAATTTTGTTTTACATAATTATCTTTACTTCTAAGAAGTAAAGATAATTATGCAAAATTATCTTTTATTCTGCTATAATATCGAGCACAATTGAATCTCAATTATGCATGAAATAAAGTCATATGTCCTAAGTATTGTATTATATAATGTGTATTATTCCGAATGTTCATTTATTTATGAATCGTAACTAATTAGTAATTTATTAGTCCTAAAACATTCGTTAAAATTTTGTTTTTAGTGACAGAAACTAATCGCTTCATATCCGACTCCACGCAGTCTTGTCTGCCCTAGTCCTAGAGTGTAATTTAGAATCACGTAGGCGTGTAGCGGCGAGGCGGCCCGCGGGCTGAGGGCAGGAGGCTGCGAGTGAACCGCCGCGGCTGAGGCTGGCCGACGAGACCGACCAGCAAACCTAAGCTGTGGTGTTGAACGAAAGCCGTCTGCGACGATTAGCACGTGTGGGACCGCCGGTGACCCGCAGTGCCGGAGCCGTGACAGAAACCATGCCTGCTGCATGTTGCACGAGCCGTGACGAAACCCATATTGCTTTTGCATCTTTACTTTTTATGTATTTTATCAGTTGGATTTGGTAAAATAATAATGAAACACACATTCGTATGAAACGCTTGCTTGCGTTCGTTTGTACGAATATGAACATTTTCTGAATAGGATTTATATTTGTATGAAATGCATACTTAGCAAGGTGTGTGTGTGTGCGTGCTGCCCTAACAGGCAAGGGTTTACCTATGCGTTGCTGAAATGATAGATGAAGAAAGTCTATTTTATTAAGTACCTGATAATTGTTGCCAGGCCTTCACTGTCCTCCCATACCTATTAGTAGTCGTTGCGTATGATTGACAATCTGATTCGCCTGGCGCCGCTCGCCGTTGTAGCTTCACGAGTGTGTCATATTCGATGACCTGTTCCGAATCCGAATACGTCATGTCGACGTGTGTACACAAAACCCCCGGCTAGGTTGTGTTGAATGCGGAACCCATACCTATTACACTGTCATTTGGAAACATTGTAAAAGCCAATTATTTTTAAAAGAGTAAACGTCGAGTTTCTTGCCGGCTCTTCTCTAGAAGAATCGTGCACCTAGCTTCTGATGTTTCATAAGTTGTGCCCATGTAGGTTTGTGTGAAAAATTGGCAGTCATAGGGACTGCCGACAGAAGTGAAAATTTAAACGTAAAACTATATATAACACGTTTTGCGGTGTTGCGTTGACGCTTACCCGTAGGATTTCCCCATACCGTCCAAAAATCGCTCAACACGCATAAATAAAGTTTTCACTTCAATAAAATATTTAGATTTTGACGTTTTAATTTGAACACAGTAGTCTGGTCCTTACACAGACCAGTTCTTTCTCAAAGAGCTTTACTTCTACTACTAAAATACGTATTATTATTTCTAAAATAAGTACTTCTTCAATCTGATCACTAACGATAGCTTCAGGAGTTTATAATAATGACAATATCAAACAGATGAACGCACAATAGGATCATGCCAATAGGATTTCCTTTTATAACATTTTGATATACTCGTAGTAGAGAGAATTAAAAATTAATTATTCTAAAAGCCATTTAATTGGTTTGAAAAGGCGGAAATATTTTACCAAAGTATTTATATTTTTAATTCGCTTTTGACAAATGAATGTCGGTGAAATAGAGTTGGAGTGGAACATTAATTTAATATAAATGAGTATGGGCTTTTGTTTCCCGGTTTTGTATATTTCACGAAATAGTAAATTGAATGATTGATTCATTTGTGACTGCGTAATGGAATTTACGAAGTATTTTTAAAACCAACATTTTCATTAAATTATTATTTACTATTTTTTCCCCGCAACTTCGCTCGCGTGGATGTTGGAAAATATCCCACGGGAACGTACTACCGGGATTAAAAGTACCCTATGTATCAATCCAGGTAAACAATGTATTAATTCCATAATACATTTTTTTCATATATCTCTATTGATCTATTGGTATACCTGGCGCACAGCAGAAAGCTCCCAGTCAGCATGATTTTTTCCGAACAACAATCTCGTCGCTAAGCAATAACAGCCGCATGGCTCGATCCATCAGGTTAAGCTAGGCTTCCCGGGGTTGGTCTGTGGATGGGTGACTATCTTTTCATACCGAGATTCCTCCGTGCCTCGGAAAGCAAGTTAAGCCGTTGGTCCCGGCTGTCATTCGTGGATCTTTGATAGTCGATACGGGTCGTCAGAAGCCCGAATCTGACAAACAGTCTTACCAAGGGGTATCGTGTTACCTAGTGTCGCTCCATGTGAAATACTGGTATTCAGCTGCATCCGGTTAGACTGAAAGCCGACCCCAACATAGTTGGGAAAAGGCTAGGCAGATATATATATATATATATATATATATATATATATATACATATATCATCATATTTCAGCCAATTTACACAAAACTTAATGAATTATACACATAGACCTTCCTCTTGAATCACTCCGTCCATTGGTGAAAACCCTATGAAAATCCGTTCGGTAGTTTTGAGTTTATTGCATTCAGACAGACAGACGCGGCCGACTTTGTTTAGTTAAAATTATGCCGGTCACGCTCTAATAACAAATATCTTTTGACGGATTTAAATCGGTTCACTGATTTTAATAAAATAAAGGCTTATTATTACCTCAAGAAATCAAGATATGAACTATGACTACATTTTAACCATTAAATCTCTTAAAAAAGGTACACAAAAATTTTAATATTAATTGTGAATTTTAATTAAAATCAACCCATATTTTACCCCCTTAGGCGATGATTGTTCAAAAACGCTGAATCATGTATACATTTATTTCCTCCCAAAAGCATGCATTTTAATTTTTATATCGCTAACTTAAGAAATGCTGGGTTTCTCATACAAACTTTCATCCTCTATATCACCACCTATGAGATAAAAAGTAGCCATATCCTTCCACAGGATGTCATCTATTATTCCTTGCCAAATTTTATCTACATCCGCTCAGTGGCTTGGCGTGAAGAGGTAACAGATAGACAGAGTTACTATCGAATGTATAATATTAGTATGGATAACACACTAATATTTTCAACGTGCCAGAGAGAATTCTGACTTTGATTGAACACTCGATGTTGTTGAACATAAAAATGGCTCACTGCTAATTTACATCAATAGAAGACTGTTAAACCTAGAAAACTATATAAAGCTTGTTGTAATATGAATTACTCAAGAGATATTGAGAGATATCAGAGACTTGCGAGGGCACAACCATAGACTATATTTATAGAGTAAAGATTGACATTGTAGTAATGTACAGACGCCAGCACATCAAGCTACCCGTAACTGTCATTTATTTCCAATTAACCTTGAACTTAATGCTATAGCAATAAAGTTGAAAATCTATGAACATTGACAGATTGTATAATAGCTTGATGTGCTGGCGTCTGTACCTGTGGCTTACAAAAGGTAAAGAAGAAAGATCGTAATTTATGAAAGCTACAATAACATTTTCATTTGCCGGGAGTTTTATTAAAATGTACTTAATTAACTGCAGAACATTAGGTACATAAACTAACCTTAAGGTCAAGTTAAGTAATTTAACGTCACTCAAATGTCAAGCTGAAAGACAATGCCCTTTCTTATTGGTCCTTGGGTCCACTCTAAAAATCCAATAAACTACTAGAGTTATCGCAACTATCGATACTATAGCAGAGTGGTACTTAATACTGAAAGCAATACAGATACAATAGACCTTAAGCCGATTGTGTGCATTGAGTACCTAGGTATCAAAGTTTGTAGATGCATTGACTTTATACAGGGTGGCAGGACATCGATGCACAAGTTTTTACTATGGATTCAGTACTTAATTCTGGACCTGAGTTGAAATTTTTCGTCAGTGATTGAAAAAAAACTTTTTAGCAAAAAATAAAACCGACTTCTAAAACAAAACACTACAAAGTGAAAAATAACTTTAATTTCGGAAGTCGGTGTCTTTCGTTTTGTATTTTCGTTTTTTGCCACCGACTTCCGAAATTAAAGTTATTTTTCACTTTGTAGTGTTTTGTTTTAGAAGTCGGTTTTATTTTTTGCTAAAAAGTTTTTATTTTTCACTTTTTAGTTGTGGAACCTACCCGACAAAAATTAGAATACATAATTGAGCACAATAATTGTAGATATAGCCATGTAAATAACAGTGATAGGAAGTTATTAAAACATCATCACATCATCCATATAAAATAAGTGGGAAATATACGCATTATTGAAGCTAACTCAAAAACTCCCCAAGCAAAGTTAATAAAATTTATATGGGACCACCTCGGAGGTATACCCTTTCAAACAAAAAAAGAATTTTCCAAATCGGTCCATCCGTCTTTGAGTAATCGCGTAACAAACATACAAAAAAAAAAAAAAAACAAAAAAAAAATACAGACGAATTGAGAACCTCCTCCTTTTGGAAGTCGGTTAAAAATAAAATGCAACACCTACGCGGTCAAATTGTATGGAACAGCTATTTATTTTTTAATAAAACCGGTCAAGAGCGAGTCGGACTCGCGCACCGAGGGTTCTGTACCATCATATAATTTTAAAAAAGTGTTTTATTTAGAGACATCGTTTTATTTTTCCTTTGATCTTTACATAAACTTAATCACATAGATTAATTTCAGAGTTTTCTCTATGCAAACTTCGGAGATAAGGGCGGGGGGACGGTATTTTTTTACGTTTTTCATCAAAAGTCAAAAACTATGAGGCCTAAAAAAAGAAATGTTTGAGAATGTGCAAACACGTTGTTTGCACATTCTCAAACATTTTTCTTTTTTTTTTTGAGAATGTGCAAACGACGTTTTTTCATATGATAACACAGATGCCCACTTCGAAATTTTAAGAATCCCTTTCACTTCCTGTTAAATGATAAATGATAAATGATTTTTATTTCTGTAAGTAGGTTTGTACAAACACTTTTACAAGTCAATATTTTTTTTTAAACTAGATGAGGTCGGCGTTTCCTATCTGACTACTCTGAGAAGAAAGGCCGAAACAAACTCAGAGGTCACAGTCTCTTATAAAGTCCAGACATAATCTTGGTCACTTCATGTGAAGACCATGTAGATTGGTGTCTGAAATGGTCTTTTGAGGAAAGAACCACACAGATTGAGAGGACCTGTCCAGTCAGTGCACGCATTTGTCAGTAATCGCGCAGCTCAACTAGCTCAACGATTCGACGAACAATACCAAAGAAAGGACATTGGGGTAGGCCGCATAGATTACTCAAACTGCCAGACCATGATTAAAAATAACTGAGAGAAAAAATAAAACAAACAAAAAAAAAAAAGCAATGACCTACATAGTCTTCACATTCACAATAAAGTAAAATAATATAATACTTACAAAGTAAATATTAATGTCAACATTCAGTATGCAAAAATAAAAATAATATAAAATAAAATTGGAGCAGTTCAATCCCAAGCCTTTTTGTCCTCAATATAATCTTTAACGGTATAAAAAGCTTTCTGACACAACTTGCGTTTAATGAATGATTTGAATTTATTAAGACTCAGATCTTGAACGTGGCTTGGAAGTTTATTATAAAAGCGTATACATTGACACCTGAATGACCCACCTATTTTCTTGAGCCTTGTTGGAGGTACAACAAATTTGTGTTTGTTCCTAGTATTTATATTGTGGATATCACTGTATTTTTTAAACAATTTAATGTTTTTATGGGCATATAAAAGATTTTCAAAAATGTACTGAGAAGGCAATGTCAGTATATTAATCTCCTTAAATTTCTCTCTGAGAGATTGTCTCGGACTTAATTTATAAATGCATCGAACAGCTCTTTTCTGCAAAACAAAGATAGTCTGAATGTCGGCTGCATTTCCCCACAACAGAATACCGTACGACATTATACTATGAAAATAGCTAAAGTACACTAAACGGGCTGTCTCTATGTTGGTTAAATTACGAATTTTCCTAACAGCGTATGCTGCGGAGCTTAGCTTTTTTGACAATTTATCTATATGTGGGCCCCACTGAAGCTTAGCATCCAAAGTTAAGCCCAAGAATACTGTGCTATCTTCAGGATTCAACTCTTCGCCCTTTATCAACACGTTAGTTTTCACCTGCCTAACGTGAGGTAGTGTAAACTTAATGAATTTGGTTTTTTTTTCATTAAGGAGTAAATTATTAACACTGAACCAGTGAACTACTTTTGAGATCGCTCTGTTTACATCGTCAGTAACCAGCTGCTGACGTTTAAGTTTAAACAAAAGTGAAGTATCATCCGCAAACAAAACTATATCATGATTATCCTTAATGAGGTAGGGCAAATCGTTAATATAAATAAGAAATAAGAAAGGACCAAGAATCGAGCCCTGTGGGACCCCCATTGTTACTATAGATCCGGGCGATCTTTTTCCATTAACGTCAACGCTCTGAATCCTATTACTCAAGTATGAAGTAAGAAGATCCAGAGCGGTGTTCCGGATCCCGTAATGGCGGAGTTTCCTGATTAACGTTTCATGAAGAACGCAATCGAATGCCTTGGACAAATCACAAAAGATGCCCAAGGCATCGCATTTGTCTTCCCATGCATTATAAATATGTCCTAAAAGTTCAACACCGGCATCAGTAGTTGAACGACCCTTTGTAAAACCGAACTGCTTGTTATGTAATAATTTATGTTTATTAAAAAATCTTTGCAATTGGTCTAAAATTAATTTCTCAAAAATTTTACTAAACGTAGGTAGTACTGAAATAGGTCTATAATTTGTGGGGTCTGATGTACTACCTGATTTAAACAAAGGTATTATTTTACTATATTTCATGAGGTCAGGAAACTCCCCACAGTCGATACAGTTATTAAAGATAAGAGCTAAAGTAGGTGCTACAATGTCAATAATAGACTTAGCAACTTCTACAGAATTACCCCACAGATCTGCTGTCTTTTTTACATTTAAAGTGTGAAAGGTTTTAATTATGTCTCTACAGGTAATTTGTTCAAAATTAAATTCCGAATCGCAAGCATTAACATTTTCCTTAAGCAAAGACTCAGCAACAGAAGTTGATGAGTTTAGGGATTTAGTAGTTGAAACGGGAATATCTGAAAAGAAATTTTCAAAGGCCGCGGCGACTTGTGAGTCTGATTTTATTATATTGTCATTAATAGACAGGCTGTAGTCAGCACTTCGGTTATTAGACCTTCCCGTTTCACTATTAATAATATTCCAAGTCGTTTTAATTACATTACTACTGTTTTTAATCTTCGAACTCAAATAACGCGACTTGGCCATACAACAAACTTTTTTAAATAATTTTGAATAGTTTCTAACATATAAATTAAATTCAGCAGTGTTTACAAAAGACCTTTCATTATATAGTTCATAAAGCCGTGTTCTACTTTTATGAATACCAATGGTAGCCCAATCACTGAAAGACGCGTTACTATTAACCGAGATAGTCTTGGGAATAAAGATGAGATTAAATTGTTGGCAGTACATATTAAAAAAATCATCATACAGATCATTAGGATCAGTATGATTAGCCAAAACTGTTAATTTATTAATGAGTTTAACTTTAAAAGCTTCCAAGCGACTTGTAGTTTTGGGGTTAACAATGATATCCTTTTTAGCCACTTTTTTGTTTTGGTTTTGGATAGTAATCCTTTGCCCGCAATGATCAGAATCTAGTAAATTTATAATTTCTTTATGGCTTGGAATAACATCTGTATAAATATTATCTAGGCATGTGGCACTAGTAGGGGTTATTCTTGTGGGCTCCAAAAATAGGTTTACAAGATTGTATGACTGAAAAAGACTTATTATTTTACTACAAGAACCTGACTTTTCTAATAAATTAACATTAAAATCACCACAAATGATAATAGATTTATTTGAGTTACATATCTTGTGTAACACTTCATCCATTACCTTTTCAAAGCAGTCATACAATCCTGAAGGGGGCCTGTACACACTTAATACAATAAATTGCTCCAATTCTATACAAGCTATTTCAACTGTCCGCTCAACAGATAGGCTCACAATATCCTTACGGTCTTTAAATTTCAGCTGGTTACTTACTAAAATTAATGAGCCACCATGTATAGCATTTACTCTGCTGAACGAACTACCAACCTGGTGATTATTAAAATTGAACATAAACTGGTGGCTTTTAAGCCAATGTTCTGTTATACAAAGAATATCAATACTGTTAAAATTCATAAATAATTCTACTTCTAAATCTTTGTTGAGAAAACCTTGAATATTTTGATGCACCAGGTTAATACTATTTACTAATTTTGAAATTTTATTTGATTTATTCTTGCATTTCTGTACATTATTGCTAGAGGATGCCTCTATTGTCTTAATTTCTAATTTAAATTACTACCAATGTCAATTTTGGATACCAAATTATTGGATGAATGATATAAAATGTCATGGCATTGCTCAATAGAAGCAACTTGTTTAGCCAAATTCTTGGCTGTAATACAAAAATAATATGATAGCGACACAGCTAACTGTCTTTTGCAATACTTTGAAAGATAGTACCTATCCATAAAAAATCTATCTTTTGTCAAATATAAATGATTACCAACATAATTGTTAGTGTCAATTAAATGGAATAAATTATTATTATATGTCAAGTTATGTAATGTCATATTCATTTCATATCTAAAATTGTTTTCTTCCTGTGGCAAACTTTGACTGTATGGGAATGTAAACAAAACAATTTTTCTTAAACTAATGTTGCACAATGATCTATAATATTGGAGTAATTCTCCTTTGTTCACATTACCCCTATTACCAACAAATATTAATAAAATAGTATCCTGGTTAAAATTGCATTTTAAAACTTTTTTCATTATGTCAAATAAAGAACAACCAGGCATACAGTAGTTCATTATTGAGTGTCCTGGATATTTATTTGTTAACAAGTGGCCTAGATCTTTTCCAATTTCATCACAAAATAACACTATTTCTTTATTTACACTCTGTTTAGGCAAGCAGTTAGCAATTGACAATGGCAAACTGGCACAAGACTGCGGCACGGTGGTATCACATATTGTCAATGAATGATCCGGTGTGGGTTGAATAGGTGGTTGTTCACTATGTACACATTTGTTTGTTTGTGAGCTTGCCAGCTCATTCATTGCCAATACATATTCGCTCATTTGGTTTTCACAGGCTGTATATTTTATGGTCATAGAAGTAAGTTTCTCCTGTAGTAGATCTAGTTCATACCGCAAGTTATCTGTGTCAATTTGGTATTTCCTAGTACTTTCTTCTAAGTTCAATGAATACATATCTAATTGTTTCAGGAGATGTAACCTTTCTCTGTTATGTTTTACATTTCTGGTGAATAATTTTAGATTTTTGATCATTTTCCTAGTTTTAACTATGTATTTATTAATTTTTATGTATTTTTTAAGTTTATTTTTACTAGCAACTACCCTCACTGATTCATTTGATTTTGAATCAGCTTGAACTATTAAATCTATTGTGTTAGAGGAGTTTATTGCAGAAACCATTGATGGGTCTATAGGCACCAATTCGTTGAAAAGACTTTGATTCAACGAGGCAGTGATGTTAAGATTTGTAGTCTCTAGTTGTTCAATCTGACTTTGAGCCTCATGTAGCTGCTGTTGTAAGAAATCTTTGTGACTAAGAGCTTGTTCATACTCATTGCTACACTGGCTGAACCCGTCTACAACAACTTGGAGCCTGTCCCGGGCTGCTATTGCGTCAGTGAGTTGAATATATAACTGAGCCATTTCTGTTTTCAACTTGCTATTCCTTTCAAGGACACCAAGGAACTCTATTTCACTTTCATCTCTTTCCTTAATCAGTTGGTCACATTGCTCCTTAGACGCCTTTAGTTCGCTCAAAGCCTGAGTGAGTTTGGTCTCCTCTAGGCGAGCCCGCGCGTTGCGAGTCATAATCATGATTAAAAAGAAAAGAGAAGATATTGGAAAAGAGTAATGGAGTGAGAAAGAAACAGATGATTAATTGAACGGAAAATGAAATTTAGTGAGTAGGTAGGTACAGAAAGAAGTTCTGTGACCAAACTAATCAAGGTTATCTTTAGGTTCTTTGGGTCATTGACATCAACTTGTCGCAGTAATAAGTGATCCACTTAATTTTAGGCAAAATATTAGAACATAAACAGTCCACTACCAAGGAAAATATATAGTTTTGTACCTGATAACGAGATGAAAATGTAACATTCACTTGAGTCGGTAACTGTCAACGAATCACAATTAAATTTTTACACATAATTTGCATCTAATGCATATATTCCAAACAGAAAACACTTATTTACACTATATACTAGTTAATTAATTAGAAATAGGCCGTATTAAAAAGGAAATCTATTATTTAAGATTAAAATTTTAAAGAAAGATTCAAATCAGCTGTTAGCTGTAGTGTTGCCACAGGAGGAAAAAAGTTTAGTAGTGTTACAAAACAATATCTGTATTTTTATTTCTTTCTTATTTGCAAAAAAGTCGGGCAAACTTCATCTAAAACTGTTCCAAAATTCAAGTTGATAGCATAAGTAGTTCTTGAGATATCCAGCTGTGACAGACAGACAGACAGACTGAGTTGCACCATAGGGTTTTCTTTTTACCAATTTGGTACGGAACCCTAATAAACGACGAAACATTTCAACGCAGGGGAGTCCAGAATCATGCATTGAATTCACAGTATAACCGGTTACGCGCCGATGTCACCGTGTATAACCTTGCACGGGACGTCTAAAATACGCTGTTATTTTTGTGGGAGTTGTCTAGGTAACATTACAGTCTAGAAGTAACGAAAGAAGGAGGATGTGTGCCTGATTGAGGGCAATAGGCTCGCCCCCTATTACATGGGAGTCACCATTTTGTTTACTTAAGAATTGAGAACTCAACCATTTTACGTTTGTTGTTGCAATGGAACGCTCAACCTTACTCAAGCATTTACTCAAGTATGTAACGTATATTACTACAGAGTAATATACGTTTTACTCCTTTATAATGAATAATTCTATCCTGAAGTAATGACTTCATCAAGAAATTACTTAGCAGTAAGTAATTGATTGTTTATAAACACGGGTGAAAGCCTCTATGTTTAAGATGACGTCTACCCCTCTCTCTTGTTTTATGTCCTTCTGTAGTCAAGCGCAGCAAGACCAATGGTTTATCTTAGCATAGAGGCCTAATAACTGATAAGGTGACAATCTGCATAACAAGCCGAAAATTTAGTACCTAAAAGCTGCAAGAGTGATAAATTTATTAATGTAGGTTTAAAAGCATAAATAAATAAAAATATATGGATCACGAAAGTAAAAAAATACATTGATGAATAGAGAAAATCTAGCTAATAACCTGTTTGTGACATACATAGATCTGTTAACATAATTGCATTTGAAAGATACGTTTTTAAGTATTTGTTTCAGTTATAAGGGTGTTTCGCATATTTCGTGCAAATTCTCAACGATTCCAAATTTCAAATTTATTGATGAATTATTTGGGTTTTTTTTTGCAAAAATATCATTAGTATATAATTAATCTTTGAACATTAAGTAGTTTCTACTTTCTTTGAATTAGTATCGATGAAATTATAATCATTTCTAAAATCGAAGTGAGACGGTAAATGAACGGAATGAGGAAGAAGGTAATGAGGTTTGAATACTTTGTCCAGTTTTTCTTCAAAAATATCACAATTACAAATCTAATACATGTACTAAACTTCGAAGGTAATCATTAAAATTGATAAAAAGCTACGTAATAAATGAAATCATATATACTCACTTTCTAATACGGACGATAGGAAAGAGAACGAATCCAGAATAATCACCTCCCGCGACACTTAACACGAAAAAGAGAAACACCCATAATTAAAAAGTAAGGCCAAAGGGCAGCACAGGTATACTGCCGAAATTCTAAACAAGTTAGTGTACTTATTAGGATTTTCATAGATGATTGTTGAGATGGATGTGTGGAGTGACGAAAATGGATAAAGTAAGAAATGAGTATATAAGAGGAAGTTTGAAAGTGGCGCCAGTGACAGAAAAGTTGAAAGGAAATCGTTTGGCTTGGTATAGGCATGTGATGAGGAGAGAGATAACGCATGTGACTATAATAGTGATGAATATACATGTTGATGGATAGAGAGGGAGAAGATGGCCAAAGAAAAGATGGATGGATTGTGTGAGGAATGATATGAAAGAGAAGGGAGTGAATGATAGCGTGACGGTGGACAGGGGAAAATGGAAGAAGAATAAGTGTTGCGCCGACCCCAAGTAACATGAGATAAGAGCAGGAAGATGATAATGAGATAATAATAAATAAAAATATAATAATAGTAATATAAATTGTGGGGAACATTCGACATAGCAATGGTAATCAAGAAAGTGTGGTCAAAGAAACTAGTTTCCAAACAGCAGTACTACTACAACATCTCGAAAACACTTCAGCACGAAAACGTATGCACAAACTACAGTCAATCTGCCTAGCCTTTTCCCAACTTTGTTGGGGTCGGCTTCCAGTCTAACCGGATGCAGCTGAATACCAGTAATTTACATGGAGCGACTGCCTATCTGACCTCCACAACCCAGTTACTGGGTAATACGATACCCCTTGGTAAGATTGGTTGTCAGACTCGGGCTTCTGACGACCCGTATCGACTGTCAAAGATCCACGAATGACAGCCGGGACCAACGGCTTAACGTGCTTTCCGAGGCACGGAGGAGTCTCGGTATGAAAAGATGGCCACTCCATCCACAGACCAACCGCCGCAAGCGTAGCTTAACCTGATGTATACACAAACTACAGTAAAAGTAATAAATACAAAATAGTTTTTAGAAATAAAATTCAGCACTTTTCAGCGTAACTTATTAGAATTTCCAAAAGTTTCGACCCTTTTTGGATGATTTCCAATGTACCATGGCTGTATTACATGCAAAAGTTTGAAATGTATTCAAGGTGCAAAACATGAAATTTACAAATGGCCTGTCGCGCAAACCCGTTTGAAAAGTCCGATAAAATACGAGTTTCTTCCTTCGTACTTTATAACTTTGACTTTTCCCTAGTTTTGAACTTTACGATACAGAAAGAAAGAAATAAAATACATTTATTTAGCACAGATGAAGGCTCACGTGCACCACAAATCAAACGATTGACAGAAATAGACTGTTTTAAATTCGTTTAACTCTAGCATTTAGTTATTTGGGGTGCAAAGACACACAACATCATCATGTACCTACTGGCGTAGCCTTTTCCCAACTATGCTGAGGTCAGCTTCCTGTCTAAACGAATGCAGCTGAGTACGTAAGACTGGTTGAAGTTTAAGCTATTTATTTAAAAATGATATATAATATATATAAATAATATATTATAATAATATATTTGAAATCTTCATAATTAGCCATTTCATTTTATATGTCACACGGTACAGTACGCAAAACTTTTTTTTTTATTTTCAAATTTTCCCCCCACGATTCAAAACTTATTTATTTACGCTACACGTTGTTGTTTGCGTCACAAAAAGTCATATACGTATGTACCAAATTTCAACTTAATCGGTCCAGTAGATTTGGTGCAAATCGGCTGTGACAGACAAACAGACACGTGTGATCCATTAATGGTTCCATTTTTCATTCGGACGTACGGAACCCAAAAAAGAAAAAAAAATAGCATAATCAAAATCAAAATCAAAAGTCATTTATTCAAACTAGGCTGAGAATCAGCACGCAACACAAAACATTAAATTAAATTATTTGCTGTAAGTAAGCTAGCACACGCCAACATACCAAAAAAAAAAAATCGAAAACTATACTCAAGCAGAAACAAAATACAAAACTAAAAACGTAAGCAGAACTTTATACCTAAATAAAAGCCTCCAGTAATAAAGAGCGTACCCACTTACATATAGCCGTACATGTAGTCGTAACTCGAAGTCACAGATGATAAACTAGGACCATCGAAGTAAAATCAACAACGAGTTAAGTTACTAATAACAAAACAAAACCAAGGTCAGCAAGACGACCTATCACCACAAGCAGCACCCGTTCACGAGCATAACGCAAAGATCAGCCATTACCCCCCTCACCATATTTGAGGGAAGGAGACAACCCGACCCCCGACGCTACCGCAAGCAGTGACATCTAAGGGAGCATGACGAACTTGCTGCCGGTTGCTCAGGCAAGAAAAACTATGATCAATTGTCGAGGTCACTGGCTAACCACATATTGCGATACCACTCATAAAAAAAAATAAACATTGAAATGAGTAGATTATGTCAATAATAATTAAAAATAAAATTAAAATAAATTGACCTTGAGAGTCAAAAAAAAAATTATTATTATATGAACTCATATAACCTGTCAGTAGGTATGCTAATTCTGGAGAAAGAACATAAACATTGTCTTAAGTTAAACACAGCGACCAACTATTCTTATCGTTTAAGTAATCGTTGATAGAATAGTATGCCTTTGTACAAAGGTTAGATTTTACTTTAGCTTTGAACGCATTGAAGGGCAAATCTAGCAAAGAAGAGGGTAGCTTGTTATGAAAAGATATACCAAGCCCAACAAATGAGTTATGAACCTTATGAAGCCGGTGAAATGGAGCACGTAATTTGTCCTTATTTCTGGTGTTAACATTGTGAATATCACTGTTTTTAGTGTATAAATGTATATTTTGTCTAAGATGTTGGCGAAGATGAATTGTGATGCCACCGTAAAAAGAAACTCAAAGAAACTCTGGCACCGAGCTGGTAAATTGCTCGAACAGCTTGTTTCTGAAGAACAAATATATTTTGAATGTCAGCGGCTTTGCCCCAGAGCAGAATACCGTATGACATAACGCTATGAAAATAACTAAAATAGACTAACCGAGCTGTATCAACGTCAGTGTATTGTCTTACTTTCCTGACGGCGTAGGCGGCTGAACTGAGCCTTCCCGCTAGGCTTGATATATGTGGGCCCCACTGAAGTTTGGCATCTACTGTTATACCCAGAAAAACTGCCAAGTCTACAGTTTTAAGCATCTGTTTATCTAAAACGATGTTGGGTCCTAGATTTCTAACATTCGGTAAGGCAAACTTTATACATTTCGTTTTCTTAGCATTGAGAACTAAGTTATCTGTTGTAAACCAATCTGTAACCATTGAGAGTGCACTGTTTACGTCCTCAAACATAACATAGAATCACACCTGTTCTACCTGAAGGAAGACAGAGGTGTATTGAGAACACCCAATTAGTACGCCAGTTATGTTTAAATCCCATGTTATAGGGAGAAGTAAACGATGCATATATTCGGACCTTGGTTTAAAGGTAAGTACAGAGAAATATGTAGCTGAAATTCCTGATTTAACATGTACCATAAATAAATATAAATATATTGAGTCATACTTTTGTTCTAAGACAGATTTAAACAAGCAAAAGTACTGTTGGGGATGATTTCTACCATCACATCGGCTCGCATCACATCGGATTGGAACGGATTTTACAATCTTTAAACGATATTAAATCATGTACACAGTATTTAAAGTCTACGGGCACAGCAGCGTGACCGCGGGCGTCTTCCGCGACATGTGATCGTAGCCGTCGTATCCGTATTCTTATCCTTTCCGATCCGATGGATGAATCATCCTTTTAATTAAAAAGAAAACTTCTGAGCATAATATATCATGTTGTATTTTTCCTAGAACAAGTTTATTTTAACAACTTATTTGTATTTATAAGATTTCCGTGACCTATTATCTTTTTGTATCCCGCATATAACACACTATATTTAGTCGATTTAAATATGTAAAAATAAATCGATTCTTACTTTTGAATAATAGCAACACTGTCACTAAATGATTTAATAAAACCAACAAATGCTGTCAATTCGTTCCTTTTTCTCTATTCGCTGTGCTAGGAGACAGACATAAAACCTTCCCTGTGTAACGTTAAATAAAATATAAATAACGTTATTTAAATTCAAAGTCTCTGTTTTTAATTTCACGCCCGTAACCTGATTTCCTATAACCAGAAACACCTAAACAGTTTCTGTATTGATACAACGTTCACACTAGACACATCTATTTGACAAGCAGCACAGTATCTTCAATCCTATTTATGGCGTGTTTGGTTTGCGTCCCTAGCGACCACTTCGGGATGGGCACCGTATGCACAGGCGTACACAATGGCCCACGTTTCTCCTGCAAACGTTCACCAGACAGTATTGATGTGTTCCGGGAACTTCGTTTGGGTTGCAGTCTTGTATTGGCCGTCTATGAATCTTTGAGTATTGGGTTTTCTGTTATTCTCATAGGAATGTATTTCGCTTGGGTAGTTTGCTTCACGTTGGATTCAAATGTTTGAATGGTTTACTTAGAAATTTTTCTGCTCTTGTATATTAAATATTGCTTTACTTGCTCTCATAGTCAAACTCCAATTATGTTTTGGTCTTATTATTTAAAGTGAAATATGATTCTGCGATTAAAAAAAACATCCCCGGTTGGACGAAGGACTTTTGGAATAATCGCTTTTGCATATCATCACAATAAAAAGAAACAATATTATAATATTTTCGGCGATTTTGAACACAAATTGAGTACGGTAGTTGTAAACGAATATTACGTGTCGTGGACCTGTGTTTGTACTTTGTTTATTACGTTACGATCTGAGCATTTTCTTTTTCATAATATTTTGAATAATAATTGTCACATTTTAAATACATATCATATCTGCGTCCAGTATCTGCAATCATAAATTTGGTAATACTTATACTACAAAAACCATCTCCCCGCCTCCTCAAATGCCACGACGCGTGTTCTACCCATAACGTCGGAAAAAAGTGTCAGCGCCTTGCCTTGACAGTCGTCAACGTTACACTGCCGTAACAACAGGCAAAATTAAACAATCTTCAACAATCATCCTCATATTTCAACCAAATTACACAAAACCGTAACGAATTATACGCCACTCAATCACTCTGTTGATAGATGAAAACCTCATGAAAATCCGTTCAGTAATTTTTGAGATCATCGCGAACATACATGCATACAGACAGACAGACGCGTAGAGGAACTTTGTTTTATAATATGTAGTGATAAAGTCTGTTCGTACAAGAAAAACAATCAATAAACTATCTTCGGTAGTTTGAAAGTAAAGGTTTTATCTTTTTGGGTTCCTGAATTTATTTCATACTAGCTGTTGCCCGCGACTTCGTCGGCGATCCAGGATGAATAGTACTTAAGTAAAAAAAATAAAAAATGTTGTCATCTCGGCTAGTCAGTGACTCCCTTTCTAGCCATAACATCTTTCACACAGTCCATCCATCGTTTCTTTGGTCTTCTCCTACTCGAATAGTCATCCACATTCATAATCAAAACTTTCTTGACGACACTGGAGATACCGATACTAAAGTTTCTATAATAATATAATTCAATCATGATTCGAAAGACACGTGGCGCCATTTATTATAATAAAAAAAAGAAAGTTATTGTTGTTTTCCTCGGGAACAGTAATTTTTTTCGGGATGAAAGGTACCCTATGTCCATTTCTGTACACCTGACAACGTATTAGGTTGGGGAAAAAGTCTTTTCGCATTATAGTATGTATGAACTTGTAATAAAATCTCTTTGGCTATACTATTTGTATCTGGCTGGTTTTGGTATCATTGAAAGTTTAAATTTTAAAGAACATAATTCCAAATTCAAATTAGGAAAACGTGTGATTTTCATTTGTTTTTCGTACCGTCAAGATGAGTGAATCTAATGAAGAAATTCGATACATTTTAAAATTTTACTACAAAAAAGGTAAAATGCAACGCAAGCCGCGAAAAAAATTTGCGATGTTTATGGACTTAGTGTAGTGTCTGTGAGAGTAGCACAAATTTGGTTTAAGCGTTTTCAATCCGGAAATTTTGATGTCAAAGATGCACGTCGCTCTGGTCGCCCTATTACGGATAAAATGGATGCCATTTTTGAAAAAGTGGAGCAAGATCGGCATATCAGTAGTTACGACGTAGCTGAAGAAGTGAAAATTGACCACAAAACAGTTTTGGCGCATTTGAAAAAAACTGGGTACACAAAAAAGCTTGACATTTGGGTACCTCACGAGCTCACTGAAAGAAACCTAATGAACCGTGTACTCATTTGTGATTCTTTATTACGACGTAATGAAACCGAACCATTTTTGAAGAAGCTGATAACTGGTGATGAAAAGTGGATCACGTATGACAAGAACGTGCGACGAAGGTCGTGGTCAAAGGCCGGTCAGGCTTCACAGACAGGGCATTATTCATTATAAGCTGTTACCACCAGGCAGGACCATCGATTCTGAACTCTACTGCGAACAACTGATGAGATTAAAGCAAGAAGTTGAGAGAAAGCGGCCGGAATTAATCAACAGAAGGGGTGTGGTGTTTCATCATGATAACGCTAGACCTCACACATCTTTAGCCTGGCTGGGAGGTGTTAATGCATCCGCCGTATAGTCCTGACCACCTGCACCTTCAGATTTCCACCTGTTTCGGTCTCTTCAGAATTCTTTAGGCAGTGTCAGGTTAACATCACGAGAGGACTGCCAAAACCACTTGTCGCGGTATTTTGACCAGAAGTCCCAAAATTTCTATAGCAATGGGATCATGTCCCTACCTACAAGATGGCAAAAAGTTATCGAACAAAATGGTACCTATATACTTTAGTTAAATGTAAATAAACTATATTAAAAAATGTTTTGAATTTTCTTAAAAAATGCGAAGAAACTTTTCCCCCAACCTATTATACCTATACAAAATTTCAGGATGATCGGTTCAGTGGTTTAGGTGTGAAAAGGTAACAAACAAACAAACAAACTTACTTTCGCATTAATAATATTAAGTTAGGATAGTATTTTGCTACAATACTAATTATATATAACATACATTTTTATTTGAATACGTAATAACAGATTTAAAAGTCAACGTTCGTTGGTTCGTCAGTCAACTCCTACCGCAAGCCGCGTTAAAGAACTTCGTTCCAAAAAAAAAGGAACATTCACTGCTAATTATTTACACCAATCGCGAAAGAAATATTGATATCCCTAGGCCAAACTAGCAACTCACCTGACTATTTAAGTACGTATCAAAAATTGTGTTCTCAAACACGTTTCGGTATCGAACATTCTCGTAAAACGGTCCATAAAATAGCAGCTGTTACCACCTGACTATCGATCTATCTCTACAACATTTACCCCTAGCACGATCGTGGGCCTATCACGAACGCGCGGATTCATCATTCATAATCATAACGTAAATTCGAACGATTTTAAATTTGAAAATACTCATTTCGCACATAATTATATAATTATATTTACTTAGTTTTAAGACTTTATTCTTATCTATGGGTGTTAATACTTGTGCTTCTCACAAAAAATTAAACTGAAATGCTTATACTAGGATATACAGGGTGGCCGGAATATTGACGTCCAAAAAATATATACATATACCTACAGTTGTATTTTCTTTTCAAAAATCGTTCGAGTTTCGGTTATGTTGGCGTCGCGCGTTCGTGCTAGAAATACAAAACCTAAACAAACACATTTTTCGCTCCAACCTTAAAAATGATTCAATCCCGACCTCCCTGTGGCCTAACTACTATCAAACGAAAGGCCTCAAAGGTAAATATATTTGAGTTATCTTTCGGAAACATTGAGAATTTGTGTTGATATTCTGATTCGGAAATTGCTTTATAAGGGGCTTGCCTGTAGCCTAGATATAAACGAGAAAAGTACCTACGTATAAATTGGGACTGTTTTGTAATACATATACTTTATAGGATTAAACAAGTTCACACACAGATAGAAAGGTTGAAACTTTTTTGGTATAGGTATATAGGGTGACTGGTAATTAGTGACCGATACTTAAACACATGATTGTACTCATGATAACAAACAACTTTTATTATGGGACCATAGCTGAACTCGCGAAAAAATCATTTGCTCCCATTGATAAAGTAAATGTCTGCTCCCTACATTTATGTTCGTATAATTCGTCAAAATGTAGGGAATATCTTATTTTTTTTCGCGATTTCAGGTTTGGTCCCATAGTAAAAGTGTTATTATGAGTATAATCATGTGTCACTAATCGTGTGTATCGGTCACTAATTACCAGTCACCCTAATGAGATGAAGGAGGGAGACGCATGTTATTAAGAGGATTACAGGACCTAAACGTAAATAACGCAAGTTTTATAATGCTTAAATGTATATGATCTACTGCAGTAAACAAAATTAGAAAAATATATGATATTTTTCAGGATATATGCTAGTTAGATAGTGTGTTGAAAACATAATACAATTAATTTGATAAGATAGAAAAAAATCACGAAGATACCTCTAAAAATGTATTTTAACGATTAAAAATCATACTAATATACATACTATCATCCCGATTTTTTGTCAGATTATTCTACAAGCAAAATATTAACGTGATAGTGTTTTAATTTTTTAGTCCAATCAATAGATTTTTTGTAAATAGATAATTGCTTCATATTTTGCAATAAATTACCAGCGTTGTGTCATCGCGCTTCTCTTTCTTTTCTATGCAGTCCGACAGTGACCGCGCTTTAGGTCATGTAGTCCCCTTAAAAGCGTGATGAATATAAATATTGATGGATGGAGAAAGAGAGAGAAAGACTAAAGAAAAGGTGGATGGATTGTGTGAGGAATGATATGAAAGAGAAGGGAGTGAATGAAAGCGAGACTGTTGACAGGGGAGAATGGAAGAAGAAAGTCTGTTGCGGCGACCGCACGTAACATGGAACAAGGGCAGGAAAATGGTGATAATGACTTTAGAGGTTTGTTTGTAGACTTGTGTAAACAAAAAAAAGTCGGGAAGTATCTTGTCGTGGGACACCCGCTTGGAACGAAGTTTCTTTCGCTACATATTATCCTAGCTTCTGCCCGTGACTTTGTCCGCGTGTTGTTCCCCCGTCCCACCCCGTCGCACCGTATCTCTTGCCAACGCTGTTACTTCGTTTTCGCTTAGCGTTTTTTTTTTGCCTTTTTTATTCTTGCTCAGCTCCTAAGGGTTGTAGCGTGATGTTACACAGCCATAACCTTTCTTAAAGAATGGGCTATCAAATGCAAAATGAATTTTTCAAATCCGACTGGTAGTTCTAGAGTTTAGCGCGTTCAAACAAACAAACTCTTCAGCATTATTATTCTTTATATTTAGATATAGAACCAGCCTACGTATTAAAAAAAAAAAAAAAAAAAAAAAAACTTTTGACAGTTGAAACTGACAGCATATCGCGTTTTCGTTCCGTCACAATTTCTGCCACTTTACTCCTAACACAAGCCGCGTTAAAGAACCTCGTTTCAAAAGGATATTTCGCTTATTCTAGACAAATGATAGTAATAGTAAACCAAGTTTATATTTTGCCTCATACAGAAACATTACTTTTGTGTTAAAAATAAAACCGGTCAAGAGCGAGTCGGACTCGCGCACCGAGGGTTCCGTACCATCATATATAAAAAAAAAACTGTGCTATTTAGAGACATCATTTTATTTTTCCTGTAATATTTACATAAACTTCTATCACACAGAATTATTTAAGATTTTTCTCTATGAAAACTTCGGAGATAAGGGGGGGGGGGGGGGGTTGGGGGACTATATTTACATTTTTCATCAAAAGTACTATGCGGCCTAAAAAAAAAATAGCAAAATGTTTGAGAATGTGCCAACAGCGCTCTTTCATATGATACCCTACGTGCCCTAGTAGCCTCACTTCGAATTTTTATTTTAAGACCCCCCTTTCAGTTCCTGTTGCAAAAAAAAAAAAAAATATGTATATATATAAACATTTTTATTTCTTTCTTATTTGCAAAATAGTTGGGAAAACGTCATCTAAAACTATTTCAAATTTCAAGTTGATAGCTTTAGTGGTTCTTGTGATATCCTGTTGTGATAGACAGACAGGCAGACAGATTGAGTCGCACCATAAGTGTTTCTTTTTACCATTTTGGTACGGAGCCCTAAAAACGATAGTCTATCATACAATAGGATATTATTTGGTTTCAATCAATCAACCTATCTCACTCCAGTATTGCCTACACCTCTCATATTGCATGACAATATACCAAGCTATGATTTATTATGATTACAATTTCAATTTCAAAAAAGGCGAAGAAAATGTATCATGTCTATCCATAGTATGAATAATAAATTGAAATGCTCTCGAAGGGCGAAAAGGTACCGTTATCTGTCACATTAGGGATAAATTGCTGGAGTAACATGGGTTCATCAAGTGCCTAAAATGTCATGAATTTGTCATGAAGATTGGCACACGATAAATCAAGAATTTTTCTTTTATAAACTTTTTACTTCTAAATTTTTTAAAGTAAGGCGTGCTACACACATGTTCGGGACGGCATGATTCGGCACAACTGGTCGGCAAGATTCGACACAATTGGACGGCATGACTCAACACATCTGGACGACAAGATTCGGCTCAACTGGACGGCAAAATTCGGCTCAACTGGACAGTATGATTCGGCACAACTGAAAGGCAAGATTCAGCACAACTGGATGGCAAGATTCGGCACAACTGGACGGCAATATTCGGCACAACTGGACAGCAAGATTAAGCAAAGCAAATCAAATCAAATCAAAGCATTTATTTCTTTGCAAACACGGGTATAGTACATAGATGTTTTTATAGTAAAGTTCTCCATATTTTACCGTCACATGGGCATGCAAAGGTTTAAAATTCTAAATAAAAAAATCAAAAATAAGTGGCACGTCATTGGAATTACTATAATAAAAAATTTTAAAAAATAAATAAATGTCAGCGTGGTCAACAGCAATAAAAAATAAAATAATATTTGAAACTGAGAGGATCACAATAATTATGTCAATCAGTTTAATAGTATGTCAATCAATACACATCTGCACATCATCTGCAATAAGCACATCTGGATCGTGAGATTGGGAAGAACTGGACGGCAAAATCCTTGTCGAATAAGGCCAACCCGAACCAGATAGTGTGTTAGCACCCCTGATGTTTCGTCAACGCTGTCATAGCTTATATTAGCAAAGACCTATCTTTGTCTCCACTGTGAAGCATAGAATGGTCCAGCGGTGAGTGTAGCAAAAGACAGGCAATTACTATACTTGTCCCACCCCTTGTTAAGGTCGATGCATTAATATTTCCAGACAAGGAGACACTGTTGTTCATCTTCTAAAGATTACCCTCTCTTCCTTCATGGGCGTTTAAGGTTACGAGTGATTTGAGCCCGTCTTATGAAATGCTAAAGCTATCACTGTTCCGTTGCGAATAAGGGAGACTTTTCTTCCTAAACCTAGCAAAGAAAGATTTTAAAAATATAGGTATTATTGTTACAATAAGCCATATATAGGTGAATTTTTCAAGTGGGCCTGGATGCCCAACAATGAGGAATAGCGAAAAGTATTCAAAGGAGTCTCGGGCTCGATTTTGATGAATATTAAAACTGCATCATTGGAGTTTTGAAAAATCAATCAAGATTTAATAGTAAGTAACATAAGAAAAATATAAAAAAATATTTTGTTAAAAATGAGCTATTTACTTTAGTTTGCCGTATGTCATTACTTCCCAGAATTCGATCCTTATTAGCGACACTGTCGCCTGATGGATATATACAGTGTGTGTTTTTTTTCTACATCAACGGGTTCGATTCCTGGCTAGAAATATTGATTTTTCAAAAATCAAATGATGCTGTTTTAGTCTGTAGGAGTATACACATATACAGGTATATTCTCTCAGATAAGAACAGAACGATTAAAAAATGCTGTTATTTAATAACTACCGCAACAGTTATTCCAAACAACTTCTCAATCAACACTTAATCGGTATGTTTCTCCAAAAATCTCCTTAGAAACAGAATAGTTGGCAAGAGCCGAAATGATTGAAACTTTTAGGCTGTGTATAAACCACGGGTAACTTTGCTTTTGTGGAGCAGCTTCGACCCTAACTTCGACGATTTCGTTGAAATTGTTTCAGGTCTTGTTAGAGTGACCCTTGAAAAGAACCCTTTATGTAGACTTGGGTTAATGTAATTAACGGGTACAACAGAATTTGTGTTTGGTTTGTAATTACAGCAGACGCGAAGCCCTAACTTGATAGGCTTAGTCTATTTAAAGCCGTCAGTACTAAAATCAAGGTATATTTACATAACCCGTCTTTCGTAACTAAACAATAAGGTTTTAAGTTTTAATAAACACTAAAACGCTCAAGAAATTATAGTGACATATTCAATTACTAATTTCGATCAGTGGTGGCCCAGTGGTAACGGCCGCGACTTCCGAGTTGTAGGTCGTGGGTTCAAACCCAAGCAGGCACTATACTTTGTGTAAAGGAGCTGGCCCAAGCCCCATACAAAAAATACCCAGGCCCGGCGCAAAAGTATTGTGTTCCAGATTTTAGAGGATATTTAAAAATAATATTCCATAATATCACTATCCCTGTATCGGGTGGCTAACATTATTTTTTTTTGCTCGAGAAGTTTTGTAGGCGTTCCTATTAAAACCTCATTTGTGTGGACCAAAATATGTATAATTATTTGCAATTACTGTGTAATCGCAATCGCATTCAAGATTATCTCAAAACCACAGGGGTAGGCATACATAAAGAAAGTAATATAAGTATTAAATTGATCAAAATAGATCAAAATGAATTAAATGAAATTGTAATACACAGCAAAGTATACATCAAACATTAGCGAATGACTGCGACACAGAACATATATTATATACCCTGACGACATGCGGCTGTAATAATAATTGGTGGCTGAAAAGAAAACAAACTTGAAAAAAAAGTAAAAAATGAGGAAAAAAATGACGTTACGAAAATTATACCGCGCGGATTCTGTACGTGTCAAGTTACCGACGCTTCATCGGTTAAAACTTTACGTTATGCACTATACTATGACTAAAGAGTTCGATTTTTATAATAACCTGTACCTATGCTTATTGTAAACAATTAACGAACTATAGCATAATAAATATTTTGGTCGGTAAATGAGTTTTTAATAAGAACGCCTACAAAACATTTCGAGCAAAAGAGAAAAGAATGTTAGCCACCCTTTAGAGAGATAGTGACAGTTTTAAATATTATTTTAAATATTCTCTAAAATCTGAGATACAAAACTTTTGCGCCGGGCCTGGGTTTTTTTTGGGCCATCGCTTTTCTTCACCACTGCTCTAAAAACAGTGAAGGAAAACATCGTGAGGGAACCGGCATGTTCTAGAACAAAAAATTCGATGACATGTGACATCTGTCAACCCGAACAGGGCCACGTCGTGGATTACAGCCAACACCCTCTCGCAGAGAGGATGCCTGTGTCCCAGCTGAGGGAACAAATCAGGCTGGATAAGTCCCTATTGTTTTACAAGGTTTGAGTTTACTTTCACCGGCTATAGTGGTCTTATGATATCTACGTATATTAGAATTAATTTCCAATCTAGAATTTGTTAAAAACACGATGCTATGTTCAAATAGAAGGAACCTAACCCTTACCGATGGACCTTAAACAACACAACTTACCGATGGAACTTAGAACAATTTTGTATTTTCAAATTAGTTACATAATACTCGTACTATCCGTATTATGTCTTGAATTCTTGGTACCTTTGACCTACCTCTTCAAACGAGCGGTCTTAAAAGGATTCATTATACTTTGAGACAAATTCTATTGTGTTCAAAACATTATTTGAAAGCATTAAAGTTTCGAAGAATAAAATGAATGTTAAGAAATCTATGAAAAAGGTCCACTCAAAAAGGTACATGAATTCGTCATTTTAGGAAGTTAATTGATACAAAATGCTTTGACAAAATTCAAATCCGAATTCAAGAAATATGAAGATTGCTTCTCGTGAAACAAAATTCTTTTCTCGATTTTTTCTGATTTCGACCGGGATTTTTGCGTTAAATGGCAAAGTTTGGCGTCCTTATTCTGAGAAACTGAAAGATTTCGGCAACTTTGAATTATTCAGTGGTGGAGAGCGGTTATTAGTATAGTTTATAGCAGCCTCACTTTTTGCATCTATTTATAAAACACCTAAATTGCGAAGCAAGTTTTTCATAAAATGCGCGACTGCATTTTTCAACTCGTGGATTGAACTAGTACCTACATAGTAAATGAAATGAAAAATATATGATACTTAATATCTCTTAAATAAGTAATGATTTAGCTCATAGTGGCCTCAGGATTTTGAAATATGTATGGAATATCTATATAAAAAAAAAAAAACATTCAAAACCATTACTACTAGGACCGGCCAGAATTAACTGTACATTTCTCAATACTACATTAATATTATTACGTAAAATTTAGTACACACAATAATATTAACAAATTATAAGACTAAATAGACATAATTAATTACAACTGCCAAATTGCTAAATAATGCATGCAATGCGTCGCCGTACTTCAATATATCTAATCCGTCAGAACGCAATTTTGTGATAGGCCTCTTAACGACTTCTAAAGAGTTTACACCAATTTAAATATGGCGGCTGTGCAGAATTAGTCTAAATAAACATATGAAACTCACTTCAGTTGTCTTCTTCTTGCATTTGTCAGTTCCTGCGAAGATGTTCAGCTGCGTTGAACCAGATCTTATGGGGCACTGGTCGATATCCACCCTTCGCAGGTCAATGTCGATGCCGCTGGTCCCTCTAACAAAGAAAAATAAAATAGATTAGGATGTAATAATTGCAGTCTACAAATGTAAGGCAGAAGCCTATTTTTGTACTGAGGAGGAATGAACATTGATCAATCCGCTTGTTTCATTTGTGTAGATAGACCTAAGAGACAGCAAGTCCTGGTGTTTTTATGATGCTTTCCTCACCGTACTCGTAGCGTAAATAAACCTTCAACATAGTACTTAATAAGACAAGTGTGTACTAGTTATGTTAGTATAACAATATTACATTCTCAGGTACACACAAAATTGTTCACGCCACAATTGCGGCAGTAAGTCGCCTCTTTGAGGAGTGGCTGGAGAGGCGCCCGGTATCCTCTCCTTCGTCTCCACCGGACACGGTTGCTTCGGGAGGTTCCTGTTCCGGATAAGGCGGGAGGAAACGCCCGGGTGCTATCACTGTGTGGATTGCCCGGAGGACACGGTGGAGCATACGGTGGTACTTTTGATTTTGATTTTGGTATCTCGTTAAACTTATCTTTATCACCTTACTGTCTATTCCTGAAATATCTATTTGAAACTGTACACGAACCCTGCTCAGATTAAATTCTTACGCAATCACTTATTCACGGGACTGACTCCCTTGTATGAGTGATAGATAACACATTCATCTGTATTTAGAAGGTTTCAATTTTGTAAATATCACCACTTTTTAGAACAATTATTATTGTTTGAGTAACATTATTAAATTGTAGTTGAAAAATCTAATCTTATTAATCTCAATTGTCAAATAAAAATATATTTAATGGGTTTAAATTAGAATTTCGGGTTGAAGTATTCAAATAATGAAATCAAAGCACTCAATTTGTAACTGGAACTACAATTTGGCTTCCACAGGTTCATTCTCTGATCCATTTGAAACACACATTACGCACAAACACGAGCTGTCTTATACAATGTATATAGAAACTAAGTACATAGCCCTGTGTTTTCTTTCAAGAAATAGGTTAACGAGAAAATTAAATGTTTTGATTCGTCAAATTGATTCCTCTGAAAACTCAATCTAGAGAGTAATATTGAATCCAAACACTTACTTTATATGTTTTTACAGATTTACATAGGGGTAATTATATTAAATTCAGTGGAACAATTTAGTTCTTCTTTTCGAGTCAAAGGCAAAAGTAAAAAAACTTTTTAGCAAAAAATAAAACCGACTTCCAAAACAAAACACTACAAAGTGAAAAATAACTTTAATTTCGGAAGTCGGTGTCTTGGGTTTTGTATTTTCGTTTTTTGCCACCGACTTCCGAAATTAAAGTTATTTTTCACTTTGTAGTGTTTTGTTTTGGAAGTCGGTTTTATTTTTTGCTAAAAAGTTTTTATTTTTCACTTTTTAGTTGTGGAACCTACCCCACACTAATTCGAATACATAATTGAGCACAATAATTGTAGATATAGCCATGTAAATAACAGTGATAGGAAGTTATTAAAACACCATCACATCATCCACATAAAATAAGTGGGAATATACGCATTATTAAAGCTAACTCAAAAACTTCCCAAGCAAAGTTAATAAAATTTATATGGGACCACCTCGGAAGTATACCCTATCAAAGAAAAAAATAATTTTCTAAATCGGTCCATCCATCTTTGAGTAATCGCGTAACAAACATACAAAAAAAAAAAAAAAACATACAGACGAATTGATAACCTTTTGGAAGTCGGTTAAAAATACTTTATTATGTTAGATGAGTTGTTTTTGAGTTAGGGATAGTTATGTGCAAGTATATTGACACTTGGAACACTACAACATAAGGCATGGTTTGGTAAGGAGCACCGCATTCACACTGGGTGTCAATAATCCCCCATTTCGCTAGATTATGCTCGCATCAGCCTACTAGGGTCCGTAGAGCAGTGATTACTTTCAGTTATCAGAATATGAATTTACATTTTGATCGTCTAAAGCTTCGAAATTTCAAATAAAACGCTCGTGAAATCGGTAATTTTGTCTTAATTTAAAAAAAAATCTAATTAGGTATATAACCCAACATAAATATACTATTCTTATACCTATGAAAGTTGGTATGTTTGTTGAACTTGGATTAGGATATAGGTGATAGAATTAAAAAAAAATAATAACCCGCTGCCCGTGGGACATTTTGCCACCTTCACCCTGGCGAAGCTGCTGGCAATGTAATAACATATAGACCTTTACTCAAACTGTAGTTTTGTACAGACGCCAGCACATCAAGCTACTACAATCTGTCATATTTCTTTAATAGATGTGCAACTTTATTGCTAAAGCATTAGGTTCAAAGTTGAATGGGAAATTTTGACAGTTTCGGATAGCTTGACCTGCTGGCGTCTGTACCATAAATCCCTTTGCACGGCAAACGTTAAATAACTTTGCATGATTAAAAATCACAAAAAGCGGTTAACTTTACAAAATTAATAAATTGGTGCCATTCGATAGCACGCAACTAATTAGGTTAGATATCACCCATAGTTTTATTAAAGGCGCCTGTGAGGTTTTGGAATGAAAACTAACATCACATGACGCCTGTAATCCGCGAGGGGTTAGGCACTGGTGTATCTATAATTATGTATACCCACATTTCACCGTTATAAGTCCCATATAATAGGGGGCGAGCTTACTGACATCAACCGGGCACAAATCCAGACTCCGACTAGGAGAAATTGCAACTACTTTGTAATGAAAACTATTTTCTGCTTATTTTACTCTGTTATGGCTGCCATTCGGTAACGCTCACCTGATTACGTCATATGTCTCCATTACTTTCTTAGGAAAGGCGACTAAAAAGTTTTGATAATGAAAACCACTAACCTACATGCCTTTTTCCCATGAGGTTGACCTAAAATACAGAACGCCACCTGCTTACAAAGTTTTGCTTATTTCGCTATGCAACAACATTCTAAATTAGCTCCGTGGAACACCTAAAACAGACTACCTATTAAAACTCATAATTTTGTGCTGCACTTAAAACCGGAGCGATATAACTTGTGCAAATTAAATTTCATCAGAAACTTTCTGGATTAAACTGTGCAAAGCCATGCATTACGGGAACTGGCTGGCTTTCAAATGATATTCGAACTAGGAATCACTAGCAACTGTGTTTAGAATCATAATGCGATGATATATGTTAGAAATTTTGGCATATGGAAAAGTTTGGAGAGTTTTGGAACACTAGCTGTCTGCTGACTTAAGAAGTCAGTGGCGTTTCCATCTTTTATTTAGATTATCGCGTGGAAGTCGAAAAAGGTATAGTTGTCGCATTTTAACATGGCAATAGCGGTCATTGACCCAAGCTTAATTTCAAAAACAGAAATAAAATCCGTTTTCCTCCGTTAATATTTATCGTGTTTTACGTACATGTTTCAGTATCGAAAAATCATACTTTTTTTTTAAATGTAAGATGGGTTTGCTCATGACTCTAGGTCAGAGGTGATAGAGACAAAGTCGATAGTTATTGTTTATTGATTGGGTTTCTACATAGATATATTAGCAAAAGGGAAATGACCCTTATTTCCATGCTAAAACGGTAAAGCTATAGGTTTATCTGGCAAGTTAAGGGACAAACGGGCGCGACAAGCGACGCGTATCGCGCGGGACACAAAGGCACCGCGTATCGTGCGACGAGCTGAGCCTTTGTGTCGCGCACGATTCGCACTGTTTGAAGGAGCCTTTATAAAGAACTGTAAAATAGTGTCCGCTTATTACCTACAAGGGTCTTAAGAGCCTATACTACCTCAAATGGCTTAGCCGTATCCTCCGTTGTGTCGAAAATACTGCAGCATTAATTTTGAAATAAATATATGGTGAAGTTGAGGATTAAAGTACTATGTTTTTTTATTATTATTTGAAATGGGTTTGCTCTTGACTTTAGTCTAGGTCAGAGGTGACAGAGACAAAGTCAACGATGGAGCGAGCTTACCCAGAAGAATCCTGTTCACTCTCACTTTGAAGAGATTAGGGTTGTATGCGCTTGGAAACACAGACGAAGGTAGTGAGCTCCACTCTTTTGCTGTGCGCATTATAAAAGATAATTGGAAGCGCTTAGTGCGAATTGGTGGAATAGCAACTAGGTAGGGATGGTAACTGGCAGTGCGTCTAGATGTCCGATGGTAAAAGGAGGCCGGTAGAATGAGGTCATAGAGTTCTTGAGCACACTCACCGAAGTACAATCTGTAGAAGACCGACAAGCAGGCAACCTTGTGTGAAGAAAATACGATTCTATAAAATTTTCTCGATAGAAAATATTCCAAAGTTACCTCCAAACCGAACAATAAACCGCTGGTATTCAAAAAATACTTCAAATTAGATCATGAAACTTTGCATACTAACTGAACTAACTATAAAGCAGGCCTTTTGTTTCTTTTTTTTTTTAAGTACCATTATTTTCACCGTAAAAATAAATTACCTAAACTATCGGCGTCTTGAAGTTTGTTCCGTGCCGTTCGACGCCCCCGCTCAGTCTCGCTTCGACTTTCAAACAGGAGAGCTGTGTCGCTGGGAGCTCAGAAGACACTAATATGAACACACTGATAAAGAGTGAGGTGGCGCGGGGAAGTGGGTGCGAAATTAGAATTTGAGCTGAGGTTGTATAGACTCTTAAGGATACCTTGTGCAATGTAGGTTTAATACACCTCCCCCTACTCTTTCCATTGATCTATCGAATTGATGCGATTGATTTAAAGTGTTTTTTTTTTTTTCGTAATATCCTAAATCAATGAACTCCGAATAGAGTCGGTTAATGGAACCAGAATAATAGCAAAAAGCGCGCACCTGAAGCCAAAGCATAAATTCATACAAACTTGTGAAGACTTTAACAATCTCGATGAATGTGCCAGTCAGTGGCAATACATACGTTTACATTATATTCACATTAAGCATAACCCACACGTACTCCAATTACACATCCAATTAAACCCAATAACTTCCAACACATGGACCTCTAAATATAATGCGGCACTACATATCCCTGACAGATTATGGTAATGTACCTCAAAGGACAGCGGACTTGGCCGCCATTAACCGCTAAACCGCACATTAATATGCCGTTTATAAGACAGTTATACGAGACTTATATGACGTTTTCGAGTTCACAACAGTTTGTATGCAAATTGGAGTGAGATGTAAAATTTAATTTGGTTTTTGGTAGAGTGACGAGTGGTTTTTAAAGCGACGTTTTAACTTTTACATGGTTTAAAAGCTCGTCTACCTTATATCTTAACTTATTAGCATGAATGCAAGAATGAATATAGATAGGACTTTTACTAAACAATAGAGACAATTATAGTAATGATTCTTAAAAATCTATCTATGTATAGGAATGAATCTTAAAAACACGATCACAAACGCCCAACACAAATATCATAACTTCGTAAACAATTCAGAAGAGCTACATTCAGTCTGCTTAACTCTTGTTAATTAATAAATATGTATGACGCTGCCAACCGACTTAATAAGCAGCCTGCCTAGCCTTTTAACTAAACGACGCCGTTTGACTTGACGAATGGATAATAAACTACGTATATTTTTTTTTTTTTAATATAAATAGTTTATTGCACCTTAATATAAATATACATAGTTTACAATAAAAATAGGCCGTAAGGTAAGTAAAGTAACATAATATTATAGTTTCAGCATTGGCTGAAACTAGGTATTGACCTAAGCTAACTTAATATCTTGTAATTATAGGTATCAGCGCCCACCCTCGATTATCATTATAGAATAGCCAATGTTGTTGTGCCTAGCATGTAGAATGAAGGACTGTTTAGGTGCAAAACTAATATTAATATAAACAAGGAAAAAGAAAAATTAAATAAAAAACAAAAAAAAACTGGTAAACGAAGTGTGTTGGTACGAGTATGTGTAGGGTTGAGTGTGAGCGTGCGCAAACTTGGGTGTACGTGTGAGGGTGTGTGTATTTGTGAGTGAAGGTGTGTGTGTGTGTGTGTGTTAGTGAGGGAGTAAAGGTGTGTGTGTGTGTGTGTGTGTGTGTGTGTGTGTGTGTGTGTTTGTATGTATGTGTGTGTAGGGTGTGTGTGTGTGTGTCTATGTGTGACAGAGGGAAAGTTAGGACGTTGATTTTTAAACAAGTACAATAACACACTATAATTAAATGAATTTAGTTTATTCATTTTATATTATCGTTCATTTATACCAGATATTTTAATCATAAATAAATAAACAATTTTAATATTTTTATTATACAAAGAAATTATACAATTACTCTAAGCAGTTTTTCAGTTTCATCGTAGGTTAGGGATAGAAGCCATAATAGTCACATTTTGTTTGCACTCTCTTTTTGTAATGGAGAAAATTTTCAACTGTTTATTTGCAATGTTGAATAGTCTTGGGCCCAGGAACATGTTGAATTTTTGGGCAAAAGATGTTCTACAGGGTACAGATTTTAAAAGATCGAAACGTCTACTCCTAGTAATTCCTTTATCAGTCAGGGCACTTAACTTGACACTGGAATGCTGTCTCATAATTAAGGCAAGTACAAAGAGTTTACGAACCGATAGTACCTCACATTCCCTGTACAGCTCAGTGGTAGAAAAATACATAAACTCTGCTGCGACACATACATACATAAACTCACGCCTTCGTCTTTATAGAGAAAGGCACCTGCTACGATCCAATCATACTCCTTTTGCTTCATTTATGTTCATTCAACTGGTCATACATACTTACTACGCATCTGACCTTTCTGAAGAACATCACCAACCATGTCCTTCTATACACTATACAAGGTGAAACATAAATAACGCACAACTTCTTGAAGGGGTCATTACCCTACCGCTGTATCTCTAACAAAACATATTGGGCTATGGGTTTGGGTGGCTATAGTGGATTGGTTACCTAGAACTATGGAAGTACTATGTCCCTTGCCTGATCAATGTTATGTCTAATACACGGATAAAATGGCAAGGGGTGACTTGCACACTCAATAATGGGCCCCCCGAAACGGTCGCTAGAACATAGTGACGTAGCGACAAGAGGGCACACTGCCTGAGGTGCTTGAGGAGTGGAGAGGTATCCCACGGCTATCAGGACAATCCCAGAAGTACGGTCATAATCCCTACCAGCACCTTACTGGAATACTTCCTTCCTCCGAGCACGTTTGCTCTTGCGAATCTTCACTCAAGCCGGCCAATAATAATAATAATATTTATTATGATACACACAAGATTCCTGATACACAAGAGCAGAAGTACTATAGAATAACATAAAAATAACATGAAATAAAGGCAAGAAAGAGGTACTCGTAGGAGCTCTGTTCCTCGTCAGTGTTCCGTCCAGCCGGCCAATAAAGGCAAGCCAGGGGTGAGAACAAGACTTCTCACGGGAGATAGGGGTCCGTGGGGTCGCTACTGCCCAACAGCTGGCCACATGCCGCCTTGCGGGTTTCTGTATCTCTCTTGGTCTGGCTCCTCATCCTAGATCTGTTCCGGCAAATTAAACTCTACCGGCACAGACTTAAAATTCGGAGCACGCCACGCCACGATATCAACGTAGAGGTACAGCGGTGGGGACGTAGAAATACAGCGGTGGTGACGTAGAGATACAGCGGTGGGGACGTAGAGATACAGCGGTGGGGATGTAGAGATACAGCGGTGGGGACGTAGAGATATAGCGGTGGGTACGTAAAGATACAGCGGTGAGGATTATTATTATTATTATTTATCTGAATACAACATAATTTAAGCAATATTTTGTTATTTTGATCAACGTTGTGTACGCCAATTACCTGTGTGATTTTTCGGTTCAAAAAATTTGTGTGAAAGAAAGGAAAAAATTGTGTTACGAAAATAACAATAACAGTATATGTAGATAAACCATTCTAAAAATGAACGCCCCTCCACAAAACGTGATTTTTTCAAAGTGTGAGAGAAAATACTTATTGCAACACTTTACTGGTTTTCGTGCGGCGACTTTACTGTAAACATGGACTCGTCACTGCATTTAGAGGTCAAATAATCGTGCGATCAGTCCAGGTACTAGCATTGTACGGTAGGGAGCGTGCGCTTTGTATGGAACGACACGTTCGCTCTTCGCGCGTTCGTTTCATTTATACACTAGTTGGCTGACAAATCTGTATGGCGTTTGGGCAAGTCGGGTAGGTACCGTTTGCATAAGAAAAAGATGTGTGATTTATGTAATTGGAAACAAAAATATTTACTTGACTACAAAAAACTTACAAAAAAAAAAAAAACAGCAGACAGATATACATCAAATTACCCGCTTTACAAAGGATCTCCACAGCGGAGACGAGACCCTGTCAGCTAACGTCCTCAAGATTCCGTTGCA
Source organism: Dicycla oo (assembly GCA_948252095.1). Lineage (NCBI taxonomy): Eukaryota > Metazoa > Arthropoda > Insecta > Lepidoptera > Noctuidae > Dicycla > Dicycla oo. The sequence goes on from OX411711.1 coordinate 34,121,770, forward strand.
GCTGCCACGCATTCTGTAGATCAAGGACACCGTTTTTTTGCGCATGATGGCATGAAAGCCATCAGTGCGATACAGCGCAAACATTCCTGATGCACTACAGAACCGAGGCAGCCCCAACATCATCCTGAAGATGTTATTATACTGGATGCGCAGGACCTCCAGTGACCTTTTGGTGTGACTGACCCACAGATTCCCCGTATAAAAGCTCTGACAATATGCCTTAAACAAGGTGACCTTGACTTGTTCAGAGCATCGCGAGAATCTGCGGGCCAGCATGTTACCTCGGACAGCCAGGGCCCTGCGCTCCCTCTCAATGTCCAGATCGTCCTCAAGACCGTCGGTAAGAAAATGTCCTAAATATTTAAATTTCGAGACACGATTTATGCTCAAGCCATTTAGGGTAATAATGTGTGAATTCGCAGGACATCCACCGGCGGCCTTAAAGACCATATATTCAGTTTTACTGACATTGTACAAAAGTCCATGTACCTCTGCATAGGCCTCACACTCTCTCAACAACTCAGCGAGGCCCCCCACCGTCGGGCTCAGCAGCGCCATATCGTCCGCGTAACTAATATTGTTGACACAAACGCCATCTATCGAGCACCCGACACGCTTACTACTGAGCCCGACGATGAGGTCGTTTACATATAAGTTGAAAAGCAGGGGTGATGTCAACCCACCCTGTCTCACCCCGCTTTCCAACCCATATGCCTCAGAGAGTGTGTTATTCCATCTCACAAAATTTGTTTGATTTGAATACCAATATTTAAACACATTGAGCACTTCCACCGGTACACCCGTGTCCCCCAACTTTCTCCAGAGCACATCGTACGACACAAGGTCAAACGCTCTGGAGAGGTCAAGGAAACACGCATATACCGGTGTCCTGCGGTCTGTATAGTACTGGACAGTATGCTTGAGACCTACAATAGCAGCTTCTGTGCACAGCCCAGGCCTAAACCCGAACTGTGCGTCATGTAGCTTGATGTATTTATCTAAAAAGGAAGCAAGCATACCGTCCAGCACCTTCGCAATTATAGTTGCTAGAGATATGGGCCGGTAGTTCCCCTTATCCGAGATATCCCCAGTCCTGTTTTTCACAATAGGCACTACGACTACGACGATGCTTTTTTGTTGACATGTTGCTGACCGTACTTTTGCGGTAAAATCGACGCGTGCTCCCATTTTTATGTCTCGTCGGTGACTGAGTAACCAATGACAAAGACCAGTTATGTGTACTGCGTCTTTACACCTTATCACCTTATTTGCATGTGAGCGTAACCGCTGTGGAGGGGTGTTCATTTTTAGAATGGTTTATCTATACATATATTAGCACACATGCATAGACACATACACTGAGAGGCGCGGGCTAAGTTCACTATATGGTACTGGCACGGCAGACCGTAATCAGGTCATCTTATTGATGAAATGGTGGAATCGCGAAAAGTTTTGAAAGGTACACCAAGAGGAAATTAAAATGGACATACTCGTACTTGCCTCACATCATACCAATTCAGACTTCAGTAGTTTCTGGAAATGTATCAGTAGAATGAGCGGTGTCCAGGGCTACACTGTGAGCTTCGATGGAGTTACGGAACGTTATTTAGTAGCGGAATAGTTTAAAGAAAATGTTATGGTTCAGTCGCTATTGGGGCCAGTGCTGCCGGTGATCGATGCTGAGGACCAAATAGGACCAGTCTCAACACTTGTTACAGCTAAAGATATTACAGTAGCTCTTAAGAATATGAGAAGTAGGAAATCACCTGGTCACGATGGTCTCAGTTTCGAGCATTAACAGCATGTGGTATTTACATTACTGTTTAACTTATGTATGGTTGTAGCTAAGTAATAACAGCCGCACGGGTCGATCCATCAGGTTAAGCTACGCTTGCCGAGGTTGGTCTGTGGATGGGTGACCATCTCTTCATACCGAGACTCCTCCGTGCCTCGGAAACCACGTTAAACCATTGGTCTCGACTGTCATTCGTGGATCTTTGACAGTCGTTACGGGTCGTCAGAAGCCCGAAAGTCTGACAACCAGTCTTACCAAGGGGTATCGTATTACCCAGTAACTAGGTTGTGGAGGTCAGATAGGCAGTCGCTTCATGTGAAGCCGACCTCAACATAGTTGGGAAAAGGCTAGGCAGATTTTTTATGTATCGCGCACTCTCGCCTGCCAGATATTATGATAAAAATGGTGGTCGTAGCAGTAATTAAAAACAAAACTGGAGACGCATCAGATGGGTCGAATTGCAGTGTGCTGAACGTACAGCTGGAAAAAAAATTGCGGTTACAAGATGCACAGTTTGGGTTTCGGCCTGGTTTATCCACTGAGAGTGCAATCGCTTGCCTTAAGCACACTGTCAAGTCCTACACTAGTAAGAGTACACCAGTTTACGGGGCGTTTCTAGATCTTACCAAGGCTTTTGACCGGGTCTCACAAATGATAAATGATTTTTATTTTCTGTAAGTAGGTTTGTACAAACACTTTTACAAGTCAATCATGTTTTTTTTTAAACCTATCTGACTACTCTGAGAAGAAAAGCCGAAACAAACTCAGAGATCACAGTCTCTTATAAAGTCCAGACATAATCTTACACATCATGTGAAGACCATGTAGACTGCTGTTGAAATGGTCTTTTGAGGAAAGAACCACACAGATTGAGAGGACCTGTCCAGTCAGTGCACGCATTTGTCAGTAACCGCGCAGCTCAACTCAGAACTAAAGGAGCTCAACGATTCGACGAATAATACCAAAGAAAGGACATTTGGGTAGGCCGCAAAAATTACTCAAACTGCCAGACCATGATTAAAAATAACTGAGAGAAAAAATAAAAAACAAAAAAAGCAATGACCTACACAGTCTTCACATTCACAATAATTAAAATAATATAATAGTTTACAAAGTAAATATTCATGTCAAGTATGCAAAAAAAAGAGCGAAAAAAAAATTTGGAGCAGTTCAATTCCAAACCTTTTTGTCCTCAATATAATCTTTAACGGTATAATAATAATAATAATAACCTGGGACATTATTCACACACGGTCATCTGATCCCAAACTAAGCAGAGCTTGTACTAAGGAAACCAGATAACTGATATACTACATATACTACTTTTTTTTTGTAAATACATACTTATATAGATAATTACACCCAGACTCAGAACAAACAGACATGTTCATGCACACAAATGTTTGTCCTGGATGGGAATCGAACCCACGACTTGCGGCATGATAGGTGGTATCTTAACCAACCACGCCAACTGGCCTGTCAAAAGCGTATAAAAAGCTTTCTGACACAACTTGCGTTTAATGAATGATTTGAATTTATTTAGGCTTAGATCTTGAACGTGGCTGGGAAGTTTATTATAAAAGCGTATACATTGACACCTGAATGAGCTACCTATTTTCTTGAGCCTTGTTGGAGGTACAACAAATTTGTGTTATTTATTGTATACGACATCCTTTGGGGTAAGCTAAAAGCGACAGGTATCCCCAACGAATTGCTGAACGTTTTCAGATACTGGTACGGTACGGCAACCAAACAAACATTGTAAGGTGGAGGAGTAAGTTCTCTTCATCATACAGAATGGAATGTGGCGTAAGGCCGGGGGGCTTAACCTCCCCTAACCTATTTAATCTGTATATGAATACATTGATCGAAGAACTCAGCAGGGTGCATGTGGGCTGCTATGTTGACGGGTTGTGTTTTAACAACATACGCTACGCCGATGATATGGTCCTGCTGGCTCCCTCGGTCAGTGCACTCATAAAACTGGTTAAAATATTTGAGAACTATGCTGCCAGTCATGGGTTACTTTATAATGTAAATAAGTCAGAATTTATGGTCTTTAAGGCTGTTTGCAAGAAGTGTCCAGAAAATGTACCATCTATTAAAATTAACGACATCTAAATTCTTCTGGTACAGCAGATCAAATATCTTGGCCATGTAGTTGCTAACGACCTCAAAGACGATGTAGATGTTGAGCGGGAATGCATGGAATGGTGTTTTCTCGAGCTAGAGTAGATAGCTTCTCAGCGGTTGTTCAAAAAAAGAATGTATCTCTTCTAACAAGATTGTGGAACAGTGGCAACAGCCTCCTGAAAGCTATTGCTGATCGGCCCGAGGAAAACCCCATAATGAGGCATCGTATAGAAACCACACTGTCGGTAGTAGAATTTAAGGACTAACATAGCAAATAGGGGTGCGTGGACAGGAAACCTCCCCGAGTGCCCGGGGGCTGGAGTTCCCTTACGGATACGTCCGGGGGGAAGGCCAGTCTCCGGGACGGTGCACCCTGGGGTGCGGGCAATGGTTCCCCTTAGGCACGTGTGCCTAAGGGGTTTTGTTGCCGGTATGCCAATATCCTGTCGGAGGTACGCTCCAACGTGTGTCCCTCTGTTCTAAGCAGAGACGCACAGCGGCGGAGTAAGAGCGGGCTCGGTGTGCACTAACCCTGCCGCCGGGCAGGCAGGAGGAAGTCATTTCCTTCTGCCACCGTTAGTATCGTAGCCCCGAAGATTGTTCAAGGTCATGTCTCTGACTTTTGACGGGGGTCGAGGGTCTTGGCTTAACCGCCCGAACCGCGAGGAAGAAAACCTCTATAAAAAATTACCCCAAACCTTCAAGCGGCGGCGCACCGTGAGGGAGGTTGGTAGCTTGATTAATGGGTAGCTAAATTAATCGCTAGTGCGAACCACAGTTTTGAGCCAGTTATAAAGTTTTCTACTCGTGGGAACAAATATGGGACCAAAAATAACTAGACGAGAAGAGGAGAGGGAGAGGAGTGATGCGGGGTCGGAGTCCGACGCCGCATCGGGAGTGAAGGGCGCGAGGGGCACTTTTAAGAGCCCGGAGTGCGTAGTGGTGGGGGCCGCTGAAAGGAAAAATGCTTTCCTGAAGCGGAACCTAAATCCGGGAGATGCCCAGGAGTCTTCCTCGGACGGCGGACTTAAATCGGCTCCGAAATATGCTCGCCGGGGCCTAGCCCGGAAGAGCAAGAGCCGGGTAAACGCCGCACAGGAGAACGGCTCAGCCGGGTCGGCCGAGGGGAGCGCCGTGGAGGCGTCTGGCGATGAGTCGGACGCCGCTGGTGGCTCCAATTCGGAGCGGGCCAGGTTTGAGGAGGTCGTGGCCGCTGCATTCAAGGGTGTGGCCCTGAAGAAGAAGCAGTCTTCTAAAGACAAGGCCATACCCGCAGCCAAGGCCTCCATTATGGCGGCAGCGGAGGCTCTACTTCAAGGGCCTCCGTCGGACGGAATGTCCGAAATGCGGGCGGAGGTCGCCCGCTTGACAGCCGCCATGGAGCTTCTCCGAAAGGAGAATGAGGAGCTCCGAGCAGACCTGGCCAGGCTCCGCGGAGCCGGCGCTCAGGAGGGGGTGCAGGAGGGGGTGCAGCAGGGGCAAGGCGGCCTCGGGCCTGCAGAGGACCGAGTTCTGGCCTTGGTGCGGAAGGAGTTGGCTTCCCTTAGCAACCGGTTCTCGGTCCTTGAGGGAATCGTCCTGCGGCCCCCGCTAGGCCGAGCGGCGGCCTCGGGCCAGCCAAAGGCGGCTTCGTATGCCGCCATGGCTGCCACGGCCAAACCAGGGTCGGCAGGGCAGGCTAAGGGCGGGGCCGAGGCTGCGAAGGCGCCTGCGAAGGCGCCCACGAAGGCAGCCGCGAAGGCGCCTGAGAGGGCCCCAGCTGTGGCGGTGACGAAGCGGCTGCCCCCGCCTCCCAAATCTCCTCCGGCTGACGCCGAATGGCAGGTAGCTGGGGAGAAGAGGAAGGAGGGCAAGGCGGCAAGGTCGGCCAAGCGGAGGGAGAGGCGGCGGCGGCGCAAAGAGCGAAGCGTCGCGGCGAGGTTACGTGCCCCAAAGTCCGCAGCTGTAGTGATCACACTACAGCCGGAGGCGGAGAAGAAGGGCGTGTCCTACCGCGACGTGCTCGCCAAGGCGAGGGCGGCGGTGAACCTGGAGGAGATCGGTGTTACCGAGGGCTTGCGGGTAAGGGTCACTGCGACTGGGGCTCGGATGCTCGAGATCCCCGGTGCGGCCAGTGGCCCGACCGCTGACGCTCTGGCCGAAAGGCTCAGGGCGTCCTTAAATGCGGACGAGGCCCGAGTGTCCAGACCCGCCAAGTGCGTTGACTTGCGCATCCTGGGTCTGGACGACTCCGTGACGGAGCGAGAGGTGGTGGCCGCCGTGGTCAAGACTGGGGGGTGTGCCTTCGAACAGGTGAAGGTAGGCACCATCCGTCCTGACCTCACGGGGATGCGAGCCGTTACGGTGAGCTGCCCCGTATCGGCGGCCCACAAAATAGTTGGGGAGGGCCGAAGGTTCCAGGTGGGCTGGGATTCCACGCGGGTGAAACTGCTGGAACCCAGACCTCTGAGGTGCTTCCGTTGCCAAGTGGGCAACCACGTGGGGGCAAAATGCACCTCGGAGGTGGATCGCAGCAGTCACTGCTTCCGTTGTGGTCAGCCCGGTCACAAGGCCGGCTCGTGCAATGCCACGCCGCACTGCTATCTATGTGCGGCAGCTGGCAAGCCGGCCGATCACCGGGCTGGAAGCAAGGGCTGTGGTCCACCCACCAAGGCCCGGGGCAGGGGCAAGCCCTCCGCCTCCGCTACCGCCGTCACGGCCGCAGCCGCCGCCACGGCCGCCGTCGCTGCCGCCTCCACTGCCGTCGCCGCCGTACTCACTGCGGCAGAGCCCTCACAGGAGGCTCAGGGGGGGGCTAATATGGAGTGCCAGTAATGGCCCCATTACGCCTCCTCCAGGCGAACATCAACCACTGCGTCGCCGCTCAGGATCTGTTGCTCCAGAGCATGGCGCAGTGGTCGATTAACATCGCCGTGGTCGCTGAGCCGTACTTTGTCCCGCCCAGTGATTACTGGGTGGAGGACCTGAGCGGCTCAGTGACCCTCATTTCGTCGGCCGCCGCCGGTACCCTGTCCCTCGAAGCCGTCAAGAGGGGACAGGGTTGCGTTGCAGCACGGTTCGGGGGGATTGTCGTGGTAGGGGTATACTTCTCCCCGAACCGAACTCTCGCCGAGTTCCACAACTCCCTTGCGGAGTTGAAAAACGTCGTCGTCGGGTTTCGTTCCCTTCCCGTGCTCGTCCTCGGGGACTTCAACGCCAAGAATGTGGCTTGGGGTTCCCGGTATACGGACACACGGGGCAGGATGGTGGAGGACTGGGCTCTGGAGACAGGCCTGGTCATCCTAAACCGGGGTTCTGTCCCCACGTGTGTGCGGATGCGGGGCGAATCAGTGGTGGACATTTCGTTCGCCAGCCCCGCTCTGTTGCCACATGTTGTTGACTGGCGCGTCATCGAGGGGGTGGAGACCTACTCCGACCACCGGTACATCCGGTTTGATGTCTCCGCCCAGACCTCGAGCGCGCCGGTCCGACAGGCCCCGAGTGGTCCGCGGTGGGCGCTGAAGAAGCTGGACCGGGAGCTCCTCCTGGAAGCCTCGATCGTGCAGGCCTGGGTGTCACCACCGGACAGGCCTGCCGACATCAACGACGAGGCGGAGTGGTTCCGGGAGGCCATGTCCGAAATATGTGACGTGGCAATGCCCCGGGTCCAGCCCGGTCGCGCCTGGCGCCAGGTGTATTGGTGGTCGCCGGAGCTGGCGGCTCTGCGCGAGGCGTGCGTTGCTGCGCGGCACCGGTACACCAGGCACCGCAGGCTCCGTATCCGCCCTCCGGATACGGAAGCCATTCAGGCGGAGCTGTACGAGGGGTACAGAGCGGCGAAGACCGCCCTCCGAGCGGAGATCTTGCGGGCCAGGGATCTGGCTCGCGAGGAGTCGCTGGAGACTCTAAACAGGGACCCATGGGGACGCCCTTATAAAATGGTGCGGAATAAACTCCGCCCATGGGCGCCCCCGCTGACGCAGAGTCTCCGGCCCCAGCTCGTGGAGGACGTGGTGAGCGCTCTGTTCCCTTCGCGAGGGGAACATACTCCCCCGCCCATGGCTCCGCTTCCTGCGGTGCCCATTGCGGACCACATCACCGACGACGACGACGATGCTCCGGAAGTGACCGAGGTAGAGTTGAGAGCGGCGGTACGTAGGCTGAGTGCCAAAAATGCCGCCCCAGGACCCGACGGATTACCTGGAAGAGCCTGGGTTCTGGCCTTTGGGGCTCTCGGGCCTCGACTAGGGGGGCTCCTAAGCGCATGCTTGGAGAGGGGCCAGTTCCCACTTCGTTGGAAGACGGGGAAACTGGTCCTCATTAAGAAGCCGGGGCGCCCTGCGGACTCTCCGTCCGCTTACCGACCCATCGTGCTGCTCGACGAGGTGGGCAAGCTCTTTGAAAGAGTTATTGCAGACCGCCTCGTCGGGTGGCTGGTGCAGGAGGGGCCGGATTTGGCGGAGAGCCAGTTTGGTTTCCGCAGGGGGCGCTCTACGGTGGACGCCATCATGCGCGTGCGAGCCCTCACGACGGGGGATGCTGTGGCCCGGGGTGGGGTCGTCTTGGCGGTGTCTCTAGACATCGCCAACGCCTTCAATACCCTGCCCTGGAGTTGCATCAGGGAGGCACTCCGGTATCACCGGATGCCGACCTACCTCTGTCGAGTGGTTGAGGCCTATTTGACGGATAGGGCCGTCATCTACCCCGGTCATCAGGGAGAGTGGAACCGGCGAGAGATGTCGTGCGGTGTCCCACAGGGATCGGTCCTGGGGCCGCATTTGTGGGACATCGGGTACGACTGGGTGCTTCGCGCCGACCTCCCTAGCGGCGTCAGCGTAGTATGTTACGCTGACGACACGCTGGTCCTGGCGCAGGGGAGGTCGCACCAGGCGGCGGCTGAATTAGCGACACGCGGGGTTGCGATAGTCGTTGAGAGGATCCGGCAGTTGGGACTCGAGGTGGCCCTGCACAAGTCCGAGGCCATGTGTTTTCATGGTCCTCGGAATGCGCCACCGTCGGGTTCCCAAATAACGGTAGGAGGGGTTCGCATCGGAGTCGAGTCGACGATGAAGTACCTGGGACTCGTCCTCGACAGCCGGTGGAACTTCGTGGAGCATTTCCGACGTTTGGCTCCCAGACTGGAGCGGGCTGGGGCTGCCTTGAAGCGGCTCCTGCCCAATCTAGGTGGTCCAAACGCCTCCTGCCGGAGGCTTTACGCGGGGGTCGTGCGGTCCATGGCCCTTTACGGGGCACCGGTGTGGGCGCGTTCCCTGAGGCTGCGGCCAGTCCGCCGGTTGAACGCGTCCCAGAGGGTCATGGCCATTCGGCTAGTCCGGGGTTACCGCACGGTCTCCGGTGAGGCGGCGAGCCTCCTTGCCGGATTACCGCCGTGGGATCTGGAGGCGAAAGTCCTCGCGCACGTGTGGGAGTGGCGCGAGGAGGCAAAACGCCGGGGCGTAACTCCGCTGCCGCGAGAAATCACGGTACAGCGGACAGAACTCCGGCGGGATCTCATGGCGACATGGAGAGTGCGACTGTCGCAGCCCAGCGCTGGGCACGCCACAATTGCGGCGATAAGTCCCCTCTTTGAGGAGTGGTTAGAGAGGCGCCACGGCGTCCTCACCTTCCGCCTGACGCAGGTCCTCACCGGACACGGTTGTTTCGGGAGGTTCCTGTTTCGCATAAGGCGGGAGGAAACGCCCGGGTGTCACCATTGTGTGGATCGCCCAGAGGACACGGTGGAGCATACAGTGGAGGTCTGCCCGGCTTGGGCAGAGCACCGCCGTGTTCTCACGGAGGCGATCGGCGGCGGCGATCTCTCGCGTCCGAGCCTGGTCCAGGCCATGGTGCGGAGCGAGAGTGCATGGGAGGCCGTCACCTCCTTCTGCGAAGCGGTAATGCTCGCGAAGGAGGAGGCGGAACGCGTGAGGGAGAGGCAGCCTCACGCCCTCAGTCGCCGCAGGAGACGCCCTGGGCGGCGGGAATTGATAGCCGATTCCCGGCCACCGTAGGCGCGGGCTTGCGGACGGTGAGTAGTGGGTAGCTCGCCGTCCGGTGAGGACCAGGCCCGGGTCGACGGCGCGTTGTGTTCCACGCGCGCCTCAAAGAGATGTCAGCAAAAGATGGGGTCCAATAGGGCCAATGCCGCTGGGGTCGCGGGTTGTTTGAAAAAGATACCGTGGCCCTGGCATAGGCAACTGAAGGAACACGGGTGGGTTTTAGTCAGTAAAAGTCTGACACGCCCTTCCGCTCCACCCAGAGCGGGAGAAGTTATTTGATGATTTCCCATCCACAAAAAAAAAAAAAAAAAAAACATAGCAAATAAGTTAAATTGTTTACATCTAGAATTGTAAGTATTTTTGTAATTGGATCTAGTTGTCTGTTGGATAAATAAATTATTACTATTATTATAGGTACCTAAATAAATTAATCTTAATTACTGCTAGTTTCCAAAAAAAAAACTTAAAAGTTCGATAACTCGAAAAAAACCCAAATTGGACCCCAAGTTATCGGGATCAAAATTGTTGCAACTTAGCTCTGGTATACCCTTTTTCTAGGAATGTATCTAATTACCAATGACTTCGTATAATAATCATCATCTTTAGATCCTCCAAGACTTATTTAATGTCCTAAATCACATAAAAGATGTAGAGATTTTTATGATTTTTGAAGAAAAACGAAGGCAAATATAAGTTGTGTGGAAATCGGTTGTCATGGTATGGGCATGTGATGCGGAGGAATGAGGAAAATGTCGTCAGGAAAGTGTTGAGTATGAACGTGGAGGGCTATACGAGTAAGGGAAGACCAAAGAAACGATGGATGGACTGTGTGAAAGATGATATGGCCAGAAAGGGAGTGACTACCGAGATGACGACTAATAGAAAAGTATGGAAGAAAGAGACATGTTGCGCCGACCCCAAATAAATTGGGACAAGGGCAGGAGAATGATGATGAAGGCAAATATAATAAAATGCAACATCAATGCATTAATTTATTTATAAGAGTATCAACAAAAACCTCGAAATCACTTCAGCAGTACTTCCTCATCAACACAATAAAATTGATGATACATTTCCATCACCCCGCTAACCAGTCCTTGTTTTTATCACTTCCGCACTCAAAAGCACGTTGATTTATAACAAGTGGAAACAAAACCCGGTAGCTATTTCATTTGCCATTGAATTTACAAAATTTTCCAACAATTTTCATTTGGGGGAAGCAATATTTTTGTTCAGATTTATAGCCTATCGGCCACTTCCTGCTTTGGACTTTAGATATCCATGATAAAGGCAATTATTTTGAGGCTACTAATAAGGAATTCATGCCTGTGTTTGCGAAGTTGTATATATCGTTAAAGTTGTATTTAAGAGTGCGAACTTGTATTATTTAGTGATAAATTATTGATGAAGATACGTTTTCTTACTTCGCAAGTCTCCTCTCCAGAAAATCGAGTATTTTTTGAAGGAATTAAAGACTTAATCTCGGAGAGTACCTAGTAAAAGGTATGGAAAGCGATAAGTATGTTGATCAATTTCTATTTACCTGACTGGGCGACGCAAAGGAGGGTAATATGTTTATCAGCTATATAATGTATGTATATAAATATGTATGTATGTATGTTTGTTCCTATAAGGCGCCCTAGAGACCAAACGCGTGGGCAGATTTTAATGATTCTTACGTCAATCGATTTGTTTTAATCTTGTGTATCACTAAAGACATGATAGTAATAAAAATTTACGCAATATCGATTGTGAAAGATTATCGCTTTTTTTTTAAAGATAAAGATAATTTATTTGTTATAACATGCATTTACACACAAATTGAAGCATGCAAGATCTTATAAAAAAAATAATTATGATGTCCGTACATGTTTCACCTGTCGAGGCGTACAATTTTTTTTCTTTTTACATAGCAAGTACTCAATTTATTTATTTTTTATTTTACACTTTTTAGGGAGAATGGTTTTTCTCTCACTGTATTAAGTATTTACTTAAGTAGGTACCTAGTACTTGTTGACAGGCCTACACTGTGCTCCATCTTATTACACTGTAATTTGAAAACAATTTAGAAGTCAATTTTCAAAAGAGTAACCGTAGAGTTTCTTGCCGGCTCTTCTCCATAAATGACCAATTGGAACAGTGTGCACCTAGCTTCTGACGTTTCACAAGTGCCCATGTAGGTTAATGTGAAATGAAATATTTTAATTTTAATTTTGAATTCAGAAATTGTTCAGAAAATTATGGGATATTTTTTTGAAAGTAGACAATGAGACTGAACACTAAGCAAAAATCAGGAATAGATCTTATTTATACTGGATGATTTTTTTTTACCGTCTTGCAAAAATTGGGTACAATAGGAGAATGGAGCAGAAGCCTATGGCATACCTAGTTTTTTTTTGTTTTTTCAATAGCTTAGACCCAAATTGCTCTATCAATAAACACTACATTTGAAGTAAACTAGAGCAATAAAACCAGAAATTTTGAAAAATCTTTATAGATTGTTATAAAATATCGAAATTCAATTTGGGTGCATAGTGCGTATGATTACAAATAAAAAAAAAGATTAAAAAAAAAACTAAGTATGCCATAGGCTTCTACTTCGTTCACCTATTATGCCCTATTTTTTTCAAGACAATAAGAAAAATCACCCAGTATACATATATATTATACGATATTGATTGTCTCAATAAACCAATGTAATATTAATATCTATCTAACATTAATACTCAATTAAACATAGTAAGCTCGTCTAGCCCAGTAAGAGATAGCCAGTATCCAATCGTTGAGAAACAAATTTGAATAATTCGATTATGTATTTTAATGAATTCATCCCTTACTATCTGGAATAATAAGATAGTCCAATATTAATATAGTTGAATCCTAACTGTAATCACAATAATATTATTAAAGCGAAAGTTTGTGTGAAGTTTTGGTGGTAAGTTTGTTACTCTTTCACGCAAAAACTACTAAACGGATTTTGTTGAAATTTGGCACACGGATAACTTATTACCTGGATTAACACATGGGATACTTTTGTCCCTTTATTCTTACGGGTTCAAGACTTACGCAGGTGAAACCGCGGGGAGCTGCTAGTAGTATTATAAACGCGAAAGTGAGTTTGTTTATTTTGCTTTCACGTCTTAACGGCTGAACAGATTTCGATAAAATTTGGCAAGCATGACTTGGATTAGGACATAAAATACTTTTTATCCCGGTAGGTTATTCCCGTGGGATAATGTCCGAAAACCACGCAGGCGAAGCTGCGGGCGTAAGCTAGTTTTGAATGACATTCATATTCAGGCCTATAACGAGCAAGTTAGGGTCAAAATAAACGTAATTAAGACAGTTGTCTAAGCAATATTTTATTGTCGTGAAACTCGTGTAATTGAAAACCGTAAAATGAACGATCCTTGATACGGGAAGTTCACGGGAGAATGATCCATTAGTGTCTAAAAGGGACAGTTGTATCGTCAGTTCCCGTTTTTGTAGTCCAAAAATCCTTAACATATCAGGCGGTCAATCTTTTGTAAAACACCTAATACCTAAGTCACCGTTGTTTGGCCTCAAGGTTGACGCCAAAGTCCCTTAGAAAACGCTCATAAAACAAAGGATTGAAACTCCAAATATTGCTACAGATGCCTTTTCTTTCACGAGACAAGAAAAATAAGATATCCCGCCAATAAAGTCTCTTCTTCCATCCTCACCCGATCTCAATATAAAACAGAATTGCACACAACCCTGTTGACGCCCAAACTTCCTTCACGGTTAACTTAGTAATATAACGAATTCTCTCAAACATTTTCTATGTTTCCCAAATAGTACCAACTTGATAAAATCCTTTTGATATTACAAAAATTTAAATAACATGTTGGGATTTGCATAAACTCGGTACAAAGAGTTGGAAGACACAGTAATACAGGCCACACATGTTACGATAACACTTGCGCAAAATTGGACTTTCACAAGTATACATTAACAAGTCAATCTGCCTAGCCTTTTCCCAACTATGTTGGGGTTAGCTTCAAGTCTAACCGGATGTAGCTGAATACCAGTATTTTACATGGAGCGACTGCCTATCTGACCTCCACAACCCAGTTATTGGGTAATACGATACCCCTTGGTAAGACTGATTGTCAGGCTTTCGGGCTTCTGACGACCCGTAACGACTGTCAAAGATCTACGAATGACAGCCGGGACCAACGGCTTAACGTGCTTTCCGAGGCACGGAGGAGTCTCGGTATGTAAAGATGGTCACCCATCTACGGACCAACCCCGGCAAGCTTAGCTTAACCTGATGGATCGACCCGTGCGGCTGTTATTACTTAGCCACAAGCTCCTCTTAGTAAGTATACATTAACGAGTGTGGGATGAAATTAGCACAAGTATCCAAGCCATTCGGTTTCTCGCAGATTTGTGCAAGTCTAAACTCGTGCAAGTATATCGGAACGTGTATGGCTACCATTATGCAGGTCACACACGGCACGATATACTCGCGCTAAATTGGACTTGCACAAGTATTGGTACGTTAACATGTATGGAATGAATTAGCACAAGTAATAATAATAATCATCTATCACCTAGGTTAATACTTTTTAGGTTAGCACTTGGCTTCGGCCCGTGTTATCCTATAAAACCGGCACATCAGCGCCGAGATACAAAAATGTATACCAACAAATAATAATAATAAATGTTTATTGATAATTTACAAGTATTGAAGTACAGTATGGGTATTATAAATGGTAAAATTACAAATTTGCTACAATTATAGTGGTTGCAGTTCTGATCTCCTAACTAGGTTACTGTATAACCTGTATGAAGGAGTGACAGTTCCGTTACCCCGTGGATTACAAGCATAGGTTTTTATTTTATATTTACGAACATTTTTATTTTACTGCTACAAAAATAAATATATTAAAAACAAAAAAAAAAAAACTAACTGAGAATTTGAAATAAGATGACTAAAAATTATTTCATGTGTGTGTGTGTAAGTGTGTGTGTGTGTGTGTGTGTGTTTACTTACCCTCAAATAAGATTTTTTTTTTATCCAAGTATCCGAACCTTGTGCAAGTATGTTGTAACGTGTATGGCTACCATTAGACTAGTCGATACAAAGTGCGATGTACAGACGCCAGCACATCAAGCTACTACAATCTGTCAGATTTCTTTAATAGATTTTCGACTTTATTGCTAAGGCATTAGATTCAAGATTGATTGGGAAAATCTGACAGTTTCGGGTAGGTTGACCTGCTGGCGTCTGTACAAATTCGCATAGTAGAATACTAGATTGGGAAACGGATCAGACTAGAACCACTGCAGTTATAAATATTTTAGGCGTTGACTTATTTATTTTTATTTACTTACTTACTTACTAAGTTAATCGTGATTCCATCAATCTGCCTCGCTTTTTCTCAACAATGTTGGGGTCGGCTTCCACTCTAACCGTTTGCAGCTAACCACCAGTATTTTACATGGAGCGACAGCCTATCTGACCTGCACGCCTCAGTTGCTGGGTAACACGATACCCCTTGGTAAGACTGGTTGAGTCAGACTTTTGGGCTTCTTACTACCCGTAACGAGTGTCACAGATCTACGAATGACAGCCGGGACCAACAGCTTAGCTGGTTTTCCGAGCGTTGTTTGCATTTCTTGTTTCTCTCGATGCCTAATGGATGCATAGTCACCCATTTACGAACCAACCACGGCAAGCGATCACCCCGCTGGCTGTTATCATTTAACCACGAGCCCCTCAGCCCCCAGAGTTCATCATGATTGATACTTATGAAATAGGTCGACGGTCTAGCGGATAAAAAGTTGTTACCATACAAGCAACACTAAGGACATTACCTTACCATAGTGATAAAGTTGGAAGTTCCATACGACTGCTATTTTTTTTTTTAATTTGAGATGGGTTTGCTCTTGACTAAGTCTAGGTCAGAGGTGACAGAGACAAAGTCTACGATTTCACTAGCCCGTAACACCTAAACAGTTAAAGCCATAATATTTATTTATTTAGGGACAATAAACAGCAGTGTAATTGAAGTCTCTCTTTAGTAAATTGTTTTGAGGAGCTCGGGGCTAAGTAATAACAGCCTCACGGGTCGATCCATCAGGTTAAGCTACGCTTGCCGGGATTGGTCTGTAGATGGGTGACCATCTTTTCATACCGAGACTCCTCCGTACCTCGGAAAGCACGTTAAGCCGTTGGTCCCGGCTGTCCATCGAGGAACTTTGACAGCCGTTACGGGTCGTCAGAAGCCCGAAAGTCTGACAACCAGTCTTACCAAGGGGTATGTCAGTACCTGGGTTGTGGAGGTCAGATAGACAGTCGCTCCATGTAAAATACTGCTTCCGATTAGACTGGAAGCCGACCCCAACATAGTTGGGAAAAGGCTAGGCAGATTGAAACAGCAGTGTAATACTAAGTAAACATAGGTTAGAGCTTAATAATAGAGGTAACAAATACACTACTCACAACGTTATCCACGTATTACTAAACAGATCTACTAGTTGTTAGAATGAACGATATAAAAATAAACAGAATAAATGTAAACATTACTTAATTAGTAGGGTATTATAACTAAAACTTCAAAACCATAACGTCGCCATGCATTGAAAACCTCGTGATTGCTATAAACGTCTTTTACAGGTCAAGATACACTGACATGTTATAACATGGCCGACGTTCGGGGAGGCTCGCACTCATCAATAGAAGCATTTTAGAGCTGCTATGTCGGTTATTTGTTCTAAGTATGCATTTGAGTTTTTCTACACAACAAATTAATAAAAAGAAAAACAATATTTTTTTCTTTACGATGTTTTAAACTATCTGTATGCCAAATTTTATCAAAGTCCCTACATTAGTTTTTGTGAGAAACAGTAACAAACATCCGTCCATCCATAAATTCTCACAAACTTTCACGTTTATTATATTAGTAGGATTTTGGATGCTTTATCTTCCATGAAAGAAGTTTTTCACAAAAAGCTTTCATATAAGGAAAATTTCATATTATATACGGATTTCTTTACCAAATTCATTTAAACAATATTTTTGTGGGTAATTTAAGAGCAGGCTCGCATTAATATTATAATATTCTTACAGTGTTGTAATAAAATATTTGTAGTCAAACCCACTCGACGTTTCGACGTTCATCGGAAACATGGCTCCCATAATAATTTTGGAGTTCCAGAGGTATGATGGTTAACCTATTAATCGATGTATATATTGATCCCACAGGGTTTGTAAGGGACCGTATGATAGTAAAACTGTGAACTTATTATCAAGACAACAAGGCTGAAGACTGCCTAGTGTTATCCTAACCTATATATATGTTCATGCGTTATGCGTCTTCCTCTTCAAATTGTGGTTGCGCTTCAGATGAAATGACGACTTGGTGGTTTTTCCAAAATATAAAATGATTTATTGCAATAAGAGTAAGATAACTTGGTACAATAGGAACTCAGAGTTTGATGATGAATCTATACAGAGCAAGGTCGATTTGAATTGACCACTTAAGCTCAGACCACAAGAGACATAATCATTATGAAGGAATCGATGTCTATACAAAAGACAAGCTCTTTAATTATTAAAAACGTATTGTTATTTTAAATTTATATTCCTCAAAAGGTCCCCGCGGCCCAAATCGCTTGTAAGGGTTTTAATTTTCAGCAAAGTGTAAATTATGTAAAGCGTTTTAGGCATGAAAAGTAACTTCAGTTTTTTTTACCTCACTGGCAATTACCGTTTTTACCATTTTTTGGTCTTCAGTTAAGCTTCAACAAAAAAAAAACAATACCCTTCGTTTGAGCCTCGCCGTAGTCGGGTAAAAAAGAGAGTAATAAAAGAATATAAAACACAACAGAAATGTTAATCACAGTTGAAATATACACCTTATAAACTTGCTAGCTCCTAAAAAACTATCAAAGCCTTGGAACCGGATGCCACAAGCGACAACCGCACCTACGTGTGACTGTTTTTAGTGCTTATATTAGCTTGAAAGAGCCTCTAGCAAACAGTTTTCTAACACGTTATAGTATAGTACACGTGTGTGGCTGGAAACTAAACTAAAGTTTGAATAAGTAAAACGTTTATGATGTGTTAGAGGTTAAACATCCTGCTACTAACTTTGAACTTTGATTTATTCTAGCGTAATGGCTACTGAAAAGAACCGGAGTAAGCGACATAGCTTGCAGAGGAAGCAAACTGAAATGGCAGTGGGCTGGCCATGTTTGTCAAAGGACCGATAGCCGGTGGAGCAGACGAGTCCTGGAGTGGAGACCGCGTATCGGCAAGCGTAGTGTGGGCCCCCAGCTAGATGGATCGACGACGGTGGAACTAGTCTATATTTTTCCATAGAAATTCGGGAGGGCGTTTCTCCACTGTTTAACATTGTGCAACCAAAGTTGTTAATTATATAGTTTTGTCTCATTATTCATTTAGTCTATGCGCAAACAAAATAGTAAAATAAGAAGTTATGGTCCAACAAAGATTGGTTTTCTTTGCTAATTTTAACGCAAATTGGGGCGGAAATAAGTAATAAAAGAAGTGTAAAATCTACAAAAAAAAAGTCACCACAGACAAAACTCAATTATTGAAGAGTTCAATAAACTTTATTTGTAATTGATTTATACAGTGGTTTTTTTTTCATAAAACTCGATTTTCCAAAGGATTTTTTATGTATATTTTTACGCTTTCGTTTTACTATTACCAACACTAGTTTTACTTTACTACTACTAACTATTTATAATTTCTATATCGTATAACTGCTCATCACCGATACTATCTCTGTCGGACACGATGCCTGGTGATACAGCGTACTTTTTGGCCACGCCCACCAGTAAAATCGAGCCCGCGACAAGTTCAACCTTAAGAAGCTGGCTGAAATACTGAATGAGGAAGGCGGAGGAGAGGGTGTTGTGGTGAAGCCTGGGAGACAGGCGCATATCCAGCAGTGGACTGCGAAGTTACATCGAAGTTACTTCAACGCCAATATTGATTTTGAATTGAATGTTATAATTATATATTATTGCACAACTTGTAAGAAAATAAAGAAATAAAATAAATTTATTTGACCTAGGTTAAGGCACACAACACAAAAACAACATCAGTTTGTTCTAGAATATTAAACCTTTTGTTTTAAATTAATTAGTAGACTTACTTAAGCGCGCCCCGTATTGCATGGAACTTAAACATAACTGGCCAAATGTGTGTGTCCTATACGTACACCTCTGCCTAGCTTTGGGGAAATACTGGTGTGATGTTATGCATTTTATTTGAAATTTCTTTAACTAAGTATCTTTATTTTAAGTCTCAAACAAAAATTCTACGTTTCATCGTCTGTACTTTTTAGCAACAGATCGTCCCGATACTGCGGTATCCATGAATAATCCATTTTCTAGGACAAACGGCTGGCCGCCTATATCACTGACCCGATCTGTGTTATTGCTCAAACGACTCCAAATGTAACTGATAACTTCTATTTTTGCGTTCAATCTTTTTTCAGGGAGATGTTTTTGTCCTGTTTTGTCGCGGAAATCGTGGTCGTAGTGTCGTTTGATGTTCAACGTTTGGTTTTTATGGATCATTTTTGTAATGATAACATTTTTATGACGTTCTCCAAGGTTGTTTTTGAGATGGAAGGATATCATACTAACAATTATGTTTATTTTTACGTTTCTTTACTAGTGCTTCTTGGTCTATACACAGAATTCGTGACATATTATACTTTTTATTTTTATGGCTTACTTACGTAGCTAATAAAATAACTCCATCCGTATTTTCTTTTTTCTTTTGTAATACTATCATAGTTTACACGCAAACTTTTTAAATGAATGCTGATCAAACACAAAAAACGTCCACTCATTTCTTATGAAATCTTACTGCAAAAATTATGCAAACTGACAAAAGTACTGTAAGTTTGAAGCTAGCTCAACCCTTGAAACAAGCATCTCCTATTCTCCTATGTAAATCCCCATTTATACGACGAAGTTTCTTGCAGACGATAAAATTGAAACAACAGATCACTTGCATTGTCTAAACTCTGCTTAAACGGTGCAAATTTTATTGTTGCTTCAACTTTGGCATGGCACAAGTAATTAAACTGCACCTCCACAAAATAAACAACAAATGAACAAAATCCAAACTTACTTGAAAAAGTAGCTCCCATTGCTATACCCAAAGAAAGGCACAGTATACGTCAGCATCCAGATGTTGCCACCACCACAGTCGTAGTAGGGTTTCGACCACTTGCCGTCTTCATACGTCACTGACAGGATCTCGTCAGGTTCCCTGTCAGTGTGGGCTGTGTCGTTGTAGGTGTACGTGTTGTATCCTGGAACAGAAGGTGAGTTTAAGTGGTGGTAGACTTGAATATACGTAAGAGGTAAAGGCTTTATGGAAGTCAATGGTTTGGAAAATATAGGCATAGTCACTGATTGCCTTTGACGTGAAAACGTCTTTTCGTTCGGGGTACTGGTGGTAAGTTCAATATTTCTGACCGACAGTAAGATTTCAACCGCTGATAACTACGAGACTTTTTATGTTACATTAATGATTGAGCATCAAAATATAGGTCATATTTATAACAATCTTAAGGCATATAGGTATACTTTTCACTACGTATACAGGGAAACACCAACAACCTCTTAAGGGATCATTGTACTCATCATTACTAACAACTTTTACTATGGGACCAAACCTCAAATCGCGAAAAAAAAATCAGCTGTTCAGTACATTTTGACGAAGTATGCGAACATAAATGTGCTGAACAGCTTATTTTTTTTTCGATTTCAGGTTTGGTTCCATAGTAAAAGTTGTTCATAATGACCCCTTAAGAGGTTGTTGGTGTTTTACAAATTACCCGGTGTATTGGCCAAATTGGATTAAAAATAAGTATGAAGTTGACAATAGCAAAAACCTTTTTAGCAAAAAATAAAACCGACTTCCAAAACAAAACACTACAAAGTGAAAAATAACTTTAATTTCGGTAGTCGGTGTCCTGGGTTTTGTATTTTCGTTTTTTGCCACCGACTTCCGAAATTAAAGTTATTTTTCACTTTGTAGTGTTTTGTTTTGGAAGTCGGTTTTATTTTTTGCTAAAAAGTTTTTATTTTTCACTTTTTAGTTGTGGAACCTACCCCACACTAATTCGAATACATAATTGAGCACAATAATTGTAGATATAGCCATGTAAATAACAGTGATAGGAAGTTATTAAAACACCATCACATCATCCACATAAAATAAGTGGGAAATATACGCATTATTGAAGCTAACTCAAAAACTCCCCAAGCAAAGTTAATAAAATTTATATGGTGGTCCCTCGGAAGTATACCCTATAAAACAAAAAAAAAGAATTTTCTAAATCGGTCCATCCGTCTTTGAGTAATCGCGTAACAAACATACAAAAAAAAAAAAAAACATAGACGAATTGAGAACCTCCTCCTTTTGGAAGTCGGTTAAAAATAAATGATAAATGATAAATGATTTTTATTTCTGTAAGTAGGTTTGTACAAACACTTTTACAAGTCAATTTTTTTTTTTAAACTAGATGAGGTCGGCGTTTCCTATCTGACTACTCTGAGAAGAAAGGCCGAAACAAACTCAGAGGTCACAGTCTCTTATAAAGTCCAGACATAATCTTGGTCACTTCATGTGAAGACCATGTAGATTGGTGTCTGAAATGGTCTTTTGAGGAAAGAACCACACAGATTGAGAGGACCTGTCCAGTCAGTGCACGCATTTGTCAGTAATCGCGCAGCTCAACTCAGAACTTAAGGAGCTCAACGATTCGACGAACAATACCAAAGAAAGGACATTGGGGTAGGCCGCATAGATTACTCAAACTGCCAGACAATGATTAAAAATAACTGAGAGAAAAAATAAAACAAACAAAAAAAAAAAAAAAAAGCAATGACCTACATAGTCTTCACATTCACAATAAAGTAAAATAATATAATACTTACAAAGTAAATATTAATGTCAACATTCAGTATGCAAAAATAAAAATAATATAAAATAAAATTGGAGCAGTTCAATCCCAAGCCTTTTTGTCCTCAATATAATCTTTAACGGTATAAAAAGCTTTCTGACACAACTTGCGTTTAATGAATGATTTGAATTTATTAAGACTCAGATCTTGAACGTGGCTTGGAAGTTTATTATAAAAGCGTATACATTGACACCTGAATGACCCACCTATTTTCTTGAGCCTTGTTGGAGGTACAACAAATTTGTGTTTGTTCCTAGTATTTATATTGTGGATATCACTGTATTTTTTAAACAATTTAATGTTTTTATGGGCATATAAAAGATTTTCAAAAATGTACTGAGAAGGCAAAGTCAGTATATTAATCTCCTTAAATTTCTCTCTGAGAGATTGTCTCGGACTTAATTTATAAATGCATCGAACAGCTCTTTTCTGCAAAACAAAGATAGTCTGAATGTCGGCTGCATTTCCCCACAACAGAATACCGTACGACATTATACTATGAAAATAGCTAAAGTACACTAAACGGGCTGTCTCTATGTTGGTTAAATTACGAATTTTCCTAACAGCGTATGCTGCGGAGCTTAGCTTTTTTGACAATTTATCTATATGTGGGCCCCACTGAAGCTTAGCATCCAAAGTTAAGCCCAAGAATACTGTGCTATCTTCAGGATTCAACTCTTCGCCCTTTATCAACACGTTAGTTTTCACCTGCCTAACGTGAGGTAGTGTAAACTTAATGAATTTGGTTTTTTTTTCATTAAGGAGTAAATTATTAACACTGAACCAGTGAACTACTTTTGAGATCGCTCTGTTTACATCGTCAGTAACCAGCTGCTGACGTTTAAGTTTAAACAAAAGTGAAGTATCATCCGCAAACAAAACTATATCATGATTATCCTTAATGAGGTAGGGCAAATCGTTAATATAAATAAGAAATAAGAAAGGACCAAGAATCGAGCCCTGTGGGACCCCCATTGTTACTATAGATCCGGGCGATCTTTTTCCATTAACGTCAACGCTCTGAATCCTATTACTCAAGTATGAAGTAAGAAGATCCAGAGCGGTGTTCCGGATCCCGTAATGGCGGAGTTTCCTGATTAACGTTTCATGAAGAACGCAATCGAATGCCTTGGACAAATCACAAAAGATGCCCAAGGCATCGCATTTGTCTTCCCATGCATTATAAATATGTCCTAAAAGTTCAACACCGGCATCAGTAGTTGAACGACCCTTTGTAAAACCGAACTGCTTGTTATGTAATAATTTATGTTTATTAAAAAATCTTTGCAATTGGTCTAAAATTAATTTCTCAAAAATTTTACTAAACGTAGGTAGTACTGAAATTGGTCTATAATTTGTGGGGTCTGATGTACTACCTGATTTAAACAAAGGTATTATTTTACTATATTTCATGAGGTCAGGAAACTCCCCACAGTCGATACAGTTATTAAAGATAAGAGCTAAAGTAGGTGCTACAATGTCAATAATAGACTTAGCAACTTCTACAGAATTACCCCACAGATCTGCTGTCTTTTTTACATTTAAAGTGTGAAAGGTTTTAATTATGTCTCTACAGGTAATTTGTTCAAAATTAAATTCCGAATCGCAAGCATTAACATTTTCCTTAAGCAAAGACTCAGCAACAGAAGTTGATGAGTTTAGGGATTTAGTAGTTGAAACGGGAATATCTGAAAAGAAATTTTCAAAGGCCGCGGCGACTTGTGAGTCTGATTTTATTATATTGTCATTAATAGACAGGCTGTAGTCAGCACTTCGGTTATTAGACCTTCCCGTTTCACTATTAATAATATTCCAAGTCGTTTTAATTACATTACTACTGTTTTTAATCTTCGAACTCAAATAACGCGACTTGGCCATACAACAAACTTTTTTAAATAATTTTGAATAGTTTCTAACATATAAATAATGTCAGATGTCGTTTCATCAATCAATCGATCTAATTGTCGTCTCAAATCGACCGTAAATCTGCTCAGAAATGAAACAAACCGCAATCTAAGAAAGCTTGCATCAAAAGGAATGCAATTACTCTAAATAGTTTAGTGCCGAGCAAATACAATAGCTACGGCAGTGTCAGAAACCGTAAGAATATCTGTTGCAAATAGCAAAAAAGTTTAAGATGTCGTCCCATATAGGCCGTAAATCTGGTCAGAACTGAAAAGTATCATAACTGGTGAAAGTTTACTTTATAAGAAATGCAATGACTCTAGTAAGTCTAGTGTCGAGCAAATACAATGGTTACGGCAGTATCGGGAACCGTAGTAAAAAGAGATGTTCCAAAATGTATGGACCATGACTCAGGTACGTGTACACCAACCATAAAAATAGCGAAATATATTTAAAACAGTTCTCAACTGTCCAATTACTTTAAAATGGCTTTGTTTGCTGGTAAACCACAATTAATTACACTTGAAATTGCAACACACAACATAAATCCGACATGGCGGTAAGCTGTCATTTTGATTGATTAATGACATTTGACAAGTTTAATACTCAAGAAGTGGACTGAAGTCACACTGTTGTGACAGTTGACAATTCTCTTTCTATGGTCAATTGTGGATCTATGGTTTACTGTCAGTTTTTATGCATAGAATAACTAAATCGGTGGAGACGCCAAGTTGAAAGTGGAGAAAAAGAATTGATAAATATCAATTCCCTACCATAGCAGTAAACATTTAAATGAATTATATCTATTTTTCCCGAATTCTACGGATATTTCTCTTCTTTTTGAGGTAGTGTACACAGACCTGGCCCATTTTGAAACGTCTCCTTTCAATCTGTTTTCACGAAAACAAACTGCGCGGACTGGAACCGCGCCTACTAAATATTTTTTTGTTATAATCAGTGATGCAATAGCTAAGCTTAGTTCATCCTGATGTTAAATGGCAACATCTGCTCTCTGACTCAAGTTTATCTATATTTAGTATATTTAGTTATTTATCTATCTGTGATCGCAATTTCGCCAGCATGCACCCATACCTTTGAAACCCAGACAGAGCAAAACATTCCAGGTAAGCATGATATATCTTTTTGATGCTAAACTGCTTAGCGTCAGAAAAAGTTTCGGCAATACCTACTACTATCCCTGTTATTAAGAGTTTTCTACTTATTAACCTCCAATAAAATACAAGAAAACTAATCAGGAGCCTGTTTGTCACACATATATATACGTATTAGCACACGTTTCTGAATTTTTCGTCTAAACGGTAGGTTCGTCAGCATTTACACGTCGAATAGCCAATGTTTTCGATCAATATTGTCCATACCCAATAAAACATGCCCAGTTTGTTTTTAGGGTTCCGTACCAAAATGGTAAAAAGAAACCCTTATGGTGCGACTCAGTCTATCTATCTGCATGTCTGTCTGTCCGTCTGTTACACCTGGATATCACAAGAACTACTAATTATCAACTTGAAATTTGGATTAGTGTTAGATGACGTTTGCCCAACTATTTTGCAAATAGTTGGGCAAACGGACAGGCCAGCTGGCGTGGTGGGTTAAGATACCGCCTATCACGCCGCAGGTCGTGGGTTCGATTCCCATCCAGGACAAACATTTGTGTGCATGAACATGTCTGTTTGTCCTGTGTCTGGGTGTAATTATCTATATAAGTATGTATTTACAAAAAAAAAGTAGTATATGTAGTATATCAGTTATCTGGTTTCCATAGTACAAGCTTTGCTTAGTTTGGGATCAGATGACCGTGTGTGAAATGTCCCAGATTATTATTAATAAGAAATTAATAATTTATTTTTTATATATATACACTTGGTAACTACTATACTCGTGGTATACTTTTGATGAAAAATGTTAAAAAAAAATACCGTTCCCCCTTATTTCTGAAGTTTGCGTAGAGAAAAATCTGAAATTATTCTATAATCTGCTATTGAATATTATGCAATCAGATATGGATAACCGCAACCGGCGCGATAAATATAAGCACAGATTGTGTGTGAAACCATCCAATACAGCACTAATGAGTAAAGGTGTTTTCTGTATGGCACCACGTATATTTAACCATCTTCCACAAGCACTCAGAGATTTATCTGTTGTCCTTATTTAAGAAAAAACTAAAAGAGTACTTAGCAGCCAAATGTTTCGATAGTATTGCTGAGTTTCTAACGGAGAAAACAATAATTCTATGTAGATCGAATGTAGGGGCGAAGTTTGGTTCTGTTAAATATGCATTTTATTTTATTTTAATAGGTTGGATTTTTCTTGAAACGATAATATTTTGTTCTTCTAAATTCTTATCTAATTTAATCAATGTTTGAACTGCTTATGCTGTACCTACATTAAATTCAAATTTAACTTAGTGTAATCGTTAATATTTTTTTATATGTATAATAATTAATAGTTACAATTAATTAAATAAGTGATCAAATGTTATTATAATACATATTTGTACGCCGTTAAGGTAAAATGACTGTGATCCTTTCTGCAATGTACTTAACATCTTGCATGCTTTGTGTGTGCATACTCATGTTTAGGACAAATAAATGATCTCTATCTCTAGAATTGCATATAAAGATTACAGGAAAAATAAAACGATGTATCTAAATAGCACACTTTTTAGAAATCATCAACAAAAATTATATTAGTTCCAGTAGTGGTCAAGAGATGGCGCTGACCTAAAACGGCAATATTCTACACCGCAGTGTTAAAGCGGGTCGCAGACCAAAAACTAAGCTAAGTTAGTTTAGTTTAGCTCACATAGTTGGCGGGCGGGGGGTGCTTAGCTTAGCTCGCGTAGCTCCGGATCGGTATACACGTCTTAGTTTGCATAGTTCTGCACACAAGTATGAAAAACTACGCAAGCTATGTGAGCTAAACTAACTAAACTTATTTTGTTGTCTGCAACCCGCTTAAAGGGGCTCGTGGCTAAGTAATAAAAGCCGCAGGGGTCGATCCATCGGGTTAAGCTAGCTACGCTTGCCGGGGTTGGTCCGTGGATGGGTGACCATCTAAACATACCGAGACTCCTCTGTGCATCGGAAAGCACGTTAAGCCGTTGGTTCCGGCTGTCATTCGTGGATCATTGACAGGCGTTACGGGTCGTCAGAAGCCTGAAAGTTTCAGACTTTCAGGCTTCTGACGATCCGTAACGCCAGTCCTTCCAACGGGTATCGTATTACCCAGTAACTGTGTTGTGAAGGTCAGATAGGCAGTCGCTCCATGTAAACTACTGGTATTCATCTGCATCCGGTTAGACTGGAAGCCGGCCCAAGCATAGTTGGGAAAAGGCTTGATTATTGAGTGTTAAAATTCTCTGACTAATATAGGCTTCGCTGATGAAAATTTAAAAACATTTCACGTTTCACAACCAAAATGGTACGGAACCCTCGGTGCGCGAGTCCGGATCGCTCTTGACCGGTTTTTTAAATCCGATAATTCATAGTAGACAGGAGAAAGACAGGCGACATGCGGAAACAGGCAGAACAGTGATATCGGAGATGAAATTGTAATTTATTCGACTTCATGTCACGTGGTATTGAACATAGTTTATAAGTTTTTTAAGCAAACAAAGTGTTACATAAAAATATGTATTTTAACACTTTCTGCTTTGGACATTTAGATGTTGTGGAAGAATAAAAATAAAAGGTAGGCTTTTATATTATGTACTCAGTTTCTAAAGAATATAACAATGTTTTATTTATTTATTCAGTTTTAACATAAGTGTATTTTCCATTATCATTCACATGACGTTTCCCGGTTACGAGTGATGAAAACTGCTCAAAATGGCGGAACAAATGAAATGTACGATTTATAAATAATTTGATATTTTGCTCATAGTTTGTTTATTTCCGTTAATGTAGGGCCATAAAAGTGAGGAATGAAAGGCAATTGCATGCAGCTGAGATAAGAATGCTAAGAGGGATGTGTGGAAATGAGTACGTAAGAAGAAGTCTGAAAGTGGCACCGGTGACGAATAATTGTGGGGAAATCAGCTGTGTGTCAAAATCAAAATCAAAAGTCGATTATTCAAACTAGGCTGAGAATCAGCAATTTTCGAACGCAAAAAGCAGCACCCGTTCACGAGCATAAGGCAAAGATCTGCTATTATCCCCCCCCCCCCCCCCCGGCCCTATTTGAGGGAAGGAGACAACCCGACCGCCGACGCTACCGCAAGCAGTGACATCTAAGGGAGCATGACAAACTTGCTGCCGGTTGGTCAGGCAAGAAAACTATGATCAATGCAACCAACATATTGCAATACCACTCATAAAAAAAAAGTTGAAATGAGTAGATTATGTCAATGATATATAAAAATAAAATTAAAATAAATTGACCTTTACAGTCCAAGAAAATAAATAATTATACGAACTCATAACCTGTCAGTAGGTAAGCTTATTCTGGAGAAAAAACATAAACATTGTCTTAAGTTAAACACAGCAACCAACTATTCTTATCGTTTCAGTAATCGTTGATAGAATAGTATGCCTTTAAACAAAGGTTACATTTTACTTTAGCTTTAAACGCATTGTAGGGCAAATTTAGCAAAGAAGAGGGTAGCTTGTAATAAAAGGATATACCAAGCCAACAAATGAGTTATGAACCTTATGAAGCCGGTGAAATGGAGCACGTAATTTTTCCTTATTTCTGGTGTTAACATTGTTTTTAGTGTATAAATGTATATTTTGTCTAATATATAAGATGTTGGCGAAGATGAATTGTGATGCCACCGTGAAAATACTAATATGTTTAAAAAAATCTCTCGGAAAAACTCTGGCACCGAGCTGGTAAATTGCTCGAACAGCTCGTTTCTGAAGAATAAATATATTTTGAATGTCAGCGGCTTTGCCACAGAGCAGAATACCATATGACATGCTTGCGTATGACATGAGTACCGTATGTTATGCGGAGGAATAAGGAAAATGTCCTGAGGAAGGTTTTGAGTATGAATTCAATGGTTATAAGAGTAGGGGAATACAAAATAAATTATGAATGGGCTATGTGAAACACGACAGGGTTAGAAAAGGGGTGACTACCATGATGGCGACTAATAGAGAAAGATGGAAGAAAAAGACATGTTGCACCGACCACAAAGAAATTTAGATAAGGGCGTGAGAGAATGACGTGATTTTCCTTACAGTTGGTTCCGATACTCGTAATGGTTCTCTACGAATTTGTTATGACGTACCCACCTTATATCTAAGGTAGGTAAATAAACATAGGTAGGTAGGTAAATGCGTCACTGCGTCTATTCCTGTATTGTTGGTCGGGATTTCTAAAATCCATATCAATGCGTACGAGACGCGAAAAGTCTGTGTTCTCCGTACTTCAAAAGTTTTGTGAAAGAAGAATTAGTAATTGATTAGAAAGGAAAATAAGTGGCACAAACTACTGAAGTCAGGGGTATTAGCACTGGCATAGTTTATGACACAAAAATAATAAAAGAGTACGCGTATGACCACACGACAGAAATTAAACCGGACTACCCGGACTAACCAGACTGGAGCTGAGTATATGCGATTCAGCGCCGAGTATACGCAATTCAGCGCCGAGTATACGCGATTCAGCGCCGAGTAAACGCAATTCAGCGCCGAGTATACGCAATTCAGCGCCGAGTATACGCAATTCAGCGCCAAGTATACGCAATTCAATCAATCAATCAACATGTTTATTGTGGAGCATAGGTACAGAAATAAATACAGGTGTTAAGAATTACAGTGATGTTGATCAGCTATGTCCCGCCTTTTGGGAATACAATACAAATTTCAAGTTATATTATTATATAAGAAATTAATATTATTATTATAATACAAAATAAAGGTCAGATCTTAAAATTAATAGTAACTAATAGTAAACAGCTCTGGCTGCACCATGGTCTCGGTCAAGATATAATTTAAAGGGACTTAACTGACATAAAGTTTTTTAAGCAGTAATAATAACATTTATCGACTAACAGGTCATAAAGTTTCTTTTTAAACAATTTAATTTCTGAGATGCTTCTAATATGTTTTAGAATTTTATCGAATATTGTTAGAGCAACCCACAATACACTTTGCTGCAGAAAACGTGTTTTGCTCGTGATTGTACATAATTTATCCCGATGGCGTATTCGGCTACGGTATTCAAATAAGTGAATATTGCTATTTATAAATACCGCGCATTCAAATATATACAAACATAGTAATGTTAGTATTCTAAGGTTTGTGAAAAATGGCTGACAAGAATCGGTCTGATGCAGATTAAGCATAGACCTGATACAGCGCTTTTGAACCTTGAATGCCCTTTCCTTGTCTACGCTGTTCCCCCAAAACATTAAGCCATATCTGAGAGTGGAACTTACATATCCGTGATACGCTGTTAATAACACTGCCCTGTTGACCACCTTTCTTAATCTGTAGAGTGCGTATGAGTATTGATTTAGTTTCTTGCATAATTTATCAATATGTATTTTCCAATTAATTGTATTATCAATATTTAATCCTAAAAACTTTGTCACGTCGGTTTCTGCTATGTTATTCTGTCCATATCTAATATTTAAAGGGGGAGTACGGCTGGTTCTTATTCGGAAATTAATAACTGTTGTCTTATCAATATTTAAGCTAAGATTATTTTTATTCGTCCAATTACCAAATATACTTGATTCAGCGCCGAGTATACGCTATTCAGCGCCGAGTATACGCGATTCAGCGCCAAGTATACGCGATTCAACATCGAGTATACGCGATTCGCGCGAAAAATATGTTGATTTGATTATTATTTGCGGGTAGTTTATTATATAATTTAATGGACACTGCATAGGGACTTGTAGAGTGCATTTTTAATCGAGAATTTGGTAAGTTTCGCCTAGATTGGTGTCTGAGTAGATAGCGTGTCTGGGTGTCTTCACATTTAGAATAAAATTTTTGATATTTCCTCACAATTTTGGATGTTTCTAAAATATATACAGGGAAGGGTTAAGATATTATGTTTTTGAAAAAAAAAGGTTTACAACTAAATGTTAGATCAATGTTTACCAGGATTCTTACCAATTTCTTTTGCAGGGTGAAAAGTTGTTAAGCTAAGCCATGCATAGGCATAAGCATAGGAGGTGGGTGTAGGGTAGTATAGCCGATTCAGCGCCGAGTATACGTATACGCGCTACAGTGCCGCGAACCAATTGGAGCCTAGTATATCCGATTCAGCGTCACCGTCCCGAGTGTGACAGTTTAGTTTCGTTCACTGTTTAGAAAGAGCGAAAAGTGCACCTAGAGAGGTTTTCACTTCTAAAAATGACAAATAACCAAGCAAATAAATATTGTAATTCCAAAGGGACCACAGCTCAGCACAAAGTAAGGAGACAAGAGGACAATATTGTGCCACCGGATGTCATTATTATTGGACTTTTTTAATTATTTCCGTGTTCAACAAAGGACTTTTATGTTTTGGAATCTCCAGGTCGAGGTCATATAATCACATAGGAAGATCTGTATTGCGTGTTTAACAAAGAAAAAGCAATTATCTGCTTCAATTTAAAAATAATCTAAGGATAAATCTCTTATCTTATTTGAAGTCGTAAACGCATAAACAAGAGAAAACTAATCAATGAAAAAAAAAAGAAATAAGTCTTAGGAAGTGGCCTCTTAAATAATTGGAAGAAAATGACCGTGAGATAGACCTTTATTTATCGCATAGTGTTACCCAGATTTGAGTCAGATGTGTCCTGATTCAGTCAGTATCTTTCAAAAGGATTTATTATAATTGTCTACGGACTGTGTTTTGTGTTAAGCTTGGGATAAAGGTGTTTTTGTGTAGGTGTTTAGCATGGTCTTTGTCAGAAGTATTCCAGATTATCCTTGCTTTGGTATTTACCTACTATATCTGTTCGGTATGATGTCAATTTATTAGATAGTTAGCTATTTTGTTTCTGGAAAATATTCATTCTCTGTGTTCATGAAAAAAGTTGAAAATATAAATATTTCGGTACCATTGCGGATAAAGCAAATTAAAATTTATTAATTGTGCCCATTCCACTCATTTCACGAATCATATCAATCTGTATTCGAAATAATTACTGGAACATTAAAGTCGGCAATATTTCCGGAATCTCATCTGAGTTTCCTATCGGAAAATATTCAAATATTGATATATCCACAGGCACGAATAATTACGACCGGTAATTTATGAACCGAAGTCCGAAAGAAGCTCATGATTTTACTATTAATGCTGATTGGAGTTCTCATTTTGAAAAAAGAACGTATGAAAAAAAATCGCTTTGACTTTATGCAAATGATATACAGGGTGTCCGGTAAAGAATGGATAACCTTGAAATATATACTAGATCGTATGGTCGTCCTAAAAAATATATATATGTATATCCCAGGAGTACATAAGACTAAAAAAAAAATTTACTTTTTTACATTCTTCTTCACCACGACCACAAATAAATGAATTTCATCGAATATTTGTTGTTATAATATCCTACGTTGACTACGGCCGACAGGAGGCAGTAAAAAGTGTGACTAGAAATTGCACAGTATTTTTTTTTTTTTTGTAAACATAGAGATATGGTATGGTACTACTTGGGATATATTTTTTTTGTATTTTTTTAGAGAGGCCATAAGGTCTTTTATATGCTATTTCAAGGTTATTCATTCTTTACCGGACACCCTGTATAAAAAAAAATAAAATCATACGTCATTTATTCAGACTAGGCTGAGAATCAGCACTTTTCGAACGTCAAAATTACATAAGACAGTCCCCAAAACGCTCGCCCTTCACCACTTCCTAGTGCTTTAGCTGGGAAGAAGAAGTAGCGCCACAAACTAAGTCTGTTCAGTCTGTGTCAGTCTGTTCAAATAAAATTAAAAACTATTCTATGTAAATGTACGCAAAATAATTTAGGTACAGATGCCAACAGATAAAGCGACCCGAAACTGTCAAATTTTCCCAATCAACCTTGAACCTAATGCTTTAGCGATAAAGATGAAAATCTATCAAAGAAATTTGACAGATTGTAGTAGCTTGATGTACTGGCGTCTGTACAATACGCAACACAAAACATTAAATTAAATTAAATTATTTGCCATAAGTCAGCTAGCACATGCCACGCAACCCGACCCCCGACGCATACCGCAAGCAGTGACATCTAATAGAGAGAGAGCATGACGAACTTGTTGCCGGTTGCTCAGACAAGAATAATATCATTAAATAATAATATCCTGGGACATTTCACACACGGTCATCTGATCCCAAACTAAACAGAGCTTGTACTATGGAAACCAGATAACTGATACACACTACTTTTTTACACATACACTACTTTTTTTGTTTGCAAATACATAAATATATGCTTGGATATTATTGAAATGTCTCAGGATATTACATACTTACATATATTATATAATTGCAACCAGACTCAGGACCAACATACATGTTCATGCACACAAATGTTTGTCCTGGATGGGAATCGAACCCACAACCTGCGACATGATAGGAGGTATCTTAACCAACCACGCCAGCTCGCCTGTCAATTGTCGAGGTCGCTAGCATAGTTAGCATTGTAATGAGTAGATTATGTCAATGATAAATAAAAATAATATTAAAGTAAATTGACTTTTTCAGTCAAATAAAAAAAAAATGATATGAACTCATAATCTGTCAGAAGGTAAGCTAATTCTGGAGATATTAAAAAAAATGGCCAATGGAACATTCTTCAATTTTTCTATGTACTCAACACTAAACAAGTGAGCTCTTCACATAATTACTACAAAAATACAAAAAACATCAACATTTTTGTATAAAATAATTTTAATAATTAAATTAACCAAAAATAATAAATGAACTTCCTGCGGACATACAAAGTGAATACCTCTGTTACCCTAAGAAAGCAAAAAGCTTATTAAAAAAAATTTTCTGCAAATTACAAACTATGAGTATATACTTTAATTTGATATACTTACTACCATTTTTATTGTGGTATTATTATATTATATAATAAGTAATATATAAGTGGTATAAAAATTAAGACTAATTTGATTTTTTGTAAGTAAAACTTAAAAACACATTGTTTCTAGTAGCATATTAGATATATATTTTCCGAACTCACTAGCCATATATAAGCCATCAAAGGCTTCTGTAGTTTTTTTTAACATACAGTGATTTAACTCTGCGATATACATTTTGAACATTAATAATAAATAAAAAAAAATACTTTGACAAAGAGACACTACCACTCTCCTACGTACTCATTCCAATTTTGTAACAACACCACCAAATGAATGCAATGAACGCACTGGACTTTCCAACAACACCCCGGTCGATGTCATTAAACGTAAAATAACATTACATACCTACTTCTGTTACGAAATTCTGTTTGTGTATAGAAAATTGTTTGTAAAAGCAAATGCCTACCCTTTTAGAGTTTACGTAAAAAGCATTTTTGTTTGTTTATTTTTTGTATCAAAAATTTGAATATTACGGGAGCAAATTGTAATATTTTTCTTTTTTGTAACACATAAGACAGCCAGTGTATTTAGTAATTAACTCTTTGTTAATTTACTTCAGTGGTCCTAGTTTATCATTTGTGACTTCGAATTACGGCTACTTATACGGCTATATATAAGTGGGCACGCCCTTTATTACTGGAGGCTTATATTTAGATATAAAGTTTTGCTTACGTTGTTAGTTTATTCATTTTTATTTATTTCTGCTTGAGTATAGTTTTCCATTTATTTATTTTTAAAATATATTGGCGATATAGCAAATATCATACTTTACTTTATTTTTTATTTAATGTTTTGTGTTGCGTAATGTACTTTTGTTATTTTGCGCAGTGTTGTATAGAATATATTTTTTTTTTTAACTGAACAGACAGCTGTGATGCTGGGGAGTTTGTTGCGCCACTTCTTCTCCTCAGCTAAAGCACTAGGAAGTGGTGAAGGGTGGGCGTTTTGGGGGACGGTCTTATGTTATTTTGACGTTCGAGAAGTGCTGATTCTCAACCTAGTTTGAATAAGAGCCGGTATTTTGATCAGTCAACTCAACCAATGGTTAAACATGTTAGCTCATTGAGCTAATTCATGTTAGCTCATTCATATTAAAACATAGTAACTAATGGCATAACTCATTCATGTTTAGCCCTTCACATTTGGCCAAAATTCAACCATTAGTTACTCTGTTTAACCAGTGGTTAAATTAACTACGGATCAAAAAACCGGCCCAAAATGACTTTTGATTTTGATTTTAATTTTGTCTGATAGCGTGACATGGGAGACTGGAGAAGAAAACGTGTTGCGCCGATTCCAAGTAATATGAGACAAGGACAGGAAGGTAATGATGCTGATGATATATTGACTTTCATCATGATTATTTACAATATCTATGCATGATCCATAGCTATATAATTATCATCGAAATTAATTATGAGTACAAAATCATATATTAGTAATAGGAATATCTAACTATCAATAACAGCATGGTGTGCTTATAGACGGTATTGCAATCGTATTGGCCCTTTAATAAATTAACATGGACCTGATTGCGTATTAGAGTAATTACTATATTGAGCGCTCTACAGTCGGGTCAATTGAACTGTTGAGTTGTGGATTTGGTAATGACCGATACGAGAGCGGAAGCGTTTATAGCGATTCAAAGAGGAGATACTTATTATTAACCAACTTCAAAAAAATGAAGGTTATTAATTCCACACGTATCGCGTAGGTATGTATGTAGTATTATTATTGGAACTGCAATATATTCACATATGATAATCTATTAGGGCTTCCAAACAAATATATAAATAATAATATTTATATATGTAGGTATGTGTGTATGTACGTATCCACGCATTTCTCCGAAACTATTAATAGGATCGTGACCATTTTATTTTTATTGGCTTACATTTACTTCAACTTAGAGAACAGTGTAAGTTTGATCAACCTTCAACGGCCTGAACGAGCTACGCGTTGATGTCAAAGGCAAAACCTCTCAAAACCTTGGTCAAATTCTAGTCCAATATTTATAACAAAACTATTAACTACTTGTTACAAACAAATATTAAAAAGTTAAGTTTTTACTAAAAACTAAAAATTACGAAATAAAACATATTTTAAAAACTAAATCAACTCCGAAAAGAATTTACCTGAAAGTTAAAATAATTAATAACCTTTAGTTTCGGAAGTCGGTGGCAAAAAATTAAAATACAGATCCCAAGACACCGACTTCCGAAATTAAAGTTATTTCATAATTTTGAGAGTTAATTTCTTTTCGAAGTCGATTTAATTTTTAAAATATTTTTTTATTTGTTGACGTTGAGTAGTTAGTATAATTATGACAAACACACACACATACATACATTCTAAAAGTACAGGCAAGTAAAAGATAAAAGTTAATTCAAGAGCTGTAGCATAAAAATTATAATCGGAGAATTGTACAGATTTTAATTCATTTAAAGAACAATAATTATTATTATTGATCGCGCTTTGACGTTTTCCGTTGTGCATGAAACCATACCTAAAAGGAAGTTTGGTTTGTTCTAACGTTTATTTTAATCAAAGACCTTGCTTTGTTTATACGCAATAAATTAACAGTTTGTATTTATGGTTGTATTTATTTATAACGTTAAATGTGTTTAAAAATATAGAGTTCAACTCAATAAAAAAAGGACAAAAAGTAACCACTAGGAGCCGTAAAAGTAGCAATAAGTTTTTCAGGGTTTTGATATCAGGAGCATAGTCAAGATGATATCGATTCAACAATCACTTTTCCAATCTGACAGAGCACAGAAAAAGCAAAAGTGAAAAAAGGCAAGGAAATATGCTTTTAGAGAGCAGGAGAGACAGCAAAAAAATAAGATTCCTCTCAACTTTGTTAAGTTTCAATCGACTGTTCCAAGTTCTACGAAGAAATAAACAGTCCGACTGTTTTCCCTTAAGTCCTAGAAAAACATTGTCTTACTCTTAATTTAGGAAAACTTTAGCACAAAGGAATAAATCCGAGCTTAGTGTCGTATCTTTTCTAAGATTTTGGGAGGTTGATATTTCTAACCCTGGTAACATTACAATGACTGTTTAGTCTGGGCAATTTTTTTTTAAACGTAGTTCTTATAGGTGTCTTGTAGATTTTTGATACTCGCATCGGTTTGATGGAAGTCTGACAACCAGTCTTGCAAAAAGATATCGTTTTACCCACTAACTGTGTTGTGGAGGTCAGATATGCAGTCACTCCTCTTAAAACTGTGGTATTCAGCTGCACCCGCTTAGACTGGAAGCTGACCCCAACATAGTTGACAAAAGGCTAGGCTGACGATTATAATGATTGGTGCCTTATAAATGCCTTTTCGGTGAAATATTTATGTTATAGGCAGAGTGATTTGGTGTTATCTAGGGGTTACCAGCCTTACCCTGACATTAGGAAAAGAACTGATGGTAATGTCTTTATTATTTATTCATTTACTAATGTAAGTAGTAGGAAAAAGCCCAAAACAGACATAGGAGTGTATCAAGAGGTCATGAGTTCGCCTCCCTTTTGTCTTCATGGGCATATATACGTACTTGTAATTTAGAACACGCAAAATAATTTTCCTTTGCTGTTGATTCTGGAGCAAAAGACGTATGGATGCAGAACATCTCTTTTGATACTGTTTCTTATATACCTGCCTTAGGAAAACTGCATATCTAAATTATAGTTTGGCCTACTCAAATTCAAAGTATTTATATAAAGTAAGGCCATTATAATGAACTTGTGAATTTCAAAAGTAACACTATTGAGAGGATCCCTCCCTTATCCCAAACACTTACAATTAGATTATTGTTTTAAAAGTCTTTGACATTTCATCTTCACTAAGTAAATATTTACAAGAGCACTTTCATTAAGTCTATAAAACGAATCCACTCTTTGAATTTAAAGTCTTATTCTAATTTCTTAGTAGCTCTCTAACCTCCCGAGGTTGGTTACACAGTTACCGTAATACCCGTATTAAGTTAACTGTGCTAATTGAGAACAAACCTAACTTCTTTATTTTGTAGAGAACAAACTTTCCTAAACAATTGAAGGTGTAATGTAATTCTAGTGTGGTGCTCTCGCTAACTTAAATATACTTCGTAGTTTTCAAGTGCTCAAGTGAATTGAACTAACTTGCGATTCTTTATCGTGGTTTATTTCTAATTAGTGAGGTGAAAAGTTCTAGAACTTTAACTTTAGAAGTGCCTATTAAGTGTTTAGTGTGGAACTCATGATATATTGCTTATAATCTGATAAGATGATTAATGCAGTATAAAGTTGCGTGTGCGTTTAAATATTTCTGCTCTTCGATCTGGTAATTATTTAACGGTCAATTATTCTAAGCAACGTCCGTATTGTAAGCTGAAAGTCAAAATCAGAGTCAAGATTTTTATTGCATGCTAACTGTACCAATATTTGTATTATATAATATTATGTTGGTACTTATGACTTAGCAGCCTTTTGCAAGCATTGCAGTACCCTTAATGTCGAAATTCGAAATTGGAATCGATAAATTAAGTTCAAAATAGGTAGAGATTTCTCAGCAACGATATAGAAATCAATTCGACTCACTATCGAAATATCCAGTATCGAGAAACTTGGACGTCAATCTTAATAATTAACAATCGCAGTTTGTGCCTATTCATTACGTTCTCATCATCTTCGACTATTAATTACGTAATTGTGGTCAGCCAATCATGTTTGAGGAGCATCTTGACAGGCCAGTTGGCGTGGTTGGTTGAGATACCACCTATCATGTCGCAGGTCGTGGGATCGATTCCCATCCAGGACAAACATTTGTGTGCATGAACATGTCTGTTTGTTCTGAGTTTGGGTGTAATTATCTATATAAGTATGAATTTACAAAAAAAAAAAGTAGTGTATGTAGTATATCAGTTATCTGGTTTCCATAGTACAAGCTCTGCTTAGTTTGGGAACAGATGACCGTGTGTGAAAATGTCCCAGGATATTATTATTATTATATTATTATTATTATTATTTTACATTTCTCGGGACCCTGGGGTCCTGGACCTTTGTAAGGCGTACGAGGAGCCGAAGCCAACTCGCAGAGGCCCCTTAAATAATTTTAAATGATAAGGAGGCACCAACCGCCGATTATCCCTCTATTCACTATGCAAGTGAACCCAAGGACAACCCCCGGTTGGTGCAGGACTATTGTTGTGCGTGAAAACGAAACATATTGGGCTATGGGTCTGGGTGGCTAATGTGGATTGGGTTACTTGAACTATGGAAGAACTATGTCCCCTGCCTGACCAATGTTATATATTATACACGGATAAAATGGCAGGGGGTGACTTGCAGACTCAGTAATGGGCCCCCGGAAATGGCCGCTAGCACATGGTGACGTAGCGACAAGGGGGCAACACTTCCTGATATGCTTGAGGAGTGGAGAGGTATCCCACGGCTATCAGGACAATCCCGGAAGTACGGTCAAGATCCCTACCAGCACCTTACTGGAATACTTCCTTCCTCCGAGCACGTTGGCTCTTGCGAATTTCCACTCAAGCCGGCCAATAAAGGCAAGAAAGAGGTGGGACCTCTGTTCCTCGTCAGTGTTCACTCCAGCCGGCCAGTTAAGGCAAGCCAGAGATGAGGACAAGATTTATCCCGGGAGATAGGGTCCGTGGGGTCGCTACTGCCCAACAGCTCGCCACATGCTGCCCTGTAGGTTTCTGTATCTCTCTTGGTCTGGCTGCTCATCCTAGACTCGTTCCGGCAAAGTAAATTCTACCGGAACAGACCTAAAGTTCGGAGCACGCAAGCCCCACCACGACGACAACGTAGAGATACAGCGGTGGGGTCATTATTATTATTTGATTTTTTGATATTTCTCTGGACCCTGGGGTCCCGCACCTTTGGAAGGCGTACGAAAAGCCGAAGCCAACTCGCAGAGGTCCCTTAGATAATTTTAACTGATGAGGAGGCACCATTATTATTATTATTATTATTTTATATTTCTCGGGACCCTGGGGTCCCGGACCTTTGGAAGGCGTACGAGGAGCCGAAGCCAACTCGCAGAGGCCCCTTAAATAATTTTAAATGATGAGGAGGC
This sequence comes from Dicycla oo, assembly GCA_948252095.1. NCBI lineage: Eukaryota > Metazoa > Arthropoda > Insecta > Lepidoptera > Noctuidae > Dicycla > Dicycla oo. The sequence continues at coordinate 34,161,685 of OX411711.1, forward strand.
ACCAACCGACGATTATCCCTGTATGCACTATGCAAGTGCACCCAAGGACAACCCCCGGTTGGTGCAGGACTATTGTTGTACGTGGAAACAAAACATATTTGGCTATGGGTTCGGGTGGCTAAAGTGGATTGGGTAACTTGAACTATGGAAGAACTATGTCCCCTGCCTGACCAATGTTATATATTATACACGGATAAAATGGCAGGGGGTGACTTGCACACTCAATAATGGGCCCCCGGAGACGGCCGCTAGCACATAGTGACGAAGCGACAAGGGGGCAACACTTCCTGAGATGCTTGAGGAGTGGAGAGGTATCCCACGGCTATCAGGACAATCCCGGAAGTACGGTCAAGATCCCTACCAGCACCTTACTGGAATACTTCCTTCCTCCGAGCACGTTTGCTCTTGCGAATCTCCACTCAAGCCGGCCAATAAAGGCAAGAAAGAGGTGGGAGCTCTGTTCCTCGTCAGTGTTCACTCCAGCCGGCCAATAAAGGCAAGCCAGAGATGAGGACAAGATTTCTCCCGGGAGAATTATGATTGAATCATATTGTTATAGAAAAGTTAGTAGTGTGTTAAGAGCTTAATTTTTTTTTATTTAAGTAACTAATATAATACGTTTTGTGAGTTTAGAGTGTCGATAGACCGGTTTTTCATCTTCTCAACTATCCTAACTAATATTATAAATGCGAAAGTGTTTGTTTATTTCTTGATTACGCTTTCACGCTAAAACGGCTGAACGGATTTGGATGACATTTCGCATTGGGTAGAACTTGATCTGGAAAAGTACTTAGGCTATATTCATCCTGGATCGCAGACTATGTCACGGGCAACAGCTAGTTATAATATAAATGCAGAAGTATCTCTGTCTTTCTGTCGCCTTTTCGCGCTTAACGGATTTGGATGAAATTTGGCACACGTTTAGAATGATATAACATCTCCTATCAATTTCAATTTCTAATCCAGGTCATGAAACCTGGGTTAGTACATGGCATACTTTAACCCCAGCTGTACGTTTCTTACCTCTATGCGGATGCCGGCAAAAGCTAGTCAATACATCTATACAAATAAATAACTTTTTACATAAATGCATATGAAATAATAATAATATCCTGGGACATTTTCACACACGGTCATCTGATCCCAAACTAAGCAGAGCTTGTACTATGGAAACCAGATAACTGATATACTACATATACTACTTTCGTGTATGTAGTATATCAGTGTCATGTGTCTGTCTGTCTGTCTGTCTGTCACATCCGATTTCCTCCGAATCTAATGGACCGATTAAGTTAAAAGTTGGTAGGTACACGTATGCATTTCTGTGACCTAAACACGGACGTGTAATATAACTTAATAAATTTTGAAAATAGAGGTAAATTTTAGGGGCAAATAAGAAAATTAAATATTATTATTTGCAAACTGTACCGTGCGATATATCAAATGAAAGGGCTTACTGTGAGGGTCTCGAATATATATATATATATATAATTTAAAAATAAACTGTTTTAAAGTTATTCAAGAAAATAGACGAAAATTTACCATTCCCCCCTTTATCTCAGAAACTACTGACCTCAAAATTTTGAAAAAAAAAAATACAGAAAATATTCTATATCTATAGATTACAGAAAACCTATAAGAAGCCTATGGTCTTAAAATAACATGGTAAATCTCTCAATATTGTGCGTACAATCTTACATTTGCAATTGGAATGTATGGGAGAACATGTTTTTCAATTAAGCTTGTTATTGGGATAAATTCATCCCAACTACGGAACCCTTCATTGTGTGGTGTGCGTGGTCCAACACGCACTTGGCCGGTTTTATTTTGGAAAAGAATAATAATAAAAAACAAAAAATAAAGTAGGAAAATTAACTATTACTAAAAACCTTTTACTTTTAGGATCAATTAATCATTTATTTCATTTAAAGTATCATTTCAAATCAATCCTCCACTACTTCTGTTTTAAAGTCGGACGGTCAGATTGGTCACCCATGTTTGCTCGTTATTAGTAATAGATAACTGTTACTATTTCACTTACACCCTCTTTGTTATTAATTTACAAAGTTCCTTTTTAAATTGTATAAATTATGTAGTCGATGATTTAGGTGCACGTTAAAACTCTAATGAGTTTATGTTGAAACCAACTTAAATATCTACTTATAATGTGTGTGAACTATTCAACGAATAAATAAATAATCACTACATAATAAAAAAACAAAGTGTCCCGCCGCGTCTGTCTGTCTGTATGTTCGCGATGATCTCAAAAACTACTGAACGGATTTTAATGCGGTTTTTGTCAATATATGGAGTAATTCAAGAGGAAGGTTTATATGTAGTTTTTCGACATCCACGCGGGCGAATCCGCGGGCAAAAGCAAATCATCACCATTCTCCTGCCCTTGTCCCAATTTATTTGGGGTCGGCGCAACATGTCTTTCGTCATCTCGGTAGTCACTCCCTTTCTAGCCATATCATCTTTCACACAGTCCATCCATCGATTCTTTGGTCTTCCCTCACTCGTATAGCCCTCCACATTCATACTCAACACTTTCCTGACGACATTTTCCTCATTCCTCCGCATCACATGCTCATACCATGACAACCGATTTCCACACAACTTTTCAGTCACCGGTGTCACTTTCAGACTTCCTCTTACATACTCATTTCCTATTCTATCCATTCGCGTAACACCACACATACCTCTTAGCATTCTCATCTCGACTGCATGCAATTGCCGTTCATTCATACTTTTTATGGCCCAACATTCTGATCCATACAAGACAGCAGGTCTAAACATTGTTTTATAAATCTTCCCCTTGAGATTAAGGGGAATGCGGGAGTCGCAGATTGTTCCCGTGACCTGCCGCCATTTCATCCATCCAGTGTTAATTCTGTGCTTAACAGTCCGATCTACTTCGCCATCGCTTTGCACAAGTGAAACAATATACCGGAAGTCGGAGCAGACCGGGAGAAGCGCGCCATCAAGCGCTATGGCTCCAGAACTGGAGCAAAAGCGAATAATTAATAATTAAGGTTCCGCGCAAAAAAAAAAATAAAACCCATGAAATTGTGAACAAAATCCGCTTCAAACAGGGAAGTATTAAAATCCTCGCGAGCGAAGCCGCAGGCAACAGTTAGTACTTATTAAATTTCGATAATAACTTTTATAAACCAACTTGCGGTGTAAAGTTGTTTTGTGTGGTGTAAGCGAACATTGCGCTAACTTTAATTACCTTCTAAGTTCACAAGTGCTAAAGTCTTTGAAGATTGAAGATCTTTATCGAAGGTGGAAAGTTTAATCTTATTTTCAGGTTTATAATATTAAAAGTTGCAGTTGGTAGAGGAAAGTGCTTCATTTTATGACTGAAAAACTGAAAATCTATATCTATAATATACAATATTCACATATATACAATATAATCTGTTTGTAGTGTCAAAAAAACAGCTTTTTACTAAATGCATATGTAAATATATACGGTACTTATAACCAAAAAATAAAAAATACATAAAAATACTTTTTTTTTTTGTCTGTCTGTCTGTTTGTTCCGGATAATCTCCGAAATGGCTAGACTGATTTTGACGGGACTTTCACTGTCAAATAGCTGACGTTATATGGAGTAACTTAGGCTACTATTATTTTAGAAAAAGAATTGGGGTTCCGCGCAAGAAAAATAAAACCCATGAAATTGTGAACAAAGAGCGCGGACGAGTGAGGCAATGCGGCGGGTCGGGGGACGAGGGGGTTTTATTAAAATATGGCTATTATTTTAGTAAATCGTGACTTCCACGCGAACGAAGTCGCGGGGCCAAGCTAGTTAAAAATAAATCATGTTTTTAACTGACTTCAAAAAAGGAGGTATGTAATATGTATGTTATATTGGTGGAACTGCAATACACACACATATATGATAATCTATTAGGGCTTCCAAAAAAAATATACAAAAGTTTATAGATGTATGTAGGTTAGTATGTATGTATGTTTGTCCAAGCATTTTTCGAAACAATTAATTGAATCGTGACCATTTTATTTTTATTGGCTTACTTTTACTTCAACTTTGGAAACAGTGAAAGTTTCATCAGAATCGGTTCAGTAGTTTTCAAGATAATGGACTAATACGTGTACTTACACGTCTGGCTTATTGATATGAGCTACGGGTGTGGTGTCAAAGGGAAAACATCTCAAAACCTTGGTCAAATTCTAGTGCAATATTTATAACACAACTATTTAATTAACTACTTATTACAAACAAATATTCCAGTGTTTACTAAAAACTAAAAATTACGAAAGAAAAAAATAATTTATAAAATTATATCGACTTCAAAAAGAAATATATATAACTCAAAATTATGAAATAACTTTAAGTTTGGAAGTCGGTGGCATAAAACTATAATACAGATCGCAAGACACCGACTTCCGAAATAAAAGTTATTTCATAATTTTGAGTTATTTTGTTTTAGAAGTCGATATAATTTCTGTCATAAATTGTTACAAGGTATTATAATATACTTGTGACTTGGTAGCGTATATGAACATATTTTGTTCTGAAGCGATAAAAAATTTAAAAAAGTAAAAATTCTAAAAACTCGGAAATAAAGTATCCTGAACTAATTCTCTTCTTCGTACAATAAAAAACAAATCAAAACTTTGTTTTCTTTTATTCAAATCTGGAAAGAATTTGGACAATAAAAGGAAAAGTGCTACGAAACTTAGTTCCGATCCCTTTGTTACTTCAAAACGTCTTACAAACCCACCTAATAAATATTTTACTTGCAGGCAAAAGAAAATCTGTTGAGTGAGGGTCTCGATTGACAGACTACGAATTCTTTATAAAGAAAGCTGACGCGGTATTGCTTTAAACAACGCTAAGTTGATCGTTTCACTATAGAACCCCGGGGGGTCGTGATTCTGTTTGTATAAAAGTAAGATTGGCAACATTTTGAACGTATTTGAATAATACGGAGTTGACGTGCCTGAGATTTTAGGTAGGCCGTCAGTTACCTACATTGATCCCTGATGAATTGGGCAGAAAATTGTGGGACACTTATTCAGATGTTGTTCACAAGGCATTTTATCACAAGCACGAGCACGTTTCACCAAATATGAAGTTGTATATCGACAGAACTTAATCACACCTGCCAATACTTTAACAAAAATTTAGGTGGTGTACCTATATACAAATTGCTTGCTCATACTTCCATTATTATCTGCTAAATTTTAAGCCATCGTAGAGTTTATAAACTAAACAACCGGCACTGTTATAAAGTCAGCAACCACCAAATAAATATTATACTTGGATAAAACAAAACTATTTAGGTTTCCCATCAATTTAGTTTCCGATTCAATGGATTGTCCCGTTAGCGGTACCACAGATTAATACAGATGAGACACTTCGCTGTTTAGGTATGAAGCTACAAGTACGCAGCGGGCTCGACTTATCGGTCGACACGGTCAGTTCGATACTCACTCAGACGCCACGTCGTAAAAGAAGACAACCCTAATGAGTAAGAAAGTATAAAAGTTACGCGATAGAAAGAGAGACAACTTGTAGGTGAATATAACAGTAGGTAATGAGCGTTGTGCGACCTGAATTGCATTTTATTGTATCGTATCATAAGTCTCTTTTTATTTAAATGATTTTGTGGCGTATCCCATCTGTATTATTCTGTGGCAGAACGTTAAATATTTGATACCGGGGTAACCTGAATACGTCAACAGAACTGACAATCACTATAATATTGAACATGTTTAAATTCCCTTGACTTTTCCTTTTAAAGTCTTATTGGTGAGTAGCGACCCGTCCCTACTTCGCACGTTTTTATGACTTGACAAAACATCGAGATTTCTTTACTACATAAAAGTTTAATATCAATATATTGTACACATAAACCCACTGGAATAAATTCTCTAAATGATAGTAAAATAAAACCGCATTAAACTCCTTTGCGTAGTATAAAAGAACAACGCGCTCACACAGATAGACACGAAAATCGACATAATATGTAGAGATAAGTGATAATAGTTTCAATAGGACGAAAATAGTTAATTAGTTTAATGGACTTTTTAAATAACAGATTAGTTACGAATACTGTCGCCAAAAATTACGTAGGAATAGGACTGAAAACAAGGGTAGTAGATAAGGAAAAGGATGAAATATTTTTGGATAACATACTTTCCTACATGGAACTTTTCCTGACTTTTCCTTTTAGGAACTTTTCCTGACATGATAAGTAGTAAAGTCATACTATTATTTAAATCGGATAATAAAAATGACGTTGACAATTTTAGGCCTATTTCTATCAAAATATTTGAAAAGGGAATGCTCGAGCAGTTGCTAAGATGTTTTAATTTAAATAGTCTCCTACATAATGAACAATATGGCTTTACAAAAAGTCGTTCGACTACAGATGCGGGTGTTGCTCTGCTGAAACACATATTTAACGCATGGGAGAACTCGCCAAATGCTATGAGTTTTCTATGACCTCTCCAAAGCCCCTGGTTGCGTGCACCAAAACACGCTTTTGCGTAATCTACGTCATTACGGTGTCCAAAATGAAGTTTTTAAAGTAATAAATTCATATTTACATAATATGTATGTAATATGTTCGGAGAGTGTGCCCCAGAACTCCACGACCTCATTCCACCGGCCCCCTTCTACCATCGGACATCTAGACGCACTGCCAGTTACCATCCCTACCTGATATTCCACCAATTCGCACTAAGCGTTTCAAAATGTATTTTATAATGCTGTGCGCATTATAAAATACATTTTGAAACGCTTAGTGCGTATGCGTATGTACTGAACAGCTGATTATTATCGCGATTTCAGGTTTGGTCCCATAGTAAAAGTTGTTCATAATGATGAGTACAATGACCCCTTAAGAGGTTGTTGGTGTTTTACCAATAACCCTGTATATTAGACAATATATATATATATATATATATATATATATATATATATATTTTTTACAGTAAAGATCACTGTCCTTAGTTTATAAATGTATATCACTACCTATATATTCACAATGTTAACACCAGAAATAAGGAAAAATTACGTGCTCCATATCACTGGCTTCATTAGGCTCATAACTCATTTGTTGGGCTTGGTATATCCTTTTATAACAAGCTACCCTCTTCTTTGCTAGATTTACCCTTCCAAGCTAAAGTAAAATCTAACCTTAGTTCAAAGGCATACTATCAACAACTGCGATACGATATGACGACAAGAATATTTGGTTGCTGTGATTAACTCAAGACAATGATTATGTTCTTTCTCCAGAATTAGCTTACCATCTGACAGCTTATATGAGTTCATATAATTATTTATTTGACAGTAAAGGTAAATTTATTTTAATTTTATTTTGACTTATTATTCACATAATTCAATGTTTTTAGGGTTCCGTATCTCAAAAGGAAAAAACGGAACCCTTATAGGATCACTCGTGTGTCTGTCCGTCTGTCACAGCCTATTTGCTCCGAATCTAATGGACCGATTAAGTTGAAATTTGGCACCGAGACACCGACGAGTAACCGAGACACGAAACTGTAACGTAAATAAATGAATTTTGAATATGGGGGTCAATTTTGAGCGGCAAATAAGAAAATAAAAAAAAAGTTTTGCAAACTGTACCATGAGACGTATTAAATTAAAGGGCTTACTGTGAGGGTCTCAAATATATATAATATTTTATAATTTAAAAATAAATTATTTTAAAGTTATTTACGAAAATAGACGAAAATTGATCATCCCTTTATCTCCGAAAGTATTAAAACCCTTTTGAAAAAATACAAAAAATAGTTCATTACAGGAAAACCTATAAGAAGTATATGGTCTTAAAAAAAACATGGTAAATCTCTCAAAATTGTGCATACAAACTTACATTTACAGTTGGAATGTATGGGAGAACATGTGTGTGCCTAGTATTGAAAATCTAACAGTGTACTTTTATTTAGGGATTCATTTAAGTGTTACTTAGGGTAGATGAAAACCGGCATTTGTGTATTTTTTCTGGAAGGCAACTTGGTCTAAAGATTTTTAAAGAAAAGTTTTTTTTTCATCTACAGGCTAAAAGTTCTTAACTTAGCACTCACCTCTTCTAAACTGATTATGGTTCCTGATTACGCGCTCAGCATTCTTGCGCGCGATGTAGAACCACTCCGACGTGTTGCTCAAATATTTGTATTCTACTGCTAAATCCTTCGCCAGTATCGGGCCTTCAGGCAACCGGTACGCGAACGGACAAAACAACTGATAGTCCTTATACTGCAGCTGATCATAGCAGTTCCCAGCTGCGAAGATATCATCGTCAAATTCTACCATCGAAAAGACACTTGCGTGGAGCAAATACTCGTTGTGCATGACAGAAGGACCCGCGTATTTCCACAGTCTTGTCAACATATTCGCTCTATTGACAGCAACATCTGCTTCTATTCTAAATCGTTCTTGTGCGTATCTGTCTACCACACCTTCACCCAAATTTAAATGAGTACCAGCTGTACAATTCTCACCAAGCAAATGTTGGGTTTCTATCAACCTTAGGAACTTTGTCACAACGTCTTCGTGCACTGGTCTCGAAATAGTAACATTTTCCGCAGTACCATTTAAGTCTCTTATCTCAGAATTTTCGTCTAAATTACCTTTTGTGTCGTTATTATCGTAACTATGTTCTACATTAATGAAATGCTCGACTAATGATACATCGTCTGTGATAACTTCGTGTTTGGTTACGGATGAGTTGCCGAAGAGTTTCTGGAAGTTGTAAGGTTCTCTCGGGCCGTCATCGTCGTCTGGTGCTGCGTAAGGTCTTAAAGCTGCTATCACAGGGTCTTCACCGGATTTGTCGATACTCTCTGTAACAATAGAAACCAATGTTAGGTAATTTTTTATTGTTTTGGAGAGATTTTCGTTATGAAGTGACAGGTATAGACGTCAAGGAATTTAACTCGCTACATAACAAATGCAAAATCAAGTTAACTGACAGACTTCCTAACAGTTAAAAAATACCTGTATAAATTAGTTTTAAAAATCAAAATTTTATCAATATTATTTGCACTGGTAACAAAACGCTTCACAAATATGCAAAACTGCGCAATGAAATGTATCAGCTTACTAGGGTTAACGCAAACTATTGTTTCCATTAAAAATTTCAATAGAGTAGGTATACAGAAAACCAGTAACAAACCTGATTTTTTTTTTTTGGATGGGGAATCATCAAATAACTTCTCCCGCTCTGGGCGGAGCGGGAGGGCGTGTCAGACTTTTAGTCACTAAAACCCACCCGTGTTCCTTCAGTTGCCTGTGCCAGGGCTACGGTAAATTTTTCAAACAACCCGCAACCCTGGCAGGCATCGGCCCTAGCGGACCCCTTCAGCTAGTGCTGACATCTCTATGAGGCGCGCGTGGTACACAACGTGCTGTCGACCTGGGCCTGACTGTGGCCGGGAATCGGCTATCAATTCCCGACGCTCAGGTCGTCTCCTGCGGCGACTAGGGGCGTGAGAGCGTAAAGATTGCCTCTCCCTCACGCGTTCCGCCTCCTCCTTCGCGAGCATTACTGCTTCGCAGAAGGAGTTGACGGCTTTTCATGCACTCTCGCTCCGTACCATGGCCTGGATCAGGACCGGACGCGTGAGATCGCCGCCGCCGATCGCCTTCACGAGGACGCGGCGGTGCTCCGCCCAAGCCGGACAGACCTCCACCGTATGCTCTACCATGTCCTCCGGGCGATCCACACAATGGTAACACCCAGGCGTTTCCTCCCGCCTTATCCGGAACAGGAACCTTTCGAAGACACCGTGTCCGGTGAGGACCTGCGTCAGGCGGAAGGTGAGGACGCCGGGCGCCTCTCCAACCACTCCTCAAAGAGGGGACTTATCGCCACAATTATGGTGTGCCCTAGGCTGCCTATCTGACCTCCACAACCTTTCAGACTGGTTGTCTGACTTTTGGGCTTCTGACTACCCGTAACGACTGTCTACGAATGACAATGAATGAATTCCAAAGCATAGTAGGTTCCTATAAAAGACCGGGCAAGAAACTCCACGGACACTCCTATAAATCAAATTGTTTATTCCAGTAAGAGGTGGAAATATAATAAGCGTATGAGTTCCATTCGCTTTAATTGGCTATTACAGCTCACGTGAAATAATGAGAAGTTAAACGTGCAACAAACTCAGCGTAAAATTGTTATACTTTACTGTATGTTGGGTATTGGATTTTGCACAAAAAGTCACTTTAATTAGTAATATGACATGTTCTACTATCACTATAGGCATTGGTAATATCACTCCAGAATAAGAAATCGAGAATTGTAATTGCTTGTTTATGATGATTTTGTACGCCATGTATTGGCAAAACATAGTTCACATTATTTAGACAATATACTATACCTATGTATTGCAAAATAAATGATTGATTGAAAAGTTTAGGAATTTTATTTGTTGTCTAAGTAGTCCGTAAACAATGCAACCTGCAATAACAAACTGTTAATAATGCGTTAGGAAGTGGCGTAGATATTTTTTTTTTGTATGAATCGCGTCTCGGTGGTAAACCTAGGATGTTTCCTGCTGCTTAACCGACACACTAAGGACATTCCCTGTTGGGTAGGGACCTTGGCTTAGGGCGGGGATGGCAAAAGGGGACTGGCTGGATTGGGTCTAGAGTTGCGTTGTATACGGACCACCATTTTTCAAGTAAATTTAATTCCAATTAAATTTGAGTTTGGAACACGATACTTTAAAGTAATGTGTGGACGATCGGCCTTATCATAAGTACCTAAAAAGCACACCAGATGAATTGGTTTAGGATGGACCTATAAAACAATTGAACAAAAAAGGTAAATCAAACTCGTATTCGCAACGCAGAAAGGACCCAGACCAGACGCTTCCCTAATTCACGATACAGAATTCATGAAGTTTTATCTAACGAAACATTTCAAAACTTTGGCTCACAAGTATTCAATTTCCTTTGCTCCAAGCTGTATAATAGCTGTATACATAAACAGGAAATCAAATGCTGCAAGTAAAGCGGGACTTCTAACCGGGGCACGATCGCACGCATGCATAAGCTAGTAGGAAAGCTAGTACCTGCTAGAGAACCAATCTTTTATAAAGCTGACATTTGGCTGCATACAATTTGTGTGGTGGCTTAGGTGGGATCGTATATATATTTATAATAGCTTGATTTTAGAAGGCTGAAGACAGGATCTGAATTTCGTACCACTTTAATTGAATTCGGTAGGAAAAGTTTGTTCCCGATCGGCGATGACAACTTATTAGTTGTCATCGCCGATATCTTTTTTTCCATACTTCTCTATTGAGAAGTATGGAAAAAAAGATATGTTTCGTATGCCCCAAATAAATTGAGATAAGGGCAGGAGAATGACAAAATTATATTATTTCGAATATCTTTATTAGTTACGTATAAGGTGGCCAATTCGAAAGTATACAAACAAAAATTACCAGATATTTTCTTATAATTATGTATATAATACAGGCTTGTCGATTTCGTATGAAAAATAATATCCACCAAATAATATGCGCCAGATATCCAACTTTTGCTGGTTTAAAATCCAATTGCTTGACGTCTTGCTTTTCATCAAATTTTCGAAAACGTTATTAGGTATCCCACTAACAGAGACACAAATATTCTACTTTTAGTGTTCAAAATAGACCACGACATGTGTCTTTAGATAACCCCACAGGAAAATCTGGACCTGTCTAATCTGATGAATTTGGAGGGTCAAATTAATGTCAACATTTCTTGGAATTCATTGTTTCGAAAACATTCCTCTCAATGTTTCGCTTATGTTTCGTGCTGCATGGTTTCTGGCTCCGTATTTTTGGAACCAAGTCTTTTCTAGGTCTGACTTACGAAAAAAAAAAATTAAATTGACTTCAAAAAAAATTAACTCAAAATTATGAAATAACTTTATTTTCGGAAGCCGGTGGCAAAAAACTAATATACAGATCCTTAATTAAAGTTATTTCATAATTTTGAATTAATTTCTTTTTGAAGTCGATTAAATTTTTTTGATTTTTTTTTTTGACAAATCCTCAGTGATCAAAATGGGATCCTATACTGGTTCAACCTCACACTAATTATTACTCAGACTATACAATTTTATTTTAGATTATTTAAAAATATGTGCACGTTCTGGGGCGCAGGCTCCAGGCCACCTCCAACACCATCCTGAGCGTATTTGCGAACGGGTTTGATTGTCAGTACATTAACCATTGTTATATGATTAATGTAATGACAAACAAACAAATAACTCACAGGCAGGCGTATTTATAACATTTTTTTTAAATATTTTATTTTATGTTTTTAATTTAATTTTATAAGTTTAATTTTATTTATATTATTAAATTAATTATTTTAATATTGTATTTATTGTGATTATTTTTTTTTTATTTCAAATGTACAACATAATATATGTAGGAGAAGCACCATACTCCTAGCTCCGTTTGCTATTAGTTATAAGTAGCTTAAGAATGTACTAGTAGCTTAAGAAAGTACTTAACATCATCTAAATAATAAATATTCCACAAGACTATGCTTGTCCGTCGGAAATAAACACGTTGTGACTTGAACGCAGAGAATCAACACAAAACTGCGTACGGGTTTATCCCTGGCACAGAAAAGTCGACAGGTCGTGACTTGCACGAGAAAATAGGGGCGTGGTTACTGTTAAAACCACATATATTGGTGTCGTAGTCGTAGTTGGGTGAGGTGTACCCGCTACGTTAGCTACAGAGAAAAAGTAATATATATGCGTCCCCTAGAGTTCCAAAATAGTTCCAAAATTGTATCGAGCAAGTTAGTCAAAGCATCTAATGATCAAGTGACATGCTCAATAGAGCCCTGTATAGTCGCGTGTCTGTAAGTGTCTGTATTATTGCAATAATTAGTGTTACGAAGGTAAGATTATTGCCGTAAGTATTATCATTGTGTTTTATGTGTATTTTGTGTTTCTGAATTGTGTTTACGTGCCTTTTTATTATATTTGTGAATACTGGTTTTATTCGCATAAAGACGACGATAACCCCCGCCTATCAGAGTCTAACCATCCCCCAAAGCACAGCATGCAGGTTGTCTGATATAAGTTTCGTGTGCTGTGCTTAACATTGGTCCTTGCGAGTCGGATAAACGATTGTCCGGGCGTAGTCTTACAAACTAGCGTTCGGAATCGGATTACGCTTATAGGCGAATTAACCAGTGACAATGAGTGAGAAAAGTGCCGTAACCACGCGAAGGAAACTACGCAAAATGACTGAAGAAGCAGACACGCGGCGCAGGGAAGCCGGCATCGCCTCGGACTCAGGCTTACTGTCGGAAGTGCCACCAGGTTCACCATCAATAGCGCCAACGGTAAGATCAGCGGCTGCCCCCATTATACCACTGACCGGGGGTCGAGTAATCGACTACAGTGAAAAGCCGGCAGAGGGCGTGTCAAGGCAGACAGTCGCAAGGTCGCCGCGGAGCAGCAGAGTTTCGTCCAAGAGTAGTCGCAAGGGCGTCGAATTCTTGAGGAAAAAGGCCGAATACGAAGCTGAGCGTGATTTGGTGCACATCAGGGAGAATCTGGTGAAGAAAAGGATGGAGGTGGAAATAGCAGAGATCGAGGCGAATGCAGAAAGTGAGGACTCAAACTCAAAGGTGGATACGACGCACCGAGTTGAAGAATGGGTAAATACAACGCCCCAAGCGCCGCAACCAGAAACGGCGATGTTTACGGCGGCTGCGTCTCGCACGCCGTCTACGTCGCACGTACCGTTTGAGGGCACCGCGCCGTATGAAACACCTACGATTCAAGATCAAAATGTAAGTAGAGTGAATCTTGAACCTAATATGTACCGTGTGCCGGCTACGTTTAGCGAGAGTAATGTGTCGCATCCGTATAGGAACCCCGTGAGCAATGCGGGGCCTATGCATACGCCAGCCCATACTGAAGCGGTTAGATTCCGTTTGCCCGACGATTATCCCGCCTTCACCACTCCGGTCGCAAGTGTACCTCGAGTATCGACACTCGAGTCGGTCACACAGCGACAGGGAAATAGCGGAGAGGGCGCTGTAGAAAGGCGGCGACTATCGTCGAGCGATAGAGATAGGAAGATCGATAAGCTGGCGGAGGCGATCACTAACATGGCACGCCCGCACCCGGTACCCAGACAGGCTTACGAATTGCCACATTTTAACGGTGACCCAGCTGATTGGATATCATATAGAAATATGTACTGGGACACTACTGAATTATATAACTTTAGGCCGCATGAGAATATAGCGCGTCTGAAGTCCTCTTTACATGGGGAGGCGTAGATCGCAGTGGAGGACTTGTTACGGTCAGCGAGAGACCCCACTGAAATAATGCGTGCATTAGAAGAAGAGTACGGTCATCCAACCGTCATACTTCAATATGCCCTAAAGAAGGTGAGAGATTTACCTAAAGTGTCTGAAAGTGGCCAGGAATTAAGGAAATTCTCATCGACGGTAAGGAACTGTGTGTCACTGCTAAAGAACGTCAGAGCAGATGGGTACCTGAATAACCCTCAACTAGTGAGCGAGCTGCTAAGCAAGCTGACACCAGTTCAACGAGTACAGTATGGTGACTTCGCGATGGGCCTGGATAACTGACAGGGGGTGGACTTGAGGATCTCACCCAGCTTGGAAATGCTGTCACGGTTCCTCATACACGTGACGCGTTCTACTTCATACTACCTACAACCGACTGTGTATGAACCAGAACAGGCTAAACTCCCTGTGAAGCTGCAGCAGACCAGCGGACGGACTCGACCTGGCAACGCGGCACGCCCAGTCACCAACAAGCCGCAAATGACACATCGTGTGAATACACAGAGCGACGAAGCTACGAGTATCACACAGAAGGAATGCGTAATGTGCCACGACAAGCATGTCATAGAAGATTGCGACCAGTTCAAGAAGCTGAATATCCAAGAACGCTGGGAACTGATCAAGAAGAAAAAAGTGTGCTTTAATTGCTTAAAAGCAAAACACACGAAACAGTTTTGTCGCGCGAAAAAGTGCAAAAAGTGCGACTACAAACATCATGTGTTGTTACACGAGGACAGGTCAAAACCAGAATGTGTAACAAACATAGGGGAGTGGCGAGCCACAGCGTTATTGAAGATAGTGCCAGTGTCAGTGTGTAACGAAGATAGCGACAACGACCAATGTTATGCGTTGTTGGACGACAGGGCAACAGTATCGCTAATAGACAGTTTGCTCGCTACAAACCTATCGGGTCCACGTGTGCCACTAATGTTAAAGACCGCGGGCGGTCATGCTGTGTCGGACCTTACCTCGCGAGTGGTACAAGTATGTGTGAAGGGCCCCAATGGACAGTGTCATAATATCAAGTGCCGGACATTAGTGAACTTGAACTTGCCTACACAAACAGTGACCTCTTCAGTGATCAACGATAACGCGCACCTGCGCGACTTGGGTTGCGCAGAGATGAGGGGAGCCAAGCCGCTGCTGCTGATCGGGCAGGACAATTGGGAGCTGCTCGTTGGCGGGGACACCCGCCGTGGACGATCCGGTAAGCCAGTTGCCTCACTTACTAAGTTAGGTTGGGTCATACATGGACCATTTGATAACGCCAGTAGTACCGAAGCAGTGAACTGCACAACAGTTTCCCTCCCAGATTTGCATGATTTAGTAAAGTCACAGTTTGAGTTAGAATCGATAGGCATTTCTCAAGTAACCCGCAAACATAAGGATGTAGAACGGGCTGTACAGGTGTTAGACAGTACGAGTCAACGCACCCCTGATAAGACGCAATGGGAAGTAGGTCTTTTGTGGAAGCAGGACAACATTCTGTTGCCTGATAGTTACAGACAGGCCCGGCAGAGGTTATATGGTATCGAGAGGTGGATGCGTAAGGACTCGTTTCGCTGAGACGTACGCGAACCAGATAGAGCGTCTAGTAGCTGAAGGGTATGCACGGAAGGTAGAAGGCGAGGTAGAAAGCTCACCGGTTTGGTACCTACCACATTTCGGTGTTGTAAACCCGAACAAACCAGGGAAGCTTCGCCTAGTCTTCGACGTGGCTGCTACGTCCCAAGGTACGTGTTTGAATGATAACCTACTGACCGGACCTGATCTATTAAATTCATTACTAGGTATTTTGATTAAATTTAGAGTAGGTCCCATAGCGTTCCCAGGTGATATAGCTGATATGTTTTTGCGAGTCAAGATTAGGGCACAAGATCAGGGCGCACAGCTGTTTTTGTGGAGAGGCGCGAACGATGGTAGGGAACCTGATACCTACGCCATGACATCGATGATATTTGGCGCCGCCTCTTCACCAACCACGGCGATATATATACTCAATAAAAACGCCAATGAGTGGGTTAACGTTCACCCCGAAGCTGTTGAGGCCATAAGAGATAAGCACTATATGGACGACTATTTAGATAGCACGTGGTCCGTAGAGCAGGCCAACAGCCTGATCGAGCAGGTAGCCAGAATACACGCCTCCGGGGGTTTTATCATACGGGGGTGGGTAACCAACTCGACAGAGTTGAGGGAAAGATTAGCCGAAATAGATAGGTTATCAGTCAGAGGCAACTGGCGCTGGGTCCCCACGGAGGACAACCCAGCTGATAAGGCTACCAGATTGCCTTGGCCTGATGACCATGCAGTGTGGTTGTCGGATTTTCGAAGAGCAACGTCGGAGCTGCGTCCACACGACTTAGAAGAGGCGCACCTCCACCTGATGAGGTTGTGCCAACGCCTGGTCAGGTCTGTGAAGAATGCACTGAAAAGCACGCTCAAGGAACGGGCCCCTCGTGAGGAGGTCCTTTACACCCTCCTCACCGAGGCAGAGCTGATAGTAAACAGCCGCCCGCTGAGCTATGTGTACGACGATCACGAGCAGCCTGAGGTCCTGACGCCGAACCATCTGCTCCTGGGCACGGCGTCCGGGAGTACACCGTTTGCGCCGAGCAGCTACGAGGACGTCGACTCCCGCCGGCAGTGGCGGCGGGTGAATGCGCTCGCCGACATGTTCTGGCGTCGCTGGCTGCGGGAGTATCTCCCGACTCTGCAACGTCGTGAGAAGTGGACAAAAAGTGGACCCAATGAGCGCGTTAGTGATGTGATAGTGATCGTTGACAACAATAGAGAACGAAGTGCATGGACATAAGGTGTGATACAATCTGTGTATCAAGGTAATGACGGAATCGTCCGTGTTGTAGATGTTAAGACAGCAAACGGGGTCCTGCGTCGACCAGTAGCAAAGATTATTGTGCTTCCCACGGAAATGGATGTAAAGCGGTTGAACCCTCTTACAGGGGGTGGAATGTAGGAGAAGCACCATACTCCTAGCTCCGTTTGCTATTAGTTATAAGTAGCTTAAGAATGTACTAGTAGCTTAAGAAAGTACTTAACATCATCTAAATAATAAATATTCCACAAGACTATGCTTGTCCGTCGGAAATAAACACGTTGTGACTTGAACGCAGAGAATCAACACAAAACTGCGTACGGGTTTATCCCTGGCACAGAAAAGTCGACAGGTCGTGACTTGCACGAGAAAATAGGGGCGTGGTTACTGTTAAAACCACATATATTGGTGTCGTAGTCGTAGTTGGGTGAGGTGTACCCGCTACGTTAGCTATAGAGAAAAAGTAATATATATGCGTCCCCTAGAGTTCCAAAATAGTTCCAAAATTGTATCGAGCAAGTTAGTCAAAGCATCTAATGATCAAGTGACATGCTCAATAGAGCCCTGTATAGTCGCGTGTCTGTAAGTGTCTGTATTATTGCAATAATTAGTGTTACGAAGGTAAGATTATTGCCGTAAGTATTATCATTGTGTTTTATGTGTATTTTGTGTTTCTGAATTGTGTTTACGTGCCTTTTTATTATATTTGTGAATACTTGTACTGGTTTAATTCGCATAAAGACGACGATAACCCCCGCCTATCAGAGTCTAACCATCCCCCAAAGCACAGCATGCAGGTTGTCTGATATAAGTTTCGTGTGCTGTGCTTAACAATATATGAAGAATAGAAATTAATGATTTTGAATTTGAATTTAAAGCCACAAAAATACTTTTGTTTTTATTTGACCGTTTCCGACCATCGTATGATGAGAGATTTTGCTAAACGAGAAATACCTCACCTGTATGAACAATGCCTTTTTCGAATAGTCCTAGAAATTCCAAAACTAGTGATAAAGCCGCATGAAACTACTCGCTTTATTTTGTGCCTTTTTGAAGGCCGGAGCTATCTTCTACGTTATTGAATTTTTAGGGTACAAGTACGAAAAAACTGGAATATTATGCAGATGGTTATAGTTATAGTGTAGGGGCTTATTGTGGGTTATATCCTTTGAAATAGCCAGAGTAATAAGACTTTCTTCGGGAAGTATTTTTTTTTTACTGTATGAGCTTCGCTTTATCTACGAAAAGTTTATTGTTTAGTAGTAAGGATGAGATCTTTTCGTAAAAATTGTCATACTATTGTTTTATGGGATATATTCTTATCCTTGCCTGAATATGTCACCTTATTGCTTTTATGATAGTGTCGTGGGAAAACTAACATATCCTTGCTTTTACTCAGTGCGGTTAATTACTGTAACGTAAACGCCACCGGTTTTGTAGCATCTCCCAAGGTAACTGAAGCTTGTTAGAGAGGTGCACATAATTCTAGAAAAGTATACAATACACACAACTCATCAACAACTTGTGTGTTTACACCACTCACACACATTTTGGACACGCTTAAACAGAAACAGCTCTTGTAAACAGTAGATTAAACAGATACAATAAATGCTCACGTTGCAAAACTCAAAATAATAAGTTTAAATATAAATAACGAAATACAATTTTATCGAACATTAAAGCAATTCACAACAAACTGTACCCAGCGAAAGTAAAAATAACACCAACCATAGTTTACTATCCATACATAAACTTCGATAATTTTGGTCAAGAATTAGGGAGAGGCTAATATGTGATAACACAGAAGCTAAGTGGATTAAAACAGAGACCAAAGGTACACTAAACAAAGTAGAGTTCGAACATGTTCTAATAGAAAACCATGACGTCTTTCAAAAAATACACAACTGGAAAGCACCTAGACTATGGCTCAACGTATTTGGATGAAAGGCACATGGGTAGACCATCATGACCTGGGTTAGGAAATAAGATACTTTTTATCCCGATGTTCCCACGAGATCCAGACTTATGTACGTGAAGCCACGCGGTGCAGACTAAAAAAGCGTAAGATTCGGTGCTTACTTTAATTTTAGAAAATGTTTACGATAAATCCTCTAATAGGAGCCTTTTTAAATAACACCACGTAGCAATGGACGACACGCTTACATCTTAGATCACCTTCAAGAATAGTTGAAACTGAACCTATTAAAATCCAAAGAGGAGAAATATTCCAAGGTGAATAGCCCGTTATGGTTCCGTATTTCCTTTGACCATTTATCCAACAAATTAAATACACTTATATAACCTACCGTTTAATGAGACTGCCGATGACTTACAGACTGACAGACAAAACTGTAAAAATAACCACCTTCTATATATGAGCGACATAAATTGTACGCTTCTACACAAGAATACTTGCATGAACTCGTAGAAACCACAGACCAATTTTCAAGAGACATTAGAATAGAATTTAGTATTGATAAGTGCAAGATCAACTCAGTCAGGGCAGGCCAACTTACGAACATTCATACACCATACAGACTGATGAAATCATAGACTCTTTAAATGAAAACGAAATATACAAATATTTAGGATACACTCAAGTTAAACAAAAAAAATAAAATAAGCTTACTTAACAATTTGAACTTAGGATTAAATTCATTTTTGATACTCAATTGCGTGCCAGACATACAGTTAAAATTATTAATACCTTTGCAAGTCCCGTCCATAACAGCAATAATACATAAGAACAGAAAACTGACACGGTTAAATATTATGTTTGACAAAACTACACAAAGTATCGAGAAACAGACAGACAGACTTAAATATTGGAGTGGCCCCAAAAGTCACTCAATGGAAGACATTGCCGCGACCTGTGCCAACCTAACGTCGATATATTAGAGTTGAACGGATAGCTCAGGCGTGGAGATCTTTTTCTCTAAGACTGAAGGGTGTATGACAGCAATCCAAGACATGTAACTACCAAAATCAAATTATGCGAATCCCCTTTTCAACAGATATTTGTAAGCACATCGTCATCGTATCCTACATATTACTGGAGCATGTAGAGCAATAGTTCAGACTGACTAGAAGCACAGGCACGATGAAATAGTCAAAATATTACATCAAAAACTTGCTACTCATAAAATATAAATTAATAACTAGATCCTCATTACCTTACCTACTACAAATATAATCCTATTTGGTTCTAGAAAACTATATTTTGATCGGGCCATCCTCACACACAGCACAACACATTAAAGCAGACCAGACATAACTTTATTTATTTATTAAAATTGTATGCACAAGTAAAAAACACAAATTCCGTACAAAGGCGGACTTAATGCCTGAGGCATTTTCTACCAGTCAACATTAGGCTGATACAGAGAGAAAACATGGCAGGTGCAATATAAAGGACAGATAACACGAAAATAACTACAAAATCCTAACTTTTAATATTATAAATGCGAAAATAAGTTTGTTTGTTTGTTTGTTACCTTTTCAAGCTTAAACCACCGAACCGATCTTCCTGAAATTTTGCTTATACGTTGTCAGGTGTACAGAAACGGACATATTGTACCTTCCATCCTGAAAAAAAGTACTGTTCCGGAGGAAAACAACAATAACTTTCTTATGATAATAGATGGCGCCACATGTTTTCGAATTCACACTACTAAACACACTACTAAAGTTTTATATGTTTAGTAGAGTGAATTGATTGTCAAATTCTAAATTAACGCGAGCGAAGCCGCGGGCAAAAGCTATTATAAGAATAAATACATCAATATATATATACATACATATAAACAGAATAAATTTTGTCAGGAGAAATAACAATCAGTATAGGAGAAAAAGAATCCAATAAATCAGCGCAGAGATGTTTCTGCCAACTTTTTTCGTATACGCTCACGTATCTTCACTTTTAAAGACAACCGATTGGTTGCCGTCCTGATGTTCAGAGGGAGCGCATTCCAAATAAAGACCGCCTGGACAAAGAAAGAATAGTGAATGAAACCAGAGCGGTGAGAAGGAGATCGTAGAAGACGATTGTTGGTAGAACGAAGATTTTTAATTTGGGCAGAGCATAAGTATTGAACATGGGAAGCCAGGTAAGAAGGAGAAGTAGGTTGGTCGAGAATAGTAAACAACATAGACAGAGCCCTCACCTCTCTGCGCTGACGAATGGGTAACCATTTTAAAAGCAACTTTAACTAATATTTAGGCCACTGCCGAATATGAAAATATCACGATATCATCGGCGAAACGCAGGTTGGTCAACTTTTTTCGCCGACGACTATGCCTTTATCTGCCCAGACGTCAGACAGGCTTTTAAAAACCTCTTCATCAATTTTAACTAAGATATAGCAAGAAAAACCCAAGGTTTTGACATTACATAGGTAAGCAGATCGTACGCAGGTGAAAGAGGGTCTGTGGTCGCTAGTAGAGAATAAAGGCTTACAGAATGATTAAGACAAAGCCACAATTACTAGCTCATAATTACAGCTCCAGGCTGCCATGCTCCACAGTACATGTGATCTGAAGTAATTACAGCCGTTTCAAATATGTCTGATAAGTGACGTCATTATACACGTAGTTCATGTACATACGGCTACACATCAAGTTATATATTACCAGTATAAGCTGATCTCGCATTGTATAGGATTTCCGTACAATGAGAGCTTATACTGGAAATATATAGTTTTATATGTAGTCGTGTGTACTTTAGACAGGGTCGTAGAAGTTATACATAATATTGTGAAGACCGAAGTTGCTGTTGATAAGGAGCAGTATCTAACCTATGCGAAGACAAACCAATAACCTGAAATTAATATGGTGTTTTACTTTTGTTTCCAATACCAAAATTCTATATAATAATTATAATGCTTGTTTGTCTCTTTTCAGTTATGTGTTTTTGCAGTCGGGTTTTTTCTTTTTTAAATAATTTGTTTTATTTCAAGCTTGTGTTTTTAGTATTATTATACATATATTTGTAATTAACTCATTACTAGCTTTTATTTGATGTGTATGAATATTGTTGAAAATTATATTCAAAAAGCTTCCTCTCCCCCTTTTTTGTATTTCCAGATGCAATATATAAATATTATATAGCCTATGTCACTCCCAAAACTAGGACGAATCAAATGAAACCTCATATGTTAAAATCCATCAAGCCGATAAGGCTACAGGAGATCACAATGGAACGGACATACATACATACATGCGCGCGGAAAACAACCATACCTCTGGGTCAGTCGGATAAAAAAGTGAATAGTAATACTTTTTATGTAGGGACGAAGCGATATGAAGTTAAAATTTTTAATATCGCATGACTAAGATTCGCAAATTCATCTTGATACAAAAGACCAAGCACAAATCAACAAAATATATCCCTACAGGCAAACTGAAGAAGTGACATCCCCTGCATTCCCCATTCAAGCAAGATTTATTTGACATTTCTAAAAGTTTGCCTAGTGTCACAGAGCGCGGAATTGCCGCGCCCGCGCCGACAGCGTCTACAGACGGTACGTACTAATAAAATTCGTGGTGCCGAAACTGCGTTCAGCGCACATCGTCTGTCACGAACCGCCATTCAAAGCCGTCAGATTCAATACGTCATCTGATGTAGTGCGACTAAACGATGACATGCATGGTTTGTATGGAGAGTGTTGACAGTGCCGGCTCTAGGAGCAGCCGAGCCGTCTCCGTGCTCTGTGCCTAAAGTCAATACACTTAAATCCTTTTGACAACGCTCATTCAACGGCCGGTGACGAGGGCATCCTATTACTACGGTTACGAGGATAACCGACAAATCGTGAGGGTTTTTATCAAGATACACAGATAGAGGAAATGTGGGGGAAAACGAGGGGAGTGAGGGATCTGTTTATCAGACTGTGACTGTGTGTTGAGATTAGTTCTCATATACAGTGTGAGTCTATAATGTGAACATATCGAAATGATGTGTTCGAAATTGGGAACTATGCTATTTTATCGACGGAAAAATATTAAAAAAAAATTGTATTGATTGCCTGCTAAAGTGTTTTTGTACGTAGCAGTGTGCAAGGCCTTTCTTTAACAGTTGATAGGAAATGTTGTGATTGAGTCATAAACGTGGTATTATTACGTTTAGCTAAAGCTATTATTTAAAGTTAGTATGATGTGGAATAATTTGAAGTAATAAAAAAATGTAGGTAATCAATCAATCTGCCTAGCCTTTTCCCAACTTTGTTGGGTTAGGTTAGGTTGGCTTCCAGTCTAACCGGATGCAGCTGAATACCAATATTTTACATGAAGCGACTGCCTACCTGACCTTCACAATCCAGTTGCTGGGTAATACGATACCCCTTGGTAAGACTGGTTATCAGACTCGGGCTTCTGACGACCCGTAACGACTGTCAAAGATCCACGAATGACAGCCGGGACCAACGACTTAACGTGCTTTCCGAGGCACGGAGGAGTCTCGGTATGAATAGATGGTCACCCATCCACAGACCAACCGCGGCAAGCGTAGCTTAACCTGATGGATCGCTCCGTGCGGCTGTTATTACTGAGCCACGAGCTCCTAATACGGGGTTTTATTCAGAAATTTTACAATTATAAAAATTGATGAAAAAAAATGATGAAAAAAGAAACCCCTTAATTCTCAATTGAGGGCAGTTTTTATTTAATTTTTATTTTATGAGGAGGGCCTGTTATTTCCAATCATAACTGAGTTTGTTTCATCGTGATAGTTCGTGTAGTTTAAAAGTTATACCGTTTTGTTTACACAGAGTTCACAGCAGCAACCAAGAATTTAAAAAATGCTAGGTATAAAAAGTTTTTTTTTTAATATATTTTTGCGTCGATAAAATTAAGCATAGTTTCCCATATTTCGATATGACTCATACTGTTTACATGAGTCGCACGCGTCAGCGGTAGAGCCAACTGCAGCTACCGCTGTCGCTCATGTATTTGAGCATCGAACTCAAATACATGAGTGGCACGTTGTCGACGGCTACTGCAGACGCGTGTGGCAGCTGCAGTTGCATCTGCCGTTGACGTGTGTCACTTGTGTATGTCAGTACTTAGTGATATATTTTTTTTTGTTTTTAGGGTAAAATTCCGAGATTGAATTTTAAGGTAGCTGTGTGCCCGGTTCCTGTTGCAAAACATTTTAATCCATGAATTCACAGCAACATAATCTACTAGGTAATTTAACAGTCCTCTTTATAGGTACTTTCAAACAAATAAAAGCACAAAGCGCTAATATTAGATAGATTTTGTTTTGTGTAGATTATGTTGCCAAGTCACTCTATTTATTAAAGAAATAGGTAATAAAAAATATAAACAAGGTTACTATAAAATATTGTTAGCTAACTAACAAGGTATCAATTTATGACAAAGTGGTTGGATAGCTGCTCTCATAGATAGGTAGGTACTGGGTTAAGAGACTTGGTTTACATTCGACTTCACAACTGTTTACGGCAGAAAAACTGCGTTGCGAGACTTGTGCATTTTTGTACATGTTATGTTTTTGATGTGATCTCAATTCTTTTAGTAGATAGTCTTCTTCTTTTCTTATGCCTCAGCTGCGGGGTTTTTCAAAGCCCAATCCCTGTCTCTGTGGGCTTTTCTCAGAGGCTTTGATGTATTGATTTTTGACAAGTGTGGAGGTAAATACATCTAAGTCTATATTATATTCAGAATCGGCAGAATCCTGCGCTTTAATACAACCAAAGCTGACATTGATTCGATGTAAACCGCCTAGACTTGTTACTCTCGAAAGTGCAACATACGCTTGACCGCTTGTGAATATTGAAGAACCAATGTCCATCAATACACTATTAACACTTAGCCCTTGACTCTTGTGTATCGTAATAGTATAGGCTATATATATTGGAAGCTTTTCGCGATGAATGATGTCTAATTGAGAACTGTAAATGTAACTTTGTAATTACATACATTTTGATGGGATTTATATAGGATTACAAAGTTACTTATTCAGACTGTATGTCTAGAAAACGGGACTAAAAATTCGAAATATCAGAGTTTTTCCTTGTTTTATAGGCTAAACAATAACTGTGTTCAAAATTTGGAGGCTTGTGAATCTGCTAGAAGTACCTTAGAATTTTGATGATCAGTGAGTGTCAGTGCCAAAATTAAGGAACTTTGACTTGCAATAATTCTTAAAGTACTAATAATAATTTGTAAAGTAATAAATGTAATGCCCTTTTGGTCACTGAAAATTTAGGCTTCTAGGTTTTTCCACAACGAAGTTACAGGGTGTCAAATATGGCCCGAATGGCTTCGAGAAAAGGATGGTAAGGCCGTGCCTTTGATTTGCTCGACTTGGCGGGGGCACTTCCGTGCCCCAAGATTCTGTCCATCAATCTACACGCATCTTCAAAGTACACGAAGCTACCATAAGCACTCCCAAGATTACGCAAACCCGTTATTCCTTCATCTCCCCACGATAACGAAAACAAAGGAACACTTTATTCCCTTCGTTCCTCAAAGAAACGAAACCGTTCCCCAAAGGAATAAACGATAGTTAATGCAATATTTATTGTACACGCTTTTATTGGCCCGTTTCATTTACAGTTTACGTTCATGTAATTGCCAAATATTCAGTGTTTTACTGACAAGGATGAGTAAACGAGTTAATCACTTGTTGAAAGTACTGACTTGATTGCTCACAGTTTATTGGTTGTAAAAATTTAATGGAGCTGCCTATGTACCTGGAGATAAGATGCCGTATTTTTCAGATTTAATTTTGTGACTGCCTCGTTGTCCTAGTGGTCGCAGGCGCAACTGCTGATCATTAGGTCCTGAGTTCGATTCCCAGGTCAGGTAAGGTGTCAGGATTTGTGCCCGGTTGATAAAGAATAGGCTTGCTATCTATCACATGGGACATAAACATAACTGGCGAAATGTGGGTGTACTATAGGTACACCTCTGCCTAACCCTTCGGGGATTACAGGCGTGATGTTGTGTTATGTAAGTTTGTAAATAACTTTGTGGTCTAATAAATAAATGACGTCATTTTTTTTTTTTAATTTGGTACTAACATACATATTCTGAAGGACATTTGAGTAAACTATAACTTTATATTGTCTCATTGAAGTTGTAACTTGAGGTTTCATGGTTTTTTTTTATTTTTTTATTTGAGATGGGTTTGCTCTTGACTCTAGTCTAGGTCAGAGTTGACAGAGACTAAGTCGACTATGGAGTTAGCTTACCCAGAAGAAGCCTCTCCACTCTCACTTTAAAGAGATTAGGGTTGTATGCGCTTGGAAACACAGACGCAGGTAGTGAGTTCCACTCTTTTGCTGTGCGCATTATAAAATACATTTGGAAGCGCTTACTGCGAATTGATGGTGTTGTTTTCTTTAATTTAATTTAACATGTTAGAGAAATTTGATCCTTATGATTGACTCTGTCGATTGGTGCCATAAAAGTACAGATTGTCATTTTTTTTTTAGATTTTAGCTGGTCCCGAGTGTGAACAAGCGAATTTTCGAAAATCTTTGAATGCAGATTGGTTTATTTAAAAAAATTAAAGAATGTTTTCTTTGAGTAAATTAAATATCCAATATTTAGAGTAGGTACTTTTCCTCCAGGTGAGGTTAAAAATTCCAGGCTGTGTATGTTCCAATACCGATTTCGGCTACGGTGACCATTTCTGACGTTTTTGACAGCTATGGGTCAAGAGCGTGTGCTCTTATGAGGCTAATGTAGCCTATCTTGGCTGAGAAGTTTAATTACGTGCACAATGCGGACACGTCAGAATACTATTTTGGTAATGGTATGGCTTCTAGTATTATACCTACGTACAACTTCTTTTGAAAGTAACATCCATTGGCACGTATGTTTTGTTCATGTATTTTCAAGTATCCCGAATCTGATAAAGTTTAAAACAAGCGGCGCATTCTTGAAATTACTCATGCGCAAAAGCCAGCAAAATTACATCGAAGTGAGAGCAAGACTCTTGATAATGGACGGTGTATAAAATACCTCATCCTTCTATAATCCTATAATAATACTCACCTCACCAACGTAAAGCAGGGGAGTCTATTCTTAGAACACCTCTAAATCCCCCCGTTCCTCACTTTTTACAACGCTAATAATTTACTTAAACAGCGTGTGAACGTAGCACCAGTAAAAGGGATTTGTACGAAGGCAAACGAAATCACTGCAATATCCCCCAATAAAGGGGGATTTTGTTTATGAAGACTACAAATCGCGACTTTCATTACACGTCGGGCCGAGGAATTGACTGGCAGTATTATGTATTGGAAGCAATTTCGCCTCGCCTTGTAGCTAACGTATTGAAATTTTATGTGCCTACCTCATAGAGGAGATATTTTATTGAACACCGGCAGTGTTTCAATAGAAATCAGGTTCGGAAATATTTAATAGTACTTACTTTGTATAGGGCGGAAAAGGTGCCGTATGATAAAAATGAGAATATGACGAGTACCAAATTGCTTTTATTTGGAGAGTTACAGCAGCCATTTTATTAGAAAAAAATATACCTAGCCTTTTTTGGCATAACGCATACATAAGTAAGAAGCATTAGTACGCGTAGGTCAACAGAAAACTGTCTGTGGGCAATTTGAGATAACAATGAACAATAAAAAACCGAATGGATTGTAAAGCATTGAGTGTAGTAAAATATGTAGTACGTAGTGTATTGCGGTTCCATTTATAAATAAACAAAACATATGCGGTTAACGGTAAACACGAGGTTATTACTCTTACAATTAGACACTTTAAACCATCGAGTCAGTTTTTGTAATAAGAACCTAGCTATGATGGAAATACAGTTTTGTAATCAGAACTGGATGCGGAGGACAGGGTGTTGTGGCGCAGCCTGGGAGAGGCCATGTCCAGCAGTGGACTGCGATAGGCTGAGTTGAAATATCAGAGCTTTACCGTAATCGAAATAAAGTTCGAAATTCAATAAAAATGGCTTGATGGTTAAAACCTGTGTCTGAATGTAAGTAAACTTTGTTTTGTTATAAGACATAGTATCTAAGCGAATCGAATGACGGCCATCAATCAGGCAGTGATACCAGGTTTTTTAAAGATTTTCTTAGCAGAAGAATGCCTACCACATAAATTAAAATTTTGGCTTAATATCTGTACTAAAATGATAACAGTAAACATTCAGAGTGATTATTTGAACAATATATGCAACAAGATGAACGAAGGTTAAAAAATATGGATGTCACGTGATTAAATTTGAACGTTAATATCTCGGAAGTGTGACACTTTCTGGCATTTGGTCTTTAATGTTTTCTATTTGCATTAATGTCTATATGTGTATATAAATGTGTATATAAAATTACTGCGTGGCCGCCATTTTGAAAAAAAAATCAAAATGGTGGACTGCAGGTATGCCACGGATCTTCTTGAGTATCTGAATCGTGGGGCTACTGCGTATATTAGAACAACACAGTCAATAAATTGCTATAGAAAACAGTAGTAATGCAGTAACTGAAAGCATATATTTCGTCTAACGCTTGTGTATAGGTATGCTCAAATATTTATAAACAACATTATTAAAAACAAAATGAAAAAGGTGTCGTGGGTTTAAAAAAATAGGAACTTCTGACCATGATGTTCTAGGTTTAAGTTTGAGAAGATAGCTAGGTTTTTTGAAGCCTGAGTTTCTCTTTAGAACCCCAATGCCGTGGCCATATATTTTTTATTTTCAAAATAGAACTGTTTAGCGCATAAAATAACTCCGGAATAACATGCTTCACTGTTGTCTTTCAGTTTGTATGAAGGAACTAAAATAATAGTTTAAACTTATAGTTCAATCATTTAATGTCGGCCATTCCTGCATTCAGTCAAAGTGAAAGACAATAATTAATAGATATATTTAAATCTTCATCACTGCCTCGTTGATGTAGTGGTCGAGGGTGCAACTGTTGAGCCTTGAGGTCCTGGGTTCGATTCCCAGATCGGGGAAAGAAATGTTACTGGGTTTTTCTGTTAAGAATTTTGGCGTCTGGTTTTGGGTCCAGTTGATGGTGATAGGCTCACCCCCTTTTACATCGGACTAATACCTTACTGGCGAACCTTCAAGGAACACAGGCCTGATGTTATTTTGTGTTATAATATAAATCGGCCAAATATTGTCATTACAACTCTGCCTATTCTCCGGGACAAACATAATCTATTAAATCATGTGCCTCCGCAAGCTGAATCTAGATTTATTGAGTTTCATAGCCACTGACGATTTGTCACTGCGTATGACTGGCGTGCGAAATTTCGCTGCAGGCTTGATATAGATGACCGACTTGCGACTAATCTATGTTGTCTTTTATTATGAAAGATATGAGCATGTATATTATTTAATCGAACCTCAAATAAATTCCAATTTTCGTTTTCTAAAAATATTCGCAAAGGCCAAGTTGATAACGAAAAGCGTGCATCGCAGGATCGCTGTGGTGAGTGAATTGGTTGAATATGTCGATGAGTATCTCTATTTTGGTCAAATAGCGGAAATAACTGATGTCACACGGAAAGCTGCCACGCTTAAATGGAATTGGGCTGGAAACATCTGCCGCATGTCAGACGATCAATGGGCCAAACTTATTACCTGCAAACGACATCGCGGCATGCCCAGACGGTGACGGCGGGATGAGCTGGACTCATTTAATAAAGACTGGTCCTTGGCAGCTCTGGACAGAGAGAGGTGGATAGAGAGTAGGGAGGCCTTAGCCCAGCAGTGCGACAATAATGACAAAATAATAATATTATTGAGCACTCTAATGAGGATATTTTTCCAAAAAAATACTAAATAGCCAAGTAACTGCGACCAACTTCGTTGGATATAGTGCTCGCTGACCGCTGCCGCAGCACTGCTCACTTCGCTCACTCGGCTCGCGCGCCGTTGCCAGGCCAGATAGCGTGGTTGGTTAAGAGACCACCTATTATGCAGCTGGTCGTGGGTTCGATTCCCATCCAGAACAAACATTTGTGGGCATGAACATGTCTGTTTGTCTCGAGTCTGGGTGTAATTACCTAAATAAGTATGTATTTACAAAAAAAAAAGTAGTGTATGTAGTATATCAGTTATCTGGTTTCCATAGTACAAGCTCTGCTTAGTTTGGGATCAGATGAATGTGTGTGAATAATGTCCCAGGATATACGTATCTATTGGTCACAATTCTAATTTGACCTCATCCGTTTGCTCAAAGTATCCCAGCTTAGTTACTGCAACCAACTCTGTAAAGGCCAGAAAGCTAAAGAGAGGCCTATTTACCAAAAAAAAAAAAAAAATGTGTGCATCATTAGAAGCCTAAAAGTGTTAGAGGTTAATTAATTTAAAAGGGCTGCAACTTTTAAGAGGATCACTTAAATGTTTCCCAAATATATGTGAAACTTAACTTTGATAAAATAATATATATTTTGTGAAGCGTTTTACAAAGCATTATAATTCTATAAACAAAAAAAAATAAAATACTATTCATGCTGGCTTTATCCAAACTATTAGGGATTATGATCTGTATATGAATGGTAATTTTCATATAAATGAAATGTAAAATTGTAAATAAATGTGTGTTGTAGGTATATTTAAATATGTATAATAATAATAAGTGTTGCTACGTCACTATGTGCTAGCGGTCGTTTCCGGGGGCCCATTATTGAGTGTGCAAGTCACCCCCTGCCATTTTATCCGTGTATACATATAGTTATTATAACATTGGTCAGAGAGTGGACTTAGTTCTTCCATAGTTTAAGTTACCCAATCCACTTTAGCCATCCAAACCGATAGCCCAATATGTTTTGTTTCCACGTACAGCAATAGTCCGGCACCAACCGGGGGTTGTCCTTGGGTGCATTTTCATAGCGCATATAAGGGTAATCGTCGGTTGGTGCCTCCTCATCATTTAAAATTATCTGAGGGGCCTCTGCGTGTTGGCTTCGGCCCCTCGTACGCCTTCCAAAGGTCCGGGAACTTAGGGTCCCGAGATATACGAAGAAAATAATAATAAAACATTTATTTGGACCAACAAAGGATCATAATACAAAAAAAAACAAAATCATATACAATTAAAAAGACCACATAAACACACAGATTAAAGACTACGATTGCTCACTGTGAACCATACAGCAATGGTTCAGGTACTGACAATCGAACCTCTGCGCGGCGAACAGCTTCAGGATGCCGCTTGAGCTAGCTCGAACCCTGCGCACCAGGGATGTGCATCGCTTTCGTATAGTAGAATAAAAACAGTCTATTAGCGACCCGGCGAACATCCCTGAAGCACTGCAGAATCGGGGCAGCCCCATCAGCACCCTGAATGCATGATTATATTGCACACGCAGCGCACTGTACTGTCTGCGCGTGTATGAGACCCACAGGCTACTCGTGTACAAAGATGTACAGTATGCTCTGAACAATGTTGCTTTCACTTTAGTGGTACAACGAGCAAACCTGCGGGCCATCCCATTCCCCTTACAGACAACGCCCTGCGTTCTCGCTCTATGTCTGCATCGTCCCTCAGATCAGAGGACATCATATGTCCAAGATATTTAACATGTTCCACCCTCTTCAGTGGTGTTCCACATAATTTATGGCAGGAACCGTTGTTGGACATTTACCACTGGCCCGAAAGACCATGCATTCACTTATTTGGCCATTATAAATCAAGTCATGGCTGTGAGTGTAGTTTTCACAGATCCCCAACAGTTGAGAAAGGCCACATATAGAAGCACTCAGCAGCACCATGTCGTCCGCGTAACTGATATTATTGAGACATACATCATCAATATGGCTGCCGACATGGGTGCTGCTGAGCTCCTCTGTCAGCGCGTTGGTGTACAGGTTGCAAAGTTTGGGTAAAGCTAGTCCCCCTTGCCTCACCCCACATTCTAACCTGTACGGCTCAGAATATGCATTAGACCATCGCACGACATTAACCTGGTTAGGATACCAAAATTTAAACATCCTGCTGATTTCTGTTGGCACGGATATATCTTTCAGTTTCGGCCACAGGATATCGTAATTGACCAAGTTAAACGCCCTTGACAAGTCGAGAAAACATGCATAAATGGGCGTTCGTCTTTCTGTGTAGTACTTGATAGTTTGCTTCACACAGAAGATGGCTGTCTCTGTGGAGAGTCTTGGCCTGAAACCAAACTGGTTGTCACTAATGTTCAGGTATTTATCCAGTTGATTGTTAAGCAAACTATCAAGCAATTTCGCTACCGTAGTGGCAAGTGAAATCGCCCTGTAGTTGGACTTATCAGAAATTTCACCCGTCTTATTTTGTTCGATGCTGATGCCATCATGGCCAGGAGACCCCAGTCGCATAGCCTTAATAACTTCTTCAACATCTTTAGATTTAATTATAGCTCAAATCTCCTAACCATGCGTATAGCTCTTGAAACTTTGCATTAAAATTGCTAATAATAGTTACAAAATATATGTTATCGAAAAGCTTCCGAAACGATATTCCCAAGTGCCAGATTACATCCATTAATCACTCACGAAGCTTAGTAAACTGTTAACCAACCCAACCACATTCGCAAGCATGTAACAAGCCTAACCAATATGTCAGTCACAGTTGTGGTTTAGCGCCGTCAGATATGTCGTTGTATTTCACGCAAAGCAAACCTTTGAAATTGCTTACATTAATTATAAACGTAGAAATGCAAATAGTAGCTCTCGGCCTGGACCTGAGTACTCTGTAGATACCGGTAACTTCTTTGTATTACGTTATTCCATCAATTTTATCATTTTAAGTAAAGCCGTCTCTGCACATCAGTGGTAACATTTTGACCCCGAGCTGACTTAGCGTAGTACGAAATTTCAATAAAATACGAGGCAAGTTTCCAGACAGTTCACAATTTTTTGACCTCTGAGAACAGCAACCTAACAACAACCATATTGTAAAGAGGATAAAAATCATTGTGATGTTAGCAGACTTGCCAGTAGAAGCAACCCAACAGCAACCTTAATAAAACGAGAACAAAGATCATTGTGATTTTGACAGTCATACAAAAAGTGAGGTTAAATAACTATGAAAGGACTGTCTATACTGGAATTGTTACCACTGGCGTGCGAGCGACTGTACTTACCAATAGAGTAACAGCTCACAAATTTATCAAATCAAACAATCTTAAAACCCGTTTAACTTACTCGCTCTCTCGGTTAACTTCAATTGTTGGGGCGCCTTACCAAGGAAAACCAACCTATAAAGCTGGGTACAGACCGGAATAACGAGTGCTTAGAATTGAATTGTTGGCAGCCAAACGCAAACAATCACTGTTCGTTGGCGCGGTGTGTAGGTACACAACATTACATAATTACTTTTCCCGTGACGTCAGCTGATCGTTCATAAAATATTATACATATGAGAGTGCTGGGTGTCCTTCGGTCCCCTAAAACGGCGCACTCGTTTTTGTAATAACAATATATCGGCATGTTTAGATGCGTCAAAATTTTCTTTATTTATTCGGTTCATTGGTTTGATCGGTTACAAAGCAAACTATTTGAGGTTTTCATATAAGTTTTCCTAAACAGGTAAAAAAGAAAGTGTCAGGAAATCGTTGACCCCTGTAAGATCAACGTTTACGGCTCAAGGTTATGTAAATATCAAATACTAAAGATAGATCGCCAGCAATAATGGGTAAACCTGAGACAAATTGATTGAAGAAACAAACGCCGGGCACACGAAAACCAATATGAGCAAATTTTGTTAATCCCTTTTGGATCCCGATTAGAAAAGCGAAGGGGCACATTTTGATACTACGATTTTACAAATAACACAGACATAGTCGGCCTATCAGTGGTTACGGTTAGACCGAAGTCTTGAAATTTAAGGGGTGTCGTGTGTAGCATATTATAATTAGTCGATTTTCTAAAAAGTAATTATCAGTGGGATCATCAAATAGTCTACGACATTACCACTTTCACCTCTCTATAGAAGCTTCTAGATGTAATTGTTTATAAATAAAACGTACAAGAGAAATCCGGCCCTTTTCTACGATAAGTCGCAGAAGTGTAAATAGTTCCCCGAAATTGGGTGAGTACTCATAGTGTCCTTAGGACGAATCTATATTACTATAACTGTGTTTTATCTTGTGTTCATTCTACACTGTTCGGGGCTCAGCAGCATCCATGTCGGCTGCCATATTGATGATGTATATATCAGTTACGCGGACCACATGGTGCTGCTAAGTGCTTCTGTATGTGGCCTTTCTAAACCACTATGATGCTAGGTTTCTCTCCTTTGACCCTTTCTTTGTCTTGGGGCGACAGACCTCGTCTGGTTTGGAAACTACGCACATCACAGAGGCTTACCGAATCTTCCTCGTAGCTCAAGGACGCACGTTTAAGTCCCATGTAATAGGTTGGGGGGGGGGGGAGGGGGCATTGCCATAAACCGGGCACAAATTCAGACACCGGGCTGCTGCTGCGAAATTCTAGATAGCAGCCAATAACACCTTGCCTGACCCGGGAATCGAACCCAAGACCTTGCTCAGCGGTAGTGCTTGCAGCTACTAAGCTAACGAGGCAGTCAAAATACAGCACCAATAGATAAATGTAATCCAAACCATGTTAGTTACTTTACACTCTACAGAATATTTTAACTTCGTTAATTACTTCCAGCGATAAAACCTTTAGAGTTTCATTTCCAAAAATCGTATGTAAATCCGCTACATAAAGCACTCAGGGCTTTACTTAGCACATCTCCGCTACGAAACAGCGAAACCGCATGATGTTGCTGTCCTTTGTAAAATAGAATAATCGCATGTGGTGTTTACCTGTATTTGGGTGTGCAGAACTAAGGTCTATTGTTATGTATTTTCTATGTATGTGGCGCTGTAACATCTGTTGGTAAACCATAAATAAATAAATAAATTTGCCATTGCTACTCTAGTAGCGAAACATCATGCGAGTCAGTTGAATCGAACTACTGCGGTTTCGCTGCTATGGTTTCGCGGCGGAGGTGTGCTAAGGGCCGCAGCTCTGCTGAAAATTAAATCACTTTTTGCGAGTTTTATTCGAATGTCACATCTAGTAAATATATAGGTAATCAAAAGTCCACTTTTTGAACGTCAGAATTACATAAGACAGCCCTCCAAACCGCCCGCCCTTCACCACTTCCTAGTGCTTTAGCTGGAGAGAAAAAGTGGCGCAACAAACTCTCCAGCAGCACAGCTGTCTGATCAGTTAAAAAAAATGAATCTATATAACACTGCGCATAATAATTTAGGTACATTACGCAACACAAAACATTAAATTAAATTATTTGCTATAAGTAAGCTAGCACACGCCAATATACCAAAAAAAAAAAAATCGAAAACTATACTCAAGCAGAAACAAAATACAAAACTAAAAACGTAAGCAGAACTTTATACCTAAATAAAAGCCTAACGTAAGTAACTAGATTGTAACGAAGTGTAAGTAAGCGAAAGTATCGTTTTAAAACACTTCGTTGGGGAATGGTTGGAACGTTGGGGAAAAAACAATTGGGGAATGTTACTTTAACGTACGATATAACCTAGCATCACGCCTGCATTCCGCGAAGAGTTAGAAAGAGATACAACCACATTTTGCCAGTTGTGTTTAAGTCTCTTTGTAACAGCGGGCAAGCCTATGTTATTTTAAATCCATAAACGCCGAAACGACACACCTCTTTCATTGGCACCAGAAGTAGAACCGAGTTTGTTTTTCATTTATTCCAGTACTGTTGAATTTCTGCTATTTAGATTAAAAGACTGACATTGGTATAAATAATTATAATAATTTTAAGAGCTCGTGGCTAAGTAATAAAAGCCACACGGGTCGATCCATCAGGTTCAGCTACGCTTGCCTGCTTGCATGGGTGACCATCTTTGCATACCGAAACTCTTTCGTGCTTCGGAAAGCACGTTAAGCCGTTGGTCCCGGCTGCCATTCGTGGATCTTTGACAGTCGTTACGGGTCGTCAGAAGCCCGAAAGTCTGACAACCAGTCTTACCAAGGGGTATCGTATTACCCAGCAACTGTATTGAGGAGGTCAGATAAGCAGTCACTCCATGTAAAATACCGGTATTCAGCTGCATCTGGTTATAGTGGAAGCCGACCCCAACATAGTTGAGAAAAGGCTAGGCAGTATGATTGGTAGAAAGAATTACCGGTGTTTTAAAGTTTTTGGTGCCAATTACTGTCCCACTTGAAATTTCTGACACAGATATAAGTTGAATGCTCTAACTACACGCACTGCTTTGCTCTTATGACATATATTTTTATTCCAAGACACTTTAAATACAATTTAATTCAGATTCTCGATATGACCTTGATATTGTTTACATACATACAGACGCCAGCACATCAAGCTACTACAATCTGTCAGATTTCTTTAATAGATTTTCGACTTTATTGCTAAAGCACTAGGTTCAAGGTTGATTGGGAAAATCTGACAGTTTCGGATAGTTTGACCTGCTGGCGTCTGTACATAAATAATAATAAAACTCACACCTTCTTCCCATGGGGGTAGGTAGAAACTACAGAACGCCACCTTCTACGATCCTACCTTATACCTTTTGCTTCTTATTATTCAGCAGCCAGCACAAAGCGCAAGTCCGATCCAGCTGATCCATCCCAAAGGTGGCTGCAATACTCCATGTATTGCAGCCACCTTTGGCATGGATCAGCTAAGTACCGACTAGCCGCGCTTGACTCGGTGGGACGCATAGCTAAGAGGCTCATTGGCGACGTAAAACTGGTGGATGCCAAGCTTCATAGCTTGGCTCATCGCCGCAAGGTTGCCTGCTTGTCGGTCTTCTGCAGATTTAACTTCGGTGAGTGTGCCCAAGAACTCCACGACCTCATTCCACCGGCTCCGTTCTACCATCGGACATCTAGACGCACTGCCAGTTACCATCCCTACCTAGTTGCTATGCCACTAATTCACACTAAGCGCTTCCAAATGTCTTTTACAATGCGCACAGCAAAAGAGTAAAACTCACTACCTGCGTCTGTGTTTCCGAGCGCATACAACCCTAATCTATTCAAAGTGAGAGAGAACAGGCTTCTTCTGGGTAAACTCACTCCATCGTCGACTTTGTCTCTATCACCTCTGACCTAGACTAGAGTCAAGAGCAAAGCCATCTCCAATAATATATATATATATATACGTATGTATATAGGTACATATTTGTAGCCATTTTTTTTTGTAGTCACAAAACCGTCACGTACCAATTCCGTTCAGAAAAGTATGTCTCGAAATATTGTATATCGACAATCTTATACGTCGTATTCGACTCATAAAATATCAGCAATATTTGGCGCTCCCTGAGACAACATTACATCTCCGAGTTTCAGTGACAAATGTACGTATAAGGTAATAATTCATACTGTAATACAGTTGTGACGTCATCTCCGTGCGATTGTTTT
Organism: Dicycla oo; assembly: GCA_948252095.1. Taxonomy (NCBI): domain Eukaryota; kingdom Metazoa; phylum Arthropoda; class Insecta; order Lepidoptera; family Noctuidae; genus Dicycla; species Dicycla oo. The sequence continues at coordinate 34,199,248 of OX411711.1, forward strand.
AGACACCTGCCTATGTGGGGTATAATAAGCTGACTTACATAAATATGGGAGGAATCGAACCGAGAATATTTCATGCGCCTAATGTATGAATAATTAAACAGCATATAGAAGTTGAAGTAAACTCAGTACGAGGTCGAAATTACTGTTTTCAATGTTTCATAACAAAATAAAAACTTTTTAACAAAAAAAAAACCGACTTCCAAAACAAAACACTACAAAGTGAAAAATAACTTTAATTTCGGTAGTCGGTGTCTTTGGTTTTGTATTTTCGTTTTATGCCACCGACTTCCGAAATTAAAGTTATTTGTCACTTTGTAGTGTCTTGTTTTGGAAGTCGGTTTTATTTTTTGCAATTTTTTTTATTTTGTTACCTACCCCCACACAAATTCGAATACTACTACCTGCTATGTAAATAATAGTGATAGGAAGTTATTAAAACATCATCCGCATAGATTAAAACATCATCTACATAAAATAAGTGGGAAAAATACGCATTATTGAAGCTATCTCAAAAACTCCCCTAGCAAAGTTAATAAAATTTATATGGGATCACCTAGAAAGTACACCCTTTCAAACAAACAAGAATTTTCCAAACGGTCCATCCGTTTTTAACTAACCGCGTAACAAACATACAAAAACAAAAAAAAAACATATGTTTAACTTTACTTAACTCGTTAGATACTTCTGTAACAGAGCATAAAGCGGCATTATGCTGAGCGTATTAAAAATATAATCTTCCTAGCCTTTTCGCAACTATGTTGGGGTTGGCTTCCACTCTAACTGGATGCAGCTAAATACCAGTATTTTACATGGAGCGACTACCTATCTGACCTCCACAACCCAGTTATTGTATAATACGATACCCCTTGGTAATTTAATACTGGATGTCAGACTTTCGTTCGATGAGACAAAGTTGACGATGGAGTGAGCTTACCCAGAAGAAGCCTGTTCACTCTCACTTTGAAGAGATTAGGGTTGTATGCGCTCGGAAGCACAGACGCAGGTAGTGAGTTCCACTCTCTTGCTGTGCGCATTATAAAAGTCATTTGGAAGCGCTTAGTGCGAATCGTTACAATCTGCTTGTCCTCTCAGTTCACTCCACTACATCACATGTTAACGTAGTACCAAGTCAATGAACCAATCTCAACAAGGAGCTTGAGTTTAGATTGCTAGCTATGACTGTCAATGATCCCGATTCTGTTGCGCACAAACTAAACTTATTTTTTTTTTAATTGTGATGGGTTTGCTCTTGACTCTAGTCTAGGTCACAGGTGACAGAGACAAAGTCGACGATGGAGTGAGCTTACCCAGAAGAAGCCTGTTCACTCTCACTTTGAAGAGATTAGGGTTGTATGCGTTCGGAAACACAGACGCAGGTAGTGAGTTCCACTCCTTTGCTGTGCGCATTATAAAAGACATTTGGAAGCACTTAGTGCGAATTGGTGGAATAGCAACCAGGTAAGGATGGTAACTGGCAGTGCGTCGAGATGTCCGATGGTAGAAGGGGGCCGGTGAAATGAGGTCGTGGAGTTCTCGGGCACACTCTCCGAAGTATAATCTGTAGAAGACCGACAAGCAGGCAACCTTGCGGCGATGAGCCAAGCTATGAAGCTTGGCATCCACCAGTTTTACGTCGCCAATCAGCCTCTTAGCTCTGCGTTCCACCGATTCAAGTGCGGCTAGTTGGTACTTGGCTGATCCATCCCGAAGGTGACTGCAATACTCCATGCAGGATCGGACTTGCGCTATGTAAAGGGTCAAATGCTATCCAGGCGTAAATTATCGCTTTACCCTATTTAGGATGCCCAGTTTCTTGGCTGCAGTTTGGGCCTTGTATTCGATGGTGGCGCCGAAGATGTCAACTCCATGCCTAGGAGCTCAAGTCGATCAGTTACAGGAACAGATGCACCTCGAAAACTAGGAGTTTGGACAAAACGACTCTTTTTAGCGGTAAAAAGACACACCTGTGTTTTGGTGGCGTTAAAAGAGACCAGATTATCATCACCCCACTGGGAGACGAAGCTCAAGGTCAAATCTGTTCGCTCTCCCATGGCTTCTCTCAAAGAACGAATTTCGGCCCCGCTGGTTTTTGCGCTGGACAAGTATCTCTCTAAAACTGTACTGTCATCTGCGTACCCAACAATACCAGGCCGAAGCAGGTCATTGATGTGGAGCAGGAAAAGAGTTGCAGAGAGAACAGACCCCTGAGGAACTCCGGCATCAATAGCCATAAGGTCAGCATAGCAGCTGTCAACAACTACTCTGATTGACCGTTCACTCAGGAAATCTGATATCCAGCTACAAAAATCAGCTGGGATGCCATAAGCAGCAAGCTTGCTGAGCAGAGCAGCGTGCCAGACCCTGTCAAAGGCCTTCGAGATGTCAAGCGATACAGCCAGTGCTTCGCCGTGTTTCTCGATGGCTTCGCCACAGCAGTGCGTGACATACACAAGAAGAGCGTCAGTTGACCGACCCCGGCGAAAGCCATATTGACGGTCACTGAAGAGATCATTATCTTCAAGGTAGATTAGCAACTTATTGTTCAGTACCCTTTCCATAACCTTGCACAGAATGGAGTTAATGGCAATCGGACGGTAATGGGCAGGGTTTGCACGGTCGCCCTTTTTGGGCACTGGTTGTAAATTTGCAAGCTTCCAGGATTTCGGCACCGTTCTTTTTTCAAGAGAGAGACGGAACAAACGTGTCAATACAGGAGATAGTTCAGGCGCACACTGCCTCAACACTGTCGCTGGAATGCCGTCAGGCCCGCTGGCCTTGTTCACGTCTAGACTGCACAATACTCTTCGTACCTCTTTAATGTGTACTGCGATCTCCGGCATCGAGGGGTCACAATGAGGTACAGTAGGTGGTTGCTTTGAGCCAGCGTCCAGACGTGAATTGCTTGCAAAGAGAGATGCAAATAAATTTGCTTTCTCAGTTGCAGAGTGAACCAGCGACCCATCAGGTTTCATCATAGGAGGTAAAGTGGGACGACAGAAATTTAGGCTATTACTGACTTTTTCTCTCTAATCCTAACTAATATTAGAAACGCGAAAGTAAGTTTGTTTGTTTATTTGTTACCTTTTCACGCCTAAACCACTGAACCGATCGTCTTGAAATGGATATACGTTGTCAGGTGCACAGACCTATGTCCATGTCTGTGCACCTGACAACGTATATCCATTTCAAGACGATCGGTTCACAATGATCGGTTCGGACAACGGTGTTCTCTTATTCAATAACTAAACTAAAATGAGAGAATCGCTATATTTTACTAAGAGACAGCGCGAGAAAAGGACGGCAATAGCTGTGAACTAAGTTAAGAGACGTCAAACTACGCTTCACCATCTTTATAGTCGATATGTTTTTACGTGTTGATATGGAAATGTTAGTTCAACTGAATTTGACAGCTCTAATCTGCGATCCAGGATGAATAATAGCCTATGTCCTTTTCCGGGTCATGGTCTACCCATGTGCCAAATTTAATACAAATCCGTTGCGCCGTTTTAGCGTGAAAGCGTAATCAACAAACTAACAAATACACCTTTGCATTAATATTACTCGTATTAGTTAGGATAGTTAGGAGGATGAAAACCGGTCTATCGACACTCTAGACTCACAAAATATATTAGTTACTAGAATAATAAAAAAAACTCTTGACACACTACTAAAGTTTCTATAATAATATAATTCAATCGTCATTTGAAAGACACGTGGCGCCATCTATTATCACAAGAACGTTATTGTTGTTTTCCTCGGGAACAGTACTTTTTTTGGGATGAAAGTATCCTAATACTTTATAAAACAAGAAATAGACGGGCGTAAATTAGAGCTGTCAAATTCAGTTGAACTAATATTTGCATAGATGACACGTAAAAAAATATCGACTAAAAACATGGTGAAGCGCAGTTTGACGTCTCTAACTTAGTTCACAGCTATTGCCGTCCTTTTCTCGCGCTGTCTGTTAGTAAAATATAGCGATTCTCTAATTTTAGTTTAGTTATTGAACAAGAAAACACCATTGTCTGAATCACAATAATGATGTCTGATGTCAATCTGAATTTTAACCTAAATTCATGTTCCATGACAAAATTAAAATAATCCGTGATGATTAAGACGTTAATCCAACAGTAAATAGGAGACTTAAAAATCAAATCATTATAAAAAAAATCAGCCAGGTGCATGTCGGACCACGCACAATTAAGGGTTCCGTAATTGAAAAGAATTTATCCTAAAACAAACTTAACATTGTACTTGAAAAACATGTTCTCCCTTACATAGATATACGTCACGGTCAATTATCCATCTGCACATTTAAGTTTGTAATCGCAAACAAATATTTTTTACTATGTTGAACTACAAATTACCCATTTTCAAACTTTTTCCTATAATTGTGCTGTGAGAGCTTGCTTCTTTGCAAATTTAATGATCGAGGTCAACAGGCGAGTGTTAAAATATGTCGCATAATTGGCCGTATATTTTTTATTGCATTCACTTAAAAGCTTTATTTTTTTATTTGATATTAATTTAAACTTGATACCTCCACGCGTTTCTGAGAAAAAAAGTATCTTGACAGATTGACATACAGACAGGTGAATAACGAAGTAATCCTATAAAGGTTCCGGTTTTCCTTATGAGGTACGGAACCCTAAAAACAAAAGAAAGAGAACAAAAGCCTCGAGTAAGCCATAGTGATATTAATTGGAAAGTAATTACATCTTGTAAACGAATGAGCAGAAACCGAGAGCAAGTGATATTGAACGAGAAATATTACAAAGAATAGTAATTAATTCAAGTTACTGCTGTGGCCTCTGAGTTGGCGAGCTAAGTGAGGTCTACTGATGTTTTCACAGAAAAGTCTTAGGCTTAGAAATGGACGTAGAAATACAAGTAAGCACTTATTTAATAGTTAAGGCCTGGTTGTTGTTGTCAAAAACAGAGAAACAGACGTTTTGTTGGAGTAACATTATTTTCGGCACGTGTGTATCCAGCTGGAAGAACGTGAACGAAACAAAAGAAGTGTGGAAGAATCTCGTAGCACGTGTTGTTCTGTAGTATCTGCATACCCGCATGAGAATAGGTGTGAGTTTATTTATTCAGTAAATGATAAATGGTAAATGATTTTTATTTCTGTAAGTAGGTTTGTACAAACACTTTTACAAGTCAATCATGTTTTTTTTTTTAAACTAGATGTGGTCGGCCTTTTTCTATCTGACTACTCTGAGAAGAAAGGCCGAAACAAACTCAGAGGTCACAGTCTCTTATAAAGTCCAGACATAATCTTGGTCACTTCATGTGAAGACCATGTAGATTGGTGTCTGAAATGGTCTTTTGAGGAAAGAACCACACAGATTGAGAGGACCTGTCCAGTCAGTGCGCGCATTTGTCAGTAATCGCGCAGCTCAATTCGACGAACAATACCAAAGAAAGGACATTTGGGTAGGCCGCATAAATTACTCAAACTGCCAGACCATAATTAAAAATAACTGAGAGAAAAAATAAAACAAACAAAAAAAGCAATGACCTACATAGTCTTCACATTCACAATAATTAAAATAATATAATACTTTACAAAGTAAATATTCATGTCAACATTCAGGATGCAAAAATAAAAAGAGAAAAAAAGAAAATAGAAAAATATATATCATATATAGAGAAACAACATTATTTCGTGTATTGTAAGCCAAGTCTCGCGGTCAGCGTATTAAGTGATTCACGGTGTTAATTTATAATGATGATAGCCATGATGGAAAACCTACACGATACAGTCACCTCACTTGTAAGTTTTTTAAGTTTTGGATGAATTATTTCGTAAATCTACCAAAATAACCTCAGCCTAAATCCCCGGAAAACAATTTAAAACTTTATAACCTGTGAGGGAAACTTATTGAAATTTATTGAAAGCCCATTGTAACTTTCACTTAAGCTAAAGTTTAATACCTACAAAAGAGTTTTAGGTATAACAATATAAGTATTAGTCTGTAAAGAAATGAAGAAAGCTAAATAAAAAACAATACGCGAGCGTAATTAATATTAAATCCTAATGACCCTTAATTTATCCCTAAAAGCTAATGAAAAAAAAAAAACAATAACTCACGTGGGGATTGCATAAAAATCCCGGGATTTTATCATATTAATCCCGGTTTTCCTAGCCACACAAAGAAATAAAATCGTTTAATTTAGTGAGAACATCGTCTGTGCTGTTTTATATTTAATTACATCCTCTTTCATCCCGATTCATCCTTGAGGCAGTTTTTAGGACTGATTTATTGCTCTGCTATTTTTGTAGTCTGTACTTTGGCCATACTTGATTTCAAATTGTACAATGTATAAAGACACGTTTAGAGATTTTTATCGGTTAGTTTCGAGTTGCGCGATTTAATTAATGAAGTTGGTTGAACTATCGGTATTTATTATATTTACTTATCCTAAATTTATTTTGTGCTTAGGGTTAAGTTAAGGAAAGATTAACTTTTGTCTAACAGATCATAAGGGTTTTGATAACATTTTCGATATTTTTCACTGAAAATTATTAGTTTACATAGAAAAGCGAGGAAAAAATTAAATTATAAAGCTTATTATGTCCAATGGAGATAGAGGTTAAACAATTTTTTACTGCATTAAAAATTTAAATAGATACCAGTGACAATTTCAAAAGGTCCCGTTTTTATTGTAAGAAAGGATATTAATCCTTTCTTACATTTACGGACATCAGAAAAACGTTTTATTTTCTTTACAAAACACACAACAAACCCACAACCTCACCTACTTCACACATACATACCAAGCTCGATCAATTTCCTCGTCCCCGACTTAAGAGACATGAGACACCGCCATTGGCACGACTGAGATGAGAGACAAATGATATCGTGGTCCTTTTGTTGCATTCTCCTCTGTTATTGCTGATAGCGGAGATGTCATCGCGGCTCGAATTTGGATAAAGATGGATGTTCTGTTACGTAGTGTTGTGGCCAGTGAGTGCTTTAAGGCGAAGATAACCGACTTTTAATCATTTTAAACTGAAGATCACGCCTTGACGAGTAGTGTGAATAATTTGAGAAAGAAATGTATATTAAATTTTTTTATTATGTTTTTTACTTAATGTATAATTATATAGTTAACTTAATGTAGAATACATTTGTAAAGTTATGTCTAACGCGGATAAAAAACTGAGAATCGCGCAAAAACTATCAAGCGTATTAATAATGCGTCTAATTGGGGACAGCGCTCCTCGATGGGCGAGTCCTATTACTGGGCTCAGAACAGAACACGCAAGCTAACCCCTCAAGGGTATTGGCATATACATATCTGCGTCTTAACTGTTTGTTAACAGTTATCAGAGCGTCTATGTTCAGGAAATAGTAGTCAGCGCTCTGATGTTAGATTCAAATCATTTATTTCACATCGAGACATAAAAGGCACTTTTTAACAAAAAAATAGAATTGATTCTAGTCGCCTCTTCCAAAAGGTAGTTTCGCATGGAAAAGAATGGGCAAGAAACTCCACCGGTTACTTTTTTAAAAGGTTTTACAATATTTTGTAAACCGACATAAGTGAAGACGATACACCTAGTATATAAAATTATTAAACAATAAAAGCAGATAAATTAAGTACTCGTATGTGATAGATACAAGGTGCTCATATATTTACAAACATTGTAAAAGTAGTCAATTTTCTTGAAAAAAAAAAAATAACAAGTAATAGATCAGTTTGTGGGTTAGAGTAATGATGAGGATACGTTTTGTCAAAAAAAAAAAAATCATTTTAAGGTTATTTATTTGAAAATATATTTGGAAAAAAGACTTTTTTATTATTCTATGGTATTTCCTCTTAAACATAAGTACCTGCTCGACCGAGCTCTTTTCCTGATATAAGACCTTGCTAGTTCGACTTTTCGATACCATAAACCAATATTACAACGTTCATCGAAATCGTTAGAGCCGTTTACGAGAGCGTGATTACAAATATATTATTATATATCATCACTTCCGGCTCAAGACGTCCACTGCTGGACATCCCAAAGCACCGCCACCCTTTAGATATCCCCTCGCGTGTTTAGCGTACATACGCTGTACGTAAAAAAAAATATAAACGTATATCATTTATGCTGGCTGCTTTTTTTTACCGTCTTGTAAAAAAATAGGGTACAATAGGTGATCGGAGTAAAAGCCTATGGCATACCTAGTTTTTTTTTTAGTTTTTTTCAATAGCTTAGACAGAAATTGCTCTATCAATAAACATTACAAAATTGAAGTAAACTAGAACAATATAAGCAGAAATTTTGAAAAATCTTTATAAATCTTTAAAAAAAAAACTAGGTATGCCATAGGCTTCTACTCCGTTCACCTATTATACCCTATTTTTTCCAAGACGGTATAAAAACACAAAGAGAATTAATATAAACGTATAAAAATACCAAACACCTATGGCGACCGCGGGCTCACTGTAGTTGTGAACCTATGTTGTTCGATTGAAATTCGAGCATACAGTGACATGACATATATACTGTTTTTTTATGTATTTAAATGAGCACTCGATATATAGGTACAAATATTGCTCATTTAATAATATAGGATAGCATACCTACTTAGTTTGAGTGAGTTGTGAAACATGGAATTGTCTAGGTAAGTGAGATTTTTGAGCCGCAGCTCAATGTATACCTAAATACATGATGGAAAAGAATTCCCAAACAATACATTTAAAAAAAAAAAACTCTACATGGAGTAATTTCTTACAAATATTCTACATCATCAGAGCCTTTTCGAAGCCGGAAGTTTTACAATTCCCTTTGATTCCCTCCACACTGTACGAGTAATAGTCTACATTACAACTTTAAAACGTTTGTTCTACGCTGATCTAAGACTGGCGTGTTCTTGTCCTATTAGCAAGTTCCGCTTCTCTTTTGTTGCACTAAGTAAGAAACGTGATCTTCATCAAGCAGTCACACTTTTTTAGGGTTCGTACCGTAATAGGTAGGCAGTTGAAATTTTCACAGATTGTGTGTTTCTATTGCCGCTATAACAACAAATAATAAAAATAATATATAGTTAAAAATTAAAAGGGGTCCTCCATACAATAAACTTTTGATTTTGAAAATTAAAATATTTTCTTACCCTGGCATGTGGGGAGTCATTGTCTAGAACTCATCAAGTAGAGAACATATATATATACTCGTATATATACACATATATGTGTCGTAAATAGTGGTTCAGAGTAAAGGAGTCGATACGCTGTATTCTTATACATATATCACATACCGAAATTTTAACCATTTTCAGTTAAGGGTCTCCGAAAAAAAGAAAAAAGTTCTTTTTTTTTAAATTTCTGTACCATGCTTCACGAATTTGGCTGTAATTTCAACAAATATCAATATATTTTAATTCTGTTTTTTATTATTATTATTACTCTTGAATATGTGGTCTATCATATCCAAACCTTTTTTTTATATTTTTAAGTCAAAGGTACTTAAAGAAATTAATTTGTTTCCAATTTCAATACTCATCTCCAGCAAAACATATGACTTTAGGGGCATTTTGTTTAAAAAATTCACTGCACTGTTAGTGCCCATTAGTTTTTTTTTTATTAGTTTTATATATATATATATATATTCTTCAAAAACTAATAAATATGTTCCGCAAAAGTTATCAGTTTTAGACCATTTTTGTGTGAGCTCTATCGCAACAACTAAACAAGTTAGGAAATTGAAACATGTGTATATCATGTACCATGTACTGTTTTAAGAAATACTAAATCGCCGATTTACATCTAAGGTATTTTGTTTAATATGGGCGATTTTCTGCAAATGCAAAAATTAACTTTGTAATTCACAGTATCATTATGAAATACAAAGGTATTTTGGCGATTGCTAAAATTTAACTTGAAATATTATTCGTCATTCTAACTTTATGAAAATACAACATTTTCATTAAAATAAAATAACGTTAAAAATTAAAGGGGGTCCCATGAAAGAAACGTGTTTTTTTTTTTTATTCTGAAGTATGTTTTTTAAATATACCCTTCCTATATATATATAATATATATATATAGGAAGGGTATATTTAAAAAACACACACGAAGGGATCTCAGGGATAGGAAAGGTATATTATACCTTTCCTATCCCTGAGATCCCTTCGTGTGCGAGTCCGACTCGCACTTGGCCGGTTTTTGATTACTTTACTTTTGATTACTTTACTTTGATTATATGTAATGTACCCACTTCGATGTTTGATTGCTTTACTTTTGATTACTTCAGTGAACCAATCTATCAATCAATATATGCTTTGGTTTGCAGATAATCACACAGGAAGATTTTAGGCCTATAAAAAGTACGATTCAAAAGATGGCCGATTGTTTTGTATTCTTACAAGTTGAACAAAACGAGATAATAATAATGACGGGATTGTTCATTACAATCACGATAAATACTTACCTACTCGTACAAAAAAACTTTGTCTAAATATAGATGAATATAATTTAGTCTAGTAATTTATAATCACAAGAAAAAAGAAGACTGCCTAAATAAAATAACATTATATATATATATATATATATATATATATATATATATATATATATATACTCGTATATATAATATAAAAATAAGGTTAAAATATCTAACTTTCACATCAGACAAATAAACCTCAGGGCCTGGACAAGTTGCAATCGCTTTCAAAACATTAATAAAATAAGATTAGGCTAAAAGCAGATTGAAATACAAATAAAATGTATAAAATGATCGCAAGTACTACTGCTGAGCGTGAGGACCTTGGTTCGATTCCTAGGTCAGGCAAAATGTTGTTGGGTTTTCCATTAGGGATTTCTAATAATAGAGTCTGGATTTATGCCAGGTTGATGGGCAGCTCGTGGCTAAGTAATAACAGCCGCACGGGTCGATCCATCAGGTTAAGCTACACTTGCCGGGGTTGGTCTGTGGATGGGTTACCATCATTTCATACCGAGACTCTTCCGTGCCTCGGAAAGCACGTTAAGAGTCCCAGTCTAACCGAATACTGCTGAATAAGCATTTTACATGCAGCGACTGCCTATCTGACCTCTACAACCCAGTAACTGGGTAATACGATAACCCTTGGTAAGACTGGTTGTCAGACTTTCGGGCTTCTGACGACTCGTAACAACTGACAAAGATCCACGAATGACAGCCGGGACTAACGGCTTAACGTGCTTTTCGAGGCACAGAGGGGTATCGGTATGTAAAGATGGTCACCTATCCACGGACCAACCCTGGCAAGCGTAGCTTAATAACGCGGCTATTATTAATTAGTTGCCAACTCCTAGAAAACTAGAACGTATTTCAGCCACTAGACAATGCTTATTCTACCAAAATATACGAAAATACCTTTTATACATTTGGGTAGCAATAGACACACTCATAAAACTACCTACCGCTTTTATCTCGCGTGTCTAGACTAGCAAAAAGTCCGGGCATCTACTAAATTAGTAGCAAAACATAAAGTGAATTCGTTAGCAAACTATTTGTACCTCACTTCTAGTTAATAAATGCAGGGCAACCCGAATTAGTAGTTTATTAGGTGAACACACAGAATAACTTTTAAATTTAGGATAAACCAAACATTACTTTGGATGACGTTTAAGACCAGAGGCAGGAAAAGTCGTATTGATTAACCCGTCTACGTGAGAGACAATAGCTTCTTAATTCCGTAATTATTATACGAAAGCACAATGTACGTTCCTTCTCTGTGAGAATACATATTTTCCCAGTGAGATAGATAATAGCAGACTGATATTGGTGCCAATTCTCTTGTTCAATAACTAAACTAAAATGACAAAATCACTATCTTTTACTACCAGGCAGTGCGAGAAAAGGATGGCTATAGCTATGAACTAAGTTAGAAATGTCAAACTACATAGCCCTTGCACCTTGCTTGCTTGCTTTGCGCCTTGAGCTTCACCGTGTTTTTAGTCGAACTGTTTTTACGTGTCATTTAAATTTGTATGTAAATATTCGTTTTTTGTATTTTTTTTTTTTTTTGAGATGGGGTTGCTCTTGACTCTAGTCTAGGTCAGAGGTGACAGAGACAAAGTCGACGATGGACTGAGCTTATCCAGAAGAAGCCTGTGCACTCTCACTCTGAAGAGATTACGGTTGTTCAACTAAAGAACAATGGCAGAATTTGGTCTGGACTATTTTTTTGGCATCCATAGATTTCATATATTATTATATGAATCAAATTTAATTAATTTTCTACGATTTTTCAATTATTCACTCCTTCTCGTAAAGGCCGGAGTTATTTTATGTTTTTAAAAGCTTATCAAATGATGTTCGAATTAGGTACATTCGAAATGTTACCATTAAAATAGTGGTGTGAGTACAAATAGTACGAATGCAATTTGTATCAATAATTAAACGAATGTTCCATATAATCGACCGATCGATCGACCCATGTAGTTGGTTTTGTTTTTAACATAATTATTGAAATACTCTATTCTTTCGTCTTTAACCAACTGACATCTTTGAGGAAATGCTTCTACTTTTAAATCCAATTAATAATGGATCAAAATATCACAGGATCGTTTCAGTGTTGTATCGATTCTTAAGAAAACCGAATCGAAACGTGCAACACTACTTTTGTCTTTGACAGTGACATATTGTCTGTGGTTGTCTGTCAAGACGCTACACATATCCCGACACATATCACGGAAATAATATTATGTGTACATTGTGATTGAAAATAATATTCCTGGCAGAACCGGCATAGTTGAATATTGCTGTAGTTGTTTAGTTGGCCGGCGCACTGTAGGCTGCTGCGCACACACTATGACTTTAGTGTGGTATCTAGGATGGGCCAGACATCAAGGACATATCTCAGCACCAGCAGGTTTTCTTGTTGAGATAATAATACGAGAGGGGGAATAAAATAAATATGATTAACAAAATGTGTTTTTTATTTCACCTAACATTAGGCATACACCCTCAGTTTTAGTGTTTACGGGGCAAGTGCATTTTTTTTAAATATGCGCCCAGCTTTTGTAAACATATTACAATTGAGTACTACTCTATACCGAATGTTAGAATTTATTTGGGTTTTTCTCATTTTATCCGTAAATACTCTTATCCTCAGTTAGACCACACCACATTATCAATTTCTTTATGATTTAATTTAAATCAGCGATGATTTATAGATAAATAGTTGTTTGACGTTCATTCATAACCTACAAATTCAAACACCGAAATCTTTTTGTTCCGGCTTTCCCAAATGAAAATAGTTTCATTTATAGATTCTGGAGCTAACGCCAAATCTTTTAACATATTTTTCATTACGGGACGCTTCAATTTGATCCCAGACAATTCTTTGTATGGAGACCTGCCATTGTTCTTTGACAGCTCTAATTTACGAGTACGTCCGTCTGTTTCTGGTTTTATTAGAAAGAAAAAGTTAGCAATAGCCTAAATTAAGTTTAGTTTGTGCACAACAGAATCGGCACCATTGTTGAATCCTGTTATAGTATTTAAGATATAAACTAATTGTATCACTACACTGCCTCATCACGCCAAGCCCGGGAGGCAGGCATAGCTTCACGTTCAATTGTTTCCCGCAATTCGTGGTGATTGACAGTGACATTAGTGACAGCTCCCTCACTACTGATGTGCATTAGATAGTGTTTACTTATCTATTAAATAGATACACTACAGATATTATAAAGGAAGTGTAGGGACTTTGATTTGAATATTGTCATGCTTTCATCTACCTCTAAGCTAAGCGATAAAAAGTTATTTTTATGGTTCCGTACCTCAGAAGGAAATACGGAACCCTTATAGGATCACTCGTGTGTCTGACTGTCTGTCCGTCTGTCACAGCCAATTTTCTCCGAATCTAATGGACCGATTAAGTTGAAATTTGATACATAAATGAATTTCTGTGACCCAAACACGGTCGCGTAACGTAATTAAATGAATTTTGAATATGAGAGACATATTTGGGGGCAAATAAAAAAGAAATGTTTTGCAAACTGTACTTTGTGACATATTTGAGAGTCTCAAATATAACTTTTTTATAATTTTAAAATAAATAGTTTTAAAGTTATTTAAGAAAACATAACGAAAATTGAGCATTCCCCCACTTATTTCCGAAACTACTACCTGAGATTAAAATTTTGAAAAAAAAAACAGAAAGTAGTTCTATACCTATAGATTACAGGAAAACCTATAAGAAGTCTATGGTCTTAAAATAACATGGTAAATCTCTCAATATTGTGCGTAAGTACAAATTTACATTTGCAGTTGGAATGTATGGGAGAACATGTTTTTCAACTACAATGTTCAGTTTGTTCTTGGGATAAATTCATCCCAAATACGGAACCCTTCATTGTGCGTGGTCCAAAATGACTTGGCCGGTTTTTCTAAATCTTGTTTGTCCTTGATTTATAAAATATTTTAGTAGTGACCACAAGCCCTGATTTGAAAATAATGTTATAAATCGACGTGTTGTCTGTAACGTAACAAATAACCGGAGCTATTAGCTAGCCACATGATCAGTAGAATTACAGAGGATCAGTAAGAAACAAGGTAGAGCTTCAGGCTTCAAGGTGGAGGCTTCAGTCTTCGAGGACAGGAAACAGGTCTGCAACGCGATACGCGCGCAGCAGCAGGATCAGTAGCAGAGCAGGAACGGTGGATCTGCGGCTCGGGACGCTCGGAGACACGATTGTTCAGCAGGAATCAGCAGGCAAGAGGATCCACAGGCACCAGAAACGGAATGAGAACGAAGTTGGAACGCTTTACTCCAAGGAGAAGTATAGCGACAGCAGCATCCGTTGTCAATCGCCTAGGTCACTCCGTTAGAGGGATTTTAGAGATCCTTCTGTCCAAGGCAGACGTTCGTTTCTTAAACCACAGTCATGTATTGAAATACCTACATAATATTATTAAATAGAAAAAACGTTAGGAGATTATCTGTAGCGGCCTGAAATGTATCGCAAGAAACAGCTTTCTTTATTCCATAGAAACAAATATTGTCCTACAATAAGTGCTCTCTACGTAACCCAACAGAGAATGTTGCCATTGTTATAACGACGTTGGCCGAGGATTTATCTTGGCAATCCTAAATAAATTCTGAGTGAATAACATTGAATAAATGAGAGCTTTTAGTTAATTAGAAGTAAAATAGAAGAAGAATAATTCATTGGAAGACACATGGCGTATGTTTTATCTGGTGGACAGTTATAATGAATATCGCTACTATTAATTGCCCGTATGATAAATTCGTTTTGGATATCTCATTGGTTCTTATGATGAATGGAATAAAATGATAGGTAATAGTTTATGTAAGTCAATCAATCAGCCTAGCCTTTTCCCAACTGTGTTGGGGTCAGCTTCTAGTCTAACCGCGACGGATGCTGTTGAATACCAGTATTTTACATGAAGTGACTGCCTATCTGACCTCCACAAACCAGTTGCTGCAGAGTAACATGATACCCCTTGGTTTAAGACTGGTTGTCATACTTTTTACTACCCGCAACGACTGTCAAAGATCTACGAATGACAGCCGGGACCAACGGCTTAACGTGCTTTCCAAGGCACGGAGGGGTCTTGATTGTAATGAATGGTCACCCATCCACGAACCAACCGCGGCAAACATAGCTTAACCTTCGATCAACCCGTGCGGCTGTTATTATTTAGCCACGAGCCCCTCAGTTAATGTATGCAGGTATTAAACATTTTTCTGTGTAGAAATTAAAAGACCTTGTGTCACTGTTTTCTTTAATTTGTTTTATTAAAAAAATTAAAAGTAGTAGAAAGTCAAATAAAATGCAAGTTTCTTTCATGACTTGAGATTCTTTTGAACTGTTCTGGAAAATAAAAATCAAATATGTACATTAACTCAGTGCTAATAGGGTTCCAAGAAACTATCCTGGCTCTTAGACTATAATTATGTAGTACATTTCTCGTCAAAGACTTTCAAAGAAGAGATCTTGTATAAGTCCCGTCAGCATATACTTAATGTGACATAAGATATGACAGCAGTTTCTCATGCAGAAACTAAGTATGAAAAACCGGTCAAGTGCGTGTCGGACCACGCATAATGAAGGGTTCCATAGTTGGGATGAATTTATCCCAAAAACAAACTTAACATTGTAGTTGGAAAATACACATCCATACATTCCAACTAAAAATGTCCATAGTTAAAAGAAAACGATCCAACTCACATTACACCTAATGTGGGTTGGATCCTTTTAGTTTAAGTATGTACATGCAAGTTTGTACGCACAATATTGAGAGTTATTTTAAGACCATAGACTTCTTATAGGTTTTCCTGTAATCTACAGCTATAGAATTATATTCTGTATTTTTTTTAAAATTTTTAAGCTCAGTAGTTTCGGATATAAAGGGGGGGGGGGGGGGTGGTAAATTTTCTTCTATTTTCTTAAATACCTTTAAAACAGTTTATTTTAACATTACAAACAATATAATTATATTTGAGACCCTCACAGTAAGCCCTTTCATTTGATATATCGCATGGTACAGTTTGCAAGTATTTGTTTTTAATTTTCTTATTTGCCCCCCAAAATTGACAACCATAGTCAAAATTCATACACGTCCGTGTTTGGGTCACAGAAATACATACGTGTATCAAATTTCAACATAATCGGTCCATTAGATTCGGAGCAAATTCGCTGTGACAGACGGACACACAGACAGATGGACACATGGGTGATCCTATAAGGGTCCCGCCTTTTTTCCTTTTGAGGTACGGAACCCTAAAAATATTATTTTATTTGTTTCTAAGAATTATAGAAAGTTAAAAGAAAGTCACATTTTCTTCATGTCTTGTCAAAGTCTAACATTTTTCTTTTACATAATGGATTTATCTACAAGTACTTACGAAATGTCAAAACTAATTCCAAATAATAGGCGAAGAGCTGGGGAAATTAATATTGATAATGTACCTTTAACTGCGAGCCGCACCATAATCCTAATTTTTAACTTTAATTACCATGTTTTAATGACCTACGCGTTCAATACAATAATGCTCTGAGAGTACTGCTGCCGCTACCGTGGCCTTGTAGTGCGTCAGGGATATTTGCGGACTGGGCGTCGGGAATCGATAGCCGATTCCCGACCACCGTAGGCGCGGGCTTGCGAATGGCGAGCAGTGGGTAGCTCGCCGTCCGGTAAGGACCAGGCCCGGGTCGACGGCGCGTTGTGTTCCACGCGCGCCTCAAAGAGATGTCAGCACTAGCTGAAGGGGTCCGCTAGGGCCGATGCCTGCCAGGGTTGCGGGTTGTTCGAAAGAGTTACCGCAGCCCTGGCACAGGCAACTGAAGGAACACGGGTGGGTTTTAGTCAGTAGAAGTCTGACACGCCCTTCCGCTCCACCCAGAGCGGGAGAAGTTATTTGATGATTTCCCATCCACAAAAAAAGGGATATTTGCGGAAAATAACATTGATAGTTTTGCCGCCATCATTAGAAAAAGATGTGTATCCCTAATGTCGCGTGTTCGCGGCCGCACCAACAGTGTTCTGAGTGTGATCACCGATCGGTGGGATTCCCCGATGTTGCGGACGTAGATGTAGCTCCACGCTGAATTATAATTTTCATTGTACATTTATCACCACAAGGTTACCTACTTGTCGGTCTTCTACAGGTGAGTTTGCCCAAGAACTCCAGGAACTCATTCCACCAGCCCCCTTCTACCATCGGACATCTAGACGCACTGCCAGTTACCATCCCTACCTGGTTAATATTCCACCAATTTGCACTAAGCGTTTCCAAATGTCTTTTATAATGCGCACAGCAAAAGAGTGGAACTCCCTACCTGCGTCTGTGTTTCCGTGCGCATACAACCCTAATCTCTTCAAAGTGAGAGTGAACAGGCTTCTTCTGGGTAAGCTCACTCCATCAACTTTGTCTCTGTCGCCTCTGACCTAGACTAAAGTCAAGAGCAAACCCATCTCTCATCATCAAATAAAATTGTTACTACCACTATGGACTCTGTCTGAAATAAAAGTATTCTATTATATTCTATAATACGCATAGGTACATATATTTGTGCTGTTATAGCCATTATATTATACAACTGTGAAAATATGACATTTTGTTGAATATGCGTACAATGATATTTGCTAAAAATTAATTTTGCTGATTTTACGTACGTCTTTAGCGGAATGCAAATGTCTGGTGGCCAGTAGACTATTAGTGCTTATTGAAACTTTGAAAAGCATCCGGTTAACAGTGTTAAGACTCTCTCAAAAGCATCACAACAACAAGTCCATTCAGTTTGAACAAAGGCTCCCGCAGACAGGCGCGACGTGACTCTGGTAACAAAATTTCAATTAAGTCTTCATAAAATGATTCCACCAGAGTTGTATCGCGCCGTCGTGTCGCGCCAGTCTGCACTAGCCTTAAAGTGCTTCCTTACTTTAGTTGTCAACATGTTCAAAGTCAACAAATTCTAGAATAGCGGTGAAGATTGTACATTGTTTGCCGCCCCTGACACTGAAGTCAGGGGTATTAAACAATTCATAGAAGAGCATCTAAACTTAATTGTGGAAGTTTATGAAGATATATTGTAGTTGGTTTCAGTTATTGTTGCTAAATAGAACTAAATTACATATCACTTAAATGGTAGCAACGAGTTAGTCTTCTATAGGTCAAATTATAAGATGAAACAAGCAGCAGAATTGAACGAAATGTTCTGAGATGACGTGTCGAAAACAGCCATACCAAAATTTAATTTCATTTAATTTTATTTAAACTAATTTATTTATTTAAATTAGACACAGTGATCCATATTTATGTTAGTAGGTATACTTAAAAATTATGTTAGTAACCAAAGATTAAAATACAAGTCACAATAATACTAATAAAACAAATATAAATAATTGAAGTGCATAAAATCAAATTGTAAAATAAATTAAAAGTTAAATCACAATCATCTATAAATTCATTAATTAATGTCAATTAAAATGAAGAAATTCATTAAAATTATAAACCAAACAAATTAAATATAAAATAAAATAAAAATGGCAGCTCTTTCCTGCTTCAACATCTTGTATAAAACAAGGAATCAAAACGATTTCAATATTTTAGTCTATGTTCTGCATACTTTCAATGTACTTCCGTGTAAAAATACAACTTATTTCCCAAATATAATAACAATTATTCTGCCTATACAACGGGTTTATTTTCGGGGTTATTTTTTTAGGGTATTAAAGAGACAATCATTTTGAACAACTTTTTCTGTGGAACCAAACCTGAAATGGCGAAAAGAAAATCTGCTGTTCCTTATATTTATGTTCGCATATGTCGTCAAAATATAGGGAGTGGTAATTTTTTTCCGCGATTTCAGGTTTTATGGTATATTAAAAGAAACACGTTGTATAAATCACAATAAAAAAACCTATCTTTCCTTAATAATGCCACAAGTTCAGAGCTAATAAATTCTACGCAAACTACAGATTTTCCTTATAATTCGAGTTCGCGTTTACAAAAGCCACTATTAAGTTTATTGAAATAGTCTAGACAATAAATTGCTGCATGTTACCCTGTAACTAGAATCAAGGTTAGGTCAGTGATACAATAAAAGTAATCTTCGTGGTACAGGCAATATGGCGAAGTAAATTGAGGTTTTATCTTGGTTTTCATCGTGTGCTACAGACAGAGGAGAATGTTTGGATTTTTTAGTATAACCGCCAAGTTCGCGAACAAAAATAGTTTTTATTTTTTACTTATTTTGAGGGATCTTTACGTCTGAATGAATAAATGGAACCCTTACTCGTGTGTCTCTCTATCTGTCAGTCACAGCTAATTTGCTTCGAATCCAATAGAGCGATTAAGTTGATATTTGGTACACATATGAATTTTTGTGACCCAAACACGGACGTGTAACGTTAATAAATTAATTTTGAATATTGGATGCCACTAATTAAAAGTTTTTCAAACTGTATCGTATGACATATTAAACGAAACGGCTTACTGTGAGGGTTTCAATGTTATTTAAGAAAAAAACACATACATTTACCATTCACTCCTTACCTACAAAACTAATAAGCCTACAATTTAAAAAAAAAAATTACTATAAAATGTTGTTAGCTAACTAACAAGGTATCAATTTATGACAAAGTGGTTGGATAACTGCTCCCATAGAACCGCTGAATTAACCGACTTGGTTTACATTCGAGTTCACAACTTTTTACGGCAGAAAAACTGCGTTGCGAGACTTGGCATTTTTGTACATGTTTTGATGGGATCTCATTTCTTTTTGTAGGTAATCCTTTTTTTGTTTTCTGCGGTTTATCTGCGGTATAGTAGAAGTTTTTAAAAGTAATAATTACCTATTTCATCAATTTAAATGAAGTCTAATTGAGAACTGTAAAAGTAACTTTGTAATTACATACAATTTATATAGGATTACAAAGTTACTTACTCAGTTTGTATATCTAGAAAATGGGACAAAAATTTGGAATATCAGAGTTTTTCTTGCTGTCTAAACAATAACTGTGTTCAAAATTTGGAGTTTGTGGGTCTGCTAGAAGTACCTTAGAATTTTGATGGTCTGTGAGTCAGTGACAAAATTAAGGAACTTTGACTTGCAATAATTCTTAAACTATTGGTTCAAACTTAATGTAATTTAGAAATATATCTATAGATGTAATGCCCTCTTGGTCTCTGAAAATTTAGGTTTCTAGTTTTTTCCACAACGAAGTTACAGTAGTTCGAAAATGGCCCGAATGGCTTCGAGAAAAGGTGGTACGGCCGTGCTTTTGTTTTGCTCGACTTCGCGGGGGCACTACCGTGCCCCCAGATACAGAGAATAGTTCTATACTTCTAGATTACAGGAAAACCTATGAGACGTCTATGGTCTTAAAATAATATGGTAAATCTCTCAATATTTTGCGTACAAACTTACATTTGCAGTTGGAATGCATGAGTTTTGCCCGAGTAAACGCTCTCACAGACAGGTGTGACGCGACGGTGTATTGCAATTCTGGTAGAACGCGATTATGGTAGAACAATTTCATATAGAAATTGTTCCACTAGATTCGCGTCATGCTGTCGCATTGCACCTTTCTGTGAGAGCCTTAAAACTGTTTTGTAAGATACCTATCAATTTGGTTGAGAATTTAATACGGTCTTAGTTTACCCAACCTACAGTTTTTGTTAAAATAAAAATAAAAAATACTCTGTCGCCAGTGTATTCGTAGTAATAAGTTTTAATACAACTATCAATGCTTCGAAAATCTTGTCCTATTACCATAGAGCACTCACGATGTTCATAAAGTCATCGTAATTGCAGTGACATTAACTCGATAGCTAGAGTGGCCCCGTGAAGTTTGGCTGTAACATGCTTTCAGTAAACGTATTACATAGTTTGATGGACTCTAAGTATTCGTACTGTCACAACGTAAAGCTGGAACTGTTACAAGATCAGTTAATATTAATAACATTCTCTTTTAGAAAGAATGACTAACGCATGATTCATAAAAGACCGACACATGATGAGTTTTTGCATAGACAAGAGGTACTCAAAATAATACTAGAAAAAGTATATTTCATATTCCATTTCAGGCTGAAGACATCTTGAAACCGAATAAAAAAAATTGAATTATAATGACCGTACATTATTTTATGACAAAATAGATACTCAGAACTTGGTCGTATTTTTACAGTTTTAGGATCTGTTTTTTATCGTAAATTTACTGCTGGCTTTCTATCTCAGTTTATAGTCCGTCTGTTACTACGCTAGTAAAATTACTAAGACGAAATTTTATAGGGATGGTTATCAAATATTAGAGCCAAGATCTTACTCGAATACTTTCGGAATATTGAGTTTGCAAGTATTTCGGGCTTGTTCGAAAGTTTGATTTGATTTCCATAACGCCTGAGGGCTAGAGCGATCAAGTGTTGATTGGCAATCGAGAGATTTTGAACTTACTCGTATTTTAATGTTAAATATCTTATTTTTCTATACGTGGGGAAGGTCTGGTGACAATCGTTCCGAGTAAAATAAATAAACTGGATGCAGCAATACAAACGTTATAGGTACTTAAGACCAAGAATACTGTAATAAGACACCTGTACCATAGAATATTGGGTGAGACGGTAGATAACCTCTTTTATTACCCGGCTACGACAAAGCCAAAGGAGGTTTATGATTTTAACAGGCTACGTATTTTATACTTTTAACTCATATAAGTAGAGGTACCTATCTTCTTTATATTAAGTCTCTTACTAGGTATTCTTATTTTCGTTAGGCCTATTCGAAACATCCTTTTTTTTGATAAAAACTAAAACAGTAGAGGGGTTTTGTTTTTGTGTTGACGTTGTAACGGGGCGGTGCGCAGGCGCGGGCTGTAGATTACGTCGCGCACGCGCATTCAGTAGCAATGCAATCGTACTGGGGAATGCATCGTGCATTTTGCGTGCGGGCCTATCACCGATAGGTTTTAGCGACGAAGCCAACTTTCATTTGTCTCAAAATCAGCACTTTTCGAACGTCAAAATTATATAAGACAGTGCCCCAAAACGTCCGCCCTACAAGATGATCCAAAACAAAGCTATCAAAGGCTTGTAACGACCGCGACCTGTAGATATTATGTTCTGTGCAATTGAGTGAATTTCCATTGTGGTAGCAATGGGCTATAACGTTAATTTGAAATTTATGGGAATTGAATTAAACAATTTGCTCATAGATTTTGACTATTTAATTGATTTGAGATCAATTTACTTATCAGTGACTCAGCTATTATATGTGACATTATTATGCCATGTTATGTAGGTATTATGGAGCTCGTGGCAAAGTAATAACAGCCGCACGGGTCGATCCATTAGATTAAGATACGCTTGCCGGGGTTAGTCCGTGGATGGGTGACCATCTTTTCATACCGAGACTCCTCCGTGCCTCGGAAAGCACGTTAAGCCGTTGGTCCCGGCTGTCATTCGAGGATCTTTGACAGTCGTTACGGGTCGTCAGAAGCCCGAAAGTCTGACAACCAGTCTTACCAAGGGGTATCAGATAGGCAGTCGCTCCATGTAAAATACTGGTATTCAGCTGCATCCGGTTAGACTGGAAGCCAACCGCAACATACTTGGGAAAAGGCTAGGCAGAATGAAAAAAAATGTAGGTATTGTGATTATTTCACCGTTATATAGGGTAACTAGTAATTAGTGACCGATACGTAAACACATGATTGTATAACAAACAACTTTTACTATGGAACCAAATCTGAAATCGCGAAAAAAAATCAGCTGTTCCCTACATTTTGACGAGTTATGTCAACAATGTATGGGAAATCTGATTTATTTTTTCGCGAATTCAGGCTTGGTCCCATATGTATATCAACGTTAACACGAGATCGGTAACTTTGCGGATTGAAAAATTAATAATAATAATAATACTCACAGGATTGTTGAAAATATTTGTAGCTAATTATATTGATGACCGCTCGTAATCCGTCCGCCTTCGATGCTGCCATGTGCCAAATACAAGCCAACTTATTTAATTGTACCTATTTTGAACTGTAATTCGTAATTTAGGAATTGCGAATTAAGACGTTGTCACGTCAAAAATAATGTCAAATTTTTGAAGTGATAACGTCTTATAAATCGATGAACGCCGGCTGGACGCACGAAAAGTTGTCACGTTCCGCCTGAGTCGAGCGTGCAAGCGAGAGCGCGGAACAAGCGAGTGATAGTTGTTTAAAAAAATGTCTGAAATTAATAACCGAAGTCGACGGGATAACAGTAGCTTATGCGTAAGAAGGTCCCACACAGCATTAATGTATAAAAGTGTATTTTGCATGGCACCAGTCATATTTAACCACATACCGCGGTCAATCAAAGAATTGAACGTGAGCTTATTTAAGAAAGATAAGATCTTTACTTGTTTTTAACAGACAAGAATATAATGATTGAATATTGACAGGCTAATGGGAAACAAGTATTATTTGTCCTTATAAATAATTTTGTATAGGTATTGACATTATTATTGTTTATTTACCAGTATTGTATATTGACATTAGTATCTAATTGACATAGTTTATTACTTGTTTTCAGTCTGTGTGTGTACATTTACTGTATTAACATTTTGTTTTTATTTTTTCTCCTTTTATTGACATCGATCGCTGTGGCTATTTATTATTTATTAATTAATTTGTATTACGAAATGTGTGATTATTTATAATTGTTTTTTATTTTATTGTCCTGGCTTATTTTATTTTATTATTGAGACTGCTGGCCTGAATTGTTAATTACTAACAAGCATTTGTACGCCGTCTGGCATAGCATAGCGCACTATTTATTACATTTAAATACCATTATTATTGTACCTTTGTTAAACAAATGAATAAATGACTTATGACTTATAGAGAGAAACTATCGTCCGTAAACCGACTTTACAGACAACCTTTTTTTTTTGATTTCCTTCTCGTTTACTTCATTCATTATTGGTTGCATGCCTAATCTAAGGTAGATTGTATAAGGATCACAATTGTTTTTTAAATATCTTATGTCATGTACCTACAATCTATGCATATAAATAAACTCTTATCTGTTAAATAGACCGAGTGCACAGACATGATAATTGAGAAGGTGGGACCTTCTCAATTATCATGTCAAAGATGTCATGCCAGTATAAGAAAAAGAATATCTCAATAATCGACTAAGATAAAGTAACTATTTATTAATATTATTTCAGAACCTAATATTAGAAACTACAGTAAGTATTGGTTGGTATCAGCCACCAGTAGGTACTTAAAACATCCCACGAATAAATTCCAAAAACACGAGCTAAATATACTCACACCTGTAGTAATAAATTTCCATGAAAAATATTTGGCAAAAATTCTCGCTCACGTACGGCGTACTTGTTTCCAATATAGGTAATCAATTGGAGCACTGTGCTGTAAAATATTCTAGATGGCGCTCAGTGGAGCTGAATGGGCCACTTTGGGGAACCAATGAGGTATATTTTGCGCCCTTTATGAGCTTCAAGGTTATCTTCAGGATGGCGACAAGTGATGTCGTATTTGTTGCGAAGTTATGATCGATTTTTTGACACAGATGTTTGCGGCGTTGTAAATGAATTTTCTTACATGATGTGTCCGACTTTTACCCTATCTATTCTGTGTTATTTTCTTATGTAGGCATGTAAGTTAACTTTAATTGAATGAGTGTTACTACGGTTCTTCTTGTTGTGTGTTATTAGGGTATTCCATCATATATCCTTGACATAGATCTTTTCAATACTAGTGTGCCGAAATTAAAGAAGGCTCTTTGCAATCACTTCTCCGACAAAATAACGTAGTCCTTGCATTATATACGAATATACAGAACGCGAAAATAACACTGTCTGCTACCTAGTATACGTACCTAGTATACGTTAATTGTTATTATATGTGTGAAAACTTGTAATTGGCCATCATCTTGTTATAAACTTATACCTAACCATTGTGTCTGGTTAGCTGTAAGTTTTCCAAAAATAATAAAATAAAATAAAAAATGAATTTCTCAGTAACAGTCCAGTTGATGGCGCCCCTATTACATGGAACTTAATCATAACTGGTGATATGTGGGTGTAGCTACTACAGGTACACCTCTGCCTTATCCTTTGGGGATTACAGGTGTGATGTTATTTTATATGTTACAACGATTTATTAAACATGAAAGTTTTATTGCTGTTATTTAGGTTTGTATAGGGGCCTGTGGCTAAGTAATAACAGCCGCACGGGTTAAGCTACGATTGCAGAGGTTGTTCCGCGGATGGGTGACCATCTTTACATACCAAGAGCTCTCCGTGCCTTGGAAAGCACGTTAAGCCGTTAGTCCCGGCTGTCATTCGTGGATCCTTGACAGTCGTTACGGGTCGTCAAAAGCCCGAAAATCGGATAACCAGTCTTACCAAGGGGTATCGTATTACCCAGTAACTGGGTTGTGGAGGTCAGATAGGCAGTCGCTCCATGTAAAATACTGGGATTCAGCTGCATCCGGTTAGACTGGAAGCCGACCTCAACATAGTTGGGAAAAGGCTAGGCAGATTGATTGAGGTTTGCATACAGCAACCGATGCAGACGGATTGTTAATAACTATGTCATAATTATAATGTTAACAAAAGTCTGTCTTCTCCATCTTAATAATCCCTGGCATCAAGCAAGAAAATATCAATTTATATTATTACGAAGAACTACAATTATCAAAGAAAATCATCCGATATAGAAATCCCTTCTATTTTTGTAATTAATTGGCAATATCCGTCTCTCACTTTGAACTGACGTCACTATAATAACTTTACAAAAAGCCGCTAAACTAAAATAATTAACGTCTTCCAAAATTATTTCCACAAAAGTTGTCCAACTAACCGTCTGTAGTCGCTTCAGGGTAGAAATAGTAGAACATAATTCTTTGAAAGTAAGTAAACTGTATCACAAAATAGATACGTACAGAAGGCCAGGGTCCATACAAGGAGCGAAAACGCACGCACACATAGACACGCTTCTTATACAGTGAGTGCAATCGCACTCGCGACTGGCATTTGTTTGAGACAGTTTGAGGGGAAGTGAAGGCAGAACGGACCACTTTAGCAAGAACTAATGTAGAAAAAAAAAACTATTGTTATAATCAACATTGTCGAGAGTAAAATTAGACATCAAATATATTCATAGATAATTAAGATATTAGATGATTTCTAAAAACTTAAACTGTTCCGTTACATTATAAGCGAAGCACACAGCCAGAGAAAATGGACTCGCATAAAAAAGCTGTCAAAACATTTTGTTCTCTGAAAAACAATGCCTCATCATTATCTTCGTTGTAACATTGCAGTGTTTCCACCGAAAGTACTATGTACTCATAAGCAAACATTTGGACATTTAACCTATCCCTACTTGATTCTGACAGCAAGTTTTCAACGTCGGATAAACTGGTATTTTTCCTTTTTAAATCTATTTTTTCTTGTTTTCCCTTTCTTAGATATTTTTGGTCCACTGATAGTAATAGTAATCACCTAATAAAAAATACCTTTTTTTTTATCTCTTTATATTTCTCCGGTTTTGCCTTTTGACATAAACCACATTAACTCTAAATTTATAGTTTATACGTCGATACGTCAATCAATTTGCCTAGCCTTGTCCCAACTATGTTGGGGTCGGCTTCCAATCTAACCGGATGCAGCTGAATACCAGTAGTTTACATGGAGCGACTGCCTATCTAACCTCCACAACCCAGTTACTGGGTAATACCCCCCCTTGGTGAGACCGGTTGTTAGACTTTCGGGCTTCTGACGACCCGTAACGACTGTGAAAGATCCACGAATGACAGCCGGGACCAACGGCTTAACGTGCTTTCCGAGGCACGGAGGAAACTCGGTATGAAAAGTTGGTCACCCATCCACAGACCAACTACGGCAAGCGTAGCTTAACGTGATGGATTGACTCGTGCGGCTGTTATTACTTAGCGTATAAACTATAAATTTAGAGAACAACACACAATGTGGGCTATACCGAAGCCCACATTGTTTGTTATTACAAGGTGTCCAAAAAGGGTATTGGGGGTTTGGTAGCTGAATAAAATAAAAAATGTAAGTAATCAAATAGTGTTTTTTATGTTTTCTTTATAGATGCAAAATTATTTAGAACACATAATGTTGTCGAGATGCCGACCATCACGCTGCTGACATTCCTCTAAACTCGAACGAAGTTTGGAGACAACGCGTTGTTACATTGCTCGCGAAATTGCTGCCATTACTGATTTGATAATGTGCTGCAATTGTGTCAGATTCGTCGGTGTTTTCTCGTATTACCTTACTTTTCAGGTATTCCCCATAGGAAATAGTCAAGAAGACTGAGATTAAGACTCCTGGGGAGGCCTGTTAAAGGTGCCTCTACGAGATCACTTTGTTCTGGAATAATTCGTTTATCGCAGCAATTGATAAGTCAGTAGCATGGCAAGTGGCTCCGTCTTACTGGAACCATGTTCTTGAGTTGTATCCATGAAACCCTTACAACTCTTGGGCCAAAAAGTCTCTTAGCATTTTGCAGTAACTTTTAGTATTCACAGTGAGTGCTCAATCGCGTTGATCTTCGTGGAAGTACGGACCGACCGATGATGCCTTTACTTGACATTGCAGCCCAGACTTATGACCTTTGGGCTATGAAGTGCTAGCTGATGTTTCTGTTTTGGATTCTCCTCTGTCCAGTAACGCTTGTAACGCAATTCTGCTTGTTGACGTGCCGCACGCAAAAAGCACGATGCATTCCCGAGTACGACTGCATTGCTACTGAATCTCCATGAAATAGTGCGCGACATTATCCACAGCCCGCGCCTGCGCACCGCCCCGTTACAACGTCATCACAAAAACAAAACCCCGCTACTGTTTTTAGACATCCTGTAGTTCAATTATAATAGTTACTCTGCATACAGATTCCGCCAGAACACGAATATTATTAAGCAAAAGCAAACTGTTTGTCAATTTTACATCAAAACATGGAAAAACCAACTTTCCTTGCTAAAAATGTGCTCACGTGGACAACAGCGTTGAGTACGCTGACCAAGATAGGGAGCTTGAAGAGCTTCCTCAGGACGCAACTCGTTCAGTGATGACGTTAAATTCTTTCAAAATTATTAAGATGGTCGTTTGTACCTACAGGCTCCGTCTTACCTTATTTTCCCCTATCGTGCGTGTGGTTTTTTTTGCTCGTTGTATGGAACCCGCCTTCTGTATCTATATATTGTATGACTGTACCGCGATATACCTCGACCCCTGGCGCTAAGTCCTGACCTTAAACTAATTTGTAAAACATTCTGAGGAACAACGCTTTGTTGAAACTTAAGCTACATTTTACTGGAGTGATTAATCTACTATTTCTGGCGCTTTGATATTATTTTATAAAGCTTAGTATTCACGGGTTTATTTTTTGAAAAACTATCTTCAAGATTTTAAAACCATTTTATTTTATTTTTACGACTATCTCATTCACAGTCAAAACTCGTGTTCGATTTTCCATTAATTTTCCGGAAACCGATTGAGTTGATAATTTGCACGCCGGTTTTTACGTGAATAATTCTCTTTTATAATTAAAGGTTGACTAATGAACCTGTCCCTTTACAATCTACGCTTATTGTATCCATGCCTCTGTTTCAACATCCATATTTATGTAACTCTTGAAACTATTCTCAAAAAGGATTTTTAGAGAATTAAACCACAAGGAGACAGTTCCAATGGAACAAAATACGTGTCAAATTACAAGAGGCGACACAGCGGTTTTCGGTTTGACATTGATAAGGGAGTGAGTGGTAGGTTGGTATTTGTCTTAAATGTTTTAAACTGAAATATTACTTTTCTAGTTTCCCAGTAACTCTGTAAAAATAAAATTTTTATATCTATGTTCATTCTACCTATCAAAGTATGACACAGGCAAAATTATTATTATAGAACTTTGATGTAATAGACAACATTGATTGTTATTTTACAGAATTATTAGGTACTGTCATAATATTATCAATTATATTGAAACAGGAAATAAT
Source organism: Dicycla oo (assembly GCA_948252095.1). Taxonomy (NCBI): domain Eukaryota; kingdom Metazoa; phylum Arthropoda; class Insecta; order Lepidoptera; family Noctuidae; genus Dicycla; species Dicycla oo. The sequence goes on from OX411711.1 coordinate 34,228,746, forward strand.
TCCGTATTTAATTAAAAGGCTCAACACATGAGGTAACTAGTTGATGACGCTGTGTGTACCTGCACAGTTTATGGATTAGTCTATTTCTATCCATAATATCCTACTTCCTACATCGTACTTCCTACTATCCAATTTCCTACTAATATTATAAATGCGAAAGTTTGTGAGAATGGATGGATGTTTGTTACTCTTTCACATACAAACTACTACATGGATATTAATGAAATTTGGCACACAGGTTGCTTATAACCTGGATTAACACATAGGATACTTTTATCCTGATATTCTTACGGGTTTGAGACTTACGCGGGTGTAACCGCGGGGTGCTGCTAGTACAATATATATTCACAATTTATTATTAATGCTAAATATCCATCTACAGAATCAGCTGAGCATCCAAGAGAGGATTTTCTTTGCAGAAAAACAAGGCAACCTTATTAAAATATCTATTTTGCAATATTTTTCTCAAAGCTGCTTAGCTGTGATCTGCGAAGAGAGATTGGGAGCTAAACTTGGTACAATATTTTTATATTAGCTACACTGCTATTGATTATAGGGAAGTCTGGGAAATATTTTTTAGTGTATCTTAATAATATTAAAGGATATGAAAAAAGCAAATAAGTATGGAAAAATCTAGTATGTATTTACAAACAAAAAAAAGTAGTGTATGTAGTATTTCAGTTATCTGGTTTCCATAGTATAAGCTCTGCTTAGTTTGGGATCAGATGACCGTGTGTGGAATGTCCCAGGATACTATTATATTATATTATTTATTATTAATTCAGAGGTGCTCATCAAGACCTCGTGCTAGTAGTCCAGTCTGGTATAAGCAATTCCGAATGGTCTGAGTGCTAGCTTCAAGTCCAGAGGCGTTGATTGTTGGGTCACGGGCTGCCAGCGATCTGATATAGCGCTTCTGAGCAGCAGTCAGAACAGTTGGGCGACCACTGCGGGATCGGTCAGCTAAATTATCCATGCCGTGGTACCTCTGTAACGTGGCCACGACACAGGATTGGCTCTTTTCTCAAAGTTACAATTCTTGCTCGTAAAACTTCTGATAATCCTCTTAGCATTTTTCAATCACAAATTTCGTCGAAAAAATATTATAAATCCGTTAAAATTGATCCGTTAAAGTCAGATTTCTGAATGAGAGTAAGCTAGGATTGAATTTTTTTTTTATATGAAAAAACAATTGAATTTCTTTTATTGTTTTATATTCTGATTCTATATTTTTTAAAGTAAATAATCTAAAAGAAGAAGAAGGAATAATCTAAAAATAAGAACTGTGATCCAAAATCGGCATTCAACATAACTCATTTCAACTCGATCCACTTTCAACAAAATTGTATTAAAGTCTGGCCACTACTCCAGCAGCATGTTTCAATTAATAAAAAACCAACCGCGTATCGCCTTGTGAGCATCTGTCAATGTCGGAAAACCGTGAATCCCCGGGGTCATCTCGAATCGTTTCTTATTTCTTGCTATGAAATGGCGACGACAAAACAGCACCATTACTGGGCGGTTGTTAGCTTGTACTAAATTGCTTTTATTGATTGATACTTTAGTTTGTAAGGAGTATTGATTTCTGTTGCCATTTGTTAACCTTTTAATGTTTCAATTGAAAAGAACGATTGTTATCGTGAAAGAACATGGCCCTAGTATCTTTCAATTGGCCAAGAAAGGTCGGTGTGTGTATAGGTACTGACTCGTTTATGGGCCCGATCTCACGTGCCACTACCACACCACACTGAAGCGACAAGATGTGGGCGAGCAGTGGTTACGTGTAATCATTGTCGCTGCAACTTCGTTCAGTTGCGTTGTGGTTGCGTTGTTTTTAGTAGTTGCGATGTGGCCGGCTGCTAGTGCACGGTATTGCTGGTGGTTGCGTTGTGGCCAGCCGCTAGTGCACGGTATTGCTGGTGGTTGCGTTGTGGCCAGCCGCTAGTGCACGGTATTGCTGGTGGTTGCGTTGTGGCCAGCCGCTAGTGCGCGGTATTGCTGGTGGTTGCGTTGTGGCCGGCCGCTAGTGCGCGGTATTGTTGGTGGTTGCGTTGTGGCCGGCCACTAGTGCGCGGTATTGTTGGTGGTTGCGTTGTGGCCGGCCGCTAGTGCGCGGTATTGCTGGTGGTTGCGTTGTGGCCGGCCGCTCGTGCACGGTATTGCTGGTGGTTGCGTTGTGGCCAGCCGCTAGTGCGCGGTATTGTTGGTGGATGCGTTGTGGCCGGCCGCTAGTGCGCGGTATTGCTGGTGGTTGCGTTGTGGCCGGCCGCTCGTGCACGGTATTGCTGGTGGTTGCGTTGTGGCCAGCCGCTAGTGCGCGGTATTGCTGGTGGTTGCGTTGTGGCCAGCCACTCGTGCACGGTATTGCTGGTGGTTGCGTTGTGGCCAGCCGCTAGTGCGCGGTATTGCTGGTGGTTGCGTTGTGGCCGGCCGCTAGTGCGCGGTACTGTTGGTGGTTGCGTTGTGGCCGGCCGCTAGTGCGCGGTACTGTTGGTGGTTGCGTTGTGGCCGGCCGCTAGTGCGCGGTATTGTTGGTGGTTGCGTTGTGGCCGGCCGCTAGTGCGCGGTATTGTTGGTGGTTGCGTTGTGGCCGGCCGCTAGTGCGCGGTATTGTTGGTGGTTGCGTTGTGGCCGGCCACTAGTGCGCGGTATTGTTGGTGGTTGCGTTGTGGCCGGCCACTAGTGCGCGGTATTGTTGGTGGTTGCGTTGTGGCCGGCCGCTAGTGCGCGGTATTGCTGGTGGTTGCATTGTTGCTGCGACGTAGCCTCGATGTGGTCGGTATCGCCAACACAGTTGATTGTGACGGCGAAATGTGGTGCGTGTGAATAAACTATTAATTTTCATACAAATTAACGCCCGACCACGTGCTGTCGTTGTGGTACGTGTGATCGGGCTCTAAGTGGTGGAAACAACCTTCCAACATAATATTTGAACAATCAATATTTGAGTTTGATTATTTAAGCCTTTACATTTAGGAAATTAAAGAATAAACCATTCTGGTTTTAGTGTCGATTGATCTGCTTGCTATCACACACACACTCACACATAAATATAAAACACAACAATCACTCACACCACTCAAGAGCATGCATGCACTAAATTCCCTTCGTTTTATGATGTTTTAATTTTAATTTTATTGCATAATTGTTAATATTCTAAAATCGGGTGAAGACACTGACTCCTGTAACACAGGTACCAGCTAGCTCAGAATTTAGAGCTAGAAGCTAGCTTAGATATTATACACGGATAAAATGGCAGGGGGTGACTTGCACACTCAATAATGGGCCCTCGGAAACGGCCGCTAGCATCTAGTGACATAGCGACAAGGGGGCAACACTTCCTGAGGTGCTTGAGGAGTGGGGAGGTATTCCACGGCTATCAGGACAATCCCGGAAGTACGGTCAAGATCCCTACCAGCACCTTACTGAAATAGTTCCTTCCTCCGAGCACGTTTGCTATTGCGAATCTCCACTCAAGCCGGCCAATAAAGGCAAGAAAGAGGTGGGAGCTCTGTTTCTCGTCAGTGTTCACTCCAGCCGGCCAACAAAGGCAAGCCAGAGATGAGGACAAGATTTCTCCCGAGAGATAAGGTCCGTGGGGTCGGTACTGCCCAACAGCTCGCCACAAACTGCCCTGCGGGTTTCTGTATCTCTCTTGGTCTGGCTTCTCATCCTAGACCCGTTCCGTCTAAGTAAACTCTACCGGCACAGACCTAAAGTTCGGAGCACGCGAGCCCTACCACGACGTCAACGTAGAGATACAGCGGTGGGGTTATTATTATATTATTATTTGCTATGCTGATTTAAGATAATATTATAATGTGACAAAATGTTTTTAATTTTATTTTAATTGTGTTAATTGTATTATAGCTTCTGTGATTCACGTAAGTTCTTCCTATCATTTCAATTGAAAAGAAAATTGTGGATACCATCAGTCGAAAACCGGAATAAATAAAACCCAGCTATCTTAGTGCAGGTAACAGAAGACACGCGATATTAAAGCAAAACTTGATCATATCTTGTATGATGGAACAGCTCGGAAGTAGACCAATTCGTTTCACGAGACGCCTGCGAAGAAAGACTTTTGCAATGGAAAATATTCGAATAAATACTAGGTGGTCTGAGATTTTAGAGCTGATTTCAGTTTATCGTTTATCTTTCGTATCATTTACTAGCGAACCGCCTGCTTAGCACGTTTTTTATTACTAGAAAAAACACCGAGTTTTCTTTATTACGAGTATATGTAAGTTCAATAGTTATATATACTTACACAAACCTACCGAAATAAAATCCCAAAATTTTAGGTAAAACCGCATCAAAATCCATTGCGAAGTTTCGTATTTGTATAACGACTTTTAGCAGGATTGACATTAACTTTTCGATAGTTTTCATAAGCTTGTCAGAAAATCAATTTATTGTGCTTCAAACGAATAGCACATCGAATATATCGTAGTTTACAGAGAAGCCTTGCAATATTTTTTTATAGACATTTCATTCTATTTTTCTTTCTTTTTTACCCGAGTGCGTAAAGGTTATATTTTATTTAGTTTCCTCCATCCAATATGTACAAGTAAATGAAATATTAGCTGTGGAACGTTTTGTTACTGTGTCTCCGTTAGGGATGCCCGATTTTTTGCTTTGAATCGATCTTACTCGATCTCGGAAGATAGTATCGTAATTTTATAAAAATAATGAAAAGCACAATATGCATGCAATTTTTAAATTGATAATATTTCCTTTCGTTTTAAAATCTTTTTACATAATTTAAATTGTCTCCCCGTGTCACATTTAATAAAAAATGTCCAAATGTTTGATTTTGTTGGCGGGGCCATATTAAAAAGGATTTTAAATTAATAAGTCACGCTCAAAGATAGAACTCTTGCTATTGTAGTAATACAATTACAAAGAAAGCTAACAAAATCAGAGAATGCTAAAATACCCGACAATAAAATAAACAAAATATTATCACGGTATCACCTACTTATATTTCATACAATACCACTTTTGAATAATGTAACTTGAAACAGTCGAAACTTACCTCATTCAATGTTTATGTAGGTAATCTTACTTTGTTGTAGTTATGAACTACAACAAAGTACTACGTTTCGATTGACGTTTAGGTTTTAGTTTGATACGATTTTTTCATACAATCTTGGCGCATAAGATTCGATCTGGGTGAAGATCGGATCCTGTAGAATCGATTCAAAAAATCAGTAGATCGTATGGCCATGAATCGACCTTCTGAAAGATCGATTCAGATCGGGCATCCCTAGTCTCCGTTAATCAAATCCTACTCTAATTCAAAACATACGCACTATGCAGGGTGCGTAGTGCGTATGATTCGAATTTCGATATTTTTTAACGATCTATAAAGTTTTTTTCAAAATTTCTGTTTTTATTGTTCTAGTTTACTTCACATGTGTAATGTTTATTGATAGAGCAATGTCTGTCTAAGCTATTGAAAAAACTAGGTATGCCGTAGTTTTCTACTCCATTCTCCTATTGTACCCTAATTTTTCAAGAAGGTAAAAAAATCATCCAGTATAAGCAGTGGATATAGTAGTAATCCAGTATAACCTGGATTGACACATAGATTCATTTTAATCCCGGTTTTAAGTTCCCGTGGGATATTTTATGACATCTACGCGGGCGAAGCCATGGGCAAAAGCTAGTTTAATTATAAACCTATTATCTCCTTTTATAAAATCCATATAACATTGATTGATTTTGAACTGAATGTTAATTGAAAGAATCGATGCTTTTGTCACATCACTATTTAAATTTATTTAAGAAGTGTTAACACATAAGCTGTCATTTTACTGCTGCTGGAGCAAAAGTCTGACCCTAGGCCCTCTTGTCGTTTCATGATGTACAAGGAACATTCAACCTTACGGTGATCAAACAATTACGAAGTCAACTGTATAAACCAGGATTACTGCTGAAACAGATGCCTAAATTGTAGTTTAATCGAATCTTCGTAGATAGTTACGGAGGAAACATACCTGTCAGGTCATGATTGCGTCTCGAAATTGGATCGCTCCACGTTACCAAGCTTCAAACTAACAATTCAGATCAGCATGCGCCGGTGCATACATGAGAACGTGCATTGTTTCGGAATTTAGCTGCAATCATAATAACAATGCGGTGTTGAACTGTCTGAACGAATTGTCATTTTCGCAGTCAACCGTTTTGTTTTAATAGCTTAAACGTATCTGAACTACTAAATAAATAATAATAGTTACCATAATAACATAAAATAATATCGCCTTAAAACCTGTAAACCCCGAAGGGTTAGGCAGACGTGTACCAATAATACACCCACATTTCGCCAGCTATGTTGAAGTCCCATGTAATAGGGGACGAGCCTATTGCCCTCAACCGGGTACAAATCCAGACTCCGGGATGCTACTGAGAAATTCCAGATAGAAAACCAATAACACTCAGCCCGACTAGGGAATCGAACCCAGGACCTCATGCTCAGCGCGACACTTGCGACCAAAAATAGTGAAACAAAATTGAAGCAACTCTATCCACCTAAGTGCTAGGTATAACTAGCGAGAAGAAACGGAAATTTATAAAGTATTTTCCCATCATCCATGCAGTGTCTCGTGACATTTTATGACTTAAAATGATGTGGTTACCCCGCCACTGAATTTGACTGTAATCGTTATAATCAATATAATCATTCTCAGCACTCGAATGCGTAAATTAATATACATTTTTAAAAATTTACGAAATATATCAGACTACAAATTAATTAAACAGGTTTATTTAGCTTTGTGCCAATCCATTCTCACTTATTGTATAACTTCATGGGGTGGGGCTGCTAAATCAATCCTACTGCCATTAGAACGTGCGCAGAGAGCTATCCTTAAAGTAGCCACCTTTCGCCCATTTAGATTTCCCACACACGAGCTTTACATGGCATGTAAAGTTGTAACCGTGCGACAACTATTTATATTGAAAATAGTATTACTCCAGCATAGAAAACTTACTTATATCCCAATACCTATAGATAAGAGAAGAAAAGACTTGGTTTGCATAAAGCCTCAAACTAGACATACTTTTATAAATAAATTTTATGTATTTTTAGGTCCGTTTTTATATAATAAAATCAATAAGTCTCTAAGTATATATAGTGTAAATTGTAAAAAATGTAGTGAAGTGTTGAGTGAATACTTAGCGACATTTAATTACTCAGACACTGAAAAATTGCTAGAAGTAATGCAATAAGTTTATTAGTGTTAAGTCTATTTCTATTTAAAAATACAACTATTATGTATCAACGCTAGCTCTATGTACAGTAACATACTGTCCACTAAAGCACTCATCGCTGTTAAGTGATGGCCTGAAACACAGGTTTGAATAAACCTACATCAGGCAGTTCGCTATTGTATTTATTAGACCTTTAACCATTCTATTCAAGTTATATACACTAGATTTATTTTAGACGTAGCTTAATATTTTCTTACTGGTATTAATATGTAACTTTGTAATGTTGTAACTTCTACGTAATTTATAATTTATATATGTTAACTTATGAATAAATTATTCTTATTCTTATTCTGAATCATAAAACCAGGCAAAAATCTAGTGTCGTGGGTTCGCGGATAAATCCTAACGCGTGCCCGTGTTCCCGCCACAAGCGTCAGAGGAAGACATCGTGGTGTTTTAGTGGGTTGGAGTCCCACATAACTGCACTATCTCCCCGTGGTAGTGCAGTATGTGTGAGCATTTCTCTACGCAAAAAAAAGGCAAAAATCTAGTAGCTTACCTACCTTTATTATTCATATATATTGCACATGTTTTAGACTTGTGCTAAATAGTGTTGACGTTTCTAAAACAAAAAAGAAAAGAATTATGAAGTTTCACTTTAATAGAACCTTTCACTTTAATAGTTTTAAACGCGATATTTTCCCAACTCCGTTGCACAAGTTTGTAATTAAAATTCAATTAAAATTTTTGCTAATAAAATAAAACGGCGTCCACCACCTCACAATGTATTTCATAACCAGAAATTCAAATTTCTATATCGGTATTTTAAATTGACTTTTGCAATAACCTGAAAATTGGTTCTACATCCCTTTTTCTCGGCGTCTGGGTGAGAAAAAATTGTTTTTATTTGCATAAATGAATGTTTGTCGAAGCGTTTCCTTTTTCGGCTCAATTCTTGAAGTGGTTTGTTTTTCTGATTATCTGGCGTAAGCTTAGGGAAATTGTTTGTTAAGGATTGGAAGTAATGTTTGTCATTCATACCTAACATATAGAAACTGTCTACCTGCATAGGGTGCTATTTCGATAGGAGGGAGTTGTTGCTTAACTTCTCATAATCTGCCGCCTTTACCCAACTATGTTGGGGTCGGCTTCCAGTCTAACCGTATGCACCAGTATTTTACATAGAGCGACTGCCTATCTAACTTCCACAACCGTGCTACTGAGTAATACAATACCCCTTGGTAAGACTGGTTGTCAGACTTTCGGGCTTCTGACGACCCGTAATGACTGTCAAAGATCCACGAATGATAGCTGGGCCAACGGCTGAACGTGCTTTCCAAGGCACGGAGGGGTCTTGGAATTTAAAGATGTTCACCCATCCACGGACAAACCGCGGCAAGCATAGCCCCTTGTTGGTTAACATCTTTGGTTATAATTTGTGAAATTTTCACAGAAATTGTCTTGACAAACAAGACGGGGGACGTTACTTTCGATTTTGGCCACGCGCCTCAATAACCGTGTAGGTATGTGTAGCGTCGTACATAATTTAACTTTGTCATTGTGTCACTGACGTCATCAATATTAGACCGTTACATGTTTACTGCTAAATATGGATCCCCCGGGTGAAATAGATGATGACGGATAATGATGGATCGTTTAAAATGATGTAGCATCGATTGCACAACATTAGCTAACTCATATCTGACAATATGGATAATGTTCTCAATGCTAAAGAGAAAAGAAATCACAGTATAATAAAGTTATTGTGCTTTATGGAACGTAATAAGTACAGGGTTATTGGTAAAACACCAACAACCTCTTAAGGGGTCATTTTACTCATCATTATGAACAACTTTTACTATGGGACCATACCTAATAATCGCAAAAAATAAATCAGCTGTTCAGTACATTTTGAAGCGAACATAAATGTACTGAAAAACTGATTCTTTTTTCGCGATTTCAGGTTTGGTCCCATAGTAAAAATTGTTCATAATGATGAGTACAATAACCCCTTAAGAGGTTGTTGGTGTTTTATCAATAACCCTCTATAGCAGTAATTCAAAAATTATCACTGCATCTAATGTCATTGTGTGCGAAAATCGACACCAAATCACGTGTGACGAATCATCTCCATTTTCAAAAGTAGAATTTTTACAAATGTTGCAAATTCACAGACTACAAAAAGTGCGATCCATCAAGTGTACAATCAGCCACACAGCCGCACAGCGGTGAGCGGTAGAACATTGCCGTTCGCTCTAACTCATTAATACCATGCTTTCGTCGCGACAATTACATAAATTCACGTCGGGCGTCATTCTGTGTCGAGCACCGTTTAAATGGACCAGTGCGTGGATTAAACAAGAACGCTGCTCTGGTATAGTTGTGCCGCGCTTAGCTCGAGTCGAGAGAGAAGCAAATAGCTAGTGAGCCCACAAAATAGTAACTAGAGTTTGAGGACACTTGAGTATTATTTTACATAGGTACAAGTCAAGGATTCCTTTACCTTCTACAATTTAGTGACATGCACTGCAACGCGTAGCTGTATCACTCTAAAACTATGCATTGCAGCTCGTCGGTTGGCTATGCACCGTTTGTGTTTAGTCATATCATGCACTGAGCATAACCGTAACAATTTTTTAACATTTCTACTAGTTCCAAGAAGTTGTTTTAGCAATAGCTAGATATGAATGGTTAAGTTCTTATTTTTCGTGTATGTTGTATATCAGTTCTAGATACTTTACTTATATACAAATAGACTACAAAGTGACCAAAAAATAAAATAAGTAGGTACCGACTTAAATATTATACAATAACTTCATAGCATGGCTCATCGCCGCAAGGTTGCCTGCTTGTCGGACTTCTACCTCATTCCACCGACCCCCTTCTACCATCAGACATCTAGACGCACTGCTCATTATCATTTTTACCTAGTTGCTATTCCACCAATTCGCACTAAGCGCTTCCAAATGTCTTTTATAATGCGCACAGCAAAAGAGTGGAACTCACTACCTGCGTCTGTGTTTCCGAGCGCATACAACCCTAATCTCTTCAAAGTGAGAGTGAAATGGCTTCTTCAGGGTAAGCTCACTTTATCGTCGACTTTGTCTCTGTCACCTCTGACCTAGACTAGAGTCAAGAGCAAACCCATCTCATATAAAAAAAAATACAATAACTCATTAATAATTTCGTATAAAATTATCTCCTTACAATAAAAGCAAATAAAACTTTACTGTCTCTGCCCAGTGAAGCAAGATCAAAACTCTTCTGAGAAAAATGAGCAAGCTTGGAACTCAAAGGTAATTGATTAACGGAAGCAAAATAACAAGGGGAAAGTTATTAGTAGAGACTTTAATATAGACACAATTCAATTAACTCGTAATTTCCGTTAAAACTAATATTCTAACTTCATTTATATCTTCATTATTTCTGAAACTTTACTAGTTAGCCGGAAACTTTACTCTCATTAGCACGAATGAGGCGGCAATTAAATACACACTATCCTAACAAAATATCCATTAACCATAACAGTACTCTAAAACGATTAACTAGATCCCATCCAACCCTTGGGACGCGTCACTTTGAACTGCCGCCGTATCCCCAACATTTCAGTTATTCAAATGGGCATACTTGCAACATAACTTGGTCGAGTGGCTGGCGCTAACGAAATCGCTCGTATGAACGCGCCACGTTTGGGTTGAATTTATGTGGGATCATTAAATCAGAGTTGCTATTAACGCTACAACATGGCGATGGGAGTCGTGCAAATGGTGCCAGTTTTTGTTTAGTTTTGTAGAATGGCAACAGACTTAAAGCTTAAAGGCTCCTTCAAACAGGCGTGACACGAATTGCACGCGACACAAAGGTACTGCTCGTCACGTGTCACAAAGGTACTGCTCGTCGCGAACACAAAGGTACTGCTCGTCACGTGCCACAAAGGCACTGCTCGTCGCGAACACAAAGGTACTGCTCGTCACGTGCCACAAAGGCACTGCTCGTCGCGAACACAAAGGTACTGCTCGTCACGTGCCACAAAGGCACTGCTCGTCGCGAACACAAAGGTACTGCTCGTCACGTGCCACAAAGGCACTGCTCGTCGCGAACACAAAGGTACTGCTCGTCACGTGCCACAAAGGCACTGCTCGTCGCGAACACAAAGGTACTGCTCGTCACGTGCCACAAAGGCACTGCTCGTCGCGAACACAAAGGTACTGCTCGTCACGTGCCACAAAGGCACTGCTCGTCGCGCAACACAAAGGTACTGCTCGTCGCGTGAAACAAAGGCACTGCTCGTCGCGAACACAAAAGTACTGCTCGTCACGTGCCACAAAGGCACTGCTCGTCGCGAACACAAAGGTACTGCTCGTCACGTGCCACAAAGGCACTGCTCGTCGCGAACACAAAGGTACTGCTCGTCACGTGCCACAAAGGCACTGCTCGTCGCGAACACAAAGGTACTGCTCGTCACGTGCCACAAAGGCACTGCTCGTCGCGCAACACAAAGGTACCGCTCGTCGCGTGAAACAAAGGCACTGCTCGTCGCGAACACAAAGGTACTGCTCGTCACGTGCCACAAAGGCACTGCTCGTCGCGCAACACAAAGGTACTGCTCGTCGCGTGAAACAAAGGCACTGCTCGTCGCGCGACACAAAGGCACTGCTCGTCGCTCGACACAAAGGCACTGCTCGTCGCGAACACAAAGGCACTGCTCGTCGCGAACACAAAGGTACTGCTCGTCACGTGCCACAAAGGCACTGCTCGTCGCGCAACACAAAGGCACTGCTCGTCGCGCGACACAAAGGCACTGCTCGTCGCTCGACACAAAGGCACTGCTCGTCGCGAACATAAAGGTACTGCTCGTCGCGTGAAACAAAGGCACTGCTCGTCGCGCGACACAAAGGCACTGCTCGTCGCGCGACACAAAGGCACTGCTCGTCGCGCAACACAAAGGTACTGCTCGTCGCGTGAAACAAAGGCACTGCTCGTCGCGCGACACAAAGGCACTGCTCGTCGCGCGACACAAAGGCACTGCTCGTCGCGCAACACAAAGGTACTGCTCGTCGCGTGAAACACAGGCACTGCTCGTCGCGCAACACAAAGGTACTGCTCGTCGCGAACATAAAGGTACTGCTTGTCGCGTGAAACAAAGGCACTGCTCGTCGCGCGACACAAAGGCACTGCTCGTCGCGAACATAAAGGTACTGCTCGTCACGTGAAACAAAGGCACTGCTCGTCGCGCGACACAAAGGTACTGCTCGTCACGTGCCACAAAGGCACTGCTCGTCGCGCAACACAAAGGTACTGCTCGTCACGTGCCACAAAGGCACTGCTCGTCGCGCAACACAAAGGTACTGCTCGTCGCGAACATAAAGGCACTGCTCGTCGCTCGACACAAAGGCACTGCTCGTCGCGAACATAAAGGTACTGCTCGTCGCGTGAAACAAAGGCACTGCTCGTCGCGCGACACAAAGGCACTGCTCGTCGCGCAACACAAAGGTACTGCTCGTCGCGTGAAACAAAGGCACTGCTCGTCGCGCAACACAAAGGTACTGCTCGTCGCGAACATAAAGGTACTGCTCGTCGCGTGAAACAAAGGCACTGCTCGTCGCGCGACACAAAGGCACTGCTCGTCACGAACATAAAGGTACTGCTCGTCGCGTGAAACAAAGGCACTGCTCGTCGCGCGACACAAAGGTACTGCTCGTCACGTGCCACAAAGGCACTGCTCGTCGCGCAACACAAAGGTACTGCTCGTCACGTGCCACAAAGGCACTGCTCGTCGCGCAACACAAAGGTACTGCTCGTCGCGAACATAAAGGCACTGCTCGTCGCGTGCCACAAAGGCACTGCTCGTCGCGAACACAAAGGCACTACTCGTCGCGCAACACAAAGGTACTGCTCGTCGCGTGAAATAAAGGCAATGCTCGTCGCCCGAAACAAAGGCACTGCTCGTCGATCGACACAAAGGCACTGCTCGTCGCGAACACAAAGGCACTTCTCGTCGCGCGACACAAAGGCACTGCTCGTCGCGAACAAAAAGGTACTGCTCGTCGCGTGCCACAAAAGCACTGCTCGTCGCGCAACACAAAGGTACTCCTCGTCGCGCAACACAAAGGTACTGCTCGTCGCGTGAAATAAAGGCACTGCTCGTCGCGCGACACAAAGGCACTGCTCGTCGTGCGACACAAATGCACTGTTCGTCGCGCGACACAAAGGCACTGCTCGTTGCGCGACACAAAGGCACTGCTCGTCGCGCGACACAAAGGTACTGCTCGTTGCGCGACACAAAGGCACTGCTCGTCGCGCGACACAAAGGCACTGCTCGTTGCGCGACATAAAGGTACTGCTCGTCGTGCGACACAAATGCACTGTTCGTCGCGCGACACAAAGGCACTGCTCGTCGCGCGACACAAAGGTACTGCTCGTCGTGCGACACAAAGGTACTGCTCGTTACGCGACACAAAGGCACTGCTCGTCGCGCGACACATAGGCACTTCTCGTTGCGCGACACCAAGTCACTGCTCGTCGCGCGACACAAAGGCACTGCTCGTTGCGCGACACAAAGGCACTGCTCGTCGCGTGATACAAAGGCACTGCTAATCGCGCGACACACAGGCACTGCTCGTCACGCGACACGCGGTGCCTTTGTGTCGCGTGTCGTGCCTGTTTGTAGGAGCCAGAACTGTCACTTACATTTAAAACCGTAATTAGGCATTCTCCTAATTAATGTGACTACGTGTGTGTATGAATATATAATTATATCCTGAGCTGACAATGTTCTTATTGTAAAACATAAATAACTTGCTCGAAATTGTGGATAAACATTTCAGTGTAATAATATTACCTCCAACACCGTCACGTCTCGAATAACATTGTCGTAAAGTTTTCTAAAGCTGACACCTTGAAAACTTTGTGAGAAAATTAACACTGTCTTGTCATTTGAGCATTCAATTACTCGTATTAATAATGAAAATAACGTTAGGAAAGATACAAACTTTCAAACAATCTCGGGACTTTATTGACATCACAATACATGTAGACAGGTCTTCTGTACATAAATCGAACCCAGGACCTCATGCTCAGCAGTAGCACTCGCGACGACACCACCGCGACACACACACGAAAAATATGGAACTTAAAAGCGAAAAAAAAACCGGTCAACTGCGTGTCGGACCACGCACAATGAAGGGTTCCGTACTACTATGTTTAAGTTTGTTCTTGGGATGAATTCATCCTAAATGAATTCACTAAATGAAAGGGCTTACTGTGATGGTCTCAAATACATTTTATTGTATATTATTATTTATATCTTTATATAATAATATATTTATTTATTTTATTTTAATGTATATTCCAACTGCAAATGTTAGTTTGTACGCACAATATTGAGATATTTACCATGTTATTTTAAGACCATAGGCTTCTTATAAATTTTCCTGTAATCTGTACAAGTAGTTTCGGAAGTAATAGGACATAATGGTCAATTTTAGTCTATTTTCTTAAATAACTGTAAAACAATGTATTTTAAAATATTAAAATGTATTTGAGACCATCACAGTAAGCCCTTTCATTTGATATGTCACACGATACAGTTTGCAAAACTTTTTTTTCTTATATGTCCCCCAAAAGTGCCCCCATATCAAAATTCATTTATTTACGTTACACGTCCGTGTTTGGGTCACAGAAATTCAAATATTTACCAAATTTCTACTGAATTGCCATTTTGTCTCCAAATCTAATGGACCGGCCATTAGATTCGGAGACAAAATGGCTGTGACAGACGAACATACAGACAGACAGACACTAGAGTGATCATATAAGGTTTCCGTTTTTTTTTTCCCTTTTGAGGTACGAAACCCTAAAAACTAAGAAAAGACATTTATAAAGAAGGAGTTGAAAACTGCCGTAAGTTAGCAAAATGTCATGCTCCCAGCAAAGATTGTTGACATATTGATTTTTGTATGGAATACCTATACTGCTGGTTTTTCACCTCTGAACGTTTAATTAACCTTGTTAATTAAAATTAAGCATAACAGGGCAAAATGTATCTATACCATCTCAGCGAATGAATAAATTGTACATTCAATAATTAACCGAGTCAGTAGCTCAAGCCGACCTAACGAAACGTCATCAAAATAAATCTGTTTTAAAATTTCGCACGATTTTATCTAACTTCCGTACTTGGGGCAGCAAATTGCAAATATATCTTCATTGTGTATCTCACAATATCCTATCTATATGTAAAATTTCATCCCCTATTCATCCGTTAATCTTTCTATTGTCCTATTATATTTATTTCACCGGTAAATTTGATTATGCAATAAACAAAGGACGCGGAATTTTCATATATTCATTATTGCTGCAGAAGAGTTTATGTTTAGGTACTAGGGAAGGGCTTAAAATTTTCTCTAGGTTTGAGTTTTTTTTTTTAATTCTTTGGACTGTGGGAGGGACGGGAAAAGAAATGGCGTGGGAATAGTGTTAGACAGTAATTTGAAAGAAGGCGCGATGGAGGTAAAAAGGATTAATGATAATTGTTGTAAAAGTTATGATCGAACATGTAGTGCTGAATGTAATTAGTGTGTATGCACCGCAGGTGGGATGCGATGAAAGGGTGAAAGAGAAGTTTTGGGAGGACTTTGACACAGTTTTGATGAACATTCAGGTGCATGAAGAATTGATAGTTGGAGGTGATTTTAATGGACATGTGGGAAGAATGCGAGGAGTTTATGAAAGAGTGCATGGAGGATGAGGATTTGGTAACGTCAATAACGAGGAAGAGACATTGCTGCAATCCGCTACCGCATTTCACCTGGCAGTAGCCAACACTTGGTTCCAGAAGAACGATGGACACCTAATTACGTACAAAAGTGGCAATCACAAGACGCAAATTGATTACTTTCTAGTACGACGCAACTACTTAAAGCATATTAAAGATTGGAAAGTACCGGAAGAAAATCTAGTCTCACAGCACAGACCCCTAATTATGGAAATGGTTGTAGAAAGAAAGCCCAATAAAAACAAAGAGCGACCCCCTCCCAAAATAAAATGCCATATGCTGGAGAAGAATGACTATGCGAAGAAATTTAAAGAGCGAGTTGTGGATAAAATGATAGATATGGGGGACATGAATGGTCGAAGTGTAAATGAATGTTGGGATGAAATGGCAGGGTATATTAGGAGTGTAGCGAAAGATATTTTGGGAGAGACGAAAGGAAAGGGTACGATAGATAGGGATGCATGGTAGAATGTGTTGCAGGATAAGAAGAGAAAGTTCAAGGAATGGCAGAGTGTTGAAACATCTTTACCGGCATGCTAGAGCTAGAGAAAAAAAGACGAGGGATATTTGTAAAATAAAGTGTATAAAGGATGAAACTGGAACAGTTCTTTCAGATGATGAGAAAATTAAGGATAGGTGGAAGAGCTATTTTGAAAGACTAATGAATGAGGAGAATGACTGGAGTGGTGTGCTTGGGAATAAACCAGTAAATGAGGGGTTAATGAGAATGATTAGTATGGATGAAGTGAGAATAGCAATAAATGGGATCTTCATCCCATTTCGTCACTAGACCGGATGAAATACCAGTTGAAGTATGGAAGTTATTACGAGTAGATGGATGGACGTGGTTAGCTTTATTCTTCAATAAGTTGTTGCTGGAAGAAGCCATACCTGACGAATGGTGTAACAGTTCGCTGGTGCCCATCTTTAAAAACAAAGGTGATGTGCTGGAGTGCAACAACTATAGAGGAATAAAGCTAATGTCACATAGTATGAAGGCTTAGGAGAAAGTTATTGAAAGGCGACTGAGAGAAGAGAGTGAAATTTCGCAAAACCAATTCGGGTTTATGCCTGGTCGAGGAACAACAGATGCCGTCTTTGCTATCCGCCAGCTGTGCGAGAAATACATAGGTGCGCATAAGAACTTGCACATGGTATTTGTTGACCTCGAAAAGGCATACGACCGAGTGCCTCGTGAAGTTTTGTGGTGGGCGCTGAAGGAGAAAGGTGTGCCAGGGAAGTATGTGCAGTTGATTAGAGCGATGTACAGCCGATGCAGTACCCACGTCCGGTCTACAGTGGACACTACTGGCAGCTTCAATGTGGCTGTCGGCTTGCACCAGGGATCAGCACTCAGCCCTTACCTCTTCGTGCTGATAATGGATGCTCTTACATCTGATATCCAGGAAGCGGCTCCCTGGTGTATGCTGTTCGCTGATGTCATTGTGCTGATTGCCGAGAACGGCTTAGAGGTCCAGAGCAGATTGGAGGTGTGGTGGGAAAGAGTCGAGACCGTTGGCCTGAGAGTAAGTCGGACCAAAACTGAGTATCTGTTTTGTGATTTTGGCGGTCTCTCCAGTCCTGTGCCCATATCTCTCGCCAGAACGCCCTTACCGATCTGTTCTGACTTTCGGTACCTCGGGTCGCTTGTCCAAGGAGATGGCGAAGTAGACCGAGATGTTTCGCACCGGATCAACTGAGGATGGATGAAATGGCGACAGGTCACAGGAACAACTTGCGACCCACGGATGCCCCTCAAGTTAAAGGGGAAAATTTATAAGTCCGTGATAAGGCCTGTTGTACTTTATGGGTCTGAATGCCGGGCCGTGAAGAAGACGGGTGAAAAAAGATTGCATGCAGCGGAGATGAGAATGTTGAGATGGATGTGTGGAGTGACGAGAATGGATAAAGTAAGAAATGAGTATATAAGAGGAAGTTTGAAAGTGGCGCCAGTGACAGAAAAGTTGAAAGGAAATCGTTTGGCTTAGTATGGGCATGTGATGAGAAGGGACGAAACGCATGTGACTCAAAGAGTGATGAATATACATGTTGATGGATGGAGAGGGAGAGGAAGACCGAAGAAAAGATGGATGGATTGTGTGAAGAATGATATGAAAGAGAAGGGAGTGAATGATAGTGTGACGGTTGACAGAGGAGAATGGAAGAAGAAAATGTGTTGCGCCGACCCCAAGTAACATGGGATAAGGGCAGGAAGATGATGGACATAACTTGTATCATTAATTTTTAGGTATCTTTGTAGTTTGTTGTGTTCCGATAAAAAAATGTCGGTGAAGTAAATAGCATGAACTAACTCAGGACAAGCTTCTGCCCGCGACTATGCCCGCATGAAATTTCATGTTACCCCAACCCACCTCGTCTCATCGCTTTCTACTATTTCGCTGTTGCTGAGCGTTCTTTCAGACTTTTTTTATTTTTGCTCGGCTCGTAGGGGTCATAGCGTGATCTTATATAGCCTGTAGACTTCCTCTAGAATTGGGCTATCAAATGCAAAAGGAATTTATTTATTTATTTTATCATTTATGTACACACAGAAAAATACATAATAAAATACATAATTATAATTAAGACTACAAAGGTACTGCTTATTGCTTAAGAAATTTCTTCCAGCAGACCTGCGAAAGGAGAAATGAAATAGAAATGTAGACAATAGTGTGTGAGAACAAGAAGAGAAAAATAAGAAGTAAAAATATGAAGTCTTAAACTAAAATATTAACTTTACCTACACGTATAACATAAACTTAAATAAATACAAAAAGCTAAAATATATAAACATACATATACTATACTTATATAAATACTCACAGTTGAGAGGAGAAGTAATGCTCTTTTATTCGATATTTGAAGAGACACAGTTTTTAAATCGCGAATGCTAAGCGGAAGTGAGTTCCACAGTGAGTTCACGCATTTAAATAATAATAAAAAAAAAGATTTTTTTTTTTAAATAAAGCTGAAAAGATTGTTTTGTAGGTATGTTTGAACGCGCTTATCTCTGTAACTAACAATCGGATTTGAAAAATTTCTTTTTGCATTTGATAGCCCAATTCTAGAAGAAGACATCCGATTGTTAGTTCCAGAGTTAAGCGCGTTTAAACATACCTACCAAACACTCTCTTCAGCTTTATTATTAGATATAAAGCTAACAATGTAGTGATTTAACAACAATGTACCTTCGTAAGTCAAAGGTATAATCAGTAGATATTTTTAAATCAACAGTAATTTTAAGCTAATATATCCGAAGAACCTGAATGTTTTGTACTCATGTTTCTACAAGTAAAAAATCTAGCATCTTTCATAACTGTTAGTTAGCTTCTTCTCGCGACTACATCCGTCTGAAATTACAATTTTTTTATGTCTATAATCTTCGCGTAAGTGCTAAGCTTTTATCGCAATCGGATTAACGGTATGGCAGCGCATATAATACGAACAAACAAACATTGATTTTTATATAAGGAATAAATACTATTTGAATATAATCCTAAAACACCACCAAAACGTAATCCAATTTAAATATTACGTAATCCACTTACGAAATCGGTAATTGATTGATCCTCTATTTTGATGACACCTACAATCTACTGAATTGACACGAACTGTCCGATCCTCTTCACAATCGGATAGTAATGTTGTCGGACCTTTATAATTCCGTTAGCAACTTCCTTTTGTGATGTCTGTTGATCTCGGGATTTGTGTTAATTGGGAGAGCGTGTCTTTTTGTTTCTTTGATGTTTATATTTTCCTAAATATAGTGTGGGTAATTGCTTCGGTTTTTTTTTCACTCTTGTGTTGCCATTAGAGTCTAAGTCGGGGAGATTGGAAAAAGGCTGACTTCTTAGAGTACTGGGCGTAGGTATCATTATAAGTTGAGGACTTTTTTATTATTTTTAACGCTAATATTTTATCATTCATCATACTAGCACAGTGCTAATTCTCAACCTAAGTTAGAATTCAATGTTTTCTCTTTATCAAAATCTAACCAACTTTTGAAACTTAAATTACGAATAAAGTACTAATTACAACACAATTTATCGTCGTTTTAGGGTTCCGTACCCAAAGAGTACAACGGGACCCTATTAGTAAGACTCCATTGTCCATATGTCTGTCCGTCTGTCACCAGGCTGTATCTCATGAACTGTGTTAGTTAGAAAGTTGAAATTTTCACAGAAAATGTGTGTGTTGCAGCTGTAACAACAAATACTAAAAACAGAATAAAATAAATATTTAAGGGGCTCCCATACAACAAACGTGATTTTTTGCCGTTTTCATAGATAATGGTACGGAACCCTTCGGTCGCGAGTCCGACTCGCACTTGGCCGGTTTTTTATAAATAAAAAATTAATTTGTTCTCCTGATTGACCACGACATTGCGTGACTTCTCGACATAAAACATACATTGGCATTACGATTACCAATATGAAATATAAAGTATGACCTTCACGGTCGGGAACTAGGTATTCAAATAAAACCATTATGATTTTAGAATTTTCGTACAAAAGTGATATTTTATTTCTTAACCTGAAGTGATTACATTATTAGATAATTATACCTTTTCTGGCAATAGCTGGAGGCGTACCGGTATTGTAATTAGAAGTTCGCTACTTGATTATATAGGCTGCGTAGATTGAAAAAAAAAAAAAAACTTCATATCGTAGATTGGGTTCAGAAGCCGAAATTAAGTTTTTTTTTTTTGTTTGTAATATTCATTTAATGAAATTATAATACAGAGGTGTTACTTAAGTATTTTTTCTCGTCAGACTTGCTGTTTACGCCTTATCTGTGTGAATCCAGACTCTTAGATTATTTTTTGGTGTCTGAATTGTCTTTTATGAAGTTGAATATTAATTGATTACTGCCCTTTTGAAAAACTTATGTGTCTTCTACTTGACCTAACCCTACATTTCTATTAGAATAAATAATATTGACTAAAGTGTCCTTGGTTGCTTTCTGTTATTTTCTGTTAATTTGAAACAATTACGAAAGAAGCATCGCTTTTTAATTCACTAGCGAAGTACAAAATATTTTTTACCACTTTCATTGAAAAAGTATCTAACATCTTTTTCTCACTCCATTTACATGGTACAAGTTTCTGGAATTTCAAGAACAATAATCACATAAAGCACGTTCAATTTTATTGCTATTCAAGAATTGTATGCAAGTGTTTACGCGCGTGCGATTTCCATAAAATAATAATAATAATATCCTGGGACATTGTTCACTCACGGCATAAAAAATGGCATACAATAATTGAATGCAAGCTTTACCTTTCGGATGCGATTTACAAGGCAATAAAATTTCCAGGCAATTATTGCATGCAAGTTTTGCCTCGTCTAAACACAGAGTTGCACGTCCTTGTACAAGTGATTCAAGTATAAATACCCGTAATTGCGCTGCCATATTTTCGTTCACTTATGTTTGATTGATAGAAAATTTTCGTGCCGGAATTGAATGCGATTTTATTGTATATGCAATTTTATTGTACGTGCTGTTTACACATAGACCAGTTTTGACACGGAAAATAACTTGCCCGTATCGCGTGTATTGTACATGTTGTTTAGACGGTGCCAGTTAATTGCCCTTCAATTTTATGGTATGCCACAGGCAATAAACTTGCGTCGTGTAAATGGAGCTTTAACCTAAAACCATTTTCCGCCTTATACGATAAAAAAAGTAATATTATTTACCTCGAATAAACTCAGTTTCCCATCACTAGTCCAGTTAATAAAGCAGGCAGACCCGTATAATTTGGTTACACCCGTCCGTCAATGTGATCTTTTTATTAGACCCACGCATTTGGACCTTTCCCTCGGAATGTTACTTCCTCACCTAAAAAGAGTTTTGTGGATTATCTTAGTTAGGGTCCAGTTGATTTTGAGGAGTTTGTGGGTCTTCTGCCTGGCTGTGCATTTAATTTCGTGCGGAAGAAAGAAGGAATATTTTTCTGTGAAGTAATTTATTTTGGGGAAAGTGTGATCCTACAGAATATTCGTGGAAGAAAATAGCTGCCCGTGGTTTTAGTTAATAGAAATTAGTTTTTTTTTTTGTATTTTTGAATTTGGATAAGATTTTTCTCTGGTAACATTAACATACCTCAATTACTAAATCCTTTGACAACAGTGGTGAAAATTTTTATAGCAATTTTATTTCCTATTCGACTGTCCATTGTCATTGTTGCGTGAATGCCCACGATTAGCAGCAGTCCTCTGGCTGATAGATGATAATCATCTCTACAAAAATTTCAATGTGATAGTGATAACAGATAAATGGATTACTTATATACTACTTTGATACTTAAATACTTCACACATGTGAAGCAGTTCCTTCAGGATGTTAGTCATGTCAGTAAAACAGCGAGCAACAAGTACTTAGAACTTTTTAAAAACCATAATTGTTGCGATCAAGCATTGATTTTGCTTCTGAATTTGTAGCCATTAAACTCTGCAAAACGTTAAACGTTCTCTAAACTCCAGTCAAGTAGAGTGAATGTCTGTTGCACCGCTGTCATCGACAGTTAATTCCAGCTAAGTACTAGCCATTAAACTATGCAAAACGTTAAATAATATTGAATCAAGGTATAGTTTCTCTAAACTCCAGTCAAGCAGAGTGAACGTCTGGTGCACCGCTGTCATCGGCAGTTAATTCCAGCTAAGTACTAGCCATTAAACTATGCAAAACGTTAAATAATATTGAATCAAGGTATAGTTTCTCTAAACTCCAGTCAAGCAGAGTGAACGTCTGGTGCACCGCTCTCATCGGCAGTTAATTCCAGCTAAGTACTAATATCGACAGTCGACACTAAAAGTTGCGCCGGCTTGCGCGATCTGGAGTTAATGACGTCACAATATTACATTGGCGATAATTTGAACGCTGAAATTAAGTTATATTTTGTAGTAGTACAACTCCTGGAAACAAGTTTGACTAGATAATTTATGCCACCAACAAGCATTAGTGTGTTCTGAGAATGTAGAAAAGAGCTCCCTAGAAGGCCCTAGATAATATAAAGCCGGCTAAGCAAATATTCCTGCTATAGGGATTTTTTGGCGCTTGAATGGCGTTGACAGGGACGTGCCGTTTCTTAATATTTGTGCAATTGTTTTGTGAAATGTATTGAATCAATCTGCCTAGCCTTTTCCCAACTATGTTGGGGTCGGCTTCCAGTCTAACCGGATGCAGCTGAATACCAGTATTTTACATGGAGCGACTGCCTATCTGACCTCCACAACCCAGTTACTGGGTAATACGATACTCCTTTTTAAGACTGGTTGTCAGACTTTCGGGCTTCTGACGACCCGTAACGACTGTCAAAGATCCACGAATAACAGCCGGGACCAACGGCTTAACGTGCTTTCCGAGGCACGGAGGAGTCACGAAATGGTATGATGGTATGTGAAATTTATTGAAATAATAATAATAATAATAATATCCTGGGACATTTTCACACACGGTCATCTGGTCCCAAACTAAGCAGAGCTTGTACTATGGAAACCAGATAACTGATATACTACATATACTACTTTTTTTTTGTAAATACATACTTATATAGATAATTACACCCAGACTCAGGACAAACAGACATGTTCATGCACACAAATGTTTGTCCTGGATGGGAATCGAACCCACGACCAGCGACATGATAGGCGGTATCTTAACCAACCACGCCAACTTGTCTCCAAACAATCTCATGCAGTCGGAGGCATATTTATTGTTAAATTAAAGAAGATGCCTCCGACTGCATGAGATTATTGAGATTGTTTGGATTGGAGACAAATTAGCTCATCTTGTTTCCATCTTTATTAAAGTTCACTTTTTACGCAGTCGGGTTATTTGATTTTTAATATTTTTTTTATTTTTATTGTAAGTACATACGTTTTTAAACCGACATGGTCACTAACACTATTATTATTAGAAGTAACGGGATATTTACCATGTAAATTAATCATTTCGAGTTTCCGATTTTTCGGCACTATTGCAAGATTCACTTTTTAGTTAGGAAGGATTATTTTTCTCTCACTGTATCAAGTAATAATACTATCCTAGGACATTTTTCACACACGGTCATCTGAACCCAAACTAAGCAGAGCTTGTACTATGGGAAACCAGATAACTGATATACTACCATTCACTACTTTTTTTTTGTTGTAAATACATACTTATATAGATAAAGTACAAGTACAAGTAACGCTTTAGGTAACGGTCGTCAAAAAACTCTTTCAAAGCAATGACATTTTAGATATAATAATAATATAATATAATAATATCCTGGGACATTTCACACACGATCATCTGATCCCAAACTAAGCAGAGCTTGCACTATGGAAACCAGATAATTGATATACTACGTAAACTACTTTTTTTTGTTATAAATACATACTTATATAGATAATTACACCCAGAGTCAGGACAAACAGACATGTTCATGCACACAAATGTTTGTCCTGGATGGGAATCGAACCCACGACCTGCGACATGATAGGAGGTATCTTAACCAACCACGCCAGCTGGCCTGTCACTATACTTGAGAAGGAACTTGGTTCCTGACGGAGCGGGTCCCCGACCGCATACTTTATTATTCTTTGTCATTCCAAATTACATTTAAACATATTATTTGTATATATCTCTGTTATTTTGATACCCCACTCGATAGGTTTTTGGACATTTGTCTTAATCATATATTTTGGCGCCAAAATCCGCCATTTAGATTTTTTATTATTTTAATATACCCAGTGACACTCGCGCAATAAAGACAAATCTAACGACATATCATTCATCAAAATCAGGCAAGCCATTTTTCGTACATACATACAAGATAAAAACAAAACCCTCCTTTTTTGGCTTGTTGAAAAACAAGGTGGCATCGTTAGTTCCTAGTTTGACCATGTGCCTCAGCTCGTGTATACTATTACCTACCTGTGGTGCATTTTTTTAAATCTCGGACACTAAATTGACAAGAGCAAATGTCAAACTGGCTTATACTAACTGGCTTACATTATCATAAAGGTTATTTTTACATAAATTCACATGTCAATTTAGTCTCTGAGATTTAAAAACAGACCGTACATATTTCTGAAACCAATAATCCTGCTTTTTCCCAGTATAAAGAGTTCAAATAGCTGTTTAAATTAAAAGAAAAATACGAGTAAGAATTGAAAAACTGTTGAAAGAAACATCTCTTCTAATGACTAGAATTCGACGTCCCTCTACGTCGCATGTTGCCTAAGGAAAGGAAGTTCGGTGCCATCTACCATAATCACAAAGATATAGACTAACTATAGCTCACAAGTCCTATTGTTTCAAGATGATAACAATCCGTGCCAATATTCTCAGCGCATTATACAGCGGATGCAAAGAATTTAGTATTGAGTTCAATAGAATAATTTGTTTCCGTCCATCCATTTGAATTGTTGACCAAAGAGTTTTCAATTCATCCGTTGAATGTGCGTATGATATTTTTTTAACGTTGATATCGCGTTTCAATGGGACATAGATTTGTTTGAACGCACGAATGCAGCGTTTTTATTCGGCCTGACTTTTGTTCGGCTTTTGATTTAAAATTTTTAGGGTTCCGCACCTCAAAAGGAAAAACGGAAAGCTTATAGGTTCACTCGTATGTACGTCTGTTTGTCCGTCTGTCACAGCCAATTTGCTCCGAATCTAATGAACCGATTAAGTTGAAATTTGGTACGCAGATGAATTTCTGTGACCCAAACACGGATGTATAATGTAAATGAATGAATTTTGAATATGAGGGCCAATTTTAGGAGCAAAAAGAAAAAAAAAAGTTTTGTGAAATGTACCATGTGACATAGGTATCAAATGAAAGGGCTTATGAGGGTAAATTGTTTTAAAGTAATTTCGGAAAATAAACGAAAATTGACAATTCCCGCCCTATCTCCAAAACTACTGAGCCTAAAATTTTGAAAAAATACAGAATATACGTATAGATTACAGAAAAACCTATAAAAAGTCTATGGTCTTAAAATAACATGGTAAATCTCTCAATATTGTGCGTACAAACTTACATTTGCAGTTGGAATGTATGAGAATTCTCAACTAAAATGTTAAGTTTGTTCTTGGGATAAATTAATCCCAACAACTACGGAACCTTTCATTGTTCGTGGTCCGACTTAATAGGAAGAATTAATAGGTCCTGACTTTTTTGCATATGTCCTAGTGAAGCGAGCTGTACCATACGCACACGTTGGGTTCCGTACCACCGTACAATATTTAACTATTTAAATACATGTAAAAAAAACTAAACATAGAATATTTTTCACCATAAATTTTAACAAACGCAAAGATTACTTTGTATTTCATAATGATACTATGAATTACAAAGTTATTTTATGCATTTGCAGAAAATCGCCCATATTTAAACAAAATTCAATATGAATCAGCGTTTTTAGTATATTATGTTGATTAAATACAGTATGTACATGATGTACTTGTTTGGTTGTAGCGATAGAGCTCGTACATACGAGTAAATGATCTAAAACTGATAAATTTTGCGGCCCCCTATATCTTCAGTTTTGAAGATAAAATTAAAAAAAAACTGCCAAGTGCGTGTCGGACTACGCACAATGAAGGGTTCCGTAGTTGGGATGAATTGTTCCCAAGAACAAACTTAACATTGTAGTTGAAAAACATGTTCTCTCATACATTCCAACTGTAAATGTAAGTTTGTACGCACAATATTGAGAGATTTACCATGTTATTTTAAAACCATAGACGTTTTATAAGTTTTCCTGTAATCTATAGGTACTGAACTATTTTTGTATTTTTTTTTCAAAATTTTTGGCTTAGTAGTTTCGGCCATAAAGGGGGGAATGGTCAGTTTTCGTCTATTTTCTTAAATTACATAAAAATAATTTATTTTAAAATTTTAACAAATATATATTTGAGACCCTCATAGTAAGCCCTTTCCTTTGATATGTCACACGGTACAGTTTAAAAAAAACTTATTTTTTAACTTTCCTATATACCCCCACAAGGAATATTCAAAATTCATTTATTTACGTTAACGTCTGTGTTTGGGTCGCAAAAATTCATACGTGTACAAAATATCAACTTAATCTGTCCATTAGATTCGGAGCAAATTTGCTGTGACAGATGGACAGACAGACAGACACACGAGTGATCCTATAAGGGTTCCATTTTCTCCTTTTGAGTTACGTAACCCTAAAAATATATTTGTACTTTACTCGATGAGTTCTAGTCAATGACACCCCACATGTCATGGTAAGAAAAATAATCAAAAGTTTATTGTACCCCCATTAATTTGTAACCTTATTTTATTTTTATTATTTGTTGTTATAGCGGCAATAGAAACACACAATCTGTGATTTCAACTATCTACCTTTTACGGTTCATGAGATATAGCCCACTGACAGACAGACGGACGGACGGACATCGGAGGCTTAGTAATAGGGTTCCGTTTGGCACCCTTCGGGTACGGAACCCAAAAAAAAAAATGTATTTTATTGTTGCTTCGTAATTTACTAAGGCCTTGCGTTGTACTAGGGGCTAAAATGACATTTAAATATAATATAGTTGCACTACACGTTGACGTAATTTAGGTATAGGTATTTATTTTATTTTATTTTTACCAACATGAATGACTTTTATAGCTATTTGAAAGTCACACAAAACCAATAAGCATCGTAAACATAGACTGAGGCCGCTTTTCTACCGCTACGTCAACGGGTCGTCAACGAGAACGAGGTGACGATGTCGAAGTTGCGATACATACATTTACAATGGCCGCGTGTCTATCGCACGCCGTCACCGGGAACATCACGTTCGGTTCGAATAATCTCCTTTCTCGTTGACGTCCCGTTGACTTGCTGTAAACAGTGTAAGTACATGTTTATTTCCTCTCAGGGAATATCTTCCAGCCCACAACTTGCAAATATTCTAAAAACAGTAGCCGAACTATAAACACGTAAGGCGAAATCTGTTATGACGGATTTACTTTATAGTACTGCCCAAGTCGTGGCCTCATTTCAGTCCAAAAATTCACTTTACAGTCTCTTATCATATTTCTTTATATTGTGTGCGTACATAACCATTAGTTTGCATATTTATATGCTTCAGGGATATTAAACTTGATACCTATTTACTTTACTGAAATGAGCACCGTTTGGGAATGTAAGGTTCATTTTACGCTGGCATTGACATTTATGGTGTTAATACACTTTTAGTAGTAATTCCGAAATATGAATCGTAATGAAGTTTCATGTTTGAACATAACACGAGGGTATATTTCGTGTCCAGTGGTTAGATAATATGTTAGCCTGAAAGTCCGTTATAACGTTTGTGGATTGGAAATACTTAGGTAATATTTAATAACGAGAGCACTAATGAGTTTAGGATACATTTATAATGATTAACAGAAACAAACAAACCAATCCGTTCTACCCGTTGATGTACCCCACACTATTTGTATTGGGTATGGTGGGGTATAATGAGCTCAGGGTTCGTCGGGAGTTCAGTCTTGCTGCATATGTAGTGAGGCTACTGCGTGGCGTAGCACGTAACCCGGGAGTGCTGCATCATCTGGAACTTAGCGTGCCAGACTGGTCCGTGTGGAGGCGGGGCGGCGCTCGCAACTGCTAAACGTGCCTGTCGTCAGTCAGAACCAATCTACTGGCGAAAGCATCCCTCACCCGAACAATCCGTGTGGTGAACGAAGTCCATGAGAGACTGGATAATTTTTCGTGGTCTTTAGTTTGAGTGAATTTGCAAGAGTTTTATTAAATGTAGTTAGTTATGTAAGGTAATTACGAGTAAATAGTTATATTTGCAAGGTTAGATAAGTTATTTTTAAGTTGAATATTATTGTAAGTATGTAGGAACTTAGGATTTAGATTCTTTTATTTATTTATAATACAGTAACTTTAATTATTATATTAGTTATTGTACTGAATGAGTGGATAACTACACTGTCGCATTAGGGTAACACCTGTAATGATAGTTGTAAGGATGAAAAACTTGTTAGCCAAAAAATAAAACCGACTTCCAAAACAAAACACTGCAAAGTGAAAAATAACTTTAATTTCGGTAGTCGGTGTCTTGGGTTTTGTATTTTCGTTTTTTGCCACCGACTTCCGAAATTAAAGTTATTTTTCACTTTGTAGTGTTTTGTTTTTGGAAGTCGGTTTTATTTTTTGGCTAACAAGTTTTTATTTTTCACGTTTTAGTTGTGGAACCTACCCCATACTAATTCGAATACATAAGTGAGCACAATAATTGTAGATATAGCCATGTAAATAACAGTGATAGGAAGTTATTAAAACACCATCATATCATCCACATAAAATAAGTGGGAAATATACGCATTATTGAAGCTAACTCAAAAGCTCCCCAAGCAAAGTTAATAAAATTTATATGGGACCACCTCGGAAGTATACCCTATCAAACAAAAAAAGAATTTTCTAAATCGGTCCATCCGTCATTGAGTAATCGCGTAACAAACATACAAAAAAAAAAACATACAGAAGAATTGAGAACCTCCTCCTTTTAGAAGTCGGTTAATAAATAAATAAATAACCGAACAGTAAAGTATTTTTTATGTAGAACATAAACAATTTGTCCGAGTCAATCTATGTGTCTATGAGCTCACCGAGTTACTTCAGAACTGCGATTAGTTTTTTTTTTTTCAATGATATCCACAGAATTGAACACAACAAAACAGCTATCAAAATAATGTTAAAACATAGATGAGCTCTGTGTGATATTTGAAATCTATTTGTTGTAAATGTGTTGTACCCAAAATAACAAAACCACACAACACACAAACGAACTCAAATACACATACCTAAATACTTTAGCGCCCAATTAAAGTGTGATACATACGGTATTAATGCGGGCGTTTCATCTGTTTGTGTTGAGTTGTGTTGTATTGTATTGTCAACAATCTTTGAAACTGTATTAATTACTTCGAATGTGGGGCCACAACTGACAAAGTGTTTCGTTGTATTATCATATTGTTCGAAGGTTAACAGATGTTTGAATGTCGGCTGTAACGTTTGATGCTTGCATTCAATATTTACTTACGTCATGAAATTATCATACCCTATTACTGTGCTTTGTGAGTCTATTTTAAGGAGTGCCTAGCTATTAAAGTTGATTTTAGCTCGAATTAAAATAAAGAGCATGTAATATGGGGAATAGCCGCACGGGTCGATCGATCAGGTTAAGCTACGCTTACCGCGGTTGGTCTGTCGATGGGTGACCATCTTTACATACTTTCCTTGCCTCGGGAAGTAGGTTAAGCCGTTGTTGGTCCCGGCTATCATTCTTGGATCTTTGACAGTCATTACGGGTCGTCAGACGCCCGAAAGTCTGACAACCAGTCTTACCAAGGGGTATGGTATTACCCAGTAACTGTGTTGTGGAGGTCAGATAGGCAGTCGCTCCAAGTAAAATACTGGTATTTAGCTGCATCCGGTTAGACTGGAGCTAGGCTAGGCAAATTGATTTTGAACATGTAATATATACAAGGTGCAACTTAAATAACGCACAACTTAAATAATGCAAAAAAATCAGTTGTTCAGTACATTTTGATAAATTATGCGAACACAAATGTACTGAACAGATGATTTTTTTCACGATTTCAGGTTTGGTCCCATAGTAAAAGTTGTTCATAATGACGAGTACAATGACCCCTTAAGAGGTTGTACGTTATTTAAGTTACACCTTGTATACAATTACACATGTATTTTTCCACTTCAGCTTTTCTTGGTCCGACCGACGTAGGTATTTATCGTCTCGAAAAAGTGTCGCTGCCGACATTTATCGGTCGTCCCTTGTCAGAGCTTTCGCAGACGGCATACAATCGGTGGCCAATTTTTAGTAGGATCTAAATGAAGCTGTAGAGACCAAATGTATTAAGGCTTACATCCTATAAAACGTAAATCATATAAAAAAGAAATATAACCGATTGTTGGACCTACAAAACGTATGCCGAGTGCGAGCGAGCTCACTGGCCGACAGTGTGAACAGCTAGCGCCGCTCAGCGCTAAAACTATCGGTTCAGCCTAATGTGAGCTGGGCCTTACATTTTGAAAGACACACTTTTTAATTTTATCCCACAAAATTTTTGCTTAGCGTGCTGAAATTTAAGTCTCTTGAAGTTAGGCGTCATAACTTTTTCCTCATGTTTGCTTGTCTTGTTCTTCGTGGAGAGTCTGATTGCCCGGAACTAGTAGCTCAGCTTGTAAGACTCTTTGTTCCTCCTGTACCCCAATACCAACTTAGACCGCGACGACACGGATTGGTGGCCGTTCCGTCACGACGCACAGTTTCGCATTCTAACTCGCAATGCTGAATGCTCTAGTGGAATCGACACAGGAGTGTGATATCTTTGCCGCGAGATGGATAGACGTATGTCGTGCGTGTTTGAGATTCGTTGAGATTCACGAAAGATGATTATTTTTAATTTTCATGTATGCCAATATTATTTGAGTGTTATTTGTTAGTTTTACTTGTTTTGTAAGTTATTTGTGTGTATTATTTCCTATTGTTATTCCTTCCTTAGCGTAAAATATGTCTGTTCTTATTGAAATTTAACTATGCAATATTTGGATCTGGGTCTGTAATATTGTGCATGTTTCTACCAAATATATATGAGTATACATAGTCTTGCCATAAATATTGTCACGAAAAAAATTTTTTTTTTATTGTAAATAATATTTATTACTTTTACAGTGTGTTAGTTTAATACATAAATATAAAACAATTTAACATATTTAAAGCTTATTCGAAGTGGTCTCCATTGGCTGCTATACAGTCGTTTAAACGTTGAGGCCAGTTATCAATAGAAGCACGCACTCTTTCCATGGGAAAATTCTTCACTGCCAATCGTATGGATGGTTTTAGGGACTCCAAATTATCATTGCGTTTAGAGCAAGCCGTACTCTCTAAAACTAACCATAAATCATAATCCAGCGGATTAAGATCGGGACTAGACGACGGCCAGTCTTCAGCTCTGATGAAGTCCGAAACGTTCACTTCCAACCAAGACTGCGTGGACCGAGCTTTATGACCCGGGGCCGAGTCTTGTTGGAAGGACCATACTTGGTTATTGAACATGGTGTTATTAAGGGGCTTAACTACCTTCTCAAGAATGGTATCTTGATACCCTTGTGCCGATGTTTTGATACCTTTTTCACAAAAATTTGGCTCAGTCACTCCTTCATAGCTAACACCCCACCAAACCATCACTGAAGTCGGATAATGCCCATGTTGCACTCTGTCGACTAATTGGGAAGCTTCCTTAGAGCTTTGAGCATAAATACGGTCATTTTGTTTCTTAAAATGTTGCTCAATTGTAAAGATTTTCTCATCCGGAAACAAATTTTTCTGTGACCTCCCTTTGCGTACCGCTTCAGTAGTTGTTTCGATTTTACCACCCTATTCTTTTTTAAATTATCAGTTAAAAAATGACCAGTGCGTCTCTTATAGGCTGCAAGTCCTAAGTCATCTTTTAAAATACGCGACATGGTTCTGGGTGCTATCTTCATCTCACGAGATAAAATCTTTTACTTTCGGACAGGATTTCTTCGAATTCTTTCCCTTACTGTTTTGACCACCTTTTTTGTACGAACACTACGTGGACGGCCAGATCTGTTTCTGTCACAAACAGAGCAGGTCTCATTGTACCTATTAATAGCCCGGTAC
Source organism: Dicycla oo (assembly GCA_948252095.1). Taxonomy (NCBI): domain Eukaryota; kingdom Metazoa; phylum Arthropoda; class Insecta; order Lepidoptera; family Noctuidae; genus Dicycla; species Dicycla oo. The sequence continues at coordinate 34,261,429 of OX411711.1, forward strand.
ACAAAAATTTGACTAATACCAACTTTGTGTAATGCAATCACAGCGATTCGGTTCTCTTTAATATCGCAAAATATTGTACAATGTATTGGCGCCAAAATTAGAAAACTCAATGAACAATCGTATAAAAATGACAGATTCCAATTCAAATGTAATATCTTTCTTATTTTTAATTGTAACAGTATTTATGGCCAGACTAAGTATATAAACAAAACACAAGCATCTTTGCTTGGCGCTGGAGTATGGTGTCGGTATGTAGCGCAGTCATTGTTGAGACACAGTCGCGACACCTGCCACTCCTACTAGCCTGGGAACTGCTCTTGTAGCCATTTAAGTTCAGAGTATTCATGAGTACAGTAGTGTTAGTAATTGATTCTGTAACAATCAACTGTGTGGAAGTTAAATGAGAACATCGAACATCTAGACGCACTGCAAGTTACCATAATTAGTTGCCATTCCACCAATTCGCACTAAGCGCTTCCAAACATCCTTCATAATGCGCACGGCAAAAGAGTTGAACTCACTACCTGCGTCTGTGTTCCCGAACGCATACAACTCGAGTCTTTTTCTTCTGGGTAAGCTCACTCCATCGTAAACTTCATTTCTGTCACCTCCGACCTAGACTATAGTCAAGAGCAAACCCATTTGAAATAAAAAAATAAGAAAGGAGCTATTTCTCTCGTTCACGCGTTTCCCAATTCTGCGCCCACAGCACCAATATCAGACACTATGTCTAATTACGATCTTATACCTATCCTTTAGAGGATCGGACACCATAAAATGTGTTCCTTTACATTTTTGTACAACGAGCCTATTTCTGGATAATTTTTTTAACCATCGAACGTTAACAAAATTCTAGTTTTCAACAGCAAGGTGCTTTTTACTGTGAGGCTCAATACGAGTACCGTTTTAATAACATCACCACCCGATGAAATATAATAAATCAGTTCACGTTACTATAGCGAACAGTTACTGCGGGAATGTTACCGATAATTGAAGGCTGTCCTCACAGTGACAATATGATTTATGATTCGGTTTTCAGCTGCCGCAACGACCATTAATTTAAATGTGATTTTAATATGGCTTTGGGGCAAAATGGTTGAGCAATAGGGTTTTTGAACATTATGCCTTAGGTTTGATTGTAGTGTGAGAGTGCAAGGATATCTAACCGGATGCAGCTGAATTTGTACCAGTATGTACCATGGAGTGACTGCCTATCTGACATCTTTAATCCAGTTACTGGGTAATACGATACCCCTTGGTACCTACATGTATGTGAAACTTTTACCCATCGGGTAAATTCAGGCGTATTATGTTATCTGTTAATATTATTTGTAGTTTTTAGGGTTTCATACCTCAAAAGGAAAAACTGGGCAAGAGCGAGTCGGACTCGCGCACCGAGGGTTCCGTACCATCAAAAAAAATGTGTGCTATTTAGAGACATCGTTTTATTTTTCCTGGAATCTTACATAAACTTCTATCACAAAGAATAATTTCAGATTTTTCTCTAAGCAAACTTCGGAGATAAGGGGGGGGGGGGGGAACCTATTTTTTACATTTTTCATCAAAAGTCGAAAACTGTTCGGCCTAAAAAACCGATCAATTGCGTGTCGGACCACCCACAATTGGGATGAATTTATCCTAAGAACAAACTTAACATTGTAGTTGAAAAACATGTTCTCCCATACATTCCAACTACAAATATACGTTTGTACGCACAATATTGAGAGATTTATCATGTTATTTTAAGACCATAGACTTCTTATAAGTTTTCTGTAATCTATAGCTACACACCGTGTAATTGACAGGTTGGCAAAAACTTAAACAGTAGCTTCAGACCATGATTTATGACTGAAAAACGTTGGAATTTTCTTCAGGAAAATTGTCGAATTTTCCGACCGTTTTTCAACTAGATTTGTGTTCTATTCATTTGTTACAACAAAATCCAGCCCTAAAAACATAATTTTAGTGAAAAAAAGCAAAAAACTTAAACTCTGCAATGTAAATAATAATGATTTAAAAAGAAAATTCATACATACCGCGCGGAATCAGCTGTTAGCTCTAAAAGTTTACTGGCCTCCGACAGTACCTACGACAGACAGAGAAAGCATACCGCTCGCTCGCTCCCTTTGTTTGTGTGCTGCACGCCGGCGCCTTTGCTTACGCGCCGACACTGCTAGGGTTGTACCGCGTATGGAATTTAATACTTGTCGTTTTATTTTTATTTATGTAAAATGCTTTATTAATAATTAAATACTCAGGAGTATGATTACTTATTTATTCTTTCTTAATTCCGAAAATCTTATTTTAAATCGTTAACCTTTTGAGTATCGTAATAAGAGACACAATAGAAAGACAATAGGTGTGAGGACGCCGGCGTCCTCGCGGTGCTTAGAAAGAATAAATAAGTAATCATACTCCTGAGTATTTAATTATTAATAAAGCATTTTACATAAATAAAAATAAAATGACAAGTATTAAATTCCATACGCGGTACAACCCTAGCAGTGTCGGCGCGTAAGCAAAGGCGCCGGCGCGCAGCACACAAAGGGAGCGAGCGAGCGAGCGGTATGCTTTCTCTGTCTGTCGTAGGTACTGTCGGAGGCCAGTAAACTTTTAGAGCTAACAGCTGATTCCGCGCGGTATGTATGAATTTTCTTTTTAAATCATTATTATTTACATTGCCGAGTTTAAGTTTTTTTTCACTAAAATTATGTTTTTAGGGCTGGATTTTGTTGTAACAAATGAATAGAACACAAATCTAGGTGAAAAACGGTCGGAAAATTCGACAATTTTCCTGAAGAAAATTCCAACGTTTTTCAGTCATAAATCATGGTCTGAAGCTACTGTTTAAGTTTTTGCCTACCTGTCAATTACACGGTGTATAATTATATTCTGTATTTTTTTCAAAATTTTAAGGTCAGTAGTTTCGGAGATAAAAGGGGGAATGGTAAATTTTCGTCTATTTCCTTAAATAACCTTAAAACAGTTTATTTGAATATACATACATATATATATATATATATATATATATATATATATATATATATATATATTTGACCCCCATATTCAAAATTCATTAATTTACATTACACGTTCGTGTTTGGGGTCACAGAAATACATAAGTGTACCAAATTTCAACTTAATCGGTCCATTACATTCGGAGCAAATTGGCTGTGCCAGACGGACAGACAGACAGACACATGAGTGATCCTATAAGGGTTCCGTTTTTTTTCCTTTCAACAGTGCTCTTTCATATGATACCCCACATACCCTAGTAGACCCACTTCGAATTCTTAAGAACCCCTTTCAGTCCCTGTTGCAAAAAAATAAATATTTCTTTCTTCGTCGTCTAAAACTATTCCAAAATGTAAGTTGATAGCATTAGTACTTCTTGAGGTATCCATCTGTGACAGACAGACAGACAGACAGATGAGTCGCACCATAAGGGTTCCTTTTTACCAATTTGGTACGGAACCCTAAAAACGGAATGCTTATAGGATACACTTCGTTGTAGACGGTTTTTATCAGGAACGCGTAGAGGTATCAAGTTGAAATTAATATCAAATATTTATGTCTATATTCCCTTAGAGCTCTTAAAAAATAAATCTTCTAAGTCAACGCAATAAAAAATACGGCCATTTGTGCGACATACTTTGACACTACGACACACACCGCGACACATACAGCGATACACACCGCCGGCTTACGCTGAAAACCAGCGCCGTGGATTCGTGCCTTCGTGCACGGGCCGCGGCATTATGCTGAGCGTGTAGCCGTTTCGCGGGGTAGTGACGCACATTTCCAAAAACTTTATTGTGTGTACTTATGTTTTTTGTTTTGTGTGGTTTGTTATGTTTTATTATTTTGTGTTTCGCTTTTCTTGTATAGTTTGTGTGCGTCATTTTCACGCGAATAAACTGTTTTTCTTTCTTTCTTTCTTTTTTCTTTACACTTGCAAATAAATCAAACCTATAGGGTACTTTGCTTTGACCTAGAATCATGATTTTTTTTTGTGATGACAAACTTACATTTGCAGATGGAGAATAAACCGCGCCGTATTCGATGTATGCGAGTTCTAGTTTTTCAACTACAATGAGTTTGTTTTTGGGACAAATTCATCTCGACAAATTCATTCCAACTATTACGGAACCCTTCATTATCCGACACGCACTTGGCCGGTTATTTTTGGTAAGTAATATTGTGTCTAGAGAATACTCCGTACATGAGACAGTACTTTAGGCAACCTATTTTTTAAAATAATTGCTGTTCTGAGTACTGTAAGAAATTTTGTCTATTCCTAAGGCTATCCTTAGTCCTTTTTTTGGCTTAAAATCAGGGGTCAGCCTAAATAGGTCAGCTGGAAGTCGTTCCAGTGTACGAATCACCATAATAATTGTCACGACCATAAAACTCTTTGTGAAACAGATCCTGGCTATAAACTGAGTCTATTTAAAAATGTAGGTAGCTAGGCAATATTAGAGGTATAAGGATTCCAAATTGGTGTAAAAACAAAGTTTTATTGATAATATATTATTTGTGAAAGAGTTCTTACAAGCGAGCCAAACCAACAGCCCATAATTTCTGAATTGAAGTAGATTTTGATGTTTGTCGAATTGCAGTGACTTTTTCCCAGAGACTCTCTACTTTTTTTCTGAATAATAGTCACAGAGCTCGTATGCATGAAGAGGACTACTACTAAGGAGTCTCAACACACCAACCAACAAAATAAAACAACCAATAAAACAAAACACTCCAATAAAATAAAACAACCTTTGCTGTAATTACTTAATCCTTGTTTTCTAACTAAAATAGTGAATATATGTAACGGTCATCATTCTCCTGCCATTGTCCCAATTTATTTGAGGTCGGCGCAACACGTCTTTTTCTTCCATACTTCTCTATTAGCTAGTAGCTAACTCCTGGCTAAGTAATAACAGCCGCACGGGTCGATCCATCAGCATACGCTTGCCAGAGTTGGTCCGTAGATGGGTGCCCATATTTATATACCGAGACTCCTCCGTGCTTCGGAAAGCACGTTAAGCCGTTGGTCCCGGCTATCATTTTTGGATCTTTGACAGTCGTTACGGGTCGTCAGAAGCCCGAAAGTCTGACAACCAGTCCACCAGTCGCCAGGGGGTGTATTACCCAGTGACTGGGTTGTGGAGGTCAGATAGTCAGTCACTCCATGTTTTCAGCTGCATCCAGTTTGACTGAAAGCCGACCCCAACATAGTTGGGAAAAGGCTAGGCAGATTGTTTGACTTCTCTATTAGTCGTAATCGCAGTAGCCACCCACTTTCTAGTCATATCATTGGTCACACAGTCCAACCATCGTTTCTTAGGTCTTTCCCTACTCTTATAGCCATCGAAATTCACACTCAAAACTTTCTTCAAGACATTTTTTTAAGTAACTGTGTGTTATTCATTCTTATTATAGACATTAGCAATCCTACAAATATTAAGCTCCCGTTAAAAAATAAACATTAGTAGGTCTATACTCGTGTTTACCCCCTTCAAGCAAGCAAGTCCAAACATGTAACAATCATTAGGTGCTGAAGGCGTTGGAACTAAGTTGCCTATAACCGAGGGTTTGTATTGACACTATGATTGATGATCTTGGTTTACAGTTCAGTTAATGATTGCCGTTCACTTCTTGTTTGGACGTTCGTCAGCTTTGAGTTATGTGTTTGTTGGGAAGTATTTGGCTTATGTGCAGATTCGTGGTTAAGCATGATTTGCTAGCTTGGTTGCATAATGGGTTAATTTGTTGGGCCCGACCTCCATGACGCACTGGAATATTCGCCTGTAATGTAACGATCCAAGATTCGATGTTGAGCATTACGTTACAATACTGCCTCACTGACTGACGAGCATTCGCCTGTAATGTAATAATCCAAGATTCGGTGTTGAGCATTACGTTACAATACTGCCTCACTGACTGACGAGCATTCGCCTTTAATGTAATAATCCAAGATTCGGTGTTGAGCATTACGTTACAATACTGCCTCACTGACTGACGAGCATTCGCCTGTAATGTAATAATCCAAGATTCGGTGTTGAGCATTGCGTTCCGATACTGCCTCACTGACTGACGAGCATTCGCCTGTAATGTAATAATCCAAGATTCGGTGTTGAGCATTGCGTTCCGATACTGCCTCACTGACTGACGAGCATTCGCCTGTAATGTAATAATCCAAGATTCGGTGTTGAGCATTGCGTTCCGATACTGCCTCACTGACTGACGAGCATTCACCTGTAATGTAATAATCCAAGATTCGGTGTTGAGCATTACGTTACAATACTGCCTCACTGACTGACGAGCATTCGCCTGTAATGTAATAATCCAAGATTCGGTGTTGAGCATTACGTTACAATACTGCCTCACTGACTGACGAGCATTCGCCTGTAATGTAATAATCCAAGATTCGGTGTTGAGCATTGCGTTCCGATACTGCCTAACTAACTGACGAGCATTCGCTTGTAATGTAACAGTCGAAGATTCGATAAGAATTGCATTCATATTACATTACACGGGTGCTCTCACTCACTACTGTTACATTACAGGCAAATGAAATTACGAACTGTATCATTACAGGATGCGCACTGTAATGCTCGGTTCTCCTCACTCACAGATGTAATTGCCGCATCTGAACTGTTACAGTACAGGCGAATGCTCCCGGTGAGGGAGCGCCTTTACAAACTCAAATCACCAATGAGTATCCAAAATGTCACAGCAATATTATTTTAATGGCGTTCTGGACACGACGCTACCTATTGCAATTAGTAACTCTTGTCGTGTAAGAAGATATCATAGGGTGATTACACATTTCCTTAGCTACGCAATAATAACACTTATTACTACAATAATTATATTGAATTAGATCAATATCGTTTAACATACCCGTAAGTATAATTAAAACAGACAGTAGTTTGAATTCACAAACAATAGAGGGGACGATATAAGTTTTTAAACCGACATGGTCACTAACACTATTATTAGATCTTATAACGGGATATTTACCATGCATATTGTTTCGAGTTTCCGAAATTTCAGTACTGTTGCAAGTGCCATGATCACGGATAAACCGTTAAAAGTTATAAATTCTAATAATAGAGGGGACGTATTTATAGGTCCACTTTATATTTTCATTGTGTGAAAATCATAAAGTTGTAAAACTATCACCACTGACATCTATCGAACTAAAAGTATGAAAGAAAGCAATATGCCCGGAACCAATAATAAGTTGATACCCCATCGTGAAAACACACAAAAACTATCCGATTCTCGGACCCTCCAAATTGACTGACAGTCTTCCTGTCTTTCACAATTTTCCCCAAAAATCATCCGATATTGTGATAAAAATCTGTTTTACTACCGACTCCGTCGTACCGGTACGTACAATTGTTTCATTTCACGAACGCGCGTCAATCATCGCAATAGACTATAATATATTTATTTGATATTACATACTGTGACTATTGAAGCATGACGTGTTATCGAGTGCAAAAGCAAAACTTGTGCCTTAGCTCGAGAGCTCGACTAATATGTGAACTGATTCGTACAGTTCGACATAACTGCATGCTTGAAGAGACATGCTGATGAAATGTGTTCTGTGTACAAGTTTCCTCTTCTACCAACGTATGTACCTATGTGTTGGTATGTAGTCGTTTGTGAGAGAAAGTTTGGCAGAATATTGGAACGCGACTGTCGATTGTTTTAAAACAATTGATGTTCTCGAGGTCGAGGTCGGTATTGTAAGTTTTTTCAGAAAGGCGGGCCCTAAACGATCAATATATTGCACATTGTTGCCGATTCCCTTGTTCTACTGAATTTTAGTTCCGTGCATCTTTTTCTTTCTATTTCAGTAAGAAAAGGACAGAAGATAAATATTAGTTTAGTCTTATCAAATTATTCAGCGGCTGACGTAACTTGACGTATTTTAGTAGCTAATTTTTTAATCACGTCTAAACTTGTCTATGGAGTATCTTAATTTGACAGGATTAAATGAATATGTATCGTCTGTCCATTTCTTAATGAAAGAAAAGTATGCAATGAACTTAAATTTAGATTAGTTTGTGAACAAGAGAATCGGTGCCAATATTACGAATTGCGCCATTTCTTTACAGTTTAGGGTTAATATTGAAGATGGCGCGTTTATGGAATAAAAGTTTGAGAATTTTTAATTTTTATTGCGCCTTATTTTAGTTGCACCGTGTAACATTATTGCGCAGGTCTTGCTCACGCAAAAACATTGAAGCTTATGGACCGTCAATGTTATTGCATGAAAATTGCTAGTTAATTTTAGCTCCGAACTTTGGAGTATTTTTTGTTTCCTCTCCGAGTGCTATCATTAGCTCTGGGCATGTACTATCTTTCTGACTAGGAGTTGATGCTCCCATGAGAGCGTCGTCAGAGATATCATTAGGTGCATCTTCAATCGCGGTCAGATTTTCTTATACGTTTCGTCCAAAATTTACGTATAAGACGTAACTTTGAATTCCACAGTTTTGTTCTTTGTGTTAACTCACAGAAATCACGAGGAGAGACAATGGCACCAATTCCCTTGTTCACAAACTAAACTGAATTTAAGTTCAGTGCATCTTTTTCTTTCTATTTCTTTAAGAAAAGGACAGACGATAAATATTAGTTTAGTCCTGTCAAATTATGATACTCAGTAAAAAAGTTTAGACGTGATTAAAAAATGTCTAGAAAAAATACGTCATTTACGTCAGGACTAAACATTTCGTCAGTAATTTGACAGGACTAAACTAATATTTATCTTCTCTCCTTTTCTTAATGACATAGAAAGAAAAAGATGCATTGAACTTAAAATTAGTTTAGTTTCTGAACAAGGGAACCGGCGCTCATATCCATTTGTTTGAAAAATCATAGCCTTCGTGTTAACTCACGGTTAACCGCCGAGCAAAAACCGTACTAAATGAATAGCACATAAGCACCACATGCAAAATAGGTATCACAATATAACAATGCGTAATGCTCGCGGGATTAGGTGGCAACATAAAATAATTTATAATCGAGGATAGTTATAAGTACAATACATACCAGAATCAGATGAAGGTTCAATTATAATTCAAAGACGTTTACGTCTTCGTTCATCTTCGCGAAGCTGAGCATCCTAAGCGATACTATACGCCTGGACAGCATTTAACCCTTTACAAAGCGCAAGTCCGATCCTGCATGGAGTATTGCAGCCACCTGTGAGATGGATCAGCTAAGTACCAACTAGCTGCGCTTGAATCGGTAGAACGCAGAGCAAAGAGGCTCATTGGTAAAGTAGAACTGGTGGATGCCAAGCTTCACAGCTTGGCTCATCGCCGCAAGGTTGCCTGCTTGTCGCTCTTCTACAGATTGTACTTCGGTAAGTGTGCCCAAGAGCTCCACGACCTGATTCCACCGGCCCCCTTCTACCATCGGACATCTAGACGCACTGCCAGTTACCATCCCTACCTGGTTGATATTCCACCAATTCGCACTAAGCGTTTCCAAATGTCTTTTATAATGCGCACAGCAAAAGAGTGGAACTCACTACCTGCGTCTGTGTTTCCGAGCGCACACAACCCTAATCTCTTCAAAGTGAGAGTGAACAGGCTTCTTCTGGGTAAGCTCACTCCATCGTCGACTTTGTCTCTGTTACCTCTGACCTAGACTAGAGACAAGAGCAAACCCATCTCAAATAAAAAAAAAATCATCCAGTTTTTATTTTTTTTATTTTACGTCGATCGTCTTCAATTTCTTGTGAATTTTCGGCATTTTTAATAACTAGTGACCACGCCTGTGCTTGCTATCGTGCACGAAAAAAGAAAGACAGGTTGTCTAGTGGTGTGGTTATAGTCAGTATATAATCGATTTAATTGTAAAAAGTCGATACATATTATCGATTTTCATAAATTTATTTAAAGTGTGGATGTTATCTTGTAGATTAAAAGGACTACCTGCTTTTTATATCTGAAGAATGAAGCGAATAAAAATATAATACTCCTCTGTGTCTCTCATTTGAATGAATGCTTGCAATTATAAACAACAGATGCTAGTTATCATTATGTTTTAAGGTTCTTATTAGTGTAGCCGTGAGGCATTCTCATAGGCTCATAGTTAATTAATTTAATTACCGTTGTAACTCGTTTTGCAGCAAAATCCATTTCATCTTTTTCCCTACAGACCAGATTTTTATCCCAAAAACATATGGTATGCACGACAAACAGTTAGTTGATTTCTTTATATTGACCATTGTTTACTTTTTTTTAATAAAAACCAAACAACAGAATGCTACGTTTTACATTCCGTGTCGTGTGTACATAGCGGGGGATAACTAGACCCGCACCCCCCCACCCGCATGCGTACTAATGTAAACGAGTTGTTAGGCTCTACTCTTTTATTTAGAACTCCTTTGGGAGGAGACAGCAGAAAAAAATATGTTCTGTAATTTCCGGATTTTTCGTAAAAATTTCCGGAATCACACACAGAACTTACAAAGATTCCATCTTTTCGCTACTGGATGTGACTGTGTGCTGAATTATGTATAATTTTAGATTTAAGAACCTCATTTTGTATTATTTTGTAGCGATAATAATGTGGTGTCTATCCCAATGCTCAAAATATAGGTGTATGACAAAAAATATTGTATGGTGCACAGCATTGGATGATTTAGTCAGTGATGAATGAAAATCCCTTGTTGGCACTAGTAGGAAAATAATCTTTAAAAATTTCCAAGACAATAAGGTGCCTTTTTGTTAAGCTAGAGTCTGCTCTCAGATCATTATTTTCCCTTTCGAGTATTACCAGAGAGAAAAACAGTATTATTGGACATCGTGATCCCCTGAACAAGTAATTGGTTCATTAAAATATTTATATAAATCTCTCTTGGGATTTATATCAATATTTTTCATGCAATTAAGTGTATTTTAAGTAACTTGATTCATTACTGAAAGCTTGCATTGTTAATGGTTTGGCAGGATTGGAATGTGATTGGTGTATTCAAACATTATTTAAAAGTATTTTGTGTTGACCGCAGGAAAATTTGTTTTATTTGGTAAAGATATGAATTTATTCTTCGTGATTGAGTGATTCTTTAATTACTTATTTTTCTTTTTAGCTTCGATCTTTAAAAAGTGGTCGTGGTTATGATGAATTGTGTCCAATCGCTTGAAATTTTAAATATTTTTTGAACATATTTTTAGTTCCTATAAATATTTTTTACGTTACGAATTCTCTGCAGTTTGGTAAGATTGACTTTGAGACGGAGGCTAACTGAAGAATTTAGCTGGACTAGCCAGTGTTTGAGAAGCTTCGAGAAGTCTTCTCGTCACGTATTCCACAGAGCCTAGAGACTTAATTTTCAGTCAGTGCGTCCTGCCTGTTATAACTGTTATGACTTACGGAGCCGAAACGGGGACACTCACGGTACGGCTGCTCCGTAAATTCAAGTTCGCTCAGAGAGCTCTGGAACGGGTTATACTTGGAGTCTCTCTGAGGAATCGAATAGGGAATGAGCTGATTCGGCAAATAACCAAAGTTGTCACTTAGCTGACACAATAAGCAAGCTGAAGTGGCACTGTGCTGGTCATATTAGCCGTAGAACCAATGACCGTTGGGGTAGATGTGTTCTAGAGTGGAGACCTCGAATGGGCAAAGGTAACATAGGACGCCCTCAGGTGGAGTGATAATCTTTGCAGGGTGCCTGGTAGTAGCTAAATGAGGGTTGGCAAGAATCGAGCGGAATGGCGTTTAATAGAGAGGCCTATGTCCAGCAGTAGACTGGAATAGACTGATGATGATGATTTCAAATATTAAACAACCGGTATTCCATGTCTTTAAATTGATGTTTCTTTTCACACAATGTGGTCATCATCTGCCTAGCCTTTTCTCAACTATGTTGGGGTCGGCTTCAAGTCTAAACGGATGCAGCTGAATACCAGTACTTTACATGGAGCAACTGCCTATCTGACCTCCACAACCCAGTTACTGGGTAAAACGATACCCCTTGGTAAGACTGGTTGTCAGACTTTCGGGCTTCTGACAACCCGTAACGACTGTCAAAGATCCACAAATGACAGCCGGGACCAACGGCTTAACGTGCCTTCCAATACACGGAGGGGTTTTGGTATGTAAATATCCACCCAACCCCCCATCCACACGTTCCAAAAGTTCCAAGTTTTAGAATTTTTTTGTTGTTTGTGTACTAATACTAGCTTACATACCAAATTTCAGCTTCATAGGACTTCAGAATGTACTTTAAGAATTCTAAGAAGTCGGTTTTTTTTATAAAAATAAAATTTTTCTAAGTTACAAACAGACGGAAACATCTACAATCATTATCTTCAAGAAATCTCGTCCGTAATGAAATGTAGATTGTATAATGTATTCTTGTTTACATTCCACGTATTTCCTTGATTCCGTAATTATAATATATTTTGTACATCTCAGTTTTCTGTCATTCATTTATTCCAAAACTGTACTGTAGGTATACAATATTGTATGAAAGTGGAGAGATCATTGAGGGAAGAACCTTTGATTGGTTCCAGAGATTATTTCGCGGAAATCCGTTGTCAAAATGGTTCGAGTGGATAGAGGGAATCATCGGAACCAGTGCGCTCTTGTCGGAGGGAAAAGGGACGATATTGTTATTTTATTTTTGGTGAGGAAACAATATAAAAGTACGGTTTGGACAGTACGAAAATCATAATTAATGAGAAAACCAGCTTTTTAATATTAAACGAACAGCTACTTCAGTTATACGAAACTATCACACCAACTATACCTAGCAGTTAGTAGTTTTTCTAAATACATTTATAAAAGTCATAAATAAACCTTTGAAAGTCTTAAATTCCAGGTGTTTTTCCATGACCAGTATAAGCAACGCTAGGTAACAATATAAATAACGAAAAAAAAAATATTTTCAGAACCTAAACTATGTTTAAATCAATCTGCCTAGCCTTTTCTCAACTATGTTGGGGTCGGCTTCCAGTCTAACTGGATACAGCTGAATACCAGTATTTTACATGGAGCAACTGCCTATCTGACCTCTACAACCCAGTTACTGGGTAAAACGATATCCCTTGGTAAGACTGATTGTCAGACTTTCGGGCTTCTGACAACCCGTAACGATTGTCAAAGATCCACGAATGAGAGTTGGGACCAACGGCTTAACGTTCTTTCCGAGGCACGAAGGAGTGTCAGTATGTAAAGACTGACGGACCAACCTCGGAAAGCATAGCTTCACTTGATGGACCGTGCGGCTGTTATTACTTAGCCACGAGCTAGAACCTAATCTATATTTAAGGTGGAGAATTTTAACGTAAGATTAATTAGATCAGAGATCTTAGGTGTGAAGTTTAGTCAAGAATCTTGCTAAAAGCTGACGGACTTTATTCCAATCTCCTCCTGTACTAGTTTCAAAGCGAGATTCGTGACTTAGCATTATCCAAGAATAAGGGAACATCCATCTGGTAACAGTGCGTACCGCTAAGGAGTTAAACTCTTTGCCTGAACCTGTGACTTGTTTTAATCTGAGAGTCTTCAAGACTGCCTCGTTGGTGTAGTAGTCGCAAGCGCTACTGGTATTGGGTTTTGGTCGGCAAAATGTTATTGGGTTTTCCCATCTGGAATTTCTCAGTAACAGCCCGTAGTCTGGATTTGTGCAATATTACATGGGACTTAAATATGACATTTCGCCTATCATATGATGACAGTGATGGTATGTTATGTTATGTCGTCAAGTCAATAGCTTAGTTAATAACTGGTCTAAGTAAATTGCTTACTTCCAGGCAAGCCTGCATCAGAATTTATCTTATCGCCTAATCGACCTCATTCAGTTCTAAAAAAAAATAGAGAAATTTTTTCAAAACCAGAGTTATAATAATGACACGCAACAATTAATACAAATACCCTGACTTGTCACTGAATAAAACAACGTGCCATGGGAACAAATACGCACACATACAGAACACACATGCACAAACATACCATACAACACCTGAAATCACCCTTCTAGTTCACTTTGAAAACTATACCCCGAGCCCCAAGATACAGACTAACTGTCTAGTTTGGGGCTCACTCGTTAATAATGGACCTAGACGGTCATATTTTAAGATACTCATATTATCGTCTCAACGTATTTGTTAACCTTTAAACCTGCTTACTGTATTGCCTGGACAATAAACTATTTTCTATATTTCTATTTTTAACCAAATTTCAACAAAAGGAGGAGGTTCTCAGTTCGTTGCGTATATCTACATCTATCTATCTATATATTTTATGTATGATTTCTCCATCAATTGTGGACCAATTTCGAAAATTCTTTTATTTTTTGTTTGAAAAGGTATGCTCTCGAGGTGCTCCCATTGTCACCAAGTCAGAATCTGGTATGGGGATCCCATGGAAATCGAGGGCAACCCTCAAATTTTATAGGCACACCTATAGAAATTTGGATATTTTTTATAGTAACTCGTGCATTTACTTTCGAGAAGCACCATTTGGTGAAGTAGAACTGATGATGAAGACCACAGATGGCCATCGGAACTACTCAATAATAAGTATTTCATGGGTTGCGATTCGAACTACTTTAATATAATTGCTAAACAATTTTTGCTCGTGACAACGCATTGGTGAAGTGGAGCTAATGGTGACTCCACCATCAGCTCCAGTTCTCCTGGTTCTTACTAGGAGAACTCCTCAACAATTAATATTTTGTAAAAGTTGATGAGTAGTTAGGCTATTGTAAATTACAAACTGGCCCTAAAAAGTGAAATAATAATTACCTATATATGAGTTCATATAATTTTTTTTTTGACTGTAAAGAGCAATTTATTTTAATTTTATTTTTATTTATCATTGACATAATCTACTCATTTCAATGTTTTTATTTTTTATGAGTGGTATTGCAATATGTGGTTAGCTAGTGACCTCGACAATTGATCATAGTTTTCTTGCCTGAGCAACCGGCAGCAAGTTCGTCATGCTCCCATAGATGTCACTGCTTGCGGTAGCGTCGGGGGTCGGGTTGCCTCCTTCCCTCAAATATGCGTTATGCTCGTGAACGGGTGCTGCTTGTGGTGACTGGTCGTCTTGCTGACCTTGGATTTGTTTAGTCATTAGTATTTAACTCTTTGTTTATTTTACTTCGATGGTCCTAGTTTATCATTTGTGACTTCGTGAGCACGCCCTTTACTACTGAAGGCTTTGATTTAGGTATAAAGTTCTGCTTACGTTTTCAGTTTTGTATTTTTATTTCTGCTTGGGTATAGTTTACAATTTTTTTTGGTGTATTGGCGTCTGCTAGCTGACTTGTAGCAAATAATTTAAATTAATTTAATGTTTATGTTGCGTAATGTACTTATATATATTATTTTGCATAGTATTGTATAGAATATATATATATATATATTTTTAACTGAACAGACAGCTGTGTTGCTGGGGAGTTTGTTGTTGAAGGACGGGCGTAGTAGGGGACTGTGTTATGTAATTTTGACGTTAGAAATGTGCTGATTCTCAGCCTAGTTTGAAAAATGACTTTTGATTTTGATTTTGAATAATAAATATTTAAAAAAATAAAAAAAAGCCACCGACTTCTAAAAAAAAAAAGCACCAGAAAGTGAAAAATAACATTAATTTTAGAAATCGGTGGCAATAAACTAAAATACAGATCCAAAGACACCGACTTCTGAAATTAATGTGATTTTTCACTTTGTAGTATTTTTTTTTTTGAAGTCGGTGGTTTTTTTTTAAGTTTTCTATTATATTTTAATCAGCTGAGATAGTGCTAAAACTCGAAACCGTCAGAGCCTGAAACAATGTCTACGTAATATATACAAGGTCTACGTAAATAAGTAGACCCTGATTTAGATTAGCCCGGATTCAGACGAGTCCGGATTTCCAGATTGACTGTATAATTAAGTAATATTTCTTCGTCCCTCATTATTATTAAAATATTTCTGAGGGGCGGTCGTTCAATAAGTTTTACGAGTGTCGGATATGAGATACGATGATCCTGGAAGACACATTGCTGCCTCAAATTCAGGCCTAAGTACTGACAGCAAAAAATTCAAATCTATTTATTTTGTTTATTATAATTTTCAAGAATATTTTTTTGCGAATATTAAACATAATGTTTGGTTTTAGTATAAGACTTGACTGTGAAAGCGTTTGCTTGGGATAGTCCAACTACCATGTTTATTTCTTCAGGAAACATAAGCAACACATCTTGAAACAAAAAAAAAATAATAATAATAACCCCACCGCTGTATCTCTACGTTGACGTCGTGGTGGGGCTTGCGTGCTCCGAACTTTAGGTCTGTGCCGATAGAGTTTACTTTGCCGGGACAGGTCTGGGATGAGGAGCCAGACTAAGAGAGATACAGAAAGTCGCAGGGCAGCATGTGGCGAGCTGTTGGGCAGTAGCGACCCCACGGACCCTATCTCCCGGGAGAAATCTTGTCCTCATCTCTGGCTTGCCTTTATTGGCCGGCTGGAGTGAACACTGACGAGAAACAGAGCTCTCACCTCTTTCTTGCCTTTACTGGCCGGCTTGAGTGAAGATTCGCAAGAGCAAACTTGCTCGGAGGAAGGAAGTATTCCATTAAGGTGCTGGTAGGGATCTTGACCGTACTTCTGAGATTGTCCTGATAGCCGTGGGATACCTCTCCACTCCTCAAGCACCTCAGGAATTGTTGCCCCCTTGTCGCTACGTCACTATGTGCTAGCGGCCGTTTCCGGGGGCCCATTATTGAGTGTGCAAGTCACCCCCTGCCATTTTATCCGTGTATAATATATAACATTGGTCAGGCAGAGGACATAGTTCTTCCATAGTTCAAGTAACCCAATCCACTTTAGCCACCCAGACCCATAGCCCAATATGTTTTGTTTCCACGTACCACAATAGTCCTGCACCAACCGGGGGTTGTCCTTGGGTGCACTTGCATAGTGCATACAAGGATAATTGTCGGTTGGTGCCTCCTTATCATTTAAAATTATTTAAGAGGCCTTTGCGAGTTGGCTTCGGCTCCTCGTACGCCTTCCAAAGGTCCGGGACCCCAGGGTCCCGAGATATGTAAAAAAAAAAATAATAATAACAGCTTATTATTCACTCACTGTAGGGCAAAGGCCTCTTCTCATAAAAAGAAGGCACGAGCGTTGATCACAACGCTTGCTTAAGACGTGTTGGCGATTTCAGACTTAATTTCAGGGACTTGACTTAAGTTCACGATGATTTCCTTCACCGACATATATTCAATAAAACAGATGGGTCGTACGAACAATTGGTAAGTATACGTGATCCTAAAATCAAATATATCCATCAAACACAAATAAAAAGAAAAAAAGTCGGAACTTGCTATTCGGACCCTAATTTTTACTATTTTTTCCTTTAGCTGTTTAATGAGGTTTTTGTTGTTTTATTTGCCTATCCATTAACAAAATGAAATTTTCAAAGATAAAATATTGAGCTGAATAAAAAAATAAGCGATTGCCTTCGTAATATTAAAAAAACACGTCATTTTAATCATAACTAAAATCTGGACGAACAAAACTGTCCAATTAATTAATATAAATATAACTAGCTTCAGCCCGCGACTTGGTCCGCGTTAAATTTCTTGTCCTCCGACCCACCGCATCGCGTCGCATCGCCCGCCCGCTTTGTTAATTCGTGAGTTTTCGCTAAATGTTCTCTCTGACTTTTTTCTTTTTGAATTTGATTTTAAATATTCTTTAATCTTCCTCAAGAATTGGGCTATCAGCAACAGCAAGGATTTTTTTAGATCTGACACCTCTCTCTCCTCCTCTCCTCTCCTCTTCTCTTGAGTTCCAGAGATTAGAATGTTCAAACAAACAAACTCTTCAGCTTTATTATTTGTATAGATAAGTATAGATATAGATATCAGCAATTGCATGAAAGGGAAATACAGAATCTGTGTCAATTATCTAATAGAATAATTGATTGTCTACGTACCTACTATCCAAGTTTAACGGGTAATTTATGCCGGTTATGCTAAATTTGACAGGATTAATATTTACCTGTGACGTTTGACATGGCTTTATGTACATCCTTCGTGGTAATCTATTGGCGAGGTTTAGATCCGTTATCATAGGTGTGCCTATTAATTATTTTCTCTGGTTAATTCGGCTGGTTATGTTGGGGCTACCACGTTTTTGTAGAGCATTGGGGATGTTCGCGCTGTTTTTTTTATTTATTTGTGATGGGTTTGCTCTTGACTCTAGTCTAGGTCAGACGCGACAGATACAGAGTCGACGATGGAGTGAGCTTACCCGGAAGAAGCCTGTTCACTTTGAAGAGATTAGGGTTGTATGCGCTCGGAAACACAGACGCAGGTAGTGAGTTTCACTCCTTTGCTGTGCGCATTATGAAAGACATTTGGAAACGCTTAGTGCTAATTGGTGGAATATCAACCAGGTAGGGATGGTAACTGGCAGTGCGTCTAGATGTCGGATGGTAGAAGGGAGCTGGTGGAATCAGGTCGTGGCGTTTTTGGGCACACTCACCGAAGTACAATCTGTAGAAGTACCGTCAAACAGGCAACCTTGCGGCGATGAGCCAAGCTGTGAAGCTTGGTATCCACCAGTTCTACGTCGCCAATGAGCCTCTTAGCTCTGCGTTCCACCGAGTCAAGCGCGTTTTGTACTGATGGCTGTTATGCCATCATTCGCAAACCTACGGTATTCCTGATCTGCAGAATGTGTGGCAACCGCAACGAAATCTTGAAGACTGTAGCTGTCTGGATCTTATCCCCTCTTTGGAGGTGCTTTGTTTATTTAATCCTGTTTTCCATTTTTGTATTTTTTTGTAACTTTTAATCATGATATTTTGTATGGATATCTGAAATAAAATATTTTTATTTATTTATTATATTTTATTTTGTATTTGGTTTGATTAATCTTAATTATCTTAATCAATTTAATGATATAAATGATTTTAAAGATTTTAATGAGTCTATAGATGAAAAAAATTAAATAAAAGTTAAATCGCAAATTTAACTTTTATTTAATTTTTTACTTTAATTTAACTAAAAAAAACAATTAACACTACTATACTTCAAAAAAAATCTTCAGTTTAAAAACATGTTTCTTATATAAATTTAAAAATTAAAGGACCGCTGACAGACAGATGGACGGTCAGCGGAGGCTTAGGGCCGGTTTTTTGATTCGTAGTTAACTCAACCAATGGTTAAACATAGTAACTAATGGCTGAATTTAGGCTTAATGTGAAAGGCTAAACATGAATGAGTTATGCCATTAGTTACTATTTCTTAATATGAAAAAGCTAACATGAATACATTCATCTTTAGCCTTTCACATTTAGCCAAAGTTCAACCATTAGATACTATGTTTAACCATTGGTTGAGTTAACTACGGATCAAAAAACCGGCCCTTAGTAGAATAGCCTTTCGTTTGGCACCCTTCGGGTACGGTACAATAAAAATGAGTATAGTTCATAGTTACAATGGTAGATATGTAACACCTCGTAGAAACACTGAAATAAAGTAGTTTGTGATCATAACTTAGAAGCTTACGTAAACAAACTCAGCTAATATAATAAACTTTGTTTACGCTCCCACAAAAATTGTGATTCAATTTAGCTAAAATACACTTATGTAGTTAGTTCAGTCTGCAAGGTCTAAATTAGATGTTAAGTTATATAATTAAATGCGAGACTACATACGCTAGAGTGGGGGGACTTTGTTTGTGACGAAACACACCGTGCGTGCTGTATTTTGCAGAGTAACTTAACATAATATAACGCCTGTATTCTATGAGGGGTACGACAGAGGTTGTAACTACAGTACACCCACATTTAGCCAGTTATATTTATAATATATCCCATGTAATAGGGGGCGAGCCTATTGCCATCGACCGGGCACAAATAAAGACTCCGGGCCGCTACTGAGTAGTTCCTAATAGCACTTTTCCCAGGACCTCATGCTCAGCAGTACTAGGTTGTTCCGAAAATGGTTAGCCACAGAGTAAATACAATCTCTTTATTCTTGAAACTATTTTGAATTGACGCCTAATTTTAATACAAATCTCCTTGGTGAAAATCATTGGCCACCTATTTGTAGTTCTTTTGTTAAATATTTTTAAAGATAGTCTATCACTTTTCTTTTGTTTGCAACAAAGGACGTCTCGCAGGAAGTTTTTCTTGCTATAATTTGGTAAGATACATTTTTTTAAATGTTTCGAAAGCTGGTTCACGCGAATGCTTAAGTGCATTGGGGTTGGTGGGGAGTATTTTGAACAGCATTTTGAGCTTTAAATAAACTTTTTCATATGCTAACTACTTTTAACCGACTTCAAAAAAGAAGGTTCTCTATTCGACCCGTATGTATGTATGTTTGTATGTCCGCGATTTACTCAAAAACAAATAAGCCAATTTTGATGATTCTTTCACTCGCGTAATCTACATACTTTCAGGGAGGTTTTAGTATATTAGATAATATGCTTATGTATGAACTTATATGCATAAATGTACTGTACCTCCGGCATTTCTAAGCGGATTTTTATGATTCTTCTTCTCTTTCGTCTTGGCTTATGTAATTGTTTATTCAAGTAAAAATGGAAAAATAAATTTACTTAAAAAAAAAATTAAAAATCGACTTTAAAAACCTAAAACGAATAAAATTACTTTTATAAAAAAACTTAACAGCTTCCAAAGTCGGTGTCTTCAATTCTTCAATGCACCTTAGCTGGCACCGACTTCAGAAGCTGTTACGTTTTTTATTCGTTTCAGGTTTTTGAAATCGGTTTAAACTTTTTTAATTCATTTCACTAACAATTTTTGGAACAGCCCACGTAGAGCTTGCGACTCCTAGAACAATGAAGCAGGGTTCAATTAAAGTGTCTAAAACTCAACACCGTGATTTGATATAATTAGTGGTTTACCTCCCCCGAAACACGTGTTCACTTTATGTTGATAGTTTCGAAGGATTTATTATTAAACCTTGAATGCTGTTCGAGTTAGTCAGGTTTATTAAAATTAAATTAAATTAAATTTCATTTATTTCGGACAACTTTGATCCATATTGTGTTAGTAGTACAGATACAAAATAAGTAATTTTAAAAATAAAATAATGCACACTCCATGCAGAGGATGACTAGACAAGAAAATCAAGTTTTCTACCCAATCAACCTCCGCATAAAATGCCTAATATTTGGAGTATAACTAGTTCTCCGCCACAGCTCTCAGGATATAGTTGCGACCACCCCGTACTCTGCTCAGCAGCGACGCGGTTTTTTTGCGTATTATGGCTTGAAAGCCATCTGTGTGGGTCTCAGCAAACATTTCCGAGGCGCTGCAGAAACGGGGCAGTCGCAACAACATCCTGAAAGCATTATTATACTGTACGCGCAGGGCATCCAGCGATCTCTTGGTGTAGCTGACCCATAGATTGCTCGTGTAAAAGCTCTGACAGTAGGCCTTAAAAAGAGTAATTTCTACTTGGTCAGAGCACCGAGCAAATCTACGGGCCAACATGTTACCTCTGACCGCTAGCGCCCTACGCTCTCTCTCTATGTCTATATCATCCCTAAGGTCTTCGGTGATGAAATGCCCAAGATACTTAAATGTTGACACTGTGTTTAATGGGAGCCCATTCAGCCTTATTATTTCCGGAACAGAGTCTGGACACCTACCACCAGCCTTAAAGACGATATATTGACTCTTGGTGACATTATAAATCAGTCCGTGTGAGGCAGCATAATTATGTCTCACACACTTTGAGCAATTCTCTGATAGCCCCAGCAATTGGTCCCAGCAGCACCATATCGTCCGCGTAGTTGATGGTATTGACACTCACTCCATTCACTCGACATCCAATGGTCATGCTACTACTTATGAAGGACGGTGATGCAGAAACGACAGCCTGTCTGTGATTCTTGTTTCCACAGAATTTGGGTTGGATCTCAGCAAGCAGTGCTTAATTAAGAGCCTATACTACCTCAAATGGTTTAGCATGAACCTCCGTTATGTCTAAAATACTGCAGCATTCATTTTGAAATAAATATATTGTAAAGTTGAGGATTAATGTTAAGTACTATGTGTGACGAAAACACGATTATATGATATGATTAATGATATGTGTGAGAAATAAATTCCAAAGTTACCTCTAAACTGAACAATAAACAGCTGGTATTCGAAAAATACTTCAAATTAGTTCAGGAAACTTTGCATACTAACTGAACTAATTATAAAGCAGGTCTTATGTGTATTTTTTTTAATTGGCATTATTTTCATCGTAAAAAGAAATTACCTAAACTATAGGCGTCTTGAAGTTTGTTCCCTGTCGCCCGACACCCCCGCTCAGTCTCACTTCGGTTTTCGAACGGGAGAGCTGTGTCGCTTGCGCTCAGAACACACATTACGCAACAAGTAAAATAGGTAGGATAAAGAGTGTGGTGGCGCGGGGAAGTGGGGACGAAATTAGAATTTGAGCAGAGGTTGTATAGGCTCTTAACTAGGTTTATATTGGTTAAAAATTAAGAATTCCTCATTTCGTAACTTTCAATTATTGCTTTTAAAAGAATCCTAGGAAAGGACTCCTGGCTAAATTATAACAGCCGCACAAGTCGATCGAAGGTTAAGCTACGCTTGCCGCGAATGGTTCGTGGATGGGTGAGTATCCATTACATATCGGCACGTTAAGCAGTATAAATGATTTTATTTCTGTAAGTAGGTTTGTACAAACACTTTTACACGTCAATCATGTTTCTTAAAATCTAGATGAGGTCTGCGTTTCCTATCTGACTACTCTGAGAAGAAAGGCCGAAACAAACTCAGAGCTCACAGTCTCTTTTAAAGTCAAGACATAATATTGGTCGTAGATCTTTGACAGTCGGTACGAGAAGTCAGAAGCCGAAAATCCGACAGTCAGTTTTACCAAGGGGTATCCAGTAACTGGGTTTTGGTGGTCAGATAGGCAGTCGCTCCATAGAGCATCTGGTTAGACTGGAAGCTAACCCCTACATAGTTTGGAAAAGTGTAGGCAGATTGATTGTTTTTAGGAAAACCTAACGTATGTTTACGTCTAAATCCATCCACGAAAAGAGAAAAAAAGACATAAATTGCGTAGTCGATTTTGATGCCGATGTTACACAACATAAGGAACGACGGTGACATAAAAAATCACTCATAAAAGATCTTTTTTACGACATTTAACCATATGATAATACATTTAATACTGTCTTTGTTTATTTCTGTACTACGTGAGCTGTGTCAAAAGATGTACTTTATTCTTTGACTTTAATCAAGAAAATATGAGATTCAGTAAAGCGACAAAGTAAAGTATGCCTGTTATGAGTTATTTAATACGTAGGTTATTACTGAGATGAATAAATAGTCCGTTTGTTTATTAAATTATGCATACATATTTTTATTACTCAACTGCGCGACGTAAAGGAGGGTAATGTGTGTTCCTTTGTGACGCTCTAGAGACCAGCGTAGGCCGATGTTGATGTTCTTACCTCAATCAATCTGTGTTAATCTTGTGTGTCACTAAAGACATGACAGTAATCAAAATTCAATATGGCGATAACCAGACGCCAGATTGTGAAAAAGAAAAAAAAAAAGAAAATCGACAAGTTATATCAAGTGGCATTAAATAGGTCTTTGAAAATCTTTATCAACTTTACGTTTCTTTAATAATTTTTCATTTGAATGAGCATTTAGGATCCATAAATTATTTTAAGTCAGTACCATACTCACTTAAATTATCAAAACATATAAAAAAGTTGTGATAAATTTCTTATATAATCGTATAATAGGTGTTATTAACGTGAAAAATAATATTATAAAATAATTCTTATTAGCGAGTGACAAACCCTGAACTTTACTGCTTTGAAAGATAATTTTAACAAACGTTACCTAAAGCCTTACTTAAAATACAATGAGAGAATAATCCTAACAAGAAAGTGTAAATTAAATTTTTTTGCAGTCGGCTTTTTGCATTTTTAATTTTTTTTTTTAGGGTACCTCTAGTCCCAAAATTCTTTCATTAAGTACTGTCTACAGACATAATTAATATATAATTATCTAATATGAAATAGCAATTAGGTACTTACTAAGCTTTGTTGGTGCTACTTATTTTAGTACAAAACTGAAGCTAAATTATTCTTCCTTGTTACATTTCTATCTATGGTAACCACTTCAATTGCTTAGCGTTTTTATTGCAAAATCTACTTCATTCATTTTTAGACAGAAAATCGCGATGCATTGAATTGACTCCAGTTAGACTAGAACTTGTATTTGTTCATAAATTGATATTCACAGATCTTAAAAACACAGGAGATATGGCAAGGAGGCGTGGCGCTTGCGAACGCATCTGGCCGCAAAGTGGCTTGATGCCAGTTTCAGTCATTAGCCGAATTTCAACTTGCGATGGCTGCGCTGCTTATGATTTTTGACAAAATGCTGCGTTGTTCAGTGATTATTTGTAAAAATAACAGCTTTATTGTGAATTACATGAAAGATGGCATCTCATTTCACACGTTATTACTAAAATATTATAGTTTTTCTTATTAAATTCATTAAAACATTTCTTCGTGATACTAGAAACACGATGAAGTACCAAAAACAATTATTTTCATTAGCAACAAAAAACTGGCTGGAATCGGCTGGTCTAATAGCGCAATGGATAAGTGTTTTACTGATACTCTCACTCACACGATAGTTTCGTGAAGCGGCCGCTGCCGGCTTTTGTTAGTTAGAGATGTGATGTGAGGTTTGTGGTAGTCAATATTTTATACGATTCTATTGTACATAATACAAATGATTATATGTATGATATAAAATTTTTGCTAGAGCAATTAAGTTAATAAATGACTTTCTAAAATATATTCCTGAGGCGGATTTATTTTTTGACTCTCAACGCAAAATCGCTAAACATGTGTATATTTATTTAAATATGAAGAAATAATTGTTTAGTTTCGAAGTTGTTTTTTGTTTACAAATTTTTATGTTACTCCGTTTTGTTTTTGTATTTATTAGTTGTGTGTATGTTTTTTGTATTAATTATTTAGTCGAAGAAGTTTTAATTAAAATGTTTAATTTAATTTTGTAGAATTAGCATAGATATAAGCGATTTGGTGTAAACTGTTAAGCTTATATTTCATGAATAAATTAATATGAATATGAATATATCTATTTCCATCCAATGACGTTATAACCATATGTAAACAGATGAAAGTAATAATAAAACTGTTTATTATTTCACCTGATAACACGGAAGTTGCATTAAAAAATATTAGACGGGAGCTCATGTCAAAATTCTTATCGCATTTTATAGGTATGAATCTTTTTGAAAACATAAATTTTCACCAATACAATCAATTGCCAATGAATAACCAACCATATTTTGTTCATACTTATAAAAGCCGTAATGGAAAAATATATAAACGTAAGATTACACTATTTAACTAAGATCGGAACACCTAAACTGTCTGAACGGCAAGTTTTAAATAAATATTTACATTTTACAGGCCAATAAAATCTATGTCAATAAGAATTTTGAAGTTTTACATGTGTTCTCCTAGTCCAGATTCGAGTTGTATTAAATTTCACTAACTTTAGTTAGTTAATATTCCAATCCTGATCAAACTTCACTTGTATAGAGTAGGTATATAGGTATTGAGGGAAACTCCTGTATCATTTTATTTCCCAGTCCATAAAATCTTTAGGAAAAGAGCTGATATTATAGGTAACTGAATTTCATCGACATTTTTCTATGATTACACCACTTAACATCACTAGTTGCGTAATTTGCGCATGTGTGTTTATTTTGAGTCCGTAGCTACAGGTAGATGCGCCGCCCTCTTTTTGTTTATTAGTGTTGCTGTAAGTTTCTTTGTGTGCGGGAGAAATATGTGCTCGTGTGCCGTTGTTATAGTTTTTGCTTATGTGTTAGTAAATTAAGTGGGGGCAACGTGGAGACATCTGGATAAGTTTGTGTACAGAGCATATCTTCTGTGTTTTTAAGATCTGTGGTGTTATTGTATGTTTATTGCTACATCTATACAATATAATTATTATATATTGAAGTAGATTTTCGTGTATGTCTGTGTGGCCACGTTGTTCTTCTAAACTAGTAACGGATTTTGATGCCACATCAAAATACATAATCATCATTAATTTAAAGAATTTATTAAGGAAGGTTTATGTAAAAGTTAAATACTGGTATTCAGCTGCATCTGGTTAGACTGGAAGCCGACTCCAAGATAGTTGGGAAAAGGCTAGGCAGATTGATTAGGTAAGGTGTATCTGTAATACAATAATATTTAACTTAGATAATTATAATAAAGTATGTTTTGTCGTGTCGTAAAAACCGTGCGAACCAGCGGCTTATCTCTATTCTTAAATAAAACAGCAGACCTCAAATAAAATTTCCAGACTTATTCCACTTTCCTTTTACTCCCGTCTCTTATTAATCAATCGTCCGTCAGTTACCTTGAGCGCAAAGATCAAGTCAATTGAACATCCGACATTTCAATGGTGCAGTCTACAGTCCTGCTATTTTAGGAAACGTCTAGCTTCCGACGATCTTCGAATTGTACGCAAGTTCGCATTCATTTTAGGTCGGAGTGAAATTGAAGTTGGAATCGATTTTACCGGTTTCTTAATTGCATTTGATGAAAAAGCACAATATAAATAAATAAAAGTGGACACATCGGCCGAAATTATGCAACATAAAATTCGGTTTGCTTAGCTTAAATATGTCTACGCTTAGCGACTACACAGGCTGCTGAAACTACGAATAGGAAGTGCCGCGTGCTTATGTTTCCTATGAAAATTATGCCACGTAATTTCGGCCTAATATTTGATAGGAAATTAAAAAATCTTCGCATGCGTATGTAAGCACGCCGAACTTTTTCGTTGCGTATCTTTCGTAGACTAATTATTATTGCATCTTGAACCTTCCTTATCGATCCCGTACAGAACTTACCCTTCCATAAAGGATTCCTTTCCTGTACTTATAAGTATACCACATCAACAGTTTATATAAATCCTTTCCCTTAATCGCATTTTACTAAACCTTTCCACATGACCGTGTATACCTTTGTCAACCCTCGTCACTAGTTCCTCCTGACCACAAAAATACTGAATCGCTGTGTTTCTCACACCGACGCGATGGTCCAAATTAGATATGCACAGTTTTAGTTAATGAGATTACGGGAAGAGAATAATGATTACAATATAAAAAACCTATATAATTATTAAAAACATAATATAAACATTAGACCAATTCAGAAATCTATAAGGACGGTTCTAGCTCAGCTGTAGGTTGATTTAGGACATACGTATTGTCTAGATTTATGCAGTACCTATATAGCACTTGCACATTACACCGACTAAGATGACGGCCGCGTGTCCACCGCAGGTCCGTCACCCGCGGGCCGGGATCCCGGTCCCCGAATTTTCGAGTAGTTCAGTGCGACCGCTAGAACTCGCCCCGAGATTGAGACTGCAGGCTGATGTGCTCGCAATACAAAACACGTTTGATCTTGTCCACACTAGCGTCTCACCAATGCCGTTCACCCTGCTTTTGTTTTTTCTGTCATAACATACTGAACCGCCAAGTTCAGTCGCGGTGGACGAACGATCGACCTCACCGGGACGTCACGTTCGGTTCGAATAATATCTCGAATAGTTTCTCGTTGAGGTTCCGTTGATGGTGGCGGTGGACAAACCGACTAACGGTGTAAACCTGAGCGGCAATTGCCGTATTTTTAAGAACGTTTGCATTCTAATCATATTCTCAATCCGTCAAAAATACTCGTAATTTTCCTACATTTGACAAGTTTTTGTTAATGTTTGTCGATTTGGTTTTAAACGTTTTTACTCGTAATTACAGGATTTGGCCTTCTAACCCACCGCTGTAGTGCCTGATAATCTGCTATCAATTATATAATTTATTGCTCAATAATAAATTAAGTATACAAAACAATAAACAATACAAACAAACGAATCATCATCATCATTTTCCCAACTATGTTGGGGTCAGCTTCCAATCTAACCGGATGCAGCTGAATACCAGTATTTACATGGAGCGACTGCCTATCTGACCTCCACAACCCAGTATCTGGGTAATACGGTAATAATACCCCTTGGTAAGACTGGTTAACAGACCGACCCGTAACGACTGTCAAAGATCCACGAACGACAGCCGGGACCAACGGCTTAACGGGCCTTCCCAGGCACGGAGGGGTTTTAGTATGTAAAGACGGTCACCCATCCACGGCCTTACCGCGGCAAGCGTAGCTTAACCTAATCGATCTACCCGTGCGGCTGATAGTACTCAGCCACAGGCCCATCTAACAATACAAATCATCATTGTAGGCCGTTAATTACAATTATCGATAGTCATTAGGGAAAGCAAATTGATATTCAGATAATTAAAGGCTATGTTGAAATACGGTCGTATTTAATTGTGAAATTAGTTAATGTTTGCGTTTTAACCCATTTTCAACAGTATTAGATATTATTGGAGATACGGGTTAAATGAAAAACATTTGGCATTGTGGGTAGAAAACAAAGCGGTTGGTAATTAAAAACATAATTGGGTGGTTTATGCTATTTACCGATCGTTATGCGTTTAAATTTAGTTTCCTCGAAGGGTTGGGTTGGATTAGGGTTGGGTTGGGTTTGGGTTGACTATTATATCCCAATTTATACCTCAATACGTCCCTATACATCCTTATATATCCTTATCCTAATAACCATGTAATAGGGGTGAGCCTATTGCCATCAACCGGGCACAAATCCAGAATCCAGAGAAATTCCAGATGGATAAACCCAATAACAATTTGCCCAACCTGGGCATCGAACCCAGGACCGCACGCTCAGTAGTAGCACTCACGACCAATAGATCAACGAGGTAGTCACGTCTAGAGTTTTATATCTTTAACATGCCTAATGCCCATGTATTGGTAATATTTTTTTTTTATAAAAAAAATTATGATATAATTTTTAGAGTTCCGTAGCTCACAAGGAAAAAAACGTAACCATATAGGATCATTTCGTTGTCCATCTGTCTGTCAGTCTGTCAAGATCCTTTTTCGCAGGAACGCGTGGAGGTATCAAGTTGAAATTAATATCTAATACGTAAGTCTACAGTTGCTTGGATCTCAAAAATATGGCTATTTATACGACATTTTGATACTCGCAAATAAACCAAAACCTACAAGTACTTCCCGTTGACCTGGAATCATCTTTAGTAAGAAGCAAGGTCTCGTAGCACAAGAAAAGGAAAAAGTCGAAAATGATTAATTTGTAGTTTTATCACATACAAAACATTTTTTTTTGCGATTACGTACATAAAGAAGTTGAAACCGTGACGTATATCAATGCATGGGAGAACATGTTTTGAACTACAATGAAAACTTTCACTGTGCGTGGACCGACAGACACTTGGCTTGGTTTTTGGCGAGGGCTTACAGACTGTGAGGGTCTCAAATAGATTTTTTTTTTAAATATAATTTTAATGTTAGTTTTGAAGTTATTTAAGAAACTAGACGAAAATTGACCCTTATCTCCGAAACTACTGAGCCAAAAAAATAATTTAAAAACATTAAATCGAGTTCAAAAAGAAACGAACTCAAAATTATGAAATAACTTTAATTTCGGAAGTCGGTGTCTTGGGATCTGTATTTTAGTTTTTTACCAACGACTTCCAAAATTAAAGTTATTTCATAATTTTGAGTTCGTTTCTTTTTGAAGTCCATTTAATTTTTTAAAATTATTTTTATTTCGTAATTTTTAGTTTTTAGTAAACACTGGAATATTTGATTGTAATAAGTAGTTAATAGTTTTGTTATAAATATTGCACTAGAATTTGACCAAGGTTTTGGTTTTTTTTTCCTTTGACACCACACCCGTAGCTCGTATCAATAAGCCAGGCCGTCACACTTACACGTTGAAAGTAAGGTCATCCTAACTATTGCAATT
The DNA here is from genome assembly GCA_948252095.1 of Dicycla oo. Taxonomy (NCBI): domain Eukaryota; kingdom Metazoa; phylum Arthropoda; class Insecta; order Lepidoptera; family Noctuidae; genus Dicycla; species Dicycla oo. The sequence goes on from OX411711.1 coordinate 34,291,388, forward strand.
GGACCAATAAGCACTTACCTGGTCAACATCAGACCTTTAGAAAGTATCATGTAGTAGCATCCGTGCTCAGTTAGATAAGTGTTGAAAGCCAGGTCATCCTAACTATTTCCGTTATTGAGAACCGATAAACACTTACCTGGTCATCATCAGACCTTCAGCAAGTGTCATGTAGTAGCACCCGTGCTCAATCAGATAAATGTTGAAAGCTAGGTCATCCTAACTATTTCCATTACTGAGGACCAATAAGCACTTATCTGGTCATCATCAGACCTTCAGAAAGTATCATGTAGTAGCAACCATGCTCAATTAGATAAATGTTGAAAGCTAGGTCATCCTATTTTCATTACTGAGGACCAATAATCACTTACCTGGTCATCTTCCATTATCTTGAAAACTACTAAACCGATTTTGATGAAACTTTCACTGTGCCCTAAGTTGGAGTAAATGTAATCCAACAAAAAAATAATGGTCACGATCCGATTAATAGTTTCGGAGATATGCGTGGACAAACATACTAACATAGCCCTAATTGATCATCATACGTGAATATCTCGCAGATCCAATAATATTACATACACACGTATCGAATTGTTAACTCCTTTTTTTGAAGTCAAAAATAATAAAAATACAGAGAATAGAAAATAAGTAAAGAACTATTCTGTGTATTTTTTTAAATACATAATCTATAAAGATTATTAATACTTGTTTTCTTCTTTCTTTCTATCAGTTATACAAGTTTTTCTGCTCTGGTATAGCTAAGTAAATAACCCTATGTATTATTAGTACTTACTTTGGGAGGAAATAAGGAAAGTATCGGATAAAGCAGTTTGTTATTTATGATTGCACGTAAAATATTAGGGTTAGCAAGATGTGATTAAGGAAATAATTATATCGGAGAAGTCGGCTCATTATTTATTATAGCCAATATTTTAAGGAAGTAATTATAGGGTTACTTGTTACTTTTCTTTTTAGATAATTATTATGGTATCGTGAAACATAAATTACCTGTAACATATAATAATTTAAATAATCTCTACATTATTTTTGGGAATTTAGGGTAAGTAGATCTGATTTTATGGTAACGTAAAATTAAAAATACTTCATATCCAGTACCTCATGGGCTACTAGTTTTTGATGAAATAATCTACGCCATTTAACACATTTGCTCGTATCAGTTCTAAGTACAGTTTTACGGGCTGAGTGTCATTCGCAATAGTAAAGCATTTCAGATTAGTGCGAGCAGACAGAAAAACAGACAATTCCATTACCATAATATGTACCAACTCGTATAGACGGTTTATATCTTAAATATGACTTGAAAAGTTCTGAACAACTTTGTTTATTGCTCTACTTATAAAAAGAAACGAAGCAATCCTTCTTTTCGAATCTTACTTCAAAAGGGCGTGTTTTTATTAGGGTTCATGCTTTGTGATTTAAATTTTATTTAATTTTTTTTTAAAAGGGTATTGAGTAATGGAAGATTTTATTGAAATGTTTCTGTGTATTTACATGAACTAATTACGTTGCAAGTTGATACCTATGTCGGCGCACCATCATCGATGTTTTTATCGGAAGCATATTGGTTTGAACTAATATACAGGGTTATTGGTAAAACACCAACAACCTCTTAAGGGGTCATTGTACTCATCATGGGACCAAACCTGAAATCGCGAATAAAAAAATCAGCTGTTCAGTACATTTTGATCAAATAAGCGAACATAAATCGTGGGTCGTGAGGTCGTGGGTTCGATTCCCATCCAGGACAAACATTTGTGTACATGAACATGTCTGTTTGTTCCGAGTCTGGGTGTAATTATCTATACAGGGTTATTGGTAAAACACCAACAACCTCTTAAGGGGTCATTGTATTCATCATTATGAACAACTTTTACTATGGGACCAAACCTGAAATCGCGAAAAAAAATCAGCTGTTCTGTACATTTATGTTCGCATAATTCGTCAAAATGTCCAGAACAGCTGATAGTTTTTTCGCGATTTCAGGTTTGCTCCCATAGTAAAAGTTGTTCATAATGATGAGTACAATGACCCCTTAAGAGGTTGTTGGTGTTTTACCAATAACCCTGTATATCACACAAATACACAGAAATAGGAAATAGTAGGAAAATGTTTAAGAAAGTACAAACAAAATACCTTACACCTTACTTCACTTCATGGTGTTTATTCCACGAGCAGACAACAAAGGATGTGCTTTCCGTTTGTATTACAACATTTTATATACATAAAAACGCGGGTAAGTGAGAGTGAACAGGCTTCTTTTGTGTAAGCTCACTCCATCGTCGACTTTGTCTCTGTCGGCTCCGACCTAGACTAGAGTCAAGAGCAAACCCATCTCAAATAAAAAAAATTACCTCCAAATTATACCGCCAAACTGAAGTTGTCTGCAGAAGTTGGAGTTGGATGGGTTAAGATAAATCCATAATATCGACTCGGACGAAAGTTAAATTTTAAAAGATCGAAATATAAGTTTATTTTAATGTCAACCAGAAACCACAATATTTAAATACATCAAAAGGAAGAATCAACATAGATACTTTATTATACATTCAACCGGGAACTACAATATAAAAAGTTAATATATACCTAACTGGAAGTACAAGTATTATAAAATAAATGACACATACAAATATTAATACCATCAAATAATAGTTTGGCGCCCATAGATACGTAGGTAGCTTCTTACAGAATGATTGGTGTTATTAATAGTGATCGGATAATCGGGCGCTAATATACCTAAACTTCACTTTTATTCCCACGAAAGAATAATACGGACATGCCTTTCAGAATCCCTTCTGTTCGTATAAAATACAATAAATGAGTCGATTCGATCACTAATCTGTTAGATATATAGATAAATCAATTTCTACTACTTGATCACATTGTGCACATTATCATTTTTTATTTATATTCCATTTGTTTTGATTAAAATAAAGATATTAAATCAAAATAACCACTGCTATAATTTCATTTAGTTTGTTATAGTTGTATTTACAATATTGTTTAATCCCGGGAACACGGGATTACTTATTTATTCAAAAAAGAATGTCCATATTATACTTCATTGGAAGAGGTTTAGTTATATAAGCGCCCGATTATCCGATCACTGGTTATTAATTAACTACCGTACCTTTTCAGTATCTAAGTATAATTCATCCTATCACGACAGTTTCTCTCTTTATCCACACATACGGTTATGGCTACGGGACTGAAATTAATCCATTGTGCTTCTCTGCCATATTTCATAGAAGCGTTTCAGTAGTTTATACATATTAAACAAACAACTCATAACTAGACTGTAATATTCCCTCTGCTGGGACACAGGCACACATATCACACATATCACATCTCTCACGATGTTTTCCTTCACCGTTTTGAGAGTGAAATAATTTACACAAAGCGCCCACTTGGGTTCGAACCCACGACCGAAAACTCATAATCCGTGGCCTCTCTCTCTTCATTCAATAGACAAGAACACTTTAACAATATTTTATACAAATTGTAAATTAAGTATCTGAACCTATCATTGTAACTTACAATGATTCTTAACCAATAAATAACCCTTCTGGAAACCAATCAATCGACAGAAAAACCCTTCCCTTTACAATTCATTAATTTCCTTTAACAATACTCCTGAGAATACCATTGACCATCGATTTAACATTCAAACAAAGACAATGGAAAAGGGTCATGACTTTTAAATATTGCACTCTGTATAAACAAAATAAATCCCACAATTAGTCTAAGAGCCTGGCCCCAGATTCGCCATTACATGACAGCCGAAACTCCCAGACTCCTAGACTATAAATCTCAAGACATTCCCCAGTGGGACATTAGAGTCTTAGCGAGACGTTTGATTTGTCGTGAGAGTCCTTGATTGTGATGTCCGTTTGTGGTCCAAATGTACCAAGGAGGATAGGATTGAAATGTTTGGTAATGCCTTAGTGGTTTGTGAAGAGGCTGAGATATCACCTATCAAGATGAAGTCATTGCTAAGCACTTAGTGAGAGATACCCTTATACATGTAACATAAATATTTATTTTATTTAACCATTTATGTACACACAAATAAATAGACAAGAAGAAAGGAACAGAAAAATACGCACATAGGTGATGCTTATTTCTAAAGAAATCTCTTCCAGCATACCTGCGATAGGATTAGGTTATGTATGCAAAGTATCTAAATACTAGAGCACTAAAAAACATACAAACATCATACCACAAACAATACTCTGCCCAAACCAAGTCCACACGTCGCTCATTTTAGAGATGGTCGCACCTTGCCTTTTCCCAACTATGTTGGGTCGACTTCCCATCGAATGGGATGCAGCTGAATACCAATATTTTACATGGAGGTGCTTGAGATGAAAATAATTTGTAATAACATATTATAATTTCTTACTTACGTAATTTATTATTATTACATACGTAATTTTTACGCACGTAATTGTCACTCAATGCCCATGAATATAGTGTTGTTTTACGTAACATGCGCTCAACGTGTTATTAATTTAACATTACCTACATATTTATCAAAAAGTTTAAATGATGAAAATTCATACGGAGTACTCGTTTCCGTTTCAGTGGAATTATCTGATGTAGGTGTTCTGGTTTTCACACGTATTAATAATTAAGCCTCACTGAACAATGGAAACTGACACAAAATAATATAAGACAACTTTTTATCATCATCCTATTGCCCTTGCCCAATTATTAATTTCGGCGCAGGATCATATCTTAGAACATAAATCTCGAAACCTAACCCTCAGTCTCCCAATTTTTGATAGATAGATAGATAGATTATGTATTTGCATAAAAACATGGTATAAGAGATGTTAAAATTAAATATAGTGCATACATGTTTTTGCTTAACATTATAAGCGTGCAAATTTTCGTACATACAATTTTATTTGGTCAGTTATTTCTTTTGTCAAAAAACTCTTTAACACTATAAAAACTATTAGTCGACAGCCAGTCATACATTTTACTTTTAAATAATTTGGTATTTAGATGACGACTAATAGAGCAGTATGGAAGGAGAAGACATACTGCGCCGACCCCAAACAAATTGAGATACGAGCCAGCGGTTCATGAGAAACGCTACCTAATGATACTTTTGAAAGGGACTTATTTTCTAACAATCACAATTTCATATCGTCGAGCTGACACAACAATCCCTGAACAGCAATATAAAAATGTCACACTTTTCTCAACAATTCCCCGCAGTTCGTCGAACGGCGGTCGCAAACTTCGATTAAAAGTTTCGACGAGAAATAAAATAAATATCTCCTTGAAGCTGAGGTTTATGTGTAATTAAAAACAAAATATTAAAAACACTTGAAAACTGTATTTGGGAGTGTTTGAAGTGACGTTTGAGAGCTTGTTATTTGTTTGTTTTTTCGTTATTAGTGTACCCGCGTTCCCTGTTGGTAGCAATAAAGTTACTTGCGAAAGGGCTCGTGTGGTGAAGTGCTTATTCTCGCAGGTACATTATTTTTATAGCCAAGCTGTGTTTTGGTTCTATCGGCCGCCGTGTATGCTCACACTTGCACTGGTTCACGATTGTTATTGACGTCGGTTGCTGCAGTGCTTAGAGTGGGAAGCGTTACGTCACGTCCCTCTTAGCCGGATCACCGCGCGGCGGGCGGTCAAGAATTTTGAAAAAGGCATTTCACGCGTTGATTGCCCAGTCGGCGTACAATTCTCAGCAAGTCCACAACTGTACTATTTTGTAAATGAAAGGAAAATTATTTATTGTGCTTCTTTATATATTTTGATAACATGCACCTATGATAAATGAATATTGTACTAAGTAATGTGTTATTTCTCACACGATACTGCACTGACTTGGTAAATTGGTACTGACATCGGTCGACACGCAAGTCAAACAAGATAAACTTGGCATCCGACACTACCAGTCGAAAAACGTGTGTCTAGGGCCACTCGCACGTCACGCGCGTCCAAGCCATGTGTCAACAACACGGGCGAGCAAATGCGGCGTTCGGTACTACGCGTGTGGTTTTAAACGCGTGGTTAGTGAGGTTCATGATGGTACGCTTTACATATCCCAAGCTCTCTAATATGTCACATTTATGTTCCTTTACTCATAAACCTGATTTGTGCGTAAAGTCATACTTTAAAATTTATCATTTCTCTCTCAAAATGATTACCGTGTAAATGGAAGTTCTACAAAATTCTCAAGTCTTACAAACTTTGTGATGTTGGTTGATCTGCTATAAAAGTTCACCACGCACCGTTGACTGCTTTTGCGGTGCTTTCATCATTGATCATAAGTATGTGGGTTTAAACAGTCGTGAGAAAAGTTTTGAGTATGAATGTAGATGGCTAAAAAGAAATGATGGATGGCCTGTGTGAAAGGTGATACGGAAAGAAAGCAAGTTACTACAGAGATGACGACTAATAGAGAACTATGGAAGACAAAGACGTGTTGTGCGGACCCCGAAATAATTCAGATAAGCAAAATAAGAGAATAATGATAATATGCGGGTTTAAACTGTCTCCAGGTTCGTAATTTTTTATGAAAGATAATCTTACCTAGGCGCAAAGTACCCATAAGAATTTCCTCACAAAAAATAACAAAGAACTCACAGCAAAGTGGGTCGTTATGAAATTCCTAGTCAGCCCGGAATTTGGAATTGTGCCCATAGAATAACAATAAGTTCCACCCTAATTACATACCATAAGACTTTAAACCTACATCAAAATCTGAGAACCTTTTAAACTTTGAAATTAATCTTAACCTATACGAACAATGCTAACTATTGTTCAAGTTTTTATACATTCACAGTATTACTTCATGGCGGATTGTGGGTCACGAAGATTTGTGCAAAATTTAGCGCTGAACTATGCACAAACTTCTGTGCAATCAGTTCGAACAAAGCGAGGACGACTCTTTACAATGAAGACGTTACGATTGCATCGTGATTCGTGGTCCTTCCATACGAAACAAATACATAAAAGGACCAATTTCTTTCAAAAGTAGATGTATCAGTATTTTATTCAATCAAGATGATTTTATTAGTCTTACAACTAATAATCGTTGGGGCAACGTATTCTAGAGTGGAGAGCGCGAATGAGCAATGTCGCGTGGGACGCCCTCAGGCAAATTGGAGCGACGATCTTTGCTAAATGGAGTGCAATTTAGAAAGGTCAATGTCCTACAATGGTCTACGACTGTGATTCTTCTATGATTTGGCGATAATTATGTCAAAAGATCCAGGCTTCTGTGCTATATCTAAGTTAAACTTCAAACACATTTACTTTCCGGGATAAATTCTTTAAACCGCATCAAAATCCATTGTATAGCTTTGAAGAATTAATCGGGCACAGACATACGAAAAGCGACTTTGTTTATACTATTTAAACCTAGTTAAAGAAGTTGGAATAAAGATTACTGTTCAATTTTTTCCTAACTTCATAATTAAGTACATACTAAAGTTAAAATAAAACAAAAGACGAAAGATAGTCGAGGTCTATTTTAAGGCACTGTTTACACACTGGCCTTTTTTTCTTTTTTCAGAACTACAGCGAAAACTATTTACCAGCGAATCATTTTTTAAATAAGTTGTAACCTTTTTGTGGATACCTTCCAGAGATGAAAGTAATTTTGTAACAGAAGGCTGGAGCGGCAATGTTTATTTAAACACTTTTCTAATTATAATGGTGGTGTTAATTTATTTTTCGCGTTTTGTGTGTAGGTATAAAATGGGACGTAGTTGAGTTATCTGTGATGAGGGTCCAGTGACATTTTGTTGATAATTATGAAGATAAATAAATATTTGAAACAAACTAATGACTTTAAAACAGCACCCTAATTGCGTAACACACTATAAATCGGAATCTGAATCATTTTGAAGCAAATTGCTAATCCATTGCTTGATATGTTCGAAAAATTTGTCTGCTCGATAACGTAAATCACGCAATGAATGTTGTTGAGCTCCCAAAATGAAACCGATTCCGATTGATAGTGTGTTACGCAATTAGGGTGCAGGATGCTTTCATAGCAGTTAATCAATTTATAGAGAACTTTGTGTTCCCTGCAACTCTCAAAATCGTGTTTTTAAAGTTATATCCTTCAATGCTCGGACCATGGCCTCCTCTCCTTGAGAAGCAGTGGGCTGTAATCCACCACGCGAGCCCAGTGCGTGTTGGTAGATGTCTTTGAATTTTTGAATCAAAGACAAGCCGGTGTCCTCACGAAGTTTACCTTCACCCTTTTGAGAGCAGTGGTGATGAAATTATTTACACAAACTAAAGCCCATGCCTAGGTTCGAACCTACGACCGATTCGTAAGTCAGGTCTGTCACCACTGGGCTATTTAATCAGCACTAATTTCATAAAATAGCATTTCCTGAACATTCTTGAGGCGTCGTGTCTACAAAACAAGGAACGTTTCGTCCTCGTTTGAGTCACTTTTATTATCCTTAAAGTACATATAAAATCACCTTTAACATATCTCTTTTGAACATAAATATAAAATAAAGAACATTTTCTATTTCTAGCTTTCACGGATCGTCTGGCTACGAGAGCTCTACGCTGCTACGAGGCTACGCCTGCCTGCTACGCGTTCGTAGCAGATCATACATTTCATTTTTATTTCTAATACAGTTTCATTGTATCTTGCGTACAAAAGAATATCTACGTGTACGACTTTTTCACATTAAACGCGACTGTTAAACGTTAACTGTATACTTTCATGTTATCTAGGGCATAAAATGTAGGCAGATTTTTTCAGAAATAAATTTTATTTAGAAATGTTTTTTCTGTTTGCATTTTTTCTTGATACCCATACCTAAAAAGGTTCACAGTTTATATAACACACTAAAAATACTACATAATAAGGCCTTTAGGTACATAAAAAAGGTTAGTAAAATTTTAAATACCGGATTTCGAAATTACCGTTACAAAAAACCATTGAAGTCGAAATTTCAATAATCATGAAGACTCCCCCACAGGCACGTTATAATCGGTCGATAATATCGGTTACGTTATTGCGATAATGCGTCCCAACTCCTTACCACACAGCTGCGTTTTTATCATCCGAGAATAATAATAATAATAATAATAATAACCTCACCGCCGTATCTCTACGTTGACGTCGTGGTGGGGCTTGTGTGCTCCGAACTTTAGGTCTGTGCCGGTAGAGTTTACTTTGCCGGAACGGGTCTAGGATGAGAAGCCAGACCAAGAGAGATACAGAAACCCGCAGGGCAGCATGTGGCGAGCTGTTCGGCAGTAGCGACCCCATGGACCCTATCTCCCGAGAGAAATCTGGTCCTCATCTCTGGCTTGCCTTTATTGGCCGGCTGGAGTGAACTCTGACGAGGACTAGAACTCCCACCTCTTTCTTGCCTTCATTGGCTGGCTTGAGTGGAGATTCGCAAGAGCAAACGTGCTCGGAGGAAGGAAGTATTCCAGTAAGGTGCTGGTAGGGATCTTGACCGTACTTCCGGGATTGTGCTGATAGCCGTGGGATACCTCTCCACTCCTCACGCACCTCAGGAAGTGTTGCCCCCTCGTCGCTACGTCACTATGTGCTAGCGGCCGTTTTCAGGGGGCCCATTATTGAGTGTGCAAGTCACCCCCTGCCATTTTATCCGTGTATAATTATATAACATTGATCAGGCAGGGGACATAGTTCTTCCATAGTTTAAGTTACCCAATCCACTTTAGCCACCCAAACCCATAGCCCAATATGTTTTGTTTCCACGTAAAACAATAGTTCCTGCACCAATCGGGGGTTGTCCTTAGGTGAACTTGCATAGTGCATACAGGGATAATCGTCGGTTGGTGCCTCCTCATAATTTAAAATTATCTAAGGGGCCTCTGCGAGTTGGCTTCGGCTCCTCGTACGCCTTCCAAAGGTCCGGGACCCCAGGGTCCCGAGAAATGTAAAAAAAATAAAAATAATAATAATAATCTGGGACATTATTCACACACGGTCATCTGATCCCAAAGTAAGCAGAGCTTGTACTATGGAAACCAGATACCTGATATACTACATACACTACTTTTTTTTTTGGTAAATACTTACTTACATAGATAATTACACCCAGACTCAGAACAAACAGACATGTTCATGCACACAAATGTTTGTCCTGGATGGGAATCGAACCCACGACCTGCGGCATGATAGGTGGTATCTTAACCAACCACGCCAACTGGCCTGTCGATATTTCTTCGTCTGATGTGAATCAATATTATTATTGATATTGTTATTAATAATATTATTATTGAAAATTACACTGTCTGCTACCTAGTATAATGTTAATTGTTATTCTATCTGTGAAAACTTGTAATTGGCCATCATCTTGTTTTAAACTTAGCAACTATTGTGTCTGATTAGCTGTAAGTTTTCCAAAAATAATAAAATAAAATAAATAAAATATACATACTATAGATTTTTTTTAACTTATATATACCACTACTAATTAGAATACCAGTAAATAAAATCAAACTATTGAGGTATTACTAGTACTAACGTTATTATCACTACATTATTGTACTACATTATTTGAGTCATACCTACATAAAAGAATGCAGATTACGGAAGTTTCTAGGATAAATTTGACTACGAAACAAGAAGAAATCTATATATCCCAAGAACGTGAAGTAGTGTATGGTGTTCCACAGGGAAGTGTTTTAGGCCCTCCCCTTTTTACATTATATATAAATGACTTGCCCAAGTCCTCAGAACAACCTATGAGCCTATTTGCTGATGACAGTGTTGTGACGATTCCATGTAAAAATAGAAATCAATATGAATATGATATTAATAAATCCCTAATTTCAATAATAAAATGGTTAAATAATAATAATTTAAAAATAAATTTAAATAAGACTAAAATCTTGCACTTCAGACAACGCCCATTGACATTAATTAATAAACTGGACATAAAATACAATAATACTAACATTGACTCGGTTGACACAACAACATTTTTAGGATTAATTATTGACACGAAATTAAATTGGAAAGCACATATAGAGACCATTACGAAGAAAATTAGTTCCTCAGCTTATGCTCTATACACACTGGCTGAAATAACTAGTGTAGATGCGTTGCTTACCGCATACTACGGGTTGGTAGAATCTGTCCTAAGATATGGGATTATCTTTTGGGGTAACTCAACTGATAAGGAAACTATATTTAAAGCCCAAAAAAAATGTATTAGGTCCATGTTCAAATTAGAAATCACTCAGAGTTGTAGGCCTTATTTTGAAAAATATAAAATTTTGACATTACCGTCCATTTATATTATAGAAAATGCAATGTTTGTAAGGTCCAACCCTAATCTGTTTACTCGCATGGCTGAGGTGTTTCCACGCAACAGACGTGACAACACTCAGATTTGCTTACAACAATCCAGAACTACTCTTATGCGGAAGAGTGTCTTTTGCATGGCTCCTATAATTTATAATAAATTGCCAAAAAGTTGGAAGCTTTTAAGTAACGTGCAGTTTAAATTGAAAGTTAAAAAATTTTTAACTGAAAGAGCATATTACACCATCAATGAGTTTTTATGTGAAAAATATTTTGAATGACTATTATAATTTTGACCTATTTATTTTGACTACTGCTTTAGACCTATTATTATTATTTTATGTGAACGGTGACTATTATATTTTAATTTGAATAATTGAATTGTGGTTATATTATTATTTAAATAATTTTATTCGCTGTATAATTTTTGCTTATTATAAATACTTTACCTACTTAAATATTTGTATGCCATTTTATAGGGCAAGCATGACGACCTGTTAGAATACTTTGAACAACTTGCATGCTGATTTTTTTGTATGTATACTCATGTTTGAACAAATAAAATTATCTTATCTTATCTTATCTTATCTTATCGCAGCAGTGTGTAACTTCATGGCCGTCCTAATACAAAATGTACTGAAAACAGATAATCGCAACAACTCATCCAATATAATCGACAGATAATAACGCGCCTGTAAGTAGTACGTAGAGATTGGGGTTTTTTCTATTTAGCACTTGTTAGCAAAAGCATTCAAAACATGGCTGAATGTCTTTAACGCAATGTAACAACGAACTTATGACGTTCGAAAGTATCGTTTTCAATCTGAAATATCATTGATTTTTTTTTTTCATTTTTTAAGTTGGGTTTGCTCTTGGCTCTAGTGGACGGAGGCGATAGAGGCGACGATGGAGTGAGCTTACCCAGAAGAAGCCTGTTTTTTTGTGCTAGACTTAGCACAAAAAAACAGGCTTCTTGTGCAAATGCTTTCAAATACAAAGTTTAAAACAAAAACCTACACTTTTCTAATATTTTACAATAACATCAGTAAGTCATACTTTCCTAGAAGTTCTGCTGTCAGAAACTAACAGACGAAAGAAATGATTTTCGGATAAACAAGGTTAATTTTTAAAGGCCAGCTGGCGTGGTTGGTTAAGATGCCGCCTATCACGCCGCAGGTCGTGGGTTCAAAATACAGGTTCAGGATACAGGCCTCTCTGTAAGAGGTAATAATCCACCACGCAGGCCCAGTGCGGGTGGGTGGATATCAAATGTCTTAGAATTCTTGGTAATAGGAGATGCCGGTTCCGTCACGATGTTGTGCTTCAAAGTTTTGAGAGCAGTGTAGGTGATGAAATTACACAAAATAACTTGCCTGCTGAAAAAGGTGGCTGGGACAGACTGAACTTGCAAGGTGGAGGTGAAGGTGTTGTGGCGCAGCCTGGGCGAGGCCTGTGTCCAGCAAGGGACTGTGATAGGCAGAGTTGATTGATTCAAATATAGCGAGGGGGGTAATGGCTGATCTTTGCGATATGCTCGTGAACGGGTGCTGCTTGTGGTGATCGTCTTGCTGACCTTGGTTTTGTTTTTTTATTGGTAATTAACTCTTATTTTGTTTATTTTACTTCGATGGTCCTAGTTTATCATTTGTGACTTCGAGGTACTGCTACATACAGGGCTATTTTTAAATCATTAACTAAACTTTCACAGGGTGTTCTACCCATGAATATGAACAACTTTTACTATGGGACCAAACCCGAAATCGCAAAAAAAATCAGCTGTTCAGTACATTTATGTTCGCTTATTTGGTCAAAATGTACTGAACAGCTGATTTTTTTTTTTGCGATTTCAGAGTTGGTCCCATAGTGAAAGTTGTTCATATTCATGGGTAGAACACCTGTTAAAGTTTAGTTAATGATTTAAAAATAGCCCTGTATATGGCTATAATTATAAAGTTCGGTTTACGTTTTTACTTTTGTATTTTTATTTCTGCTTAAGTATAGTTTTCGATTTTTTTTTTCTTTTTTTGGTATATTAGCGTGTGCTAGCTGACTTATGGCAATGAATTTAATTTAATTTCATGTTTTGTTGCGTAATACTTATATTATTATGCGCAGTGCTGTATACAATCAATTTTTTTAACTAAACAGACAGCAGTCCTGCTGGGGAGTTTGTTGCGCCACTTCTTCTTCCTAGCTAAAGCACTAGGAAGTGATGTAATTTTGACGTCCAAAAAGTGTTGATTCTCAGCCTAGTTTGAATAAATGACTTTTGATTTTGATTCATAGAAAGTGCCTACCTGGGCTTGAACTCACGACCTACATCTCGTAAGTCAGAGTCTATACCACTGGGCCACCACTACCCTGAAAAGCTGGCCCATTATAATTCACAGGACACAGTCATACACACATATAACCTCCCCATTTAACTGGAAACAATTGAACTATATCGTGAAACTAGTTTAAAAACTGTTATGTTAAAAACTGAACCAATAACTAGCATTTCATGCAGGCGTTTCCCGGGAACGCGAATTAATTTGACTTCCTACAGCCAGCCCTATTGTTAAAGTTTGTTTTATTAGAAAACCGCAATGGCACCGTGTTTTAATAATTTTTAAATGCTTCGTTGAATTTGGAGGTGGAAAAGCATGAGTAAGTGTACTAATATAAAACAGGGTTTTAGTAACTACGTTCTTCTACGTTACGTTCACGTTTTGTTTAGTTCTGTCAAAAAATCTACCTAGCCTTTTCCCAACTATGTTGGGGTCAGCTTCCAGTCTAACCGGATGCAGCTGGTTATTGTATTTTACATGGAGCGATCTGATCTCCACAACTCAGTACCTAGGTAATACGATACCCCTTGGTAAGACTGGTTGTCAGACTTTCGGGCTTCTGACGACCCGTAACGACTGCCAAATATTCACGAATGACAGCTGGGACCAACGGGGTAATGAGCTTTCCGAGGCACGGTGGAGTCTCGGTATGTAAAGATGGTCACCCATCCACGGACCAACCCCGGCAAGCGTAGCTTAACGGATCGACCCATGTGGCTGTCATTACTTAGCTACGCGCTCCTCCACACGATCACAACACGATCGGTTCAATTCGCAGAAAAATTATGTTGAAGAATTATTGTAACGGAATAAACTTTATTGCTTGCTTCTGCAGGAGTTAGACTTCCAATCTTGCAAGTTGAGACTTTATTATTTATCGTATAGTCTTTTATGTGATAACATCCGTAATCTGTACGTGTACAGGGTGAATTACAAGGACCGTTGCAGCTCATGGAAAACGTTCTAAGACGACTGAAATTAACTTTTTGAGTGATTACAAACTGCATTCACTGATTTTAGAAAAATGATACAGTCAGCTAGACAAAGGGTAATTCTCGAATTTTATTTTAACGATGCCAATCAATGGAGCTTTATATTAAGATCAGAATATTCTTTTGACGAACTGAAGTTAAGGTACTAGAAAAGCCACAAATCGCAAATACATTTCCCATATCATGGGTACAGAATTATACTCGTGCTTCGTTCTCGAGATTAGTAACCTGAAATAATAAACCTATTACTTATTTACACATGTAGTATCACCCAGGATTCACCACATAGCACTGTATTTTGAGAGATAAGAGGGTAACTTTTTTTTTTGTTTTTTGCGAGGTAGACGTGCCCTAAAACTCCGCTTGTCATTCACGTTACAGTGCTTCACCACTGCACACCTCCTTCTCGTCGGTACGGACTAAAAGTGTTATTTCCAGTGTTTTTTTTTTTAACACAACAAAAATGCCGAAGAGGAAGCGTGATATTGACATTGACAAATTAAGCAAGAAGTTTCGTAAACTAGAGAGGAAATTAAAACGTGCCAAGCGGCAACGTTCTTTGATATCGCCTTCATCTCGAAAGGACTCCATGCTATCTGAGCATAGCTATTAAGGTATGTTATTTCTTATTGCTACAAATTACAGGCGTAACATAAACAAATCTCTTAGCCGTGCTATACATAAACAAAGGTTCGTTGAATTCACTGGAATTTGACACATACCTACCTACTTTTTATTCGAACTCGAACAGTACAAAGGGCTGTTTATATCGTTTTATACTATGGTGCGTTCAATTCATTGGAATTGCAACATCTACCATTCAGTTAAGGAAAGACGTTCAATTCACTGGAACTGGAACCTTTTTCTTTGATTTGCAAACTCAATTGACATCTTCTCGGACGATGACTGCAATATGGCAAGACCTAGGCTGGCATCAGATGTACGGGATGTCTCGTTAGATGAGACAACGGAGTCGCGGGCGCCACGTCCTGCGGCGTCCCCGCGCTGTCCCATGCTCCGTCCCTCGAGCTGTCCCCCGCGCTGCAACCACGCGCGCCATCGCCGCTGCGCCGCGCCGGTGCCACAGCCTAACACGCTGTCGCATGCAATCCCCCCCGCTCCCGCAAGCTGCTGAGCCTTGCCCGGTTGCTGAGCCTTGCGCAATCGCTGCTACCGCCAGCGATGTAAAGCCCTTGATACCAGCCAACTGCCCTAGAATAATTCCACCGATGCTCAATCCGGAAATAAAGGCTGCCTTGCCCGAAGCAAGCGTGAAACATGAAAAAGGAATAGAAAATAGGCAAAAACAGCTTGGCACTGTCTTGGCCTGTTTGAGTGACGTCATAACAACTAAAATGCAAGAAAAGGACAAAGACACAACAAACAACTTATGGATGCGGCAAAGTTAATGTGCGACACGTTACACTCAGACTCAATCAAAACGCGCTACTTTGCCTTGTCGTCTTAAAAAAAAAAAAAAAAAAAGACATTAATGACCATTTGATGCAGACTAAGATAGACAAGTATCTTTTCGGAGAGGCCCTGGCTGAAAACTTGAAGACTGACAAAGCTGTGACGAAATCTGGTGCCGGAGGAAGACCACTCAACCTCAGCCATCAAGTTTGCGTGGTTTAAACTGGAAGGCTCTGCCTTCAACTCGCAGGCAGTCGTGGCCGCAGAGGGGCCACCAGCCTTTCCCGCCTGCTGGAGCGAGGGCGACACTGCCGCCCCCGCCCCCGGCGCGCCGGCCATCGCCGCGCCGCCGCCGCACGCCAGCTGGTCGAGGATATCGCGCTATCAGCCACGGTCGACCCGTCGCCAGTAAATAAGGTACAATATGCAGGTCGTTTAGCGTCGAGTGCAAGACAATGGTCTCACCTTACACAAGACAAAACTGTTCTTTCCTGGATTGAAGGCTATAGGATACAATTTTCTAAACAAGTGTCCCAAGAAACTGTACCTTACTGTACAAAAATACCTTAAAATACCTATGCACCTTAATGCACCTTCTCTTCCTGTTTGGACACAAACTGAGATAAATGATCTTTACAAAATTATTGATAGTCTCATGACAATTGGCGCTATATCCGAATGCGCTCTGTGCGCCAATCAATTTATATCGAGTATCTTTCTTGTGCCTGAACCAAATGGCAAGAAAAGGGTTTACCCGAATACGAATACGAATTGACCATTTTAAGTTGGAAGATTTACGCACAGCAGTAAAATTAATGACCAAAAAATTGTTATATATGGCAACCTGTGATCTCAGAGATGCATATTTTTTTTATTAAAAATACATCCAGACTCCAAAAAATATCTCCGTTTTTTCAATTTGACTATAAGTTTTTTTGAATTTAATGTCTTGCCATTCCGTTTAAACACAGCTCCATACATTTACACTAAATTGATGAAGCCCGTCGTTGGATTGCTCAGATTGGCTGGCTTTATATCTACTATATATCTAGACAACCTATGTTTAATTGGATATTCATACAACGATTGCTTAAACAATATTAATATTTCTATTAAATTACTAACAGATTTATCATCAACTATGAAAGGCTTACAACCTTCCGTGAGATGCAAAATTTTGGGGTTTTATTCTTGATTCCCAATTTTTTAAATTATGTTGCCCGATCATAAGAAACAGCCTAATTAACGAGATTTACATGTTTATGAGATTAAAGCGTATCAAAATCAAAGATTTTGCAAAATTTGTCGGTTTGTTAATTTCTGTTTGTCCAGCCGTAGAATACGGCTGGCTTTATACCAAAGGATTAGAACGTTGTAAATAACTTAGTTTACAAGGTCACGACGATTACAATCGTTACACGAGTAACCCCGATCACCTGCACGATGACCTGAGATGGTGGCTACAAGCCGTACTAAAGCCCGAGAACTGTATCAAAGATGATACCTACTCGGTAGCAATATTCTCTGACGCCTCAACTACTGGGTGGGGTGCAGCGTGTGGCTCAGAGACGGCGTGTGCTCGTTGTCAGAGCTAAAACAACGTATAAATTACCTGGAACTTTTGACCGCCTTTTCTGCACTTAAAGTTTTTGAAAGAGACTATCACGATTGCCAAATACTTCTACGCGTTGATAACAAAACTTCTATTAGTTATATCAATCGGGTGGTGGAATTCAATATCCACACCTAACCAAGGTAGCAAAAGATTTGGCAATGGTGCGAGTTCCGAAAAATGTTTGTGTATGCGTCATTAAATCTGCAGACAATACCATAGCAGGTAAAGAATCAAGCAAGACGCAACCATCCAGATATAGAATGGTCCTTAACGGAAAATATGTTTTCATATATACTTGAAAGGTTTGTTTTCATATATACTTGAAAGGTTTAGCACACCATGCATTGATTTATTCGCGAGTCGTTTTAAAAGAAAATTTATAAAATACATTGCTTGGCATAGACATCCAGACGCTTTCGCAATAAACGCCTTCACAATTAGCTGGTCTAAGATGTATTTCTATGCATTTCCGCCTTTTCAAGTTATTCTAAAAACTTAAAATAATAATAATAATAAAAATAAAACTGGAATAATCAAGCAAAAGACATCGTAATAATACATTTATGGCCTACGCAGCCTTGGTTCCCCTTGTTCAAAACTTATTAATATCTGAATTAATTACTTTTAAATCTGACAGTTACAGTATAGTTTTGATCATTCCAGCAACGGCAACATTCAAAACCATCTTACCCTGGCTGCAGGGTTTCTTTATCAGGGGAGCCTTATCGCGAAGTAGCGTTCCGGAGTCGTCGGAACATATAATGCTCGCCTCTTTAGCCGACAGTTCTATGAGACAATATAATGTTTGTTATAAAAATAGTTCAATTTTCTGTGTTCAGAATTCCCTTGATTTTTAAGCCACATCGATCACCGATGTACTGAGATTTTTAACAATGTTTTTTGATGCCGGTACTAAATACAGTTGTTTGAATAGTTCTAGAGCTGCCCTATCCTTGATATTAGGACCTAGTGTCTCCAAAGATGAAAGAATAATAAGGTTTTTTAAGGTGTGTTCCGTTTACGTCCACCCATGCCTAGATACAATGTAACATGGGATACCTCATGCATTCTATCTCACGTAGCTACTTGTTATCCTAATGAAACATTAGTGCTAGGTCAACTGACAAAAATATCCATTACCTTATTAGCTCTTGTTACGGCCCACATAGGGTCCAGACTTTTTCGAAAATCAATATAAAGAACATTGAAATCAAACCTAACGAAATCATAATAAAAATACCTGACTTAATAAAAACATAAAAAAGACGAACCAATCAACCTCTCTTGGTATTGCCTTACATTTTACAGAATAAAGAATATGTCCTGCACAGACATTATTTGATTACATTAATAAAACTTCATCGTAACATAAAGACGATACTTTATTTATCGGATGCAAAAAGCCCCATAAAGCGGCGACCACACAGATGCTCTGTCGCTGGATAAAGAGTACGCTCCATGCAAGCGGGATCGACGTATCCATATTCTCGGCGCATAGCACGAGACACGCCTCCACATCTAAGGCCTAAATATTGACCTGATCAGAAAAACCGCTGGCTGGTGTAACAATTCAGATACGATTTTTAAATTTTATCAGACAAATATAACTAAATATGACCTATGAGTCTTAGCAAGAGCTTTTATTAATATTACTTACAGAAGATTAAACATTAATCTAACTATGTAATTGATTTAGAACATAACTACTATTATATAAAAGTTAATTACATTTCTGTCTAAGTATACCTATAATATGAACATAAAATACTAATTTATTTATAATATATATTATAATAGACACAATATGATTTTGATGATGTGATCAAACATAATATTGATTCTGATATTGGCGTTGATATTTTCAGAATTATACCTCTCAAAGTCTACATGTGTAAATAAGGAATAGGTTTATTATTTCAGGTTACTAATCTCGAGAACGAAGCACGAGTATAATTGATGATTAAACGAACTTACTTGTACGTGAAGTTCGATCATAATTATACGAAGTGCTTCGTTCGAAGAGATTAGTAACTCCCTCCCGCCCAACCCAAACCATTCCAAAAATATCAACGATAGACGTTAGTTACAGATACTCCAAACTAAATGACAAGCGGAGTTTTAGGGCACGTCTACCTCGCAAAAAACAAAAAAAAAAAGTTACCCTCTTATCTCTCAAAATACAGTGCTATGTGGTGAATCCTGGGTGATACTACATGTGTAAATAAGTAATAGGTTTATTATTTCAGGTTACTAATCTCTTCGAACGAAGCACTTCGTATAATTATGATCGAACTTCACGTACAAGTAAGTTCGTTTAATCATCAATTAAAATGATATGTCCATAAATAAAAACGTATACCTAATTAATAAACAAAAATATAAATATATAGGTATCTAATGAGTCATGATATAACGTGAATACTAAATTAAATTAAATTAAATTCAAAAAGTAGTTTGAATTTATGCTTTTCATAGTTTAGATTCACACTCAAAAACTCATTCACAACCCCCCTTGAATTCTCATTGAGGTTACCTGAAAAAATCTTATTTATATTCAGCAGCACTGTAAATTCCAAAGCTAGACCAGCTTTTAGTTTTATAAAATAAAATCTCCTAGCCTAATCAATTTAAAACTCCCCGTGTTTAAACTTTAACAAAAAGAGACTTCATTTTTTTACTGATACTTAAACAAAAAAGGTAAACAAATCGTTAGTTTTTCAAACTAACTCTGATGGAACTTAAACGCACTTTTTCAAGATCTAGAAATCTGTAAACTGATGACACGATTGCGATTTTTAAACTCGTTTTTAGGGTTCCGTACCAAAATGTTAAAAAGGAACCCTTATGGTGCGACTCAGTCTGCCTGTCTGTCCCAGCTGTGGATATCTCAAGAACTACTAATGCTGATAGCATTAGTAGTTCTTGAGATATCCACTTAAATTTTGGAATAGTTTTAGATGACGTTAGCCCAACTTTTTTGCAAAAAGTACAAACCGACTTCAAAAACCTAAATCGAATTAAATAACTTTCATAAAAAACTTAACAGCTTCTGAAGTCGGTGCCTAGCTAAGGTTCATTGAACAATGTAAGACACCGACTTCAGAAGCTGAAGTTTTTTATGATTGTTATTTTATTAATTTTAGATTTCTGAAGTCGGTTTTAACTTTTTTTTTAAGTAATTTTATTTTCCATTTTTAGTTGAATTACATATGCACACTTTGAAGTAAAAAGAATCATAAAAATACCGCTTAGAAATGCCGGGATACAGTACATTTATGCGTATAACTTCGTACATAAGAATAACTACCTAATGTATTGTAATATTTATAATACATTAACTAAAACCTTCTTTACTTGAGGCCGCAATATTTGTCAAAAATAATATTGACATGTACCGTTACTACACGCGTATACGGCGTAAGGACAAATTGCACTCAGTAGCTAGCAACACTCATCTAATGCATCAAAGTATCTTTTGTACAGCTTCACACATGTTTAATAATATTCCGAGGCCTATTAGAATAATTACGGAAATGAAAAAGTTTAAAAAGAATCTCCATGATCTGTTAGTAAACAAGTATAGTAAAGACTTCCTATCAGACAAATCACTGCTCCAATACAGTCCCCCTCAGTCATGATGCGTTCAGTGGCCCACTTATCTGTACCCTACTCAAATTCGTTTCGTTTTATTTTTATCTTTTTATATTTTATGTGAAATCTTGATAATTTGTGACAATAATGTTAATTTAATTAAATTTCTATGTATTTGTAACTATTATATATTATGTCCTAAGGGTGGGATATAGCTGAGCACAATATAATTATTTAAGACCTGTATTATGTACCCACCTAAGATCCACAATAAAGATATTGATTGATATCAATCAATCAATATAATAATCCATCAGGATTGAAAGTATGTAGATCACGTTAGTGAAAGAATCATCAAAATTGGTTCATCAGTTTTTGAGAAAATCGCGGACATACAAACATACATTCATACATACGGATCGAATACAGAACCTCCGTTTTCGAAGTCAGTTAAAAATTATCGTTAACTTTTACTGTTATACTTGATCATCAAAACGACCACTACAGTACAACGTCGTAGATAGATAGATACATAGAATTCTGTTTACTACCTCAAATGGCTTAGCATGATCCTCCTATATGTCTAAATTACTGCAGCATTAATGTTGAAATAAATGTATGGTAAAGTTGAGGATTAATGTTAAGTACTATGTGTGACGAAAATACGATTTTATAAAATTATAATAATAAATAATATAATAAAATATAAAAAAAAAATCCAAATTTATTTATTTATTTAACCATTTATGTACACACAAATAAACAGACAAGAATAAAGGAACAGAAAATTACGTACAAAGGTGATGCTTATTTCTAAAGAAATCTCTTCCAGCATACCTGCGATAGGACAGAAGATAAAAAGAGATGTACCTCTAAAGAGATTTACCTCTAAACCGAACAATAAACCGCTGGTATTCAAAAAATTCTTCAAATTAGATCATGAAACTGAACTAACTATAAAGCAGGTATGCAAGCTAGGCATGGAGTTGACATCTAGTCTCAACTTCGGCGCCACCATCAAATACAAGGCACAAACTGCGGCCAAAAAACTGGGCATCCTAAATAGGGTGAAGCGATACTTTACGCCTGGACAGGTTTTAACCCTTTACAAAGCGCAAGTCCGATCCTGCATGGAGTATTGCAGTCACCTTTGGGATGGATCAGCCAAGTACCAACTAGCCGCGCTTGACTCGGTGGAACGCAGAGCTAAGAGACTCATTGGCTACGTAAAACTGGTGGATGCCAAGGTTCATAGCATGGCTCATCGCCGCAAGGTTGCCTGCTTGTCGGTCTTCTATAGATTGCACTTCGGAGAGTGTGCCCGAGAACTCCACGATATCATTCCACCAGCCCCCTTCTACCATCGGACATCTAGACGCACTGCCAGTTACCATCCCTACTAGTTGCTATTCCACCAATTCGCACTAAGCGCTTCCAAATGTCTTTTATAATGCGCACAGCAAAGGAGTGGAACTCACTACCTGCGTCTGTGTTTCTGAACGCATACAACCCTAATCTCTTCAAAGTGAGAGTGATCAGGCTTCTTCTGAGTAAGCTCACTCCATCGTCGACTTTGTCTCTGTCACCTCTGACCTGAGTAGAGTCAAGAGCAAACCCATCACAAATAAAAAAAAGGTGTTATGTGTTTTTTTTTTAATCACCACTATTTCACCTTAAAAAGTAATTACCTAAAATATCGGCGTCTTGAAGTTTGTTCCCTGCCGCCCGAACACCCCCACTCAGTCTCGCTTTGGCTTTCGAACGAGAGAGCTGTGTCGCTCGAGCTCTGAACACACATTACGCAACGTAAAATAGGTAGGATACAGAGTGAGGTGGCGTGGGGAAGTGGGGGCCAAATTAGAATTTGAGCTGAGGTTGTATAGGCTCTTAAGCACACCACAGAAATTACAGATACAAATGTTGAAATTTTACAATTTTACTACAATCTGGGAGCCAAGGCTGCTATTTACCATGATTGGTCATTATGACAACCATATCAAGAAACTGACATTATTATTGTGCCAAAAGTTCGAATGGCGTGTAATAATAATGTAATAAAAAAAATAGGAGATTATGACTTGTCATTTTGTACGAGATTTTACCAAATGTTGTTATTTTCAATGTAGTGTCAGTGACACGCCATCGGAAAACCAAAACTAAAATAACCAAAAATCGGCAAAATCAACAATGCGTTACAAGGTGTTATTAATAAACAAAAGAACACTGTTTCGCATGTTCTTGACAGAATCACTTTATATCTTTTTTGTTGGCTGGGGTTTCCAAAAACTTCCTTCGCGACAGGCTGTAATCTTTCGCTCATCGCCTCCTCTCAAAAATCGCTTATGTGATAGATCCTTAACCGTAAACTTCAAATATTGTCAAAGAACTTTTAGATATAGGCCAAGTTTCGCAATTTGAGAACAAACTCAAAGAAACTGTCTGCGTCTTTAGTTTTTATCTACTTTTCTTAGGTTTCGAAGTTTTGTCACGGGAATGATTTCGCAAACAGTGAGTTTTTAAAGGTCTATGTGGATCGGAATTAGGAGATAATACGTGTTTTTAGGGATTTATACTTCAAAGGGGAAAAACCGGCCAAGTGCGAGTCAGACTCGCACACGAAGGGTTCCTTACCACCGTACAATATTTAACACTACATATTAAAAAAACAAAACTTCAGTTTAAAAAACACGTTTCTTGTATGGGATCCCCTTTAATTTTTAAGTTTACTTTATTTTTTTGAAAATATTAAACGAACGATATTTTTCATCTTAAATTTTAACAATCGCAAAGATAACTTTGTATTTCATAATTATACTGTGAATTACAAAGTTATTTTTTCAGTTGCAGAAAATCGCCCATATTTGAACCAAATATCTTATGAATCGGCGTTTTTAGTATTTGTTGATTAAATACAGTATATGGTATATGATATACACCAGTTACAAATTCCTAATTCGTTTAGTTGTTGCGATAAAGTACTTCGGTAAAGGATAAGGTACTCCCCGCTGACTTAGAATCATGTTTGGAAAGAAGTAAGGTCTCACAGCACTAGTAAAGGAACAGCTCC
Source organism: Dicycla oo (assembly GCA_948252095.1). Taxonomy (NCBI): domain Eukaryota; kingdom Metazoa; phylum Arthropoda; class Insecta; order Lepidoptera; family Noctuidae; genus Dicycla; species Dicycla oo. The sequence goes on from OX411711.1 coordinate 34,315,695, forward strand.
GGAAATCGTATAACTTGTAGTTGCAAACTTACATTTGCAGTTGGAGAATAATTGACCGTGACGTATTAATACAAGAAACTTAATTTTGTAGGTAAATAACTGTTCTTCCAGAACAGTCATTCAATGACAAAGTTAAGTTGTTCTTTTTAATAAATTCATCCCAACTACACACAGTGAAGGGTTCCGCCCTTCACTGTGCGTGGTCCAGCACGCACTTGACCTGTTTTTTTTTTTTAATACCATAGACATACAGTGTTCTAACTTAAGACAGCTACATTTAAGTATGTCAAAACTAGCTACTGCCCGCGATTTCGTCTGCGTGAATTTCTGGTTCCCCGACCCACCACTTCGCATCGCATCGCCCGCCGATGCTAATACTGCGTTTTTGCTTAGCTTTTTTTGACATTTGCATTTGATTTGATTTTTTATTCTTTGATATTTGCGTTTAGCATGCTTTGACATTTTATTCGTTTTGCTCGTCTCCTAAGGGTAGTAGCGTGTTTTAACATAACCAAGGTAGGTTATGTAAGAACACGCTAATACCCTTCAAGAATTGGGCTATAAAATCTGAAAAAAATAATAAAATGTGACTGGTAGTTTCAGAGATTAGCGCGTTCAAACAAACGAACTCTTAATTTTTTTTTTTTTACATTTCTCGGGACCGTGGGGTCCCAGACCTTTGGAAGGCGTCCGAGGAGCCGAAGCCAAATCGCAGAGGCCCCTTAGATAATTTTAAATGATGAGGAGGCACCAACCGACGATTATCCCTATCTGCACTATACAAGTGCGCCCAAGGACAACCCCCGGTTGGTGCAGGACTATTGTTTTACGTGGAAACAAAACAAATTGGGCTATGGGTTTGGGTGGCTAAAGTGGATTGGGTAACTTGAACTATGGAAGAACTATGTCCCCTGCCTGACCAATGTTATATATTATAATATACACGGATAAAATGGCAGGGGGTGACTTGCACACTCAATAATGGGCCCCCGGAAACGGTCGCTAGCACATAGTGACGTAGCGACAAGGGGGCTACACTTCCTGAGGTGCTTGAGGAGTGGAGAGGTATCCCACGGCTATCAGGACAACTCCGGAAGTACGGTCAAGATTCCTACCAGCACCTTAAAAGGCAAGAAAGAGGTGGGAGCTCTGTTCCTCGTCAGTGTTCACTCCAGCCGGCCAATTAATATATTATTATTACTATTAAACGCCTGTGATTTCCAATTGCAGAGCAAAGGTCTCCCTACTCTTGATTTACTAGCATCTTTTTTTTTCCTAAAAAGCCTCCATCACATTTGTTTACAAAATAATACATACATACATTACGTCTTGTTTTCTCGAAGGGTTAGGATGATTATTAAGTCCCATGTAATAGGGAGCCTGTTGCAAAATAATAATACTTAGTAAAATTATCTTTCATGAAAACACTGAGACGAAGCCAGGCCTTATAAAGGAAAGTTCCAAGCAATCAAATTGTCAGTATAAATAATTTATAGTGAAACTCAGTTACTAACAGGCCATAATAACAATAACAAGCGAAGACAAGAATAATAATTATGAGCGAAACTGTTTGTTGATATTTATCTGACTTGTGGATTAGCAGTCTAGGCTTTTGATTAATTAGCTGAAGTGTTAGGTCGCTCCCTGATGTGACGGAGCGATAACATGTCTACTCGGTTCGAATGGAAATCCGCACATCAGTGTAAGTATCAATTTGACCTTGACAACGCCTTGATGTAGTAACAGAAAGGGTTTTCGTAGTTCTTGTGTAGGAAATAGATCGCTGCATTGAAAATGCCTGGAAAAGCTACTTGTCCATGAAGACGCTCATGAAGGGCGATCTACCGATCTCCCTGAAGTGAAAACTCATTGATATGTGTATTTTGCCCGCCCTAACATACGGTGATCAGACCTGGTCGCTCACCGAGTCGCAAAAGTTCCGCCTTGGGGTTTGCCAAAGAGCAATTGAGTGCAGCATTCTGGCCGTAAAACGAACTGACAGAATACGAACTCTGAATATCCTGTCCTAGATGATCCTAGATGGCTGCCAAGCTAAAATGGGACTGGGCGGGTCATGTCAGCCGCACGCATAGCGATCGCTGGGCAACGGTCTCCACACGGTGGGTGCCTGAGGATGGACGGCGCTGCCAGGGCCGACCCACGCACGTAGACGCGTACCGCAATGGTTGGATCAAGGTGGCCCTGGAAAAGAATGCTTGGAAGGATTTGAGGGGCTCAGCAGTGGGACAATATAGGTTAACATAAAAAAAAATGTAACCAATGTGATGTCGGTTGATTGTACACGAGTTGTAGTCATCCTCTAACAGTTTGTTATTTTTTTTCTTTATTTGTTATAGAGGGTTTTAATCTCAACATCTTCAACAAAAAAAAAAAAAAACATCTTACACCACCTCTTCGACCAATGCCAATGTTTACGAGTCTGTCAGCATCCTGGCTGCTTCCGAAGCAGGGGCAGCAAGGTCGCTGTTACATACCCCAGTCTCGCACATACATTGTTAATACTTCACGTATTTCCGGCTCGTTCCGGACACATTCCATGATAATATGATAAACATCTTCCATTAGGTTGCATTCAACACAATTTGGAAACTCAACTTTACCCATTAGGAATGCAAATTTATTTAAGGGTATGTGTCCAGAGCGGAGTCGCAGAGCTGTTATGATTATCTGCCTTCCCATATTGGCATGGTCTATCCACGTACTTTTAAAGACGTTCGGTTGTATAGTGGCATACCATACACCTTTACTGCGGCTCCTTTCATTGAAGTATTCTTGCCAGTTGTCATAACAAAGGTGTTTTAGTCTACAGTAATGTTCGGTATAATACGGAACACAGGAGTACATTTCGCCGTCGGTGGATGCCTCTCTAACAGTTTATTTCAAGAAGTCAATGTATTTGATGCTTCATTGGCCTAGCGGACTACTTCACGGAGCAACTGCTGAGCATGAGGTCCTGGGTTCAGTTCCCAGGTCGAGCAAAGTGTTATTGAGTTTTTCATGTGGCCCTCAAGAACAGCCCGGAGTCTGGATTTGTACCCGGTTGATGGAAATAGGCTCGCTTCCTATTACATGGGACTTAACATAACCGGCGAAATGTGGGTGTACTATAGGCACACCTCTGCCTAACCTTTTGGGAATACATGCGTGATGTTATGTTTATGTTATCAATGAGTTTATCGAATTGACAATCTAATTAAATGAAACACTTGTAAACAAAAGTGTCAAAATTACATGCAATAGTGAGAGTTTCGTCGAGCCTAACAATGTGATTAATTTGTTACACCATTTATACTTAATTCATGGAAATTTAAACTTAATTCATAGAAATTAATTTTAGTCGTATTTGAACTACGTGTCTCTATAGAACCTTTATTTAGCTTCAAATCATAACTTTTTTTTTAAATTTATTTCTAAAACACTTAACCTAATACATATTTTTGGTTTCAGCCACACAACGCAAACCTCTGAGGGTTTATCTGTGTGCTGGCGAGCCGTTCATTTATTTTTTATTTTTTTTACAATGTTATATTAGAATGGTGATAATAATTCATATATACGAGATACTTACTTTAGGAGAAATTTTGCGTAAAGAATCGTTTTGATTTGTACGTATAACTTTTCGAACTCGTTTTGTATAACGTTTGCAAGTCTTCTGGAAGTTTATTAAGAAAAAAAGGTACTAAATATTCTGCAACCCTCATCCCGTACACATTATTGAATTTTGGTAGGATGTATTTAGGATGTAGTTAATATTATAAATACGAAAGTTTGTTTCTTTGTTACCTTTTCACGCCTAAACCACTGAACCGATCATCCTGAAATTTTGTAGATACGTTGTCAGTTATACAGAAACGGATATAGGGTATCTTTCATCCCGAAAAAAGTACAGTTCCTGAGGAAAACAACAATAACGTTCTTATGATATAGTAGATGAAACCACGTGTCTAGGATGAAATTTGGCACATGGCTAGAATATGACCTGGATTAGGATATAGGATACTTTTGATCCAGGTAGTGCGTTCCCGTAGGATAATTTCCACGTGGGCGAAACCGCGGCCAAAAGCTAGTGTAAAATAAAAATCGAACTAACACATCATAAAAGAATCACTTGCGACGTAGCAACCAATAAAACCTTTTCACATAAAATTGCACAAGTGCAAATAACACTTCGATTTACGACCCCATTGGCCACTCTTCACGCTGACTTACACTACTTACAGTCAAAACAAGCGTGTATTTGCTCATTCACTTCACCTAATCGTGGTCATTTAAAGTTTTCTTGTGATTTTTCCTTGTTCTGTGACTGATTTGAGATTAAGTTCATGAACCACAAAAATTATGTTTGTTTTTGAGATTGGTATGATTATTAAATGCTAGGAGTAGCTAAGCCGAGGGTGGCTCCATCCACGTGGAGGAAAATGTTCGTCTTTCTTTAAAAAAAAAAAGTGTAGGTAGAGAATGTCAAAATATTGAACCAAGTTTCAATAGTTAATCTAAGGTAATGAGGTGTTAATTTTCATAGTTGTATAAATGATATTTATTGCTGTAAATTGGTTCAAAAAGCGCTTTTACAAGTCAAAAATAAATTATGTTTTAAAACTAGATGAGTTTGATGTTTCCTGTCTGACTACTCTTTTAAAGTCGAGGCATAATCTTGGTCAGGTCACGCAGTGTCCGAGAGTGGACTACGAAAGCTTGAGTTAATTGTAGAAATAAGTATAGCAATATACTGGGTGACCTTTTTACCGTCTTGAAAAAAATAGGGTATAATAGGTGAACGAAGTAGAAGCCTATGGCATACCTAGTTTTTTTTTTTAGTAAATCGAAATTCAAATCATATTCAATTTCGATCTTTTTTAACGATCTATAAAGTTTTTAAAAAATTAACATTTTATTTTTCTAGTTTACTTCAAATGTTTAGTATTTACTCATAGAGCAATTTCTGTCTAAGCTATTGAAAAAAAAAAAAAAAAACTAGGTATGCCATAGACTTCTACTCCGTTCACCTATTGTACCCTATTCTTTTTTCAAGATTTTTGAAAATATCATCGATAATATGTATAGTCATACTATTGATGATATTTTACCATCTTGTATTGAACGTATAACTATACTTCATAATAATTCATAAGATAGACGTAGAAATTGTCTGAGGGCTGCGATAAGAGATACTCGGCCTTGATGTCGATTTTCCAATTTGCTACAATATCAAGGAACGAGACCAACCTTCAATGTAGGGCTGGAACAGCTGTTTATATAGAGAGGAGAATAATACAGTGAGGATTATATTTTATGAAGAGAGTTGGGAAGGTAGTAGGAGTAATTATGTTGCCTAGTAACTTATTGTTATTAAAGAAAATAATAGTAGAAAAGGATGTTTGGTGAACAATTTTGTGTGGATGATTGGATATATTACATTATTTTGTTACGCACACCCATCTATATAAACGTATATCATATATATACAGGGTGAATTTCTCAAGTGGACGTGGATGGCCAAATCCGAAACTATGAGGAATAACGAAAAGTACTCAAAGGAGTCTCGGCCTCGATTTTGATGAAAACTAAAACTGCATCATTGGATTTTTGAAAAATCAATATCAAGGTTTAATAGGTAGGTAACATAAGAAATATTAAAAAGGATTTTGTTAAAAATTAGATCGTTCCTTTAGTTTGTAGTATGTCATTACTTTCAAGAATTCGATCCTTATAAGCGACACTACCGAATGGTGTAATAATACAGTGTTTTTTTTTTTTTTTCAAAATGAACGGGTTCGATTCCTGACTAGAAATATTGATTTTTTGAAAATCCAATGATGCTGTTTTAGTTTTCATCAAAATCAAGCCCGAGACTTTTTTGAATACTCTTCGCTATTCCTCATTGTTTCGAATTTGGCCATCCACGCCCAATTTTTTTTTCTGTGGAGAAATGCTCATGCATACTGCACTACCACGGGGAGATAGTGCAGTTATGTGGGACTCCAACCCACTAAAACTCCACGGTGTCCTCCACTGTTGCATAAAAAAATTACTTATTAGAAAAAAAAATCGTTCTTGCTAAATGATGACCTAAATAATAAATGAAAAATCAAATAAACGCGTTTTATTTTAGGCGCGTTGTTATACACAAAAATCATGCATTTTTGTCTGATTTGTGTATTATTATATCAAGTAGGTACAGTATCCGAATTGTTAACTTCTGAGAATAAAATTAAGCCAAAATAATAGCCTATAAGATTGCCAATCGGTCCATACAAAAAGAAACAAGAAAAGGTACTATCGCATGGTGTTTAATATTTCGTCGAACATTACTTATTAAAGGTTTTCTACCTTGACGTCTCTCAGTACGACGGAAACCTTTTCCTTTACTAAATGTTTCAGTTACTCGTTAACCATTCAGTGTCTGTGGAGCGGTAGGCTGGAAAAGAATTGAATAGGTTTTTTGACGTATGATTTTCTTACAATGAATTTTCTTCTGTAGACTATGTGGTTACAGGTTTCTAAAGACATTTTCTGGCTGACAAAACAAATAGTAATCACTTTTACAAACTTGGTTGGTAATTTTTCGTTTGACTATTCATTCTAAAGCTGTCACTCGAAGGACGAAGTTCAGCAATAGGTTTTACTGATTTCGACTGACTGATCAATCAACCTGCCTAGCCTTTTCCCAACTACATATGTTGGGGTGGGCTTCCAGTCTAACCGGATGCAGCTGATAACCAGTATTTTACATGGAGCGACTGTCTATCTGAGCTCTACAGCCCAATCACCGGGTACCCCTTGGTAAGACTGGTTGTCAGACTTTTCCTTCTGACTACCCGTAACAAAACAAAGATCTACGAGAGACAGCCGGGACCAAAAGCTTTACATGCTTTCCGAAGAACGGAGGGGTCTCGATAACTAATTAATGGTCACCCAACAACGAACCGACTGCGGCAAGCGTTCGTGACTGGCTGATATGGGGGAAAAAAGAGATGTGGGATTCATACTATGTAATTTCGTAAATGTGTACAGAGTTCTACTATTAATATTATAGTATTATTTGAAACATCTATAAGTTCTCAAAGATTCGGTGCAAGCGGAAAATTAGATGTGGATAGAAATCGATTTGTAAACTATTTCTATGATGTTACAAAGTTAGCGAGCAAAGTGATCAATGCTCGCACCTTCCTTGTATAAAAAAAATTACAATAATATTGAAAGGTGGGCTTTTTCTAAGCCTTTTGATGTTACCAAAGTTTTGAAACTGCCGATTCTCTACCATTTTTATTAGTAAAGTTTTTATGTTGAAAAAGGCTGCTAACAAAATTATCAGAGAAGCTTACAACGCATCCATGTCATGTACTTTAATTCAGTTCATCCTGCGAAATCTAGACTTCTAATTTCCTCATGTTACAAAGATAAAAGTGTTTTTAGGTCATCATCCCAGACTTTTCTCGGTATTTTGGCAATACCGAGCTAAGGCGGAATATGAATTTTAGGAAGCCTCAAAGAGATGGAGTATCAAGAATTTTGAAACCTTATATGTTCGTTAGTAAGTTTGGTAATGAGTTATATGCAGTGATCAGATAATCAGGCGCTAATATGCCTAAACTTCACTTTTATTCCCACGAAAGTATAATACGGACATGCCTTTCAGTATGCACGAATAGACTTTGGATAAAGTCATCTACTCTTATGTAGACTTTAATGTTTTGTGTTGCTTGCTTGGAAATATCAATTATTAAAAAATACCTGTGAACTTTTTAGCAGTCAAAAATATTAATATTTTTTAGTCTGCTGTTCGTATAAAATAGAATAAACTAGTCGATTCGATCACTAATCTGTTAGATATATAAATCAATTTCCAATACATGACCACATTGTGCACATTATCATTTTTTATTGTTATTCCATTTGTTTTGAATAAAATAAAGATACTAAATCAAAATAACCACTGCATTACATCATAACCATAATAACCATTTCATTAACTTTGTTATAGTTGTTTTTACAAAATTCTTCAATTTCGGGAACCCGGGATTACTGATTTATTCAGAAAGGAATGTCCATATTATTCTTCCGTGGGAAGAAGTTTAGATATAAGCGCCCGATTATCCGATCACTGGTTATATGATACTAGTGTATTAATGTTGAGATGCCAATTAACATATTGCTTTCATCATCGTAATCAGCCTATACTGTTCCCATTGCTGGGACACAGGCCACCTCTCTGTGAGAGGCAGGGGGCCGTAATCTACCTCAAGGGCCCGGTGCGTGTAGGCGGATGTCACATGTCTTCGAATTTTTGGTTCTAGGACATGCCGGTTTCCTCATATTCCTTCACTGTTTTGAGAGCAATGGTGATGAAATAATTTACACAAACCTACAATCATCGTAAATCGTATTCCTAACCTAACCGAACTCGTTACGTATTCGTTTAAATGTTTTTTTTAAGGTTTGGGTTCTATAACGTTATCAATATTCAAGTATTTTTTTCATGTGTTTTTGTTTTTGGTAACATAGTACACTTCCAAAGTTTCAAACAATTTCAATGTGTCTTAATAACATTAAGACACATTGAAATTATTTGAAACTTTTCTTTAAAATTTATACATACCATTAATTATTAATTAATTATATATACATTAAATTTTCGTGTATTCATTTGAAATAAACGGTGTATAACCCTTTATTTCAAATGAATACACGAAAATTAGAAATATATTATTATATTACTATTTTCAGCAAACAGCTCTATTAAAACTCTTTCAAAGAAATATATATTATTATTTAATAACATTTGAAATGATTGACTGATATTTTGCAATTAACATCTAAAGTATTTTCTTTAGTTAAAGTTCCATTTAGAAATTAACTATTGAACTGTTTTTAAATGATATTTTTGTACCTAACGGGGCTTGTCAAAAAGTATGTAAGCTATTTACACTATAGAAAAACTGTTAATCTTAAAACAGAGCTTAATATCAGTTTTGCTCAACATTATCTCGAGGTCTGATCTTCACTTGATAATTACACGAATTGCCAAGAACACGTATCCCCTTTATTCGCCCAAATCACAGGCATCAAGCCGTGGGAGGACCCTGGTGATCTTTAATACAGGTTTTTATATAAACCTACTTTAGACACTAGTCTCTCATAAAGTTAGCTCCTTGTTCGTGCATTATTGTCAAATAATAGCATTAAGTACTTAGCTTGTGTATAGAAAATAAACGTTTTATAATATTACTATTATTTTAGTTTCTTTGACATATCTCGGGACTATGGAGTCCCGGACCTTTGGTAGACTTACGAGGGGCCGAAACCAACTCTCAGAGCCCCCTTAGATGCTTATTTTAATTATTCAGAGTCCGTCAATTCAAAAACCTAAAACAAAATAATAAAAACGAGCGAGCCTCACAGTAGTCGCATATGATGTGTAAAATCTGACGCCTGTTTGGGTTGGTACCATCTGACGGCCAACTCAAGCACCGCGCGCGCTCATTGGTCAAATCAAATAGCGCGTTCTTCCACGGTTTCCTGTTACACACTTCCGTCCCTTTCCACGAAATCACTCCCACAGATTGCAGGAAAGCAAGAGGAAAGATGTTACACATCAATAATATATTTCTCGATCATAACTCAAAGTAAAAACTGCCACCATAGTTGATATCCCATCCCCTTACTCTCAAAGAGGTTGGCCTAATTAGCTGGGGACCGCACCGCTAATAACACAGGCTACACTTTAATGGAAAATGCACACACGAACGTATTCCCAGGCACCGAATAAATTTGAAGTTTGCCAAAAGTTTGGAATCCTCTTTATTCATCGGAGAGCTGAAATCCGGTATAATAAGTTACTTCGTCCGTGACATAATCTCCGGAGTTTTATCATCTTGCTTCGAAACGTGATTGAATGAAAATGTAATGAGATTTGAACTCAATTTCAAGGTCCCATACCTTATACCTTACACCTCAAGGTATGGGATCAAGATACTTTGGTGTGAATGTTAGAAATGTATGGTGGAATTTTTATTTTTTGGAATTGAGTGGTAGAGTACGTCTCGATAAGGGTATTTGAGTTGCACAAATAGGTTGATGATTTATGAATGAAACCCGACAAAACAGTCTCATATTTACCAATCAGGATTGTTAAATATATGAAATGCCACGGTACCAATCACTAAGGTACAGACAGCTGTGCTGCTGGGGAGTTTGTTGCGCAAGTTCTTCTCCTCAGCTAAAGCACTAGGAAGTGGTGAAGTGCGGGCGTTTCAGAGGACTGTCTTATGTAATTTTGACGTTCGAAAAGTACTGATTCTCAGCCTAGTTTGAATAAATGACTTTTGATTATGATTTTGGTAGAAGCCGATATTCCACATTTAACACACAAGTATTCTAGGGAATGCTCAAACATTTTCAGTTTGTTTTTTTATGTGGCTTACCATTACATTAACTTTTGTAGTATCTACACATTTTTCAAATCTCGGTGTTATAATTTGGTACGACGTAATGAAACCAAATTTGTGCTACTCTCACAGACACTACACTACACTACACTTAGGTCCATAAACATCGCAAATTTTTTTCGCGGCTTGCGTTGCATTTTTACCTTTTTTGTAGTAAAATTTTAAAATATATCGAATTTCTTCATTAGATTCACTCATCTTGACGGTACGAAAAACAAATGAAAATCACACATTTTCCTAATTTGAATTTGGAAATATGTTCTTTAAAATTTAAACTTTCAATGATACCAAAACCAGCCAGATACAAATAGTATTGCCAAAGAGATTTTATTACAAGTTCATACATACTATAATGCGAAAAGACTTTTTCCCCAACCTAATACATAGATTGTATCTACAGTTTTATTCTAGTTTATTCTCTTTTTTCGTTTCAATTCGCATGGAATAACAATTGTACTACGTACAAGGTTTGCCTTGATCAAATAGTTTGGTATTTTGATTGCTTCGTGATTCTTTTCTGTATCATTCAAAGGTTTGCAGGAGGCTCCACATTCCACAATGGTAGCTCACCTTTGTAGCATATACTTTTGCTTTGCGTAAGCATTTATTGATTTTGCTTATTTTACATTATATACCTACAGTTCTAATTTCAACACTTTATACTAGTGACTGCCATTAGGATAGGATATTATTATTGATGTTATTAGATTGATTATTTGATTAGGATGATATTATTATTAATTCGAATTTGTAACAGTTGTAATGGCCATCATGTCGTTTGGTTTAAAAAAAGTTTTTATTTTAATCATTTTATTTATCTTCTATATACATTCTTTACTATTTGGCGAATGGGGGAACGTTGTAGGCTTTGTAGACTGGAGATTTGTTGACTTGTTGTTACCTGTTCAAAGGCCTACAAATTTGAAAATAATTAACCGACTTCCAAAAGGAGGAGGTTCTCAATTCGTCTGTATTTTTTTTTTGTATGTTAGTTACGCGTTTACTCAAAGACGGATAGACCGATTTGGAAAATTCTTTTTTTGTTTGAAAGGGTATACCTCCGAGGTGGTCTTTGCTCGGGGAGTTTTTGAGTTAGCTTCAATAATGCGTATATTTCCCACTTATTTTATATGGATGATGTGATGATGTTTTAATAACTTCCTCTCACTGTTATTTACATGGCTATATCTACAATAATTGTGCTCAATTATGTATTCAAATTTGTGTGGGGTATGTTCCACAACTAAAAAGTGAAAAATAAAAACGTTTTAGCAAAAAGTAAAACCGACGTCTAAAACAAAACACTACAAAGTGAAAAATAACTTTAATTTCGGTAGTCGGTGGCAAAAAACGAAAATACAAAACCAAAGACACCGACTTCCGAAATTAAAGTTATTTTTCACTTTGTAGTCTTACAATTAAATATTTGTAATAGAGTAACCGTGAAGTTCCTTGCCGGCTCTTCTTTATAGGAAACGACCAATCTGAACCGTGAACTTAGCTTCTGACGTTTCATAAGTACCCTTGTAGGTTAATGTGATTTTTTTTTTCTTTGTAAGCATTTATTTACAAATGTTTAAAATATTGCATAACAAACGAACTTCTTGTTATTGGAAGCGATTTTAATATACAATGTATTGAAAATGGTCACTGGTGTGCAATAGAGCATTTTTCTACGGTCTTATAACCGTAACCAGGAACTACTGACTCGAGAAATTTTCACAAATAGCATATTAGTCTTGGCAAAACCCAAACTTTTCCACCAAAAGTATAGTAATGCTACACACAATCAAATAACTTACTTTACGCTCAGTCGCAAGAAAGAAATGTAGAAACCTAATTTCTATTGTACTACATTTTTTTTTTTTTACTGTAACAAAAATCCATTTGGGTAACAATCATTAGGCCTACTGTTCGTGAGAAGTGGCAAGTAATCTAGAAAACTACTCACAAGTGCTTTGAATAACATTTTAGTATTTCTTTAAGAAGATTTTCTTTTTGATAAAGGTGAAGATGAAAAGGCTTTAAAAATTGGGGTAAATAATATAATATAATTTATGGTAGACTTACTAGCTGTGCCTCTGGATTCGCCTGCTATGTTTATAGTTTTCCATTATTAAAACTACCCTGAGTCCATCCCTTTTTAGCATAGTATGTACAGACATACATACTTTTGCTTTATTACATAATATTTGTGGTAGTTTTTAGAGTTCCGTGCCTCAAAAAGAAAAACGGAATAAAAAAAAATATTAACTTCAATTGTGCAAGAAACACTTATCTAAACACTATACAACGTTACAACTAGGGAAAAAGAGTGTTTTCGATGAACTCTGGCACCCAAGGTAAGATTTAACTTGTGTTTAGGGTGCCTAAGATTTGAACATGTAGTAGTAGTTATAGGATCACTCGCGTGTCTGTCTATCTATCAGTCCGTCTGTTACAGCCAATTTGCTCTGAATCTAATGGACGGATAAAGTTAAAATTTAGTACACATATGAATTTATGTGATCCAAACACGGACGTGTAACGTAAATTATATAAATGAATTTTGAATATGCGTGTCAATTTTGGGAGGCAAATAAGAAAATTAAAAAGAAAAGTTTTGCAAACTGTACTGTGTGACATTTCAACTGTGAGAGAGCCTCAAATATATATATTTTTTTTTATAATTATACAAATTTTGTTTAAGTTATTTAAGAAAATAGACGAATATTTACCATTCCCCTTCCCATAACTACTAAACTACCGAGCTTAAAATTTTGGAAAATAATTACGGAAAGTAGTTCTTTACCGGATTACAGGAAAACCTATAAGAAGTCTGTGGTCTTAAAATAACATGGAAAATCTCTCAATATTGTGCGTACAAACTTACATTTGCAGTTGGAATGTATGGGAGAACAAGTTTTTCAAGTACAATGTTAAGTTTGTTCTTAGGATAAATTCACCCCAACTACGGAACACGCATTATTGTGCGTGGTGCGACACGCACTTGGCCGATTTTTAATAGGGAGGAATACGATAATAGGTAAGCACTTGTACCTACCTACAACAAAACTTCTAATTTAAAATAATTTCTAATTTTTTAATTTTGACCACGAAAAAACACGCACATTAATTTGTACCTATATACCTTTTGTGTGTCAATCGTGAGAGCGAACAGAATTCCTGGAAAACATCATGTTCGGTGAAACCTTTACTTAGGGCTAAATTTTCAATCGTCAGATAATTTTTATTTCAAACCGTCATATTTATTCTTCAGATAAAAGTTATCTGAGCATTGAAAAATCCGCCCTTAGTATACATTAATTATAACATGTTCTTGATAAAGTGTTGACTGAGATAAAAATCAAATAAAGCAGATAAAATAAGATCAGTAACTAATTGATAGATCACAATAGACATATAAATAAAAAATTTAAGGTCTAAGGAAAACATTATAGTCACAACTCAAATTATCTTTGTAATCTCTTGAAGAATAATGTTCCTTAGGCTACTCACCTAATTACCAGTAAACCCAGGGTAAGGCAAGATTTTAATTGTGTATTGTATTTACATAATAATATTGTGTTTTTAATCTTATGTAAAAGAATCTAAATTAAACTTCCAGTTATTTAGAATGATTTTTTAAGACTAACTAATTTTTAAGTAACAATTTTGAATTTTACAGTAACCGTGTGTGCTCATATTTTTGCAACATTATAAAAACACATGACATACTCTAAGCTTCTCATATGACAAACATTTTCACTGACTTACCCTGCTCAGTTGACAAGACAAGCAAGATAATAGGTGGTCTTTTTTAGAGGCGGAGAACTTAAAATTGAAATAAAACAGAAAAATATTTTAAATATCAAATCAAATGTTTTTAAATTGAATTTATTTGATAGATAATTTTATGGCATTAATGTTTGAACATGATTCCGGGCGTGTAGCCACCGCGGCCGACACCAACGACGCCTAGTTTACTGAAACTTAACTTTTTTATTGGCTTAATTTACTAAAGCAAAACATTTGACAAACGACAAATTTTTTCGAAATCTGACCACCTGGTGTGTGCGATTTGAAGTCATTATTTAATTTCCTCTGCGGGTATGTAACGTCGCATGTCTATTCCGATAAAGCACTAATAGTTGAGGACTTGGAAGCCAACATTCGATGCATTATTTCCGAAATACAGGCTGATTTATTGCGAAGAGTGTGTGAAAATTTGACCTCATGCCACATGCCCGAAATCATATTCAAACATTAATGCCATAAAGCTATCTATCAAATAAATCCAATTTCATGGATATTAAAAACATTTTCTGTTTTATATCAATTTAAATTTCTCCGCCTCTAAAAAATACATTCTTTATATCCAAAGAATGGGGAACACTATTCTGAGACTACCAATTTGCCAGCCAAACATGAGGTTATAGCTGCCAAAATTGCTTGTTTTCGCAGAATAAGCATTGACTCCACTCAAAATGGCTATTGAGAGTAATACCTCAAAAATAAACATTACAACATTCATTATTATGATCGATTTACAACAAACGTATTATATATAGAACCAGAACAAGGGTAAAAGTATAAGTTTCTAGATTTTCTTGATATTATAATTAAAGTACAACTACGAAAAATTCCATCGTCTCTCTTTCCCTGCTTGAAAATTTGAAAGAATGAGGATGGAATGTGCACTCGCTAATTTGGTGTAAGCCCACCTTAATAGGAAATATTACAATTTAGTCTCAGCATAATTAAAGAAATAAAGAAAATACTTTTATTTGCGGTAAATATGATATCTACATATTATTCAGAGGCTCTCCCATGTCTTACAATCGGATTACTAACACGGCTTCAGCCTCATGATTCCAGAAGGATCAACACTGAACTGTAATACTTTCTATGAACAGTAACTAAGTGACATTAAATCTCTGGTCACGTGATTCTGATTGGTGGATTAGAATAACTACAATTAATTAGAACTTGAGTATAGCGTTGATAAATTGATCATCAAATATATTAGTACCATTTCACCTACAATTTTCCAGTTTACCTTTTTATCCATTTACCTTTCTACCAGTACTAACATTAATGACTCGTTTTGTAATTCAGGAACTCGGAGCAAAAGGACCACAGTATGACGGGCTTATGTCTGAGCTCGTAATTCACGTGCAATAGGACCAAACAAAAACTAATCTGTATTTAGCAAGCCTCATTAATTATAAACTTCATTAATTTAAAATTGGGAAGGAGGGATCTATTGTCCCTTTTATGGTATCGGAGTACGTAAAATGATTTGTGTTTCGGCGTGTATGGGAGGATTATGTCTGACAAATGATGAATAGCTTCGCATCCCTTGAAAAACATGCCTTGGAGATTAGTCTTGATTATGTCAGAGGGTATCACGTAAATCATTTTCTTTTGTTTTTTAGAGGATTATGGTGGGTGTTTTACCTGGTTTTGGGACAATATTTTGTGAATCGATAAAGAATATTTATTTGTCATTAAAAAATATTTATTTATTTTATTTATTTAACCATTTATGCACACACAAATAAACAGACAAGAATAAAGGAACAGAAAAATACGTACAAAGGTGATGCTTATTTCTATAGAAATCTCTTCCAGCATACTTAAATTAATATTTTGATTAGTTTAGTTAATATTTTAGTTTTGCACCATAAGTCACACATACATCATGTTGTATGAATTTTAACTAATGTGTTTTTTACTAAATCTTATTTCCTAATATTTATTTAATATTTTATATTCATGAAATCCTTTAATAGCAAAAAGGTCCTAAGGATCAATTCTAACACCATTCTATTATCTAGTATTATTAATAGTATCTGTTTCTCAGTTGTAAAAGAGTTAATGTAAAATCACTTATTAGGTACCTAGATAATAAAAATAAAAACAACATTCCTAATTGATTTAATAAAATCATAGTAAGACTATCAAAAGTTATCATAACATAATTTCCCAACGATTCCAAAAAGTTGTAATTAAATTAATGTAAGATAATTTTATTAGCATCATAATAAACCTAACTTACTCATAAAAGTGATGAGAAGTATCATTATCATAAGTACTTAAATTGTCTGGCGTAAAATTACCAACTGTTACCCATTTTCCAGATGGGAAACTCTTGAAAACACGGCCATATTTCAGAAATCGTGTTGTGACAGATTCACGAATATTTTTCATTAAAATGGTAAGATTTATATCAGGTTAAAAATAATCGCTTAGTTCTAAAAACTACCAAAAAGTACCACTTTACCTAACTCACTACTCCTTTCGGCTTCAATCTGCGCGACCAGGTCTCGGACCCGGCCGTGCATCCGCGCGAAGTGAACCCTGGACCGGCCATGTCTTATGAGACTCCTTCCACCATGTCGCACACTCCTCACTTCACTTCTATAGCACTGCACTAGCGTCGCGATGTATATTAATATTAGCGTCCGCATTATTGGAGCATCCTGGCGTGCGCTCCCGACGACCGCGCGGTTACTACTGAGTACTGAGACTATCAGTTCGGAGACGGGCACATTTTTTCACATTTTTCAAATCTGACGTCGAATTTGAAAATGGAATTCAAATTTAAATAATTTTTTGGAGGATTAAAATGAGGTTTTAGTTAATATATTTTTTGTTTAATCTAGCGCTCGCGAGTAAGCTGAGTTTTGTTTACTGTAGTCTTGAAACGGAAAGATATTTGTTTATCTTGCAAGTAGCTACTTTGAAAGCAATTTCTAATAAAACCTCGTTATTAATTAGAGGAGTTGAAATGAAAGCTTTGCACTACGAAATATTTTTCTTATTTCTTACTAGGTTCTATCAAGTCCTTGACGGATCTCAAGGGGTTACTTTTAATTAACTACCGAGGTTTCAGTTATTGTATAGCTAATGAAAGGATTAAAGCCGATATTAACAATAAGTTTTCTATATCTTTTATTGAGCTATTCTCAATTCAGTAGTCTTTTGTTAACTAAAATTGTAGGCTTTGACTTTTCAAACTAAAATAAAATTGATCCCGGGTCTTGAGAGAATGAATAAAATAAATAGAGAGCTTTTGATGGACTTTATTGGCCTTTTTTGTTTTGTGATAAAGATTTAATGACCTAGGTATAATAGAATTAACTGGAAACGTGGTGAAGGCAGTGTGAAGATCTAACCATAATGTTATTACCTATATTAACAAATGTAAGTGGTAGATAATCCTTACTTATTAATTAATATTATAAATGCGAAAGTAAGTTTGTTTGTTTGTTTGTAATCTTTTCACGCCTAAACCACTGAACCGATCATCCTGAAATTTTGAATATACGGTGTCAGGTGTACAGACATGGACATAGGGTACCTTTTATCCCGAAAAAAGTACTGTTTCCGAGGAAAACCACAATAACGTTCTTATGATAATAGATGGCGCCACGTGTTTTGAATCATGATTGAATTATATTATTATTGAAACTTTAGTAGTGTGTCAGGAGTTTTTTTTTTATTTATCCAAGTACCTAATACATTTTTTGAGTCTAGTGTCGATAGATCGGTTTTTATCCTCCAAAATATACTATGTAATATTATAAATGCGAAAGTGTGTTTGTTGATTACGCTTTCACGCTAAAACGGTTGATCGGATTTGTATTAAATTTGGCACATGGGTAGACCATGACTTGGAGAAGGACATAGGCTACTATTCATCCTGGATCGCAGACGAAGTCACGGGCAACAGCTAGTAGTAAATAAATAAATATTTTTCGGGCAGACGTAGTCAGAAATCGCAGAAGATAGAGAAGTTAGGAAACAGAAACGCGTAGGTGGCTTCGTCCAGCAAACAAGATGGATAATAAAAACACGGCCAAGCGCGTGTCGGACCATGCAAAATGAAATGTTTCGTAGTTTAAAAGAATTTATCCCAATAATTTTATCCCAATAATTTTTTTTTAAATATTATGTGATAAAATTAAAAATTAACGATTTTTGGACTTTTCCTTTACTTGACCTTGCTTCTTGTCAAATTTTATGATTTTGTAGGTCAACGGTAAGTATCCTGTAGGTTTTGAGTTACTTACGAGTATCAAAATATGTAACATAAATGGCCGTATTTTTTATTGCGTTGACTTAGAAGATTGATTTTTTAGGGCTTCAAGGGACACTACACCTACGTATTAATACCTCCACGCGTTCCTAAGAAAAATGATCTTGACAGACTGACAAACAGACAGACAAAGAAGTGATCCTATAAGAGTTCCGTTTTTCCTTTTGAGGTACGGAACCCTAAAAAATTGTATATACCGTTATAAACCACTTCAGCTCTCGGTCTAGATAATCATTCAGGCAAAAAAAAATGTTTCCATAAAAATAAATTGTCAGTCTAAGTTTTGATTTTACAAATAAAACAATAAAGTTAATATTTTTCAAACAAATAATAAAGTAATAAATTTGTTATGCTTTTTATTATTCTGATATTATGTCATATAGTAGTTCAAACAAGTAAAAAGTATGAAGTTTAATAAAGGTTGTAGACGTTTAATAAAGACAGGTCAATGACCTGGTGCCTACATATATACATTTTCAAGCACATTGAATGTAAATATCAAATATGAGGGATGCTTAAAATGAAAGGTATGCAAATTAAATTGTAGTATTAGTTTTTATCCCAGCTAGGTTGAAACCTATTCGTTTCGTTAATCGACTTCAAAAAAAAAGAAGTTATCAATTCTACACGTATGTATATGATATTATTGCCTGACTGGCCTGTTGGTCTAGTGGTTAGTGGCCCTGACTGCTATGCCGGAGGTCGTAGGTTCGATTCCCACCCAGGACAAATGTTTGTGTGATGAGCATGATCATTTGTTCTGTGTCTGGGTGTAATTTATCTATATATGTATGTATTTAGAAATATATAAGTATGTTTATCAGTTGTCTAGTACTCATAATACAAGCTCTGCTTAGCTTGAGGCTAGACGGCGTTGTGTGATAGTTGTGAATATTATTATTATTATTATTTTTTTTTTTTACATTTCTCGGGACCCTGGGGTCCCGGACCTTTGGAAGGCATACAAGGAGCCGAAGCCAACTCGCAGAGGCCCCTTAAATAATTTTAAATGATAAGGAGGCACCAACCGACGATTATCCCTATATGCACTATGCAAGTGCACCCAAGGACAACCCCCGGTTGGTGCAGGACTATGATTGTACGTGGAAACAAAACATATTGGGCTATGGGCTTGGGTGGCTAAAGTGGATTGGGTAACTTGAACTATGGAAGAACTATGTCCCCTGCCTGACCAATGTTATACACGGATAAAATGGCAGGGGGTGACTTGCACACTCAATAATGGGCCCCCGGAAACGGCCGCTAGCACATAGTGACGTAGCGACAAGGGGGCAACACTTCCTGAGGTGCTTGAGGAGTGGAGAGGTATTCCACGGCTATCAGGACAATCCCGGAAGTACGGTCAAGATCCCTACCAGCACCTTACTGGAATACTTCCTTCCTCCGAGCACGTTTGCTCTTGCGAATCTCCACTCAAGCCGGCCAATAAAGGCAAGAAAGAGGTGGGAGCTCTGTTCCTCGTCAGTGTTCACTCCAGCCGGCCAATAAAGGCAAGCCAGAGATGAGGACAAGATTTCTCCCGGGAGATAGGGTCCATGGGGTCGCTACTGCCCATCAGCTCGCCACATGCTGCCCTGTGGGTTTTTGTATCTCTCTTGGTCTGGCTCCTCATCCTAGACTCGTTCCGGCAAACTCTACCGGCACAGACCTAAAGTTTGGAGCACGCAAGCCCCACCACGACGTCAACGTAGAGATACAGCGGTGGGGTTATTATTATTATTATTATTATGTCCTTTATTCATTTTAAATAACTTATTAAATACATTTTTAAATATTTTTTATAAAAAACATTAAAAAAAAACATTTAAAAATATAAAAAATAGTGATCCGCCAGTAGCGGGAGCAAAGTCCAAGCTACCGGTGGTTAGGGCTGCAGAGACAGGAACCTCCTCACAATGCGAGCCGTATCAAGAAGTACTGCCTTCTGAATCTGGCCCTTGATCCAACCGCCTAACGAGAGCCTCGAAAGATGTTGATCGAGACTTTCGGCCATCAGGCCATTGGCCGTTACGACAATCGGCACAATGACAGCCGAGCTCACATTCCATATGTCAACAACCTCGTGTGCTAAGTCGAGATATTTTATTTGTTTCTCTTTCTCAGCTTTCACGAGGTTCTCGTCATGTGGAATGGTAACATCGACTATCATTGCGCGGCGCGCTAATCTATCTATCACTACTATGTCAGGCTTATTGGCGACAATAGTCCTGTCAGTAATGATAGACCGATCCCAGTACAACGTCACATGGTCATTTTCGAGAACTGGGTCGGGCACATACTTGTAATATGGTACCTCAGATTCCACAAGTTTATATTTCAAAGCAAGTTGCTGGTGAATAATCCTGGCGACTTGGTTATGCCTGTGCAAGTACTCGCCGTTAGCCAGACGAGAACAACCAGAGATAATATGTCTGATGGACTCACCCGGACGGTGACATGCCCGACACACGTCCACCGTCCCGTCCCTCATAATATGTTTCCGGTAGTTATTCGTTAAGATAACTTCGTCCATAATTGCACAGACGAAACCTTCAGTTTCCCCGAAAAGGTCACCAAAACGTAGCCAGGATACGGACGCTAAGAAATTTACACCGGGCTCATGAAGAGCCCGATAAAAGCGCCCGTGAAGTTCCTTGCTTTGCCATATCCCCTTGCGGTCATCGGTAGTAAGTACTACAGGTTTGCGCCAGTTCTTTTTAGCCATGGAGAGCGGGGTGAGCCCCTTGTCTACTGCGACCACATCACGGTGCATACCCACTTCGGCTTTTAAAAAATATTCCCTGAGGCTGCACATTTCGCGGTTGTGTAGGGTCTTCGCATTTAAAAAGCCTCGACCCCCGCACTTCCGCGGAATGTACAGTCTCATTACCGATGATCGTGGGTGATGCATCCGGTTTGCGGTCAGCAGTGTACGGACCCTCCTATCCAGGGCTTATTATTATTATTATTATTATTATTGGAACTATGGCTTCCAAACTAATAATTATACAAAATTTTATAGATTTTATAAATTTTATATACGTTTGTATGTTTGTACGTATGTATGTTTGTCCAAGTATGTCTCCGAAACTATTAATCGGATCGTGACTATTGTATTTCTATTAGCTTACATTTACTTCAATTTAGGGAACAGTGCAGTTTCATCAAAATCTGTTCAGTAGTTTTCAAGATAATGGACTAATACGTGTACCTAAGTGTGACGGCCTGGCTTATTGATACGAGCTACGGGTGTGGTGTCAAAGGGAAAACATCTCAAAAGCTTTGTCAAATTCTAGTGCAATATTTATAACAAAACTATTAAATAATTATTACAAAGTTAATATTTATAAAATATTCCAGTATTTACTAAACAGTAAAAATTACGAAATAATAAAAAAATATATTAACTCGACTTCAAAAATAAATTAACTCAAAATTATGAAATAACTTTAATTTCGGAAGTCGGTAGCAAAAAACTAAAATACAGATCCCAAGACACCGACTTCCGAAATTAAAGTTATTTCATAATTTTGAGTTAATTTCTTTTTGAAGTCGTTTTTGTTTATATTTAGCAGTGAGTTTATTTCATTCCCAATTTGTGATAAAAAATATCAAAAATATTATGTTTAATTGCGCCTGTAATTAGTTCTATTAGCTATTTTTATTTTCTAAGTCCAATGTGCAAAGTTACATGCTGGCTGGCCTAGTGTGCCCAAACACCTGCACCACAGACGAAATATCAAAACCTTAGTGATCAAATTTTTATTCTTAAAAAATATTTAAATTAGAGTACTTACATACATTATCTGTGGATTAGTTGTATTTTTTTTTAAATACCTCTGGTGGCAACTTACCTACGATTTCAGATACAAACGGTAGGTACAGACGCCAGCAGGTCAAGCTACCCAAAACTGTCAAATTTTCCCAATCAACCTTGAACCTAATGCTTTAGTGATAAAGTTGAAAATCTATTAAAGAAATTTGACAGATTATAGTAGCTTGATGTGCTGGCGTCTGTACCTACACTATCACAGTCCACTACTGGGCATTGGCGTCTCCCAGGCTGCGCCCTGTCCTCCACCTTCCGCATCCAGTCTGTCGCAGCCATCTTCGTTGGTCCGTCTAGCTGATGAGTGTACCACACTAATTTTGTTATGACTAACTGATATTTTTCCTCGTCTATTAGTTAGTATACATAAAATGTAAATGTTTTCAGCTATAAGTCCAAAGCAAACTACAGTTTGCATGTTTATATTTAACCTTCTTGGAATTGCTGTGGAAAGGTTCAAGACAATCCACGCAATCGAAAGTATTGTTTCAAAGTAACTTTGAATTTCATTTTTGCTTTGTAACAACTTTTTATTTAAATACCAGTGACGTACTCCAGATTTGCACTAAGTTATGCTAGGAGTAAGTAAAAAGTATAATTATATATATTTTTTTAACATTATTTAATATAAATTTATTCATTAATACAAGGGTGACTACCGAGATGACCACTGATAGAGAAGTATGGAAGAAAAATACATTTTGCGCCGACCACAAATAAATTGGGATAAGGCAAGGAGAAAAAAAAGTCTGCCTAGCCTTTTCTCAACTATGTTGGGGTCGGCTTCCAGTCTAACCGGATGCAGCTGAATACCAGTATTTTACATGGAGCGACTGTAAAATACTGGTATTATTCAGCTGCATCCGACCTCCACAGCCCAGTTATTGGGTAATACGATACCCCTTGGTAAGACTGATTGACAGACTTTCGGGCTTCTGACGACCCGTAACAACTGTCAAAGATCCAAGAATGACAGCCGGGACCAACGGCTTAACGTGCTTTCCGAGGCACGGAGGAGTCTCGGTATGTAAAGGTGCTCACCCATCTACGGACCAACCCCGGCAAGCGTAGCTTAATCTGATGGATCGACCCGTGCGGCTGTTATTACTTAGCCACAACCTCCTCTAAGGAGCTATAAGGCAAGCGCCTATAAGGAAAGGAGAATGATGATAAAATAGAGATGTAATCATTCATATTTGTAAATTATACAGGGTGTCCGAGAAAGGGAAATTAAATTAAATTGAATGTTTGTATTGTATAATGTACTTAGATATATTATTTTGAGCAGTGTTAAGAACACTGCGCAAAATAATATATATATATATATAGGTATAGAATATTAAAATTATTTAGTATATATATATTTTTTAACCGAACAGACAGCTGTGCTGCCGGAGAGTTTGTTGCGCCACTTCTTCTCCGCAGCTAAAGCACTAGGAAGTGGTGAAGGGCGGGCGTTTTGGGGGACTGTCTTATGAATTTTTGACGTTCGAAAAGTGCTGATTCTCAGCCTAGTTTGAATAATTGAATTTTGATTTGAGGGTATCGCCAACTTAAGGGTCTGGTACTGACCATCAAACTGAACAACTTTTCCCGGGGACCAACATTGTAATCGTGAAAAAAACTTTTGGTCAAGTAGGTATTGACTTTTGAATGGGACGACATATTTTTTTTTCACGATTACGATGTTGGTCTCCGGGAAAAAGTTGTTTAGTTTGATGTTCTGTACCACACCCTTAAGTTCACAACACCCTTTCTGAAAGAAAGAAAGCAGAAGAAGAAGAAAGAAAATACGTTTATTTGCGATTTTATTTATTTACTATTTCTCAGACACTTTATATAATTAAACTTACCTATTACTAAAATACTGATATTCAGCTACATTCTGATAGACTTCCTGCTTCGAAAAGCATGCTTCCTATCTCATTCAAATGTTCAAAAGTCTAAGATTATTACTTATTAGCTATTGCTAATGGATACTAGCCTAGTCCGGTTTCTGAACTTGTTTATTACCCGATGAGGTGGAAACTATACTTAAGTATCGCGCATATATCGAGTATACCTTCGCTCTTGAAAATATTTTACGCTAGTACAGTGTGGGTGTGTACTGGCACAGTATACTCTCAATAAACGCTGCGAGACCAGCTTATACTGAAAAAGTGTAGCTTGATATGTAGCCGTGTGTACATGGTCGGCAAATGTATGCAGTAGGCTCCAACTTACTGAGGAGTGGTTAGAGAGGCGCCACGGCGTCCTCACCTTCCGCCTGACGCAGGTCCTCACCGGACACGGTTGTTTCGGGAGGTTCCTGTTTCGCATAAGGCGGGAGGAAACGCCCGGGTGTCACCATTGTGTGGATCGCCCAGAGGACACGGTGGAGCATACAGTGGAGGTCTGCCCGGCTTGGGCAGAGCACCGCCGTGTTCTCACGGAGGCGATCGGCGGCGGCGATCTCTCGCGTCCGAGCCTGGTCCAGGCCATGGTGCGGAGCGAGAGTGCATGGGAGGCCGTCACCTCCTTCTGCGAAGCGGTAATGCTCGCGAAGGAGGAGGCGGAACGCGTGAGGGAGAGGCAGCCTCACGCCCTCAGTCGCCGCAGGAGACGCCCTGGGCGGCGGGAATTGATAGCCGATTCCCGGCCACCGTAGGCGCGGGCTTGCGGACGGTGAGTAGTGGGTAGCTCGCCGTCCGGTGAGGACCAGGCCCGGGTCGACGGCGCGTTGTGTTCCACGCGCGCCTCAAAGAGATGTCAGTAAGAGATGGGGTCCAATAGGGCCAATGCCGCTGGGGTCGCGGGTTGTTTGAAAAAGATACCGTGGCCCTGGCATAGGCAACTGAAGGAACACGGGTGGGTTTTAGTCAGTAAAAGTCTGACACGCCCTTCCGCTCCACCCAGAGCGGGAGAAGTTATTTGATGATTTCCCATCCACAAAAAAAAAAAAAAAAAGGCTCCAACTTACAATTTAAATAAATACTACTTAAATTCAAGAAACTAAAAGCCATTACGTATTTTATAACAACTACTAATCTTTAAAACGTAACAGTGAATAACAAAAATTAACAAAGGTAACAAACATAAACATTTTTAATTAAAAATACTTTCAAACGAATAATTACTAACAAAACACTTTATTTTATCGCTATTGTTCCGCGACCTAAGCAATGCAGAATTAAAAACAAACCAACTCTAGGTACATATAAATCCCTGTCAAAATAAAATAGCCCTAAGTCATGCATAATATATTATTGGTAATTTTACCCTAAAAAGGGAGACCCAAACATAGTTGAGAAAAGGCTAGGCAGTTGATAATTATTCTTATTAAGAAAATAACAAAATAAAATCGCCCTATAAAATAAAATGAAAATGCGATAGTACAGCCAGTACTATCCACATCTGCTTAACCCTTCGAGGAAAATAGTCGTGACGTCACGTTATAATGTTAAATATACAGCTCGATACAGCCAGAACAAAAATATCAATAATTCTGCGCCCGTATACATGTAAGTGATAAATCCCAATAAATATGATAATACCCGTCTACCTACTAATACTAGCACGTGTCTTGTCTAACACACAAGTAGTTCAGACAGAAAATCCACTGCATACAATTCCTGAAAATATGTAATCCTTAATATTATAAATGCGAAAGTAAGTTTGTTTGTTTGTTACCTTTTCACGCCTAAACCACCAAACCGATCATCCCGAAATTTTGCATATACGTTGTCACGTGTACAAAAAAGGACATAGGCTGTCTTTTATCCCGAAAAAAAGTGCTGTTCCCGAGGAAAACAACAATAACGGTATTATAGATAATAGATGGCGCCACGTGTCTTTCGAATCATGATTGAATTTTTTAGTGTTTTCCGTCAACCACGCGGGCGAACCTGCTATATAATATTGCAGTACCTACAGTACAATTTGTTAGAAAAAAACCGGCCAAGTGCGTGTCGGACCACGCACAATGAAGGGTTCCGTTACATACTTCCCGTTGACCGAGAATCATGAAATTTGGCAAGGAGTAAGGTCTCACAGTACAAGTAAAGGAAAAAGTCCGAAAATTGTTAATTTGTAGTTTTATCACGTTTTTTTTTTTGTGATTACTAACTTAAGTTTGGTAGAACATGTTTTTCAACTACAATGTTAAGTTTGTTCTTGGGATAAATTCATCCCAACTATGGAACTTTTCATTGTGCGTTGTCCGACACGCACTTGGCCGGTTTTCTTAAACTTTCGCTTTTTGATTACGTCAGAATTTCTACCAGTATTCCTACCACAATTAAATCGTAAAAAATATTGAAATGGTAATGGTTGAAATTTTATTAAAACAATTAAAATCGCCTGTAGTACTATCTGCAACGTTTTACACGAATTCATTCACTAGAGTTGTTTGATACCAAGCTTTTCAGAAACTATAAATAAATTGATGCTTATATCATCATCTGTATCATTTCCAACTTTTACTAGTAAACGCGTATTTGGGTAGAACATCCTTTTATTTATGAGTGAGATGAAAGAGTAACTCATTAATAAATACTAATGATGAAGAATTAAAAACTAAATTTAAAAAATAAATTAAATGACTCTTTATTATGCGTAAACCTTCTGTCCCTTCTCTATGAGTCCTTTATTACGGCATAAACGGCAGAATTCCACCCCACCGTAGTAATATCATTATCGCTTCCGTAGGCAGTTCTACGATGCTACGAGATAGTACCGCTACGGCGTAGCTGCGTAGCACTATCGTAGGTAATCCGGCATTTCTGTAGGCACTTGGTGGCTTTAAGAATTTTCGGGTGTTTTTCAATAAACTTTTGTTAAAATGAAAAATAGATAAAATAAAGAAAGGTGGCAAAATGTAAAAAGGGTCGAGCACAGTCATTAATGAGAAGAACTTTTAGAACGACAGCTATTCTAAATTAGAGAAAATCTGCTGTTCCGCAGAAACTGTTTTTGTCACTTTTCACCCTTTTATTACAACTTTTTTAAACGAATCTAATTTAATGATTCCTAAAAAGTCCAATTACTTTTTTGCTGACATATCTTTAATACTTACAAAAAAAAAAAAACATATTAAAACATTTTTATTTTGTTTTTTTTTTTAACATGCATTGTCTGAAGATCTTTTCCCTGTGTATTGGCTTCTCCGGCCAAACTACCAATTTCTTTTAACAAGTCAAAATTAATAAATCCATAGATCCATCTAGCAAAATCCCAGTTTAAACGCTAATAATAATTATATAACCTCCTCTAAACATAAACACGTTGTAATAAAAGCACATCAAACAATATAGAGCCTTCCTCCCGTTATTAGCCTTTTCTACCCTCTTAAGCAACAATAGACGAACAATAAGCCACCGCAAAAGCCTTATGGTTATCTGTGAGTAACGCGTAGAATTTACTTCAGGGGTTACCGTTAAGTAAATTCTATGGGGTAACCGCTTCTTTATGTAATCTTTTCAAGGGTGCGTTTGTTGGAAGGCAAGTATATTGATGTGATATGTTTTAAGTAGTTATATTGCATATGTTAGCGAGCAAATAATAGGATTCACTTCTTTCTTCTTGGTGACGGAAAATGTAGGTTTAAAGAATCTTTATTTCTCGTAAATAAGAACAATACAGGATACACTTAAAATCAATCAATCAACCTGTCTAGCCTTTTCCCAACTATGTAAAGGTCAGCTTCCAGTCTAACCAGATGCAGCTGAATACCAGTATTTTACATGGAGCGACTGCCTATCTGACCTCCACTAACCAGTAACTGTCCTGGGTAATACGATACCACTTGGTAAGACTTGTTGTCAGACTTTCGGGCTTCTGACGATCCGTAACGACTGTCAAAGATCCACGAATGACAGCCGGGACCAACGGCTTAACGTGCTTTCCAAGGCACGGAGTAATCTCGGTATCTAAAGATGGTCACCCATCCACAGACCAACCCCGGCAAGCGTAGCTTAACCTGATAGATCGACCCGTGCGGCTTTTATTACTTAGCCACGAGCTCCTCTGATACAGTTCACTTACATGATATTTAAATAATATTAACTTTTGCCAGCGGCTTCTGTTGGAAATTATCCCACGGGAACCTTACATATTTCCGGGATAAAAATTATCCAATCTGCTATTTCAGACTATAATCTATATCTGTGCCAAAAACTCAGATTCGTTCAGCTGCTCTGGTGATATGTATGAGATGACACAACCGGCGCTAACGAATTACACGAGTGGATTTCGCGCGTGATTCGATTCAGTTTGGCTAGAGCTTTAGACACCGCAATCAGTACCTGCATCACCATCCCATTTCTAGCCAAAGAATGCGACCTTCTGGAAACTGACCCAAACAACAATATTAAAACGGCATGTCATAATTTTAAACAAATTAATACCACACACTCAGACGACACTCTCACCCAATTTGCGTGATCGCTTATTACTGGTCACGCAAATGGCGTGGCCGGGTTAGCTAAAATCGGGACGGCCATAGTCTGGAAAGTGAGGTTGACGGCTCCACAATACTCCGCATGACACCTTGTGTCATCCGTTCCGCTGATAATTATTACGCAAATTGGAGCGGAGAGCGAACCCCTGTGAATCGGTAACGTGCCTTTAGATTCACGTTATTGGGAACTTGCTTTTGGCTACGGCTTCTCCCGCATGAATATTGGGAACGTATCTTTACCAGGATTAAAAGCACTCTATGGCAAATCCAGGTTATAAACTGTTTGCCAAGTTTCATTTAAATCCATTCAGCCGTTTTTGCGCCAATCCAGAATCTGCCATCCAGACAAAGATACAAAAAATCTTCGTTACTGCTTCATAATAGGTCAAAAGGATGGGATGGTATCCTCCTGAAACAAAAGCTAGCTATAACATAATTATGTTTTTGAAGATAGGTGATTACGAAAAAAACGAAGTTTTGTGTTTTTGGGTACTAATAATACTAAGCTCGTGGCTTAGTAATAACAGCCACACGGGTCGATACATCAGGTTAAGCTACGCTTGCCGCAGTTGGTCCGTGGATAGGTGACCATACTGAGACTCCTCCATGCTTCGGAAAGCACGTCAAGTTAGTCCCGGCTGTCATTCGTGGATCTTTTACAGTCGTTACGGGTCATCAGAAGCCCGAAAGTCTGACAACCAGTCTTACCAAGGGGTATCGTATTTCCCAGTAACTGGGTTATGGAAGTCAGATAGGCAGTCGCTCCATGTAAAATACTGGTATCAAGCACGCCTATGAAGCTCCTTATTTATTGACAGGCAACTGATATACGAAATAGACGAAAAAATGCAATACTTCATGGACGCTAAAGTAAAAAAAAATGGTTGGAAAGATTATAGTTCATTTTGATGCAAACAAAGTCGCGGGTAGAAGCTAGTTAGTGATTATTTAAATGAGGTCTCAGATGACCGTATTGTCCATGTTCAGCAAGTCTTAAAAATTTGTAGATTTCAGATAAGAAACGTAAGCTCACCCACAATTATAATTTTACGGAAATATAATACAAAGAAATGTGTTATCTCGTATTAATTATTTATAGCACCCATAATTAACCCTGACATAATACCAAAGCCTTCCCAAAGCATTCACTTAAGTTTAAATAAATTATTTATATTTTATAGCCGCTGCGGAATTACCCGTTCGCGTGCATAAACTCGTGAAGAGAGAAAATACGCTGATATTGTTTACCAAGCCTGGGTTCTAGGAAATTGACAATAAAGATCCCTTATACAGTTAGTTTTTCCCATCGCGAGATTGCATAAGTAAGAATACCTGATTCCGTATTTCCCATTGGTACAACAAACTTTCGTTTCTATTATGAAACTGCACTCGAGTCACAGTTTCTTCGAATACAAAGTTAGTTACAATTGGACTTTATTCGTTTTATAATGTGCTTCACACCAACTGGGACCAATGGGGATATGTGCTTTAATGTTTTATTCCCAATTGCTGCATTTTTCCTTAAAAACTGGGAAAACTGAGTATTTAACAAATTGACTATATTTGTGTGTCTTTGTTTTATTTTACTTAAGCATCAAAAGTAGCTTGCATTGTAGCATTTTAATATGCGTCGAGGAAATAAAATATTTATTTACTTCTATAGCCACGGGGGACACGAAATGGAGACCAGCTTAAGGAGTGTTGTCACAGCTCGTCCCGGAACTGTTTACTTAAACTTTAAACGTATATAAAGGACTAGCTTGTGTCGCAAAATATCCCACAGGAACGTACTACCGGGAAATTCGTCCTTACCCTTGTCTACATTATAAAGGGAACCCTAAAATTTCAGCTTTCCAGGTTTAAGGGTTTGGGCTGGACGTTGATGAGTCAGACATTCAGCTAGGACTTCTCTAAATATACATATGAATACTGAACCATTTAATTTTTATCATTTAAAAGCGCTAGTGTAATAGGTAATTTCGCTATAATCGAACGATATTTCTAATTAGTATTTCTCACAATTCAGCTTTGAATATTACATCAACATTGGCGTATTAATTAGGCAGCGAGCCGAATAAAACCGTCGATTCATTCTATAATTTATTGAGAGTCATAGTGTCGTAATAAATTAAAAGCATTTTAACTAAATGACTAGACACTATCGATATATATATCGATTATATTGATGACATTGTGAAGGCCGCGGGAATCCGCTGGATATGGGAAGCACGGAACCGGTCGAAGTGGCAATGCTTGAGGGACGCCTACGTACAGCAGTGGACGTCTTGCGGATCAAATGATGTCTAAACACTAATGAACTAGTTTAGAAAGAAACAAGCCTTCATTAACACTGAACAATGTCAAAGCAATTATAATCAATATTCCTTTCAGAAGACCTTTTATTGTGAAAACCGAATAATAATAAAGATAAATGAACTCCTGACCGCCCAATCGACATTTCTTTTAAATGAATCGTCATTTCCTTGTTAAGAACCGAACTGAGATTCCCATTGTCCCGCGCGAAATCATGATTTCCCATTATTTCGGACAGCATAATCAAGATTGGCGTATTCAATGGGAAATTTATATTTTTGTTTTCGTGGTCGTTCGATGAAAATTAATGAGCACTTGAGAATACTAAAAGCGTATGTTTATTTTTATTAGACTGACTTTTATCGAAACTTTTAAGGGTTTTTTATAACACTTATAGTAAATTATTTATTATTGATAAAATAATCTTTCGTAAATGCCCTTGTTGCAAGGTTACAAAAAGATACCATTAACAACATTTTCACTAAAATGAAATAGATTCATGATTTGTTCGCGCTTCTGCGCTTCATTTTGAGCTTCCACGAAACTAGATGTCATTTATTGCTATTAAATTTCCGGGTATTACAAATTGGTTTTAAATTAATCATCACATTCCCGAGGCGATAAATAGTCCTGCAACTTGTGTCGCTTGCATCATCAAGTAATGTCGCTGAACATCGCGATTCATCGCATAGACAAAGTGTAGAAACACCTTTTGCGCTCAATGTAAAATTGAACGAGGTTCAGCACTGTTTGGCAAAATGGCACATCGTTACATACAATGATATTATAAGTAAAAAGAGGTAGATATATTATACACGCTCCGCAAGTGGCACGTCAAAATCTGGCTAATTAGCCACATTTTCGTCGTCTTGTCTCTTTTTCGCTGCCGTTAATTACGACATGCCATCCTACTTCCACATGTCATCTAATAGTACGACATTATGCCGTTTTTGAACATCGAATGCTGGGTAGGTAACGTATCTACATGTTTTTACTTAGAATATCATTGGTTAGATACGTATTACCTAACTGCCCCGTTGGTTTCGTGGTCGCAAGTGCGACTATGGAGCGTGGGGCTCTGGGTTCAACTCCCAGGTCGGGTAAAGTGGTACAGGGTTTTTCCATTTTTCAGTAACATCCCAGAGTTGGGAAGTAGGCGGTGTGATACTGCATGACTCAGAAAGCACGTTAAGCCGTAAGTCCTGCGCCTAGTCTTCCTCGCACCTGTGTCACAGATGAACTGTCAAAATGAAACCGATTCCGATTGATAGTGTGTTACACAATTGCCCCGCTGACCTGTCACTGAATCAAACGACGCGCAATGGGAACAAATACGCACACATACACACATCACACATACACAAACATACCTGAAATCACCTTTCTAGCCTCAAGTCTGGAGTCTGTACCCCGAACCCCAAGATATAGACTAACTGTCTAGTTTGGGGCTCACTATTAAATACTATTTCGTAACCTAGATATAGGTCATATTTTAAGATACTCATATTATCGTCTCAACTAGATATAGGTCATATTTTAAGATACTCATATTATCGTCTCAACTAGATTTAGGTCATATTTTAAGATACTCATAGATATTATCGTCTCAACTACATATAGGTCATATTTTAAGATACTCATATTATCGTCTCAACTAGATATAGGTCATATTTTAAGATACTCATATTATCGTCTCAACTAGATATAGGTCATATTTTAAGATACTCATATTATCGTCTCAACTAGATATAGGTCATATTTTAAGATACTCATATTATCGTCTCAACTAGATATAGGTCATATTTTAAGATACTCATATTATCGTCTCAACTAGATATAGGTCATATTTTAAGATACTCATATTATCGTATCAACTAGATTTAGGTCATATTTTAAGATACTCATTTTATCGTCTCAACTAGATATAGGTCATATTTTAAGATACTCATATTATCGTCTCAACTAGATATAGGTCATATTTTAAGATACTCATTTTATCGTCTCAACTAGATATAGGTCATATTTTAAGATACTCATATTATCGTCTCAACTAGATATAGGTCATATTTTAAGATACTCATATTATCGTCTCAACTAGATATAGGTAATATTTTAAGATACTCATGTTATCGTCTCAACTTATTGTTAACCTTTAATTAAACCTGCCTGTAATGCCGGACAATAAACTATTTCTATATCTACCTCGTCGATTGCTAGTCTCCGCTGATATTGGCCGCCATTGACCGAAATTAGTTCTTGAGGGCTATTTTACCTGGTCTGTGCTTCATCAACAGGACAAAGGCCTCTCGCAAAACTTTATCTACTTTTACATAGAAAGAAGAAATAAAGAAAAAAATATTTATTAGCACTCGCATAGGAAGATTATAACACAAACTAAACATTATGACAATGAAGGGTTCTGTAGTTGGGATGAATTTATCCGACGAACAAACTTAACATTGTAGTTGGAAAACATGTTCTTCCATATATTCCAACTCAAATAAGCTCTTTCTCCCTCACAGTAAGCTGTTTTATTTGATATGTGACACGGTACCTTCAGTTTACAATTTTTTATTTTTTTATTTTATGTTCGTATTTGCCCTCAAAAATGACTCCCCTATTCAAAATTTATTTAGTTACGTTACACGTCCGTGTTTGGATCACAAAAATTCATTTGCGTATCAAATTTCAACTTAATCGGTCCATTAGATTCGGAGCAAATTGGCTGTGACAGACGGACAAACAGACAGACAGACACACGACTGTTCTTGTTAAGGGTTCCGTTTTCCTTTTAAGGTACGAAACTTTAAAAATAAAAGTATAAAAACAAGGTCCTGTAAGAGGCCATACAACACACCATTATTATCTTCCGGCTCTTATCCCATGTTACGTGGGGTCGGCGCAACACGTTTTCTTCGTCCATTCTCCCCTGTCAACCATCACGCTATCATCCGCTCCCTTCTCTTTCATATCATTCCTCACACAATCCATCCATCTTTTCTTCGACCTTCCTCTCCCTCTCCATCCATCAACATGTATATTCATCACTCTTTTAGTCACATGCGTTACGTCCCTTCTCATCACATGCCCATACCAAGCCAAACGATTTTTTTTCAACTTTTCTGTCACTGGCGCCACTTTCAAACTTCCTCTGATATACTCATTTCTTACTTTATCCAGTCTCGTCACTCCACACATACATCTTAACATTCTCATCTCCACTGCATGCAATCTTTTTTCATCCGTCTTCTTCACGGCCCAGCACTCAGACCAATAAAGTACGACAGGCCTTATCACGGACTTATAAATTTTCCCGTTACAACAAGAGGCCATAGAACATATACAAATAAAATATTCAAATAATAATCAAATTAGTTATAGTCCGCAATTCAACGCGCAACGTAATCTCATTTGTCTGTGCCTTGAGTGTCCATGACATCACCGTACGTCTAGCTTACACCCATTATTTTTTTTTGGTCGAGGTTCAATTATGTAAATAATAAATTAACATGTAGGTAATATGTTAGTACACGCGTGTCAACACGCGATTTTATCAAAGCTCAAAGAATCACGTAGCATATAAATATGATATAATGATAAAGTGTCACGCAAACATAACAGCGGCAAACGTTATATTTATGAAACCATCGTAAAACACCAATTATTGTTGATAGGCTTTTAATATAAAGGGAAGCATGCACTTTATGGCAGGTATCACACCTCCGCCACGATACCGCGAAACCGCATGACGTTCCGCGCGGAACATTATGCGTGTCAGTTTAATTGAACAACCCACTGCGATTTCGCTGATATGGTTTCGCGGTGGAGGTGTGATATTTTTAAGTTATGATCGCGATGTTGATATTCTGAAACAAAAATATAAAAGGGTTCGTGGCTGAGCGCCACCTGGGATATTTCGATAAAGTTGATTTAAAGTCAGTTTTGCTTAAAAGTACAGCAGGGAAAGTCTTAAACCATTTTTTTTTTTAATATTTATACCAATTTTTTTTTATACTTGATTTATCATAAGGATCAGGAATAAATGATAAGTTCTAGAACTCTTGATTACAGTTAAAATAATCATATATATAAATACAACTTATAGTCTGCTAGAGTAATCACAGGTTTTAATTATAACAATAATTAGTTTGTCAATAATAACGTAATATACAAAAATAACACATCTCGTCTTGACTTAGTAAAAAGGCAATGTTACTAGGAAAACTTAGAATACAAGAGCGAGCGAAGCGAGCTTGGGACTTGGGCACCCCGACTCTGACAGGATAGTTTCGAAGGGTGGGATCCCCATCGTGGTTTTTTTTTAACAATCCAGAAATAAGAGCCGCGCGAATGGGGCTCATTCGACTACGCCTTATTGCCTTTGGGGTTTTCAAATATGCAATAAAAAACGTCGATTCTACCCAAAAAAGTGGCTAGTATTAAAAAGCGAAGTGTGTTTCAAGTACAGTGGTCCCTAAATTATAATTATTGAAATTATGATTCGTTTCAATTTTTTTTTTAAATTAAATTACTTTCGTCCTTAACTCTACGTATTTTCCATATTTGGAACAACTATATGCCGCAGAAACCAAACAAACACATTATGATACCTTGAAGCACTTGTCGACGGTACAAGTTGAAAACAATAACAAAGAAAAAATGTGATCAAATTTATCGAAGTCGTGGCCCTCTAGGACGTGTACCTGCGGGATTGGAGCCCTCAGCCACGAACCCAAATAAAATGGCCGATTTAACGTTGCTTTGCTGATACGAACTCTTATCCAGCTACTGAACTGGTTAATTTTAGTTGAACAAATGTTTGTATTTATAATTTCGTAAACAA
Source organism: Dicycla oo (assembly GCA_948252095.1). Classification (NCBI taxonomy): domain Eukaryota; kingdom Metazoa; phylum Arthropoda; class Insecta; order Lepidoptera; family Noctuidae; genus Dicycla; species Dicycla oo. The sequence goes on from OX411711.1 coordinate 34,351,668, forward strand.
CACAGCTAAAATGTGCTACCTAATATGATGCAAATATTATATAATCTTTTCTCTGCAAATGAAATGCAGTCTAGAAATGAGTGATAATAAAAGTAATAAGAGATAGGTAAGCCTAAGTCGTTACAAAAATAATCGACAGGTTTTATTTTTGATTATCTTTTGTAAGCCCGGAACTTGGTAGTTACAGATACTTTTGGGTAAACCTAAAGTGTTATTGATTTATTATGTGTAAGACTACTCTTAATCGTGCCTAAGTAAAATTTATTAGGTATAAGCTGTAAGGAAAACAATAAACAAATACCTCCTGATACAATACAAAGTTTATTCTAGAAATACTAAACTTATAAACGTATACAACCACCTTGACGTGTGGTGATCATTAACTATTACACAAACTCTTCCCTTATTTAAAAAGTAGGTATTGACTCTTACATACCCCATCTCCGTCATAGTGTATGTTAGGGCAATACTAGCTCGAGACAATGACAAAGGATACTCAAGATCGCTTTTGAGGGTCCGAGAGGTGACAACTGAATAACTACTAGCTCAATAAGATACATTCTCAAAATTTTACCGTAGCACTCCTAAAAGAAATTAAAATATTAAGAAAGTTAACTGGAGACGCTACCATTTACATATAAATAACTATTATTATAATAACTGGTTCGATTACCAAGTTCTGTAAATAAGGTCTAAATCTCTATCATGACCTTTTCAAAATATTCAGTATAAAAAATTGTAATAAATCAATCTCTCTCTCTCACCCGAGATGAATCCAAAACATTAATGATGTAGCGACTCCAAGGGCTCATAAATGGGCAACACTCAGATAGAATATACTCTCATTTAAACTCCATAATTAACAGAGTCAAAATAAAACTCTCAACTAGTACTCAATTATTAATCAATTAGCAGAACAAAAGCCCGTGGCATGAAGTTCCAAAAATAAACCGGGAGCTCCCACGCTGCTAGCGCGTCCTACGGGCTAGGATTCGACGAGACAAGATCGCCTGTCATACTCGTACCTGAAGCTCAAACGGTCTCTGACACAAGTCCCGTACATGTAAGGCCTTTCTTACATGCGGAAAACGCCCACTTACAACCACGTGTCAGATCCCAAACTGTATTCTGCTCAATCAAGGTCTGGCATCAAGGGATTCACGTCTGTCCCGTACCTCTCAGTTCAGGCCAGATAAAATCAGCCACCTGTAACAAATAACCACCCTAATTGCAACTAGGTCTCAAATAATCCACGCAGGGACAGAAAAGATGGTAATATACTCACAGCTCAATTACGCCATAAAGAATAATAACAATCCCATCTGGATCATCTGCACACCGTCTGGAATATCACAGGATCGATGGAATAGGTAAGGAACATATGCAAGAAAAATCTATCTCAGCCGAGGCATCGTGGTCAGGATAAAAAATCTCCTTAAGCAGAGTCCAATCAATTTCCGAATTCGATCACAATAACCATTTACCTTAACCAGCTTTACATTTAGATGTGGGTAGAAAATTTGGGATAATTATTAATTAGCAAACAAGTATTAGCACAATATTAATTGTAAAAACAACTACTGAATTTCAAAGAATAAACCAAACGCTATATCTACTGCCGTAATGGAACTAATGATAGATCGATGTAATTAGTTTCGTTTTTACCCACAACAGATGTCACTGGTAGCCATACATATTTTGCAAAGTCACACTCTCTTAACAATATTGGCTTCAGCGTGATAAATACCTATCCTAAATACCTTCAAAAGTTCAAAAATTTCACAAAATAAAATTGTTACAAAAACCTAACCCAGTTTAGATTCATTCCAAATAAAAAAATAAAAACGTTTTAACTTTAAATGGAATGTCAAATGCTACATATCAAAGGTACTTCACGGTCCGCGAGTCACACGTCGATCTCGCCTCACTTTTATCCCGAACCTTGTTCCATCGTAATGAAGTTCATTTTTGTCCCAAAACTTACCTTGTAATACGTTTGAAATAACTGTTTGGGTAAAAAAAGTAAAAATAAAAACGAAACGGTTTCGTGCGCTCTGCAAATTGTTTGAGAGTGGTAGTCTGGACGATTGCTTTTAATTACTGCTTTATTTTTTTTTTTGCTTGTAAAATTCAGTTAGTAATTGGCATGCCGTACGGATTGATGCAATTAATACATGCTGTATCCAGTACGTAGATTTAACGAAAAGGATCCAACCCACATTACACCTAATGTGGGTTGGAACCTTTTCGTTTAACTATAGACAAATGTAAGCTGTACATACAATATTAATAGATTTACAATGTTATTTTAATACCAAGACTTCTTATAAGTTATCCTGTAATAGCTATAGAATTATTTTCTGTATTTTTTTCAAAATTTTAAGCTCAGTAGTTTCGGAGATGAAGGGGGGAATTGTCAATATTCATTTACTTTCTTAAATAACTATTAAAATATTTATTTTAAAATTATAAAAAATATATATTTAAGACCCTCACAGTAAGCCCTTTCATTTGATATATCGCACGGTACAGTTTGCAAATATATTTTTTATTTTATTTTCTTATTTGCCGCCAAAATTGACCCCCATACCTATTCAAAATTATTTAATTTACATTACGCATCCGTGTTTGGGTCACAATACATACGTGTACAAAATTTCAACTTAATCGGTCCTTTAGATTTGGAGCAAATTGGCTGTGATAGACGGAGAGACAGACAGACACATGAGTGATCCTACAAGTTTTCCGTTTTTCCTTTTGAGGTACGGAACCCTAAAAACCAATATATGTAAATACATATATTCACAAGGAACTTTTAAGCCGTTGCAAAAGACGAGATCAATATAATAAAATATAAGTAAAAATCTTTTTAAAAACCAGCCTTTATTGAACTAAAAGTATATACTAAATCAAACTTACGTAAGCATATAAATTTAATATGTTTTTAAAAGCTTGAGGCTTAGCTTTAAGTGTAAGAAGGACGTTCACGCCTCAAGCTGTTAAGAGAATTTTCAAGTTCTATGATTATGTAAGTTTTATTTAGTACTTTTATTTTATTTAATATATCTGTCTGTTACTAACATAGTTTATAAGTCGCGTGTAATACTAACAAAATTATGGATGTCATGTCTGAAATAAAATATTATTTTTTTTTTTTACTTCAATTAAAGCTTGTTTTTAAAAAGATTTTTACTTATTTTTATTTTCGTATTCTCAGCAAACCCTTTCATTTGCTTCCCACATCATGGGAGTGCATAAAAAATAATTAGTCCACCGTCTTATGCCGTCCGCCATATTGGATTTAGAATGATTTCCATGAACTTACCATGCATTGTCATCCAAACTAAACGTGTGTGGAGGATAACTGCTTTTTTATATTGCAAGTTAAATAAAAGCTTGAAAAAAAAGAACCAGCCAAGTGCGAGTCGGACTTGTACACGAAGGGTTCCGTATCACCGTAGAATATTTAACACTACATATAATATTAAAAAAAAATACTTAACGATGAATATTTTTCATCTTAAATTTTGACAATCGCACATATAACATTGTAACACATAATGATATTGTGAATTACAAAGTTACTTTTTGCAGTTGCAGAAAATCGCCCATATAAAAATTAAACACCCTTATCACAGACAGAACCATACCAAAAATTTTGCAAAAAGTCTCGCAACGTGTATGCACCCTTGCACTAGCGATTTAATCTTATCGCAGAACATTTGCGCGGGTGAATGAATTTTAGGTATGATCCATTTTCTCTTCATACTTTAAACCTGGCTTAGGACAGACAGACAAAAATATCTAGTTACTAACATTAAAAATCTTCAATGCAAATGTGAATTGTGAAAATAAAAAGATTTTATTTGATTTTATTTTTATTTATTTATTTTTTATTAAAAATCTTCAAAGCAAATGTGAATTGTGAACCGCAATAATTTAAGACAAAGATATGATGAGACAAAGTTAGTAATTACGCACTCTTGTGGGTGATGCTCGAAGTATTCAGAAATGTCTTCTTGTAGGTGCACTATGGCTCCCTTCCTCGTCCTGGGGCATGCGTCAGTACGGGGAACTGACCGAATCTTCGCAAACGTTGGTTGACACCTTTTTTTTTTTTTTTTTTTGGATGGGAAATCATCAAATAACTTCTCCCGCTCTGGGTGGAGCGGAAGGGCGTGTCAGACTTTTACTGACTAAAACCCACCCGTGTTCCTTCAGTTGCCTATGCCAGGGCCACGGTATCTTTTTCAAACAACCCGCGACCCCAGCGGCATCGGCCCTATTGGACCCCATCTTTTGCTGACATGTTGGTTGACACCTAACATAAGATTGTACGACGGAATCTGGCGGTTGGGAAACATCTTTCGGTGCAAATGGCTCCTCGCACACTATCATTAGATAACGCGTAGGCACGAACTATATCCCAATATTCTACATCGGAATATTGATAAGACGTCATTTTAGTTTATTCAAAAACGTTTACAGGACACATTCATCGCGAAGTGAGTGGGGTTGTATAAGCAATGTGCGGAAGCCTAATTAGACATGCGGAAATGGCGGCGCACTCGTATAGACTGCGGTCAGCGCGGGAGTGTGTCCTATCTGTTGGTGCATCAAATACAATGAGACAACACAAAGGAAAGGGGCGGGGTTTACGCACGGGTTTGGGATTACCTTTTCGGCAGGATCGGCACGTGTTTTACTGCGTGATTGATTACTTTACTGTTTACAAGTTCACTTCTTGCGGGCTCAGTGTTCATGAATAATGTATTTTATTGGACAATTACGTCACAAATTAAAGGTATAAGTTTTTTACATATTTCCAATTAAATTAAATTCAATTTATTTGTGAACATAGGTTATAATAGGTGTTACAGTCAAGTATATTATGATCCTCTATTTCCTACCACTTGGTGGTGTACAAATAATAATAATAATATCAATAATTAATCAAGATTACAATTAAAATAGCAGGAAATGTCAGATAAAAGCATTAGTTTACATAGTTAGAATATTTGGGATGAGAATCGAATACTGAATACCCTCCCTCAATATGTCCCTCATTTAACCTAACATACTGTATACTGGGTGATTTTTTTTACCATCTTTAAAAATAGGGTACAATAGGTGAACTGAGTGCCTATGGCATATCTAGCATTTTTTGTAATAATAATAATATTCAAATTCAAATCATACGCACTACGCACTCTAAGTAGTTCGTTTGACTTGAATTTCGATATTTTTCAACGATCTATAAAGTTTTTTCAAAATTTCTCTTTTTATTAAACTAGTTTAGTTTACATTTGAAATGTAGTGTTTATTGATAGAGCAATTTCTGTCTAAGCTATTGTAAAAACAAAAAAAAACTAGGTATTTCATAGGCTTCTACTCTGTTCACCTATTTTAACCTATTTTTTTCAAGACGATTATTAAAATCATCGTGAATATATATATTTGAACTCTACTCAATGAGTTCTAGACAATAACACCCCACATGCCAGAGTAAGAAATATTTTTTTTTTTAGAATGAAAAGTTTATTGTATGTGGTTCCCCTTTAATTTTTAAGCATATTTAATTTTTATTATTTGGTGCTATAGCGGTAATAGAAATACACAATTTGTGAAAAACGGTTTGAACCTTTTGGGCCTCATCTCAGTTCGCCATCTTGATTATTTTTCAAAATGGCGTCGCACGATATTACCTATATATATGGATAGGAAGCATATAGACAAACAAAAAATCAAATAATAGGATAACTTTCTCCATAGTCCATTCAATCTACCCTAAAAGCTTCTTCTCAGAGACAGATGACAAACAAACATTATCAAAACCATTTAATATTCTTAAAAATATCATTTTGAAGCAGAAGTATCCCCATAAGTTGCAGATCTTTGTCCACATAACATTTCCCTTCTGCAGATATCAAATTAAAATTATAAGCTCTCCTACCACAATCAGTAAAATCGTTACATAATTTGGTGTAACAAATTCAGATATTCCAAGGACTATCACAAAGAGAAACTGTAAGTGGTTCACCGAGACACTTTAATTTTAAATTCAACCTTGCTTTTACAGCACTAAAGTAGGATTTGCCTTGACATGGTCTATTTAACCCAAGTTCTAGGTTTGTCCATTTTCATCTCATCCAATATATTACACAATAAATGCAGTGTAAAAATCGGTTTGGAATATCTCAGCTTCTAATTTAAGTGTAAATTGAATTCAACGTACCATACGGACCATTTCTATGAACTGCAAACAGTTTCTGTCGCTAATATGAGCAAATAGGTTAGTAGCAAAAAGTTTTTATTACTTTAAGAGTTCTGTACCTCAAAAGGAAAAACGGAGCCCATATAGAATCACTCGTGTGTCTGTCTGTCGGTCTGTCACAGCCAATTTGCTCCGAATGTAATGAATCGATTAAGTTGAAATTTGGTACACATATATGAATTTCTGTGACCCAAACACGGACATGTTACGGTGAGGAGTGTAGGTCTCAAATAGATATTTTTTTTTTATAATTTTAAAATAAATTGTTTTAAATTTAAAGTTATTAAGAAAATATACGAAAACTGGCCATTCTCTCCTTATCTCAGACATTACTGAGTCTCGACAAAAATAGTTTTAGTCTTATAGAATGAAAATTGTGTTATTCTTATAGATTACGGGAAAATTCATAAGAAGAACTATGGTTTTAAAATAACATGGTAAATCTCTTAACATCTGGCGTAAAAACTTCCATTTGCAGTTGGAATGTATCGGAGAACATGTTTTCAACTACAATGTTAAGTTTGTTCTTGGGATCAATTCACCCCAACTACAGAACCCATCATTGTGCGTGGTCCGACTCGCACTTGGCTGGCTTTTCTGCTCTTCCTCGATGCAAGAGTAATTTTATTTACGGTAATTGGTAGGTTTCTCATTAGTTGAACGGGAGTTTTTGTGGAGCTGTGTGACAAGTTTAGTTTTAGTTTAGTTTTTTTTTCTTTTGAGAAAGTTAGTAAATTGGATTGTGGCATCTACTTATGTTGTATTACGCGATGAAGGCTGTCAAATCCCTGTATTTAATTCTAATTGTGTCTAAGTCTGCTTGCGTAGCAAACAATCGGAATTTGAATCATTTTGAGGCAAATTGCTAATCCATTGCTTCATATGTTCGAAAATATTGTCTGCTACGTAAATAAAGCAATGACTGTGGTCGAACTGTTGCTCTCGGCTTCTATGCTTGTGAGTTATACTTACCAATCTGTAACTGTGCTTTGGAACATACTATAAGCTAGCTTCGAAACTTACCTACCTTTGAAGACTTTAATTTCATCGTCGCCCCGAAATCACACCTGTAAGGAAATATAAAAAAAACGCTTAGGTATAGTTGATGTGCTTTAGCACGGCAATAGCGGTCATTGCCCTGTCCCTAATATCTCTTTTCCAGTAGAAATCGACATTAAAATCGCAAAATATTAGTTCTGGTTTTGTAGTGTGTGTTTATAAGCGTCTCCATGGTTAGGAGAAGGTTATGGGAGAATAAAATAGCTGCTGACACAGCTGCTACAGGCCCAAAATTGATTGAGCGATTTTGCTTATAATATTAGCAAAATCGCTCAATTATTTCAAATTCAACTTTATGTTGATTCGGACGGGAGCAAAACTGAAATTTGACATTCAATCTGCCTAGCCTTTTCCCAACTATGTTGAGGTCGGCTCCAGTCTAACCGGATGCAGCTGAATACCAGTATTTTACATGAAGCGACTGCATATTGACTGTTTTGAAGGCTTAAAAAATGCATGTACACTGATTTTTATGAGTAACAAACAATAAAAAAAAAATATCTGACCTCCACAACCCAGCTATTGGGTAATACGATACCCCTTGGTAAGACTGGTTGTCAGACTTTCGGGCTTCTGACGACCCGTAACGACTGCCAAATATTCACGAATGACAGCTGGGACCAACGGCTTAACGTGCTTTCTGAGGCACGGAGGTGACTCGGTATGAAAAGATGATCACCCATCCACAGACCAACCCCGGCAAGCGTAGCTTAACCTGATGGATCGACCCTTGCGGCTGTTATTACTTAGCCCCGAGCTCCTCCAAAACTGAAAATTGACAATTTTCAAAAAAATGGATCATCTTGGAAGGGCCATCGCTTGGTGTCTATAGGCATTATGTTGTGGGGAAATAGCGTAAATATACAAAAGCTATTTATTTTACAAAAGAAATGTGTTAGAATCATAGCCCAAATAAACAATAGACAATGCTGTAAACCCTATTTCCTTAAATATAAATTACTCACCCTTCCATGTATATATATACACGATATATGTCTCTACGTATTCAAAAACATACACACATTCACTAAAGTAAAGGACATACACGATTATAACACCCGACACAAACATAACTTATACCAACCACCATCAAGACTTAAAATACTACATCAGAGCCCACAACACATGGCAATAAGAATATACAACAAGCTGCCTCAGGAGATAAAAAATGAAACCAGACTCACTCCGTTTAACAATAAACTGAAAACATTTCTTTTGGAAAACTGCTACTACTCAACTGAAGAATTTTTGAACCAGAAATAATTACTTACATAATTTAAAAATTAAAAATAATAATAATTGAATAATGAAATAATTGTATAGCTAAATAATGAAATAATACAGACATACTTAAATAATTGAATAGCGAATAATTAAATAAACAAATACCTAAATACCAGACAAACTTGAATGATTAACTAAATAATACAGGCACACATAGCCTCGCACACAGACATTATACACAATTAGAGTTAAGTAATTATAAGAATGTGCATGCGCCAAAATGTTATGACCTAAATAATTAGATTTAATCTTACTTAATGATAGAAGGTAATTATGAATTTCATTGTGTCGTTATAGTTTAAATGTTTACTAGTTAGCCCTCAAGTTTGCGATGCCTGGAAAAGGCCGCTAAGTTGTAAGTACCTGCATTTGTAAACAAAATGTACACTTAGTATGCAAATAAATATTTGACTTTGACTTTGACTTTGGCCATAGGGTTTATAAAACTAAAGCTGAGATTAAATTGTTTCAAATTAAATTAACTTTAAAAAAATATTGAATTGTATTTTAAAAAACGCATAGTTTATGGTTTTTCGAGCGAAAAGTAAAAAACATCCCCAAATTTCGCAGTTTTTCGCGTGGTGCACCGCGAGCTGTTTTTCCAAGTTGCAAATTTAGATTAACACTACCCTAACTGGTCCATACAACATTTCAATAAATCAGGGCTATATCATGCTTTGCGATTTTAGTCTTCCTTAGTGTAGATTTTTACTGAGCTACTCTCCCTAGGAACCCATACAATAAGCTTTTCGTTAGTGGAACATGTTGAAGAGCACCAACCGTAGATATTGATTCAGGAAGTTAACGGACTTTCAGTTTTTAACCAACTTCAAAAAAAAGGAGGTTATCAATAAGTACCTTAACTTCCTAACTATATAATATTATAAATGCGAAAGTAAGTTTGTTTGTTTGTTACCTTTTCACGCCTAAACCACTGTCATCCTGAAATTTTGCATATACGTTGTCACTTGTTCAGAAACGGACTTAGGATACATTTCATCCCGAAAAAGTTACTGTTCTCGAGGAAAACAACAATAACGTTCTTATGATAATAGATGGCGCTACGTGTCTTTTGAATCATGATTGAATTATTTTATTATAGAAACTTTTGTAGTTGTTAAGAGCTTTTTTTTTAATTTATACATTTTATGAGTCTAGAGCACTCATTCCCAAAGTGGGCGATAACGCCCTATTGTGGGCGCTGGATCTTTCCGTGTGGCACGATTACAGAGAGAGATAGAGATAATTAATTTTTAATTTGTGTTTATTAATATATATATAAAGGGGGCGTTGGATTTCTTGTTGTAAAGGGGCAGTAGTCCATAAAAGTTTGGGAACCTATGGTCTAGAGTATCGATCGACCGGTTTTTCATATAATACTATAAATACGATAGTGAGTTTGTTTCACGGTAAAACCGCTGAACGGATTTGGATGATATAAGGCACATGGGTAGACTATGACCTGGGTTAAGACATAGGATACTTTGGATCACGGTAGAACGTTCCCGTGGGACAATTTCCGCCAACTACGCGGGCGAAGCCGCGGGCATAAGCTAGTCAGCCTAAAATGTTCCCACTGGGACTCAGGTCTCTCTGTGAGAGGAAGTGGGTGGTAACACACTACATGGCCCCTGTGCGGGTTATTGTATTGTTGTACTTCGGCAATTCAAAAAATTGTGGTATTGAGTCCTATGGAATTGAGAGCGTGTGTAGTATGTAATATTATTGGGAATTGCAATAATTTCACATATGTAAATCTATTAAGGCTTCCAAGTATAAGTATGTTTGTATATATGTATGTTTGTCCACGCATTTCTCCGAAACTGTTAATCGGATCGTGACCATTATTTTATTGGCTTACATTTACTTCAACTTAGGAAACCCTAAAGTTTCACCAGAATCGATTATGTGGTTTTCAAGATATGGATTAATACGTGTATTTCTGAGGGCATGGCTTATTGATATGAGCTGTATACGGGTGTAGTATCAAAGGTAAAACATCTTAAAATTTTGGTCAAATTCTAGTGCAATATTTATAACAAAACTATTAACTATTTTTTACAAACAAATTTTCCAGTTTTTACTTAAAATTAAAAATTACAAAATAAAAAATTCAATCAATCTGCCTAGCCTTTTCCGTTTCCCCTATGTTGGGGTTGGCTTCCAGTCTCACCGGATGCAGCTGAGTACCAGTATTTTACATGGAGGGACTGCGTATCTGACCTCCACAACCCAGTTATTGGGTAATACGATACCCCTTGGTAAGACTGATTGTCAGACTCAGGCTTTTGACGATCCGTAACGACTGTCAAAGATCCACGAAGGACAGCTGGGACCAACAGCTTAACGTGCTTTCCGAGGCACGGAGGAGTCTCGGTATGTAAAGATGGTCACCCATCTACGGAGCAACCCCGGCAAGCGTAGCTTAACCTGATGGATCGACCCGTGCGGCTGTTATTACTTAGTCACAAGCTCCTCACAAAAAAATGATAAAATTTAAATCGACGTCAAAAAGAACTTAACTCAAAATGATGAAATAACTTTAATTTCGGAAGTCGGTGGCAAAAATCTGAAATACAGATCCCAAAATATCGACTTCCGAGATTAGTTATTTCATAATTTTTAGTTAATTTCTTTTTAAAATCGATTGAAATTTTTTGCGTCAATGACTGCTATTGCCATACTCATACTAAAACGCAACCATTAGACATTACCCATAATAATATTAGTCCTTTAATATTCCCCACACTTCGTCGACCATTGTGTAACAAATATGGACAAAAAATTGTTACAAAGAACGACCATGCTGCCACAACACTACATTTTAATATTCAACGCGCGAATTGAAAAACAAAATTTGTAATAAGTTTGGGAAAAAACTAACTTTTCACACTGGTCATGTCTGAATATTCGCCGGCCATTTTGTAAAACAGAGTTGTTTTAATATTGCCGTCCGTTTGTTTGGATAGTTTCGTGTCGAGTATTTTTATTGAGCCTGTGGTGTTGGTGTTATGATTGTAAATGTGTTACGCTACTTAGGAGACTTGTAACCTTTTGATTATATATTTAGCATAATTATCAGCCTATAATATTTCCACTGCTGAGAAACTGGACTTCGTTCTGTGAGAGTGAGTGGGCCATAATGCACCACTTGGGCAAAGTGCGAGTTGGTGTATGTCACATGTCATCGAATTTTTGGTTCTAGGACATGCCGGTTGGCTCACGATGTTTTCCTTCATCGTTTTGAGAACAGTGGTGATGAAATTATTTACACAAAGTAAAGTGCTTGTTGGTTCAAACCACCGACCTACACGTAAGTCGCGGTCGTGGTTTTATTTACGTAAAAATCATCATCTGCCTAGCCTTTTCCCAACTATGTTGGGGTCGGCTTCCAATCTTACCGGATGCAGCTGAATACCAGCATTTTATATGGAGCGACTGCCTATCTGACCTCCACAACCCAGTTACTGGGTAATACGATACCCCTTGGTAAGACTGGTTGTCAGACTTTCGGGCTTCTGACGACCCGTAACGACTGTCAAAGATCCACGAATGACAGCCGGGACCAACGGCTTAACGTGCTTTTCGAGGCACGTAGGAGTCTCGGTATGAAAGGATGGTCACCCATCCACAGACCAACCCCGGCAAGCGTAGCTTAACCTGATGGATCGACCCGTGTGACTGTTATTACTTAGCCACGTGCGACTGTTATTACTTAGCCACGAGCTCCTCCGAAAAATGACGACAAAAAAAATATTTTTGTGATGGCAATGAAATAACTGCCTCAAAATATGTTTATTTTGTTTCACCTGCAGCAAGTGACACAGGTCAATGAAGTTTTATTAAAACTACAAAAAGCAACAAAGATTTACATTATAAACTAAATTTAGCCTAAGTTATACATTTTAACGAGATCGTCTTTTTATTTATTATAAGATAACTTTACATATTAATTACACTCTAACAAACAATCTAACACTAAAATAAAGTTACAAAAATAATATCCTAACCAACTAAAACTATTAAAATAAAAAAAAAACTAAAACATGGCGTCGAAAAATTCATCGACATCGCTGTCGATTGGTAATGAATCCAAGAGACAGGCGGCATTATCACGTTGTATGGCAAAGCTTAGCCTCTGGCCAAGGTAAAAGCCAGCCCTTGGGTCACGGGAAGTGTCAACCAGCCGTTTGGAGATTTCCTTAAAGAGACCTCATGGTCTCTTTAAGGAAATCTCCAAACGGCTGGGTAACCCTTGGGCCGTGGAGTCCGAGTGCATGAGTACTCGGACTCCACGGCCCCAACCCCAAACGGCTCAGAAATGTAGTTACCAATAGGTTATTATATTTACGCCGCTTGAGGTTTTCCGCAGCCAATAGCATCGACATTTTATTTGATTATTAAAAAAAATCATTGATTGAAATCCATTGCCTGCATTCGACATTAAAATTAAGCTACCAAGCTATTCTTAAATTGCCTAATTATAATTGTGACACCAAAACGAAATAATATGACGTACTTAACCTAATTGAAAATTGTCGCAAACACAGATGGTCCCAACGATTATGCCATGATCAAATTACTCGTTCAGTATCTTAATTAAAAACATTTTAATTAATACAATTTTACTTAGGATAAAGGGCCTAAATTCATTAGCATAATTTTCGAGATGAAAATATCTAAACAATACATGTACCAATCGCATTTAACAAATGTTAGTAATGTGGATGTTTGGTTGTTATTCATTTGTTTTTAAATTAGAGTGTAGTTTTTGTTTAAAATGGAGGTTTCGCATTTGTTTTGTCATACGATAAAACTTCACATTTACGGTGAGGAGACATTAGCGCAATAATTGCTTTTCAATCACAAATCGGTATTATGTGTTAGCGATACGTCATACTGATTTGCGATTGAAAAGCAATTATTTTAAATTGACAAGCAATTTTGCTACCGCTAGGCTTCTGTAAGATACGTAATAAGCCTGCGGGTTAGTTAGTCTGGCATTAGAGTTTTAACATTAAAAATGTTTTTCGATCGTTTCAGTATAGCCCCCATTTTCGCTCAGATTGTGACATCGCCTTGATGTCGTGAGTTTTAGGGCTACATGAATGGTTGAGGTCTCAAAAGACGCGTATCAATAAGAGCGTATAATATGGTGGAAAAAAAAATAAAAGTCAAAAGCTTTATTTAAATCGCAAAAATGTGAAAAATTCGATCAATATTTTAGGGTAAAAATAAAATGTAATATAATGTCATAAAATCAACTATATCTCAAAAACTAAATGCGATATCGAAAAATAAAAAAAAGTTCCTCGGATTTTTGAGTTGGGCTACATTTGAAAAAAACCGGACCTCTGTATCACTAATAGTATAGGCAAGAGGGTGCCCTTTGTGTGGCGTAATTTTGGGAAGCGCGCTCCTTAGATTCGCGTCGCGTCGCTGAGTTGTTATGGGAGAGTTTAAGAGTTTGATCGTGAAAAGTATGTAAAGATAATAATAATAATATTTATTGATACAAAAACCAACACCAAAAACATTGCTCAAGACTAGGATACGTAACTTGGTTAACTAAAGGTCATACGAACAAGGTAAACCGTGACTCCTAAACTAGGTGTTCCTGTGACTTAGGAGTCAGTGTTCCGCTGTCTCTGTTATACTAAAAAACCTTTTATGTAGTGTTTCTAACATTACAAAAATAGTCATTTACATTGCAGGTTACAAAGTGTGTATTGTATATTAAATTTAACAATGAAGGAATGTTATGGTATATTGGAAACGACTTTTAAGGTGTATAATTGTGTATGTAAGTTTGAGTGAGGGTGTGTATGTAGACGTGTAATAATATATAATGTACTGTGTAATGTCTGTGTGTGTGCGTATGCTTGCGTGCGTGTGTGTGTGTGTGTGTGTGTGTGTGTGTGTGTTAGTGTTTACGTGACAGTGTGTTGAAGTATTTGAGATTGTGTTGTTGTGCTGCTGATATGTTCCAAATAGGTTGAAAAATTTACAAACAACAGTAGAACAGGTTTATATATAAAATGTACGCCTACTGCTGGTGATGTAGTAGTTCTTCTGTTCGAGCGTAGTTTTGATTCTGTAGACAACTTTTTACTTTAACCTTAACTTCATGGTGATTTAGCCCAGCTATCTGAATGGCTTTACATATATTTTTATAAATGAAAGTACTGAGGAAGTAAACCTGGCGCCTATCGAATGCAGTTCTGTGGCGTACTGACGAGCATACATTATTTGCTTTGCGCTTAGAAGGATCTAATGGGGGAATATGTTTATGTTTTCTGACATAGAGCTGCCTCACAGTAAGTAATTTGCAGTCCGCATATAATTCAGTAGTAGGAAATCTGTATGGTCTGCTAAGTGCCAAGCATCACCTTAAGGACAGCTCTCTGTGCTCGCTCCACAACAATAAACTTGGTTTTAGCAGCCCCTCCCCATACCTGGATGCAGTAGTTGATGACGGACTGACAGAGTGTTAGATAAACCATTTTTAAAATGTTAATGTTTGCGCAATGTCTCAGGGATTTAAAAATATAGATAAGTCTTCTGACTATTGAAGCAGTGTTATCTATTTGGGTGTACCATTTCACTCCATCATTAATCACCACACCCAGGTACTTCGTATGATGAACACGGGTAAGCCTTGCGTTACGTGCTCTGATTTCAGTTCTTGCGCATGTGCGCAAGAACTGAAATCAGAGCAGGTATGTGACGTGATTACACATTCTGGTGGATGTGTATTATAAATACGTATTTTAAATTTTTTTTTTTTATTAATTTTGTTTTGCAATACTTTGAAAATACTTCAAATTACTAATTAGAACTTTATATTTGAGACTAAAATTATTATTTCTATGTTCATAACTATTTTGTATCGCTTCGTTGTTTTTGTGTTAAACAAAAAACCGGCCAAGTGCGTGTTTGACTACGCACAATGAAGGGTTCCGTAGTTGGGATGTATCCCAAGAACAAACTTACCATTGTAGTGGAAAAACATGTTCTCCCATACATTCCAACTGCAAATGTAAGTTTGTTTGTACAATATTGACTGATTTACCATGTTGTTTTAAGCCCATACACTTCTTTAAGGTTTTCCTGTAATCTATAAGTATTGAAGTATTTTTCAGTACTTTCGGAATTTTCGGGGGGAATGGTAAATTTTCGTCTATTTTCTTAAATAACTTTTAAATGATTGATTTTAAAATTATAAAAAAAATGTATTTGAGACTCTCACAGTAAGCCATTTCATTTGATATATCACACGGTACAGTTTGCAAAACTTTTTTTTTAAATTTTCTTATTTGCCCCTAAAATTGACCCCCATATTCAAAATTAATTTATTTACGTTACAAGTTTTATTCATAAAAATACATATGTACGTGTACCAAATTTCAACTTAATCGGTCCATTATTCGGATTCGGAGCAAATTGGCTGTGACAGACGGACAGACAGACAGACAGACACACGATTGATCCTATAAGGGTTCCGTTTTTCCTTTTGATGTACGGAACCCTAAAAAATGATTTTCTTTCACAAATAATCTTAATATTTCATTAAAGTGCAAAATTACATGGCGTAATTTTTACTTTAAGGATTTTTTACTTCGTGCATTTGAGCTCTATTACTTCAAAGACGATACAAAATCTATTAAAATGAAAAGCCTGCCTAAGTGCATTTTCAATGTACCCGAAGGTCGTGTAGAGCACGAGATCTGTGATTTTTTTTTGAGTTGGGAACATTGCTGTTCGAAACTTTTTTTTTTTTTTTTTTATTTGTGATGGGTTTGCTCTTGACTCTAGTCTAGGTCAGAGGTGACAGAGACAAAGTCGACGATGGAGTGAGCTTACCCAGAAGAAGCCTGTTCACTCTCACTTTGAAGAGATTAGGGTTGTATACGTTCGGAAACACAGACGCAGGTAGTGAGTTCCACTCTTTTGCTGTGCGCATTATAAAAGACATTTTGAAGCGCTTAGTGCGAATTGGTGGAATAGCAACCAGGTAGGGATGGTAACTGGCAGTGCGTCTAGATGTCCGGTGGTAGAAGGGGGCCGGTGGAATGAGGTCGTGGAGTTCTCGGGCACACTCTCCGAAGTACAATCTGTGGAAGACCGACAAGCAGGCAACCTTGCGGCGATGAGCCAAGCTATGAAGCTTGGCATCCACCAGTTTTACGTCGCCAATGAGCCTCTTAGCTCTGCGTTCCACCGAGTCAAGCGCGGCTAGTTGGTACTTAGCTGATCCATCCCAAAGGTGACTGCAATACTCCATGCAGGATCGGACTTGCGCTTTGTAAAGGGTTAAAAGCTGTCCAGGCGTAAAGTATCGCTTCACCCTATTTAGGATGCCCAGTTTCTTGGCCGCAGTTTGGGCCTTGTACTCGATGGTGGCGCCGAAGTTGAGACCAGATGTCAACTCCATGCCTAGCAGCTCAAGTCGATCAGTTACAGGAACAGATGTACCCCGAAAAGTAGGAGTTTGGGCGAAACGACTCTTTTTAGCGGTAAAAAGACACGCCTGCGTTTTGGTGGCGTTAAAAGAGACCAGATTATCATCACCCCACTGGGAGACAAAGCTTAAGGTCAAATCTGTCCGCTCTACCATGGCCTCTCTCAAGGAACGAACTTCAGCCCCGCTGGTTTTTGCGCTGGACAAGTATCTCTCTGAAACTGTACTGTCATCTGCGTACCCAACAATACCAGGCCGAAGCAGGTCATTGATGTGCAGCAGGAAAAAAGTTGCAGAGAGAACAGACCCCTGAGGAACTCCGGCATCAATAGCCATAAGGTCAGAAGAGCAGCCATCAACAACTACTCTAATCGACCGTTCACTAAGGAAATCTGATATCCAGCTACAAAAATCAGCTGGGATGCCATAAGCAGGAAGCTTGCTGAGCAGAGCAGCGTGCCAGACCCTGTCAAAGGCCTTCGAGATGTCAAGCGATACAGCCAGTGCTTCGCCGTGTTTCTCGATGGCTTCGCCAAAGCAGTGCGTGACATACACAAGAAGATCGCCAGTTGACCGTCCCCGGCGAAAGCCATATTGACGGTCACTGAGGAGATCATTGTCTTCAAGGTAGTTCAGCAACTTATTGTACAGTACCCTTTCCAAAACTTTGCACAGAATGGAGGTAATGGCGATCGGACGGTAATGGGCAGGGTCTGCACGGTCGCCTTTTTTGGGCACTGGTTGTACATTTGCAAGCTTCCAGGATTTCGGCACCGTTCTTTTTTCAAGAGAGAGGCGGAACAATCGTGTCAATACAGGAGACAGTTCAGGCGCACACTGCCTCAACACTCTCGCTGGAATGCCGTCAGGCCCGCTGGCTTTGTTCACGTCTAGACTGCACAATACTCTTCGGACCTCTTTAATGTGTACTGCGATCTCCGGCATCGAGGAGTCACAATGAGGTACAGTAGGTGGTTGCTTTGAGCCAGCGTCCAGACGTGAATTGCTGGCGAAGAGAGATGCAAATAAATTTGCCTTCTCAGTTGCAGAGTGAGCCAGCGACCCATCAGGTTTCATCATAGGAGGTAAAGTGGGACGACAGAAATTCGTTTCAACCGCTTTAGACAGGGACCAGAACTGTTTACTACCCGGAGGGTGCGAAGCCAGCCTGGCCCCGATATGTCCGACATGGTCAAAACGTGCCCTACGCAAAACCCGCTTGCAGAACTTGGCGGCAGAATTAAAGGCTCTCTTCTTCGCCCGAACCCCGCGCGCTCTAACTTTGCGGTCGCGGGCCTTGACCCAGGCTTGGTAGGCAGTCTCTTTTCGGGCCTCAGCGTGGGCACATTCTGCATTATACCAAGGCCGGGATTTGTGACCGAGCGGGATGTCGGAGAATGGAATAAAATATTCCATCCCCTGCCGAATCACGTCCGCAACCGCGTCAGCACAGCGCGAGGGGTCACCCGAGGAAAAGCACACTTGCCGCCATGGATAAGACGCAAAAAAGTGCCGCATCTCATCCCAGTCTGCTGACCCGTATCGCCATACTCGCCTCGTGCCTCTAGGGCTCTCATCTGGAGGAGAGCAGGTTGATATGGATTTCACCAGACAGTGGTCAGACGTTCCCAGCGGGGCTGAGACCGATACTGAATGACTGTCCGGATCAGATGCCAGCAGAAGGTCCAAGCAATTGGGTGTATGGCCGTCAACATCCGGTACCCGCGTTGCCACATTCACCATCTGGGTTAGATCTAGCGTTAAAGCAAAATTGCGCGCCTCCAACCCAGCATGGTCAGTTTTCTGGTATGGGAACAACCATTCTTTATGATGGGCGTTGAAGTCCCCCAGAAAAATGAGCTTCGCCGTTGGGTACCGTTGCTGGGCTACGTCAGTCGACTCCACGAGGAAATTAAAGAGCGCTGTTGTCTCCTGGTCACCGCTATGCGATCGGTAGATGCCGATGTAGAGAGATTTCTCCACGCCAGTATCCACAAGTAGCCATATGGCAGAGAAACCCGATTTCTCAAAGCAACGGAGACGACGACAACAAATGTCATCGCGGACGTACACACAGACCCCAGCTTGCTTCTTGAACTTGTGTTCAAGAGAGTACCCCGGGTAGTTTAGGTACGCCACGTCCGACGGGGTTGTTATCTTCGTCTCCGTTAGGAAAAACAGGTGCGGCTTCTCGGTCTCAAGGTGGTGATGGACCGAATCGAGATTGGAGTGCAACCCCCTGATATTAGTGAGGTGCACTTTTAGTGGGAGGAAGTGCAGCCGTTGTTTTACCTTATTTTTCTTCG
Source organism: Dicycla oo (assembly GCA_948252095.1). Classification (NCBI taxonomy): domain Eukaryota; kingdom Metazoa; phylum Arthropoda; class Insecta; order Lepidoptera; family Noctuidae; genus Dicycla; species Dicycla oo. The sequence continues at coordinate 34,371,052 of OX411711.1, forward strand.
CTTTGTGTGTCATATTGAGTGGAGTTGTTGGGGGAAAAAGTCGACTTGTCGAGGCGCCGCTCAGTGATCCAAGTGGAACACTAGAGCCAACCAAACCTACGCGGAACTCATCTGGAGACTGCGGGGACGCCCGAACCCCCCCGGATATGGCCACCGGGTCCTCCCATCCAGTCGCCGGCTGGCACGGTGGAGCATACCGGGATTTTTCGCGAGTTGGCGGGGCGCCTTTGGCACGTGGCTGGCGTGCTACTTGGGCCCCCTACTGACTGCGGTCGGCCAACGGCTGCCATCGTGCTTCGGATCCCGCTACCCTCCAAAATGAGTTACCCGGCTAGCTGACTCAGAGACCACAACCGGTGCCAAACAGCGCAACTAACAATCTCCTTCTCCCCCAAAGGCACTGGCACTCCCACACACCGACGGAACACAGCAAGCTGCTTGGCGCCGGACTCCGGTGGGATGGTGGTCGCGAGCCAGGCGGCCCCTTGCGGAGCCTACCACCGCTAAGTGGGATCGTTCAGCCGTACCACAGGCAAGCCTGTGGTGCCGTTGCCCGGGGTGGACCACTAGGAGGTAGATCCCAAAACCACCCCAAAACTCAAAATAGAATTGCATATTTCCTTGCCCTGATTATGTAGTCCGATCAAAAATGAATGAACGGAAATTGTATACCCATCTCTTTTGCGATACGTAATACTTTTTTGTATTTAAATTTTTTATCATGACTTTTCATTTTAATCGTTTTGTACTAATTCTCCATGGAAACTACATACGTATTTTATATGGTTTCCATGGAGATTCCCGTTCCGTTTAGTTTATTTATTGACGAAAACGTCAGATGGAAAACTGATACTGTACTGATTTTACAATTTGTATTTATTTGACAGGCCAGTTGGCGTGGTTGGATACCAATTCAGGGTACTATCAATGTGTAAGCTAAGGTCCTTCACGTCAGTGCTAAAAGGAACGATCGTTCCATTGAAGAGAACTGGTGGCAAGGTTATACCCACCACTTTGCTAATACCACGAGGACTGCCAATGATGATCGCCTGACACTTCGTGGGGCTTACAGCTACACCAAATCTATCAGCCCAGGATTTTATAGCTATCAAGTCCCTATTTAATTTGTCGATAACATCAGGTAATTCATCAACCTTCCCTTGACAGTACAACTGCAAGTCATCTGCATACAGATGATACGCACACTGAAGTTCGGAAGTTGCTATCAACTTGAAATTTGGATTAGTGTTAGATGACGTTTGCCCAACTATTTTGCAAATAGTTGGGCAAACGGACAGGCCAGCTGGCGTGGTGGGTTAAGATACCGTCTATCACGCCGCAGGTCGTGGGTTAGATTCCCATCCAGGACAAACATTTGTGTGCATGAATATGTCTGTTTGTCTTGAGTCTGGGTGTAATTGTCTATATAAGTATGTATTTACAAAAAAAAAGTAGTTTATGTAGTATATCAGTTATCTGGTTTCCATAGTACAAGCTCTGCTTAGTTTGGGACCAGATGACCGTGTGTGCAAATGTCCCAGGTTATTATTATATTATTTCTAGATGAGCTCAATGATGTACCTTGATGAGTTCACGAATATATTGCCTGCTGATATAGAACCGAATTTTCACTTACGTCGAACAATATAAAATACAAAATAAGTTATCAGGTGCCTCACAACGTCAATTTATTTTGACATTACTTACACTAACCCAACGTTTAGCGACTTAACTCTCCCACATCGGTGGGTTAAATATTTAGGCATGTGTCTACCGACAATCTAACCACCGGCTAGGTATTTAAACAGTTGTTTTATGTCAAATTTGGAAGGAAGTTTGACATAAAACAACTGTTTAAATATCTAACCAGCAGATTGAATCTTGGTGAACACAGCCCTTAGAAGTTTAACTCTAGGTTTACCTCTAACCCTTGGTGGTGCAAGATTAATTATTTGATTAACCTAAATAACTCTGAGTTAACTGTTAACTCAGAGTTATTTAGGATAATCCACGAACGCGCCAGTGGCTGCTATGTTGCAGCAAATAATTGTGTATTTATGTGTTGTGTTTTTTTATTTATGTTGCAGTAAATAATTGTGTATTTATGTGTTGTGTTTTTTATTTATGTTGCAGTAAATAATTGAGTATTTATGTGTTTGTTACGCAAGCATAGCCGAGGCAGATCGCTATAGTGTGCATCGCCCTGAATTCACATAACAACATAGCGCGATACCCAGAAGCTGACGCGGCACAACTGCCTCGTGTCGAACGAAGCTGACACCGTCTCCGCGGGCGGCCGCCGATTTCAACTTACGTGGGAACGACACTTTTACGTCAATCGCTGACCATATAGTACATTTAGTTATTAGCTAGATTAAAGTTATACTTGTAATTTTGGTGAATTTTAATTAAACATTAATTAAATAAAATTGGTTTTTTTTGCATCTTCTGCTGCCTCCGAACTTAAGTGGCGCAGTCGGTAGGACACTCGAAGTATATTAGGTACGTGACGCGTCAAGATTTCCCCTAAAATCGGACCGAAGTCCCGCGTGGCTTACCGATTCTCGAGTATCCTGAATCTACATACATCGTGAGGCGCCAGCAGAGGTGAATCCAGACATCGATTCGGCAAAGAAGACCATGTTGTAAGTGCTTTGAATCTTTCAAGTCCTTACTGTCCTATTTTTAACCTTGATTTTTACCTATCATTTACTATAAACTATTTTCATTTTTTCGTTTTCCTTTCAATTCTAGTTATAATTATAATTGATTTTATGTGTATGATTTCTTTTTAGCAATTTTACATATTAGTTTTCAAGATTTTCCACCCAAGAGTGTCGCGTAATCGTGGTTTAGATAGTAGTAGGTCGAATAGGCTTATTGCTATAGACGAGTATAGACAATTAGGTGAATCAGTATTACCGGATACAAATATGTCTCACGACAAAGTAGGAGAAATTTTTAATTCGCTCCGGATTCTGCCTGAATTCGACGGCAACCCTAATGTGTTAACCCGTTTTGTAAATCTTTGTGACCAACTAGTACTCGCATATTTCAAAACTGAACCGGGCAACGAGTTAACCAATTTGGCACTCATAAATGGCATTTTAAACAAGGTTACAGGTTCCGCGGCTCGATTAATAAATAGTAACGGTATTCCCGAGAATTGGATTGGTATCAGAAGCGTGCTAATTAATAATTTTGCTGATCATCGTGACGAGACCGCTTTATATAATGACTTGTCCTTACAGACTCAGGGGTCTTCTACCCCACAGGAATTCTATGAGCGATGTCAGAATTTGTTCAGCACAATTATGACATACGTCACATTGCATGAAACTGTGTCTACTACAGTTACGGCGAAGCGAGACCTTTATAAGAAATTGACCCTACAATGTTACTTACGCGGTTTAAAAGATCCCTTAGGCTCTAGGGTTCGTTGCATGCGTCCCGAGACGATGGAAAAAGCACTCGAGTTCGTCCAGGAGGAGCTTAATACACTTTATATGCAGCAGCGTATCGAAAGCGGGTCTAGTAAGAAAGATAACAATCAGCAGCCTCCCAAGTCTAACTCCAACCTACCTCTGAACCAGTTTATGCAGCAATTCCCTACAATGGGCGTCCCCGGTCCTTCGAAACCACAGTTATATGGCATGCCTGTACTTCCGCGTCCCCAACAGTTCTTCCCTCAACCTAATCAGGGTTGGCGGCAAAATATGCCCCAATTACAACAACCTCGTGGCCCTACGCGGACTCAGCAGATGTTCCGAGCACCACCTCCAAATTATAATGCTCAGAGTAATGCCTTTAGACCTCCGAATGGTGTACCCGTACAGCAAAGTACTAGCTATAATAGTACGCCGCGTCCCATGAGTGGCGTCACCCACTTTGTGCCTAAACCATTACCTCCCATAAGACACGATTGGCGTACAGCCGGCAATCCGCCACCTAACAATTACTTTAAAACTCGGGAAGTTAATAACTATGATTGTGTTTATGATCCCTATTATGATTTTGTATGTTCAGCCTATAACCAGGACTATGACCCTTACCAAGAATACTTAGACTATTATTTTAACTATGGGCAGTACGAAACCCCAGTGGTAGAAGAAATTAAACCAAATGACGAAACCGGAAATGAAAATCAAAAGCAAGACGGAAATTTTCCCCAAACTCCGAAATCAGAAAAGCCAAAATAGACGTAAACTTTAACATACAGAGGCAACTTGGTTATATTCAAACCCATAACCCACCTTTAAAATTTCTCATAGACACTGGGGCGAACCAATCGTTTATATCACCGCAAGCAGTTGAAAAATATTTTTCTAATGTACAGTCGCGACCAAAAGTCGATAAGCAAACTCACAAAGCTATAGCTTGGCGTTTAGTTTGACTTAAGACCTTCTATTTCCAAGAATATAAACATGCATAATTATTGTCGTCAACAACTGATTGTAGTTCATAATTTCAAAGTTACTTCTATAACATGTGTACAGATGACCTAGCGGTTAAGCGCGTGCAGGTAGATGCGTGAATCAGTGAGCCGTGAGTTCAAATCTCACGCAGTACTTGACTTTTTGTAAGTTTTTACTTGATTGGAAGTAATGGGACAGAAATATAATATTCTTTATCTTGTTCGCTTGGTCACTCATTTCGTAAAGTTAGAAAGGTAGATCATAGAAAACTAAATAAATAATTTCGATTTCTGTGAGGTAGACATGAGTTTTAGGAATATTTAACTTGATCCGAATGAACGTTGTCGGTTGGTTGTAGTTGTTGGTTAGTGACGTGTGGTTTAATAGATAGCGGTTAGCGGTTATTCTCAAAATGCAGGCAAATATTAATATTGAGACGAGGGCGACTATTATTGCGCTGCATAAAAGTGGTCTTAATAGAACACAAATATCTAATGAAACTGGACTGAATGTGAGTATTGAATTGTATCTTTTATTTGAAATTTATACCTAAGATTATTTGGTGACATATGGATTAATTCTTTTTATTGTTTTTTAAATCCATCATGAGGTCTATAAAATAAATAATTTGTGTTTATTATTGGATTTTTAAATGAATTAATAAAATACAAAATACTCTGCATATATATATATATATATATATATATATATATATATATATATATATATATATCTATAGTATATAAAAGTTGAGTCTCTTTAGTAGTTTGTTATAGCTGCCTAATATTACTTTATTTTTGTTTTAGAGGAATACTGTAAGTCTCTGGATCAAAAGATATGAGGAAGAGGGTAGCCTTGCTAGTCGACAGCGAAGTGGAAGGCCGTCGCTTATTAGCGAGGCGCAGCGAATTCATATGGTGGGCGAGTATGAATCAAATGGTTTCAAACCAACGAGACACTTTGCGGAATTATTCGATACCTCATTGCAAACTGTTCGCCGTGCTCTCCACGCTGAAGGCTTGCATCATAGAAGACCAGCTAAAAAGCCCTTCTTGACAGAAAGACATAAACAAGAACGATTACGTTTCGCACGGGATTATTTAGATTTTGACTGGAATACTACCATATTTTCAGATGAAAAGACATTTAAGTCTAGTCAAAAGGGTAGGCTTCATTTATGGCGCAAGGATAACACTCGCTGGTGTGATAAAAACGTAATTCCTAATACAGACTCAGGTCGAATTACGATTAATATGTGGGGATGGATGAGTGCAGCAGGGCCAGGAGAACTGGCTTTTATTCCTCCACGCGCCAACAGTTCTACTTATGTAGAAGTATTAGACGATGTCATGTTACCTACTGTGCGCAACATTTACCCAGCTGATGAGTTGACACAAATAACATTTGTGCAGGACAATTGTCCTATTCACCGGGCGAGCAGTGTGCGTGAGTGGTTTCAAAATCACCCGGAGATAATTGTTGTTCCATGGCCAGCGCGATCACCCGATCTCAACCCCATAGAAAATCTATGGGGTTTGATGGTCCAAAGGTGGGAGTCACGGGATGAAAGGTGTATAGAACAATTAAAAATCCATTGCATGGAGGTATGGGAAAATTTAAGAGGAACCGAAATATGTGGTAATATTGTAGGGTCCATGCGCAAACGTCTACTTGACTGTATTGAAAATAATGGGGGTTATACAAAATATTAATACCTAGATTTTTTTTTTTTAATTAGACGGTGTAGCTGAATATTTAGTAATATTGACATATCCGTAATTATTTAATGATCTTAAATTGAGGTTTAGTTTCAATCTTCTTTTCGTCAAGAAAATGAACACTTAAGCTATAACCTCGATACATTCATAGTGACGTTACATTAAAAAAACATGTTCATAACGTCTAAATCATAGACTAGTTTTGAATAAACTCTGCTGACCCAGATACCCATATCTGGGTATTGACAATTATATATGTGTTATTAGAATATCCTTTCTTTGTTATGTTATTATGAATTGACTAAGTGGGTATACAACAAAAAATCCTATGAACGGTTCCAAAAAAACTTCTTTTATCTAGTAGGAATGTAACGTCACAATTCTCTTAAGTTTGTTAATTTTATAAATAAGTAAATAAAACGAATAAACATTTTTGTTACCATTCAGCACGACTTTTTTATTTCAACCTTCCAACACCGAAAAGATAAATTAAAAATCACATAAATAGTTAAATAATAATACAATAACTAATATTTAACTTCTTATAAAAATAAATAATAAATGAACATTTAAAACATCTAACAAGTTTTTGCTTAAAATAGTACAAATATATTATTATGGTTCCAAAGAAACGAACTCAGACTTCATTGATCGTGAAACCATTGCTTAGCCCAAACAGCTACCAGCACATGTTATGTTTATGCGAATTTTAGCAATGCAATGGTAAGAACACGTCGCCACTATGACGCGTATTCTAAATGCAACATAAATATAATGTTATTTCGCATAGTACGACGACATGCGACAATTCATTAGTGTGTGTTATCTGCGGAATGTTGAGTGAGACATCGCTCACACAGGCACACGCACAGTTCATAGCAATGTAATCCTTAGCACGCTTATGGACTTTTGAGCGTTTACTGTACCTCTTAACTACAGCCCATTTGAAGTAACGAACGTGCGTACCGTTTATAAAAATAATTATTCGATAACTTTGCCTAACTTTCCCGAATTTAAAGAAGAAGGAAATATCACTTTATTCATTCTAGACTTCCATAACTATTTTGATGGATTAATCGGTTTTGATTTATTAGATTCATGGGGCACTAACATTGACTTAAAAAACAAAAAGTTAGTCACTAGAAACACGCAAATACCCATTACTATGTATGACTCTCGCAATGCTAACATTTACGAAGAAATTATACCCGCTCAGACATCTAAATTGGTGAGATTGCCTATAAATTCCCATGATGGCGATGTATTCGTTCCCGACCAAATAATTAGTAATTGCTTAATTTCTGACTGTTTCACGACCGTAAAAAATAATAGAGGTTGGGTACAAATTTCAAATGAATCATCTAATGACGTAATTTTCTCTATGGATCGTCCCGTTACTGCCGAGCTATTTAATGTAGAAGGCGAACAGGTAGATCAATTAAGTAACCGTACGGAGGAAGTTTTACGACGCCTCCGGACCGACCATTTAAATCCAGAGGAACTAGCAAATCTAAAAACTTTATGTGCCCGGTACTCTAACGTTTTTTATCTCGAAGGAGAACCTCTAACGTTTACAAATAAAATAAAACATAGCATTAGAACGACCGATGAAATCCCAGTCCATGCTAAAAGTTACAGATATCCGTATATCCATAAACAAGAAGTTAAAGACCAAATTAATAAGATGCTCGAACAGAATATAATCAGGCCTTCGGACTCTGCGTGGAGCTCTCCCATTTGGGTGGTCCCCAAAAAGGCAGATGCTTCTGGTAAAACCATGTGGCGACTTGTCATAGACTTTCGTAAAGTCAACGAAAAAGCTATTTACGATAGATATCCCATACCTAACATTTCGGACATATTAGACAAACTAGGTAAATGCCAATATTTCAGTACACTCGACCTTGCCAGCGGATTCTACCAGGTGGAATTAGACCCCTCTGATATACACAAAACTGCTTTCAATGTAGAAAATGGCCATTATGAATTCCTGAGAATGCCGATGGGATTGAAAAATTCTCCGGCAACATTTCAGCGTGTAATGGATAATATCCTGAGAGACCTCCAGGATATCTGCTTGGTGTATTTGGATGACGTCATCCTGTTCAGCACGTCCCTGCAAGAACATATTATTAATCTAGAAAGGGTTTTTAAAAGACTGCGAGAATCCAACTTCAAGATACAGATGGACAAGTCCGAGTTCTTGAAGCTGGAGACAGAATTTTTAGGTCATGTCATATGTAAAGACGGAGTTAAGCCGAATCCAGATAAAATTAGCGTTATAAAAGATTACCCATTACCTAAAACTAATACAGAAATTAAACGTTTTCTCGGTCTTCTCGGATATTATAGGAAATTTATACCGGATTTTGCACGTATCACCAAACCCATGACCCAATGCTTAAAAAAAGGAGCTAAAATAGTCTGTGATCAGAATTATGTAAGTTGTTTTGAGCATTGTAAGAAATTATTGACAAATGACCCGATTTTGCAATATCCAGATTTCACCAAAGAATATTTAATGGCCACCGATGCTTCTAACGTCGCATTGGGGGCCGTATTATCTCAGGGTCTAATAGGTTCAGACAAGCCCATTGCATACGCTTCTAGGACCTTAAATTCAAGTGAACTTAACTACAGCACGATAGAGAAGGAATTGCTTGCTATCGTATGGGCTTGCAAATACTTTCGACCTTACCTATTTGGAAGGAAATTCAAAATTATTACTGACCTTCTTTACTTGACCTGAGCCTCTGCAATGGGTCATGAGCCTCAAAGAGCCTAATTCAAGACTTACACGGTGGCGTTTAAAGCTGTCAGAATACGATTTTTCGGTTGTTTATAAGCAGGGCAAATTTAACACCAATGCGGACGCCCTATCCCGCTTAGAGATTCACAATGAAGACGTAAGTTCAATAATTGCTAACCCGTCCGAGAAGAATCAATCAGCCGATGATTCCCGGACAATCACAGCCTCAGAGGCCCCGAGTAACTCCCACACCTTAACTGTCCATACCGATCGCGAAAACCCCATTCTAGAAGTCCCAATCACAGAGCAACCACTTAACAAATTTACTAAACAGTTAGCACTCACTGTCGTAGGCGATATCAAGGGGAGACCAACTGTCACAAAACCCTTTGAAACGCACACGCGTACCGCTGTTCAACTATCAGAATTCAATCTTGAGGAGGATGTCATTAGTGCTATTAAAGAATACGTCCATCCCAAAATCAAAACAGGCCTACTAATAAACCCGCCATTAGCAATGTATACGGTTATCCCAATAATTCAAAAGACATTTAAAAATTCGGCCATGAATCTTACGCTTACGAAAATCGAACTCGAAAACGTAAGAGAATATCTAAGGCAACAAGAAATAATTAACAAATATCACGACGGTAAAACAAATCATAGAGGCATAACCGAATGCTACCTAGCCCTGTCTCACAAGTACTTTTGGCCTAAAATGAAAGAGCACATTACTAAATTTATTAATGAATGCACAGTTTGCGGCCAGGCCAAGTATGACCGACACCCTCTAAAACAACAGTTCCGTCTTGTCCCTCCACCAAGTAAACCTTTTGAAACTGTCCATTTAGACCTGTTAACTATTCAGGGTGAGAAATTCCTAACTATCGTTGACGCTTTCTCAAAGTACGCTCAAGCGTATTACTTAAGAGATGGGACAGCAGTAAGTGTGGTGCAAGCGTTATTAAAATTCTGTACCCATCATGGAGTACCTTACACAATAGTGACAGACAACGGACCAGAGTTCACGAACCAGCTGTTTGCCGAGTTCACAAGACTACATAAAATCCAGCACCACAAAATAGCACCCCACACTCCCAATGAAAACGGAATTGTGGAGCGATTCCACTCAACAATCTTGGAACACATCATCAACATCTTAAAGGTGGAACAAAAGAATGAACCCATTTTAAACCTGATAAATTATGCCCTTCTGGCTTACAATAGCTCCATACATAGTTTGACAAAATGTAAACCAATCGATGTTATTACGGGACATTTCGACCCACGTGACCCACTGGACATAGATTTAACCACCCATTTGTTACAACAGTATACAGTAGAACATAAGAACAAAATGACTAATGCTTATAATTTAATTCATGAGTCCAGCTTAATCCAACGTAAAGATTTAATAGATGCTCGTAATAAGTCTAGAGAGACGGAAAACCAGTACTCACCCGAACAACAAATATTCGTGAAAAATCCCCTTGCTTCCCGACAAAAGATAGCACCCCGCTATACGCATGACACCGTCATGGCCGACCTACCAATACATAATTATACGCGCAAAAAGCGTGGACCAATTGCTAAATCCAGGTTAAAGAGAGTGCCTAAAAGTGCCCAATTGTTGCAGGACTCTCCTAGTACTTCATCTGCTCCTGCATTCGGCTCTAACACAGGAGATAAAACTTGAAAATCTTGACGATGGCCCAGGTGTATTACCCTTTAAACTAGGTCCCTGTAACATAATATCTCATTACCATTCGTTTCTGCAACACGTAAATCTTCAGGAGTTACAAGATAAGGTTAATGTCGTTCATAATCAATTAAAAGAGATAGGTCCCGATCTTCACAATAAGAGCCATTCTTTATTCCAACCTCATATCGAATACTTAGAAGATCAGCTTCAAACCGTCCTTGACCAATTGCAGTAATTTGAAACTACTCGTTCTAAAAGAGGTCTCGTAGATGGTCTCGGTTCTGTCGTTAAAAGCATAACCGGTAACCTTGATTATACAGATGCGATACATTTTAATAAGGCGATCAAATCTCTTCAAGATAGTGAAAACAAATTATTAACGGAATTTAACAACCACGTGAGTTTAACTAAAACTTGGATAACTCAGCACTCTAAAGTAATAGATAACATGGTAGATAACCAAAATAAATTAACAGCTTTAGTCGGAAATATGAGTCGAAGTCTAGAGAAAGGAAATCATGAATTAATTCAATATGCTCATCTAGGACAAACAATCTTAATAGTTAGTGACAACGTTGACAGACTGTCGCGAGAAATATCGAAATTACAGAACGTACTAGCGTTTATACGGACGTCTACAGCACACCATGACGTCATTAGTTTAAATACCACTAGATCTATAATAAGTAAATTAACTAGGCTTTATGGTAGTGATAAGGTATTAGATATAGGAGCTCGTGAATATTACGACGTCATACAGTTAGGTTCATATTATATAGGTAATGAAATAGTTATAGTCTACAAATTCCCAATCATCCTACCTCAGACATATGATCTATACAAAATATCCATAGTTCCTAACAAAAACCATGAGATTCTCGTCCCTCATTTCCAATTCTTTGCGATCCATTCGAAAGATTTCAAGTACATAGAGGCTGAATGCTCGAAGTCCACTAAGGGGTATCTATGTGAAGAGATACACAACGTACAAAGCCGAACGTCACCGGACTGTATTGGAACCCTCATCACGCAGCAGCAGAGACTTCCCGAATGCAAACCAGTCGCAATATCTCTTCAAAAACCAGCCTACGAGAAACTCGACGACCGTCATTATACTATCAACCTCCCGACTCTGACGAAAGTACGCCTGTCCTGCGAACAAGATCTCCACAAGTTACTGCAAGGAAGTTATCTCGTCATGCTTCCTCACAACTGTTTTATTCAGACAACAGAGTTCGTCATCTTAAACTCCAACGACCGATTGAAGGGTCAAGCCTTGAAGATAATAGATGTCCCTAAGGAAGATACACCTAGCCCAACAGCATACCCACTATTCAAACTCAACTCTATCAACTTGGATGATCTACACGCAACCAATAAGGAGATTTCACTGCAGTCGCCAGTACACTTTGACACACATGAAAATAGCAGCCTCTATCATACAACTATACCGCTGTATGTGTTACTACTCAGTGCATGTGCACTATTCGCTTATTTCATCTACCGAAGATATCACCTGAAACAGATAAAGATTAAGAAAGAATCTTCCAGCGACCAGGAGGCTCAGCAGCACAGCATCTATACCGTTCCGGAGACTCAGAGGAGTAGTACAGATCATCTCCCAGCGCAATTTACGACCAAGGTCTTCAATAGTCGCTATTCTACGGGGGGAGGTGTTACGCAAGCATAGCCGAGGCAGATCGCTATAGTGTGCATCGCCCTGAATTCACATAACAACATAGCGCGATACCCAGAAGCTGACGCGGCACAACTGCCTCGTGTCGAACGAAGCTGACACCGTCTCCGCGGGCGGCCGCCGATTTCAACTTACGTGGGAACGACACTTTCACGTCAATCGCTGACCATATAGTACATTTAGTTATTAGCTAGATTAAAGTTATAATTGTAATTTTGGTGAATTTTAATTAAACATTAATTAAATAAAATTGGTTTTTTTTGCATCTTCTGCTGCCTCCGAACTTAAGTTGTTGTGTTTTTTATTTATGTTGCAGCAAATAATTGTGTATTTACGTGTTGTGTTTTTTATTTATGTTGCAGCAAATAATTGTGTATTTATGTGTTGTGTTTTTTTATTTATGTTGCAGTAAATAATTGTGTATTTATGTGTTGTGTTTTTTATTTATGTTGCAGCAAATAATTGTGTATTTACGTGTTGTGTTTTTTATTTATGTTGCAGCAAATAATTGTGTATTTATGTGTTATGTATTTTTTTTTATGTTGCAGCTAATAAATGACTTACCTATCTAAATAAATACATTTGTAAATGCGTGACAGACAACTTAACGAATAGCTATGCAGTCCTATAACTGTGAGGGTTTAGGTTTATTAAAATCCAATCAGATACGAATATATGGAATCCTAAATGTACTAAAGTCCTTTACTTATTTTAACTCCAGTTTTCGGTTTCAGTAAGGCAGAGGCGAAAGGCTTTACAGAAATTATTTTTTCACGTAAAACGATTTTGTGTGTAAGCTTTTCAGATGTACATTTTAAATGTACCTATTAAATTGTAAGGTTCGCACATTTAGAAGTAAATGCAAGTGATGAATTAGTTTTTAATTTTGAAAGAGTATACTCCAATGTCTTGGGTTTGATCACCAAGTCAGGTGAAGTGTTATCTCTACATTTATATCTGTAATTTTGATGACGTACCTACATAATAAAAATTCACCTATCTATTAGGCTTTCCATCTGGAGTGGCTTGGGGGTCAACCACCACATTTTAAAGCAGTATTATTTTAATGTTACATCAATATGAGAATGAGATGAAGCTATACAGGACGTCTAGCTTCATCTCTTTCCCACACTCAAGTAAGATGAAAATAATACTGCTTTAAGAGGTGGTGTTCTAGCTCCTGGAGTCTAGTTTAGTACACGATTGAAGGCAGTAGGCGCCCTCTGTTATATCATACTGTAATGATATAACAGAGGGCGCAAAAATGTGTCTGGTCCAATAAAGGAGTGGTCCAATAAAGGAGTGGTCCAATAAAGGAGTGGTCCAATAATAGGTAGGAATATAAATCAATTTATTATATATTGAAGAGCTCGAGGCTAAGTAATAACAGCCGCACGGGTCGATCCATCAGGTTAAGCTACGCTTGCCGGGGTTGGTCTGTGGATGGGTGACCATCTTTTCATACCGAGACTTCTCCGCGCCTCGGAAAGCACGTTAAGCCGTTGGTCCCGGCTGTCATTCGTGGATCTTTGACAATCGTTACGGATCGTCAGAATCCCGCGTCTGACAACCAGTCTTACCAAGGGGTATCGTATTACCCAATAACTGGATTGTGGAGGTCAGATAGGCAGTCGCTCTATGTATAAACAGGCAGATTATCTTTGATACATCAATTTATATTGGTCGATAGTCACATTTTGTTCGCTATATTTCGGTTTTGCTGAAGATAAACGAAAGAACCTTTGAACATTATAGTACTACACGAGACTTAAATATAACGTGCGGAATATGGGTGCACTGGTACACGTCTGCCCAACCCTCAGAGAAATACGGCCGTGATAAAGAAATCAGACACTAAAATTAACAAGCTTATCGTGCTGACAAGTCTATAAAAATGAAAACGTATTCAAGTCGATGCCTGTGAAAGGAAGGCTGTTTAATCATGTGTCAATCACCAATGAATACCACTCACTGCTGCGCCTTTGAGCCGATAGTTCATGTTCTATACGACAGGTGGCGCTCGCTATCATCTTTCATAGCTCATTAGACACACATACAATTTATATGTATACTGGTTAGAATACCGCAAGTAGCAAGTAGCTTTGCTTACACAAATATAAGCAAGGATCACAGATTTTGTTTATTCTTACATTTTATTAACTTTTATTATAAAACTACCAGGATTGTTAATTACAGGAAAAGCCAAATTATTTTTAAAAGAGTAACCGTGGACTTTCTTGGCGGCTCTTCTCCATAGGAAACGACCAGTTGGAACCGTGCACCTAGCCTGTGACATTTCTTAAGGCGGGTACTGACCGGCGTTACAGGGCGTTATGTAACGTGTTACATTGCGAGCGTTCGTGCAGTCAGTACGGGGAAACAAGGCGCTCGCAGCGAACAACGAGCGGCTCGTTGCTCGCTGCGAGTGCTCCACCCCGCTGTCGGTTTTTTGGCGAATCCTTTGAGTGTTACGCCGTTACGCGCTTCAGTCAGTACGTCGCAGCGAGTCGTCACGAGCGCACGTGGCACAAGCATCGATTCTGGCCTTGGAATTTGGTTTTTTAATATTGTTATTAACGACAAACCACCAGACACGTTTCTGTTTTTAAACAAGTTTATTGGATGTCATCCAATAAAGTTTCTTTTTTTCTACGTAATTTTGATTAAATAATAATTGAGTAAAATCAACGATCCCAACACAACTTCGTCAGCTGACATCTTGACTATGAGGGGCAACAAATCTGGAGCACGGGTGAGCAAAGAGTTCAAAACGAGTGTGCTACACGGATTTTAGCACATGGCGTAACGTATTATGCTCGTTGCGAATGTTACATTACGCCCCGTAATACCGGTCAGTACCCACCTTTAGGTGCCCATTTACGTTTATGTGAAATAAAATATTTTGGTTTTGGATTCATTAATACAATTTAAAATAAATACATTCTGAACATTTATTCGTTATTCCGATATTTCATAGCGTTGCCACTAAATGAACGCTACTGATACCGCTATAAATATGGCCACCTATTAGGCTCAAACTATATAAAAACAACAAATAAGACTACCTTCGACACGAAAAGAGTGGAACTCACTACCTGCGTATGTGTTCCCGCAAACAACCCGAATCTCTTCAAAGTTAGAGTAAACAGACTTCTTCTGGGTAAGCTCACTCCATCGTAGACTTTGTCTCTGTCACTTCTGACCTAGACTATAGTCAAGAGCAAACCCATCTCAAATAAAAAAGAAGAAGAAGAAGAGTCTTCGAATTATCCTCTTCCTCAAAAATATCCATAAAGTTAACGACATTGTGTAAGAACTGCGTATTAACCCTATTAGCCCCGTTAAAATATTTTTGAACCTTTGAAACTTTTCGTTCTACTTTTCAAATTGTATCAATTTATGCAGTAAGCTTACCTGAAATTAACCTAGCACTAGCCTAAGAAAGGTAAATACTAAGGTTGGCTAAAGAGATTAAACCCAAAGTATTTTCTAACGACCAGCTCCATCAGGTTACTCCTTCATTCGATCGTCTTCACAAGCCATTAGGTCATCATTTGGAAGGAGCTATAAATTATAGAAGATATTACTAGTAAAATATGACAACCGGTTTATTTTCATTAATTTGGTACTGAATAATATTTCAAATATGTTTTTGCTCTTACTGTATACCTTATAGACTTATAGGAATGACAATTAGCTTACCTGCCTTTGGTTCATTTAAGTACCTGACCAAAGTTAAGAACAAAACATCTGACATCTGTGAAGATAATAAAATATAATTTGACCCTGTGTAGTGTGTATTCATCTTTTCACAATCCATGCGTGACAGAAATTAACATAAAAAATAGACTTCCACAACTTCTTTAGTACAAAAAATCTTGTAGACTATTCAATGTCTATTCTCCTCAACATACTACAAGTTAATGATACTCCCAGTTCGACCTCCATGGGGAAATAAACCAATTTTTTATCCACAATGCATCCTTCGCAAAGAAAAGAATTTCAGTAGAAAACTCCAATTTTAGAAGTACGTCAATATTACCAAATTATCTTTTGCGTACGACTGATGAACTGCTGATCCTTATTTATGTTGTAAAAGGGATTGAATTGGTTTCATTTTTAGTTTGTTAATAACAGAAAATATTGGGTTAAAGCAACGATGAGTCAAACGGAAGTGAGTTCGCTCAATAGCCGAAGAGAACTGTAAAAAGTAGAAACGGTTTTTGTGCGTTTTTTCTTTCAGTTTTCGCTAACAATTGAAAAATGTTTCGATGCACCTTCATTGTAATGACTGGTTATAAAGTTTTTACGGTTTTCGTGAAAGTCTGGTGCGAATTTTCTAACAATACACAATCATTTACGCGGTATTTTTTAATATAGGGAAATTTTCAAACTGCATTCATGCTGCCTTGCAATGCATTGTAAGATTTTTTTTTTTTTGATAATACTTCTTCAACTACATAATACTGCTAGTATGTAGGATTCGTAACTAACATGTTAACTTCTGAACTAAGCTAAAATACATTCGCAGACAAAGAATACGGGTCAGTACGAAAAACTGAAATTAGTGTCTCCAAATACAGCGCAGCATTTGAGCGCGGCTGCCGCGCGCACATAACCACGCTCGGATTGGACGATAGCTGCGCGCGGCGGTACTGCGCGCGCGGCATTCACAGACAGCATTCGTCATTGTTCCTGTCTGGACGTAATCTTAAAATGGATAACCAACAATATCTTTGCTTATTAGAAATCTATAGATCCTATAAGGATTTGTAGGATTCTCGTCAAAAAGACTATATTAACAAAAATAACCAATGACCTCGAAACTTATTCTTCTGCAGCGAGGGGTGAGACAAGGAGACGTTATCTCTGGAGGAAGTCTTCAAGGTCCTGGACTGGAAAGGGCTAGGCATCAACATAAATGGCAAGTAGATCACTCACCTTCAGCTTGCCGACGACGTAGAGTATAAGTAGAGTTTCCGTAAGAGTGGGTCTTAAAATGAACATGGACAAATCGAAGGTCATGTCAAATGCCCATGTGACACCCACTCTCATGAAGATCAGAGACTCTACACTCGAAGTTGTGGACGATTATGTTAAACTAAACAATAAAACTGTCCAGTTAGGTAGGGCCAACTACGAGAAAGAGGTCAATCGTGGAAGCTACGTAATATCTTTTCGTCTCACATACATGGGAGACGAAAAGATACATTTTTTACATTCATCTCATATGACCTATGGGACTGAAACGTGGTCGCTCACAATGGGCCCCATTCATAATCAGCCTATATGTTCCCACTGCTGGGACTGCAGGTCTCCGCTCGGTGAGAGGAAGTGGGCCGTTGTCCACCATACGAGCCCAGTGCGAGTAAATAGATGTCACATGTCTTCGAATTTTTATTTCTAGGACATGCAGGCTTCCTCACGATGTTTTCCTTTATCGTTTTGAGAGCAGTGGTGATGAAATTATTTACACAAAGTAAAGCGTCTGTCTGGCTTCGAACCCACGAACTGCAACTCTTAAGTCGGGTCCGTTACCATTGGGCTACCATTGCTCTCATGGGCCTTATTAGAAGGCTGAAAGTCACTTGAAGGGCAATAGAGAGAACCAAAGTAACCGATAGCCCGAAGAATTTCCAAACTAAAGTGGCAGTGTTCTGGGAACATTGCACACAGAACAGATGGCTGAGGGTTCTGGAGTAGCGACCGCGTACCGGAAAACGTAGCGTTGGTAGACCTCCCATATGGTGGACCGATGAACTCTTGAAGGCTGCAGGAATCCGCTGGATGCGAGAAGAACAGAACCGGTCAAGGTGGCAGAGCTTGGGGAACACCAATGTCCAGCATTGGATTTCTTTTCAGTGTAGCAGTGGAGATCTCTGCGACAAGATAGTCATCATAACATGTACAAAAATGCCAAGTCTCGCAACACAGTTTTTCTGCCGTAAAACTTTGTGAAATCGAATGTAAACCAAGACGGATTCCCCTTGGTAAGACTGGTGGTCAGACTTTCGGGCTTCTGACGACCCGTAACCACAGTCAAAGATCCACGAATGACACAGAGGAATCCCGGTATGTAATGATGGTCACCCATCCACAGAGCAATCTCGGAAAGCATAGTTTATTCTGATGGACTGATTCGTGCGTCTGTTATTACTTAGCCACAAGCTCCACATAGTACGCATAAAAGTTTATATTACAATTCTTTACTCTCAAATCAAGATATCCTTAATGCAATCTCTCAAACAACAGTGAACAAGGCTTCAGGTAAACGAATAGTATATGTCCTTGTGTAACTAAATGCATTTCTGTTCCACTGAAAAACTGACACCACTTATAATATTCTAGGAATGTCACGAATAGACTGTCTTTGGAGACAGTGAAACGGTATAAAGCATATTTTTATTCATTGAATTTAAATTGAAAACGAAGAATAGATATCTGAATTCAGTTGTATCTGTGTTAAAAGTGTAACAAGGCAGAGACTGTGTTCATATGATAGGTATATTATGTACTACTCTTTAAGTTAGTATAATCCTCAAATGTCTAGATTTCATGAAATAGTCATTCAATAGGATTACCTATATTTATGGTGTTAAAGAGTTGCATTGATGGCTTCGAGGATTATAATTCAGTAAATACATATTCGTTACGGTTGCGATTTCGCGAACCATACTTTAATCAACATACAACCTAATACTGTCATGGAAATTGCAAAAAACTTAAGAAAAATTGAATTTCGCGGGCTACCCTGCCATTTCCCCCCTAATTACCTTTAGTATACGAGTACTATTATATAATCGAGGTAAAGAGTGAACAGTTTAACCTAAATATGTACGTAATAAGAAAGCTGGTGCAACAAATTGTGTGCAAAATATATCCGAATCGCTTGAGCGTGGCAACAGCGGTCATTGACCCCCTTAAAATAAATAACGCTAGCAAATGGCTAGCGTTATTTATTTAAAAAAACTAAAATAAAATCTTCAACATGTTCCAATAACGAAAAACCATACACAGTTTAATGTTTGTGTTCCTACGGAGAGATAAAGAAAGGGCGTTGCCACGCTAAAGCGGTTCGAGTAAAGTCAGTTTTATTGCCATTAATTAAGAAGCCAAAAGAATCCTGTTATTTATTACCTTCTTCACCACTGACGTGAATACGCGATAGCGTATCAGGTTTCCGAAACCCGGAAGCTGTGCCAGTTAAACGTTTATCTCATTCTGGATGTCTTCTAGTCACGAGTCCAACTCGCAAGCCTGTTTTATCAGCAAATAAATGTCTAGTCTCACGTAGACTTTATTTTGTTTTCAAAGTCTTTAATAATTTGATAGTAAAGGAACGTGTTCAATTGTAACTAAACTTCTGGATCCTAATGTAAAGGTGACTGATGAGGCGTGTAAATAGCCTGCACTTTTGTTAGAATGATGTGAGAAAAAACTTAACTCAAAGACGTAATGGCGGACTTCCAAAATAAAATAATTTCTCCATTGATGAATCCTCGAGGAACCAATACCATAGAATTAATAGCAGCTAAACATGCCCACGTACCTTTACAATCCAGAGATCCCACTTAGACCCAGGGAGATGGGAAGATATCTCGTTCATGCGTGCGTGATGGCTTGTAGGTCTGTAGCTGCCGGCCGGCGAGCAAATCTTCTTAAATCTACCGGTGGAATGGTTGAAACTCCAAAAATCAACACTGCACTATAAGTCCTCAATGAAGCACAGATGCAGGTCCATTTATTTTACGAGTATCGTCAAGGTTTCATCACAAAAGGAATATTCAAAAGGCGCAGCGATTAGCACTCGCCATGTCTCTTTGCGGGGCGGAAGCACACACGCGCTGACGCTATCTATCGGTCATTTTGGGAGAAAACTAAAGAAAGCTTCGATACATGGGCGCTGCGACAACGAATATTGGCGCGAGGATTCATCAATTGAGAAATTAAAATATTTAATTTGAAACACTAACATTATTATATTATAGGAACAAATCCTAAAATGTTATTATTTTATTTTATTTTTTACATTGAAAAAAGCATTGACGCTTCACCAGTGACTTTTTTTTTGCCTGTGTGGGTGGGTAAGTTCTAATCTATGGGCCATATTTTACATGAAATGACTGCCTACCTGACCTCTACACCCCCCCCCCCCCCATAGTGGGTTCCTGAGTTGTCGAGGCGGGGCTCAGTCGCCGTGGCTTGGTCACCCACGGTGAAACGAAGAGGAACCCGGGGAAGCCGATGACATAGCGGCCAAAAAGTAGATTCCGGTGCCACTTGGGCGACATCGCAACACAGGCGGTGGCGATGTCGTATAGGAGGCATCGCGGCTGAGGGTTGGAGACCGAGCCGGAGAGCAGTGCCGGTATTGCAGTGCCTAGACACGGGGTCATCTAGCACCCATGTGCTGGTTCGGACCCTTTTTTTGGATGGTTAATCATCAGATAACTTCTCCCACTCTGGGCGGAGTGGAAGGGCGTGTCAGATTTTACTGACTAAAACCTACTCGTGTTCCTTCAGTTGCCTGTGCCAGGACCACGGTAGCTCTTTCAAACAACCCGCAACTCTGGCGGGCATCCGGCCTAGCCTCGCCGTCGACCCGGGCCTGGTCCTTACCGGATGGTGAGCTGCCCATTGCTCGCCATCCGCAAGCCGCGCCTACTGAAGCCGGGAATCGGCTATCAATTCCCGACGCCCAGGGCGTCCTGCGGCGACTAGGGACGTGAGGGCGCAAAGATGGCTTCTCCCTCTCGCGTTCCGCCTCCTCCTTCACGAGCATTACTGCTTTGCAGAAGGAGGTGACGGGTTCCAATGCACTCTCGCTCCGCCGCAACGACGCGGCGCTGCGACGCGTGGGGCTGCAGGGATAAATGATGATAAATGATAAATGATTTTTATTTCTGTAAGTAGGTTTGTACAAACACTTTTACAAGTCAATATTTTTTTTTTTTTTTTAAACTAGATGAGGTCGGCGTTTCCTATCTGACTACTCTGAGAAGAAAGGCCGAAACAAACTCAGAGGTCACAGTCTCTTATAAAGTCCATACATAATCCATACAGTGCACGCATTTGTCAGTAATCGCGCAGCTCAACTCAGAACTTAAGGAGCTCAACGATTCGACGAACAATACCAAAGAAAGGACATTGGGGTAGGCCACATAGATTACTCAAACTGCCAGACCATGATAGCTGAGAGAAAAAATAAAACAAAAAAAAAAAAAGCAATGACCTACATAGTCTTCACATTCACAATAAAGTAAAATAATATAATACTTACAAAGTAAATACTCATGTCAACATTCATGTCAGTATGCAAAAATAAAAATAATATAAAATAAAATTGGAACAGTTCAATCCCAAGCCTTTTTGTCCTCAATATAATCTTTAACGGTATAAAAAGCTTTCTGACACAACTTGCGTTTAATGAATAATTTGAATTTGTTAAGGCTCAGATCTTGAACGTGGCTTGGAAGTTTATTATAAAAGCGTATACATTGACACCTGAATGACCCACCTATTTTCTTGAGCCTTGTTGGAGGTACAACAAATTTGTGTTTGTTCCTAGTATTTATATTGTGGATATCACTGTATTTTTTAAACAACTTAATGTTTTTATGGGCATATAAAAGATTTTCAAAAATGTACTGAGAAGGTAAAGTCATTATATTAATCTCCTTAAATTTCTCTCTGAGAGATTGTCTCGGACTTAATTTATAAATGCATCGAACAGCTCTTTTCTGCAAAACAAAGATAGTCTGAATGTCGGCTGCATTTCCCCACAACAGAATACCGTACGACATTATACTATGAAAATAGCTAAAGTACACTAAACGGGCTGTCTCTATGTTGGTTAAATTACGAATTTTCCTAACAGCGTATGCTGCGGAGCTTAGCTTTTTTGACAATTTATCTATATGTGGGCCCCACTGAAGCTTAGCATCCAAAGTTAAGCCCAAGAATACTGTGCTATCTTCAGGATTCAACTCTTCGCCCTTTATCAACACGTTAGTTTTCACCTGCCTAACGTGAGGTAGTGTAAACTTAATGCATTTGTTTTTTTTTTCATTAAGGAGTAAATTATTAACACTGAACCAGTGAACTACTTTTGAGATCGCTCTGTTTACATCGTCAGTAACCAGCTGCTGACGTTTAAGTTTAAACAAAAGTGAAGTATCATCCGCAAACAAAACTATATCATGATTATCCTTAATGAGGTAGGGCAAATCGTTAATATAAATAAGAAACAAGAAAGGACCAAGAATCGAGCCCTGTGGGATCCCCATTGTTACTATAGATCCGGGCGATCTTTTTCCATTAACGTCAACGCTCTGAATCCTATTACTCAAGTATGAAGTAAGAAGATCCAGAGCGGTGTTCCGGATCCCGTAATGGCGGAGTTTCCTGATTAACGTTTCATGAAGAACGCAATCGAATGCCTTGGACATATCACAAAAGATGCCCAAGGCATCGCATTTGTCTTCCCATGCATTATAAATATGTCCTAAAAGTTCAACACCGGCATCAGTAGTTGAACGACCCTTTGTAAAACCGAACTGTTTGTTATGTAATAATTTATGTTTATTAAAAAATCTTTGCAATTGGTCTAAAATTAATTTCTCAAAAATTTTACTAAACGTAGGTAGTACTGAAATAGGTCTATAATTTGTGGGGTCTGATGTACTACCTGATTTAAACAAAGGTATTATACTATATTTCATGAGGTCAGGAAACTCCCCACAGTCGATACAGTTATTAAAGATAAGAGCTAAAGTAGGTGCTACAATGTCAATAATAGACTTAGCAACTTCTACAGAATTACCCCACAGATCTGCTGTCTTTTTTACATTTAAAGTGTGAAAGGTTTTAATTATGTCTCTACAGGTAATATGTTCAAAATTAAATTCCGAATCGCAAGCATTAACATTTTCCTTAAGCAAAGACTCAGCAACATAAGTTGATAAGTTTAGGGATTTAGTAGTTGAAACGGGAATATCTGAAAAGAAATTTTCAAAGGCCGCGGCGACTTGTGAGTCTGATTTTATTATGTTGTCATTAATAGACAGGCTGTAGTCAGCACTTCGGTTATTAGACCTTCCCGTTTCACTATTAATAATATTCCAAGTCGTTTTAATTACATTACTACTGTTTTTAATCTTCGAACTCAAATAACGCGACTTGGCCATACAACAAACTTTTTTAAATAATTTTGAATAGTTTCTAACATATAAATTCAATTCAGCAGTGTTTACAAAAGACCTTTCATTGTATAGTTCATAAAGCCGTGTTCTACTTTTATGAATACCAATGGTAGCCCAATCACTGAAAGACGCGTTACTATTAACCGAGATAGTCTTGGGAATAAAGATGAGATTAAATTGTTGACAGTACATATTAAAAAAATCATCATACAGATCATTAGGATCAGTATGATTAGCCAAAACTGTTAATTTATTAATGAGTTTAACTTTAAAAGCTTCCAAGCGACTTGTAGTTTTGGGGTTAACAATGATATCCTTTTTAGCCACTTTTTTGTTTTGGTTTTGGATAGTAATCCTTTGCCCGCAATGATCAGAATCTAGTAAATTTATAATTTCTTTATGGCTTGGAATAACATCTGTATAAATATTATCTAGGCATGTGGCACTAGTAGGGGTTATTCTTGTGGGCTCCAAAAATAGGTTTACAAGATTGTATGACTGAAAAAGACTTATTATTTTACTACAAGAACCTGACTTTTCTAATAAATTAACATTAAAATCACCACAAATGATAATAGATTTATTTGAGTTACATATCTTGTGTAACACTTCATCCATTACCTTTTCAAAGCAGTCATACAATCCTGAAGGGGGCCTGTACACACTTAATACAATAAATTGCTCCAATTCTATACAAGCTATTTCAACTGTCCGCTCAACAGATAGGCTCACAATATCCTTACGGTCTTTAAATTTCAGCTGGTTACTTACTAAAATTAATGAGCCACCATGTATAGCATTTACTCTGCTGAACGAACTACCAACCTGGTGATTATTAAAATTGAACATAAACTGGTGGCTTTTAAGCCAATGTTCTGTTATACAAAGAATATCAATACTGTTAAAATTCATAAATAATTCTACTTCTAAATCTTTGTTGAGAAAACCTTGAATATTTTGATGCACCAGGTTAATACTATTTACTAATTTTGAAGTTTTATTTGATTTATTCTTGCATTTCTATACATTATTGCTAGAGGATGCATCTATTGTCTTAAAAAGGAAGGAGGGAAGGAGGAGTATCGGTATTTCGTTGGCCGCTCTCCCTATCCTCTGCGGCGAAAAAGTGGTAGGGGGTTCTCCGTAGAGGAGGGTCCAGTGACGGACAGCCGCGGCGGGTTCGCGGTGAGTGCTAACGCGTGCCCGTGTTCCCGCCACAAGCGGCAGAGGAGGACACCGTGGAGTTTTAGTAGGTTGGAGTCCCACATACCTGCACTATCTTCCCGTGGTAGTGCAGTATGCATGAGAATTTTTCCACGCAAAAAAAGGTAACGCGATACCCTTTGGAAAGACTTTTTAAGTTTCTGACTATCCGTAATGACTGTAAAAAAATAAGAATGACAGTCGGGACCATGCGACGGCTTAACGTGCTTTCCGTGACACGGGGGAGGTCTCGACACCTATGTAATGTCTGTTGTCATTTAGCCACGAGCCCCTCTGAAAGGAACCAAATAAACGCTGATGCTGAAAGGAACAGTGGAAATAATTACAGAGAAAATTAAAAAAAATAAATACACTTTAATATACCTACTTTGACAATCTAGTTGTTCTTTAGGACCTATATAGTTCAGAAACTACTTACCCAGACGGTGTCTTGTAAAAAAACACTTTGTAGTTACGACATAATTGAAACAATTCTAACCGGTTACAGGTACCAGTATGGTTCCAAATAACCACTTTAGACTAGATCTAGACTAGACTAGATCTACATTCAAATTCAATCTAAAACTAATACAATAATACTGAATATCAAATGCTGATCAGTCTCGCTTCAGGACTATCCGTTATTTTCGCCAGTACTACCTCCGTCCTCTACACACTTTGTGTGAAGGCTATCTATCTATCTATGTAATTTGAGGCTTTTTGGACCAGGAACATGGTTTCACGCTAAAACTTGTCAAAATAATGTGTTTTGGAAACATTGTTGTCATATCCTGAATATTAAAAGTTTCACTTTTTAGGAACAAGTATGTGTACTTTCTAAGTTTTTTAAGAACATCGTAAGGCTACCAATAAACCAGCTCAGTGAGGTAATGATTGACAAGCGTTGTAATTATGTTTATTTTCATCAATTGCAGGCCTATGTTCGTCAATCTTTGCTTAGGGATGATAGATCCGATTTTATTAAATTAAAATCCTACATTTATATTTTTTATATTTAAGCTTTATGTGTTTAATTAAGTACATGTTATACGTGTAGGTATATTTAATATTTGCCGCGTTGTGCCGCGTGAACCACTGCTTGGACACAGGCGTCCTCTCTCTGAGAGGGAGTGGGCCGTACTTACCAGGCGGGCCTAGTACAGGTTGGTACATGTCACATGTCTTGAAATGTTTGTTTCTAGGACATGCCGGTTTCCTCACGAAGTTTTCCTTCATCGTTTTGAGAGTAGTGGTGATGAAATAATTTACACAAAGTAAAGCGCCTGTAAGGGTGCGAAATCTTGCTTCGAAATCTTGGCACAAATCTTGCTATCAGCCGGGCACAAATCTAGCTGTCAACCGGGCACAAATCTTGCAAACAACCGGACACAAATCTTGCCATCAACCGGGCACAAATCTTGCCATCAACCGGGCACAAATCTTGCTATCAACCGGGCATAAATCTTGCTATCAACCGGGCACAAATCTTGCTATCAACCGAGTACAAATCTTGCTATCAACCGGGCACAAATCTTGCTATAAACCAGGCACAAATCTTGCTATCAACTGGGCACAAATTTTGCTATCAGCCGGGCATAAATCTTGCTATAAACCAGGCACAAATCTTGCTACCAACCTGGCACAAATCTTGCTATCAACTAGGCACAAATCTTGCCATCAAACGGGCACAAATCTTGCTATCAACTGGGCACAAATCTTGCTATAAACCAGGCACAAATCTTGCTTCAACCAGGCACAAATCTTGCTATCACTTGGGCACAAATCTTGCCATCAACCGGGCACAAATCTTGCTATCAACCGGGCATAAATCTTGCTATCAACCAGGCACAAATCTTGCTATCAACCGGGCACCAATCTTGCCAACAACCGGACACAAATCTTGCTATCAACTGGGCACAAATATTGCTATCAACCGGGCACAAATCTTGCTATCAACCGGACACAAATCTTGCCATCAACCGGGCACAAATTTTGCTATCATCCGGGCACCAATCTTGCTATCAACCGAGAACAAATCTTGCTATCAACCGGGCACAAATCTTGCTATCAACCGGGCACAAATCTTGCTATAAACCAGGCACAAATCTTGGTACCAACCAGGCACAAATCTTGCTATCAACTGGGCACCAATCTTGCCATCAACCGGGCACAAATCTTGCTATCAACTGGGCACAAATCTTGCTATAAACCAGGCACAAATCTTGCTTCATCCAGGCACAAATCTTGCTATCAACTGGGCACAAATCTTGCCATCAACCGGGCACAAATCTTGCTATCAACTGGGCACAAATCTTGCTATAAACCAGGCACAAATCTTGCTTCATCCAGGCACAAATCTTGCTATGAACTGGGCACAAATCTTGCTGTAAACCAGGCACAAATCTTGCTTCATCCAGGCACAAATCTTGCTATCAACTGGGCACAAATCTTGCCATCAACCGGGCACAAAACTTGCTATCAACAGGGCACAAATCATGCTATAAATCAGGCAAATATCATGCTATCAACCGGGCACAAATCTTGCTATCAACTGGTCACAAATCTTGCTATCAGCCGGGCACAAATCTTGCTATCAACCGGACACAAATCTTGCCATCAACCGGGCACAAATCTTGCTATCATCCGGGCACCAATCTTGCTATCAACCGAGAACAAATCTTGCTATCAACCGGGCACAAATCTTGCCATCAACCGGGCACAAATCTTGCTATCATCCGGGCACCAATCTTGCTATCAACCGAGAACAAATCTTGCTATCAACCGGGCACAAATCTTGCTATAAACCAGGCACAAATCTTGCTACCAACCTGGCACAAATCTTGCTATCAACTAGGCACAAATCTTGCCATCAAACGGGCACAAATCTTGCTATCAACTGGGCACAAATCTTGCTATAAACCAGGCACAAATCTTGCTTCAACCAGGCACAAATCTTGCTATCACTTGGGCACAAATCTTGCCATCAACCGGGCACAAATCTTGCTATCAACCGGGCATAAATCTTGCTATCAACCAGGCACAAATCTTGCTATCAACCGGGCACCAATCTTGCCAACAACCGGACACAAATCTTGCTATCAACTGGGCACAAATATTGCTATCAACCGGGCACAAATCTTGCTATCAACCGGACACAAATCTTGCCATCAACCGGGCACAAATTTTGCTATCATCCGGGCACCAATCTTGCTATCAACCGAGAACAAATCTTGCTATCAACCGGGCACAAATCTTGCTATCAACCGAGAACAAATCTTGCTATCAACCGGGCACAAATCTTGCTATCAACCGGGCACAAATCTTGCTATAAACCAGGCACAAATCTTGGTACCAACCAGGCACAAATCTTGCTATCAACTGGGCACCAATCTTGCCATCAACCGGGCACAAATCTTGCTATCAACTGGGCACAAATCTTGCTATAAACCAGGCACAAATCTTGCTTCATCCAGGCACAAATCTTGCTATCAACTGGGCACAAATCTTGCCATCAACCGGGCACAAATCTTGCTATCAACTGGGCACAAATCTTGCTATAAACCAGGCACAAATCTTGCTTCATCCAGGCACAAATCTTGCTATGAACTGGGCACAAATCTTGCTGTAAACCAGGCACAAATCTTGCTTCATCCAGGCACAAATCTTGCTATCAACTGGGCACAAATCTTGCCATCAACCGGGCACAAAACTTGCTATCAACAGGGCACAAATCATGCTATAAATCAGGCAAATATCATGCTATCAACCGGGCACAAATCTTGCTATCAACTGGTCACAAATCTTGCTATCAGCCGGGCACAAATCTTGCTATCAACCGGACACAAATCTTGCCATCAACCGGGCACAAATCTTGCTATCATCCGGGCACCAATCTTGCTATCAACCGAGAACAAATCTTGCTATCAACCGGGCACAAATCTTGCCATCAACCGGGCACAAATCTTGCTATCATCCGGGCACCAATCTTGCTATCAACCGAGAACAAATCTTGCTATCAACCGGGCACAAATCTTGCTATAAACCAGGCACAAATCTTGCTACCAACCTGGCACAAATCTTGCTATCAACTAGGCACAAATCTTGCTATCAACCGGGCACAAATCTTGCTATCAACCGGACACAAATCTTGCCATCAACCGGGCACAAATTTTGCTATCATCCGGGCACCAATCTTGCTATCAACCGAGAACAAATCTTGCTATCAACCGGGCACAAATCTTGCTATCAACCGGGCACAAATCTTGCTATAAACCAGGCACAAATCTTGGTACCAACCAGGCACAAATCTTGCTATCAACTGGGCACCAATCTTGCCATCAACCGGGCACAAATCTTGCTATCAACTGGGCACAAATCTTGCTATAAACCAGGCACAAATCTTGCTTCATCCAGGCACAAATCTTGCTATCAACTGGGCACAAATCTTGCCATCAACCGGGCACAAATCTTGCTATCAACTGGGCACAAATCTTGCTATAAACCAGGCACAAATCTTGCTTCATCCAGGCACAAATCTTGCTATGAACTGGGCACAAATCTTGCTGTAAACCAGGCACAAATCTTGCTTCATCCAGGCACAAATCTTGCTATCAACTGGGCACAAATCTTGCCATCAACCGGGCACAAAACTTGCTATCAACAGGGCACAAATCATGCTATAAATCAGGCAAATATCATGCTATCAACCGGGCACAAATCTTGCTATCAACTGGTCACAAATCTTGCTATCAGCCGGGCACAAATCTTGCTATCAACCGGACACAAATCTTGCCATCAACCGGGCACAAATCTTGCTATCATCCGGGCACCAATCTTGCTATCAACCGAGAACAAATCTTGCTATCAACCGGGCACAAATCTTGCCATCAACCGGGCACAAATCTTGCTATCATCCGGGCACCAATCTTGCTATCAACCGAGAACAAATCTTGCTATCAACCGGGCACAAATCTTGCTATAAACCAGGCACAAATCTTGCTACCAACCTGGCACAAATCTTGCTATCAACTAGGCACAAATCTTGCCATCAAACGGGCACAAATCTTGCTATCAACTGGGCACAAATCTTGCTATAAACCAGGCACAAATCTTGCTTCAACCAGGCACAAATCTTGCTATCACTTGGGCACAAATCTTGCCATCAACCGGGCACAAATCTTGCTATCAACCGGGCATAAATCTTGCTATCAACCAGGCACAAATCTTGCTATCAACCGGGCACCAATCTTGCCAACAACCGGACACAAATCTTGCTATCAACTGGGCACAAATATTGCTATCAACCGGGCACAAATCTTGCTATCAACCGGACACAAATCTTGCCATCAACCGGGCACAAATTTTGCTATCATCCGGGCACCAATCTTGCTATCAACCGAGAACAAATCTTGCTATCAACCGGGCACAAATCTTGCTATCAACCGGGCACAAATCTTGCTATAAACCAGGCACAAATCTTGGTACCAACCAGGCACAAATCTTGCTATCAACTGGGCACAAATCTTGCCATCAACCGGGCACAAATCTTGCTATCAACTGGGCACAAATCTTGCTATAAACCAGGCACAAATCTTGCTTCATCCAGGCACAAATCTTGCTATCAACTGGGCACAAATCTTGCCATCAACCGGGCACAAATCTTGCTATCAACTGGGCACAAATCTTGCTATAAACCAGGCACAAATCTTGCTTCATCCAGGCACAAATCTTGCTATGAACTGGGCACAAATCTTGCTGTAAACCAGGCACAAATCTTGCTTCATCCAGGCACAAATCTTGCTATCAACTGGGCACAAATCTTGCCATCAACCGGGCACAAAACTTGCTATCAACAGGGCACAAATCATGCTATAAATCAGGCACATATCATGCTATCAACCGGGCACAAATCTTGCTATCAACTGGTCACAAATCTTGCTATCAGCCGGGCACAAATCTTGCTATCAACCGGACACAAATCTTGCCATCAACCGGGCACAAATCTTGCTATCATCCGGGCACCAATCTTGCTATCAACCGAGAACAAATCTTGCTATCAACCGGGCACAAATCTTGCCATCAACCGGGCACAAATCTTGCTATCATCCGGGCACCAATCTTGCTATCAACCGAGAACAAATCTTGCTATCAACCGGGCACAAATCTTGCTATCAACCGGGCACAAATCTTGCTATAAACCAGGCACAAATCTTGGTACCAACCAGGCACAAATCTTGCTATCAACTGGGCACAAATCTTGCCATCAACCGGGCACAAATCTTGCTATCAACTGGGCACAAATCTTGCTATAAACCAGGCACAAATCTTGCTTCATCCAGGCACAAATCTTGCTATCAACTGGGCACAAATCTTGCCATCAACCGGGCACAAATCTTGCTATCAACTGGGCACAAATCTTGCTATAAACCAGGCACAAATCTTGCTTCATCCAGGCACAAATCTTGCTATGAACTGGGCACAAATCTTGCTGTAAACCAGGCACAAATCTTGCTTCATCCAGGCACAAATCTTGCTATCAACTGGGCATAAATCTTGCCATCAACCGGGCACAAAACTTGCTATCAACAGGGCACAAATCATGCTATAAATCAGGCACATATCATGCTATCAACCGGGCACAAATCTTGCTATCAACTGGTCACAAATCTTGCTATCAGCCGGGCACAAATCTTGCTATCAGCCGGGCACAAATCTTGCTATCAGCCTGGCACAAATCCAGCTGTCAACCGGGCACAAATCTTGACATCAACCGGGCACAAATCTTGCTATCAACCGGGCACAAATCTTGCTATCAACCGGGCACAAATCTTGCTATCAACCGGGCACAAATCTCGCCATCAACCGGGCAAAAATCTTGCTATCAACCGGGCACAAATCCAAACAACAGACTAGAATGTCTTAAAATCAAGCGACACTTGAAAATTTGGGGGCCATCATCGCAGTCCACCACGGACACGATTCTCTTTTTACCACATCCAGTGTCCTCAATTCTCGTCATTTAGTTGAACACCGTCATCACAGAATTCGAAAAATTTTCCAAAGTAGCTTTTGCCAGCGGATCCGCCCGCGTGGAGTCTGGGGAGTGCTTTTTGTTAAGCCTACTGCTCAGAATTCGCGCACAACGTGTTTTGTCTTGAACTGATAAACTATCTTGAATTCATGCAATCTACTTTTTAGAGTCCCGTTCTTCAAAAGAAAAAACAAAACCCTTATAGGATCACTCGTGTGTCTGTCTGTCTGTATGTCTGTCACAGCCGATTTGCTCCGAATCTACTGGACCGATTAAGCTGAAATTTGGTACCATACTGAGTATAAAATTTGGAAAAAATACAGAAAATAGTTCTATATCTATAGATTACACGAAAACCTTTAAAAGTGTATGGTTTTAAAATAAATCTAAATATTGTGTGTACAAACTTACATTTGCAGTTGGAATGTATGGGAGAACATGTTTTTCAACTACAATGTTAAGTTTGTTCTTGGGATAAATTTATCCCAACTACGGAACCCGTCATTGTGCGTGTTGACACGCACTTGACCGGTTCTTTTTTTTATAGACGCGGCACTTAGTCCTGGTATTTGATTGTATTCTACCTCCTACCAGATCGCTGTATTCATAGCCACATATCACGCGTAGTATATTTGTCGAGGCGTGAACAATATCAGATTTATACTATAACTGCTTATTACTAAAGCCGCTAGTTCGAACTGATTTGAATATCATATTCTGATATAGAATTATTCATGGATGTGTCAGTGTGGAAATGGAATTTTATTTATGTGTAAAAGCTATGATTGGTTTAGATTTTAATATCGTTTTTAATGTCGCAATTGAACAGTCATAATATTTAAATGAGCTCTTACGGGTACAAAGACGTTCCATGCGGAGTGCACAATGAATTATGCACTCCACATGAACGACTTTTACTCATAGTCATGACGACTTTTGATTTTGTCTTTTACTTTTGAATTGATAACATTACTATGGATGGAATTCTACGTATATGCGAAAGAATCTCTGTCTGGTACCTTTTCATGCCTTAGGGACTGCTCACACTTATTCAGCTCCATTCGCGTTTCTCTGAACGATTTAGGTCACACTTATACAGTTCTGCTTCTATCAGCCGCGTACGAATGGGAACGCGTGTTATCTCCGCTGAAACGCTTCTATCGCTTTTATTTCGTAAAAATAAAATAATTATTAACTTTAAAGGACGTCCGAACTCTCCCAATCCTTGCGTGCATAATGATTACGTAGTAATAAATCAAATGACAGGCCAGTTGGCGTGGTTGGTTAAGATACCACCTATCACGTCGCAGGTCGTGGGTTCGATTCCCATCCAGGACAAACATTTGTGTGCATGAACATGTCTGTTTGTCCTGAGTCTGGGTGTAATTATCTATATAAGTATGTAATTACAAAAAAAAAAGTAGTATATGTAGTATATCAGTTATCTGGTTTCCATAGTACAAGCTCTGCTTAGTTTGGGACCAGATGACCGTGTGTGAAAATGTCTCAGGATATTATTATTTATTATTAAATCTATGCAGGAACTATGCAGATCGCAACTTGTTGACAAAGAGTCGAGAACCATCCGTGTACAGCGCTGTTCCGCCGCGCTCGACTCTGAATGCGGTGGAACAGCACTGAACTCTATCTATAGCACTCGCATGATAATAACACATTTGTCCTCATTTTATACTTGTTTGCCGCGAAAGCTGAACAGACGCGGAAAGTTCAAACAAAATCTTTGTTTTATATGGGCATAAGCTGAATAAGTGTGAGTAGTCCTTTAACGTCTGAAGGGATTTATTTGAATGAAATTTGTCATATCATAGATAAACCATGACCTGGGTTAGGGCTTAGGATACTTTTCATCCCTGTAATACGCTGCAGTGAAATTGTGCAGTTTCCGATCTTCAAGCAGGCGAATCCGCGGACAAGATATAGTCCATATTTTCACTGTCACAAAGTGGTCATTATAAATTATCATTTACCACAAAATACTTAAATATTCATAGGTAGATCACTCCTGCTAAAGATTCCGACGTTTTATAAAAGTAACTTTTACTGTTTGGTAACCTACACCAATCTTATCACAGAGTATCTGAACTCTAAACGGAGCTAACGTGATTAATTCGTAACTTTATGTAAAGATGCTTAGATTGAATTGGAAGTATATTTATTTATTTAAGCAAAAACAAACAATAGCACAGAAATACTCATAATATCTTCTCTTCTATTCTATTTTTAATAAATAGCAAGTAAAGCCGATGTCGACTATTCTGCGCATGTCTAAAGTGAGCTAAAAAAACAAGTGTACATGGTAGAAAAATAAAAGTTAGAGAAAAATAAAATTCTTTGACTGATACAGTTGAACACAATGTAGATCTTGCTGGGTTAGTATGGGACTGAAACTAACAAAAAATAAAAATAAATAAATATTATAATTGTAAAAACATTAAATATATTATATTATATACGCATGCATACCACACCCAAACCAACAGAATAATTTAATATATAATTTTATCTTATTCTGACGGATGAAGGACATCAGCGCCACAAGCAGATCTGGAGAGAAATACGTTAGTAACGAGGACAATTTAAAGTATTTAAAACTAGCTAGGAACACAGATATAATACCTACAAAACAGTTTTTAAATTTACAAAAGAAAAAAAAGTTGTGTATGTTATTATAAATATATTACTTTGCTGATCCTAGAGCCATAACTTCCAGGAGTTTCCGTCTTGATTCAAGGTCAGAAGATTATACTTTTTAAGAAGAAGGGAATGAAATTTTATTCCGATAATATCTAAAATTCATAGCACGAAGGTATGTACGTTGTTCCAAAAGATAACTAAGTACCTAGGTGTTAGGTACAAAAGATAACTAGAAACGAAAAGATAACCTACTTAGTTAAAGTAGGTGTTATGTAAGAGTGAAGTGATTAACACGATCCTAATTAGCAGAAACAGACTATTTATGTTTCCAGGTATCTATTTAATATAGGGATTATGAATCGAAAAGTTTGAAAAATAAAGCAAACACCTCATCTCAGAATTTTAATTTCGTTTACAAGTTTTTATCTCCCAAAAATAAAAAAAAGATTCAACTTCCACTTCATTATTACGAAAAAATATGCCAATTTTATTCCATTTTTTTTTTAACAATTTTGTAAGCTTACGAGTACATAGGGATTCTTGCTTAAATCATTGACCAAATCAATTAAGTAATTATGAAATAAAATAGGTACGGTCTGCAAGTTTCCCTTATCGTCCTCAGCGCAGCCAATCAAATTATAACTTGGAACAATTTGTGAACAAACAAACCAATAATGCAGACTTTTGACAAAGTTCCCACTTTGATGTAGGCGATTTGAATAAATTCCATTTCGAAACTCAATCGAGCCTTGAAGTGTATTTTAAGTAAAAGTGATTTGATCAAAGAACCGTGGTTTCGGCTCTTTCTTGTTTGAAGCCGCAAAACGCTTAAACTTCTTTGGCAACAGGAAATAAGCCTGTTGACACGTAAGTAGTTTTTGTGACATTATAGTGGTTTTTGGCTACCGATTGTAAAGTAACGTTGTTCTGGAAATGTCTTTAAAGCGGTATTTTTGAAAGAGAAAAAGAAAATCCGTTTATTGGCATAAACATAAACAAAACACCTTACAAGTATTAAAAAAAAACTAAACAAATGCGTGTCGGACCACGCACAATGATGGATTCCGTAGTTGAAAATAATTTACCCCAAAAACAAACTTAACATTGTAGTTGAAAGTATTTTCTCCCTTCTCGTTTATCCCGCGGCTGGCAACGTCGCATTTCTACAGGTATTTCGTGATTATTTTAATACATTTAATTATTTTTTTTTAATAGACTATTTACCATTTTTTTTATTTATTTTATTTATTTTACCATTTATGTACACACAGAAAAATACATAATTATAATTAGGAGTACAAAGGTACTGCTTATTTCTTAAGAAATTTCTTCCAGCAGACCTGCGAAAGGAGAAATGAAATAGAAATGTAGACAATAGTGTTTGATAACAAGAAGAGAAAAATATGAATATGCGAAGACTTAAACTAAAATATTAACTATACCTACACGTATAACATAAACTTAAATAAATACATAAAGCTAAAATATATAAACATACATATACTATACTATCTAGATCGTAGGTATTTATAAGTTTACGTACGCTATTTTTTACAGTTATTTTGGTATTTAAACATAAAAAATGACATTATAGAAAATATCGTCAATTTAATTAGTAAATACCACAATGACTGTAAAAAATAGCATATACTTATAAATACCAACAATCTAGGTCTATTAAAAAAAATAGCAATTTGATTTAAATGTGTTATAATAATCACGAAAAACCTGTAGAAATGTGACGTTGCCAGCCCGCGCGACATAAGCGCTCTTAAATTGATATACGTCAAGTTCAATTTCCCAACTGAAAATTTAAGTTTGTAGTCGCTAAAAACTATTTGTCTTTTGTGTGATAAAACTACAAATTTCGGAATTTTTCGTTTACTTTACTGTGAGAAATGTGTTGCCAATTTTCATGATTCTAGGTCAACGGGATAGGTTTTGATTTACTTGCGAGTATCAAAATATGTCGCATAAATGCTCGTTTTTTTTATTGCGTTGACTTAGAAGCTTGATTTTTTTAGAGCTATAAGGAACTATATACCTACGTATCATATAAATTTCAACATGATACCTCCACGCGTTCCTGGGGAAATTGATCTTGACAGACTGATAGACACACGGACAACGAAGTGATAAGTGTTCCGTTTTAGGGTTCCGTACACAAATGGTAAAACGGGACCCTATTACTAAGACTCCGCTGTCCGTCTGTCTGTACGTCTGTCACCAGGCTGTATCTCATGAACCGTGATAGTTAGACAGTTGAAAATTTCACAGATGATATATTTCTGTTACCGCTATATCAAGAAATCCTAAAAAACAGAAAAAAAAAAATATTTAAGGGGGCAACAGACATGATTTTTTTGCCGTTTTTATAGATAACGCACTGGGTCGGTTCTTTTCCTTTTGAGGTATGGGACCTTAAAAAAGGCCTCAGCACAGTATAATGTCAGATGGCAATATTAGATAGGTACAGAGTCAGGAGGTACCTGACGCTGATCTTCAGCTGCTGCCCACGAGTGTCATACGCTAAAATATGTTGAATAAATAATAATTATAATCTAGTGTGAAGTGAAAAAAAGAAACTGAACCATTAAGGTTTTGAAGTCATTTTGTCATTTGCACGCATTATTGTACAGTAAATTATATCTAAATGCTAAATTTACATAATTTAAAAGCAAACAGTCTTAAAATAATAATAAAAATAATATGTACAAGTATATAAAAAAGGAGGGGAAATAATCTTACGTCATCTAAAAAGTCAGCATCGCTGTCAAGGAGAAAAATGCCCAAAAGGCTATCAGCATTGCCGCGTTGTATGGCAATGCCAATTCTTTAGCCAAAAAAAGAAAGGCCAGCCCTCTGTTCACGTGTAGACTCGTCCAACCGCTTGGCGATGTCTTAAAAAACGAAGAGGGCACTTGGACCCCATGGCCCTATTGTTTCAACCCCAAACGGCTCGAACATATAAGGCCCAATAATATTGGAGTATTTGCACCGTTTGATGTTTTCCGCACCCGCAGCAGCCGCTAAATTGCTAAATTGTAAGGAATACATTTTGCACTACGTAACTAACTTTCCTGGCCTTTGGCAAAGTGCGATCCAAAGTCAACAATGCACTGTCAAACGTACGAGTATGTTTAATATTTAAGTCAGCAATTTCAAACACAGCAACAAATACCTAATATTCAAGACAGCAATATCAAATACAGCAACAAATACCTAATATTCAAGTCAGCAATATCAAACACAGCAACAAATACCTAATATTCACCATCAATATAAACTCTTCAAAGTGAGAGTGAACAGGCTTCTTCTGGTTAAGCTCACTCCATCGTCGACTTTGTCTCTGTCTCCTCCGTCCTAGACTAGAATCAAGAGCAAACCCATCTCAATTAAAAATATAAAAAATCAATAACATATATTATTATCATATATTACTTGATACTCAACAAATTAAATTGTTATGGAACCGTAAACAATTAGAACTGTATCCAATATTACAAGTTAACACAGTGAAATTCTTATTCGATTTTCTTTCCAAGCATAAACTCAAGCTTAAAGCATTCATTTCGAACCATATACGGGCACTTTTGAATTATCAAGGAGGTCGGTCAGTCAACAACATGAAGCTAGTTGTCCATTCCAAACCTCCATGGCCACTTTTAAATTGTATTGTTACAAAAATATTAGTTACATCATTATGTTGAATTTATAATTAAATGTGAGAATAATATAAAAAAGACGTACACGTTAAAAGTATCCAGAGTAGCAAACAGAAACAAAAACAAATCAAAAGTAAAATAAGCTATGACAGGTAAGAGATGACCAGTCCTAACTGACTTCGCCCGTTCACGAACATGACATCTACTTAATAAAAGTCAATGCACTGATAGACTACGCACAGCCTAAACCGCTGGGTCTAGCAGCATGAAATTTTAAAACGAAAACAAGAGTCCCTTTTAAAACAAAAGTGAGTGCATAGGAGGAATTTTTTAAATTAATTTCCCGAATGTGTTAAGTATGATAGGGGATGAAAGTTAGTATGGAAGTTCGTCGTTTTAACTGACTTCCAAAAAGGAGAAGGTTATATTATGTTCTATGTATGTATGAAGAATATTATTTTTTTGTTAGAAAGGTTATGAATTCGAAGTGGTCCCATTGTCACCAAGTCAAAATATGATGAGGGGATCCCATGGAAATCGAGGAAAATCCTCAATATTTATAAGAAAACCTAAAGCAATTTGGGTATGTTTTATAGAAACTCGTGCATTTGCTCTTGGAAAGCACCATTTCGTGAAGTGGAACGGATGATGAAGACCACAGATGGCCACCGGAATTACTCAGTAATAAGTATTTCACGGGTTGCGATTCGATTAATTTAATATGGTTGCTCGTCACAAAGCATATGGTGAAGTGGAGCTGATTGTGACTTCACCATCAGCTCCAGTTCTCCTGGTTCTTAATAGGAGAACTCCTCAATAGTTGTCGTCCCTGCTTCGGGAAAAGCAATATTTTGTAAAAAGTGACATTAGGCTATTGTAACTTAGATAAATTATAAACTGACCCACAAAAAAGTGAAAACTAATTTTAATTTCAGAAGTCAGTGGCAAAAAATAAAACTAAAATACCGTTCCAAAGACACCGACTTCCGAAATGAAAGTTATTTTTCACTTTGTAGTGATTTCTTTTGGAAGTGGGTTGGTTTTTTTATGTAAAAAAAGTTTTATATTAACGATGGGAAATTCCATCGGGCACACGGCTTATATTTTAAAAACTAAGCAAATTCATCAAAACCCTCAAAATGACCGCATAATCACACAATAATTGAACCTGAATACCGATTGCTTGACCTCCCCGGGATATCGAGTCGATCGACCTTCATTCTCGATGGATCCGCGCTCTGATGATGCTTAAGCACGATCCACGGACCACTTCAACTTAAGTGTTGGACGCCAGAATATTTTATTTTTTATTGACATGATATGGGTACTATTTGTGGCTTGAGATTTACTACTAGGTACTTGTAAGGAGATTTGAGTATAGAGAGTGGAGTCTGGCTTTGTATTTTTGCAAGCTTTTATTGCATGAGTGTTTTCTTGATTTGTAAAAAACATTTTTTTGTACAGTTTGTTTAGTATTGTATTTGAATAGTTCTCATTATAAATTATATATTCTTCGCTAAATTATAACAGCCGCATGAGTTGATCGAAGGTTAAGCTACGCTTGCCGCGGTCTGTTCGTGGATCCTTTACATATACTCCTACGTGCCAAGGAAAGCACTTTAAACCGTTGGTCTCGGTTGTCGATCTTAGACCTTTGACAGTCGTTATGGGTAGTCCAAAAGATGCCCAAAAGTTTGACAAGCAATCTTACTAAGAGTATTGTCTTATCCAGTAAGTGGGATATGGAGCTCAGATAGACAGTCACATCATGTAAAATAATACTTGTCAGCTGCTTTCGGTTAGTCTGGAAGCCAACCCCACCATAGTTGGTAAAAGGCTAGGCAGATTGATTAAGTCGTTCTGGCCTTCTTTGTATATTAGGTATATTGTATAATTTAACCTATCAAACGTATTTTTTTTGTGTCTATCTACTTTAGCCACAAGCTGAAGAAATATAGAAATATTAAATGAATGACATGAGAGAATTTGTAATAAGTTTCGCCTTTCAATTCCCAGAACAACTTTGGCGCGCAACGTTCCAAAAGCACTATCAATACCTATATTACTTTTCTAATAACCACTTTTGACTCTATCTACCTTTTATTTTCAATTTTCAATAGAAGGACCGATCGCTCCAGAAGTGTTTCATTTTGCGACGTGAGCTCATTTCAGGATAGCTCTCTAGAGAAGGAATCTCAAGACCGTTGAAGTACTAATGCTACAGTGCTTATAAACCTGGATTTCGTGGAAAGTTCACATTGAACTTAATGTTCTGGAACTGAGGAGAATGTAACGAGACTCGTGGGAAAAGATCAGTTGGATTTTCCAAATGATACTTAGCGATTACCACAGATTTTGCGAACATAAAATAACATTAATGAAAATCTAAACATAATTATAAATTTCAGTCGCATTTCGTGTCTGTGTGTGTGACCGCGTTGTTCTTCAATAAACTACGCAACGGATTTTAATGCGGTTTTCGAGAGTGGATTTCGGTCGTTTTGTCCAGTCTGGGTGTAATTATCTATATAAGTATGTATTTTATTTATTTTAGAGGAGCTCGTGGCTAAGTAATAACAGCCGCAAGGGTCGATACATCAGGTTAAGCTTCGCTTGCCGAGGTTGGTCTGTGGATGGGTGACCATCTTTTCATACCGAGACTCCTCCGCGCCTCGGAAAGCACGTTAAGTCGTTGGTCCCGGCTGGCATTCGTCGATCTTTGACAGTCGCTACGGGTCGTCAGAAGCCCGAAAGTCTGACAACCAGTCTTACCAAAGGGTATCGTATTACCCAGTAACTGGGTTGTGGAGGTCAGATAGGCAGTCGCTCCATGTAAAATACTGGTATTCAGCTGCATCCGGTTAGACTGGATGCCGACCCCAACTTAGTTGGGAAAAGGCTAGGTAGTTTGATTGAAGTATGTATTTACAAAAAATAAAATAGTGTACCTATGTAGTATATCAGTTATCGGGTTTCCATAGTACAAGCTCTGCTTAGCTTGGGATCAGATGACCGTGTGTGAATAATGTCCCAGGATATTATTATTTTTTTATTATTTTATTATTATCTCCTTTATTCATTTTTTTTTACATATAAGTTATATTTTTAAATAGGTATTAGAATTAAAAAAAAAAACATTTTAAAATATAAAAAATAGAAATCCACCGGCATGGGGAACAGGGTCCAAGCTACCGGTGGTTAGGACCCCAGAGACAGGAACCTTCTCACAATACGCGCCGTATCAAGGAGGACTGCCTTCTGAATCAAGCCCTTCACCCAGCCACCCAACGAGAGCCTCTTGAGATGTTGGTCGAGGCTCTTAGCGATAAGGCCATTGACTGTAACGACTATCGGCACAATGATTGCCGAGTCCACATCCCACATAGCGACAACCTCGTGGGCTAAGTCGAGATACTTCAATTGTTTCTCCTTCTCAGCCTTCACGAGGTTCTCGTCATGCGGGATAGTGACATCGATTATCATTGTGCGGCGCACTGATCGATCTATTACCACTATATCAGGCTTATTGGCTACAATAGTCCTGTCAGTGATAATAGATCGATCCCAGTATAACGTAACATGGTCATTCTCGAGAACTGGGTCGGGCACATACCTGTAATACGGTACCTCAGAGTCCACAAGGCCGTATTTCAGAGCAAGTTGCTGATGGATAATCCTGGCCACTTGGTTATGCCTGTGCAAATACTCGCCGTTAGCTAAACGAGAACACCCAGAAGTAATATGTCTGATAGACTCACCGGGACAATGGCATGCCCGACATATGTCGATCGTCCCGTCTTTCATTATATACTTCCGGTAGTTATTCGTTAGCATAACTTCATCCATAATCGCACAGACTGAACCTTCGGTTTATTATTATTATCATCATGAAGGAATCTCGATATTTTTTCAAGTCGTAAAAACCATGCGAAGCACAGGCGGGTAATTCTAGAAACAAAACTTTGTCATTTATGGTAAAGTTACATATAAGTAAGGAACATCGCACTCTAAAAGCAACAACCATTAAACAAATGTAATAATGAAAGTTTATTCACAGCAAAAATCTAAGGGACTACTCACACTTATTCAGCTATATTCAGCTTATGCCCATAGAAAACAACGATTTTGCATGGAGACGCGTACGCATCCGTTCAGCTTTCCACGTCTATTCAGCTTTAGCGGCAAACAAGTATAAAATGATGACAAATGTGTTATTATCATGCGAGTGGAATAGATAGAGTTCAGCGTTGTTCTGCCGCGTTCGGCGCTGTTCCGCCGCATTGTGTCGAATGCGGCGGAAATGCGCTATACACGGATGGTACTCGACTCATTGTCGACAAGTTGCGACCTGCATAGTTCCTGCATTATGCACGTAAGGATTGAGAGAGTTCGGATGTCTTTTAAAGGAATTATATCTATAGTTTGATAAAAATATCGCACATAGAACTGTCCATGTTGAAGGCACAATACTAAATGAGTAGCTTACCGTCTTCACAGCATATTCAGCGCCGTATACGACACGCACGCTATGACGGTTTTTCTCATTCTTGCGACGCTGTACGCAGCTTTCTATCAGCAGAACTGTTTATGTGTGACCAAAATCGTTCAGCGAAACGCGAATGGAGCTGAATAAGTGTAAGTAGTCCCTAAACTACCCACTTTCCGCTACGGCGTAGCTCTATCGTAGCTATATAATTGTCGTAGCTGCTACGTCGTAGCAACAATCAAGTTGTTTCATTCTACAATGCTTTTAGGTAGCAGAACTTGATAATTAAATTTTATTTTACACTCTTACTTACAAGTACATAAGATAAGTAGTCGTTCTCTTTGTGGAGAAGCTTTTCCGAGGAAGTTCTACCTCCATACTCTTTTCAGCCACTAAGTTGCATTTGTGTTCCAGTTTGAAGGTTGTTTGAAGGTTATGAGTAATACAGGCGCATAAGACTTTTCAACTCTGTCTCTGGGATGACTGCGTTGCCTCTGACATTGCAGATGTCTACTAGCAGTGGTGACGACTTTACCATCAACCCTGCCACCTGCTCATTTGCTACTCGTAAACTTTTAACTATAATCAAACTATACAAGGTGTAACTTAAATAACACATAACCTCTTAAGAGGTCATTGTACTCATTATTATGAACAACATTTGCTATGGGGTCAAACCTAAAATTACGAAAAAGAAATCAGCTGTTCATAGTTCAGCATAA
The DNA here is from genome assembly GCA_948252095.1 of Dicycla oo. Classification (NCBI taxonomy): domain Eukaryota; kingdom Metazoa; phylum Arthropoda; class Insecta; order Lepidoptera; family Noctuidae; genus Dicycla; species Dicycla oo. The sequence goes on from OX411711.1 coordinate 34,414,294, forward strand.
GTGGTTCATAATGATGAGCACAATGCCCCCTTAAGAAGTAGTTCGTTATTTGAGTTTCACCTTGCATACATACTTAAATCTATATCTGTATTGTATAATCGGCCGATAAGTGCGACCTTTCACGGCGTCAGCCTATCCAGAACGGCTCTAGAGAAAAATCTCGACGGCGTTTAAGTACTTATTATATCTTTGTATAAAACTCGCTGCATTACAACGGGACTTTGTTTGTGGAGCTAAGTTTCTTGTTTGGCTTGTGTTAGTCTCGCTTTGATATTACTTGCAAGATTTTTGTGAAGGTTTGCAACGGTTATTAAAAAATACTTTAAGGTTGGGTGAGAGAGAAAAAACCAGCCAAGTGCGTGTGCGTAAAGGGTTCCGTAGTTGGGAAGAATTTATCCCAAGAACAAAGTTAACATTGTAGTTGAAGAACATGTTCTTCCATACATTCCAACTGTTAAATCCCTTCTATATTATTATAATCTTTGTCATTATAGACACCTTATATACCATGTTATTACTTGTAATAAAGCCATTATATTCTCAGCAGTCATTGATTTCATTTACTGTCTCTGTCTACAGTACACAACTGCTAAAGTAAGTTTGTATGCACAATATTGAGAGATTTACCATGTTATTTTAAGACCATAGACTTTTTATACGTTTACCTGTAATTTATAGGTATATAACTATTTTATGTATTTTTTTTCAAAGTTTTAGGCTCAGTAGTTTAGGAGATAAGGGAGGAATGGTCAAATTTCGTCTATTTTCTTAAATAACTTAAATAAAAAATTATAAAAATAAAATATATTGTAGACCCTCACATTAACCCCTTTCATTCGATATGTCACACGGTACAGTTTCTAATTTATTTTTTCTTATTTGCCCCCCAAAACTTACCCTCGTATTCAAAATTCATTTATTTACGTTACACTTCCCTTTTGCGTCACAAAAATTCATACGTGTGCCAATTTCAACTTAATCGGTATATTAGATTCGAAGCAAATTGGCTATGATGGACAGACATACACACGGTTCCGTTTGTCCTTTTGAGGTACGGAACCCTAAAAATGAGGATTTTTTATATGTAGTAGTTTTATTGTGTATGGCTTAATCAATCAATAGTTTTAGCTTATCCCCAGAAGGAAACAAACTGTCTTTAGTCGCCAGCAATGGTGTTTTCTGCTATCAAAATAGAATAGTATGTGTATGTATAGGTATTATTTCCATAGCTTACCCATTTGTTTTTAGGCTTGCATTCCTCCTGCGATATACAGCACCACACTGCGATGCTAACATCAGCGGCGCGTACGTTGCTAGTTTACTACGCGCCACGTATCGGGCTGCGTTCAGACGACACGCGCCCGCTACGCGCACGCCACGCTCGTCAGCACCCGCGTCTAAACTCGCTTTGAAATTTGCGCGTGCTGAGTGCGGGCTCAACGCGTGTGCCCGCGTTGAGCCCGCAGCCTCGCGCGCGTCGGTCTAGCTCGTCAGCGCCACGTACGTCGGTCGACCGACGAGCATGGAATTGTGCGAGCGCCCTCAGTCTGTCATCGATGATAAGCTGAATGCCACGCGTACATGACAGTCGTAATGAATATCGTACCGTAGAGCGGTCGGTATCGCAAGTAACTACGGTATTTTATTACTTATATCTCGCTGACCGTACGCGACCGACATCAGCGTAGGAGGAATTCAGGCCTTAAAGTTATTAAAATAAAGCAACAACTAACATCGTCAGTTTTGCTCCTCCACATCAACAGAATTGATTTTTCTTTTAATTATGACATCACCAGTCATCCTCATCATCATCATGATCGCTGAACAACGTCTACTGCTGGACATAGGCCTCCTTAAAGCGTCACCACATCGACAATATCAACATAAAAAAAGTCCTGTATCAATCAATCTGCCCAGCCTTTTCCTATAACGACAGTCAAAGATCTACGAATGACAGCCGGGATCAACGACTTAACGTGCTTTTCGAGGCACCAAGGGGTCTCGATATGTAATGGATCCCATCCACAAACCGACCGCAGCAAGCGTAACTTAACCTCGACCGACCCGTGCGATTATTATTTATTATTGTCCTTATATTCAAATCACAATATACAGTTAAATGTATTAATGTGTATCATATTACCAGTGATGCTAGTATACCCATTACTTCTAGTGCTCTCCAATTAATCTGCATGCACGAAGTGCTTAGCCGCAACAGTTCGGCAGGAGACAGACTTCGCAACCTCTTGAGAACCGGTCAGTGCCTTCGCTTGTGGCTTTGATCTGTTTTGACGTACGCAGCGATTGTATACTAGCTGTATAAGGGAATTTAATTGGTATTGAAAAAAACTGTTCAAAATTCATATGCATTTTTAATGAATGGCAGAGATAGATTGCTTGAAATACTCTATAATGTTCGTGTTTCCTTTATTGTACCTTTTATACTAATAATTGACACTCAAGAACAAGTCTTGCCTAGAAGATTTGAGGCGGTGTAATTCAATTTATTTTAGATAAGAATTTTTTACTTACCATTGTTTCAATTCAGTTTCACAACATCCCAAGGGCAAATTTCACCAATGAAACTGAATGCGTTCAGCACATCTAAACCGCGTTCAAGAGCTGTCAGTATCAAAATTGTTATGGAATTTTGACACTGACAGCTCTTGAGCGCGGTTTAGAAGTGTTCATCGCGTTCATTCGTGAAATCCACACCTAAGATTGGCATTAACATTATTAGACATTGCAAATGATTTCGAAACTAACTTTCGAGATTGCGTTGAAATTATTGCGGGCAATAGGCTCATATTAAGCTGTAACTAGATATTTGCAAATTATAATTAGGTATGTTTGTATTGAAAAGTCACCAAAACTATAACCAGGCCTCCGTCACTCGTTCAAGGTCGCGAGTTATCATATCTACGGCTCGTGTTCACTCGGGCGAACAAAATCCAGTCGGTTGCCACGCGCTTACGTTTCCTTTGTTTATTCTTTTTTATTATTGTTTGTTATTATAATATTGTACTTCTGTAGCAAAGAAAAAAATTCAATACGAATTGTAGGTAGGTAGATGTGCAAGGTACGATTTTGAACATTAAATATATAATTTTAGATAGGTCCAGTTTCTCAATAAATGAACTGAAGTAAAAAATTTCACTTCGGTTCATTTATTGCGAACCCGGAAATATGTAAAGAATTATTTGTCGTTAGAATAGTACCTTGCACATCTACCTATAATTCGTAGAATAAACATTTTAAGACTGCAAAGGATTTCATTTAATAAGTTCAATTAACTACCGCATAACATTTCTCTGGGTCATTCATTCTGGGTCTGTAAATGTTGTGCATGATTTTACCAAAAATAAATAAATTCAAATACCTCGGTTATACTCAAGGGTATCACATGGCGATTTCCCGGTCACCCCATTATTTTGTGTAATATTTTTTTAGCATACACAGCCCTATCCTTACGTTCAATGACGTAAGTGATCACCCGACACCACGGCAGACGACGTAGTAGATACTCTCGGGCATCCGCGTAACGTACATTTGACGGCGCACAAACGCCTGTTAATATGTTTCTTATAGCGTTAGGTGTGTATATTTTCCTATGAAGTGAACTGTTCCGTTAGGAACTACATTACTTAATCTTTCTGTATTACTATATTCATTACTGTATTACTTAATCTGTGCTCTAACATTAAAGATACACGCATATAAGTTGTTCCATAATCATTAATACTTAATATATTCTCAGAAATCGAGAAAATATTGCGATAACACAAAAACTAATGAAGAAATAAACCTGATTACTTAACGATACTTTATTGTCCAGAACAATTGAATTTCTAAGAAACGATCTTCTTAAAGAAGAGAATTAATTGTAGAACATCGGGTAAAGACTTTACGTTGAAAAGCGTTTGTACCAGCAATTTACACAGGGTAGTTCTGCTTTCATTTGGAAACTTAAAATCACCACATAAATAATTAAAATTATGATATCTATATATATATATATAAAACAAAGTCGGGTTTGTTCGAACACTTAACTTAAGAACGGCTAGACCGATTTTCATGGTTTTTGATTTGTTGTATTTGTCTTCGTCCCGAATAGCAGAATAACTACAATTAAAATATCGGAAAAATACACGAAAAACAATTATGAAGAAAATAAATTTTCCCATCAAATTTAAACAGGACAACGTCGTCTGTCGGTTTAGCTAGTAAGTCATAAAATCCAATTTTAAAAACACCATGTAAAATATCGTCTATCTAAAATTAAAATCTCTTACATTACTTAAGCATAAACATTTTAAATTTATTTTAGATATGTTTCCTTGATAAATGTGTCACGTAGACTTTTTAAAGAGTTACGCCCGATTTCACCAACCCTAAGAGCCGGTTTTTTATCCGTAGTTAACTCAACCATAGTAACTAATGGTTGAATTTTGGCTCCATGTGAAAGTCTAAACATGAATGAGTTAACAAGAATGTATTCATAATAACTCATTTATGTTAAATAATAGTAAATAATGGCATTTTGGCAAACATATGTAGTCATAATTCCCCTTCTACAAAAAATACGCTGAAATGGTTGGAAATGTTCAGTACAAATTTTTACGTGCCATGCAGTATAGATGCCATAAATCCTACATACCTTACTCTCAGTTACTCAGTAAGTACAGGCTCCTGCCTCTTAGCTTACGAAGAAAATACCTTGAAGTCTTAATTTTATATAAAATTGTTAGAAATAAATTGAATTTTATAAATCTAAATAATTAGATTTGTTATGCTATACCAAGAACCTTTCACAGGCGACAGGTACGCGCAGGTACACTTTTTGCGGTGAACTCTTGCCGAACTAATTCTGGCGAGCGGTCTCCTGTCCGCCGTATGGTTGACTCATTTAATAGAACCTTTGTAAATATTGACATCTTCAATTGTACAATGAGTAAATTCAAAAGCCTCATCCGATCCACTTTATTAAATAAAACCCCTGTGTGTACCCTATCTGAAAATCATCTAACTTATGTGACTGTCTGTCACTTACTTCAATTTAATATTAAAATATTATATTATTATTTTAAAACCAGCACATCTTTCGAGTCACTTGGAGACATAAATTATCTATTTAATGTGAGGCAAAGTCTTAGTAACGGTCGACAGGACGGATACAATAAGTCAATCAATTTCTAAAGGACTGTAAAATATTCTATTTGTAATTTCAAATGACGCGAGGGCCATTAGACAAAATTCTAAGAACGCATTAGACAACGGACATATGGTCATAAGGCAATGGTCTCACCGTCGGCGAGCGACGGGCAGCGAGTGTGTAGTTCTAGTGGGTTTGTCGCTGGGCTATCGGCGAGTGTCCAAGTGCGATGGGCGCAAGGGTTTCAGTCGGTAGGTATTTACATGCCTACCTATAGCTTTGCTATCTATAATATAAGTATATTGTAAGGTTTATAACTCGTTAAATTAACAAGAACTGCCACTACACAATTGCTATTATAAAATACATCATAGTCGTCGTCTGAACTAGACAATGATAGTTCTAGTATTTGTTCTGAATCCATAAAATATGCGTCTATTTTGGTCACTTCCTCGCTAGCAGTATGACAACTGCCTAACTTAACTTGTTCATGGGTTAAACCCTGAAACAATTGAGGAATAAACAAAGGGCATTAGGGTTAGAAGGCAGGAGGCTGAAAGGTTCGCGGCCGAGGCATGGCGATTTTGGAAAGGCATGTGAGTTTTGACCACTAGAGGAGACGGACGTTAGTGTCTAGGCTAGTCCAGTTAGGAGACTTGGTGAATACCAAGAGGCTATAATATTTAAGTGAGCTGTCGCAAGACAGCGAGTATTAGTTATTATGTCAAATAAATTGGGTTTTGACCACTAGAGGAGACAGACGTGATAGTCAAAGAGAGTTCAGTTAGGTTATGTAGTGTGAGACCAGGCTAGTGGACTGGTAGGTGCGTGAAGGTGAGACGTCCAAGAGGTGACAAGCAAGAGGTGATACTGGTAATACCTACAGTATTTTAGTAAGTGAATTTCTATATAGATCCATCCAAGGAGTTATTCGGTAAGTGTCAACTTTAATTACCTTTAATGTTAGTAATAGTACGTTAACTTTAAACTTAGTAGTACTCGTAGGTATTTACTTTTCCACTATAACGATTCTTAGAAGATTGATTTGTATTGAGACTAATAGGTAATAGATAGCTGATATCTCTGATGAGCTATTAATGATCATTTATTTCAGCATGGCGAAAATACTCTTACTTTATATCGTAATTTATAATTAATGCTATTTTCTCTTGAACCATGTGTCCACCTCCGAATCCATACCTTAGCAGTAGTCAATCACTTGCAGTTGGTTATAGGGAATCCGTGAAAGCCTTTCTCGACAAATTAGACTTATTACGACTGATGTCGATTACTGATTCCTGACTGATGATTTATGGAAGACTCAGTTAATTTAAATCAGACTCGGCTATAAAGCCTGTAATTGTGTTATAAAACAACGAAATGTTGGTGATGATTACTGTTTCCAAAAAGGTCTCGCCACAGAAAGCATTGCGTGGGATCTGTTGTAAGCACATTTCAGGGAGCGCGGGTTAGGAATCACTGGTAGGCTTCACTGAATACCTCAAACTGAATTGATAATCGTTTTAATAACGCTAGGGAACATGTCTCGATAAAACCCCCTCACCCGGCTGCAGAAAGGCCTATTACTGAATCGACACTCTTTATCGAGACATGCTATTTGGACGCAAAGCCGCTAATAGCCGCACCGCATCCTCTAAATGGGGCAGATTAAAGAAATGTGAAGTGACGATATACCATTTCGGCTCGCACCAGATTTGATCGCAATGAATTCTGCTAGAGACTGAGTCTACGGTACGCTTGTGCTAGTCTTGTGTTATCCTAGTAGAAGGGGATAGGCCGCCGTAAGGCATTCCATTAGTACGCGTTTAAAAATACTCTATACTTGTCTTCCTCAATGGCTGTAGAACTTCGCAGTACTCTGTCATAGGATTGAGAAAGACATTTTATTTACTGCTTAGGAGACGTGTCCTATTAGAATCGTATTAGTGTCCTCAGAGGTACTATGCTTAGACCTAACAGAACACGTATTGAGACAATTTACGTTGTAAAACGGTTTCCCAGTCTCACTGAAATGGGTATATAATAAGCAGACATATTAACGTAGCTATTAATAATGAATAAAAGCGCAAGCGTAACGATCCCCTTACCCTTACACATCAACAGGACTGAGTTGCAGATATCAGCACCCACCTGCAAGGGTGGAGATGCTGTAGGCTGATAGGTTAATTGAGTTTCATTTAATTAAACAGACTGAGATGTGTTACTGGGGAGTTTGTTGCGCCACTTCTTCTCCCCAGTCCAAACACTAGGAAGTGGTGAAGGGTGGGGCGTATTGTCTGTCTATAAACCTTCAAGAGTTAATCCACAACTCTATGAAATAATGACCATTGAGTCTTGATCTTCTATAACTATTTATTATACAAATAATGATTCTTGAGTTTCGAATCCCAACTCTATTATCAAGTAATTCTTGAATGTTGTATTCTTTATCTTAGACCAATAATTCGGTCAGACTGACATGAACACGGTGTCTTGCAGATATGCTTGTTGTGCAAGGGGGGAACTTCCAGGGGATTGGGTGACCACATATATTTAATATTCAGTCCAAGGACTGATAGGGACCATGTCTCCTTGGGAGCATGATGTTGACGCAATGCCGCTGGAACTGGTCGCCCCGTAGCTAGACAAGGACGGTCGCTCGGTTACCGCAGTGAAGGCCGCTTCGTCACGGATATCAGTTCGAGAGAACTGCTAGGGACCATGTCTCCTAAAGAGCATGTGCAGACTCAATGCCGCTGAACAGCCGCTTGTGTCACTATGGAAGTTTCGCTCTAAGTGCTTCGAGTGTAGATGTGAGGTGTCGTGGGAGTAATGACTGACCCATTTACCTGTTACGCCAGCGTAAGGGTACCTACTCACAACTTTATATAATAATATACTTTGCACCCCATTATCATTTATTAGCTTTCTAAACCCACATCCAATGTATTTTCATGACTATTAATCCCTAAAGTTTTATTCACGATTTCTTTCAATCTTTCTTGCCTTATCAATGGGACAAGGCAGATTAGCTTACGGGAGGTCATTCATTACTATCGGTGGGAGAGTGTCCAGTCGGGAGACGAGCTCTACAAGGTAGTGCGGGGTGGAGCACTACCTTTTCCCCATAGGGGAAACCGACCTAAACACTAATATTGACATAATTAGGAAAAACGAAATTTTTATCAGCCTGGGGTTCGTTACGCCTCATCACACTTACTAAGCTTAAATTTTATATTATAACGTAATCCTTGACTATTAAAGCAACCACGATAAAACTAACTACCGTACGTAAAACTCCTTAGCTCCTAGATGTCTACCTATGGATAGCGTTGTGGGTTATGTTATTACTAATGTTTATTGTTAAATTAGTTGTAAGCTCTTATAATGTAACGGTTTGCTGTTCCTTTTATTTAAAATAAAATAAAAATAATTCAACCATTAGTTACTATGTTTAACCATTGGTTGAGTCAACTACGGATCAAAAAACCGGCCCTAAGTAACACATAAACTAACACTGCGCATAATAATTTAGGTACATTTCACAACACGAAACATTAAATTAAATTATTTGCTATAAGTAAGCTAGGACACGCCAATAAACAAAAAAAAATCGAAAACTATACTCAAGCAGAAACAAAATATAATACAAAACTAAAAACGTAAGATGTCTGTTTGTTCTGATTCTTGGTGTAGTTATCTATATAAGTATGTAAAAAAACAAGTACAAAAAAAAGAAGAGCTTGTACTATGGAAGCCATATATACTATATCAGTTATCTGGTTTCCATAGTACAAGCTCTGCTTAGTTTGGGTTCAGATGACAGTGTGTGAATAATGTCCCGGGTTATTATTATTTTACATTTCTCGGAACTTTTTTACTTTGGATGGCGTACGAGGAGCTGAAGCCAACTCGCAGAGGCCCCTTACACAATTTTAAATGATGAGGAGGCACCAACCGACGATTATCCCTATATGCACTGTGCAAATGCACCCAATGACAACCCCCGGTTGGTGCAGGACTATTGCTGTACGTGGAAACAAAACATATTGGGCTATGGGTTTGGGTGGCTAAAGTGGATTAGAAAACTTGAACTATGGAAGAACTATGTCCCCTGCCTGACCGATGTTATATACACGGATAAAATGGCTGGGGGTGCCTTGCACACTCAATGCCGCTAGCACAAAGTGACGTAGCGACGTAGCGACGAAGTGTTGCCCCCTTTGGCAACACTTCCACCAATTCACACTTCACTTATTATTATTATTATAAATTAAAGTCACTCTATGTCTGTGTGACCGCATTATTCGTCTAAACCACGCAACAGATTTTCATGTGGTTTTTACCATCGTTTAGAGTATTTTTATTTTGGAAGCTTTGTGTTTAACTTGCATAAAAGAAAGAAATCTCGATGTTCTGTCAAGTCGTAAAAACCGTGCAAAGCAGGGGCAGGTTACTAGTTCATTATAATTCTCTTTGTAAGCAACGTATTGTAGTACAGTTATTATGTTATATGTGAATCAGGCATTGTGTAGACTGCGAATCAACAAGGGCTACAAAAGTGGCGAGAACAGGGAATAACAATATTATCATGTGTACTTGTGATGGCTTTTTTTAATAATGTAGTTTTCTGTTCGCACTAACAATAAGGAAAGCCACTATGTTGAAACTTTATTTCAGAGATACTAGTTTACTTAGCATAATTACGCCGACTGTGAGCTACTGACAGTTAGAAAACTCTATGTCCTCGTCAAGTAACTAACATTCTTCGTTCTAACAAACACAACACCGCATTTGCGCGTAGGCATTATAATATCACATCCATTCATTTATACAATGTAACTCATAAAATGCTTCAAATCTTCCAACTCACAAAAACTAAAGTCAAGTCTTCTATGACTAAATGGCTGATGAGCTTAAATTATGAAGAAATTGAGAAACTTCTTAAGCCACCTTAAGCCTCCAATACAAACATACACTTTCCAAATCATAGACCCTCACGCATACATTTAAACTAAACGCCTCACATCACACACCCGGCGACTTGCCGAACACAGAACATGATACTCATAAACTACATCATACACAAGCACACGTTACACCCATTCATAACACCACATAACACCAATCTCGCTTAACATCCACCACACTGATTCATAACAAGACAATACTACACTTTACACTTTACTCGTAGTTCATAATTATACCTTCTTTTTCCTATTTTTGTTAATTTTTCTTTTGTTATTTTTTTTTATTATGCTTGCTGCATGCATCCCTTCGTTGCATTGTACCTACTCAATTTATGCTTATTGAATGAGAGAGCGCCTTGACTTCCATAATACAAGTGTTACTTAGTTTGGAAGTCAAGAGTTCCTTTTCTTGTACATTAATAATATTTAATAAACTTTTTATTTTTTTTTAATTTAATTATTATAACGTTCCCACTGAGACACAGACTCCTCTCTGTGAGAGGGAGTGGGACGTATTCCACCACACAGGCCGAGTGCGAGTTGGTGGATGTCACATTTCGTTGATTTTTTGCTTCTACGACATTCTGGTTGCCTTACGACGTTTTCCTTCACGGTTTTGACAGCGGTGTGGTGATGAATTACATAACACAAAGAAAAGTGCCAGTCCAGGTACATTGTTCTCACCTAGGGTAGAGTAGTTTACTTAAATAACGATAAAACATAACCCTGTCTTTGATGTCACGCAGTCGGGTAATTAAAGTTGAAAGTTTTAGTTCCACAATTCGTTTCATGCCAAGATAAATCAATTTATCTAGGCAGGTGTTAAAAAGTGAATTTAATATATTGAAACACGGTGACGCATCGCATTACGTAGCAATTTGGCAGTTGTAAAATAAGACTAGTTTACATGGTTCTTGTATTCTTAACAATTGAGGTGTACAGAGCCTATAAAAAAAATCCAACACGTCACGTTTCTAAAGTATTTATTGTTTTTAATTTACATTAAAAAAAAAAATACATACAAAAATATTTTAAAAATCAAAAATGATTTGCCTTAGCTTTTTTATGGTATTCATTTGTATATGTGTCTCATAAAGTAGGCCAGCAATACTCACCTGTAATAAATTAGTAACTAACTGTCGCTAGTTCTTTGAGTGAAACCGCTATGGAATGTCATTTCTTAGATACAATTACTTCGCCACAAACGTAACAAAAACGGTCAGGATTTACTTTATACAATCTTTTTGACATTTTGACAACGAATATTTAAACTGAACACTGCATTAAAATTTTATAATTAATTTAAAATCAACTTGTGGGTAGTTTGAAAATATAATGTGATGATAACTTTGGTTTTTGACGTGATAAAAAAAGAACACATGTTTTTCTTTTAGTTAGTGCAACTAAATAAAATGATATAAAATTGACTGGCAGGACATTTTTATTTTGTAAACTAGTGTAATTATGTTTATTTTGAGTCTTGTAAATTATTTATTTTTTGTTCTTTATTTTGAAATTTAATTTATCTTATGAACTAACGTTTATTCTGGTATAATTTGTTTCATTTGGCTATATTATATAATTATATTATAATATATGGTATAATTTGTTGCACGTGGCTAAGTAATAACAGCCGCATGGATCGATTCATCAGGTTAAGCTACGCTTGCCGGGGTTGGTCTGTGGATGGGTGACCATCTTTTCATACCGAGACTCCTCCGTGCCTCGGAAAGCACGTTAAGCCGTTGGTCCCGGCTGTCATTCGAGGATCTTTGACAGTGTTACGGGTCGTCAGAAGCCCGAAAGTCTGACAACCAGTCTTACCAAGGGGTATCGTATTACCCAGTAACTGGGTTGTGGAGGTCAGATAGGCAGTCGCTCCATGTAAAATACTGGTATTCAGCTGCATCCGGTTAGACTGGAAGCCGACCCCAACATAGTTGGGAAAAGGCTAGGCAGATTGATTGAATTTGTTTCATTTGTTATGCTTTTCTAGGACTTGTATCTACCTATCTGTAAAGGTAACCTATAGCCTGTAGATCAAATAATATCAAAAACGTCCAAAAACAATATAATCGAGCTCCGATCAACTTATAAAATTACAAATCGTCCTTTGTTTTAGAGCCCAACAACGATGATTACAACGTAGATTTTCTTGATATAACAGTGTGGGTATTACCGGCTTCAGCACGAAGACGCTTGTTATCAGCTGCTGTATTAATTTATAATCTCCTGTGATACAGACATAGGAATAGGTCTCAACGGTTACTTGTATGCGGAGTGAAATATGAAGTGTTCATGTCATATATCTGTATTTAGATGTGTTATGTGGCAGGTCTGCGTTATTGTGGTGAATGTGTTGCTTAGTCATCGCCATATTAGAATATATTATGTTATGTTCTGAAATAAGTTTTACGTAAGAATATACAGGAAACGACGTAAAACTGGCAGATGCCTAGCTTCATAGCTTGGCTCATCGCCGCATGGTTGCCTGCTTGTCGGTCTTCTACAGATTGTACTTCGGTGAGTGTGTCAAGAAATCTACGACCTCATTCCACCGGCCCCCTTTTACCATCGGACATCTAGCCGCACTGCCAGTTACCATCCCTACCTAGTTGCTATTCCACCAATTCGCACTAAGCGTTTCCAAATGTCTTTTATAATGCGCACAGCAAAAGAGTGGAACTCGCTACCTGCGTCTGTGTTTCCGAGCGCATATAACCCTAATCTCGTCAAAGTTAGAGTGAACAGGCTTCTTCTGGGTAAGCTCACTCCATCGTCGACTTTGTCTCTGTCGTCTCCGACCTAGACTAGAGTCAACAGCAAACCAAAAAAAAAAAAAACATGACTAGGGATGTAACGTACTGGATGTATGTGTGCGTATATAGCACCTATATTATTAATTTAATTCTTATAATAAAGGCAGTCAAGTACCATCTCTCGATTATTTGACTAGTCTCCCAGTACTCCCCGTACATGCCTATAGATGAGGCTTTTTAAACTTGAAGGTTGGCAACGCTTTTTTAGAATTTCAAACACTAAATTCTTCCCATGATTTTTCTTTCATGTTTATTTACTTCTCCCAAAGTTTACGTTGCGTTCCAATATTCCGAACTCCTATGATACAATTTCTTTACGATTATCCGTAATGTCAGTTTTGACAAACTGAATTTTACTACAAATCGGATTAGGTCTAGCGAAAATACCCAGGGTTTAACCCGCTAGTTTGCAATGCTAAGCCAAAACAATCAAGGCGACTTTTTTTTTACTTTTTAGGCAATTCCAAGTCAATATGTAAATAGCGGATACGTCACGCTAGCCTGCTGGGATTGTGTAGAGAATACAGAATGCTGTTATTTTTGCGAAACTTCAATAGTCACGCGAGCTCGAGACCTGGTCGACAGAATGGTGCACCAAATCGATTAAATTGCAGAAATTTTATTTAAATTCATGGTTAGTTATGACTTCATTGGTTTTGGGTTGGGTAGCTACGAATTTTCGGTACATAATATAATTTCATAACCAGGAATATACACGGACGTACCGTCTACTGTCAGACACGGACATAAAATTCCATTATGAGTTCTCAAGTTCTTTACTGCAAAACATGAAAATCATAAAACTTCTTTGTTGTATATCTTTTTTTTCGGCCTGTTTGTACTTGATTCTAGTCTAGTAATCTCCATATACTGTGTTCTCATGACATGCTATCGTTTAGGACATTTTATGTGGCTGTAGCAACCAATTTATAAGCAACTGAAAATAATTGTAGTAAACGAAGGCTTTTATAACTCAACTGGAAAAATGTCTTTTCATTTATAAAGATCTGCAAAAAACCAGAGGTCATAAATACTATTTCAAAAGAAAGTATTACAATACAGGGTTATTGGTAAAACACCAACAACCTCTTAAGGGGTCATTGTACTCATCATTATGAACAACTTTTACTATGGGACCAAACCTGAAATCGCGAAAAAAAAATCAGCTGTTCAGTACATTTAATGTTCGCATAATTCATCAAAATTTACTGAACAGCTGATTTTTTTTTCGCGATTTCAGGTTTGGTCCCATAGTAAAAAATGTTCATAATGATGAGTACAATGACCCCTTAAGAGGTTGTTGGTATTTTACCAATAACCCTGTATATCAGTCTTTATTTTATTAATATATTTTCATAACCACAGACAGCAACAAACCTAAAATTATCTAAACCATATTCAAAATTTAGTGTTTATAATTATTATATTATTCAAAGAGAAACCATTTATTACTGCAACCTGCGGTAAAGGCTCTTCGCTGATAAGTGATGCCCACAGTACCTCTCTAACCACTAGCCATAATATTATAATTCAACAAATTAATGCAACATTTTAAAGGGGTATAGAATTATGTAAAATGAAATATTTAAGACTGTGGTAAAACGGTGATAACGGGTTCATAAATATAATATTAATTTTGTGATTATTTTGCTATTTTTTTTTTGTATAATAACATACAGGGGACTGCTCTCCGCAGGATGATAGGGTGAATTCAGAATATCTTACTAAGATGACCGTTACATGAAATTATTTCAGGAACGTTATGGGAATCCAATACTCGTAAAACTGATTTGTTTATGTTTTTGTGCAAAAATTGGAGCGTCTGCTACTGGTTGGGAAGGGTAGGTAATAAGGTCGCCCCGGTGGGTTCCCGCATTGTCGAGGCGGAGGGGCTCAGAAGCCGTGGCTTGGTCACCCACGGTGAAGTGAAAAGGAACCCGAGGAGGAGCCACTCGTCAGGGTTTTTTCCCAGGAAGTCGACGACGTAGCGGCCAACAGGTAGTTTGCGATGCCGCTTGGGTGACATCGCAATTGAGGCGGGCCGCGATGTCATATGGGAGGCATTGCGGCTGAGGGTTGGAGGCCGCGGCGGGAGAGGAGTGCCGGTATTGCGGTACGCTGCTCTCTCTACCTTCCGCGGCCTTGACAGGGTCGCCACCATCTGATGGCGGACGCGGTGAGGCTGCAGGGGAGGAGGAGTGTCGGTATTTCATTGGCCGCGGCCGAAATGTGGTAGGCGGCCGGGCCACTGACCTGACCGGTCGCAGGGGTACCAAGGGTGCCTAGACACGGGGTCGTATAGCGCCCATGTGCTGGTTTGGTCCATGGGGTGGTCAAGGCGCGCCATGTATTCTTGTGCGCCGGTGATGGGGGGTGTTCCCCAGGGGAGGGACCGGTTCGCGGCGAGTGCTAACGCGTGCCCGTGTTCCCGCCACAAGCGGCAGAGGAGGACACCGTGGAGTTTTAGTGGGTTGGAGTCCCACATAACTGCACTATCTTCCCGTGGTGCAGTATGCATGAGCATTTCTCCACGGAAAAAAAAAAGGTAGGTAATAGGTAAGCGGTGAGCTAGGCAGAAAGTGAACAGCTGATTTCACGCGTCGTTCGTTAGAGATTTCAACATCCATTACTGAGTTTTTATTTTATTTTAGCTGTTTTATTTACATAAAAGGAGTGCAGAGAATGTAAGTTTACATTGAAATAAAGGAATAGTAACTGAAAAAACGATAAAAAATTAAAGTTTTCCTCAGACATTTTCCGGTGCAATATGATTGAAAGTAAGGAGATGAGTTAGTTTGCGGAGGACTGTCCCTGACACCCTGTCTACAAAATAAATAATAAGTTAGTACATTATAACTACGTATAGTAACGACACATTTTTCAATAGACTTGCTCACTAACTGTTAGTGATTTTTCAATAGACTTGCTCACTAACTGTTAGTGATTTTTCAATAGACTTGCTCACTAACTGTTGGTGATTTCTGGCTTTAAAATGCTGATGCTCATAAGTATCTAATTAAAGGGAAAAAAAACTGGCCAAGTGAATGTTGGACCACGCACATTAAGGGTTCCGTTATTGAAAGGTATTTATCCCTGTAATAAACTTAACACTGTAGTTAAAAAAAAAACATATGTTCTTCCATAAATTGATATATGTCACGGTAAATTGTCCAACTACAAATTTAAGTTTGTAATTCAAAAAACGGAAAAAACTTGAAGTGATAAAATTACAAATTAACGGTTTTCAGACTTTTTCCTTTACTTGTACTGTAAGACCTTGCTTCTTGCCAAATTTCATGATTCTAGATCAACGGGAAGTACCCTACAGGTTTTGATTTACTTGCGAGTACCAAAATTAGACACATAAATGGCCTATGTTTTGACGTGAAAACGACTTTTCGCTCGGTGTACGGGTGGTAAGTTCAATATCGACTAAAACATGTAAGATTTCAATCGCTAATTACTACGAGACTTTTAAAGCTAGAGTAATGGTTGAGTATTCATAAGATAGGTCATATTCGGATACATCTTGCCTATGACGTCACACTGCGAAGAATTGACAAAGTGCTACCAGGACCTAAAAAGAAACAATAGAAATATTGGCCAAAATAGGGTTAAAAATGAATATGAAGTTGACTATAGCAAAATAATGTCAGATGTCGTTTCATATCAGCCGTAAGTCTGCTCAGAAAAGAAAAAAATCCCAATCGAAGAAAGCTTGCATCTAAAGGAATGCAATGAGCCTAAAAAGTTTAGTGCCGAGGAAATACAATAGCTACGGCAGCAGTAGCAAACAAGTTTAAGATGTCGTCTCATATCGGCCGTAAATCTGCTCAGAAATGAAAAATATTATAATCGGTGAAAGCTTACTTTATAAGGAATGCAATGAGCCTAGTCTAGTCTAGTCTCGAGCAAATACAATGGCTACGGCAGTATCAGAAACCGTAGTAAAATTTCAATCAGTTTTTACGAAAACAGACGGCGCGGACTCGAACTGCGCCTACTCATACATTTTTATTGCGTTGATTTAGAAGGTTAATTTTTTTTAGATCTTTAAGGGACTATAGACTTACGTATTTGATATTAATTTCAACTTGATACCTCTACGCGTACCTGAGAAAAAGGGTCTTGACATACAGACAGATAGGTAGACAGACAGACAGACACAGACGGACAACGAAGTGGTCCTACAAGTGTTCCATTTTTTCCTTTTGAGGAACGGAACCCTAAAATGGAAGCCCACAAGATATTGAAAGCTATAATAATAATAATAATATCCTGGGACATATCCACACACGGTCATTTGATCCCAAACTAAGCAGAGCTTGTACTATGGAAACCAGATAACTGATATACTTACTACATATACAACTTTTTTTTTGTAAATACATACTTATATAGATAATTACACCCAGACTCAGGACAAACAGACATGTTCATGCGCACAAATGTTTGTCCTGGATGGGAATCGAACCCACGACCTGCGGCATGATAGGTGGTATATTTAACCAACCACGCCAAGTGCTAGTGTTTATTAAATCTTATAAACCTACTTACTTCAGGTTTAAGAAATGTCCTGGTTATCGAGATTAAAGACTTCTTCCTCTCACTCATTTACAGAATAATTTCTACAGGTGCTTATTCTCTTCATCATTTCATCTTTTCAAAAGACCAGAAATGTGTAGGATTTCAGCATAATACCCCTTGGCAACAACAAAGATAGTTATAAAATAAGAATAAACTATAACCCGTGTTATACTGGGAGAAGGTGGAAACCAGCGGCATTTATCATGTCGACCATAAAATATACAGCGTCTTGTGAATACATCGAATGTTAAGAATTCATTACAATGTTGGATCATAAATTATCTGCTCATTCAGCTAGGTATTGGCGTTATTAGAGAGATTTTTTTTTCTCTTAAATACTAATCCTGGCCCTGGGTTCGATTCCCAGGTTAGGCAAAGTATGGTTTCTATATCAGGAATTTCTCATAGCAGCCTGGAGCCTGGATTTGTGCCCGGTGTGTAGTAGTAGGCTCGCCCCTTGCATAGCACTATAGGTTCGGTACAACTACTCGTATTTTATTAATGGCTCTCGGCAATCATTGTTAATTCAGACTTAACATTTAAATTTATTATATAGCTGAGGTTGATCTCCGAGTCGCCGAGTATTTTATTTTGTATTGTTATAAAATCAATATTTTTAACACAAACTCACACAATCACCCAAAACATCATTGTTACATAATCCCAACATACCATTAGATAATGTGCTGCGCCATGTTACTCGTATATAATTATCCAACAAAACAAACATCTAAAATATTTCTGACAGCTGCGCCGCTGTGCGCGCACGGCACAGATAATGCATCCGTCCGCAGCGCCGGCGTCGGAGTCGGTGGGTGCTGGCGCTGACGGAACAGAGTGTAATCAACTTCATTATTATATTTATATAAACTTCGAGAATATTCAATATTGTTATTTATCTCATTTTAATTGTGGAGCTCGTGGCTAAGTAATAACAGCCGCACGGGTCGATCCATCAGGTTAAGCTACGCTTGCCGGCGTTGGTCTGTGGATGAGTGACCATCTTTTCATACCGAGACTCCTCCATGCCTCGGAAATCACGTTTAGCCGTTGGTCCCGGCTGTCATTCGTGGATCTTTGACAGTCGTTACGGGTCGTCAGAAGCCTGAAAGTCTGACAACCGGTCAACCAAGGGGTGGGGGGGTATCGAGTTACCCAGTAACTGGGTTGTGGAGGTCTGATAGGCAGTCGCTCCATGTGAAATACTGGTATTCAGCTGCATCCGGTTAGACTGGAAGCCGACCCCAACATAGTTGGGAAAAGGCTAGGCAGATTGATCTCATTTTAATTGTCATTTATACTTTCACTGCATGATGCACCGGTCGACGTCATTACGTCAACGCCGGTTGTCGCTGAAAACCAGCGCTGGGGCTCTGTCTCGTATGGGGTCGCGGCATTATGCTGAGCGACGGCCGTTTTGCGTGAATGTGACGCATATTTCCTCCAAACTTGTTCTTTTATTATTTTATTTTATTGTGATATTTCTTTGTGTCATGTTTATCGCAAATAAACGTATTTTCTTCTTCTTCTTATATACAAATTATATACAATATGCAATATATACAATTTCAGAATACAAACGAATGCTAATTTCCATTTCCATCGATTATTATTGTGCATGAACATGTCTGTTTGTCCTGAGTCTGGGTGTAATTATCTATACAAGTATGTATTTACAAAAAAAAAGTAGTATATGTAGTATATCAGTTATCTGGTTTCCATAGTACAAGCTCTGCTTAGTTTGGGATCAGATGACCGTGTGTGAAAAAAAAAAAATGTCGCAGGATTAGATTTATCGTGTATAATAATTTGAATTGAGAACAAACAAAACTTTAATGAAGTACTTAGTCCTGAATTAAAATTATAATATTAAACACGATAAATCTAATAATTGATGAACACGGAAATTAGCTTTCATTTATATTCGCAAATGTGATGATTGCCGAGGACCATTAAGAAAATAGTTGCACTGTACATCTCTGCCTAACCCTTCAGGGATTACATACCGGCGTGATGTTATATTATGTATATGTTGTGTACTCACAATATTAGGTACCTATGATAGTAAATAAATAAAAGATCAAACAGGCGGTCTATTCTGTAAAAATATCACCGTAAAAACTTAGGTGAGGTGAGCGTCGAGTGAGCCGTCAATAGTGTCAATCCCTAGCGTCAGGTGGAATGACAGCTCTCTTGAAGCTCACTTCACCTAAGCCTTCACATAGACCGGCTGTTCTGTCATCTGCGTAACTTCTAACCAAACTATGTTGAAAACAGCTTACAGCTTAATCAGATACGGTTGAATAGATGTCAGATTTCAGACTGAGCGACTGCTATCAGCAAACTTTTGTTGAGGTCCCCTTTTTCCCAATCGGTCGGAAAATAATTTCAAGTAGGTATAAAATTTAAACAACCCTAAGGGCTCGTGTAGACGGCACCGCAGCCGCGCCGCAGAAGCGCTACGTCACGCGGCGAGGGCGTCGTCGCCCTGAACACTAATAAATAAATCACGGCCTAATCTACATCTTCTTTTCCGTTCAATTTAAAATTCAACAAAATTATCAATGATCCCAACAATTATGGGCAATGTGCATCCCTAATAAAATATCTAATACAATAACAACTCTGTCTGATTATGAATCAACTTATTCTTGTAAAACCATAAATTGTGGGTTAAGCAACCTCCAATCCTCTAGTTTTATATCAAAGTATCATATCTGCATGATTTGTGATAAACTATATCTTTACGAGCAATAAACTTACGCTAATATTACATTCTGTGATTCGTTTCTCTGTGGCAATGTTGTTGTATTATAACTATCAGCTCTAAAAACGTTCTTGTATAATTTACTTTTTTAATGAACTGGTAATTATGTATAATGAAAACGGAGGAGGAGCTCGTGGCTAAATAATAACAGCCGCAAGGGTCGATCCATCAGGTTAAGCTACGCTTGCCGGGGTTGGTTCGTAGACGTTCTGTCTTTTTATCCTCCGTGCCTCGGATAGCACGTTAAGCCGTTGGTCCCGGCTGTCATTCGTGGATCTTTGACAGTCGTTACGGGTCGTCAGAAGCCCGAAAGTCTGACAACCAATCTTACCAAGGGGTATCGTATTACCCAATAACTGGGTTGTGGAGGTCAGATAGGCAGTCGCTTCATGTAAAATACTGGTATTCAGCTGCATCCGGTTAGACTGGAAGCCGACCCCAACATAGTTGGGAAAAGGCTAGGCAGATTGATTATGTATAATAAAAACTTTTTAGCAAAAAATAAAATCGACTTCCAAAACAAAACACAACAAAGTGAAAAATAACTTTAATTTGGGAAGACGATGTTTGGTTTTGTATTTTCGTGTTTTGCTACCGACTTCCGAAATTAAAGTTATTTTGCACTTTGTAGTGTTTTGTTTTGGAAGTCAGTTTTTTTTTTGCTTTTATTTTTCACTTTTTAGTTGTGGAACATACCTACCTACCCCACACAAATTCGAATACCACTACCTGCTATGTAAATGACAGTGATAGGAAGTTATTAAAACATCATCCAGATAAACTGAGTGGAAAAAATACGCATTGTTGAAGCTAACTCAAAAACTACCCAAGCAAAGTTAATAAAATTTATATGGGACCACCTATTAATCGCGTAACAAACACAAGAAAAGAACATACAGACGAATTGAGAACTTCCTCCTTTTTGCAGTCGGTTAAATATACAGCTGATTATCTTGATTTCTTCCCATATTACTATTTCAGGTTTATTGGCAAAATTTTATATCGGCGGAGGATGCGCATTGCGTAGGCTGCATGCCTGCATTCAAGCCAGTCTTTGGGTCACTAGAAGTGTCAACCTCGGCTTCAACGGCTTCAACGAACGCCCACGGACTTACGCGAGACGAATACTTAAGGCTGCGATCAGACGGACTGCACAGCACCAACCGCACGCAGTCGATATATTCAACTGCATGCAGTTGTACGTTTGACTTCGTACAGTCGTGACTTCAACTTCACGCGGTTGATCGCTAACCACATACAGTTAGTGTGCAGTTCACACAGTCGGCTGCAGTCGTGTGGAGTTGATATTAACTGCATACAGTCGTGACTTCAACTTCACGCGGTTGATCGCTAACCACATACAGTTAGTGTGCAGTTCACACAGTCGGCTGCAGTCGTGTGGAGTTGATATTAACTGCATACAGTCGTGACTTCAACTTCACGCGGTCGGCTGCAGTCGTGTAGTGTCGACACACGCTCTCCATCCCTAACCGCTTACAGTTACTAACTGCATACTATCTTTTAGTTAGCGATCAACCACGTGAAGTTAAAGTCACGACTGTACGAAGTCAAACGTACAACTGCATGCAGTTGAATATATTGACTGCGTGCGGTTGCTGCGACGCAGTCCGTCTGATGGCAGCCTAATCCGTCATCTTTCGAACTATGTTCGTACGTCTTCGACTGATCTCGGCTGACCGAACCAAACATATGTAAGTAAATGAAAGTGAATGCGTACACCTAGTTATCGGACGACGTCATAGGACGATCTCAATTGAAGTCAAGATTATTTTATCAAGATTTGCGCAAAATGGCGTCGACAGATGAAGGGTTAAATTGCAATTCCAATAATGTTACATATGTACATATGTGTCGAATTGATAACCTCCGCCTTTTTTTTTTGAAGTCGTTTAAAATGTATCCATCAAAGTCATTGAATCATTTTATAGCCATCCCTACAACATTGCCTAAAGCTAGAACTGGTATTACTGTCTAGACTGAAATGGTGACGAGAAAATTAACGGCAAAGGTCAATCTCGGGATTACTTGATTGCGTTAGACGAGAGATTCTAAGAAGGTTTCTGTCTTTTTATCTAATTTGGGCTCATTAATTTTATTTGGCTTTGATAGAGGTATTAAGTATGATCGAATTAAGTTTCGTTGGCCTTTTCGTCTGTTTTTACCCGACTACGGCGAAGCTAAAAGAGAGTTATGATTTTTTATATCTATAATTATATTTTACTATTTTGAATGAGAAAAGAGTCTTGCCCTGCAAGACGCTGCTAAGATGTGTAATCATAAATAAATACTAGGTACGTACGTTTCTTCTAATTCCCTTCAAGAACATAAGTTCTATAGGACATGTTTAGCAATTACGATGACTTGATTGCCAATACGTATTGTATACAATAGTTGAGGTGATTGCTAGAGGTAGCCCGCGAAATTCAATTTTTGACGTTTTTATTTTTTTTATTTTTGGCGATTGTAATAAATATGTATTTACATAATTATAACCATGACAATCATCAATACATCTCTCTAAGTTAGATTTGTACCAAAATGTCATGAATTCATGATTTCCGAAATCTAACTTAGAGATGTATTGATGATTCTTATGTTTATAATTATGTAAATACATATTGTTATAGTCGCGATCATATTTTCAACATTCAACCTGACACTGACCTGTAAATTGCAAAAAACGTATGAAAATTTGGTTTTTGCGAGCTACCACTATGCAATCACCTTAACCATATTTGAGATCTCTAGTGGTCCAAAATATGTATATCTCGCCAAACTAACATTAACTAAACTTATTTTTGATAAATTTGTGTCTGACATATATAACGTTTGTTTCTATTTACAACTAGCTGTTGCCCGTGGCTTCACCCGCGTGGATGACATCCCTATTTGAATCGGGTTTTGTTCACAATTTCAGGTATTGATTTTTTTGCGCGGAACCCTAATTCATTTTCTAAAATAAATGTAGCTTAAGTTACTCGTTATAACATCAGTTATCTGCCAGTGAAGAAAGAAAAGTCCCATTAAAAACGGTCCAGCCGTTTTGGAGATTAGCCGAAAAAAACAGACAAACAAAAATTTTTTAAATTGTTTTGTTTATAAGAAGGTACCGTATACACTTTGATATGCATTTAGTAAAAAACTGTTATTTACAAACAGACACTTCAATTTTATTTATCATCTATATACGTAGGTATATAAAATTCAAAGTCCTGAGCGACTGACTGATATATCAACGCAAAGCCTAAACCGCTGGACCTAGAGACATGAAATTAGGAGATAAAAGTTTTTATGAAAAATCTTATTCCTTCAGTTGAAACTTGGCACGAATACTTATAATAAAGTGTATTACTTTTAGTTTTACTAAACTACCCCTCAAGATCAGATTGAGGGTGCAAAGTTTGTATGGACGAATTTTAAAGCGCGGTCCAATTAACTTGAAACTCAGTACTTATAATTGAGATCAAAAATAAAGAATAACGTGTATTAGAGTCTTTAAAAAATGTACACCTAATGGGGTGAAAAGATGCTCTTGGGCAATTTTACAGGAAGGATTTTACTGCGGGGCTTGATTAACTCGAAAATTGGTGCAAATAATCTTTAAGTAACGTTATGGAACTATGCCAAGCGATTTTTTTTTAAATGCCACCTCTTTTTTTTTCGTGGAGAAATGCTCATGCATGCTGCACTACCACGGGGAGATAGTGCAGTTATGTGGGAATCTAACCCACTAAAACTCCACGGTGTCCTCCTCTGCTGCTTGTGGCGGGAACACGGGCACGCGTCAGCACTCACCGCGAACCCGCCGCGGCTGTCCGTCACCGGACCCCTCTCTAGGGAGCACCCCCATCACCGGCGCACAAGAACACACTGCGCGCCGTGACCACCCCATGGACCAAACCAGCACATGGGTGCCAGACGACCCCGTGTCTAGGCACCCTTGGTCCCCCTGCGACCAGTCAGGTCAGCGACCCGGCTCCCTACCACTTTTCGGCCGCCGAGGATAGGGAAAGCGGCCAATGAAATACCGACACTCCTTCCCCCTTGCGGCCCCACCGCGTCCGCCATCGACGGCGACCCCTTCAAGGCCGCGGAAGGTAGGGAGAGCGGCGCACTGCAATACTGGCACTCCTCTCCCGCCGCGGTCTCCAACCCTCAGCCGCGATGCCTCTCATACGACATCGCAGCCCGCTTCAGTTGCGATGTCGCCCGAGCGGCACCGCAACCTACCTGTTGTTGTTGTTGTTATCGACTTCCTGAGAAAAGCCCTGACGAGCGGCAACTCCTTGGGTTCCTCTTCGCTTTACCGTGGGTGACCAAGCCACGGCTGCTGAGCCCCCCGCCTCGACAATGCGGGAACCCACCGGGGGGGTAAATGCCACCCCTGTGGGGGTGAAAACACGGAAAACACTTTTTATGAAAAATATTATTCATTTGGTTAATTAACTTGTAAGTGGGCAAAAATACTTGCCTAAGTAATAAAGTTTTTCATTATTAGTTTTCCAAAACTACCCCTCAATAGGGGTCTAGAAATGTTAAAGTTTGTATGGAAGAATTCTAAAGCGTGGTCTGATTAACTTGAAACTCAGTATTTATACTTTTGGCAGAAAAGAAACAATAATAAGTTTTTGGGTTGATCGAAAGTCTATTCCTGACGGGGCTAAAAGGGTAATTCATTTTTTAAGGGGAAAATTTTATTGCGTCGCTTGATTAACTCAAAAAACCGGCCACGTGCGCGTCGGACCACGCACAATGAAGGATTCCGTTCCGTATTTATCCCAGGAACAAACCATTGTAGTTGAAAAACATGTTCTCCCATACATTCCAACTGCAAATGTTAGTTTGTATGCACAATATTGAGAGATTTACCATGTTATTTTAAGACCATAGACTTCTTATAAGTTTTCCTGTAATCTATAGCTATAGAACTATTTTCTGTATGTAACTATTTAACTATTTTCAAAATTTTGGGCTCATTAGTTTCAGAGATGAACGTAATCAGTAATTTCGGAAATGGCCAATTTTCGTCTATTTTCTTAATTAACTTATAAATAATTTATTTAACATTATAAAAAAATATATATTTGAGATCCTCAACGTAAGCCCTTTCACACGGTACTGTTTGCAAAACTTTTTTATTTTATTTTTTATTTGCCCTAAAAGTTCAGTGTTTTGGTCACAGAACTTCATGCGTGTACCAAATTTCAACTTAATAGATCCATTACTTTCGGAGCAAATTGGCTGTGACAGACGGACAGACAGAGAGACGGACAGACAGAGAGACAGACACACGAGTGTTCCTATAAGGGTTCCGATTTTTCCTTTTGAGGTATGGAACCCTAAAAATGGTATAAATCATCTTTGAGACAAGTTTTTTTATTTAGCTGTTAACTTTACAAATTAATTACACTCTAACAAACAATCTAATACTAAAATAAAGTTACAAAAATAATATCCTAACCAACTAAAACTATAAAAAAAAAAAAAACTAAAATATGGCGTCGAAAAATTCATCCGCATCGCTGTCGTCTGGTAATGTACCCAAGAGACTGGCGGCATTGCCACGTTGTATGGCAATGCTTAGCCTCTGGCCAAGGTAAAAGCCTGCCCTTGGGTCACGGGAAGTGTCAACCAGCCGTTTGGAGATTTCCTTGAACAAACCGTGAGCACACGGACCCCACGGCCGAGGGTTTCAACCCCAAACAGCTCGAAATATAGTTACCGATAAGGTTATTATACTTCCGCCGCTTGAGGTTTTCCGCAGCCGCAGCAGCAGCGCCAGCACAGCACGCTGTGCCAGGAAGATGGGAAGGCGCAAGAGTATTGACACACATTGCGTCCCACACTAAAGGCCTACCCACCTTCCATGGAAATAAAGACATGCCGTCCGGTCTCTTGCCATCGTAGCGTGCCAAGCCATTGGGTTCTAATATAGCTGGAACGCCGACGCTGACAAGGGCACGTCGGATGATGTCATTAAAGTTTGCGTGCCGCGCTAAGCGACCCGCACTTCGGCTGCAAGACAGGCCGTGGTGTCCGAGGCTGTTGACAACTTCACCACAGTGACAGCGATGAGGAGAACAACAGGGAGCTCCTAGTCGCAGGGAAGCGGCGAGGCGGGAAGTGGTGTCGTCGGACAAAGTGCCTATGTTCGACGATGGTAGTGCATGGAGCCACAAACCCGATTCCCACTTACCCACAGCCAGTAGGTGCGCACGCTCCGCAGTAGTAGCAGTCGTGTCAAGTAAATTGTTCTGTACTACTCTGCAGAGCGGCTCATCCCACCGTCTCTGGGAAGTTGGATTATCGGGTAGGTCAGAATTCGGGCAAGCGAGTCTCCAGGCATCAATAGCCTCGGTAAAACAAGGCACATCAAAATTAGCCAGTGTGGAGGCTAGGATTTTCCTGATTAATTTCTCAGTGCCGTGGACCGAGGATATGAAAGCCGGTAAACTAATACTAGAAATTTAGCGGACGCCGAGGCCTCCCATACGGATGGGAAGAGTAGCTTAAGACTTATGTCTTTAAGCTTATGTTTTAAGTTTTTGCCGCGTTTGAACAAGATGTATCTTTCCTAACAGCTGTTAGGAAAGATACATCTTGTTCAAACGCGGCAAAAACTTAAAAAAAAAAATATTTGCGACTAAACTATTGCTCCTATTTAATTGATTTTTGGTACAGAGCTTGAAAATGGTACCTAGTATAGGCAACTTAAAGGAAAGCCTTTATGTCTTATCAAGTCTGTATAGGAATCGTTCTTACTGTCAACTTGGTGGCCTATTGGTTTAATCCTTTACTGTGACAATAATTATTTTCCCATGCAACTTTCTCCCAACATACTCGTAAGTACCTAGAACTAAAATTGCTTCGTAGTTACAAACTCGTGCTTACCCACCCTTTTTTACCGTTCGTCGTAGCTCCACAAACTTCCTACATTAGCATAATAGCGCCAGATGCGGGTAGTTATCTGAGAATTGCTGTGCAGCTGGCCTACGGTCTGAACCTCAGGATAGGCTTGGCGTACACGGTCGCTTTGTGTAGCGATTTTTGTGTGATAACCGAAGAATTATTTTAACTGTAAGCAGTTTTACAATAAAGGCGTATTTTAATAAATTTACATTATCAATACTTAAAATAACTTTCATAAAAAAAGTTCAGTTTTTACTTTTTTTAAGTAAATTTATTTTTCCATTTTTAGTTGATAATCACGGATGTCTATGTTGAAAATACACAAGCCTAAGACGAACAAAAAATAATCATCTAAATCCGCATAAAAATGCCTGAGATTCTGTACATACGTATATGCATACAACTTCGTACATAAGAATAATTACCTAATGTATTATACACTAAAACCTTCCTGAAAGTATTTAGATCACGTTAGTGAAAGAATCATCAAAACTAGTTCATAAATTATTGAGAAAATCGCGGACATACAAACATACATATATTCGGGTCGAATAGGTACAGAACCTCCATTTTTGAAGCCGGTTAAAAATATTTTCTTATTTTGTTTCCGCGCTAATATCGACAAGCACAGCAACAAAGCTCTAAGCGAGCCTTTTTAGGATTCCGTACTTCCGAATGCAAAAACGGAACCCTTATTAAAGGAATACTTGTGTGTCTGTCTGTCACAGTCAATTTGCTCTGAATTTAATGGACTGATTAAGTTGAAAGGTACACATATATGTAAATTTCTGTGGCCCAAACACGGACGTGTAACAACAAAATCAAAACGAATCATTTAACAGCCGCACGGGTCGATCCATCAGGTTAAGCTACGCTTGCCTGGGTTGGTCTGTAGATGGGTGACCATCTTTACATACCAAGACTCCTCCGTGCCTCGGAAAGCACGTTAAGCCGTTGGTCCCGGCTGTCATTCGTGGATCTTTGGCAGTCGTTACGGGTCGTCAGAAGCCCGAAAGTCTGACAACCAGTCTTACCAAGGGGTATCGTATTACCCAGTAACTGGGTTGTGGAGGTCAGATAGGCAGTCGCTCCATGTAAAATACTGGTATTCAGCTGCCTCCGGTTAGACAGGAAGCCGACTCCAACATAATTGGGAAAAGGCTAGGCAGGCAGATTGATTTGATTTAATTTTTTTATAGCTTAAGCGACATTTTACTATTTATGAATCTGTGTAGGCTTGTAAGGCCTGTGTTCACCAACATTCAAACCACTGGTTAGATATTTAAACAGTTGTTTTATGTCAAATTTAAAAGGAAGTTTGACATAAACAAACTGTTACCACCGCTAACCGGCGTTTTGAGTGTTGGTAAACACAGCAATTTGAGGTACTTTCACGGTTAACTTTCGACAGCAGCAACCCAATACCAACCTTATTGTAATGATAATGAAGATCACTGTGATTTTGACAGTGATGCATAATTAGTGGTAAAATGACTATAAAAGGTCTGTAGTCGTGTATTATGTTCTTAGTCTGTAAGCCTGCTTAAAATGGAAAAAAATTAAATTAAGAGTCAAGCCAAGTACCTACATATAAACTAAAAGCAACAAGTTGGGTCTTAATTAACGACCTCCTTGCGTCTGCCAGTTAGCTAGTTTAGCCGTTGGGCTTTGGCATCGTAATGCAGGTATCGCACTCATCCTTCATTAACACAATCCTTCTTCTGTGTTCCATTTTGTGTGTGCATGTGTGTGCTATATCTGTCTTATAAATAAAACTCGATGAGAAATTCTGACTCATTTTTCCTTCATTCTGCCTAGCCTATTCTCGACTTTGTTGGGTTCAGCTTCCAGTCAAACCGGATGCAGCTGATTACCAGTATTTTACATGGAGTGACTGCCTATCTGACCTCCACAACCCAGTTACTGGGTAATACGATACCCCATGGTAAGACTGCTTGTCAGACTTTCAGGCTTCTGACGACCCGTAACGACTGTCAAACACCGTCGAATGACAGCCGGGACCAACGGCTTAACGTGCTTTCCGAGGCACGGAGGAGTCTCGGTATGAAAAGATGGTCACCAATTCACAGACCAACCCCGGCAAGCGTAGCTTAACCTGATGTATTGACCCGTGCGGCTGTTATTACTTAGCCACGAGCTCCTCGAGCTCATTTTTCCTTCTCAATTTTTTTTTCAGAGTTCTTTATCCATACTTCTATATCATATTAAAGGCAAAAGTAACTCTGTCTCTGTCATTTATGTTGCTGAGGGGCGTCCCACATTACGCTTGCCGATATGCAGTGTCCACTCAAGGACTCATCTGCTCCACCGGCCATCGGTCCTTCAAGAAACATGGCCAGCTCTTCACTTCAGTTTGCTTACTCTGCAAGCTATATAGGTAACTCAACCCGAGTTCGTTCCGAATAATGTCATTTCTGATTTGATCCATCAAAGAAACACCGATCATAGCCCGCTCCATGGCGCGCTGAGTGACCTTGAGTTTGTGAACCAGCCTGGCTGTCAGTGTCCACATTTTGGCAACGTTTGGTACTTCATTCGGCTCTGTATGAGAACCTTAGTCTTCAAACATTGCGGGATAGGCGATGAGAAGACATTGACGAAAGTTCTTTCTCTCTTCTTTGTGTCTAGCAAGCTGGGTAACTTGCCCTAGGTAGACATACTCTTTCGCAACGTCGAGAAGCAATCCTTCGATGTGGATTGGACTCGGCAAGACGTGTGAATTGTACATGACTTTCGTCTTGTCCAAAATCATGCCGAGGCCGCTGAGAGGCGCCATTTAGGATGTGCGGCATCTTGGTCTAACTGTTCCAGCGACCAATACTCAGTAACCTCGTGGTATAGTTTTGTGGGCAAAAGCCAGTTCTGCATAAATTATCTATCAGTTAAGATATTTCCGACTTATTGTCGGACCGATTCTAGTCGCAGTCGGTCATCTGCGTGTCTACTTAATCAGTGCCAATACTGGACTGTTTTGTATTTAGATTGTAATACGAGAACTATATTAAAATTGGCATCGGAACTGTAGGATTCAATGGGGCGTTTATACGATATACTGAGGGAAACCCACGCAATTAGAATTGAATATTAGAAACCAAGTTGAGTTTTAGCTCAACAAAAAGCAGTGCATAGTTTTTATCAGTTAGAAAATTAATCACTTTTTTCAGAGTCATATTGTGTAGGTATAGTCATTATAGCTTTCTGATTTTTCAAAATATATGTTGTTCATGGATGAGATACCTATTAAATTCTTGTTTGCCATTATTATTTTTATGAATATCATGTATTTTCATCAACAGTACGTATGAATTCCAACATTTTAAGCTCTCTCTTCAAAAGCCCAACACTCCGCCACAAAATCATTTCACCATCAAGGGATCGCATTACAAAAATATGAGAATTTTGTTATAATAACCCCGACCAAGAGTGTGGAAAGTGATAATTTGAGTGGTGTACGAGAGAAAATAAATGCGAAATGTGAGTGAATTTTTCGGTAGCAGTTAGCTTTTTGGCCCTCTCGAGGGTACCCGAAGTCAAGTGTGACTGCAATCTGGACTCGGTGAAATTCAGACGCCTAAATGTAAAGGATACTCTACAGCTTCGAGTAAAAACGTGCAATTTTTGGAATGGAAATAGACTTTTTACGGTTTGGAGAGAAATGTTTAAAAATTTATGAATTTCGACTAAGTTGAGATGTGTCGGTAGTAAAAACTTTAATAAACAAGGAATAATTTTAAGGGGGAAATGATTTTAAGAACGTTTACATTCTTACGAGTATCTGTCTCAATATTTAACAATTTTTTTTTACAAACTATACGAGAGTTTTAATTTTTTTTTTCCTTCCTCTCGTTAGGCAAATTGCATAATAAAAGCTTACTTATTTTACGATCCTTCTGAAGTCTTGTTGTAAACACATAAAACAAAATATTTATACAAAATATATGCGGAAGAGATTTCTTTTAAAAATAAGCATCACCTTTGTACGTATTTTTCTGTTCCTTTATTCTTGTCTGTTTATTTGTGTGTACATAAATGGTTAAATAAAACATTAAAAAAATATTTTTCATTTCCGGACTAAACCCAATAGAATACCTATACAACCGTGTACCTTTAACAAACCCAATGACCGTATAACAAAGGGGCCTGACCCATTAACCTACTCTATTGACAGGCACAAAGATGACAGCGCAAAAACTGCCTCAATCGAACTGCCCCGAGTTAATTAAGATAAACCGTGATGTTTCAATATCGAGTGACAGTATGATGTTAAGCAGCTTTACCTAATCCAACCCGGATTAGGTAAAGCTGCACCTCTCGAATGTCTTATGTTACACAGTTCGACATAAGAAAAAATGCTCCAAGTGTCTTATGTCGGACAGTTACACTAAATTGACAAGTGAAAATATTCAAATGACCTTTATGATAATGTAATCCTAATACAGCTTGACAAGCTTGACAATTTCAGTCAAGTCAATTTAGTCTCCGACATTCAAGAGGTTAACATCATACTGTCAAAATTCACAGATCTCGTGCTGTCGTGTAGGGCACGAGATCTGTGAATTTTGACAGTTTCGGGTCCATTGAAAATGCACTTAGGCAGGCTTTTCATTTTGTACGATGCTTAATCTAATAGATTTAGATTTAATAGATTTTGTATCGTCTTTGAACTAATAGAGCTCAAATGCACGAAGTAAAAAATCCATAAGGTAAAAATTACGCCATGCAATTTTGAACTTTAATGAAATATTCTTAAGACTTTTGAAATAAAATATTTTTTTGTTTAACAAAACAACAACGAAGCGATATAAAATAGTTATGAACATAGAAATATTAATTTTAGTCTCAAATATAAAGTTCTAATTAGTAATTTGAAGTATTTTCAAAGTATCGCAAAACAAAATTAATTTTAAAAAATAATTAAAATTGACATCACTATAAAATGAAATTAAAATATGTATTTACAAATAAATACAAATACATTTCACGATCAAACTCTTAAACACTCTCATAACAACTCAGCGACGCGACGCGCATCTAACAATAAGGAGCGCGATCCCCGAAATTAATAATTTAATCATTTATTTCATAAAAAGTGGTACAGTCTGTTACAAAGTGGGTTGACAACTTCGGAATAGTTTACATCTGAGATGAGTAGGTAACAATACAAATTTACGATCTGATGTCCTAGCTAGGTTACTAAGTAGCCTGTATTAAGGAAATTACGTCACACAAAGGGCAGGGTGCCCTGCCTAGATTATTAGTGATACACACGTCTGGTTTATTTAAATATAGCCCAACTCAATACCCCTAGGGTTTTTTCATTTTTTCGATATCGCATTTAGTTTTTGAGATATAGTTGATTTTATGACAAAAGACCTTAAAAAGTTGATCGAATTTTTCACATTTTTGCGATTTTCAAGACAAAATTTAGAATTTTCATTTTTATTTCACTATATTATAGCTCTTATTGTTACGCGTCTTTTAAGACCTCAAACCCCCGACACGCCCTAAAACTCACGACACCAAGGCGATCTCACACTGTGAGCGAAAATGGGGCTATACTGAAGCGATCGAAAAAACATTTTCAATGTTAAAATATTATTAAGGTTTCAATCAAGACATTTGAATAAAAAGTCTTCTATAAAAGTTCTCTTTTTCAAACCATTTTTATCCACTTGAAACTTGGTAAAAGTCATGTCGAGTCAATTTCAACAACTCGATTTTTTACCTAATTTCCATGGACATTTTCATTTTCAAGTTTTGTAAAAAACTTTAATAATAAAGCGCAACATATCCACATTTTATATACATGTTCTAAAAGGGGATTATATAATTATATATTACTTACAGAGTTATTTGGGCCACCGAAATTGGCGAGTCACAGAAATTTTATTATTGCCACCGAAATTGTATTGGTGACACAGAAATTGTGCGTGTGCACTGAAATTGTGAATTACTAAAAAAATAATTTTAAGTAATATGTAAAGAAAATTAAAGTATAATGAAAAAAACTGATATAATACGAATCATTTTAATAAGCATTTATAAAAATACAACGTGGTGTACTATTGCTTAAATCAGTCTTACAAAATTAGCAATCAAGAAACTGACTATGTTTTTTACTCCTATAATGGGATATTTACTTATAACTATTTATCAAACTTATATTAACACAAATTGTAACCAAATTAAAAAAAAAATATTATCACTGCAAAAATAGTACAGTTTTAACTTAATAATATTAATAACAGAACTAATGTCAAATCCTAGGAATGGTAATTAATTTGAAACTAATAAAAAAAATCCTAAACAAATTACTTAAATATTTGTGGACATAATACAGTTTACTTCTCAAAATCAAACAACACTTTTTATATTTTGTCAGAATTTTAAAACTAAATAAGTAATTATTGCTGTACACAGTCAATCAGTTAGCATTAATTTTAATACCTTGTACGTATCAAAAAGACAAATTAACAACTATTCTTATGATTATAAGAGCAACTCAATAAAAGCTATCGCTCTGTAGATAAACTATAAAAAATAATGATTTTAGACATCAATCAACTTTTAGGTAACTAAGATATTAAGAAATATTCTTTAAACAAATAATCACTAACATGGCAAAAATCTTCAGAAAATATTTTCATCATCACTATCAAAAATATTAAAATTATTTTTTGTGACTAATTCTTTGGAATATTCAATGTGAGCATCATTATCAGTCTCAATGGTTTTTTCAAATTTCGACATTATATCACTGTTAATATTTTGGAAAAATGAGGCTGATGGAACTAGATTGTCATATTCTAAATTGTCCAAGTCGTATGAAGCGACAGCTGATTTGATGGTCTTATCTTGAGGTATGTTCTTGGTTTTAAAGTAAAATAATTCAGATCCTTTAAATCTGTGAATTGTTGATGGCTTAAAACTGTAATCTGATTGTGATGCAGGTGGAACGACCATTGCATTATCCAAGATTTCAATAGGCAATTCATAGAAACCTAAAT
The DNA here is from genome assembly GCA_948252095.1 of Dicycla oo. NCBI lineage: Eukaryota > Metazoa > Arthropoda > Insecta > Lepidoptera > Noctuidae > Dicycla > Dicycla oo. The sequence continues at coordinate 34,448,547 of OX411711.1, forward strand.
GTCTTCCGTGAATGCATTTTATAGGATTGTAAAGGCAGTTTTCATCAGTGCATGACAGTGATCGCATTGCAATAGCTTTGGATGTTTTAGCCCAAACGATCTGATGGATCTTCATAGTCCCTGGGAAACATTTTAGGACTTTTGGCAAAAGCCAATCCTTTTCATTCACTTCATAGTCGTTAACAATCTTTATTTTCACACTTGTGACGGTTGTTTGAAGACCTTCCACTAAAGTGTTAATATCATTGATGTCTTTGCCAAAGGCAACCAGACGATCTGCAGATCTCTTAAGAACACCGCCTACACCGTCAGGTGCTCCTTTTCCATGCCCACATTCGCAGTAATGCCATATCACTCGAGACAAATCTGGCAAGTATAGTTGAAGCTGAGATATAATATAGAAAATTTTTTTGTTTCTGTATTGTCCTGACGGAGAATCGGATATGAGGTGGAGAATCGATATATGAGGTGCAACAGCTTCAATTTCTTGCAAAATTGGTATTAAATGGGCCCATACTGCAGACGCATCGTGACGCAAAGATTCACTCACAGTACAGAATGACTGGGATTTTATTTCATCATTTACGTGATAATAAATTACTGCTGTGTGTAATGTCAGTTGAGACCGGCTAGCACCGAAATGGACTGCTTGGATTTCCTAGCTATATTTCGTACTATAGTTTTCGCTAAAGTCCATGTGCACGATGCACTCATTTTTAGTGATTTCTGCTTTAATTTTTTTAATACTTTCGTATTGATTTTTAATGATTGCACAATGACTCATAAAAGGAATTATTTCCTTTTCAAAATGCTTTATAACTTCTCGAGGTTTTTCGTCTTTTCTCACTTTTTCCACAATGGTCGATATTTTTTCAATGTTATTTTTTACGTAGGTTTTATTGTTTTTATTCCATGAGTAATAAGAAATATTATGGGAATTATCAAATTCACAGTATATAATCCATTTATTTTTGCATTCTTGACATTTACGCTGTAAGCATTCAACCTTAGCATTTTTACAGGTGAAGCTATTCAAAACTTCTGTTGTGGAATTCTCACTGATAATCTTATTCTTTTTCAAAGAGTTGATCAATAAATCCATATTGGCGTGTGGTTTGCATAAGCAAGTGTCTCGGCTGTCTACTTTCGGTTGTACGATCCAAAAAGGTTTTAATCTCGTGAATGTGACATAACTTATGGGCGGGAATCCAGATTCCAGATATTTGCGGTGAAGGTTTTTCAAATTGTCCAGTAAATACCTTTTTTGCTTTTTTAGACCATTTCTAGTAATGCAATCTTGTTTACCTGGAGTCAAACGCGTATTTTCATCATCCTCGTAGAAGTTTTTTACTAATTTTCGAATAATTTTATCCTGAGGGCTTAGTATCTTCTTGGGTTTATTTTTATTGCTGATCGTCTTACTTTTAGGACTTATTTTAAGTGTCTGCTCTAGTCTTTGTAATCTCTTTCTGTATACTTCTTTTTCCTTCTTAAGTTTTAAAATAGCTTTTTTGTACATGTAAATTTCGGCGGACTGTTTTTTCTGATATTTTTTTAGTTGTGTATTTACTTCTCGTTTTAATATTATGGAGTTAATGGATTCATCAAATTTGGGACTACATGGTGCTTTGGTTGAAATAGGAGAAATTATGCTGCTTACACTAGGAGATATAAGTGGAACAGGTGATGTGCAGGGGACTTGGACTACTGGTGTGCTGAATTGAAAAAATACTTTGTAGCTCTGCTTGCGGCTCGTCAACGCTGTCACCATGGTTTTCTTGTAAACATAATTTTCTTGGAGGTAGATTTTTCAAAGGGTGTCGTGGAACCTGTTCATGCATGTTAGCATGTGGAGTAATATCTTGTGACTTGGCTTGAGATGAACATGGTAAAGGGCTTTTAGGTTGCATCAATATTGAAAGTGGTTTATCTGTATCTCCACTATTCTCATTTTCCTGTAGTTTGAGTAATTCCTTTTTTTGTTGTTGTCTTTTATAGTAATTTCTAAAATTAATTTTGTTTCTTTTTTGTTTAAGTCTACGAGCTCGAGCTGGCATCTCACTTAGAGGTAAAATTTTTCCTTCTGCTTTTTTCCGATGATAACGTTCTCGATCTTTCCTACGCAACTCCTCAGCTTTGACAGGGTCGCTTTTAATTTTTTCTCTTCTTTTTTGCTCAGCAATCCTCTTCTTTTTTAACTTTTCTTGGCTATTTTTTTTCGTTTTTGGATTCCTAAAATAAAAAAAGATATTTAAAATACTGTTGAGCATATTTGATTATGAAAGGAGGCTTGAACAAAATAATGGGATATGTATGAATATAATGAATTGAATAATGCTATCTATATGAATACTACTATACTATAATGAATTGAATAATGCTATCTCTGTGTAATCTATAACTAGGTATGTGAAATGAGTTCTGTCAAAGTTAATTCGGCATGACAAATATTGTTTCCTTTCAAAAACCTTCATTAACATTAATACAATAATTGAAAGCTACAATTTCTGTGGAGTCGTGTTATTTCCGTGGACACCCAGATGCCACGGAAACCATAGAAATTGGCCCACAGAAATTGGAAACATGGCTATTTTATTTTTATTACAAGAAACTATTAAGGCTATGACTATTGTTTTCTATAATCTTAAATGTGTACCAAAGGCTACTTAGCATGCATAAAAGTGTTACCTTTATTTCTTGAAAAAATCCTTTTAAAAACTGATCACCAAAATTGCAAAATTTCGTTCCGAGTAAACTGAAATCACGTACTTACATTTTTGGCGGGAAGACGTGGCGATATGGTGCACTACCATTCTCACTGCGCGTAAGCGCACGACTGTCTCTTGCCGGGCAGGGATTTATCGTTCGTTTAAACTCATTGGTGGAAACTCAAGACGGCAAAACAAAATGACCATAGAAATTAGTACAGTTAGACAAAACTACCGTTGACATGTACTCATTAACTATGAGTCTAAATATTCAAAAATATTTAGCTTCTTGTAGGTCAATTATTACTTAACGCAATCAAAACACTTTTTCCTATATATGTTGGAGATTATCTTCCTGAGAGGTAAATGCTGTGTATGAAAGTGATTATGGACAAGACACAGAAATTGATAATTCGTCATTTACTGATGTTTTTCTTAAAAAGTAATAGACTTATAAATATAATTTAAGTGGCTTAATTTAGATCCACGTCTCTTTAATTCTGAGAAAAAAAAAATTGTTGCATTATCTGTAAAGCAGCACTGCGTTTTCAGCCTAGACGCGTAAATTTTTCGCCTGAGAAATTCACTCATATAAAAGAGGATGTCCTCCTTGACAGAAAATATAATAAATAAATGACAACTATGCTTAATTAAATTTTAACACAGATAAGAGTTAAAATATTGTAACCAAGTTTCACTAAACCTGCTGGAAAGACTAAAATAAGCCACTTTTAATTCGAAGTAATAGAAAGGCTCAACAAAGGCTTTGTAAGAAGACTAGGTAATTAGAAACACGCTCAATGGGAAATCTCAACAAACCACTTTAAGAAAGCGTCTTTTCTTTAAGAGCCTAAACTAAGCATGATCGTCCGTTGTGTCGAAAACACTGCAGTATTCATTTTGAAATAAAGTATATTATGGTAAAGTTGAGGCTTAATGTTAAGTACAGACGCCAGCACATCAAGCTACTACAATCTGTCAAATTTCTTTAATAGATTTTCAACTATATCGCTAAAGCATTAGGTTCAAGTTTTATTGGAAAAGTTTGACAGTTTTGGGTAGCTTGACCTGCTGGCATCTGTACTATGATCGTCGAAAACACGATTCCATAAAATTTTCTCGATAGACAAAACAAAACCAAAATTACCTCTAAAACGAAAAATAAACCGCTGGCATTCAAAATATACTTCAAATTAGATCATGAAACTCTGCTTAATAACTGAACTAACTATAAAGCAGGTCTTTTGATTCTTTTTTTTTTAATTATTATTTTCACCGTAAAAAGAAATTACCTAAACTATCGGCGTCTTGAAGTTTGTTCCCTGCCGCCCGTCACCCCCGCTCAGTCTCGCTTCGGCTTTCAAACGGGAGAACTGTATCGCTTGCGCTCAGAATACACATTTCGCAACAGGTAAAATAGGTAGGATAAAGAGTGAGGTGGCGCGGGGAAGTGGGGGAGAAATCAGAATTTGAGCTGAGGTTGTAAGGCTCTTAAGGATTGAATGTTAATTTAAACAAATGACTTGACCTAGCAAACAACCGTAGTCGTTAGTGGTACCTAGTTAGTATTTTCGAAGTAATTTAGTTAAGTGGATAATTGTTTTAGCATGTTAAGTTACTAGAGCCATTTAAAAGAAATGGCACTCTGCTGCGATAGTCATTTGCGATGGCCTTGCGGCTTTCACTGTATTATTGTGGTAGAGTACAATTAGAAAACAATTTTCAGTATTTACTTAGTTAATAATTACATGTGCTTTTTCAAATTACATGAAGTTAAATTTTAATATATTTTATATAATTAATATAACAGGCATTTTACTGTTTTAACAGAATATTGTGACATAATTTTATTAGAACATTAAAACTTCATCTAAGAAGACTGGGATTTGTGAAAAATTAAACCCTAAATTAATAAATAGAGATGATTTTTGAACACCATGTTTTATTCGTCCTACCATTTTCCTTTGCATTTGTATACTCGGAATTAGTAACCAAATACATCGGATTAAGTGCCTCCGACTTCTTTTCATATTTAATTAATATAAAATACAAATCAAGATTGAGTAGACAAGCCGTTATTGTTTCTACTCTTGAAATAGACCGTTGTCTATTTCAAGAGTAGAAACGACCGAGTAGACGAAGAGTAGGACGATCCGGATGTAGAACGGGAACGCAGGGGGCTGGCGGTTAGCTGTAACATGCAGGACCGCAGGTTTTATAGGTGTAGTAGGGAGGTAAAATAGTCGTTATTTAGGGCCTACTGCCAATCCTACTATACCTGTAGCCTGTGGGTCAGTTACACACAGCGGGCAGTCAGCGCCCTGCGAGTCCAGTACAACAATGCTTTCAGGTTGCTGATGGGACTGCCTAGATATTGCAGCGGATCAGCGATGTTTGCTGACGCAGAAGTGGATGGCTTCCATGCCATAATCCGTAAGCGAGCGGCATCGCTGATGCGCAGGGTGAGGGACAGTTACGGCTACCTGAGGGTCATTGCTGAGAGGGTAGATAGTCCTCTATGGAGGCAGTGGATACACATCCACGTTAGATAATTTCCTCTTGTATATGTACTAACATAGGTGCCCTTTCTTTAATGCTTTGAGTTTGAGAGTACGTTTGAGTAGTGAATAATGTCACGAAGTTAAAACATACATCCCAAGCAACAAAACCGCTGCGTAGTTCGGCCAACCCACAGTTCAATAGTTTTGTTCATTTCCTCCGGCTCACATTTATTTACTTGTTCAGAAACAAACGTTCCATTTTTCCCACATAACATGAAACGAAAATAATTATACCCCGGTTTGTACGACATTTTCCGAATAATTTGAGCCGAAAACCTTTCTTGTGTATGACGGGGAACTAGCCAAGACGTCTGAGCGACGTCTTTCTCGATCGTTGAAGCGTATAACGCGAAAAGTATTCCCAATGACGTCGACAAAGGTTTCTAAAATACTCTTCAAATTGTCGATTGTGCCCAAAACTTGTTAAAGTTAGTTTTGGTTACTGAAAAGAGTAACAAACGAAATCGGATTCAGCGAATTTTATTTTTAACTGAAAGGTCAATTCGATAATGTTTGAGTTTCTGGCGAGACCACATTCCTTGGAAATTCTGGGAATCTAAATTTAATAACGTACGATATTATATTAGGATCCAGATTGGATAAGACACCATGTGTGCATAATTTTATGGTCAACTATCGCGTAAACTTTCTCGTTCAGCGAAATAGTTTTTGTCTGCTGGATCTATTTTAGATTTGATAAGACTTATTTACCATTTATTATCCGCCCAGTTTAGGTTTATTGTCACAAATTATATCAATTGGACTAATTACCCTGCATTAGATATACCAAAGACTATTTTTTTTTTTTTTTTTGTTTATACGAGGCACTTATTCTTTTGGCAATTTTCAACGTCTTAAGAATTACATTGTCTGGCACACATTTAAACTTATTAAAGGCTTAGCTTTTTGAAAGCTCGGTAAAGTAAAAGCTACTTTACATTTAAAGTAAACTGCAGATCTTAACAAATGTGGCTTGAGTACAAAAATGCAAGTCAACTAAGAAAATCTCCATTGTAAGGATCTGCAAGGGAAGGGTATTGAGGTATTCAAGGTATGAGAGCGAGCGATTTTAAAAGCAATTCAACAATTTTGGACAGCTTTTCCGTAATTCTACGAATTTACACTGGCAGTCTCTGGTCCTTCTCTCCCACAGAAAGCCAGAATCGTAGCGGTCTAACAGGTAAAGAAAGAAAGAAAAACTGTTTATTCACGTGAAAGTGACGTACAATACAATTACTGTTTAACAGAAGCCTAAAAACAAAACATATGGGTATCTATTCTAAAAATAATATTCTAGACGGGGATATGCGTCACTACCGCGCAAAATGGCTGACGCTCGGCATAATGCCGTGGCCCGTGCCCTCGTGCACGAATCCATGGCGCTGGTTTTCAGAACAATAAATAAAACATCAGTTATTCATTGTTCCGAGGCACAGAGCAAATAATACTCTCACGAGTTCTGAGGTCACTGTGGACACAAAAAGACGCTGTTCTGGCTCGGCGCGCACAGAGAATAATATTATAATTGTATATTCAAATTTAATAAAAATAAAGAGAACTAAATAAAAAAGTGAATATTTTTTTTAATATCGTAATATGTCTCAAGATTAAAGGAACTTTGGTATTTACCGAGACAGCCAGAAATAGTAGGAATATTACCTAATACTAAAACACTTTTTAAACCTGGCAATGGCTAGGATATTTCGTTAACCTGGCAAGGAAAAACATTATAATATGAGCTTATTCGAAGGTTTTATAGTTTCGCAAAACATTTTTGAATAAAAGCTTTGTCTCATTCTGGGGCAGTCGGTAAAAAAGTAAATCCTTAATCGCTGAACGCCTGTAAATTAACCCGCCTTATAATGAAGACCCTTCGCCGTTGGTGATTCAGGGATTCTACTGGCGATAATGGCAGATAGCCTTAATCACAGCCAGGGGTACCGCTGGCGTTTCAGCTAATTGTACCCTTTGCTTTTTGCCGTTTTCTACACCCAAACTGCCGAATAAGGCCCAAGTAATTGGCAAAACCTAGTTTTCGGTCTTTTTTGGAGATAGGATTTCGAAATTGTTGGCATAATTATGATTGGCCCGAGATCGTGTTTATTTAGATTTGTATGTGTGTTTGTTTTTATTTTCTTTAGATAGGAGTATTAAGGTTTCATTGGCAGCCGATGGATGAGATGATAAAACTAGTAGCAATCACACGTTTTATTGGGTGTAATAATGTTGTCTTTTAACAAGATTCGCCATGTTTATGGCTGATTTACATGTTGTTATTATTTACTGAACAATAATACATGACTGTGAATTAATTATGCTTACTTTATTGTACCTCGACAACATGCCAAGTTAGAGAATCAAAGTCATAAAACGAACATACAACCTCCTACTTTTAAACTAGTCGCGTAGCTTTTCTGCCGTAAAATTTATAAGTAACAGTTTGTTAATTTCCATCTCTCTCTACCTATTTTTTTTTTGCATGGACAAATACTCACGCATATTGCGCTACCACGGGGGGATAGTGCATTTATATGGGACTCCTCTGCCGCTTGTGGCGGGAACATGGGCACGCGTTAGCATTCACCGCGAACCCGCCGCATCTCTCTCTACGTGCGCGTTAATTTGTCTATTTTTATGTTTGCTAGCAGTCATTAGATCATGCGATACTTTACGCCTTGACAGCTTTTAAGTCTTTACAAAGCGCAAGTCAGATCCTGCATGGAGTATATCATTCACCATGGGATGTATGAGCTAAGTACCAACTAGCAGCGCTTGTCTTGGTGGAACGCAGGTTCATTCGTGACGTAGTACTAGTGGATGTCAAGCTTCACAGCTTGGCTCACCGCTGCAAGGTTGCCTGCTTGTCGGTCTTCGGTGAGTGTGCCCAAGAACTCCACGACCTCATTTTGCCGGCCCCCTTCTACCATCGGACATCTAGACGCACTGCCAGTTACCATCCCTACCTAGTTGCTATTCCACCAATTCGCACTAAGCGTTACCAAATGTCTTTTATAATGCGCACAGCAAAAGTGTGGAATTCACTACCTACGTCTGTGTTTCCGAGCGCATACAATCCTAATCTCTTCTAAGCGTGAACAGGCTTCTTCTGGGTAAGCTCACTCTATCGTCAACTCTGTCTCTGTCGCCTCCAACCTAGACTAGAGTCAAGAGCAAACCCATCTTAAATAAAAAAAAAATGGTAAACAAAAGAATGGTGATAAAACTACCATGTTTTTTGCTCACCAAAATGAAGTGCTTCCACAAAACACAAACGAATACCGTTTCAATTGGACTCATTCTTGCGGCGGCGGCGGTCAGGTTCTGTCCGATTCTAATCACGTGCTGGACATAAATCTGTGTCGGAAACAACTTACAGGCACGTTGCAGTACAATGCTGGTTGGTGCATGTTTCAGAGATTTAATGGCGATTTAGCTCTATGCTATCCGGCATGAGTTGTAGTAATGTGTGTAATACTCGTAGTGGTGGATACACAGGGTGTAACTTAAATAAACGCACAACCTCTAACGGGGTCTTTGTACTCATCATTATGAACATCTTTTACTATGGGACTAAACCTAAAATCAGCTGTTCCATACATTTATGTACGCTAAATAATAAGAACGACACGGGTCGATCGATCAGGTTAAGCTATGCTTGCCGCGGTTGGTCCGTGGGTAGGTGACTATCTTTCCATACCGAGACCCCTCCGTGCCTCGGAAAGCACGTTAACCCATTGGTATCGGCTGTCATTCGTGGATCTTTGACAGTCATTACGGGTCGTCAGAAGCATGTCTAACAACCAGTCCTATCAAGGGGTATCGTATTACCCACTACCTGGGTTGTGGGGATCAGATAGGCAGTCGCTCCATGTAAAATACAAACAACATAGTCGGGAAAAGGCTAGGCAAATGATGAACTCATCAAAATGTAGGGAACAGTTGATTTTTTTTTCGCGATTTCTAGTTTGGTTCCATAGAAAAAGTTTTCCATAATGATAATTACAATGACCACTAAGACGTTATTTAAGTTACAGCCTGTATAAACTTAGAGTTACTTAGAGTTTAGATGTGAAGTAACTACTAAATGTGAAGTCAGGCAAATTAATTGTTAAGTAACTTGACTACCAAATTAAATTGTCCGTATATTCAAATCACCACTGTATTTCGAAAGCCAGTGGTATGAAATGGCTATAACACGGCCAGTTGACGTAGAGTGTCAATTTGCTTAACATTGGTTGGCGCAGGTGCATTTCGATCGAAGCATAGGCCTGAAATTTAAGTGGATTATGGTTTGGTTGACCACAATGGTAGCCGCACCTAGAGCGCAAGCCGGTTGGTCGGCTGCTAGACAATATTGACGTGAAAACTTCTTTTCGCTCGGTATACTGGTGGTAAGGTCAATATTTCTGACTGACAAAAACACGTCAGAATTCAATCACTAATAACTATGAGACTTTTAATGCGAGAGTAATGATTTAGCATTCAAAAGATAGGCCATATTTATAACAATTTTAAAGGAAGATATAATTTGCCTATGACGTCACACTGCAAGTGCACACGCATGCGCGTGACCCTCTACTTTTCACTATGTGTCGAAATATCATTTCGTATAGCGAAAAACGTATTTAGCTAGATCAGTTATTCTGGTGTTTTTGTCACTAGTTAACAAAGTCCTACCAGGACCTAAAGAGAAAGAACAGAAATATTGGCCAAAATAGAGTTAAAAATTAATATGTGCGCGCCTGCTGGCTGTGGGTAAGTGGGAATCAAGTTTGTGGCTCCATTCACTACCGTCGTCGAACATAGGCACTTTGTTCGACGACACTACTTTCCGCCTCGCCGCTTCCCTGCGACTAGGAGCTCCCTGTTGTTCTCCTCATCGCTGTCACTGTGGCGAAGTTGTCAACAGCCTTGGGCACCACGGCCTGTCGTGCAGCCGAAGTGCGGGTCGCTTACCCCGGCAAGCGAACTTTAATGACATCATCCGAGGAGCTCTTGTCACCGTCGGCATCCCAGCTGTATTAGAACTCAATGGCTTGGCACGCTACAATGGTGAGAGGCCGAATTACTTGTCTTTATTTCCATGGAAGGTGGGTAGGCCTTTCTTTAGTGTGGGATTCAACGTGTGTCGATAATCTTGGCTGTGCTGGCGCCGCTGCTGCCGTGGGGTCGGAGTGCTCATGGTCTCTTTAAGGATATGTCGAAACGGCTGGTTGACACTTCCCGTGACCCAAGGGCTGACTTTTACCTTGGCGAGAGGCTAAGCATTGCCATACAACGTTGCCGCCAGTCTCTTGGGTACATTATCAGTCGACAGCGCTGCGGATGAATTTTTCGACGCTATGTTTTAGTTTGTGAATAGTTTTTCTTAAGTTAGGATATAATCTTGGTATTTTTTATTAATTGTCAATAAATAAATATTTACTTATATATACCAAATTATAGATAAACTATGAGCTTCAATGAATAAAAAAGTTTCAAAATATTAAGCATAATAAAATATAAATACTCGTATAAGGTGTTATGCGAGGGAGATAAAACTTTAGAGGACAAAGTATAGATAGCAGGACAAAAAATGGTCAAGTGTCGATTCTTCGCGTAGTCTTTGGCATCATAAATCACGGACAGAGCGCGAAAAGGTTGGCAAGCTTAGGATTTATATGCTACTGGGGTCAGCCGCGACGTTGCCCGCATTAATTATTTGTATTTCTAAAACGGAACTCTGTTTTCCTATTTCTTATTTAACGTCGCGAAGGATTAGCTGACCTAATCAGATTTTTCTTGACTTTTCGTTTCAAGGTTCCTATCGTATATGTTCAGTTACATAAAATATTAGGGGTTTCAATATGAAATTGCCGTTTTGTACAGAAAAATTTAAACAAAAATTTATATTTGTTTACCCTCATTGTCTATACATTTCAGGTCGAATTCTGGGGACCTGGACTCAACACATTGTGTGATGGCATTTTGTATTGCTTCCTGGCAAGAAAACTGTTTACCGTGTATGCATGAAAATTGTCCAAATCGCGGAAAAAATGGTAGTCGGTTGGGGCAGCTGGTTTCTTGAGCAGTGTGAGGTCTTGCGTTATCATGGAGCAATAGTGGTCAAGATCGGTTGACGAGTCGGGGCTGTCTCGCTGCGAGTTTCGCGGTCATTATTCGAAGTTCTGTACAGTAGACCTATGCTGTTATTGTTTGACCGGATCTGAGGAAGCTTTAGTGAATTACACCATAAAGTGACCACCAAAAATTTACTATCATTTTCTGTGGGTAAGATTTGCTTTATTGTTGCGGCGTTTGACCTGGGATCAGCCATTGCGTTGTTAGCTGGCGATTAGGTATCGTAAAGAATCCACTTTTCATCACACGTCACAATTCGCCCAAAAATCCCTTCATTTCTGTACCGGTTCTACTCGTACAAGATAATGCAAGCTTCTCTCTGCTGATCAGTCAAATCATAAGTCACCCATTTTTCAAGCTTTTTTATCTTACTGATTTGATGCAAATGCGTCAATAATAATAATAATGTCCTGGGGCATTTTCACACACGGTCATCTGATCCCAAACTAAGCAGAGCTTGTACTATAGAAACCAGATAACTGATATACTACATACACTACTTTTTTTTATAAATACATACTTATATAGATAATTACAGCCAGACTCAAGAAAAACAGACATGTTCATGCACACAAATGTTTGTCTTGGATGGGAATCGAACCCACGACCTGTGGCGTGATAGGTGGTATCTAAACCAACCACGCCATATGGCCCATCAATGTAACATGCTGCTACCTAATTGCTTGGTAATTTGATACGTATCGGCTTCCATAATCGCATTCAATTCATCGTTATTTACCTTGGTGGCTGGTCTTCCTCGGGGTTTATTCTTCAAGTCGAAGGTCCACTACGAAAGCGATTTAACCGAAAATGTACTGTGCGTTCATTAGCCGTATCCTTTCCAAACACAGCTTTGATTTGTTGCGAGAATTTTCTGCTGCTTTAGTTCTACGTCGGAACACGTATTCAAAAATTACTCTAATTTTTAATCTTTACTTTAAAAGTTGAATGAAAAAAACAATTGAAAGTCAAACAATCGAATATTGTACATTTTTCAAATTTAGAATGTTATAGTTACCGTGTGAAAAAAGTTTCACTCTTTAATCTCACACCATGCAGATTTAATTTTAATTCATAATCATAATCATTCATTTATTGCATTTCATGTTGTTTACAGGTTGTTACATTATGATAGTTCCAAACAATGAACCCTGCTAGGGCACAGCAATGTATAGGCGATAATAATAATAATAATAATAATAATAATAATAATAATAAGGTTTATTCACAGAAAAATACAGAAACACATTTATAGCGTACTTTACAAAGTTGCAAAATCTGTACAATATGTATATAACCCTGTTCCTTAGACTAGGATAGCCTGTATTCTAAGAGACAGTGTTCAGCCAAATAAATTATCTAATCATGATTTTATACAACAAATGGACGGTGTTGATGTATCAAGCTTCTGCGATTTTGTTGTGTAATGAAGTGAAATGTCATGTTATGTGTGTGTGTTTGTGTGTGTGTGTGTGTGTATGTGTGGTGTGGGGGTGTGTGTGTGTGTGTTACATACACGTTTTAGCTTATGATTAGGGAATATTTAAGTGCCTAATTATATTTCTTTAAAGTAAGAGCAGGAAAACCACCAGTAACGAGTGTGTAGGATTACTAGATGATATATGTTAGCAAAGACTCCGTGTAGGCATAGTCCTTTAGTAGTAGCCACTCTGTTACTACGGATTTTACTTTGTATGTGTTTAAGTTTGAGATGTTTAATGACGAATTTATTTTTTGGTATATGTGTGTACCTAATATGTAGAATTGGCGTTGTGCGAAGGTGGTTTTGTGTTGGGTTCTTGGAAGGAGATTTATTCGCTTATTTGGGTTTGGGAGAGGCAGACCAACATGTGTTCTAAGAATAGATCGGAGCACAAAGAGTTGACGTACTGTAAGAATAGATAAGATAGGTTTTAATTAATTTAACATGCTATCATTATTCATATAATTTGTTAATATAGATTAATTTAAAAATGATTAATTATTATTATACATTATGTCATTCTTATAAACTAAATAAAATAAATAAATTATCATTTTCATATTATAATCTTATACTTACTACAATTTATGTCATTTGCAATGAGCCTAAATGTCATTATTATTTCAGTTAATTTAATGTCAATAGATTAGTTTTACATTATAATATGTCACATTTTCAGATAAAATAAAATAGAAAGTAATCACTAAAAAATACAGGAATGAGGTAGTAGCGGACTGGTGTTTTATAGAGTACCTAGTTATGTATGTGTAATGTGTTCAAGTCGATATTAATTTATTTATTTCTCGGTTAAAAATTCTTTTAGGCTATAATATGATTTTAAGTTTAAGTGGTTTTGTAGGTCATTTTTAAATTTGTTGTCATACTCTGTATCCTTAATTGAATTCGGGAGTTTATTATAGATTTTAACGCACATGGCCAGAGGCCCAGAATGAAACATAGCTAGTTTTGAGGTTGGTACCGCTAATTCGTTTAGATATCGGTTTCTAAGACTGCGTTGCTGTGGGCGTTGCTGTTTTGCTAGCGGAAAAAGCGATGGGTATTTTCTCACAAATTTACTAGCTTCTAGGATATAAATACCTGATAGCGTAAGTATTTTATGTTCTATAAAGTATTGTTTGCAACTTTCCGTACTTTCTGTATTTACTAGGATTCGAACGCATTTTTTTTGTAAAATGAATAGTCGCTCTATATCTACACTATTTCCCCACATTATAATTCCATAGTTTAGCCACGAATATGCGTATGCGTAGTAGGCTGAAAGAGCTGTTTTGAAGTCAGTTGCTTTTTTTAGTTCTCTTAAGGCGTATATAAAGCTAGCCAATTTATTTGATAGGGTTTGTATATGAGCTTTCCAGTTTATATTGGTATCGACAGTCAGGCCTAGCAGTGTAAAATCGTTTACACATTGTAATTTTATATTATTATATGAGAAGTCGATATCTACCTTTTCTTTCTGATATGGTCCATATTGCATCAACTTCGTCTTCGAGAAATTTATTTCTAAATTATTGTATTTCAACCATGCCACTATGTTAGTAAGAATGTCAGTTAAGATTTCGTTAAGGGTCCCGTTATTATCATAAGGAAAGATGATTGAAATGTCGTCAGCAAATAGGACACTGTATGAATTTATTTCTGTAGGGAGGTTATTTATATATATTAGGAACAATAGGCACCCCAAAACACTACCCTGAGGAATTGACATGGTTACTTTTGCTCTATCAGATTTAACACGCGTTATCAGGCCAGTCTGTGCATCTTTATAATCTACTTCTACATATTGTTCCCGATTTTCTAAGTAAGAGCAAAACCATTTGTAGGCTGTGCCTCTGACACCTATTTCATACAATTTATTTAGAAGGATCTTATAAGACACTCTATCGTAGGCTTTGCTCATGTCTAGCAAAATCCCTACTGCATGTTTTTTATTATTTATAATATTTAGTGCTTCTTGTATATATTTGAATATTGCCAGTTTAGTAGATTTATTTTTCCTAAAACCATTTTGACTATCGTTGAAGATTTTGTACTTTTCACAAAATGAGTAAAGTCGTTTTGACATTGCGGTCTCAAAAATTTTCGCGAATGTAGGTAATGCGGCTATAGGCCGAAAGTTATTTGTGTCGGTCTGATCTCCCTTTTTATGGATCGGTTTTATTACTGCTACTTTAAGCAGGTCGGGAACACAGCCTTCGTCAAGGGACTGATTTATAAGTAGAGTCAGTGGCATTACTAATTCGTCAGCGCATAATTTTATTAGTGTTGGCGGTAGCTCGTCGTGTCCATAGCTTCGTTTATTTTTTAGTTTTTTAATTATAAATTTTATTTCGTTTGGGTCCACTGGGCTAATGTAAATAGAGTTTTCGCTTTGTGAGGGCCCCGGGCGGCCAGTTGCAGCACTATCCCCGATTGTACTGTCCGATTTGCCAACTGATATGAAATAGTCATTGAAAGCGTTTGAATTCAAAGTGGCCAGTACGTTGAAACGACAATTTCTTTTTTAAACCCCATATTATTAATATCACTATTAATATTATTTTAATATAATCTACGTACGTATGAGACTTTTACTAATGGTCTTTATTAAAAGACGCCTCTAGACCTCTTAATTTAATCCATCCTTCACGAAATTATGATATCAATCAAAATGTTCTGACGTTCCAAACTATACTCATTGTCTATGTAGGTAGGTTTCTGTTTTGCAATGAATCTATGAAGAACAAAAACATTCTCGAAACCTTACTTTCAGTGCACAGACACGCCCTCTTACTCGCTGTAGTATCGATGTGTAGTGAACCTGAAAAATATTTGGCACCGAACCGACTCGGCGGACGTAATTCACCGGCCGATATACTCAATGTATATCGATATAACTTTTATACAAACCTACGAATATTTATATACAAACTACAGTCATTGGTACAGTTGACCTCGTAAATTACTTTACCAAATTTGACTACCTAGAAACGTTTTATGACGATGCAAGTGATACTCAATCTTAGGGGATAAAGCAATTGCGAGGTGGATAAGACGGTTTAACGATTTCCTTCTAACTGAAACTGTTGTGAAAACTGTTTTTTTATTTCTGTAATTGACTTTGGAAATTACTCACCCAGCCCATGATTATACAATTGGTTTTATTAGCTTGAAATTATAACCATAACGTGTTAAAAAATTAACTCTAAAACTTTAAGGAGTTCTTGAGACCATCGAACTGAATAACTGTTAACATGGGACCAACTTTGAAATCGTGAAAAAAAATCTGCTGTTGTATACTAAAGTTTCACACCTAGTTCTAAACATTATAATTTAAATTTTAAATTTATTTTTATTTTAGATATAATTTATTTTTTTATTTATAATCAGGCTGGACAAGAACAGATTGAACGGTGACCCCCAAACTAGACATTATGCCTGTATCTTGGGGGTCGGATTTGCGACATTTGAGTAGAACTTACATGATTATTACCACAGAACAGATAAAGGAGATTAGAAAGGAAATAGTTCCTGATTTGTATTAGAACGCGTGTCGCCGGTTATCTCCCACTCTTTAACTCCACTACAAGCAAGAGACCAATACGTACGCGCATTACGCACACAAATAATCCACACGCACTTTAATCGCGATTTTGCTATTGGTTGTCACACTAACGCAAACACTGCGCTTGACGTACACTCACACACGCGCAAAAGCAATTTATTTCTCATACATGTTACGGCGACCAAAAGGTCGATAATTTTATCGATATTTATATCGATAAAATTATTGTAATTTTTTTAGTTTAAATTTTACAATTTTTCGCTTTAATTTCGGAAGGGACGGGGTACGAATAGTGTGGACTTCCTAAATACATATAAATAATAATGTCAAATTAAGGGGAATATCAAATGTAGCCGCAAAATTCAAATTTTTTTTCATTTTAAGGGTTCCGTACCTCAAAAGGACAAAACGGAACCCTTATAGGATCATTCATGTGTCTGTCTGCCTGTCTGTCCGTCTGTCACAGCTAATTTGCTCCGAATCTAATGGACCGATTTAGTTGAAATTTGGTACACGTATGTATTTCTGTGACCCAAACACGGACGTGTAATGTAAATTGCTTTTTTGTTTGTTTTATTTTTTCTCTCAATTATTTTTAATCATGGTCTGGCAGCTTGAGTAATTTATGCGGCCTACCCAATTGTCCTTTCTTTGGTATTATTCGTCGAATCGTTGAGCTCCTTAAGTTCTTAGTTGAGCTGCGCGATTACTGACAAATGCGTGCAATGACTGGACAGGTCCTCTCAATCTGTGTGGTTCTTTTCTCAAAAGACCATTCCAGACACCAATCTATAAGGTCTTCACATGAAGTGACCAAGATTATGTCTGGACTTTATAAGAGACTGTGACCTCTGAGTTTGTTTCGGCCTTTCTTCTCAGAGTAGTCAAATAGGAAACGCTGACCTCATTTAGTTAAAAAAAAAAAAAACATGATTGACTTGTAAAAGTGTTTGTACAAACCTACTTACAGAAATCATTTATCATATAATTAATGAATTTTGAATATGGGGGTCAATTTAGGGGGCAAATAAGAAAATAAAAAATGTATATTTGCAAACTGTACTGTGCGATATATCAAATTCTACCCATGAATATGAACAACTTTTACTATGGGACCAACTATGAAATCACGAAAGAAAAAATCTGTTGTTCCATACAAAGGTTCAATACCTACTCAACCAAAATGTATGAAACAGTTGATTTTTTTTTGGATTTCAGAGTTGGTGCCATAAATAACGTTGTTCATATTCATAAGTAGAACACCCTGTGAAAATTTGCGCAGTGAATAAAAACTTCTCCTGTATAGATTTCAAACATGGATTTTCAGCTTTACGGCTGTATAAACCCAATATACACGGCCTTATATAATAATATCCACAAAAGATGATCTAAGTGACAACATTTTAAGGTAATAATTAGGTACGCTACGCAAAACCACCAATAAAGTTTTATGAAATATAAATTATATACTACTTACTGAAAGGCGCATAACGATATGTTTGTGCGGAGTAGGTCCTGATTTTAAGTATCTTTTCCCTGACTTTTTTGTTGTGTAATCATTTTCTGCAAAATTTTGAGAACAAATTTAGTAGGTATCCATTCAATAGGGATGATGACTAAAAAATGATTTTTTGTCCGTCATGTAGATTATTAAAATATATTGGACACGTATTTTTTCTTTTTCTACGTATTCAAAAGATTGCGGCGATACATTGAGTTAAAATGTGGCATGACGTCACGTCTTTGTAGATTTTATACGTAGAAGTGACGTAGTAAGCCCCCTCTCCCGAACTTTAATGCGAGTTATCTTAGTCATTTTTTATTAATATGATAAAGCAAAAAATACGTATCTAATATTTTTTTATTATCTGACTGACGGACTAAATAGAATTTCTTTTTTTTTTACCCAGGCATCATCCCTATTCTACCAGTTGCCTCAATCACAGTCTTATATATAACAATAACAGTTTTCTTGTATCTGGATCTGTTGCAAATCTAAAAATAAAATTTAAAATGTATGTTTTCATTATAACTAACATCTAAAAAAAATTGAGACAAAAAACCCACTCAGAAACTAAATTGATAACCTACAATAAACAATAATTGATGATAATAAACAAAGCTATTTTAATTATAATACGCGCGTACCGAATCTTCCCTTTTTTATACATCAGCGATTACTGATAATAATCATTTGTACGCATATATACTTTTAATTTCGACATTGTTTACAACTTGGTACAACACTATCGATACGCATGGATTTCACTGAATTCAAGCTTTGGCTCGGCGCACGCAACATCACAGTGAACGCAATACATTGCGCGCTTGCTTACGTAGTACAAGATGGTACCCATGTATTGCAAGTAATGTATAATTTTGCATCAGTTTGCGATTGTATCGTTTTTGTCTACAAACTACATAATACTATTGTAATAATTACAAATATCACTTGTATTTTAAGGTTTTTCGACTTACCGGTTAAAAGAAATCCCTTCTCGGGCTACACTACACACCTGGCTTCTTTTACGACACGTTATAATGGCGCAAGACGCCATAATTCTTTTTTTTTCGCGGAACTTCGTACGCTGTCACAACAAGAACGCGATTGTTCGCCGATGAAGCAAATTTTGGTTGACTATAAGAGCGTTGCTCACAATTGCGGCGCGCCTGCCCCGCCCACGAGGCCATTCTAACCTCTTTCATCTGTTCTGTGATTATTACATTACAGGTGAATATAAACTAAATTGAACTAAACTATTACATAAGGGACAATTTTTTTTTTTGTGATTTTAATGTTGGCATCATAGTAAAAGTTATTTAGTTCGATGGTCTAAAGCACTTCTTCAAGTTTGTAGGGTTAATCTTAACACCTTATATAATAATTAAAAAAAATCCTGAATATGGGTCTAACAGAAAAATTGAATAAAGAGATTGGAGAGAAACTGCTACGACTCCTTGTCTCTCTTACTTTTTACTGTTCAGACCGCTTCTATTAAAGATCAATTTCAAGTGGTTGCTTATTGCTTATTGTTAATTAAAACTGTAACACCAATTTCATTAATTAACATAGAGATTGAAACAGGTTTATTAAACTAAAATATTTCAAATACTAACATATAATAGAGGACACCCTAGCATACTCTCTCTCACAATAATTCTAGCATAATTCTACTCCATTCATCAGCAAACAGAACACATTCAGGATTGATGGTCAGGAGGCCGTGAAGCATCCTTAAAGTACGACACACTGGGGACTCGGCTCTGGCGACAGTTTTGGATGTCGACGGCTCTGGCAATGCATGTTGACTTTAATGAGTATTGTCGAACGCCTACGAAAAGAAATGGAGCAGCTTATTTTAAAAGAAACCTACAATGTTATACCCACAACATCATCGACTTTCAACTCAATTTATTTTATGCCAAGCAAATAAACAGGCAAGAAAGATAGTGTATCGTACCATACATCAAACCAGATGCTGAGCTAGACGTTTTCTTTTAAAAAGACACGTACTAACCGCACTGCGTCTTGTTCCGTACCACTTTGCTGCTAAAATATGAATTTAAAGTATTTTGTTGAAGAGCATTATGGATTTTCAAAGGATAAAGTAGGATTCTGTAACACTTTGGATCCCCGAAATGTCTTGAAATACGGAATAGGTATACATAATACAGCTTCAGTCTTTTAGTCATAGAAAATATCAGACACCGCTAACACGTATCACTGAATATTTCACAAAAGTACCCAGTAGCAATCCGACTTTTGTCTAATTTGCTGTAAACGTGTTGGCGATACAATATCAGACATATTGCTAGTGAATGTATACAAATAACACAATCAGTTAAATCAATTCAGATGAAACAGATCGTTTCTCAGAAGGATGGGTCCTTTACAGTGAAGCTATTGTGATAATAAGCATTCAATTGATAGGTATGAACAATAAGCGAGACTTGTGAGGTGTTATGTTAAGATAATTTAGTAAACAGTAGGTATTCGTGTTGAAATTGAAATGATGTGCTGGCTTTAAATTAATAAAAAAAATATATATTTACTCTGAAAATGTCGCAATTCCGACCCCTAAAATACAGGCAAATGACTAGTTTCGGGGTCACCGTCCAATTTGTTCTTGTACAATCTGATTATTTTAATAAAGAATTTGTTTTGAAAATTGAACTTATAGCTATTGAGATGAAAATTCGGATTATTATAAGCAACCCAAAGTGAACCTTTTGTTAAGTTTTCACGAAATACTATTCATTTCAACAAAAGAATAACCCATAAAAGCCAACTTTGTAAGGCGCAGACAACCTCCAGATTTTTGCTTTCAATCCCTTAAATAGTAATCTGGGATCCCGAACCTATACGAAAGTGGTTCTGAAAATCGGTACGTAATACAAAGCGTCGGTACTCATTATTGTCAGTGTTTCTGTGTTTCGACGAGCTGAATCGTATCTTGATGAAATAACTTTGCAGTGTGTACGTATGTATATAATGTTGCGATTCCGATTCCGTGATAAGATAGTATTCAATTTGGGTAAACTAGGTCGTATCATTTTCATAAAATTGATGTGTTTTTCAATTCAATTCAATTAATTTTTATTGTGGATCATAGGAAAGTGTACATAATACAACTGGTGTCGATTTACTGCTTTGCGAACAGCTATGTCCTGCCCTTAGGGCGTACAATAAATGTAGGTACATATCATATAAAATGTTTACATGCATGTCAACAATAATATTATAACAATACATTACAAATTTTAGACCGTTAAATATTAATAACCAAACCCACAAAACGCATCATGACCTAGGCAGATTGTATTCTAACAGTGATTTGGCGGCATAGAAGTCTTTCACAGAGTAATAACATTTGTTTACTAACAGTTCATGGAGATACTTTTTAAATGATTTTATTTCAGTAATTGCTCTTATAGGCTTTGGAATGTTATTGAAAATACGCGGAGCCGAGCAGAAAACACTTTGGTGCAGGAAATTCGTCTTACCAGCCACTATGTCTAGCTTGTCCTGATGTCGTATACGCGTTCGGTATTTAAACGGATCAATATTATTTTTGATAAAAACTGCGATCTCAAAAATATATAGACACGGTAATGTTAATATGTTCATCTTTTTAAATAATGGTTCACAGGATTCAGTTTTTTGTAGGTTGAAAATTGCCCTGACACATCGTTTCTGTGCAATGAACGCGCATTCTTTATCAACACTATTGCCCCAGAAAATTAGACCGTATCTAAGGTTAGAGCTGATGTAACCATGGTATGTTGTTATTAGTGTTGGTAGATTTGCAGTTTTTCTTAGTCTGTGAAGGGCATACGAGAACTTACTTAACTTTTTACAGACATAGTCAACTTGGTTTTTAGCATAACAATGTATGCAGTTTGTAATTACGCAGACTTTGCGAGAAATAGAGCGTCGTTAAACTTTTTATGAGAAGAAACTAGTGACTAAAGATGACTATTATAAAGTTTTCATAATATTATGGTCATAGCTAAATACAATTTCTTTGTAGCTACCACTTAGGCCCGTTGTAGGAGAAGCACCATACGCCTAACTCCGTTTGCTATTAGTCATAAGTAGCTATAAGAATGTACTAGTAGCATAAGGAAACACTTAACATCACCTAACTGATAAATTTTCCACAAGACTTTGCTTGTCCGTAGGAAATAAACACGTTTTGACTTGAACGCAGAGAATCAACTCAAAACTGCGTGGGGGTTTCTCCCTGGCTCAGAAAAGTCGACAGGTTGTGACTTGCACAAGAAAATAGGGGCGTGGTTATTGTTTAAACCACATATATTGGTGTCAAAGTTTTACTCAGGTGAGGTGTACACGCTACCTTAGCTATGGTGCAAAACTAATATATATGCGGCCCCTAGGATTGAAAAGTTAGTTCCATCAGTTCATAAATTGTATCCAGCTAGTTAGTAACAGTAAGTAATCATCAAGTGACATGCTCAATAGAGCCCTGTGTAGTCGCGTGTCTGTAGTATTTCAATTATGTTTATATTATTGCAATAATTAGTGTTTCGAAGGTAAGATTATTGCCGTAAGTATTATGATTGTATTTTATGTGTATTTTGTTTCTGAATTGTGTTTACGTGCTCTTTTATTATATTTGTGAATACTTGTACTGGTTTAATTTGCATAACGACGATGATAACCCCCGCCTATCAGAGACTAGGCATTCTCGCCCGCCCCTAAGCACAGCATGCAGGTTGTTTGATATATGTTTCGTGTGCTGTGCTTAACATTTGGTCCTTGCGAGTCGGATAACCGATTGTCCGGGCGTAGTCTTACAAACTAGCGTTCGGAATCGGATTACGCTAATAGGCGAATTAACCAGGTACAATGAGTGAGAAAAGTGCCGTAACCACGCGAAGCAAACTACGCAAAATGACGGAAGAAGCAGACACGCGGCGCAGGGAAGCCGCCACCGCCTCGGACTCAGGCTTACTGTCGGAGGTGCCACCAGGTTCTCCATCAATAGCGCCAACGGTAAGATCAGCGGCTGCCCCCATTATTCCACTGACCGGGGGTCGAGTAATCGACTACAGTGAAAAGCCGGCAGAGGGCGTATCACGGCAGACAGTCGCACGGTCGCCGCGGAGCAGCAGAGTTTCGTCCAAGAGTAGTCGCAAAGGCGTCGAATTCTTGAGGAAAAAGGCCGAATACGAAGCTGAGCGCGATTTGGTGACCATCAGGGAGAATCTGGTGAAGAAAAGGATGGAGGTGGCTATAGCAGAAATCGAAGCGAATGCTGAAAGTGAGGACTCAAACTCGGAGGTGGATACGACGCAACGAGTAGAAGAATGGGTGAAAACAACGCCCCAAGCGACGCAACCAGAAACGGCGATGTTTACGGCGGCAGCGTCTCGCGCGCCGTCTACGTCGCACGTTCCGCTTGAGGGCAGCGCGCCGTATGAAGCACCTACGATTCAAGACCAAAACGTAAGTAGAGTGAATCTTGAATCTAATATGTACCGTGTGCCGGCCATGTTAAGTGAAAGTAATGTGTCGCATCCGTATAGGAGGAACCCCGTGAGCAATGCGGGGCCTATGCAGACGCCAGCTCATAATGAAGCGGTTAGATTCCGTTTGCCCGATGATTATCCCGCCTTCACCACTCCGGTCGCAAGTGGACCTCGAGTATCGACACTCGAGTCGGTCACACAGCGACAGGGAAATAGCGGAGTGGGGGCTGTAGAAAGGCAGCGACTATCGTCGAGCGATAGAGATAGGAAAATCGATAAGCTGGCGGAGGCGATCACTAACATGGCACGCCCGCACCCGGTACCCAGACAGGCTTACGAATTGCCACATTTTAGTGGTGACCCAGCTGATTGGATTTCATATAGAAATATGTACTGGGACACTACGGAATTGTATAACTTTAGGCCGCATGAAAATATAGCGCGTCTGAAGTCGTCTCTACATGGGGAGGCGAAGATAGCAGTGGAGGACCTGTTACGGTCAGCGAGGGAACCCACTGAAATAATGCGTGCATTAGAAGAAGAGTACGGACATCCAACCGTCATACTTCAATATGCTCTAAAGAAGGTGAGAAATTTACCTAAAGTGTCTGATAGTGGCCAGGAATTAAGGAAATTCTCATCGACGGTAAGGAACTGTGTGTCACTGCTAAAGAACGTCAGAGCAGATGGGTACCTGAACAACCCTCAACTGGTGAGCGAGCTGCTAGGCAAGCTGACACCAGTTCAACGAGCACAGTATGGTGACTTCGCGATGGGCCTGGATAACTCACAGGGGGTGGACTTGAGGATCTCACCCAGCTTGGAAATGCTGTCACAGTTCCTCATACACGTGACGCGTTCTACTTCATACTACTTACAACCGACTGTGTATGAACCAGAACAGGCTAAATTCCCTGTGAAGCTGCAGCAGACCAGTGGACGGACTCGACCTGGAAACGCAGCACGCCCAGTCACCAACAAGAAGCAAATGACTCATCGTGTGAATACACAGAGCGACGAAGCTACGAGTATCACACAGAAGGAGTGCGTGATGTGCCACGGCAAGCATGTCATAGAAGATTGCGACCAGTTCAAGAAGCTGAACATCGAAGATCGCTGGGAACTGGTCAAGAAGAAAAAAGTGTGCTTTAATTGCTTAAAAGCAAAACACACTAAGCAGTTTTGTCGCGCAAACAAGTGCAAAAAGTGCGACTACAAACATCATGTGTTGTTACACGAGGACAGGTCAAAACCAGAATGTGTAACAAACATAGAAGAGTGGCGAGCCACAGCGTTATTGAAGATAGTGCCAGTGTCGGTGTGTAACGAAGATAGCGACAACGACCAGTGTTATGCGTTGTTGGACGACGGGGCAACAGTATCGCTAATAGACAGTTCGCTCGCTACTAACCTATCGGGTCCATGTGTGCCACTAACATTAAAGACCGCCGGCGGTCATGCTGTGTCGGACCTTACCTCGCGAGTGGTACAAGTATGTGTGAAGGGCCCCAATGGACAGTGCCATAATATCAAGTGCCGGACATTAGCAAACTTGAACTTGCCTACACAAACAGTGACCTCTTCAGTGATCAACGATAACGCGCACCTGCGCGACTTGGGTTGCGCAGAGATGAGGGGAGCCAAGCCGCTGCTGCTGATCGGGCAGGACAACTGGGAGCTGCTCGTTGGCGGGGACACCCGCCGTGGACGATCTGGTAAGCCAGTTGCCTCACTAACTAAGTTAGGTTGGGTCATACATGGACCATTTAATAACGATAGTAGTACCGAAGCAGTGAACTGCACAACAGTTTCCCTACCAGATTTACATGATTTAGTAAAGTCACAATTTGAATTAGAATCGATAGGCATTTCTCAAGTAACTCGCAAACATAAGGATGTAGAACGGGCTGTACAGGTGTTAGATAGTACGAGTCAACGCACCCCTGATAAGAAGCAATGGGAAGTAGGTCTTTTGTGGAAACAGGACAACATTTTGTTGCCTGATAGTTACAGACAGGCCCGGCAGAGGTTGTATGGTATTGAGAGGCGGATGCGTAAGGACGCTAGTTTCGCTGAGACGTACGCGAACCAGATAGAGCGTCTAGTAGCTGAAGGGTATGCACGGAAGGTGGAAGGCGAGGTAGATAGCTCACCGGTTTGGTACCTACCACATTTCGGAGTTGTAAACCCGAACAAACCAGGGAAGCTTCGCCTAGTCTTCGACGCGGCTGCTACGTCCCATGGTACGTGTCTGAATGATAACCTACTGACCGGACCCGATCTATTAAATTCATTATTAGGTATTTTGATTAAATTTAGAGTAGGTCCCATAGCGTTCACAGGCGATATAGCTGATATGTTTTTGCGAGTTAAGATTAGGGCACAAGATCAGGGCGCACAGCTGTTTTTGTGGAGAGGCGCGAACGGTGGTAGGGAACCTGATACCTACGCCATGACATCAATGATATTTGGCGCCGCCTCTTCACCAACCACGGCGATTTATATACTTAATAAAAACGCCAATGAGTGGGTTAACGTTCACCCCGAAGCTGTTGAGGCCATAAGAGATAGGCACTACATGGACGACTATTTAGATAGCACGTGGTCCGTAGAGCAGGCCAACAGCCTGATCGAGCAGGTTGCCAGAATACACGCCTCCGGGGGTTTTATCATACGGGGGTGGGTAACCAACTCGACAGAGTTAAGGGAAAAGCTAAAAATAGATATGCCCGATAAAGTCCCGCTCGAAAAGGGAATCGGGATGGTCGAGCGGACATTAGGGTTGACATGGTCGCCCAAACGAGACGAACTGGGATTTGACTTGTCGTTCAAACGGTTACCACCTGAAATAATAAGTGGCGACCTGGTACCCACCAAGCGTCAGTTTTTGAGCGCGATTATGTCAATCTACGATCCCCTCGGCTTTCTCTATCCCTGCGTCATCCAGACGCGAATATTGATGCAGAGGATATGGAAGTCGGGGATCCAGTGGGATGAACCTCTCAAGGACCGAGAGGCCAAAATGTGGTTTGCCTGGCTCAAGCATCTAAGCATTTTGACCGAAGTTAAGATACCGCGGTGGTACGGGCTGGACCTCAACAATCTGGAATTACACGTGTTCGGGGACGCCAGCGAACTGGCATACGCCGCGGTCGCCTACCTTGTAGGGTATAACACTGAAGGGCATCGAGAGGTCACCATGCTATTAGGTAAAGCGCGGGTGGCCCCTCAGAAAGTTATATCCATTCCTAGGTTAGAGCTTCAGGCAGCGGTACTAGCATGTCGAATAGCGGACACCGCTGAAAAAGAGTTAGGGCTACCAATCAGGGAAAAATTTTACTGGACAGACAGTGAAACTGTACTTAAGTGGATAAATTCGGAGGCACAAGACTTCCAAAAATTTATATCGCATAGATTAGCCGAAATAGATAGGTTAACAGTCAGAGGCAACTGGCGCTGGGTCCCCACGGCGGACAACCCAGCAGATAAGGCTACCAGATTGTCTTGGCCTGATGACCATGCAGCGTGGTTGTCGGGCCCCTCGTTTTTGTATGATTCACAGGAGCAGTGGCCAGCATGTCGCGAACCTGAGGCGGCAGAGGCAGACCTCGAGCGCATCCAACGAGTCAACACTGCGGCGGCCCCTGCCGGGCCCTTCCTGGAATACGAGCGCTACTCAACATGGCAGCGCGTGCAGCGCGTTATGGCGCGCACGCTGATTTTCATCGAGCGATGTCGCAAACGAAGAGCGACGTCGGAGCTGCGTCCACATGACTTGGAAGAAGCGCACCTCCACCTAATGAGGTTGTGCCAAAACGACAGCTTTCATCGAGAACGGGCCGCCATCCTGAAAGGGTTGCCCGCACCTGTCGACAGCCGCATAAAGTCATTGGACCCGATGTTCACCGACGACGGACTGCTACGAGTACGAGGACGTCTGACTGCATGCGAGGAGCTCACATTCGGAGAAAAACACCCGATTATTCTCGACGGGCGTCACCCTCTGGTAAGGAAGCTCATCGCACACTATCACGCGATGGCTCTGCACGCGAACCACGAGACCGTAGTCAACAATCTACGAGAAACTTACTGGATCATAAAGGTAAGAACATCCGTAAAGACCGTGGTCGCGAATTGCCAATATTGTCGCATCACCAGAGCCAAACCCATACCACCAAAGATGGGTGATCTCCCACTCGCCAGGGTAGAGACCACAAGAAGAGCCTTTGTGCGAGTAGGGGTCGACTACTTCGGCCCAATGGAGGTGGCGATAGGGCGGCGCCGCGAAAAGAGGTGGGGAGTACTCTTTACCTGTCTCGCTACGCGCGCCGTCCACCTAGAGTTAGCCGCCACACTAAGCGCCGATTCGGCGATACTGGCCCTGAGGCGCCTGATAGCACGCCGGGGGCAACCTGCACACCTGTACTCCGACCAGGGTACCAACTTCATCGGGGCCAACACCGAGTTACGAGCAGCCCTGAAGGACCTGGATCAGGATACACTGAGGGACGAGGCCACCAACCGAGGCATCGAGTGGCACTTCAATCCCCCCTCAGCGCCACACATGGGCGGCTGCTGGGAACGCCTGGTCAGGTCAGTGAAGAATGCACTGAGAAGCACGCTCAAGGAGCGGGCCCCTCGTGAGGAGGTCCTTTACACCCTTCTTACCGAGGCAGAGCTGATAGTAAACAGCCGCCCGCTGAGCTATGTGTACGACGATCACGAGCAACCTGAGGTCCTGACGCCGAACCATCTGCTCCTGGGCACGGCGTCCGGGAGTACACCGTTTGCGCCGAGCAGCTACGAGGACGTCGATTCCCGCCGGCAGTGGCGGCGGGTGAATGCGCTCGCCGACATGTTCTGGCGCCGCTGGCTGCGGGAGTATCTCCCGACTCTGCAACGTCGTGAGAAGTGGACAACTAGTGGACCCAATGTGCGCGTAAGTGATGTGGTAGTGATCGTTGACAACAATAGAGAACGAAGTGCATGGACAAAAGGTGTGATACAATCTGTGTATCAGGGTAATGACGGAATCGTCCGTTGACTCAGCACTCTGCCTGCCTCATGCGGTCCAGTTAAAATATTGACTTGGTTGCATATTACACGCATAGGACACATAGAATTAAGTATAATAGTGTGTGTTAAGAGAAACTAGTATATAAGCAGAACATTTTGTAAATAAATCAGATTTGAATTTTATATTCTTGTCTCATTACCCCTCACTGTGGCCAAGACACCTTTAGCCATCTCCGATCAGTCTCGTGAGTCTGCGTGACTGGCAGTGAGTGTACCCTTCCCGAACCTGGTATTCCTGTCTACTATCCGTCTGTTACCTTAGGTCGCATGGTGCAGACATCCTGTACTTATCTATGTATTTATTTATCACACACTAAGTATATGGTAGGCTAGGGACTTGTAGGTCTTTGTAGGTTCCTTAACTTATCATATATTTCCATGTACCGTCACACCCTTGACAATATTGCGGCCTTACGTGACGTTTGTTAAGGGTGGATGTACATTTTGGTCCTTCGAGCATTTGAATCACGCGGTTCCCCTTGCCCAGAGTAGGGATAGACTTTGACAGACTGACATTTTGGAGAACTGGGGGCTGGTGTGCTCAACAAAGCACCAGTTTTCGGTAATCTGAAGAACATTGTACTAGGGTATTCTGTCGGAAAGCCTCTCGTTGCGGATCGGTCACTGGCCTCCCACAAGCGGGTCTCACCAGCTGATTGAGAAGTCGCACAAATATAACAAGAGCGCAGATACCACTAGTACGGACTTGACTGTTAGAGTAGGGTAGGGCGTTAGGGAAGAAGAAAGAAGAGCACAATGGAGATACAGGAAATTAACGAATTAATCAAGAGCCAGGAAGCGGATTACAACGAGATCAGAAGAGTATTGACAAACATAAAAAAAGACTCGCCCACAAGAAAAACAGAAAAATACATCAATGAGAGAAAAAAAACCTTATACCAAGTTTTTCAGCGAGTTCAAGAAAACCATACAAGACTACAGGAACAGGAGGTGTTATCAACTCATAAGTATATGACTACAAACTACTTTGACAACATTAAAAAATGTTACGACGAAGGAATCGAGTACCTCGAAAAATGCGAAGAAAGGCTACAACATGTACAAAGTGTCTACGAACCACGACTTTTAGATGAAGAGGAAGACAAGGATGGAGTCAGTAGCCCAAAACTATTTATACAGCTATTCCGAATGTCACAGATAGCTAAGAAAATATCTCAGGCTAAGGAATCTGTAATACAAAATAAGCCGATATGGCACTTACAAACACTATTACAAACATTACAAAAACAATGGCTAGAAATCGAAGAAACTCACATCGAACTACTAATGGCCGAAAGTACACTGGACAACAGCTACTTCAGAAATACTTGTTTCGAAAAAACGCAGAAAGATTATGAAATTACTACGGAGTTATTGGAAGAAAGAATCTTTCAAATCTCAGATGAAAAAGTTATTACGACAAAATCCTCGGGAAAACTTCCACGAATAAGTATTCCCATATTCACGGGGAACTATGACTCTTGGGACACATTCCAAGATTTATTTAGAAAAATTATTCACGAAGATAAATCGATTTCTTCAACAGAAAAAATGCAGTACCTAAAAACACACGTAAAAGGCGACGCAGCAAGATTAATACGTCATCTAACAATAAGCGAAATAAATTATGAAACAGCTTGGAAGTTGCTGACGCAGAGATATGAAGACGAGCGCATGATCGCTACTAAATTTATTGACAAACTATTAGATTTGCCTAAAATGCAACGAGCTAACGCGGCACAATTACGAGACATGCATGACACTGTAAATGAATGTCTTGAGGCACTAAAAAATCAACGCATAAACACATCGTCTTGGGGCCCGCTATTGATAAGAATAGTCAGTAGAAAATGGGATGAAGAGACAAATACGAAGTATGAAGATCAACTACAAAACCGAAATAAAATACAATCCTTTGACGAGATGATGAAATTTATGGAAAACCGTTTCAATTGCCTTAAGTCTTTTGACGGATCTACATCATATACAAACAAGCAACTATCACGGGACAGACAGACAACGGAAAAATATAAACGTTGTTGGTTTTGTCAAAATAACGACCATACTATTCATCACTGCCCTAGTTTCAAGGTGTTATGCGTCAACGATCGATACAAGGCTGTCGCGCAAAAAAGAATGTGCAAACGTTGCTTAAATCACGATGATCAGAAACAATGTGTGAGTGCAGTTTATAAACAATGCGAAATTTGTCAACATAAGGGTCACAACGTTCTATTGCATCAATCTAGGCCGTTTCAAAACAATGACAACGCTAAAAAATACGCACCAAAAAATACAGGTACAGAGAAGGCACAAAATATAGCGACTTCGAACTTATCTGCAACAAATACTGACGCTACAAACACTACTTTACTAGCTACTGCCATAGTAAGAACTACCGCGTATGACGGGATGCCGCAGTTGCTGAGAGTATTGTGTGATCAAGGATCAGAAGCGTCATTCTGTACTGAAGAAGTAGCACAATTGTTATCTTACCCACGACAAAAAATCCAAGCCGAAATAAAAGGTATCGGAGATGAAAAACCAAAAACGTCAAACTACACAATCAACATTACTCTACAACCAAGGTATTCCAGCGATTACAAACTACCAGTAACGCTAATAGTACTACCAAAGCTAACAAGTTCCCTACCAAGAAATGATCTACAACAATTACAAGAAAAAATCTTGGATAATGCACTTGTAGCAGACCCAACTTATTATAAAAAGGGACCTATTGATATTATATTAGGTGCCCAAGAATACAGCAGAATATTACTACAGGGTTTCGAAAGACTAAGGGACGGAATTATCGCTCAGAATACAGAATTAGGGTGGATTTTATCCGGATTTTATCCCAATGAAACAAAGAATGGAGTTAAAATACTCAGTATGGTGGCTTGCACCGAAGATGTACGACAACTTACCAAATTTTGGGAATTAGAAGAAATTCCACAAAATTACGAACTTACAAATGATGACCAGACCTGCGAAAACTACTATAAAGAAACAACAATAAGAAACCCAGACGGAACTTACACAGTACGACTTTCTTTAAAAGATGCAAACGTAAACTTAAACTTAAACGGTGAATCACGCAGGAAAGCCGCTGCACGGCTACTACAATTAGAACGACAGTTCGCAAAAAATGAAAATTTACGACAACAATACATTGACTTCATGAATGAATACCTACAAATGGGTCATATGAGAAAAGTAGGTACAACGAACTACAACTCAGGAAAATACTACATACCACATCAGGCAGTAATCAAAGAAGACTCATTAACTACAAAACTACGCGTGGTTTTTGATGCGAGCAGTAAAAGCAGCACAAAAATAAGCCTTAACGACAATATGTATAAAGGACCACGATTACAACAAGACTTATCCACTATACTTCTACGATGGCGAAAACACAAGTTTGCCTTTATGGCAGATATTATGAAAATGTACCGTTTCATAAAAATTAACGAATTAGACTACGCACATCAAAGGATACTATGGAGATTTTCACCAAAACACGCAATTAGTGAATATGAACTTACAACTGTAACCTACGGTACAACTAGTGCCCCCTATCTTGCGGTACGAACATTGCAACAACTTGCGATAGACGAACAAAACAATTACCCAATTGCAAGTCAAGCTACTTTACAAGATTTCTACGTGGATGATATTTTATCCGGAGATTCCCAGGAAAGTGCAGCTAAAGAGTTACAGAGTCAGTTAATAACCATGTTAAACAAGGGCGGTTTCAAACTACGAAAATGGTCCTCAAATAGTTCAGAGCTACTGGAAAATATACCAGTGGAAGACAAAGACGATCAACTGCTCAATCTACCGTTAGACGAGTCCAGGAAGTCATTGGGCATAATATGGTCACCACGGGAAGACAGTTTTCATTTCCAGATAACTATAACGGAAAATAAAAAACCAACGAAAAGATTTATTATGTCAGAAGTTGCGAAAATATTCGATCCCTTGGGCTGGTTAGCGCCAATTATTATTAAAATGAAGCTGCTCATACAAGAACTCTGGACGAACGAGATAGGATGGGATCAACCTGTTGATGACATAATCCAGAAAAAATGGGTTGAATTACAAAACCAAATTAAAAGGATAGAAGAAATTAAAATACCACGATGGTGTTACATAACAGACAGCACAGAAATTGAGCTATACGGTTTCAGCGACGCTTCCGAAAAAGCTTACGGAGCGGTGGCATACAGCCGCGTAAAAATCAATAACATTTACTACGTTACATTATTACAAGCAAAATCGAAAGTGGCGCCAAAGAAACAAAAAACTACTCTACCTCGACTTGAGTTATGCGCTGCACTGCTACTAGCCGGTTTAATGGAAAAAGTAAAAGAAGCGCTTATCTGCAAGAACATTACGATATTTTGTTGGACGGATTCTATGATCACGTTAGGCTGGATAAGAGGAGAGCCAGAACGGTGGCAAACGTTCGTAGCCAATAGGGTGTCTCAAATTAAACAACTTTTACCAAACGCAGAATGGAACCATGTAATTTCTGCTGATAACCCGGCTGATATCGTTTCAAGAGGTCTTGAGCCGGAAAAATTGATTAACTATTCACTGTGGTGGAACGGGCCACATTGGTTAAAAACCAACCAGATTCCTATCACGAAAGGTATGCCGCAGACGAACCAAGAAATCAAAGTGTGTCATACAACTACAACTGAGATTGAAAATAATGATCTCTGGAATAGATTCTCCAGTTTAGATAAAATGGTAAGAGTGTTATCTTACTGCTACAGATTTACAAACAAACAATCAACAAATAAGCTACTTACTAGTAATGAACTAAACGTGACAGTAAAACGAATAATTCAGAAGATACAACAACAGGAATTCAAAGATGAATTGAAAACCATACAAAGTGGACAACCCTTGAAGAAAAATAAAACATTATCCACTTTAGATCCATTCATAGACG
This sequence comes from Dicycla oo, assembly GCA_948252095.1. Classification (NCBI taxonomy): domain Eukaryota; kingdom Metazoa; phylum Arthropoda; class Insecta; order Lepidoptera; family Noctuidae; genus Dicycla; species Dicycla oo. The sequence goes on from OX411711.1 coordinate 34,482,013, forward strand.
AGGACGGACTACTTAGAGTTGGAGGCAGATTACAAAACTCCAATTTGCCTTACAATCAAAAACATCCAATACTTTTACCATATAACCATCACGTAACGTCATTAATTATACAAGACGCACATACAAAAACTTTGCATGGTGGTAACAAATTAACAATGGCTTATTTACGACAAACATACTGGATCACTAGTGGAACAAGAAAAGTAAAGAGTATAATTAACAAATGTGTGAGGTGCATACGATACAAAGCAGACACAAACTCACAAAAAATGGGAATACTGCCAAAAGCACGAGTAACGCAATCCTACCCATTCACTTATACTGGAGTGGATTATGCGGGACCAATACAAACAAGAACCATGAAAGGGAGAGGACACAAGTCTTATAAATCATACATTGCTGTTTTTGTATGTTTAGCAACAAAAGCAGTGCACCTAGAATTGGTGGGAGATTTAACAACAGAAACATTTATCGCTGCGCTACGCAGATTCATGGCACGAAGAGGTCACGTGTTACACATGTACAGTGACAATGCAACAAACTTCGTAGGAGCAGCCAACTTTTTACATCAAGAAATATTACAAATCACGCAATCGCCGGAATTTCAAAACACAATGACGAATATAGGAACACAGTGGCATTTCATTCCTCCATCATCACCACATTTCGGTGGCATCTGGGAAGCTGGCGTAAAGTCAGTGAAACATCATTTACGTCGAGTAATCGGGGATTCGACACTAACATACGAGGAAATGACAACCTTTCTACACCAAATTGAAGCGTGTTTGAATTCAAGACCATTGTGTGCGCAAACCGAAAATATTAATGACAACACAATACTAACTCCAAGCCATTTTCTTATTGGCCGAGAAGCAGTAGGAGTACCAAACCCGCTCGAAAACATCAATACTGACCTAGTTAACAGATGGAAGCAGATTCAAAAAATGAAAAAAGATTTTTGGAACAGTTGGACAAAAGACTATCTTCATCAACTACAGCAAAGATACAAATGGAAACAAGCACATGAAAATGCTAAAATTGGAACGGTAGTACTAATAAAAGACGACAATATAAATCCAAGTAAATGGCCATTAGCAAAAATCACAGAAGTACACCCGGGAAATGATGGTGTAGTTAGAGTGGTAACTCTTCAAAAATCAACAGGCACTTGTCATAAAAGATCAATTCACACGTTGATCCCGCTCCCTGTGAACGAAAACGAAGAAATTGAAACAACTAGCAAAAACATGCAAACGTCTACGCAATGTAACATGTCAACAGCCACAATAAACAAAAAAGGTATACGATCATCGAAAAGTTGGCTAAAGGGTTTACTAGTTCAGACAATGCTTATTTTATTAATCGGCACCGTATCGACTACGCCCACATACACATTAAAAAATTTAAAGCCAGGGCTATACGTTGAAGACATTGGAACCACAACTATTAATCGAGGAACGTTTAGAATTGAAACTGATTACGAGAGAGGAAGCTTGGAACTAGACCAAAAGAAGATCGAAAAAATAACAACACAATTTCAACAACTTTGTAAGGTCACTCAATACATCATGGATGAAACGCATTGCAATGAATTTTATCACCATTTAAATGAAGAAAAAGCAAAATTTGAGACAACAAAGGAATACCTAACAGAGATAAAGAAAACTAGGAAGAAACGAGGTCTCTTGGGACAACTTTTAACATCGGTATTCGGAGTTAATGATGAAGTATACAGGGACATAGAAACATTAAATAACAATCAGCAGAAGCTTATAGACGCTGCCAATCATCAAACAAAGATAATGATATCCACCATCGCAGGTGTAAACCAAACTGAAGAACAAATCCAGAAGAAGTTAGAGAAGTTCCAAGCAAAACTAAATGAAGCAATATCGTTCATGAATAACCACAATGTTTGGTATAAATCGATTGACAAAAATCATATCAAGATACAAGTAATGCAAACCTACGAGTTAGCAAACAATTTTATAAACGAAATTATGGACTATTATAAAGGCTTACTTGAAATTTATTCACAAAAAACCACTATATACAGTATACTAACACCAAAACACATTAGCAAAATTATACAAATGGCTAATCAAAAACTACCATCAAACTTAAAAATTATTCAGGGTCAGATAATACAAACAGAGATGAATGTTAATACTACGCACATAAGAGTGTACGCGTACTTCCCAATACACGACATCACAAAGTATACTCTGATACACGTAACGCCAATTCCAGAAAGGAAAACAGATGGATCTTTCGAGTGTTTAACGATACAGCAGACATTCATGGGTTTCGATTACAACAACGAGCGCTACTTTGAATTAAATCAAGACGAATTTAAAGACTGCCTTCAAAGTAACACAGAGTTTGTCTGCTATCCCGTAGCTGTCAAGAACATGCAATTAAATAAAAATTGCATAGTTGAACAACTCTTCAGAACAGAGAACGACACCCACACCCAATGCACGTCAAAGACCTTCAAAATTTCGACAGATGTTGTATGGAAACAATTATACATGCAAAACACCTGGCTCTTCATTGCAACAAAATCGGTTGCCATATCGATTGTGTGTGACGGCCAAAGACAAGAAATAACGATACAAGATGTCGGAGTTCTCTATATTTCTGAGAATTGTGTCATTAAAACACTAAACAACATACTTGCTGCAAAAAGGACAACGACTATAACAGTACTAGCGTCTTATTCCAAAACGACGAACTTCTCCATTAATACGCAAATCCTACCAACACATATAAAAGACATATCCAAGGAAGAATTAGTTTTAGACAAGTCAAAGGGAGTTTTCGACCATTTACTCACTTCGGAAACAAATTTACAAACTCAGCTAGACAACACAATTTGGAAACAACTACAATCACATACATACATCGCCAGCATTAGCACCTCACTTGTCATTATAAGTTTAGCATGTGTTTTAATTTATTTCGGTCCACAGGTATTGAACAAATTTCGAGCCACCATTGCAGCAAGAAGGAAGACTACGCCACCTATGCAGCAACCAACAAACTGCCCACCACACCCGCGACAAACTCCACAACGGTACGGCATTCCACACAGCGTGCCCACCCCGTCACAACAAACTGAACAAGGCCAGGCCAGACCATACGAGACCATCGAGTTGTACCAATTGGAGTCCCGTTCCTGAGAGTCGCCAGAATGTTCAATGTTACCTTTGGACATTGACTCAGCACTCTGCCTGCCTCATGCGGTCCAGTTAAAATATTGACTTGGTTGCATATTACACGCATAGGACACATAGAATTAAGTATAATAGTGTGTGTTAAGAGAAACTAGTATATAAGCAGAACATTTTGTAAATAAATCAGATTTGAATTTTATATTCTTGTCTCATTACCCCTCACTGTGGCCAAGACACCTTTAGCCATCTCCGATCAGTCTCGTGAGTCTGCGTGACTGGCAGTGAGTGTACCCTTCCCGAACCTGGTATTCCTGTCTACTATCCGTCTGTTACCTTAGGTCGCATGGTGCAGACATCCTGTACTTATCTATGTATTTATTTATCACACACTAAGTATATGGTAGGCTAGGGACTGTTAGGCTTGTAGGTCTTTGTAGGTTCCTTAACTTATCATATATTTCCATGTACCGTCACACCCTTGACAATATTGCGGCCTTACGTGACGTTTGTTAAGGGTGGATGTACATAGATGTTAAGACAGCAAACGGGGTCTTGCGTCGACCAGTTGCAAAGATTATTGTGCTTCCCACAGAAATGGATGTAAAGCGGTTGAACCCTCTTACAGGGGGTGGAATGTAGGAGAAGCACCATACGCCTAACTCCGTTTGCTATTAGTCATAAGTAGCTATAAGAATGTACTAGTAGCATAAGGAAACACTTAACATCACCTAACTGATAAATTTTCCACAAGACTTTGCTTGTCCGTAGGAAATAAACACGTTTTGACTTGAACGCAGAGAATCAACTCAAAACTGCGTGGGGGTTTCTCCCTGGCTCAGAAAAGTCGACACGTTGTGACTTGCACAAGAAAATAGGGGCGTGGTTATTGTTTAAACCACATATATTGGTGTCAAAGTTTTACTCAGGTGAGGTGTACACGCTACCTTAGCTATGGTGCAAAACTAATATATATGCGGCCCCTAGGATTGAAAAGTTAGTTCCATCAGTTCATAAATTGTATCCAGCTAGTTAGTAACAGTAAGTAATCATCAAGTGACATGCTCAATAGAGCCCTGTGTAGTCGCGTGTCTGTAGTATTTCAATTATGTTTATATTATTGCAATAATTAGTGTTTCGAAGGTAAGATTATTGCCGTAAGTATTATGATTGTATTTTATGTGTATTTTGTTTCTGAATTGTGTTTACGTGCTCTTTTATTATATTTGTGAATACTTGTACTGGTTTAATTTGCATAACGACGATGATAACCCCCGCTGTTAACGCAACGCCATCTTGGGCCAACGAACGACACTACCGCAACCGATGTCACTCGTAGGCAGGTGTCATCGTGATTAGCTCGCGTCATTTCGGCTAGATAGCATCACTTTCGCTAAGAAATCAATACTTATGATTGTGTAGATTTTATCTGTGGTTTCAATTATCTATGAACAGAACTGGTTCAAAAGGTGTTATGTCACTTCACTTAAGAAATTAAACGGAAAAGAAGAACAACGTCTTTTACTCCTACGCCTCTGAAACCAAAAAAGTCTCCAACCTGCTGGCACACTACATGCACACAAACATTGGTCCTTCGAGCCGGATCAAAAGCGATCACCAGCGAGAAGCCTGGAAAAGCCTAGAAAATCCTGGAGAATTACGACGACAACCGTCGGCCGGGAGGTGTGACTTCGCTCAGGGGCGTAAGACCTTTCCAAATCCTTAACCCACAGATTCCTTTGTCCTATTTGTACTAAAATCGCCTTATATCTTTATAGGAACAACGGGTGTGGTGCGCATTATTCACCACAGTGGTTGCAGGATAACCGTGAGTACTCTCTCTTTCCATAAATCGTCAATATGAGTGAGGCGTTTAAAGAATTAGTGAGAAAACGGGGTCCTATCAAGGGTAGTTTGACGCTGTTTGTAAAAAGTGTAGACTCATTGTCAAATGCCGCTGAGTTAACTGACAAACAATTATACGAATTAAAGTTACGTCAGCAGTCGGCAGCTAACTTATTACAAAACTTTAATGCTATTCAATATTCTATTGAGGAATTAGTAGATGAAAAGGAATATGATAAACAGTTAATAGAACGTGAAATGTTTGAAAATTCATATTACAGTGCTATGTCTACTATTGAGTGTCTGTTACGAAATCAGAAACTTAGTTGTAGTACTAGCAGTGATAATAATTCTCATAACTACAGAAACAAGTCACTGGTTAAATTGCCCACGATAACGTTGCCTTCATTCGATGGATCATATGAAAATTGGCTAGAATTTAGAGACACATACTTGTCAATGATTCACAACTCTGAAGAGCTAGATGATATTCAGAGATTTCATTATTTAAGATCAGCTCTTACCGGAAATGCCCTTCAGGTAATTAAATCTCTAGAATTTTCTGCCAGTAATTACAAAATAGCTTGGGATCTGATTGAGGGTAGGTATGATAATAAAAATTTGCTTGTACATAACCATGTTAGATCTATTTTTTCAGTACAACCCCTTACAAAAGAATCAGCTGCTTATATTCGTAAAATGATTGATACAGTTTTTAAAAATCTACGTGCGCTGAAAATGTTAGGGGAACCCGTTGAATATTGGGATACTTTACTTATTTATATCATTGTGTCTAAGTTTGATGCGGTCATAGATAGGGACTGGCAGCAGTACAAGATTAATTTTATGAAAACTACCAACGAACCCATAAAATTTGACACTTTGATTACCTTTTTAAAAGAAAAGGCTGAGGTCTCAGACTTGGTTAAAGCAAATCATTCTAGTAATTATAATGGCAAGGTACTACAACAAGATAACAATAAAAAACAAACATCAAAGGTTCAAACTTTTGTGTCTACACAAAATAGTCAGCCTTCGAATAATAATAGCAAAAAAAGATTTAAACGTGTATGTGCTAAGTGTGAGGGTAATCATTCTGTTTATGCTTGCAGTCAATTCTTAAGTCTATCCCCGCAAGATAAACTAAACCTAGTTGAGAGTAAAAATCTGTGCTTAAACTGTTTACGTGTGGGCCACTCCAGTAAAGACTGTTTTTTCGGACCGTGTAGACAGTGTAACGAAAAACACAACTCGTCGTTGCATGAGGTTCTCAACAATAATGGAGAAACAGTATCTGCCGTATCTCATGCTACCTCTGATAATCAGTCACAACCCACAGGTCAGAATTCTTCCACTAGTTTGCACTCTAGTACAATACACACTACTTTAGAACCGGTTTTGTTGTCGACCGCTGTGGTAGAGGTCGCTGCTGACGATAAAGGACAGTATATCAGAGCTCGTGCCTTACTGGACAGCGCAGCGGTAGCCAGCACTGCCTCATATCGAGTTCACTATGTAAAAAAATTCACGCTAAAACATTACAGTCGACTTATAAAATCGGTGGTATAGGTCAAACAGTTACCAAAACGAACGAAGTTTGTTACATAAAATTACGTTCTTTAAAGAATAATCACACAATACTCATGCATTGTTTGACCATACCGCAAATAACTTCCACATTACCCGCTGCTAGATTAGCTAGTAATTTAAATATACCCGCAAATATCGATCTCGCCGACCCTTCGTTTTGCACACCTTCTCAAATAGATATTTTAATTGGTGCAAACTATTTTTGGGATCTACTACTTGAAGGTAGAATTCGTTTACCTAGTGGTCCGTATTTGAATAATACGAAGCTAGGATGGATAGTTTCAGGTCCGGTACACACTGAGAGCTTGCGCATAAATCAGGTGCAGTGTAATTTCGGCCAAATTTCAGAAGTAGAAATAAACGATCAGTTAAAAAGGTTCTGGGAAATTGAAGAAGTTTCGCCATGTACAAAATCGCTTTGTTATGAAGATCGTTTATGTGAACAATTATTTAATGACACAACTAAGCGAGACGACCACGGTCGTTTCTCGGTTAGAATACCGCTTAAGGAATCACCAAATAAGCTTGGTGATAGCTACAATGTAGCTAAAAATAGATTTATGTCCCTAGAAAGTAAATTACAACGTCAACCGCTTTATAGGTCTATGTACGTTGATTTTATGCGAGAGTACGAGAGACTTGGACATATGACTCGCGTTGAGGATTACCCCGTTCCGTGTTATTTTCTGCCTCATCATGGAGTCTTCCGTGAGCACAGCACTACGACCAAATTAAGGGTGGTTTTCAATGCGAGTCAAAAAACGTCGTCCGGGAAATCTCTCAATGACATCCAATGGACAGGTCCTCCTCTTCAAAATGATTTGTTTGTTATTCTTTTGAGATTTAGGCAATATCAGTACGTAGCATGTGCCGATATAGAGAAAATGTTTCGACAGATTTCCATACATGAAGATCAACGTACGTTACAGTTGATCTTGTGGCGTGAGAATGAGTCTGATCCCCTCAGTGTGTATCGCCTTAACACGGTAACTTATGGAACGGCGTCTGCGCCTTATTTAAGTATACGTTGTGTCCGTCAACTGGCACTAGATTGTAATGATCCTGAAATCTCAAGAATAATATTAGAGAATATGTACGTCGACGATTTATTAATGGGCGACGACAATAAATCGCATTTATCTTACCTTTGTAAACAGGTTTCTGATGTGTTCAATTCTGGTTGTTTGCCGTTGCGTAAGTGGGCTTTCAATTCACCTGAAGTGGCTTCAGATTCCATACAGAGTGAAATTTCTAAAGAATTGATGCCAGACGAGAACCAATCTAATAAAACGTTAGGATTGGGCTGGTTAAACTATAGTGATCAACTTCATTTTACTACAAAGATTAAATCTGACACATCAAAAATAACTAAACGTTTTATCTTATCAGTTGTGTCTCAAGTTTATGACCCATTAGGTTTGTTGAGCCCTATTGTAATAGTAGCAAAGTCGCTATTGCAAAAACTCTGGCTATGCAAAATAGATTGGGATGACTCATTACCACCAGATGTTTTGTTATGCTGGCATAAATTCGTTCATTCATTAATTGATTTACATAAACTCCGGATTCCTCGTCACGTGATAGGAAATTCCCCAGATCGTATTGAATTACACGTATTCACTGATGCTAGTCAAACGGCCTACGGTGCATGCGCGTACATACGTTCAGTAAATAGTTATGATGACGTAACCGTCAGGCTGTTATGTTCTAAGACTCGGGTCGCGCCACTTAAACCGGTAACTATTCCACGCTTAGAATTGTGCGGTGCGCTAATAGGTGCTAGATTACAATCTAAGATAGTAAAATCTATGCACATTAACTTTGACAAAATCGTAATGTGGACTGATTCTACAATAGTCTTAGGTTGGCTAAGGATGTCACCACATTCCTTAAAGGTTTTCGTCCAAAACCGAATAATAGAAATAAAAGACCTAATGGCAGATAAAGGAATTTGGTGTCATGTTGATGGCAAGTCCAATCCTGCGGACTTGTTATCGCGTGGTACTTCTCTGGCTGAACTCGGTAATTCAGATCTGTGGTGGCGCGGACCAGATTTTTTATTGAATGCGGTTGCCAACTGGGATCAACAAAGCGATATTCCACTCGGTGATAACATGCCAGAACTTAAATCGAATACAGTTTGTATGTTTAATAATAATCCTAATAATAAAATAATTAATTTTAATCGGTATTCTTCATTTATAAAAATACAACGCGTTTATGCATATGTGTTTCGCTTTATAAACAATGTACGCGCGAAAAATAAACCGGAACGTAGCATGGGCACGTTATCAGTCACGGAACTAAATAGGTCATTAATGTTTCTAACTAGAACTGCACAACTAGAAGCCTTCCCAAGTGAACATAGTGCTTTAATTAATAAACATAAAATTAAATCGTCTAGTAAACTATGTTCATTAAACATTTTTTTAGATGAAAATAATATAATGAGAGTGGGGGGCAGGTTATGCAATTCAGACCTACCCTTCGATCAAAAACACCCCATGCTGTTATGTAGCAAACATCAGTTCACAATACTTTTAGTTAGGCATAACCATAATGTTATGTTACACGCCGGTCCACAGCTTTTATTATCACATATAAGACAAACATGGTGGATTATAGGTGGTAGGAACCTAGCTAAGAAGGTTGTGCATCAGTGTATCAGGTGTTGTCGAATGAAGGCAAAGTCCATACAGCCTATAATGGGTAATCTACCCAGTGAACGCTTCCAATCAGGTTTTCCATTTATTAAATGCGGGGTTGATTACGCCGGGCCTATGTATGTTTTAAATAAAAGGGGCAGAGGTTCACGGTTAGAGAAATGCTATTTATGTTTATTTGTTTGTTTATCAACACGAGCTTTACACTTGGAACTTGTGACGTCACTGTCATCAGAAAGTTATATCTTAGCTTTAAAAAGATTTATTTCCCGTAGAGGGAAACCCTCCCTTATTTACTCTGACCACGGTAGAAATTTCGTAGGTGCAGCTAGGGAATTTTCAAATTTTTTACAAAACAGCTGTCAAGGTATCATTGATTACGCTTCGAATAATCAAATAGAATTTAAATTTATACCTCCTTACGCACCTCACTTCGGCGGTTTGTGGGAAGCTGGAGTCAAATCCTGCAAGCACCACCTAACGCGCGTGATAGGGAATGCTCATCTAACTTATGAAGAGTTCACCACGGTTTTAGTACAAATAGAGGCCGTCCTGAACTCCCGTCCTATGCACCCAATGTCCGTAGATCCTGATGACCTTGCGCCCCTAACGCCGGGTCACTTCCTCATCGGCCGACCCCTGACGGCTCCTGCAGGCGCAGACATCACAGCGAGGCCTTCACACGCTTTATCCCGCTACCTACGTGTCGAGCAGCTCAGGCAGCAGTTCTGGAAGCGCTGGGCCACGGACTACATCTCCGAGCTTCAGAGACGTATCAAATGGAAGGAGAATCAGGGTGCACTTACTCCCGGTTCCTTGGTACTCATCAAAGAGGACAATTTACCGGCCCTCAAATGGCGGCTGGGACGAATCCTGCAGACGTACCCGGGACGAGACAAGGTATCCAGAGTAGCTCGCATCAAGACAGCAGCTGGTGTCGTCGAGAGGGCGTTTTCGAAGATCTGCCCACTCCCAGTCTCGTCACCGTCACCAGAAGATGAAGACAAGGCAGCCGAGGTTGAGACCCAGGGCTCTCAAGGGGGCCCAGTATGTTAACGCAACGCCATCTTGGGCCGACGAACGACACTACCGCAACCGATGTCACTCGTAGGCAGGTGTCATCGTGATTAGCTCGCGTCATTTCGGCTAGATAGCATCACTTTCGCTAAGAAATCAATACTTATGATTGTGTAGATTTTATCTGTGGTTTCAATTATCTATGAACAGAACTGGTTCAAAAGGTGTTATGTCACTTCACTTAAGAAATTAAACGGAAAAGAAGAACAACGTCTTTTACTCCTACGCCTCTGAAACCAAAAAAGTCTCCAACCTGCTGGCACACTACATGCACACAAACACCCGCCTATCAGAGACTAGGTAGTTTGCACGACCGCCCCTAAAGCACAGCATGCAGGTTGTTTGATATATGTTTCGTGTGCTGTGCTTAACACCCGTCGTCCACGTCACTACTCAAAAGTAACTACTTACGAGTAGTTACAAACTCAAATCGCCAATGAGTAGCACTAGTATTTAGTAATGGTGGTCCGTACACAACGCGACCTACTAACGCGTTATTCACAAAGTTGTGACTGGTTGCTCAGTAGTTACTTTTGAATAACGTGTGGACGACGGACCTTAATTTCAGATATTTCTATAATTCTATTTGAAGCTTATCAATCAATCTGCCTAGCCTTTTCCCAACTATGTTGGGGTCGGCTTCCAGTCTAACCGGATGCAGCTGAGTACCAGTATTTTACATGGAGCGACTGCCTATCTGACCTCCACAACCCAGTTACTAGGTAATACGATACCCCTTGGTAAGACTGGTTATCAGACTTTCAGGCTTCTGTCAACCCATAACGACTGTCAAAGATCCAGGATGACAGCCAGGACCAACGGCTTAACGTGCTTTCCGAGGCACGGAGGAGTCTCGGTATGAAAAGATGGTCACCCATCCACAGACCAACCCCGGCAAACGAAGCTTAACCTGATGGATCGACCAGTGCGGCTGTTATTACTTAGCCACGAGTTCCTCTATTTGAAGCTTATAAAGACTCTTTTTACTCCAAATAAGATCATTTAGATTTTTCCTCCAATACAAACAGCTTGTACAAGTGAGCTTAAATTGAGAAAATGTTCTGGCGGCATCTACATCGCCACATGCGAACTACGCATTACACTGACGTCACGCAAAATCCTGCATCGCGCAATCAGAATTTACCGCGCGACTTGGATATATAAAACATTCCAACATCAATCGTCGGGCAGAAGCCCACCAGATACAACACCCGTCTGGTCGGAGGATCCTCGCTTTTCTATGGAGGATAAGTGAACTTTACACCCTGTTCCTCATACCTCTATACTGTAAATCACGGCTCTATCCCATTATCTTTCTTTAAAGCATCAGTTATAATAAAACGAGGAAATGAAGCAACAATATATGAAACGGGCGCGATGGGCGGCTGTTTGACCAAGTCACCGTGTAATAAAACTGTTGTAAATTTTCTTCAGCCATCGTGTTGTGAATTTGGTTTTTAAGGCGAGATTCTGTTTGGGATACCCTACTATCGCGGGAAACACCTGGATAAGGGGCGCATGGAAACGAAAAGTATGGCAAAAAAAGAAGTGATTCCAGGCTGGGATGATGAGGATGATGATGAGATACAGTTTGTCTATTAGCTTATTTGAAAAAAAGCCTGAACAGGAATAATTTTGCAAGCTCAACGTTTGAAATAAAGACTGATTTTTCGTACTTCTAAAAGAGATATTAATCAGGCTTCAAGAAGACTAGAAAAATAAGAAATTTATTTTAAAAGCTTTGATTCTTTTACAATACTGTAAAAAAGCAAAAATTGTTTGTGCATTTTAAGGTAGCTCAACTTCTAGAGCTCGCAACAGGAGCCTTCATCGGCATGGATTATTATTATTACCCCTCGCGTGTTTGGCGTACATACGCTGTACATAAACGTACATAACATACAGTATATAAACGTATATCATATATTTACGTTTATATATAATGTCTCAGAATATATAAACGTAAAAAACATCCTCATGGTGACCGCGGGCTTACAGTAGTTCTGAACGTATGGGGTTCGGTTGACATTCGAGCATACATTGACATGACATATGCGGTTTTTTTTATGTATATAAACGAACACTCGAGGGGTTAAAAGCCTGTGATGTTCCACTGCAGGACAAAGTCCTCCCTTCTCTCTTTCCACTTGGATTCTCTCACACGGCATGGATTAGAAGGTAAAAAATTAAAAAAATGGTTGTCCAATCACATTTTTATGCACCATCATTTATTATCGGAGTGGGATCCAAGTTTGATGACGTAAGCCATTATTACCCTTTCATCCTTAAATTTTTAATATAACCATGTATAACCTATATTTATAAAGCCGTAAATCCATTCCCGCAGGCACGAAAGAAAAACATTACCCCAAACTTATACACGCTGCTTTTTATTGGCTAAGGAGCTCCCACGATAGTATTGTACTGATCATTATGAACAACTTTTTATATGGAACCAAATCTGAAATCGTGAAATAAATCAGCTGTTCCCTACATTTTGACGAGTTATGCGAACATACTCGTACATGTAAGGACATGAGATTTATTTTTCACGAATTCAGGTTTGGTCCCATAGTAAAAGTTGTTCATAATGATGAGCACAATGACCCCTTAAGAGGCAAAAATCGTAAGAATATTTGAATTTCGCGGGCTACCTTAGCGCTTCCCCCTTAAGCGTATTTCATATTTTTAATTTTTGCCTAATATTTATGAAATACGTCGCCTTTATAATTCAACCACTGAGGAAAACTTATACAATTTGAGCCAGCAGCGTTAAGTTTTAATTGTGACCTTAATAAAATACAACGTTAATGAACTGTTAATGCCATAACTTCTCAGTTTTCTTCGCCAAGTGGCCATAAGGTTTTATTTTTGGACAATTTTGTACTGACAAGAAATATGGCGTGTTGTTTTCGTGAATTAATTTTGAAAAGTGGTTCCGTGTTTATTTTTTTAGCGCTTTAGCACTGGGATAATATAAAAAAGAAGTATTTTTTATCTTTTCGTCGTATTCCTTGCTTTCGGAAGGCTTTGTTGTCTCTACAGGTCAGGGTAAATAAATGTTAGTTGTAGTAATAATTTGACCAAATAAAAAAAATATTAAGGCAAGATTTATTAGTTGTGCAGGAACTGAGATTAAAGCTGATTTTTAGAAAGCGAACATTAAAAGACAAGTAGAATTGCTTATTTTAAAAGAGATCTATCTATTCTATAACAGTTTCTGCAGTCATGTGCTAGAAAAAAAATCTTTTGTTAAACTTTTGGGCAGCAAAGGAATTCATATAAAAGCGATTAAGAATTCAAAAGGAATATCTTTTGATCTGAATTGGTTTTTGTTTTCATTGGCCAAACTTTTGTAATACGTTAAAACCGGCCCAGTTTACGCCTCCCTAAGTAGGACTGAACTACGAACCTGTTAGGTAAAGCGATAAATATTATTAGACTATAAATATTTTTTAAAGCTCCAACCCGGTTCACTTTTATTAGGGTGCCAAACGGAATCCTTCACTAAGCCTCCGCTGTCCGTCCGTGTGTCAGTCAGCGGGCTGTATCTCATGAACCGTAAGGGCCGGCGCACACAGTCGGCACGGCACGGCGTGTCATGGCAAAGGATTTTATTACTAATCAAGTTATTTTGAATCTTATTTCAATGAGTTTATAATTCATGTTACTTTATTTCGATACCACGATGCCGCGGGATGCTGCGGCATGACGCGACGTGCCACGGGATGCTACGGCATGCTGCGGCATGCCGCGGCCCGCCATTGCATCCCGCGAGACGTATGGGTCACTTTTGAATGAGGAATTATGATTGCTAAACTAGTTGAAATAAGGCTGAAACTTGTGCAGCGGTCATTTCGGTTAATGGGGCGCAGTCCGGTCGGTGCGCGGGGGCAAGGCAGGGAGAAGACGCACTGGCGCGCCCTATTAATACTAAATCCCAGTCAACCGTAACGACACATCAAACTTCGAATCCTCGCGGAGCAAAACTTTGATTGATGCCAGAGTGGGCTGGGCTTTTAGCAGGATGCCACGGGATGCCACGGGATGCCACGACATGCCACGGCATGCCACGGAACGCCGCGGGATGCCGCAGCACAACCTGCCGTGCCATGCCATACCACGCCGGCAGTGAGCGCCGGCCCTAATAGGTAGACAGTTGAAATTTTCACAGATTGTGTTTTTTTACTGTCGCTGTAACAATAAATAATAAAAATAAAATAAAGTTAAAAACTATGGGGGGTCCCAATACAATAAACTTTTGATTTTCAAATTCTTTTTTTTTAACCTGGCATGTGGGGTGTCATTGTTTAGAACTAATCGAGTTGAGTACAATATATACACAGTCTGGCCATAAATACTGTTACAATTAAAAATAAGAAAGATATTACATTTGAATTTGGAATCTGTCATTTTTATACGTATGTTCATTGAGTTTTATAATTTTGATGCCAATACATTGTACAATATTTTGCGATATTAAAATGGAGTGGGGTGATAAAGAGAACCGAATCGCTGTGATTGCATTACACAAAGTTGGTATGGAGCTAAATGCAATTTTTAAAACTCTCCATACGCTTGGTATTAGTCAAATGTTTGTGTACCGGGCTATTAATAGGTACAATGAGATCTGGCCGTACACGTAGTGTTCGTACGAAAAAGGTGGTCAAAGCAGTAAGGGAAAGAATTCGATGAAATCCTGTCCGCAAGCAAAAGATTTTATCTCGGGAGATGAAGATAGCACCCAGAACCATGTCGCGTATTTTAGAAGGTGACTTAGGGCTTGCAGCCTATAAGAGACGCACTGGTCATTTTTTAACTGATAATTTAAAAATAATAGGGTGGTAAAATCGAAACAACTACTGAAGCGGTACGCAAAGGGAGGTCACAGAAAAATTTTGTTTACGGATGAGAAAATCTTTACAATTGAGCAATATTTTAACAAACAAAATGACCGTATTTATGCTCAAAGCTCTAAGGATGCTTCCCAATTAGTCGACAGAGTGCAACATGGGCATTATCCGACTTCAGTGATGGTTTGGTGGGGTGTTAGCTATGAAGGAGTGACTGAGCCATATTTTTGTGAAAAAGGTATCAAAACATCGGCACAAGTGTATCAAGATACCATTTTTGAGAAGGTCGTTAAGCTCCTTAACAACACCATGTTCAATAACCAAGTATGGTCCTTCGAACAAGACTCGGCGCCGGGTCATAAAGCTCGGTCCACGCAGTCTTGGTTGGAAGTGAACGTTTCGGACTTCATCAGAGCTGAAGACTGGCCGTCGTCTAGTCTGCTGGATTATGATTTATGGTCAGTTTTAGATATTACGGCTTGTTCTAAACGCCATGAAAATTTGGAGTCCCTAAAACAATCCATACGATTGGCAGTGAAGAATTTTCCCATGGAAAGAGTGCGTGCTTCTATTGATAACTGGCCTCAACGTTTAAAGGACTGTATTGCAGCCAATGGAGACCACTTCGAATAAGCTTTTTGTATTTTAAATTGTTTAGTAGCTTTTTATAATTTATGGCAAGACTACGTATATATATATATATATATATATCCGACCCGTATTAAGATTGCGCAATGATATTTAATAACGCGTCATTCATAGTAATAAGTTATTTAATCATAAGAAAGTTTCACAGAATGTTCTATAGCACAATATATATTTTTTTAAGTTGTGTAATTATTATGAAAAAGCTCGGACTATAAAAAGCGGCCTGCGAGTCCCCTAAGTTTAGAAATTGTGATTCGTCTGAGGAGCATACAAGTAGTTGATTTGAATCAGATTCCGGAGTAGTCAGAAGTAATAATTAAAGTGTAAAGTTTCCTTTTAAGGGGATTACCTCGCTCAAATCCCAAAAACACAGTAAGTTTAAAGAAGATTGTAGATGAATCCTTATGTGCGTTTTCCATAAAAAAAATATATGGTATACTTGAGGTCATCACAAATATATTGTATTGTTTAAAAGTTTAATAAACTTTCCCAAATTTTGGGAAAAAAATCTTTTAAATAGGTCGTTTTCCAACCTAAATTGTAAATTTTCTCTGTAACGGCTGAATAGTTCGGCATGAATTTTGTACTAAAAAATATGTAATGACGTATTTCACAATTTGTATTGTTTTTTTTTTCTTATTTCTTTTGATATTTTTAAATAATGAATAAAAACCCGAAACTTCACCAGTACCCCACTGGAGCACCCCCGCTAAGGCCTGTGACGCGTACTCGGGACGCGATACACCAGTGTCTCGATGACTCTTGTGACGGGAGCACTATACGCGCGTTATTTTTTCCAAATAAAAACTAAAAGTTCACGTTTTGAATGATTTTTGAATGAAATCATATTGTAAATAGTACAAATATAAATATTCCGTAAAACAACAATAGAAATTAAGTTTGTAAATATATGTAAAGTAGTTTGTAATTTCGTTTTGTTTTTTGAACCTATCATAGAGTAAGCCTGCCTGACTATGCCTAAATATAAGAATAAATGTAAGGTGAAGCGTGGTCGAGCTCTCCAAAACTATGGGTAGTACCTACATTGAGTACATTATTTCCAGTGTGTTTATTTTTTTATCGTTTTTAGCTACAATATTTATATATCTTGAGAATAATTTAGATTGACGGAGGATGTAGACCTAGTTGACTGATGATGTCACCTACCTGATGGTGGACTCCAAAGGTGGGTATAGGATCTCATTGACGGCACTACGTAGAACCAACGTGTTTGGACTCATTTGAAAGGTCTAATGGAGACCTTGGTGATTGACGATCTCACCTACCTGATGGTGGACTCCGAAGGTGGGTATAGGATCTCAGTTTCGGCACCACATAGAACCATCGTGTTTGGACTCATTTGAAAGGTCCAATGGATACCTTGGTGATTGAAGATGTCACTTACCTGATGGTGGACTCCGAAGGTGGGTATAGGTTCTCAGTGACGGTACAATGTAGAACCATCGTGTTTGGACTCATTTGAAAGCTCTAATGAAGACCTTGGTAATTGACGATGTCACCTACCTGATGGTAGACTCCGAAGGTGGGTATAGGTTCTCAGTGACGGCACAATGTAGAACCATCGTGTTTGGACTCACTTGAAAGGTCTAATGGAGACCTTGGTGATTGACGATGTCACCTACCTGATGGTGGACTCCGAAGGTGGGTATAGGATCTCAGTGACGGCACAATGTAGAACCATCGTGTTTGGACTCATTTGAAAGGTCTAATGGAGACCTTGGTGATTGACGATCTCACCTACCTGATGGTGGACTCCGAAGGTGGGTATAGGATCTCAGTTTCGGCACCACGTAGAACCATCGTGTTTGGACTCATTTGAAAGGTCCAATGGATACCTTGGTGATTGAAGATGTCACTTACCTGATGGTGGACTCCGAAGGTGGGTATAGGTTCTCAGTGACGGTACAATGTAGAACCATCGTGTTTGGACTCATTTGAAAGCTCTAATGAAGACCTTGGTAATTGACGATGTCACCTACCTGATGGTAGACTCCGAAGGTGGGTATAGGATCTCAATGATGGTACAATGTAGAACCATCGTGTTTGGACTCATTTGAAAGGTCTAATGGAGACCTTGGTGATTGACGATGTCACCTACCTGATGGTAGACTCCGAAGGTGGGTATAGGATCTCAGTGACGGCACAATGTAGAACCATCGTGTTTGGACTCATTTGAAAGGTCTAATGGAGACCTTGGTGATTGAGGATGTCACCTAGCTGATGGTGGACTCCGAAGGTGGGTATAGGATCTCAGTGACGGCACAATGTAGAACCATCGTGTTTGGACTCATTTGAAAGGTCTAATGAAGACCTTGGTGATTGAAGATGTCACCTACCTGATGGTGGACTCCGAAGGTGGGTATAGGATCTCAGTGACGGCACAATGAAGAACCATCGTGTTTGGACTCATTTGAAAGGTCTAATGGAGACCTTGGTGATTGACGATCTCACCTACCTGATGGTGGACTCCGAAGGTGGGTATAGGATCTCAGTTTCGGCACCACGTAGAACCATCGTGTTTGGACTCATTTGAAAGGTCCAATGGATACCTTGGTGATTGAAGATGTCACTTACCTGATGGTGGACTCCGAAGGTGGGTATAGGTTCTCAGTGACGGCACAATGTAGAACCATCGTGTTTGGACTCACTTGAAAGGTCTAATGGAGACTTTGGTGATTGAAGATGTCACTTATCTGATGGTGGACTCCGAAGGTGGGTATAGGATCTCAGTGACGGCACAATGTAGAACCATCGAGTTTGGACTCACTTGAAAGGTCTAATGGAGACCTTGGTGATTGACGATGTCACCTACCTGATGGTGGACTCCGAAGGTGGGTATAGGATCTCAGTAACGGCACAATGTAGAACCATCGTGTTTGGACTCATTTGAAAGGTCTAATGGAGACCTTGGTGATTGAAGATGTCACTTACCTGATGGTGGACTCCGAAGGTGGGTATAGGATCTCAATGACGGTACAATGTAGAACCATCGTGTTTGGACTCATTTGAAAGGTCTAATGGAGACCTTGGTGATTGACGATGTCACCTACCTTATGGTAGACTCCGAAGGTGGGTATAGGATCTCAGTGACGGCACAATGTAGAACCATCGTGTTTGGACTCATTTGAAAGGTCTAATGGAGACCTTGGTGATTGAGGATGTCACCTAGCTGATGGTGGACTCCGAAGGTGGGTATAGGATCTCAGTGACGGCACAATGTAGAACCATCGTGTTTGGACTCATTTGAAAGGTCTAATGAAGACCTTGGTGATTGAAGATGTCACCTACCTGATGGTGGACTCCGAAGGTGGGTATAGGATCTCAGTGACGGCACAATGTAGAACCATCGTGTTTGGACTCATTTGAAAGGTCTAATGGAGACCTTGGTGATTGACGATGTCACCTACCTGATGGTGGACTACGAAGGTGGGTATAGGATCTCAGTGACGGTACAATGTAGAACCATCGTCTTTGGACTCATTTGAAAGGTCTAATGGAGACCTTGGTGATTGACGATGTCACCTACCTGATGGTAGACTCCGAAGGTGGGTATCATCGTAACTATTCCCGTTACTGAGAACCGATAGGCACTTACCTGGTCCTCATCTGACCTTCAGAATGTATCATGTAGTAGCACCCGTGCTCAATTATATAAGTGTTGAAAGCTAGGTCATCCTAACTATTCCCGTTACTGAGAACCGATAAGCACTTACCTGGTCATCATCAGACCCTCAAAATGTATCGTGTAGTAGCACCCGTGCTCAATTAGATAAATGTTGAAAGCTAGGTCATCCTAACTATTCCCGTTACTGAGAACCGGTATGCACTTACTTGGTCATCATCAGACCTTCGGAATGTATCATGTAGTAGCACCTGTGCTCAATTAGATAAATGTTGAAAGCTAGGTCATCCTAACTATTCCCGTTACTGAGAACCGGTATGCACTTACTTGGTCATCATCAGACCTTCGGAATTTATCATGTAGTATCACCCGTGCTCAATTAGATAAGTGTTGAAAGCCAGGTCATCCTAACTTTTACCGTTACTGAGAACCGGTATGCACTTACCTGGTCATCATCAGACCTTCGGAATTTATCATGTAGTATCACCCGTGCTCAATTAGATAAGTGTTGAAAGCTAGGTCATCCTAACTATTCCCGTTACTGAGAACCGATAAGCACTTACCTGGTCATTATCAGACCCTTAAAATGTATCGTGTAGTAGCACCCGTGCTCAATTAGATAAATGTTGAAAGCTAGGTCATCCTAACTATTCCCGTTACTGAGAACCGATAAGCACTTACCTGGTCATCATCAGACCCTCGGAATTTATCATGTAGTATCACCCGTGCTCAATTAGATAAGTGTTGAAAGCCAGGTCATCCTAACTTTTCCCGTTACTGAGAACCGGTATGCACTTACCTGGTCATCATCAGACCTTCGGAATTTATCATGTAGTATCACCCGTGCTCAATTAGATAAGTGTTGAAAGCCAGGTCATCCTAACTTTTCCCGTTACTGAGAACCGGTATGCACTTACCTGGTCATCATCAGACCTTCGGAATGTATCATGTAGTAGCACCCGTGCTCAATTAGATAAATGTTGAAAGCTAGGTCATCCTAACTATTCCCGTTACTGAGAACCGGTATGCACTTACCTGGTCATCATCAGACCTTCGGAATTTATCATGTAGTATCACCCGTGCTCAATTAGATAAGTGTTGAAAGCCAGGTCATCCTAACTTTTCCCGTTACTGAGAACCGATAAGCACTTACCTGGTCATCATCAGACCCTCGGAATTTATCATGTAGTATCACCCGTGCTCAATTAGATAAGTGTTGAAAGCCAGGTCATCCTAACTTTTCCCGTTACTGAGAACCGGTATGCACTTACCTGGTCATCATCAGACCTTCGAAATTTATCATGTAGTATCACCCGTGCTCAATTAGATAAGTGTTGAAAGCCAGGTCATCCTAACTTTTCCCGTTACTGAGAACCGATAAGCACTTACCTGGTCATCATCAGACCCTCAAAATGTATCGTGTAGTAGCACCCGTGCTCAATTAGATAAATGTTGAAAGGTAGGTCATCCTAACTATTCCCGTTACTGAGAACCGATAAGCACTTACCTGGTCATCATCAGACCCTCAGAATGTATCGTGTAGGAGCACCCGTGCTCGATACAATAAAATAACTGATGAAAGCTAGGTCAATTACAAAATAAATTATAAGTTATGAATCTTATGTATTGTTATGGTGTAGGTACTTGTACTAAACTCTTAGAGAAACTCTAATAAAGCTCTCAGAGAACAAATAAAATAGGCAAAAACGACGACAACTCTGTGACACATCTGTGTTCTTGCTTATCTTCAGTTTGTATGTTTTTAGTATGGTCGTTCGTCGGTAGCGGGCGCCAAAAATAACAAATGCTAGTACAGCGGTCAAATCTTCAAGGTCATCGAGCAATGTAATACCCTTAATAAATATCAAGTACATCAAGAATATTTTTAATTACGAAGTTCCCATGAACACAATCATCATGATTAAATTACCAAATCTTCTCAAGAAACTTCAAGCACTTTAAGGGCGTACTTCGACCGATGAGCCTACATTACTTCGAGGACTCCAGATGAATTACATTTCTCAAGAATGATTCGGACCGATCTTAAAAGGTGCCCTGGCAACAGCAGCCCACCTACTGGTATTCCTTTGGCTCCGACCGGTCTAACTCTCGAGATAGAGTTTGGGAATACGACAATATACAGGACAATTTTTTAAAAAGTGCGCAAATTTTCACAGGGTGTTCTACTCATGAATATGAACAACTTTCACTATGGGACCAGCCCTGAAATCACGAAAAAAAGTCAGCTGTTTCATATAAAATTTCATAACCTACTTGTCCAAACTGTTTAAAACAGATTAAAGCTGTTCATTACATTTATGTTCGCATTCTTCAAAATGTACTGAACAGCTGATTTTTTATTCGCGATTTCAGGTTTGGTCCCATAGTAAAAGTTGTTCATAATGATGAGTACAATAAGAGGTTGTTGGTGTTTAAGTGTTTTACCAATAACCCTGTATAATCTAAATCGGTTGTAGCATGTAATGTCTCACTGCTGGGCAAAGGCTTCCGTCTCCCTTTTCAACACACGTCTGTCGGGCCAGTCCTATCGAGCGAGTCAAATTCGTCCCTCCATCTTTATCTTCGTACCAGCCGCGATGTCGCCTAGCAATTAAGGGGCCCAATCAGGGGGTTATTTTAGCCCACAGCTCATCTGGTTTGCGGTTGTTATGTTCTTGCCAATCCCACTTAAGATATGCCGCTTTCCGGGTTTGTGTTTTAACCACAATTACTACAAATAAAAATAACAGTGTCAGGAAGTTTTATTATATCATCAACATACACCAAATGGATTAAATATATTGAAGCTAACTCAAAAACTACAAATTCGGTCCATAAATTGATGATAATATCGATGAACATACATTAAATAAAACACATACAGACATAAATAAACCTCCTCCTTTTTTGAAGTCGGTAAAAAAAAATAATTCAGGAGCTCTTATTAAAAGGCCTGTTACATTTAACCTTGAAAGATTCAATATTCCCCTAATTGATATTTCTACGTCAGCAAAGACGTCTGCGAATTTTAAGAATATCTAATGGATCGTTTCTATGTGATTGATGGAATAATATCAAAATTATTGCTATCTTATCATATTGTGATTGATAAAGGGGTGAAGATTGAGAAATTAAACTGTGTGATATAAATTTTATGAAGTTTAATTTAATAAGAACAAGGTCGATCAATATAAAATGAAATTCTAGACCTAGGTTTTCACACTACGTTTTGAATTACAACAGAGTGTGCAACATAAACACAGTCATATCTGATGTAAGTGCTGTATTAAAACAAAAGGATTCAGGGCGAAGATAAAGTTTCGTAAAATGTATCAAAGATGTGCACAGTCCAGCTGACGGGACATAGCTCGGTCAAAAGGGGGAGTATGCATTTCTTACTTTCATTTACCAGGCATGTGGTCATAACCTGGTCAAAAGCGGGAGGGTGTAACGCGAAACTATTTCTAACCGCTCCCGCCACAATCCACACGCTTCTGGCGGGAAGGCCTCTCGTTCCCGCTCGGCCAATAAGGGTGAGACGAAGTTTCTAGAACATTCTAGAAGCTTTCTTAGAAACAGACGACGCGCAGCCTACTTGTTGACATTTTAGCCGTCTGACATCCGTCAACTAGACTGTGCACATCTTTGATACATTTTACGAATCTTTATCTTCGCCCGAATCCTATTGTTTTAATAAAGCACATCAGATATCAGTTTGTCAGATGTCAATTTGGCATATTCGGCATGTTGTGTTCTACTATCCGGAACCAAAATAAAATGGTCCTTCTTGATGGACTGAATGCGAGAATTACAGAACCAGTCAACGTGATGAATACTTTGGTGAGAGCCTGAGGGGAGAAAAATCTAGTGGATGATTTTCAGCTGCATGATGATGAAGATAAGTTGGATATAAATTTGAAGTTAAGACGCAAATCAATAACGAACTTAAAATCTTTGAAATGTTGTTTTCCTTCAAATTTTGTTTGTGATCGATTTTGTTTTTTATGGTGTTCAGTATTCACTTGAAGTCCATGCAGTAAATTACAAATAACGATAATTTACGCATAACAATAAAAAATTATTTATTTGTGAAGTCGATTTATTTTTTTTTTTAATTATTTTATTTCGTAATTTTTAGTTTTTAGTAAAAACTGGAATATTTGTTTATAATAAGTAAATAATAGTGTTGGTCTAAATATTGCACTAGAATTTGAACAAGGTTTGAGTCCAGAAAACTGTTTAAAAGAAATGAAGCCTATACTTGTTGATGACTGTCCCTCTCGTGCCTCCGTGAACAGATGGTAACAGCCAGATTGAGCGTGGCTGTTTTAACCTAGAAGACGACCAGCGTTCAGGACGACCGGCGGAAGCAGTTACTCTAGAAAATATTTCTACAGTTAAAAATTTGATTGATCCTGACCGGCGAATAACCTACAGACAAATACCCCTTAATATTCGTAACTGACAACTGACAGTTGCAAACCTTTTTTAAAAAATATGAAAATATTAACAATGCCGTCGTTGGACATATTTGAAACATCCATGTTTGTCAAAAATAATCCGCACAAATTTGATCGAGTCAGTAGCCAGCGCCGCTGTGACCGGTTACAAACAGTTGGCTCTAAAACTGCATTATATAGGAATAGTGTTTTTGCAATGGCTCCAAAGATATATAATAAATTACCGAAATGTATAAGGAGTGAAGAAAATGTCCACAAATTTAAAAGGAATTTGTTTTTGTTTCTAATAGATAAGACATATTACTCTGTTGAAGATTTTTTAAATGATAAATTATGACACAATTCCTATAATATTATCTTCCATTGACATGCATGTAAAATTAATTTAATTGACATTTCTTCATTCAATTGACATTTATTTAACTATTTTATTTTTTTTCTTTAAACGAGTGCCCATTTGGACTTTGACTTTTTAAATATTGTTTAAACTCAAATTTACTTGATGTACTCAATAAAATAAATACTAAAATTACTATTTGTACACCAATTTCATGAGACATAGAGCTCGACTACATTTATGTGTGTATTTAAGTCCTTTTATGTATACCTATGTTCACAAATAAAGATTGATTGATTGAAATTATTGAATTATTATTGAATAATATTCCTTATTGCAGATTGGCTCAGCAGCATTACATTCAATTATTCACCATCATATAGTTTATAGAAAAGTTTGTACTCTTTGGATTCCACATAAACTTACCGATGAACAAAAGGAACAGCGAGTTAAATGGTGTAAAAAAAAAAAATGATTGCAAAGTTGAAAACAGAAAATCTAAAGACATCATTTACGACGTGCCCACAAACCATCAAAATACAATATGGGTGATAGAAGGCGAAGAAACTCAAACTGAACAAAAAAAAAAATCTGAGTGAGCAGAAGACTGTAAACGCTGCTTGGTACACCACTATCTGCCTTCTTCACCTTATTCAGGAATTCAAAAAGCTTCGTCCAAAGACACAACTCTGCACCTGGTATCTTCATCATGATAATTCTCCGGCAAATCGTGCTGACCTTACATGCCAATTTTTGCGAGATGCTGGCTTCAAACTTCTTGAACATCCGCCTTACAGCCATGTGGCTTTGGACTGTTTCCTTTCGTGAAAAGTAAATTGAAAGAGCAAACATTTCGGGACGAAGAAGCTTACTTTCGGTCCCGGACAATATATGTGCGGAAATTCCTGAACAGAAATGGAAATACATTTTTAGTGATTGGTTTATAAGGATGAAGAAGTGTATTAATTGTGGCGGCAATTATTTAAAAAAAAAAAAGTTAAATCTCAAGACTTTCAGAACACCCTACGTACATCTATAAAATGTTGTATATTATTTTGTTTGGAAGCCCTAATAAATTATCATATGTGAATATTGTGCAGTTCCAATAATATTACGTGCATACGTGTTGAATTGATAACCTCTTTTTTAATTTGGTTAAAAATCGTAACTTTAGTTTAATAAAATGATAATAATGACCAAATTGTGTCAATTGCCACGATTTAATCATTTATTAAACAAGTGACAGCCTCAATAAAATAAAACATAATTTCTTCACAAGTTCAAAAGCTTAAACTCTAAAGACCATTTCAATTGTCTCAGTAAGAGACTTATACTTTTAACTGAAATATATTAAAAGATTAATTACCTCAACAACTTTAAAAGTTAGATACTTAACTTTAATCTTACAATCTTAGCTCCAGTTTAAACTCTTTGATAAGGCTAGAAAGTTTTCGAAAGTAGTGTAGTCAAACCTTCAGGCTGTTTTCAGACATGATCACAATTAGAGAGTTCTGACTTTATATTAATTTTTGACCTAGTACTAATAATACTAGGTCTTAATTAGAGGACTGGGTCTTGTGAAGTTGAAGTTACATTGAATTTAAAGAACAATTTGATCTGTGATCCAAAAGAAGATAATAATTATACTTACCTAATTTTAATCGACGAGTAATAATAATAATACCAGCATATTATTGCCACATTGTAGAGCAAATGCCTCTTCTCATATAGAGAAGGTACGAGCATTGATCACCACGCTTGCTTAACAAGGGTTGTTGATTTCTGACTTGTATTAACTATACATCCAGTTTTCCGCACTATATTTTCCTACACCGATGTTAGCTTTGTCACCTAGACTATTATTAACAATTTGATTAATTTGTTTAACGAATAATCAACATTGTTAACAATAAATTTCCTTATTATTCAATTAGTAGTTTAATACTTCGTAAACCACAGCTAAAACGGACGACTACTAGAATAAATCGGTACCTACAGGGGTTATATTACCAAACTCACCGAACATGACCAACGGAATTGGGTTAAGAATGTCTTATACATCGTAATTCGTACTGCAAAAAAGCTATATACATCTTATTGGCTGAACTTTTAAACTAAGAAAATACAAATTCAAATCTGCCATCGACCCCTGACCTCGGGAGAAAGGCGTGTTAATAAATGTACAAAATATAAGAGCAGCATTCTCGAACTGGCTAATTAAATTCTACACTGGATTTATGAAGTTTTAGAACTGTTGGTTTTCATTTAAATGTTTGAATTTTGAAGTGAGGTTGAACACAAGTTGATCCCTAGCCTTGGACGTTGCAGTTTTGGCTGGTTTAATTCGGCAGGATGGATTAACTAAAGCAAGTTTCTTTGAAGGATTTCACACTGAGCTTATTCATAAAACTACTATCATTATTTCTTCTTAAATTGTCAGCCTTCTGAACAAGAGTATAATGACATAGTAGTAACGATTGATGGGTGAGCTTTTGTAGATACTAGGGAAATTCCAAGAAAATATAGAGATGTTAGCAAAAATAATTAAACTTGACAGCACTCGTAAAATACTTATTTGTTGTTTTAAGGTTAAGAAAAGTTCACAATATTAAAAATTAATCTATTTCTATTTATTACAGTGTTACTTTTCAGTATTAATAATATATTTGTTCCAATTACAGACATTGACAGCAAAGTGGCTTCCCTTGTACCAGCCAGTGGGATATTTATAGACGCTCTTGCTTTTTTTAAACGAACGACTGGGTTTCTTACTTAGCTCTGTTGTTAAACAAAATATTTGTGCCAGTTTTCATTAGTTCGTTATAATCACACAAGAAATTGGAGGCAGTTTTTTTTTTTGCTATTATTACAGTCATAACTTTCACTTTTTTTGTACCCTTCTTATGTGACTTATATATAATAAAAAAAAAATATGTAGGCCATGTCAATATGTGCTTGAATGTCATCAGAACTCCATAGGTTCATAACTACTGTAAGCCTGCGGTCGCCATTGGATGATGGTTTTTAGGTGTGTGCGTTTCACGTGTCAGGGGTTAATTAAAATCAAGACGAAATCTGGGAAGTAATACCTAGATTTCACTATATTTTAAAAGATTCTCAATAGTATAGAAGAAATGATTTATATCCAAATGGATTAATATAAATGACCAATTAAGTTTAAATGGGTCCGACGATAGAAATTTCAAACCTAATAAGACAAAAACTGCAATAACAATGCCTTTCCAATTCTTTATAAAAGCCAAAGAGACCTGGCTCTCAACCAATTTTTTCAAACAAAACCTCCACAGACTAGACTTTGCCTGACTTACAGCATCCGAGAAAAAAAATAAAAAGGTAAGTATTAAATTATCTTTCCATTCGCACGCTATTGTTGAAAAAGCGGCTCATCTCCAGCTCCAATCTAGAATGATTTCTAGATTTTACTACGCAATTTTTCCGTAGCATTAAATTTGAAATATTGCGTTCACTTCGGGTCAGTGGATACGATTTCCATCCTAGCCTAAGGCTTTAGTTCTCGATTAGGGTAACTGTGACGTTTTTTCGTGAATTCACAAGAATCCTACCAAACTAGTACCTACTAATGATTAAATCTTTTTATATAATGGCAATTTATATAAATACACTTATAAATTATTGTACCAGGTGGATATTTAAAAGCGTGATTTTATCAAAATTGCCGGGTCAGATTTTGATACCGCTTTTCACAAGGGTAAAGATATCTCTCCAAAAATAATAATAATAATCTGTGGCCCGACCCGTCAAAATGACGGACGAAATATAATTTCTCCATGTAATTTTTTAAGTATTTTTTAACTTTTTATATGCACCATTGTTGTGTACCTAATTATTCCAACAACTTTTATGAAGATTTTTTTGACCTTGGTGTTTTAACAATGATGCAAGAAGAAAAATAAAGATGTTACAAATGTTACACGGACAATTACGCAGTAATAAGTCAATGCGGACAATAGTAGAAAGTTGACGAGAAGTCAACATCTTCGGGTTCATCGCTCAGCTTCACCTCGCAGTTGCTCCAGACGTGAGTCCAGTGATACCGGCCGCTGCAGTTGCGTCGAGCTCGAGCGACGAATACTTCTCGCCGCTGACGACACCAGCTTAGGACTTCGAGGCCCACCGGCCTCTGATATTCTTGCCTGAGCAACCGGCAGCAAGTTCGTCATGCTCCCTTAGATGTTACTGCTTGCGGTAGCGTCGGGGGTCGGGTTGCCTCCTTCCCTCAAATATGGCGAGGGAGGTAATGGCTGATCTTTGCGCTATGCTTGTTACCGGGTGCTGCTTGTGGTGACTCGTCGTCTTGCTGACCTTGGTTTTGTTATTGTTATTAGTAATTAACTCTTTATTTATTTCACTTCAATGGTCCTAGTTTATTTACTTCATGTATTTTAGTTATTTTATTTATCTTACTTCATTAGTCCTAGCCGACCCTAACATAATTGGGAAAAGGCTAGGCAGATAGAAAGGAAAGAAAGAAGAAAGAAAATACGTTTATTTGCGATAAACATGACGCGAAGAAATATAACAACAAAATAAAAACTTTTTAGCAAAAAATAAAACCGACTTCTAAAACAAAACACTACAAAGTGAAAAATAACTTTAATTTCGGAAGTCGGTGTCTTTGGTTTTGTATTTTCGTTTTTTGCCACCGACTTCCGAAATTAAAGTTATTTTTCACTTTGTAGTGTTTTGTTTTAGAAGTCGGTTTTATTTTTTGCTAAAAGTTTTTATTGTTCACTTTTTAGTTGTGGAACCTACCCCACACAAATTCGAATACATAATTGGGCACAATAATTGTAGATATAGCCATGTAAATAACAGTGATAGGAAATTATTAAAACACCATCACAACATCCATATAAAATAAGTGGGAAATATACGCATTATTGAAGCTAACTCAAAAACTCCTCGAGCAAAGTTAATAAAATTTATATGGGACCACCTCGGAAGTATACCCTTTCAAACAAAAAAAGAATTTTCCAATTCGATCCATCCGTCGTTGAGTAATCGCGTAACAAACATACAAAAAAAAAAAAAAACATACAGACGAATTGATAACCTCCTCCTTTTGGAAGTCGGTTAATAAAATAATAAAAGAACAAGTTTGGGGAAAGCATGCGTAAGTATGGGGATGATGATGAAGGTCCTAGCTTATTCCTTGTCTACATTAAAAAGGAAACCTCTGTACTAAATTTCAGCTTTCTAGGTCCAAGGATTTGGGCTGGGCGTTGATGAGTCAGTCAGTCAGTCACGACTTTTTTTTATTTATATAGATAGATAGATATTATTATATATCCTAGTTTATCATTTGTGACTTCGAGTTACGGCTACATATACGGCTATATGTATTATAAGTGGACACGCCCTTTATTACTAGAGGCTTTTATTTAGGTATAAAGTTCTGCTTACGTTTTTAGTATTTTTATTTCTGCTTGAGTATAGTTTTAATTTTTTTGTGGTATATTGGCGTGTGCTAGCTGACTTATAGCAAATAATTTAATTTAATTTAACATTTTGTGTTGCGTAATGTACTGATAACATTTTACGTACTGTTGTATAGAATCAAATTATTTAACTGTACAGACAGCTGTGCTGCTGGGGAGTTTGTTGCGCAAGTTCTTCTCCTCAGCTAAAGCACTAGGAAGTGGTGAAGTGCGGGCGTTTTGGACTGGGGACCGTCTTATGTAATTTTGACGTTTGAAATGTGCTGATTCTCAGTAAGTTTGAATAAATGACTTTTGATTTTGATAGTCGCTTTAAGAGTCTGTATGTATGACCGCGTTTTTTTCAATGGGTTTTGATACGGGTTTCACCATCGTTAGACTTTATTCCGGAAGGTTTACGTGTATTATAGACTACAAAACTAACATATTATAATAAAGAAATCTCGATATTTTGTCAAGTCGTAAATGCCGTGCTAAGCAGGGGCGGATCGCTAGTATACTCTAAGTAACATAATTTAAAGAGCAAGCTATTAAATAAATAACATGCAGTTCAGCACAGCATTCAAGTAATTGCACTCTACAAATCAAAAACCAGAATTTACGTTCATACGTTTATTTATATCAAACTGCATTTTGTCCAGTAACAGTTTGTCTTTATATAATCCCTGTTTCTGGCCTCCGTAGCCACAAAGCTATTAATCGGGCTGAAACTAGGGCGAGGCCTAATGCTGGCTGATATGGAATATTTGTCCACGTAATCCGCACAGCGAGGCATTAGTCTTTGCTGGGTATGCTGCATAGATGGTATGTGCGTTGCAGGTGAATTAGAGGTTCGTGTAGGAGCAAGTTTGAATTTCGAATATTTCGTCGATCGACGGTTTTTGAGTTGTAGGTAGAGCATAGATACCGGTATTCGGTATTACCCAAAAAACGCGATATCGCTTATTTATATCGTTTTTAATGCCTGTATTAAAAGAACAATGGCAGATTCCCATATTTTTTTTAATTGAAACTAAATTACTACGTTCCTAAATTTAAAAAAAAATAACTCAGCGTTATTTTCGGAGCTAGTTTATGCAAGATTTTAGAGACGGTGCAGATTAATAGACATTCAGTGTTGAACTTTTGAACAAGACAGGCCAGAGCGCAAGCTTCTGGTTACAGAGCATGTAATTCTGGTCAAGACCATCACTATGTATTCAATTACTTGGTTTTCGCTCGAATGACCACATTTCTCACCTTGTCTTTTAGTTTAATACGTAGGCAACTTCTTTCCAAATTTGAACTTTGCATCTCGTTTTATGCTCGAGTGTCCAAGTTTGGCAGCCGTAAGTAAGACATACTAATATCTCAAAGATGAAACCACTGTTTTCATCTTCATAAAAATATAAAATTATTCTAAAGTGGAGATGAATAGATAGATTGTTTGCTGAGTAAGCTAATAAATGCTATTAGAAATGGAGCCTAAGTAACTATAAATAGAGTTATGTGTGCAATGTTGTGAGTTATGTTGTCAAAAACATGTTTATGGATGATGTTTATAGATCGTATAGAGATATAGTGTTATTAATAAAAGAAAAAAATAATGATTAGCAAGTGTTTTCTTTTTCCTATTTAATCTAAAGTAAAAGTTCTTAAATTAGTATATTTCAAAAACTAGGTAAATTTAAAAAATAATGGTAATTATAGACATAAGAAATAATTAAGTTATCAACTGTAATTGGGTCTTCTGGATCAACGGCTATCTATAAGTCCAGTTATATAGAACTAATACCATTCACCCTACATCTATTCAAATAGATGAAAACGGTGGTTATTGAAAAGAGTATTATCAAATTAATAATCTTCAGGTTTTGAAAAGTTTACCTGCGCTTCTCTGCGAAGGTATATATATGTATCTACTTTTCAAAACCTGAAGATTTTTAGCAAACTGCAAGAATTATTTTTTTTTTATTCTTCCGCTTTTATTTTTTTTATTATTATATAATTGTACATAAAAATACTAGTGTTAGCTTGTATATTCAAAAAAACAAACCAATAAATAAACATTAAATAAGTGACATAAAAATACAGCAAACTTTACAGACTCAGTAAAGATGATAAACGACTCATATATTTCCAACCGAACAAGGGTCCGATCCCAAATCAGCAGAAAAAAGAACATTTCCAACAAACTAATAACAATATGTGTTTTCTTACAAAATATCTTAGAATTTTTATGTGACTTTGGAAAGCTGAATCAGATTCAACCCAACGTAGGAGCGTATAATAAAAAGATTTTACGGTCAATGAACGCTGCAACAGATAGGACGGCCGGGAATATGATTTACTACTTTTATGTGTGGCTCGAGCGTGAGCGGGCGAGGTTTTGTAAATAATTGAAGTACTATAATAATAATAATAATAAAACATTTATTATCAGGCTACAATGGCCCATAGATACATACCTTACAAACTAACATATATAAAGTATAAAACAAAACTTGTGTTAATAAATATAGCTTAAAATTATGTTAGTAGCACTTCACTTCACTAGCTTGTCCTTGAGCTGTCCTGTGGCACTTGTCCGCGGAAGCGACGGAACACCACGTCCTGCGGCCAGAAATCTTCTTCCATGACGACGGGCAGGTAACAATTCGGTACTCGCACCACGAACGCCTTGAAATTGACGTTGCGGCGCGACTCCAGTAACTGCACCCGCGGCATGTACCTTGTCTTTTGGCGCACGTACTCCACGATGTCCTCCGCCTTAGTGCTGTAGTGCAGGCGGGAGATGTACACCGGTGTGTTCGGCTTAGCGGCACGCAAGCTCACTTCTGGCTTCGTAGGAGCTTTGCCGCAGCGATTCTTGTTGGTTCGCGACCGGCGCTAACAGCGGCTAACGGCTATAACAGTCAGAAGTCGACTAGCAATCTCACAAAACTATGGCATAGCAATATTAGTTATACTTATGACCTTCTTCTATAAGAACGTTTGACAATAATGTGGAATACTATAATACTACACATTGGCAACTTTTGCAGCCCGCATAGCGCAGGCGATAATGGTCATTGCGGTGTAAGTGGACTTCTAAGACGTTGATTGCGTGAATTCAAATTGAAACAGGAAAACTCGATTAGAAACAGCAGAATGCCAAAAAGGCATCCTTTTACCAGGGATACCTTGAAAAGTTTGAATCAGCTAGGTGCAAGAGCGATTTACTTTAATTTACGCCTATCCTCGAAAAACTGTTTTATTTTAACATAAATTCTTCTAAAATTATCAAATCAACGAAAATGTGAAAATGCTTTGAAAACAGCCACAGACAATTTAAAGACAATTTCAGTCTATAATAAAGCTGAAGAGTATGTTTTTTTTTTTTTTTTTTTGTTTGAACGTGCTAATCTCTGGAACTCTAGTCAGATTTGAAAAATTCTTTTTGCATTTGATAGCCCAATTTTTAAGGAAGGTTATAGGCATAATTGACATCATGCTAAGACCCTTAGGTGCCGAGCAAAAAGAAAAAAAGTCAGAAAGAACGCTAAGTGAAAACGAAATAATAGCGCAGACAGGCCAAAGTCAAAAAAGTCAAAGATGTTTATTTGTTAGGATATGGTACAATAGATATGACAATATAATAGGTTCCAGCATACGTAGCATGGCGTACTTTCAAATATTCTATACAATTACAAAGCTTATGTTACTAATCTAATAATAATTATGAATTAGAGAATAATAATAATATGAATCTGTAATAATTAATTAATAATGATTGAAATTATATTGTGGTAATAATAATGATCAATAAATAACAATAAGTAGTTATTTATAGTTTTTGCATGCGGTGGATTAAAGGCGTTTCTTATTTTATGATGTTACTATTGTCTTATCCTCAAAGTATTCTTGAACACTGTAATAATTTTTTTCTAATAGCAGTCTGAATCCTTTTGAACAACGGCACGGGCAAATCTTGAGTACTATTTGGCATATGGTTGTATACAGGGTTATTAGTAAAACACCAACAACCTCTTAAGGGGTCATTGTACTCATCATTTTAATCAACTTTTACTATGGGACGAAATCGCGAAAAAAAAAATCAGCTGTTCAGTACATTTATGTTCGCGTAATTCGTCAAAATGTACTGAACAGAGTTAGGCAATCGCCTGATGTACGTCATTGCTGAGTGTGCATCGGATGATCTTGTGCGTCACTACGTAAACTGCACTATTGCAGATTTAGCAATAAGTTTAGTTAATAGAAATATTATAATTGTAAATTAGTCTTGTAGAATTATTCAATGAATAAACATTGTTTTTATTAAATAAATTATTTTTAATAATTATCGCGTTCGCCGTAACTTAACTGGCGCAGTCGGTAGGATCGCGACACTCAGCTTCGAATAGAACTCTTCAGGCTTGAGTGAACGGTATCTATCGTTATCTTCGCGATCACGTATTAGAATCTACGACGGCGAACATCCCGCGGGAATTCCGGAGAATTGGGAGTCCTGCTATTCTACAAGGCCCGGCTGGAGATGCAGAAGACACTGGGGTGAGTGCTAGTTGTATTCCCGGTTTCCTATGCTATATTTCCTGTCGTAATATTTTTAATGTTATATGTGTGTTTGTGTATAGGCTAAAATCGCTATAGACATATCACTATTTGGAGATACGCGTAGGTATATTTTATTCCACTTTACGTGCAGTTACAATTCGCACGAGGCAGCAAATAATTACATAAATTATACGTGTTTATTCGATCGCTACAATCGCGACCTATATAACACTGCTGATAAGTTATAAAACTTCACGCTTATACTGTAGAGAGTAAGCAGACTAACAAGTTTATTTAAAGCGTTTACTAAGTATAGGTATTTTTGTGTGTAAATAACGATGGCCATGACAAACATTGAATTAGCGACTTTTAAGTTCCTTTCTGAACTATTGCCAAGGTACGATGGCAATCCTAAAACATTAAACTATTTTATTAGAGAGGTAGAAAATGTTATATTATTACTGGACCCACCAGTTAGGGCAAACCCCGCTCTTACTAGCTTAATTAAGAGTAAATTGAGTGGCACCGCGATTAGTGCAATAGCTTCTGAAGGAAACGTTGACACCTGGCAAGCTATTAAAACCGCGTTAACACGTAGATTAGGCGAACCGCGTAACGAAATACAGTTGATGCAAGAACTGACACGTTTGCGCCGTAATAAGAATGAAGACGCTGAGACATTTGGTAGGCGTTTGCGGGATATATTAGATACATTGAACGTAGTTGGGAGACATACGGATAAGTCGTATTACGAAAGCATGGTGATAGATCAGTACGTAAACCACTTAGATTTCCATGTATCTATCGGTGTGCGGATTGCGCAACCGGCCACCCTTGAAGCAGCTATAGTGACGGCTAGACAGGAGGAGGCGCGATTAGCATTTAATAGGCTCAATAATAGTTTTAATTCATTAACTATACAACCCAAACAAAAGGAAATACCTAAGCCCAACCAACCACTACAACATGTTAGTAATTTTCCCCCGAGTAATAGCTGGAACCCGGAGACAAAACAGCAGCGAGGTCAAGGTATGCCACCTTGGAAAAGCAATCCAGCCTCAGGTAACGTAAGGCCTAGTGGGTCAGGTACCTTTAGGAACTCAGGCAACTTTAGATCACAACCGAATGTACCTCGCCAACAAATAAACCCACCACAAAGAGTGTCTGATGTCACTATGAGGTCAGTAAATAAACCTGAAAAACCGCGCTTTGCTCCTGAAGAGATGTTTTACACACAGCACAGCCAAGAGCAGTATTACCCTTATCATAATGGTGAGTATAGTCATAACTTGCAATATAATGATCAAGACTACGAGTACACGACGGATACGTCTGCAGAGGTACCAAACCACCAGGATTTTCCCGAAGACGAAAACCAACCGAATCTCAGTTGATAAAGACTGTTGACCTCAACCACCACGGTAAAGACCACCTTCCTTACATAGTACTACCAGAATTTCAAGGTAAGTTTTTATTGGACACGGGAGCCTCACGCTGTATGATATCACCTGATGTAATAGCCGGCACTAGTTTGGAGCACTGCGTTGAACATGAACCATTTCAAGTGAAAACCGCGCATGCCGTTACTCGTCACGAATACGTTGCAACTTTACCTTTACCCCCTTTGTTTAATACTGATATATGCCATAAATTTTTAATGTTCGATTTTGACCCTAAATATAAGGGCCTTATTGGGATGGACTTGCTGAAAGAATTAGGGTGTAGTATAGATTTTAAAAATAAGGTGTTGCGTACATTCAACACTAAAATACCTATTTATTTTGATTATCCGGTAAAACGAATTAAAATCGAACCTAAATGTGAGAAATTTATTACAGTTAAAACAAACTATATGGACGGTAATTATATTTCCGATGACTTCAATTGGTCTAAAGGACTCAAGTCACCAGCCGCGATAGTGACAGTTAAAAACGGAATTTTTAAGACATCAATAGTTAATTACAATGATACGCAGCAAATAGTAAGTAACAATTGCATCTTACCTCTAAGCCCGTTACCAACACAGTTAGTACAAAATAGTCAAACACATGAAATTAACAAAATTGAGACTAAGGTTGACATAAATAAAGAACTCTGTGACAACTTAAAGAAAATTCGTACTAGCCATATGAATGATGAAGAACGGCGTGAGATTACAAAGATCTGTTACCAGTACCGAGACATATTTTATTCTGAGAATATTCCTTTATCGTTCACTCACACAGTTAAACATGAATTAAGACTAAACGATGATACACCCATTTTTGTAAGAAGCTATAGACAAGCCCCCCAACAACGAATAGAGATACAGAAACAAGTACAGAACCTATTGAAACAGGGCATTATTAGAGAAAGCATTTCACCTTGGTCCTGCCCTGTGCATATTGTTCCCAAAAAGCCAGATGCATCGGGAAAAGTTAAATGGAGACTTGTTATAGACTACAGACGACTTAATGACAGAATCATCGAAGACAAATATCCCTTACCAAACATCAATGACATCCTTGACAGATTAGGGCGCGCACAGTATTTTACGACCCTCGATTTAGCAAGTGGATATCACCAGTTAGAAATGCACCCTAAGGACATAGAGAAAACTGCATTTACCACTGAAAGAGGCCATTATGAGTTTTTAAGAATGCCATTCGGTTTGAAGAACGCCCCTAGTACTTTCCAGCGTCTTATGGACCATATACTCAGAGGTATAGATAATGTATTCACATATTTAGATGACGTCATCATTGCGGCAACTTCCCTTCAAGATCATAATGAAAAGCTTAAGTTAGTATTTCAGAGATTTAAAATACATAATCTAAAAGTCCAATTAGATAAATCTGAATTTTTACAGAAGCACGTTAACTTTTTAGGACATGAATTAACTGACCAAGGACTAAACCCCAACAAAGACAAGATTAAAGCTGTTTTAAATTTTCCCATACCACGAACACAAAAAGACATAAAGGCTTTCCTAGGACTAGTTGGTTATTACCGAAAGTTCATTAAGGACTTCGCTAAACTAACGAAACCTTTGACATCATGCCTTAAAAAGAACGCAAAAGTCGAACATACTGATGAATTTCTAGACGCAGTTAACAAATGCAAACAAATTCTAACAAATGCCCCAATCCTTCAATACCCCGACTTTGACAAACCATTTATTCTGACTACAGATGCATCCGACTTTGCGCTAGGAGCAGTACTATCCCAAGGCAATGTTGGCTCTGATAAACCAATAGCCTATGCCTCAAGAACATTATCAGACACTGAGACTCGTTACTCCACCATTGAGAAGGAATTATTAGGTATAATTTGGGCAATCAAGTATTTTAGACCCTATCTGTATGGACGCAAATTTACAATTTATACCGATCATAGACCATTGACATGGTTAATGAGCTTAAAAGATCCTAATTCCAAGCTCACCCGTTGGAGATTAAAGCTAGCAGAGTACGATTATAAAGTAGTTTATAAAAAGGGTAAGCAAAACACTAATGCAGATGCATTATCCAGAGCAAAAGTTTTTCATAACAGTATAGATTCCCTAGCAGTTAATTTTGATGATAAAGACGATGACAATATAATCAATAGAATTTTTGAAAATGCCCGTAGACAAGCAGAGTTAGATAATAACAACCTCAATGATCACGACAATAATAACAACACTGATAGAATCAATGACAGTATAGACCAGCCTAGTAATAATAACGATATAGAAATAAGAAGTGTCAATCCATCTCAAACTGACAAAGGGACAGACTCAATGAGTGTCATAACAGTAGACCCAGACCAATTAGTCTCTACAAACCATACTCAACCTGACAACGATAACAATGGTATACCTATTTTATCTGATGCCATAGACAAACAGCTGAAGCAATTTTATATTAGATCAACCCCAGGCTCGACATATCGAGTTGAAGACAGGTCAACAAATTCTAGGACGGTTATTAAGGATGTTTTCATTCCAGTAAACAACACTGAATCTGAAATTGTAAAATTTTTGAAGGAACACACAATAGCAGACCGTGTTTTTCACTGCTATTTTTACGATGAAAACTTATATTTAGCCTTTTCAAGAGTTTACACTACTATTTTTAATGACAGGGGACCCAAATTAATTCGGTGTACGTCACGGGTTACTCTTGTTGAAAATAAAACTGAACAACAAGAACTTATTAAACGATATCACGAGGGTAAATCATCGCACCGAGGTATCCAAGAGACGTACAAGCAATTGCACAGAAATTATCATTGGCCTAATATGTTGTTAACGATCCAAAGATTTATTAACCAATGTGACCTGTGTTTACGAGCAAAATATGAAAGAAATCCTTTAAAACCCCCATTAGCAGTAACCAAGACACCTACGAAACCATTTCAACATTTATTCATGGATCTCTACAGTACTGGAGGTGCAACATTCTTAACAGTTATTGATAACTTTTCAAAATTTGTCCAAGTAGTGCCTTTAAACGCTTCTAGTAGTGTACATATCGCAGAAGCCTTGTTACAAGTATTTTCTGTGTTAGGACTACCTCTTAAAATTACCACTGACTCTGACACAAAATTTGACAATGACGTAATAAAATAAATATGTGCCTCGCATGATATTCACATCCACTTTACGACGCCTTACAACCCGAATTCTAATTCACCAATAGAACGATTTCATTCAACCATTGCTGAAATAATAAGAATCCAGAGAATGACAAATAAAGACGACCCCATACAATTAATAATGAAATATGCTGTTATCGCTTACAACAATGCTATCCATTCTACTACAGGCTATACACCACGTGAGCTCTTATTTGGTCATACAGCATCTAGGAACCCGCTAGAGCTATTTTACCCTAAGGAATTTTATCAAGAATATGTTCTTAATCATCGCAAGAATGCAGAGGCAGTACAGGAATGTATAGCAGCCCACGTGTCTAAGAATAAAGAACAGATCATAGAAAAGCGAAATCAAGCAGCCGAGGCGATAACATTTAAGGTAGGTGAAACAGTTTATAAACAGGTTGCCAAAACAACGAGGAGTGACAAGACAAAGCCAGTATTCAAAGGTCCGTATAAAATCATTCATCTTCATCCTAATAATGTCGCAGAAATCATAGGCAGTCACCCAAATTCCAAATCTATTCGCGTTCATTTCAAGCTCTTACGAAGGCCACATCTTGTTCCAGGACCCTCATCGCAGGAGCCCTCGTGCTCCACGCAGCCGCCAACTTGACCCTTAATCCTATAGATAACGCTAATGGCATTCTGTTGGTAAAACAAGGGCAAATTTTGAAACAGGTAGATACTTTTAGTTTGGCTTGTGTATACAACGTATCATATTTACATGACACGAGTATTAAGCTTATGTCATTATATGCCAGTACTAAAGCTACTGAAAATAATGAAGACTCCCATAGAACGTATAAGGACCAAATAGAAAATAGTTTACATTTGATAGGTAAGAAAATAGTATTTATCGCACCTCACCATAGATTTAGGCGTGGTTTAATTAACGGTTTAGGTTCCATAGTTAAAACAGTTACAGGTAACTTAGATTACGAAGATGCCATTAAATTTGAAAAAGAAATATCCCACTTACGTAGTTCAGTCCATAATATAAATACATCTCAAAAGCAAACATTATTCATAGCAAAACATGCACTTGAAGAATTTAGTAAACAGATACGTTTATTAGATGAGAATCAGAAAAAATTAGCTTCTATGTTAAAAAACGGCACTATTAGTAATAACTTAGTAATAAGTAGATTGCACTTCTTAGATTTGTATATCCAAATAGATTTTAGTTTGCAGTTACTCTTAGATAAATTAGTTATTTTAGAAGACGCCATGACGTTTGCACAGTTAGAAGTAATGCACCCGAGTATAATATCCCCACATAGTCTAATTACTGAAATGGCAGCTATTCAGAAGTTCAATCAATTCAGACCCGTTGATAATATTAGTATTAAAAATATTCATAGTATAGAGAAGTCTATTAGTGTAAAAGCGTACAGCACAGACCACACATTGACATTTATATTAGATATCCCTTCCACTGACGCAAACCTTTATGACCTTATCCACCTATACTCCATACCAGACAAACAGAACCTCGCCATTATTCCAAAGTCCAAATACCTAGCACTGGGAACCAACGAGTACTCATACCTAGAGGAAGACTGCAAGAAGATCACGCAAGATATCCAGCTCTGCACATCATTGAACACCCAGCCGGTGGACAAATCTGAAGACTGTATAATATCACTCATTAGACACGAAACTACGAACTGCACACGAGCCAGGATGGACCTGAAACAAGGGAAGATACAGAAACTGGAAGACAACAAATGGCTTATCATCCTGAAAGACGAACAAATACTGAAAGCTCGCTGTGGAAGGAAATCAAACTATAAAAAGATATCAGGAATACACATCGCCAGTATTACAAGCGATTGTCAACTGGAAATACTCAACCGTACACTCAAGACAAACATAAATACTGTTGCAGCAGACGAAATCATACCCCTTCCAAGCAAAACTTCTATCCTGGAGACGAACATTCACTACAACCTACAATTGGAAGATATACCATTGGACAGTATCCATGAACTGATGGACCGGGCCGAAAACATACAACAACCCATCACCGATTGGCAGACCATGATGGCTACTCCAAGTTGGTCAACACTGGGACTCTACATCATTCTGATAGCAATAGTCATCTGGAAGCTGTGGCAGAGGAGACAACAACGACCAAAGCAGGAGGAATCTCACACCGAGGACGCTGCGGGAAGCTGCGGGACGCACTTCCATCTTAAGGAGGGAGGAGTTAGGCAATCGCCTGATGTACGTCATTGCTGAGTGTGCATCGGATGATCTTGTGCGTCACTACGTAAACTGCACTATTGCAGATTTAGCAATAAGTTTAGTTAATAGAAATATTATAATTGTAAATTAGTCTTGTAGAATTATTCAATGAATAAACATTGTTTTTATTAAATAAATTATTTTTAATAATTATCGCGTTCGCCGTAACTTAACTACAGCTGATTTTTTTTTTGCGATTTCAGACTTGGTCCCAT
The DNA here is from genome assembly GCA_948252095.1 of Dicycla oo. NCBI lineage: Eukaryota > Metazoa > Arthropoda > Insecta > Lepidoptera > Noctuidae > Dicycla > Dicycla oo. Next base: position 34,523,397 of record OX411711.1, read on the forward strand.
AGTAAAAGTCGTTGATGTCATGTCGTAATGATGACCCCTTAAGAGGTTGCTGGTGTTTTACCAATAACCCTGTATAATAATTGCCATGCAGTAAGAATTTATTTTATATACCTAGCGTTAGTTTTATTTGGAGTAATTTCAATTTCTCTTTAGCAATCCGTTGTGACGAGGTGAGTCGGGCGAACAAGAAATTTCACGCGAATGAAGTCGCGAGCAGAAGTAAGTTCCTTATCTACTGCGTTCTTCAAACCACTTACCGACGGCTTAACCTGCGAACCGGCTAAGTCCACTTTTGACCCAATATCAGGTTTCGATGTTGTCGAATACGCGGAATTGTCACTTACGATATGCAAAATGAAACAAGTCCTAGCTTTCAAAATTACTGAGAAAATCGCGTGCACAATTGGGCAACTCCCAACACACTGACATAGCAACACGTCAAGTTTTTTTTTTGCCTTCCTCTAAAATTGTATAAAACGGAGTTGGCCGATTTGCACATTAAGCCATCGTTATTACACTTCACATACTCTCGTTTTTGTGTCGTAGGTTAAAATAGAAAGCCTACATGGGTGACTGGTAATTAGTGACCGATACTTAAACACATGATTGTACTCATGATAACAAACAACTTTTACTATGGCACCAAACCTGAAATCGTGAAAAAAAATCAGCTACTCCCTAAATTTATGTTCGCATAACTTGTCAAAATGTAGGACGCAGCTGACTTTTTTTTTCGCGATTTCAGGTTTGGTGCCAAAGTAAAAGTTGTTTGTTATCATAACTACAATCATGTGTCACTTATATACAATTGTATCCCACTATTGAATCATGTCAGGCCAGCTGGCGTGGTTGATACCGCCTATCACGCTGCAGGTCGTGGATTCAATTCCCATCCAGGACAAACCTTTGTGTGCATGAAGATGTCTGTTTGTCCTGAGTCTGGGTGTAATTATTTACATAAGTATGTATTTACAAAAAAAAGTAGTGTATGTAGTATATCAGTTATCTGGTTTCCATAGTACAAGCTCTGCTTAGTTTGGGATCATGACCGTGTGTGGAATGTCCCAGGATATTATTATATTATATTATGTGTAGCTTTCTCTCAACTTCCATCAAACAAACCATTTGCGATTCCTAGCGGGAGATCTCCTCTCTTATAAGACCTCCGGGTCTATGGAACCGAATCACGAGCGCTTTGCGTCGCATGGCTTGTTACGCTCTTTTCTATGGCCGTCCCTGAAGTAGCTTAGTACTTAGTAGCCGAGGAATTTAATTAGCTTCAGTATGTACACTATTTTAAAATATTAATAAGTGTCCTGAGAGGTAGATGGTATGTACATTGCCGACGTTGATTTTAAAATGCAAAGTAACTTTTTGTTAATTTTTGAGAAAAAGCTAGCACTGGATAAGGTTTTTTATAACTTCGTTCTAATTTATAGAAGCATCAAAAATAATGTATCGAGGGCTTATATCTTATAGTTCTTTGAGTTTCTTACCTGTTCTTCTCCATAGAGATCTAAGTTTTGGAATAGGCAACCAGCTTCAAATTTCGGACTAACTGACTGACTCATTGAGAATGTTAAAGTGCATGCTATGGTTTAATAAAATAAATGCTTTGGGTTTGAGTTTTTGTGCAGTCGCCAGCAGGTCAAGCTACCCAAAACTGTCAAATTTTCCCAATCAACCTTGAACCTAATGATTTAGCGATAAAGTTGAAAATCTATTAAAGAAATTTGACAGATTGTAGTAGCTTGATGTGTTGGCGTCTGTACTTTCCGAAACGAGAAAGAAACCTTAAAATAATAAATGAATGAAAGTATTAACTAGTAGTTTAGTATCCCACAAAAAGTCTATAATTATGGCCTGTTCTAAAAATCATGGCCAGACCATTTGATTTTTGGAACAGGCTTGATGAATATGTAAACAAATGGATCAGAAAACGTGTATGTGAATGCCAATTTGTAGTGACGTTTATAAATTGAGTGCTTTCATTTGATTATTTGGAGATACTTAAACCCTAAATTCAAATTTAAAAGCTCCTTAAATGTTTTTCATTGAGGTTCATTTTATAACCTCAACATTCGTATTATTTAGTCATGATGATATTCAAATAATAAAAAATCTGCTGCTGTTGCTGTTGGAAAAAATCATGACATATAAAATATAAACCTTCTAAAAACTGAATTATAACTAATTCTGTTCAGTGAGTGATTGCTGAATAGGTTCTGTTTATATTTCCACAGATACTTTTGGAACTGACTGCTGCATCCGGTTAGACTGGAAGCCGACCCCAACATAGTAGGGAAAAGGCTAGGCAGATTGATTGACTTTTGAAACTGACTGTTTCTTCTCTGTTCTTTATGAAAAAATGTAGGATTTTGACTAGTAATGCGAACATGGATGTATGAGACAGCTGATTTTTTTTTTCGCGAATTCCGGTTTGGTCCCATAGTAAAAGTTGTTTATTATCATAAGTACAATCATGTGTTGAAAGGAACAACAGGGTTTTTGTTACATATTTTATATAATATATTATGTAAAAATATATACAAAAAAGGGGGAAGAGTTCATTTGGCATCTTCGTCCGCATCGCCGTCAACGGGAAAAGTCCGCAAAGGCTGGAATTTGGATTCTTTGGGCTAAAACTAGGCCAGCACTCTGGTCCCGTGAAGAGTCGACCAACCGCTTGGCGATGTCCCGAAAAACTCGATGAGCAACCCCAAACGGCTCAAACATATTATTATCGCACACCTAGATCTAAACTGAGACAAACCGTTAATTATTGTGTTATGCTTGTATTCGAATACTCGGTGATCTGCAACTATCCAACATGACAGGTTCAGTAAATACTTTTAAAATTAAGGTATTTATTATCTAGAATCAAATTAAATTGTATAACTAGCGAGCGCATACAACCCTAATCTCTTCCAAGTGAGAGTGAACAGGCTTCTTCTGGGTAAGCTCACTCCATCTTCGACTTTGTCTCTGTCACCGCTGACCTAGACTAGAGTCAAGAGCAAACCCATCTCAAAAAAAAAAAAAAACTTTCGTTCCCTGAAAAATTACCTTTTTTGAGTTATCTTTAGATATAGGTAGATATAGGTAGCTCCCAATAAGGTTGTTATATTGTTGTTATTGATATACTGACTTGGTTGTTATTGTTGTTGTTGTGAATGGCTACATCAATGTTAATTTAAGTATAACCCGTCTGTGACATGTTCGTAGGCACGTGAGTTAACTTTACGTGATATTCAGATGTTCAACGTTATTATCCCGTAAATCAGCTCTTAAACTTACACCACAACGTTCCTCAAATACCAAAAACATTCTCAAGAGTAGATCTCTCATTTTCACAACCAAATAATTAGCAATTTGAAAACCAAAAAGCTAGCTCGATTTTCACATAGTTTTCACAGGTTTAAATGTCAAAGGATGGCTCAGTTTTATATTTAAAGCTATTTTAACAGTTAGGTAGCCTTGGTGGCTGGATATTGTGGAACACGAAGCCTAGACCAGTTTCATATTTTAGTGCTAAAAGTTGGTAAAATGTGAGCTCGTGAGCAATTTTGATAAACACGTGGTGAATGTTTGAAACCTATCAGTTTTGCAAGTGTAACTATTGTTCTTGTGAACTCTCGTTATCTTTATTTTAGTGTTATTGTCACATTCACAGATCCCGATAAACGTTAAAGAACCTTTTAATTTCACAAATAAATCGGAAACCACAATTTGCATAATCCTTTAATGTTCTACACACAGTCTGGGACACAGGCCTCCTCTATTCGAGAGGACTTGGGCTGTAATCTACCACGCAGTGCGGGTTGGTAGATGTCATATTATAATATGTCACCAAATTTTTGGACCAAGGACATGCCGGTTTCCTGACGACGTTTTCCTTCTCCATTATGAGAGTAGAGGTGATGAAATTATTTACGTAAAGCGCCTGCTTTTTTTTTTTGGATGCGAAATCATCAAATAACTTCTCCTGTTCTGGGCGGAGCGGGGCGTCTCAGACTTCTACTGACTAAAACCCACCCGTGTTCCTTCAGTTGCCTGTGCCAGGGCCACGCGTAGAACACAACGCGCCGTCGACCCGGGCCTGGTCCTTACCGGACGGCGAGCTACCCACTGCTCGCCATCCGCAAGCCCGCGCCTACGGTGGTCGAGAATCGGCTACCAATTCCCGACACCCAGGACATCTCCTGCGGCGACTAGGGGCGTCATGGCGCAAAGATTGCCTCTTCCTCACGCGTTATGCCTCCTCCTTCGCGAGCATTACTGCTTCGCAGAAGTAGGTGACGGCTTCCCATGCACTCTCGCTCCGTACCATGGCCTGGACCAGGGCCGGACGCGAGAGATCGCCGCCGCCGATCGCCTCCGCGAGGACGCGGCGGTGATCTGCCCAAGCCGGGAAGACCTGCACCGTATGCTCCACCGTGTCCGCCGGGCGATCCACACAATGGTAACACCCGGGCGTTTCCTCCCGCCTTATCCGGATCAGGAACCTCCCGAAGCAACCATGTCCGGTGAGCACCTGCGTCAGGCGGAAGGTGAGGATGCCGTGGCACCTCTCCAACCACTCCGAGCGCCTGCCTAAATTAAAGCTATCTATCTAAGTCGAGACCATTACCACTGGGCCACCGCTTCTTACCCACTGTGAAATGAATTAGATTTTTGTGATTTGTCCTAATTAGAATTAGCATCTATTTGGAACAATTTGGAACTTTCTAAATAGCTTGTTTAACACTAACAAGCTATTTAGAAAGTTCCAAATTGTTCAATATTTGATAGCCCAAAGGAAATAAAAAAACCATAGTCAGTCATGGAGTTTTAGCATGTCGCGTGACGTGAACTTATAAGATTTTCCCTTAAAAAAAATCGCTCAACGCGCCTAAAGAAGTTTTCGCTTCAATAAAAGCAATATTTATGTTACCGTTATTGCCCTAAGTTTTAACGTTGGTCTCGACGACTAATCCGCGTCATTACCAAAAACGATTAATGTCCCTATTTTTTGTGTCCATGAATTAAATTACCTAAAAGATCAGTTTAGGTCTTTTTATGCCAACAAACTCATTAATCTAGTCGTGAAGGCTGAATTCTTCGCAAACGGACGCCTGTTTTAATTTTATAGCCTAAGGATCTAATTACCCGTATTTGTGTGCCGTTAATTCGTAGGCACTTGGCTGCCATTTTGTCTGGAGTTAATGTTGGTAAAGAATGCCTACCTACTTCATTTTGTTAGGTTAGTACTGATGCTCGAAGGTTCCAAAGATGGTTTGTTCTGTGTTCGTTAACAAAATTGTACATAATGTATTTTAATCAATGATGAAAGCAATTTGGCCTATACCTAAATGATGATGTCAAAGTTCAATCCAGCACAAGTCAGATTATTCACTGACCCTAATGTATCACTTTATATCATAAATATTTACATCAAAATAGATTCGAAAGAAGCTTTTTATGTTTACTTAGAATATCTAAAAAAAACACTCCAAAGCTTTAGTGGTTATAAAAAGCACAAAATTACCAAGAAGTGATACTTATCACCGTTGAAATTATAACATAAAAGCGACCACAAAGCTGCTAGTTCGGCTTAAAACGGCCCATAATACTCTTTCTTTGTATAAAAGGCCAGAAAATTTCAAATAAAATTTTAATAAGAAGCAAAAAGTAGCCGCATTTGGGAGGCTCGTGCATGCATCGCTGACTCCTAGGCTTTAAACCACTTTAGCTAACGAGGCGAACACAAAAACGTCCATCTCTAAAGTCTTAATCATTTCTCGCTTCACTTTGAACACATATAATTATCATTTTTAGGGTTCCGTACCTCAAAAGGCAAAATAGGAACCCTTACTCGTGTGTCTCTGTCTGTCTGTCCGTTTGTCACAGCCAATTTGCTCCGAATCTAATGGACCGATTAAGTTGAAATTTGATACTGTTGTGACCGTGAAACGTAAATAAATGAATTTTTAATGTGGGAGTACATTTTTTTGGGCCACATAATAAAATTAAAAAAAATTATAATTGCAAACTGTACCGTGTCACATATCAAATGAAAGGGCTTACTATAAGGGTATCAAATATATACATACATATTTTTATAATTTTAAAATAAAATGTTTTCAAGTTATTTAAGAAAATAGACAAAAAATGACCATTCCCTTATCTCCGAAACCACTGAGCCTAAGATTTTGAAAAAAAAAATAAAGCAAATAGTTCTATACCTATAGATTACAGGAAAACTTAGTCAGAAGTCTATGGTCTTAAAATAATATGGTAAATCTCTCAATATTGTGCGTAAAAACTTACATTTGTAGTTAGAATGTATGGGAGAAAATGTTTTTCAACGACAATGTTAAGTTTGTTCTTGGGATAAATTCATCCCAACTACGAAACCCTTTATTGTGCGTAGTCCAACACACACTTGGCCGGTTTTATTTAGTTGAGAGATGGGATACCCATCAAAAAGACAAGATAGCTATTATCTTAGAGCTTGTAGACGCAAGATAATTTTTATGTGAGCGCGTGATGGTACATACGTTTATTGGTAATCTATAGAAGTATGAGGAACAGGGTGTAAAGTCACTCATCCTCCATAGAAAAAGGAGGATCCTCCGACCATATGGGTGTCGTGTCTGGTGGGCTTCTTACTACCCTAGTCTTGCAGTAAACTCTGCTTGCGCGATGCATGATTTTACGTGATGTCAGTCTGATGCGTAGTTCGCATGTGGCGATGTAGAAGCCCCCACAAACCAGTAGGATCACCACCTTACCACCACCTGCAATACGCGTCACGTGCACCTAAGTCACACCCTAGGTAAACGCAAGTGACCACAGCACGTTTGCTTCGTGACAGAAATAGATTGTAGACAGAGAGCTCAACTACTGCTAAGATCAGTTTATGGAATATATTTAAGCGAATCCCAAATATTATATATTATGTATTTCCATTTAGAGTCGCAATAAATATTAATGGACACTTTAAAATAAAAATGCCTCTTTTTGTGAACCTCAATTAATTTTCCATTATGGGATTTAAAAATACTACATAGCCAAGTAACTGCGACCAACTTTGATGTAGGTATAGCTTGTCTTGACAGTTCTAACCTAACCCATTTTGTTGTGACCGAGATTAATTTACTGTGATCAACTCGGTTTGCGTGTGGTTGGTCACACCGAACGTTACCTATTTGGTCTGGTTACCCTAAGTTACTTACTACGGCCACCTTCCACAAAAGAATAGAATGTTAAAAACAAGCTTATTTAATTGAAAAAGCGTACATCATTAAAAATTCAATAAGTCTTTAGATGATCAATTCAAGGTTTCCCTTAGATTATTTGCTAGTAATATTGGTAATAGAAGACATGCTGCGACCACCCCAACCAAATTGGGGTAAAGGCAAGCTTGAAGACCAACACTGTAGGTGATGATTAAGAGAATGATGAATGATGATTGGCGGTGAACTTGGAAAATGATAATAAATAGGGACAAGTAAAATAATTACTGCCATCTTTAGACCCTGTTTAAGAAATATCAAAAATGTTATGAATTTTAAGAAATTAACATAATCTTTTTTGAAAGTTAACGGTCCCTTGCCTCAAACCACTCGCCATTACGCAAATGTTAAGAAATTGCTCATAAATTATTTTTACGAACAATTAGGGTAATGGAAAGCGTACACCATGGTTTGTAGGTTTCTGAAGATATTGTGATCAATATTATATTAAATTGTAGCTCGTTTATGTTTTAGCATAAAGCTTTTTCTGTTTTTTTTTATGTTTTTATTGATTTAATAATTAATATATGTACTACTAATACCTGCCTCTGTGTTTCCTGCGTATGAACAGGCTTCTTCTGGGTAAGCTCACTCCATCGTCGACTTTGTCTCTGTCACCTCCGACCTAGACTAGCGTCAAGAGCAAACCTATCTCAAATAAAAATAATAATATATATATGTGCATATTTTTTGTGTCATTCAATTTTGTGGTAGCTATAACCATACTTTACTAGAGGCAATTTTAGCTCTCTTACAACTGAAAATGTAGTTTAAAGCAGTAAAAAAAAACATTTTAGTGCATTACTTAATTTATTAGGTTCACAAAGAAAAGACTCTGGCTGTATAATCAAACTTCACCTCATTGTTATTTAAAATAAGAAGCTTTACTTTACTTTCAGATTTACAACACCAATATGTTTAAAGCCATAATGCTCTTTAATCTTATAAGTAAGCATTATACAAAGGCATGTGTAATTCTAGAATATTTGTGGGTTGAAAATAAGCGAATCACAAAGAATTTGTTGACTTTGATATGCCCGATGTGAGACAAAGTTGAGTCACAAAAGGTCAAAACCATGGCAAAAATGTAATTATATTGATACATAATATATACATCTAATTAAGTAGTAACGAAGTCACAAGACAGAGGGGCACGGGTGGATCGATCAGGTGGGCTACGCTTGCCGCATTTGATCCATGGATGGATGACCATCTTCACATACCAAGACCCCTCTGTGCCTCGGCAAGCACGTTAAGCCGTTGGTCCCAGCTGTCATTCGTGAATCATTGACAGTCGTTACGGGTCGTCAGAAGCCCGAAAGTCTGACAACCAGTCTGACCAAGGTGTATCGTATTACCCTGTGATTGGATTGTGGAGGTTAGATAGGCAGTCGCTCCATGTAAAATACTGGATTCAGCTGCATCCGGTTAGACTGTGAGCCGACCTCAACATAGTTGGGAAAAGGCTTGGTAGATGATGAGTAACAAATTCAAAACTTTATTTATAGTGAATATTTTTGAAAAAAAAAAGTAATTGTTACGAGGCGTGAAAAGGAGTCAAATGCCGAAAATATAGCTTTTTGAATTTTTGTCCGTTTGTCTGTTTACCTGGATGGGTGTTACAGATTGGCGTGAAAACGTCTGAACATTTGGCACACAGATAGATTATAACCTGGATTAACTAAAAGTGTACTTTTAATTCCGGTACCTAGTACGTTTCTGACATCCACGCGGGCGAATTCACGGGCAAAAGCTAGTGTATCGACGTAGGTATTAGTTGGTAATATTTATGTTTAGGTACTAAGCTTAGCAATTAAACATTGGTTGTAGTTAGTTTTCCAGTAAAAGATCGTTTAATGGAGCAAAATTTTTTATTTTTGTTTTTATTATCCTGATTTGTCGAATACTAGGCTTTCGGCTACTTTGTATTAGTTTTACTTTTATTATTTTATAATGTGCGTCTTATTTGTTCAGAATAAACCAATAGTTTTCTTTCTACGTGACGGCTCATTTTCACCGCACATCACTAAACGCGTTTAATGCTAAACGAGTTTAAAACATCGCTCCGTTTCTTTCAATAGTTTCAAGATGACAGAGGCATAATGACGTTTTAACCTCGTTTAGCGTTAAACACGTTTAGTGATTAGTGGTGAAAATGAGACGCTAAACGAGTTTAAAACGTCAATCTGTCTCTGTTATCTTCAAACGATTGAAAGAAACGGAGCGATGTTTTAAGCTCGTTTAGCGTTAAACTCGTTTAGTGATGTGTGGTGAATATTGCAGATTTCACCAATGAAACTGAACGCGATCAGCTATCAGTGATAATGCTCCAAACAAAATAATGACAGTGACAGCTCTTAAACGTATTTTATGTGCTGATCGCGTTGAGTTTCCATTGATGAAATCCGCACGCCTTCACACGCCACTAGCAGTCAGCCGCCTAGGCAGTTCACCTACTCGTAAGCGGTTTAAATTGGCTGGAATTTTGTGGCGGCTTAGTGCGGATCATTGAGCAGTTTCATATTAAAATTAAGAAAGCAGCTAGCCAAGCAGTTACACGCCTACGCCGTTGACCGCTATTGCGTATGAGGGCTTTGGGGGTCCTAGGTACACTTTTTTTTTTAAATTAAGATATCTTGTCTGTCCGCAACGAACGGCAAGAGTTGAAGGTCTTTTCGCTATCGATATATGATATCGTGGCATTTAGGAATTAAGTAGATAGTATCACTGAAATACGATACATATATCTAACTTTTAGATTTATTTGTTTTAGCATCTAAACAGGACAATATTACTCTTTTTTTACGACATTGTATGGACTGCTCCTTCTGTACTCAATCTTTCTTAGTGGTTTCGATCTGATAACCCTTCTCCTCAAAAAGTTGATAAAATAATTCTACTTTTTCTTTTAAAAGCATCGTCTTAAGTAATGGAAGATGATTCTTTATTTTTGGAAGTGCAGTATGAGGGTTCAAAGTTTTTTACTTTATAACGAATCTCTACTTAACACATTATACTTTTATGTGCCTATCAGAATACTAATATTCCAAAAAGAAATAATAAAAATAAATATTAGATATGCAATGTTGTTATTACTTTACAATTTTTCTTTTCGAAGTATGTAACATTACGATTGTGACTTGTTATTTGATGACTTGGCCAGATTACTCATTTACGAAACCTATGTTGCAAGACATGCAGATATATACAAGGTGTAACTTAAATAACGCACAACCTCTTAAGGTGGCCATTGTACTCATCATTATGAACAACTTTTACTATGGGACCAAACCTGAAATCGCGAAAAAAAAAATTAGCTGTTCAGTACATTTATGTTCGCATAATTCGTGAAAATGTACTGAACAGCTGACTTTTTTCGCGATTTCAGGTTTGGTCCCATAGTAAAAGTTGTTCATAATGATGAGTACAATGGCCACCTTAAGAGGTTGTTGTGTTTTACCAATAACCCAGTTATAACCTTTTTTTTTTTTTGTGGATGGGAAATCATCAAATAACTTCTCCCGCTCTGGGTGGAGCGGAAGGGCGTTTCAGACTTTTACTGACTAAAACCCACCCGTGTTCCTTCAGTTGCCTATGCCAGGGCCACGGTATCTTTTTAAACAACCCGCGACCCCAGCGGCATCTGCCCTATTGGACCCCATCTCTTGCTGACATCTCTTTGAGGCGCGCGTGGAACACAACGCGCCGTCGACCCGGGCCTGGTCCTCACCGGACGGCGAGCTACCCACTACTCACCGTCCGCAAGCCCGCGCCTACGGTGGCCGGGAATCGGCTATCGATTCCCGCCGCCCAGGGCGTCTCCTGCGGCGACTGAGGGCGTGAGGTTGCCTCTACCTCACGCGTTCCGCCTCCTCCTTCGCGAGCATTACCGCTTCGCAGAAGGAGGTGACGGCCTCCCATGCACTCTCGCTCCGCACCATGGCCTGGACCAAGCTCGGACGCGAGAGATCGCCGCCGCCGATCGCCTCCGTGAGAACACGGCGGTGCTCTGCCCAAGCCGGGCAGACCTCCAACCCAGTTATAACCCTATTATCAAAATAAATCTGATTAGAAATACCACATACACAATCAAGATGACTCATAAATCGTTCGTTACTGTGCATTGCTGAACGTAGCCTTTTGCTAGATCGATAAAAAGATAGAAACTGAACAGATTAGAGAAACCAACAAGAACGGACACAAGAATGCTGTCGTGTCCATCCTTCTAAAAACACAAATAAAGTAACCAGTTACTACGTAAATATAGGAATATGAACAGAAAAAGTGAAGACAAATAAGAATAGTTGACCTTTCGGGCAAGCACTTCAGTAAACCCAAGTAATTTATTTGACTCTTACCGCTCACTTAGGGAGACTCTCCGACGTCCAATTTTTCATAGTCGAGGAGATTGCGAGCAGTGCATTGCGGTCGGCCCACAATTCTAGGCAGAATCTAGACCGCCTCGCCTGCTCGGCTGCATTTACATACTAAGGAGACGTTAACGATACGACTTTGGGGTAGAGGAGTTCTTGTTATTTTTAACTCCTTGTTCATTTTTTTTTTTGGAACGGAATTCTTTAACGTGGCTTGCGGGAGGAATAAACTGCTAGAAATCGACACGTAACGAAAAAGCGATATGCCCGAAATAAGTCAGATTCAAGTGTCAAAAGTTTTCTTTTTTTACAGTGAAAGGAACTTCGTTCCACCAGGCTGTACCACGACATCTATTCTCCCGACTTTTTATTTTTCATTAGATTCGTTGCGACGTTCCATCATTCTTCGTCGTTTTCCACAATTACTTGAAGTTATGTTTAGATTATTTTGCCGATTCATAATTAAACTTCGATTTGCTAACTAATGCCAATCCATAATGGATGGATTTTTTTTTTATTTGAGATGGGTTTGCTCTTGGCTTTAGCTTAGGTCAGAGAGACAGAGACAAAGTCGACGATGGAGTGAGCTCACCCAGAAGAAGCCTGTTCACTCTCACTTTGAAGAGATTAGGGTTGTATGCGCTCGGAAACAGACGCAAGTAGTGAGTTCCACTCTTTTGCTGTGCGCATTATAAAAAACATTTGGAAACGCTTAGTGCGTATTGGTGGAATAGCAACTAGGTAAGGATGGTAACTGGCAGTGCGTCTAGATGTCCTATGGTAAAAGGGGGCTGGCGGAATGAGGTCGTGGAGTTCTCGGGCACACTCTCCGAAGTCAAGACTGACAAGCAGGCAACCTTGCGGCGAATCTTCTTAATCATTTTTAAATATTTTAAAACCGAGCATGCATAGAAAATCCTATAAATTTTGACTCGCTCCTCAATGAAATGAATCTGAATGAGTCTAGATTTGTGCCCATTTAATGGCAATAGGCTCGCCCCCTATTACAAGGGACTTAATATAACTGGTGAAATATGGGTGTGCTATAGGTAAACCTCTAACCCTATGGAGAATACAGGCGTGATGGTATGTATGTAACGTATCCTCAATGAACTCGAAATGGTCAAGAAACGAAATATTTATTATCACATGCTTAACAGAATCAGAGCAGTCATGCTAGCCCAGTGGTAATGTCCGCGACTTACGAGTTGTAGGTCGTAGGTTCGATTCCTGACAGGCGCTTTACTTCGTGTAAATTATTTCATCACCACTGCTCTCAAAACGGCGAAGGAAAACAATCGTGAGGAATGTCCTAGAGCCAAAAATTCGAAGACTTGTGACATGTACCAACACGCACCGGGCCCGCGTGGTGGATTACGAAAGGAGACCTGTGTCCCAGCAGTGGGAATATTATACGTTGATTATGCATCACGCTATAATATCTTTTTGTTACTATAAATCAAATTTTATAATATAATATGATAAATGTTTTTTTTTTTCTGTAAGTAGGTTTGTACAAACACTTTTACAAGTCAATCATGTTTTTTTTTAAACTAGATGAGGTCGGCGTTTCCTATCTGACTACTCTGAGAAAGGCCGAAACAAACTCAGTAATAAATAAACCAACAATAATAATAGTGGACTATAAGAAATTGAGATGACATATTCTACATACCATTCTATTTATCTGTGACTGCAGGCTTACCAGCTTTCAACCAAGCTTTGGATTTTCAAATACTTCATATATATTTCAAACGATTCGCCAGGAACTTTCTGTTAAATTGTTCAAGGCGGATAAGAATCGCCCTAAATCATCTGGAAATCGGTTAGAAAATTCAAAGTGACTGAGATTTTTCATATTCGAATAGTAGTACGGGCTTACAGTAGTTGTGAACCTATGGTGTTCGGCTGACATTCGAGCACAAATTGACATGACCTTGACATAATGTATGGGGGTTTTCAAACAGTTGAGGGGTTAAATACCAACGCGTTGTACTAATACGTTATATTTCCAGCTCCACCCTTTTATACTTATTTTTATTTGAACCAGAGAATAATGAGATGCCTAAGCCGATCAGTAACGCTACTGATTGTGAACCAATGAACCGAAACATCGACTTTGTGTTTTGTGTACTAAAATTCATTTTGAAGCCACGGCATGGGTTAAAATATTATCTTTTGCAAAAATAGCGTTCAATCGAGCTATTATTGTGCAAGTGCATCCTTTATTTCATGCACTTTATCATAACTGGCGAAATGTGCGTGTACTATAGCAACATCTCTGCCTAACCCTTCGGGGATTACAGGCGTTATGTTTTGTCATGTTACAATATAGTGTATTAGTCGAAAAGTGCACAGAATTTTCCGACGGTGATAAGAGTCGTCTTAAATCATCTCGAAATCAGCTAGAAGATTCAAAGTGACTTTTTATTTTCGAATAGCTTGGCACCCCGTGCGCCAGCCTACAGTTGCATAAATCTATTATAATGCAGACAGGTCCATTTACATACCAGCGGGGCGAGAACGACACGTTTTTGTGAAGGGAAAATGGCGTGATTTATTTGAAACTGGTTTTGCGGGGGTAATTAAAATAATGATGTGGTCGGTAGAATAATATTTGAGTTATCTAATGTGGGTGTTGATTGGTTAATTATTTATTTAGGTACCGTGCATTGATTGTGGTCTTGCTTAAAATTAGTGTGGTCCTACATTATTTTGAAAAGGTAATCCCTACCGGTAAATACTAATAGTAATTTTAGTTCCCGATTGTGAAATCTATAATTATTTAATAGTAGCGAAGTCGAAACTGTATATTGAATAGATTATTTTTTAAGTAGTTTTTGCGAGGTTTCGGAACGATTCTAATGCCGAAAATGTTATTTTTAGAATTTTTGTCTGTTTATCTGATTGTCTAATCCAGCATCACGCAAATACTACTGGAAAGATTCTGTTAAAATTTTGCATAGATATTCCCTATTTGTCTGGTCCGTCTATAAGCTATAAATTATCAAGCTATTTGCTATGGAGGATGAACAATATTACTTTATGTTCGTATTCATCTATAGTTTACCACAAATTGTAAAAAGACGACCCAAAAGGTTAGAATATTACAGATAGTTACAGAATGAACCTTTAAAATGATTATCATCACGCTATTAGCTTTACGGAGCTAAGTTACAGTCAATCATGACATATGCAGGGTAGAATTTTGCGATGAGGCAATAAGGGCCTTATTCGTTGTCGCTACAAGAAAACGGTCTTAGGGCCGGTTTTCCAAACGCCTCCTGCCGGAGGCTCTACGCGGGGGTCGTGCGGTCCATGGCCCTTTACGGGGCACCGGTGAAGGCGCGTTCCTTGAGATGACTACCAGCCCGCTGGTTGAACGCATCCCAAAGTGTTATGGCCATCCAGCTAGTCCGGGGATACCGCACGGTCTCCGGTGAGGTGGCGGGCCTCCTTGCCGGATTGCCGCCATGGGAACTGAAGACAAAAGTTCACGGCACAGCGATTCATTAGGGTTCCGTCCCTCAAAAGCTAAAATCGGGACCCTTATAGGATGACTCGTGTGTCTGTCTGTCCGTCCGTCTGTCACTGCCAATTTGCTCCAAATCCAACGGACTGATTAAGTTGAAATTTGGTACACGTATGAATTTCTGTGACTCAAACACGGATGTGTAACGTAAATATTTGAATTATGAATGTGGGGTTCACTTTTGGTGGCCAAATAAGAAAATAAAAATAAAATTAAAATTGCAAACCGTACCGTGTGACATATCAAATAAAAGGGTTTACTGTAAGAGAGTCTCAAATAGATTTTTTTTTTATAATTTTTAAATAAATAGTTTTAAAGTTATTTAAGAGATTAGAAATTGGCCATTTCCCCTTATCTCCGAAACTACTGAGCTTAAAATTTTAAAAAAAGTACCTGCAGAAAATAGTTCTTGGTGTACCTATAGATTGCAGGAAAATCTATTAAGAGCCTTAAAATAACATGGTAAATCTCTCAATATTGTGCGTACAAAGTTGCAGTTGGAATATATGAACATCTTTTTCAACTACAATGTTAAGTTTGTTCTTGGGATAAATTCATCCCAACTACGGAACCCTTCATTGTGCGTGGTCCGACATGCACTTGGCCGGTTTTTTTAAGTAACTTATCTTTCACACAATGTGGAATGTAATAAACTATTGAGTATTGATTTAGTTGTAACCTCTCTGAGGGTTTGTTTCAGCTATTTTATAACAGTAGAACGAGAGCACTATCTGTTATGTACAGACGCCAGCAGGTCAACCTACCCGAAACTGTCAGATATTCCCAATCAACCTTGAACCTAATGCTTTAGCAATAAAGTCGAAAATCTATTAAAGAAATCTGACAGATTGTAGAAGCTTGATGTGCTGGCGTCTGTACCTTCCCACCTTTTGGTCTTGCCGTAGTCAAAACACAAACTTATTTAAAATTAAGATTATCGCTCTAAAAATCCAGTTAAATATCGTATCGTCTCCGTCACGCCCTGTACAAACAACTCTAAATCCATGCACAGGTAGGTAAGAGGCAGCACGTTGATATATAGGGATGTAGCGACCATGCTATTACCGCCCAAGTGTACGCAACGCAATTGCACTTGATTGCTTATGAGACTAGTGTTGTGCTAGCTTGCTGTTGCATTGTCGAGTTTGGTTATAACTTTGCTGGTCCAAGCAGGATCTGCAGAGAACGACAAGTGCTATGTGGTCACTGTTAAATGTTGGTTTTAAATAATTTTATATATAATATAAAATAAAATAACCTTTTATAAAACATTTCAATTATCACATTTCAATTTTCTAAGCAATCTCTTAACACACTTGGCATAATCTTCTTTAAACGAATATTTTTAAGGCATAAAAGTTAACTATATAAATAAAAAAAATTAAATCGACTTCAAAAAGAAACGAACTCAAAATTATGAAATAACTTTAATTTAGGTCTTGGGATCTGTGTTTTAGTTTTTTACCACCGACTTCCAAAAATATTATTTATTTATTATAGTGCTGCTGACCATGGTTTTGTTTTGTTCTTTAGTAATTTAACTCTTTATTTGTTTTATTAATATTCAAAGTTATAGTACTTGAATATACGCTATATACGCCGCTTATAGTGTTATATCATTTACTCCTCGCCAATATACGGACCCTCGGTATAAATACAGTATGAAAGTCAACATTAAGTTTCTAATTCCCACTTTCAACAAATAAGCACAGAAGCCATTTAAATTAAGATTAATACAATAGACAGTAACAACTACGCCATACAAGGTAAAACCACTGCGCAAAGCTACCGTTACAAAGTTTAGATGCTAAACCAACTGAAAAGTTAACCTGTTACTTGAGAACTAATTAAGTCCTCTGCTGTTATTCACTTTGCGTTACGTCGCGGGTTAGGTTGAAACAGGTGTTTTGTTTAATTGAAACTAGGTTGTGTAATGTCAATGCTGGAAAAAAATGTATTTCCAGGAAGGTGTCTGTTACTGAAACTCTTTGGGAAATCTTGAAACTCGGCCGGTGTTAACCCCCCGTTTTACCTTAATCACAGATTAATATACAGGGTTATTGGTAAAACACCACACCCCTTAAGACGTTGCTGGTGTTTTGCCATTAACCCTGTGGATGGGACACTCTGCATTTAAATAAAAAGTTCAGTAGGCGCAGTTCGAGTCCGCGCCGTTTGTTTTCGTGTAAACATTTATTATTGAAGTTAGTAATTCGTAGTTACACGTACCTTCACAAACCGCTCAGGATTTGTTGCTCCAGAGCATGTGCAGCATAGTGGTTGATTAATATCACCGTGGTCACTGAGCCGTAATTTGTCCCGCCCAGGGATTACTGGGTGGAGGACCTGAGCGGCTCAGTGACACTAATTTCGTCGGCCACCGCCGGTACTCCGTCCTTCGAGGCTGTCAAGAGGGGACGGGGTTGCCGTGATGCTACATCATGGTTCGGGGAGATTGTCGTGGTAGGGGTATACTTCTCCCCTAACCGAACTCTCGCCGAGTTCCACAACTCCCTTGCGGAGTTGCGAGTCGTCGTCGTCGGGTTCGGTTCCCTCCCCGTGCTCGTCCTTGGGGACTTCAATGCTAAGAATGTGGCTTGGGGTTCCCAGTATACGGATACACGGGGCAGGATGGTCGAGGACTGGGCTCTGGAGACAGGCCTGGTCGTCCTAAACCGGGCCTCTGTAACCACGTGTGTGCGCATGCGGGGTGAATCAGCGGTGGACATTTCGTTTGCCAGCCCCGCTCTGTCGCCGCATGTTGTCGACTGGCGCGTCATGGAGGGGTGGAGACGTATTCCGACCACCGGTACATCTGGTTTGACATCCCCACCGGCGGGCTCGAGGCCCGCCGGTGGGGATGTCAACAATGTGGGGATGGCAACTTTGAAACATTTTTTTTTTTTTTTGTGAATGGCATCTCGTAGTTGACCTAGAGAGGTCGAGACTACTTAACCGGACTATCCTGTGGCTGCCTTAAGAAAAACTCAAAGCCTCCAGCCAGGGGCAAAAACTTACAGACTAAGCGACTACACGCTAAGGGCTCCCCCTGTGGGGAACGGGCCTCGGCTTAGGGCGTCGCTGGGGGGAGGACAGCAAGATGGGACAGGCTGGATCAGATTTGAATTATTATTATCAGGGGAGTTTAAAGCTACAGGCTCAGCTACGCCACCAGCTGGCACATCATACCCGAGCAAGGGACGGGGGGGAGGACCATTATTACGGGGTCGTCGCGAGGGACCTCGGCGGCGAGGTCGGAATGTCGATTTGTTTTTGTTCCTACGGTCCCTACTGCTCTCCTGGAGAAGAGTTATGGGGTCGTCGGGATCTGAGAGGACAAGCCTGGGGCGGCGGACCTTACTAATACGAGAGGGGACATAGCTAGCCGCATCAACAACCAGAGGGTTGCGATGGTTGGTGGCTGAGTCGAAGAAACGCTTGGAATTGCGTTTCAAGAACTGGGAGATGGTGGGAATGTCGAGATCGACATGGAGGATTTCGTTCCGAACGAACCAAGGGGCTCCCGTTGCCTTTCGGAGGAAACGGTTTTGGAGGGCCTGCATCCTATGAATGAGGTGAGGTTTTGCGTGCGCAAACACTGAACCCGCATAGGCCATGATGGGGCGAATGCACGCTGTATAAATGCGCAATTTGCACCTAAGTGACAATTTGCTACGTGCATTCAGAACGGAGTGGAGTCTACCGAGAGCGAAAGCGGCGCGCGAACGCACCTGCTTTATGTGCTCAGCGAAGGAGAGGTGGTGGTCGAGGGTTACACCGAGGTATTTGGCTCGCGTCTCCCAAGGGATCGGCTTGCCGAACATGGTGATCGGTCGGGGGGGGAGTCGAGTGCGACGCGGTCTCAGAAAGAGAACCGCTTGACTCTTGTCGGGATTGACCTCGATTCTCCACTTCCTAAACCAGGCGCCGAGATTATCGACTGCGGTTTGGAGAGTGCGAGATATCGGGTGTTGGTCCCTGCCCGAATAGTAAATGGCCGTGTCGTCTGCGAACAGAGCTAACTGCGCCTTTTTACTTTTCGGGATATCGCTGGTGAACAGCGTGAAGATAAGGGGAGCGAGCACTGAGCCCTGTGGGACTCCTGCACGGATGGGATGGGGGGAGGAAAGCGCTCCTTCTATGCGATAGCGAAAGGTGCGATTCGACAAAAAGTCTCGTAAGATGAGTACGAGACGATCCGGCACGCCAAGTTGGTAGAGCTTATATAATAAGCCGTTGTGCCAGACTTTGTCGAACGCTTTCGCTATATCAAAGAAGACAGCGCCCATCATCAAACCACGTTGGAAGCCAACGCTTATGTGTTCGATGATGCGGTGGACCTGATGAACGCAGGAATGCTGCGTTCGGAAACCAAACTGCTCGTTAGGGATGCGACCCTTTGTCTCGGCATAGTCTCTGAGTCGCTTATACTCGTAAATAAGCCTCTCATAGATTTTGCCGAGCACATTGAGCAGACTGATGGGGCGGTAACTAGAGGGCTCAGCCTTGGGCTTACCGGGCTTGGGGATGCCAATTACAGTGTCCTCTTTCCATGCTTGAGGAAAGATGTTGTTGCTCATGGCACCATTGAAGATGGTGACCATGAGCATTATAAGGTGGGCGGGGAAGAGTTGGATCACCCTATTGGTAATTCCATCTGAGCCGGGGGCTTTACGGGGTTTAAGACCCTTGATTATGTCCTGCACCTCGTCTGGAGTGACGGGGGGCAGGGGACAATCAGGGTCTTCAACGGGAGGGAGGGAGGCTCTACGTTCGACTTCCGCGTCGACCTCAGAGAGGTGAGCTTGGTCTACAGGTTGAGAGCTGGGTGAGCACTGAGTCTCAAGACTGTCGGCTAGGCATTCAGCCTTGTCGACATCATCGAAAGCGATGGTCTTGTCAGGGCGGATAAGGGGGGGCATAGAGGCAGTCTCTTGGGATCTGAGCTTCCTCTGGAGTTGCCAGAAGGCTAGGTGGGTAGGCTCTAGGTCGCTCAGCATCTTATCCCAGCCAGTGTCACGCAGCTCCTCTATGCGTTTCTTTACAGATCTCTGTAAAGAGCGCATATGGACTTTGTTCGCGTGGCAGGGAAAGCTGCTGTAGGCACGGACAGCCGCGTTCTTCTCATTCAGCAGCTCACGTACATCGTCCGGCAACTTCCAGCGATGGTCTTCCATCGCTGGAATTTCCCTTGAACAATCGTCCAGGACAGATTGTACGTGTTCTGTGAATGAGTCGATCGCGGCCGTCGTGTCAGCGATAGAGTCAAAGTGGCCGGGGATGGAGTCTAAGTGGGGGGACGTGGTGGATTTCAGACATTCGCTTACTTTCCTCCAGTCGGTCACTTTTTGAGTGAGAGGGGGTTGGCTGGGGTCACGGAGACCTATGCGGGGTGCCAGGTTTACAACGACTGGTCGGTGGTCAGAGGTCAGTTCATATATCGCCTCTATAGAATCCAACCGTAGGTTGACATTCTTTAGAAGCGCTACATCAAGTACGTCAGGGGTGTGGTCAGGGTTGTGGGGAAAGTGAGTAGGAGTCATCGGGGCGATGACATCGAAACTCAGGAGGGAGCAGAGGTTGAACAGAAGTCTACCTCTGCGAGAGGTCCTGGTACTATTCCAGGCGGAATGTTTGGCGTTGAGGTCACCCGCTATGATAACGGATTCACTCAAGCCAAAAAGGGTGGAAAGGTCAGCAGATAGGGAACTATCTGAGGAAGTCGGGGAGAGGTAGGCCGATACTAGAGTGATCGGTTGGTGGCCTGTCATGCCTAGGCGGCAGACAGTCACTTCTAAGTCTGAGAGGGGGGGAGGGTCTATAGGGATGCAGTATAGGCCTCTCTTGTAGTAGATAAGGATGCCGCCCAGGTGACATCGAGTCCTGTCGTTGCGAACTATGCGATAGTTGGCAATAGACGGGTTTCGATGACGAGGCTTTAAAAAGGTTTCCTGAACTAAGAGGATGTCTATTTGGTAATCGCGGAGGAAAGTGGCGATCTCAGTACGTTGGCTATGAATGCCATTGGCGTTGAACAAACCTAACTTGAGGGAACGGGGTTTGAATCTAGCTAAGATGCCTTTATCCATTGTTGATTTATTTTATTTTTTGGTAAAGGCCATCAGAGCTTGCGTAATCTCCGGGTACGCATTATAGATGCTCTGGATCCTGAAGAGATCACAGGCATTCCTAGCGGCCACGATTTCGGTGGCCATTTGGGTAGCTCGAGGGGACATGAAGGTCAGGAAGGTGCCGGAGATAACGCTAAAGTTATCTAGAGGCAGACCTTGACTGGCTCCTGCGGGTGAGCGAGGAGGGGGGGGAGCTGAGACAGCGGGAGCTGAGACAGCGGGAGCGGGGGCAGCAGCTCTGGGAGGAGCTGTGAGTTTCCGGGCATCCGTGGGAGCCGGGATAAGAGGGGGGGAGGGGGGGGGCTGGGAAGCAGCCAGAGCAGGGAAGGCCTGCTGGTGGTTGAGGTAGTTCCACGGACTGGGTCTCTGAGGACTTAGTCGCGTGGGCATCTCGGTTGAGGGGAGTACCAAAGAAGGGCATTCCCTTTGCTGGCGAGCGTTGGCACGCTTGGCCAGTTTAGGGGCTTTAGGGAGCTCTTTGGAGCTTTGGAGCAGCCACGGTAATTGGCTGGGTGCCCCGACAAGCCACATAGCACACAGCTGGGTGGGTCGGGGCAGAGGGAACGGTCTTTTGGCCGGGGGCAGTCGGCCGTGCCATGCTCTCCCAGGCACTTTACGCACCTCGGTGTGGCATGGCAATGCCGCTGCGAGTGGCCATAGAGCTGGCATCGGTGGCATTGGCCAACGATGCTGCTCTTATCGGGTTTCTCGATCTGAATGCCTGTAAGGCAACAGATCGATCTGACCCCAAAAATGGGATGATGGCCCTCGGTGGGTGGACATACCACGAGGACCATGTCATATTTTGCACCGCCTCTGGCGCGGTACATGCGGTGGACTTCGTCCACCGGGACATTTTGCGACTGAAGGTCGGCTTTTATCTCCTCCACAGGGATCTCCTTCGGGACCCGGCGTATTACCACTCGGGTCTGACGCTCCTCAGGGAGGGCATAGGTGTGAAAAGACACACCTCTGCTCCTCAGGAGCTTAGAGAGTTCCCTGTAGTCATGAGACGAGGGAACTAGGACTTTAATACCCTGCTGGGTATTGCGGGCACTAGTGTAGCTGATCTTGCGATCGGTGCACCATTTGGACACATCGGTCCATTTCCCTTTGTCCTGAATGAACAAGGGAGGAGGGGGGGCTAACTTCTTCTTGCGAAGAGAGGCATCCTGCGAGGAGGATGAAGAGGTCGGGATAGGGGCGGAAGCGGGGGAAGCCGCTTGAGCAGGGGGAGAGGCGGGGGCAGCAGTAGCGGGGGATGCCGCTAGAGCTGGGGCGGGGGGAGGGGTCGGGCCACGGACTGAGGCAGTCGTAGCCTTCTTAGGAGGGGCAGAGGGGCAGGGGGCCTTAGAGCCCTTCAACTTCCTCTTCTTGCTTCCCTTACGGAGGACGGGCGTAAAGCCATCGTCCTCCGAGGAAGCAGAGGAAGCGGAAGCCTCAGAACTTGGGGCCTCCTCGTCGGAGCCAGAGGCGGACTCGTTGTCGGACGGGGAGGGGGCGCGGTCGGACACCGAATCGGTGTCCATGCAGACGGTCGGGCAGGGGGGATCGACATCGGGGATGTCGGAACAGGGAGGGGCGGAAGGGAGCTGCAGAGCAGCAAGCTCCGAGCCGTACTTTTCGGTGAAGTAAGGGTCATTTAGGATGACCCTTTTCACAAAGGACAGGAGACCTAATATGTCTGCCATGAGGAGGCAGGGGGAGGGGGGGGGGGGGGGGGGAATTCTCCGGAGAGCCTAACTCCCCGGGTGGGTGTGCCCGGGGATGAGTAACCCTCCCTGTCGGGTCAGACAGGGAGGTGTGTACCTACTGGTGAGCCCTAAGCTTGTAATCCGTCGCCAGTCTTAATGTGCGAACGGGGCCCTGACCAGTCTAGCGCGAAGGGTGTAGACACACCCTAAAGACACTAGGTGTGTAGCTGAGGAGGGAAAACTGTACACCAGAGCCGACTAGGAGATCCCCCAAGGCCGGTTAACTCTGGGACCCGTCCAATTGACTGCCTCCCCCTGAAGGGGTTCGGCGGGTGTTATTGGGTCAACACCCCACTCGGCTTCGTTGGCACCGTAAGGTTTCCACCGAGGACCACGAAACTGTGGTTTTGCCCAGAAGGGGCCTGGTGAAGCTACACACGCGGGATTGAGAAATAGTAATTGCCTTGAAAAAGGCACTTGTGTGACTTTCGAGTCGATTAATTAATTGCTTAATTAATCACTCGAAGATCGGTAGTAGTCGGGCGACTACGAGCGGCGTTGCGGGGCGCAACGGGGGGCGGACTCTTGACTCAGAGCGCAGACGGCGGGTGCGGAGCAGGCGACCGTTCGCGGCGAGTGTCGAGCGTCGAATGGACTTTGAAACAAAAAAATCAATCCTACTTAGGTAAATGCCGGGAACGAAACCATAGCGAGATCTAACTCGACACCAACGCCATCTATCGAGCTAAGGGTCAAACATTGCACATTATTTGATCGAATATTGATCGCGCCATGATTTCGCTGTACATTTATATCCGAACACATACCTACTTGTTACAAAATACACATGGTGATCGTATGCAAAGGAGCGGTTTGCACATTATATTTGTACCTATATATTAATGAGATTGACACCAGATTACGACTAATACATACCTACATATACATACATAAACTCACACCTACTTCTCATGGAGGTAGGCAGAAACTACAGAACGCTACCTACTGCGATCGATCCTTACATTGTACTTTTGGCTCGCTTACGTTCATACATCTGCGGGGCAATTGTGTAAGACACTATCAATCGGAATCGGTTTCATTTTGACAGTTCAACAACATTCATTGTGTTATAAAAAAAATACGTTGTCGAGTAGACAAATTTTTCGAACATATGAAGCAAGGGATTAGCAATTTGCTTCCAAATGATTCAGATTCCGATTGATGGTGTGTAACGCAATTAGGGTGCCGCACACGCACGCCGGTGTTGTTACAACTAATTATACAATTAAATGTCTTTACTTAAATCTACTTTATAAAAATCTTATTCATTCGGTGACAGACAACGCTCAGCCTAAACTGCTTGGTTTAGACGCATGACATTTTGCGGAAGAGTTCCGTTATAACTACGGTAAGCACAAATAAAATAAATGAATATAATAAAATAAAATTAGTTTAGTTCGAGCAACAAGATTCATATACAAACAAATACATAACAGGATACAGATAGGTTAACAAGCGCAGACAAAAACGAACACTCACAAGGTTACAATATGTCTGCTGCAGCATTGCCGGATATAAGGGTAATCCAGTCTGTTGGCGATCATCGCCAGGACGGTGTTGGCGCTGCCCCAGAGACGCGCACCGCTTGCCCATCGTCGCGTGAAAGCAGTCAATGCGTGCCTCCGCGAACTCTAGAACTATTTTCTGTATTTATATCTGAGACCCTCATAGTATGCCTTTCATTTGATATGTCACACGGTACAGTTTGAAAAACTTTTTTTTTTCAATTTTCGTTTTTGCCCCCTGAAATTGACCCCATATTCAAAATTCATTTATTTTCGTTACACGTCCGTGTTTGGGTCACAGAAATGCATACGTGTACCAAATTCCAACATAATCGGTTCATTAATATCACATATTGCCCAGATACATTTCTTTTGGGCTTTGAAGACTGTTTCTCTCCCACTGGCATTCCCCCAAAACATTATACCATATCTTAGTGTCGAGCCAACGTAAGCATGGTAAGCAGATAAAAGTGCACTTTGATTTGCCACTTTACGTAGCATATAGATGGCATATGAATACCGACTTAATTTTGTATATACTTGTTCAATATGTGTCCTCCATGTCATGTCTTGAAGAAATTTTGTAGTGTTTATTTTTTCTATGTTTATTTGTTCATAATTTATATTGAATGTTCTCAATTTTGAATTTTTATTGTTGAAAGTCATTATATATGTTATAGTTAAGTTTATTTTAAGTTCATTTAAATTTAACCAGTTAATTATAGATGATAGAGTACAGTTAATTTCATGTTCATGTGTCGTAGGGTCTTCAGATACAACTATCGCAGTACTATCGTCAGCATACAGCACCATGGACGATTTGGGAGGTCGTTAATGTAAATAATAAAGAACAGAGGGCCTAAGATACTCCCTTGTGGTACACCTTTGCAGACTTTTATTGTGTCGTATTTATGTTCGCATAACTCTTCAAAATGTAGGGAACAGATGATTTTTTTCCCAATAGCTTGGTACCTAACTAAAATTTCAAAAGCTACTTCCATCTCGAGATTGTTCCTCCATGTACCTCGTTACCAGGTGTAGGACATAACTGGGGAATTGAGTTATGATCGTAGATACCTACCTATTATGTTGGTCATGTTGGGTTGTTATAATCTCTAAAGTAGAAATGTTAAGTCATAAGCCATTTATTTCCTAACAATATATAATATGTACTCGTATATATTATGTAGAAAGTAATAAGAGAAAATAGAAATAAAATCAGTACATAACAATCAGCTCATGACAATATGTTAACAGTAGTTACGAATAATTTTATAATAAAAATAAAATGTCAAATTCAGCAAAGCAAAGCACTTTTCTAGCCTGAAACACAGGTTCTACCTAGTTCAGGCAAATGAGCAACTGTGCCCTCTATAATTTTTAAGATATGTTTTTGTAAATCTGCACCATTTCCATAAATAAACGATATTATATTATTATTATATTATATTATATTATAAATATAAAATTCCACATAATAACATCAAAAATAATATGGTAAAAAAAATAATAATATTAATCCAAAAATTATTTGTTTTTGGTGACCAGTCTAAAAATTTTACCAGTAACCTCCGTAACTCGGAAACCATTAATTTTACCAGTAACCTCCGTAACTCGGAAACCATTAATTTTACCAGTAACCTCCGTAACTCGGAAACCATTAATTTTACCAGTAACCTCCGTAACTCGGAAACCATTAATTTTACCAGTAACCTCCGTAACTCGGAAACCATTAATTTTACCAGTAACCTCCGTAACTCGGAAACCATTAATTTTACCAGTAACCTCCGTAACTCGGAAACCATTAATTTTACCAGTAACCTCCGTAACTCGGAAACCATTAATTTTACCAGTAACCTCCGTAACTCGGAAACCATTAATTTTCGAACCCTAGTTGGCAGGCTTAATTTGTTGGAAATGACCCCTTCTAAGGAACAGGGCGAATTTCCGAGCACCTCTGCTTAACACTTCGGGAAACGCATGCGTGTTTAATGTTATGTATACGAGTGAAGACTCCCTGTAAACTGGTACCTAGTTAACTATTCTGAAGTTTTCCTTTAATTTTGTCGGTTTTTTTTACTGCTTAATGGTATTGCTTAATTGCTTAAGAGGTCTGCTCTTGACCTCGATCACGTCTGATGGAAAGCGATGGTTGAGGACTATGATGGAACGAGCGTGCCCAGAAGATGCCTGTTTACTCTTGCTTTGGAGGCAGACGGGTTATACGAGTATGTAGAAGGGAACACAGACACTAGCAGAGAGTTCCACACTTTGACTATGTGCATAATACCTAAATGTGGAGCAAAAGCGCTGAGTACGACTGGTCGGGATATCAACCAAGTGCGGATGGTACCCTGCAGTACGTCTGGTAGTCCGGTAGTAAAAGGGCGATAGTGGATTCAGGTCGTGGAGCTCCTGCGCACACTCACAGTACCTAAAAGACCGACATGCAAGCAACTTTACGCCAATGAGCCAGACTGTGAAGCCTAGACACCAACGTCTCTTTGCCTATAAGCATTACTCGACTGAAGATTTTATGAATGACAAATTTAGCTAATTATTTGACATTATTGCCTATAAATCATATTTTATCTCCTTGACTTCATTGCATTTTGACTTATATAATTAATCTCTTTTACAACTATTGTTCAATTTATTCAAAATTTGTAATTCTAATTCTTAATTTTAATGTAATGATCCTATATTTTTGTACGCCGGAAACGGCAGAATATTATGATCGCAATACATAATTCATATAACAACTTTGTACAATATTCTGACAAATAAATGCATTCTATTCATTCTATTCTATTCTAAGCCTTTTTGCTCTGCGTTCTCATGAAAAAGGGCGGTTTTCACCTATAACGAAAAACCAAATCTGAGATCTTTGGTTCTTGTAAAGCTCTTTAAATTTTATAGAAGATCAATAGTTTGACTAGGTGGACATAGGGATCGACATAACGACAAAACAAACTGAAGCACTGAATTGAAAAGTCCTTCATCAATTTAAAGTATATTAAAAAAATTAAAATAACAAGAAAACACATGAACTCTTAACTTTACGTAGAAAATGAATAAGCTTATGATAAAATATGAAGAATAAAATTGAATGTTTTCCTTAGCGAATATCTTAAAGATTACACAGAGTCTGAATCAGTGCAGAATGTAGAAACAGTGTTAATTAAAGTGCATATTTGCGTACTTGTGATTTAATTTAATATATTCACTGTGTTTAGAGTTTGGGGTGAAGTTATTATAATATTTCAACATGTGTGCGCTTGAGGGTTTTAATTTAAATTACTTGTTGCGGTATATTTTGCAACTTAAATGTGGAGAGATTAAAGAAACTGTAATATAACTTCGTTCATTCATCTGCGTCATTATCATTAAAAGTTCGAGCACCGTACTTTTTCACCAATAGTTATTATTGTTAATTTTTGTTCTACATTGGATATTGTTTGCTGGCAAATTCATTGTACCCACCAAGTGCGTGTTGAACCACGCACAATGAAGGGTTGCGAAGTTAAAAAGAATTTATCCCAAAAACAAACTTAATATTTTAGTTAAAAAACATGTTCTCCCATACATTGATATACGTCACGGTCAATTCTCCAACTGCAAATGTAAGTTTGTACGGAAAAACAATTTTTCAAGATTTATGGTCAGCACTGGCGGTGGCGGTGGGTCAGTCTTGATTTACAAAATACATCGCATAAATGGCCGTATTTTTTGCGTTGACTTAGAACTATATTTTTTTTTAGTACTCTAAAAGACCTACGTATTTGATATTAATTTCAACTGGATACCTCCATGTGTTCCTGAGAAAAAGGGTCTTGACAGACAGATAGACGGACAACGAAATGATCTATCTTATAAGGATGCCGTTTTTTTTCTTTTGAGGTGCGGAACTCTAAAAACGACTGGATACACAAAGTAGGTACTGATCAGAGATCAAACTCAGAATATCTCAATCCATTTGCTAATCCAACGTCATTATGAATATACTTGATGAAGATTAAAACTGGCAGGTTCAGGAACATGGAACGAAGCACATTTACCAGGATGAGAGTAACGTGCTGAAAAAAAGCCAGAAAGCCGCCTAAAATCCCCGGCGTGTAACAAACCCAGCCATTTGTGAGTGCTAATTTGTTCGAGTCACTGGCTTTAATTACAGGAAAAGCGTACTGTTTTGTATACCGTGAAGTATTTCTTCGGAACTTTAAGGATTCGTAGAAATAAGAATTTTGTCAACTAAAAATGTCTGGATGTTTTTTCCTAAAGTTTAGTAGAGGCTTCTTTCTATAGATAGAAGAGGAACTAGCACTGAAGCACCGCGCTACCACGCTGATATAAACTGGGAAAATTAAGTTTTCTCACTACGATTTCCTTTTCTTTAATATCACGGATATTGCCAATCAAGTTTTGATTTGACAAGGAATAATTTTTAAGATCTATTTTAGAAGGGACTTTTTAGAACTTTAACACAAAGTGATGCAAGTTTCTTGCCTGTGGCATACGATAAAATTGTAGCCACAAACGACATGTATCGTCTCAACGAAACGAAATTAACTTCGTTTATATTTTGTGCCGGCATCTACATCGCCAGATGTGAACTACGCATTACACGGACGTCACGCAAAATCCTCCATCGCGCAATCAGAGTTTACCGCTCGACTTGCATATATACAACGTCCCGACATCAATCTTTGGGCAGCAGCCCACTAGATACAACACCCGTTTGGTCAAAGGATCCTCCCTTTTCTATTGAGGATGGGTGAACTTTAAACCCTGTTCCTCATACCTCTATAGCTTTTTTCCGCGTCTTTTCATAATTCAGTTCACACCTTCACACCGTATAATATGAACGGAAGTATGAAAAGACGCGGAGGTAAGTTAAACGAACTTAGCTTCGATTCGCTTCATTCCCAGTGTGGCTTGCACTTTAGACGGCCTGATGGACGGTCTGTTTAGATGCAATTTTTGCTGTAGCTTCAACTTATGGTATGCTACATACAATTAAATCGCACGGTTTAAAACAGTCTTAACGCACCAAGATTCCCATAATTCAAATTTCATTAAGACCCCACAAAATATCTCTCACGCACCACATTACCTCATTGCTCTACTAAAACAAGTAATCAGTTTATCACCGGTAAACTCGATTACCCAAAATAACTTTCTTTCCTCGAAGACCAGAAATAAATTTCCAGTAGAAACCTTAGAAAATCACATTTAAAGCTCACCTCGCTTAAAATAAATCAAATTTACAAAAGGTAAATAAGAATGTGTATATTTATTTATTTATAGATCCTAACCAAATATTTAAATCGCTAGACTTGCCCTCACCGTATATACTTAGTCACGCGAAAAAGTGTCCATACTGAGAAGAGTGAGCTCACACATTGTTAATAGCGTTTCCACGACAATCAAGACAAGTCACTGCGTCGTTTTATGTGTCATAGGGGTCAATACGAAACAGAAACGCGGCTATCTTTTGTCGCGGTACGGCGAATCTAACGATTTAAATGTTCGATCCTAACTTAATCATTCTGGGCCGACGGGACTATTCATACAAAAACCCGAATAATCCTCGTGGTTGAATTTCATTTACTTACCGGATTTTGGATCGGATGGAAATATGTATAGGACATAGAAACATATAACGGGACGAGGTTTGTCAGGTGAACTTGGTGTACCGATAGATGGAATATCTATGCAAAGTCTACGCGTCTTTAGGTACCTATTACTACTAACCCTTTGGGGAAAAACAAGCGTGATGCGTGTCTACGCAATCTCGTAGTAAGTGAACGTGAGTCACATGCCTAACATACTTTTAATATTTTTTAATCAAAAAAAAAAAAATGAAAACGAATTTTTGCTTGTAATTATTGTAATGCTTTTCTAGCGCACTGTAAGGAAATGCAGAACAAATATTATTTTTATGTAAGAGTGAGCACATACAGGAAAAGTTTTTAAGCAGTGCGCAAATTTTCACAGGGCGTTCTACCCATGAATATGAACAACTTTCACTATGGGAACAACTGTGAAATCACGAAAAAAAATCTGCTTTTTAACTGACTTCCAAAAGGAGGAGGTTCTCAATTCGTCTGTATTTTTTTTTTGTTTTTTTTTTTTTGTATGTTTGTTACGCGATTACTCAAAGACGGATGGACCGATTTAGAAAATTCTTTTTTTGTTTGATAGGGTATACTTCCGAGGTGGTCCCATATAAATTTTATTAACTTAGCTTAGGGAGTTTTTGAGTTAGCTTCAATAATGCGTATATTTCCCACTTACTTACTTGACTGGCCTGTTGGTCTAGTGGTTAGTGGCCCTGACTGCTATGCCGGAGGTCGTGGGTTCGATTCCCACCCAGGACAAATGTTTGTGTGATGAGCATGATCATTTGTTCTGTGTCTGGGTGTAATTTATCTATATATGTATGTATTTAGAAATATATAAGTATGTTTATCAGTTGTCTAGTACTCATAACACAAGCTCTGCTTAGCTTGAGGCTAGACGGCGTTGTGTGATAGTTGTGGAATATTATTATTATTATTATTATTATTATTTTATGTGGATGATGTGATGGTGTTTTAATAACTTCCTATCACTGTTATTTACATGGCTATATCTACAATTATTGTGCTCAATTATGTATTCGAATTTGTGTGGGGTAGGTTCCACAACTAAAAAGTGAAAAATAAAAACTTTTTAACAAAAAATAAAACCGACTTCCAAAACAAAACACTACAAAGTGAAAAATAACTTTAATTTCGGAAGTCGGTGGCAAAAAAACGAAAATACAAAACCCAAGACACCGACTACCGAAATTAAAGTTATTTTTCACTTTGTAGTGTTTTGTTTTGGAAGTCGGTTTTATTTTTGGCTAAAAAGTTTTTTTTTTCATATAAAAGTTCAATACCTACTCGACTATAAGGTATGAAACAGCTGATTTTTGTTTGTGATTTCAGAGTTGGTCCCATAGTTCATATTCATGGGGAACATCCTGTAAAAATTTGCGTACTGCTTAAAAACTTGTGCTGTATAGGCTGCCATTACATCTGCCTCTCCACATGAGATAGACTTTTGTTGCCAATCTTAAAGGCAAAGATGACATATTTCATGGCTATAATTTTACCGGAATTGTGTGCACTACAAGGAGTTTTACTGTCCGGCAGTCCGATTTTTTACGGTCCGATGTGGCATGAAAAAAACGGATGATTGGCTTGTGCACTTGTCCGTCTTTACTCGGATCGGTGCGGCGCAGTTCATGTAGCTCTCTTTGAAACTACACGCCACGCACGTGTAATTACGCTAGGAACGATGAGTACGGTCGGGAATGGAGAAAAGTAAAATGTCGGACGGTAAAATTACGTATAGTGCACAAACTAGTATATACATTTATGGCGTGCCATATCGGACCGTAAAGAATCGGACTGCCGGACAGTAAAATTCCTCAAACGCCCTTACTATACATGCTTTTCAAATCGATATACAGCAGTGTTGCTTGGTATTAGACATTGAAAGACTCTCTGGCAAGATCCTAACATAACTCTAATATAACTTTACTCCATTGTAAATATATTAGGTTGGGGAAAAAGTCTTTTCGCATTATAGTATGTATGAACTTGTAATAAAATCTCTTTGGCTATACTATTTGTATCTGGCTGGTTTTGGTATCATTGAAAGTTTAAATTTTAAAGAACATAATTCCAAATTCAAGTTAGGAAAATGTGTGATTTTCATTTGTTTTTCGTACCGTCAAGATGAGTGAATCTAATGAAGAAATTCGATACATTTTGAAATTTTACTACAAAAAAGGTAAAAATGCAACGCAAGCCGCGAAAAAAATTTGCGATGTATATGGACCTAGTGTAGTGTCTGTGAGAGTAGCACAAATTTGGTTTAAGCGTTTTCAATCCGGAAATTTTGAAGTCAAAGATGCAAGTCGCTCTGGTCGCCCTATTACGGATAAAATGGATGCCATTTTTGAAAAAGTGGAGCAAGATCAGTAGTTACGACGTAGCTGAAGAACTGGAAATTGACCACAAAACCGTTTTGGCGCATTTGAAAAAAAAACTGGGTACACAAAAAAGCTCGACATTTGGGTACCTCACGAGCTCACTGAAAGAAACCTAATGAACCGTGTACTCATTTGTGATTCTTTATTACGACGTAATGAAACCGAACCATTTTTGAAGAAGCTGATAACTGGTGATGAAAAGTGGATCACGTATGACAAGAACGTGCGAAAAAGGTCGTGGTCAAAGGCCGGTCAGGCTTCACAGACTTTGGCGAAACCCGGGTTAACTCGCAACAAGGTGATGCTGTGTGTGGTGGGATTGGAAGGGCATTATTTATTATGAGCTGTTACCACCAGGCAGGACCATCGATTCTGAACTCTACTGCGAACAACTGATGAGATTAAAGCAAGAAGTTGAGAGAAAGCGGCCGGAATTAATCAACAGAAGGGGTGTGGTTTTTCATCATGATAACGCTAGACCTCACACATCTTTAGCCACTCAGAAAAATTAAGAGAGTTTGGCTGGGAGGTGTTAATGCATCCGCCGTATAGTCCTGACCTTGTACCTTCAGATTTCCACCTGTTTCGGTCTCTTCAGAATTCTTTAGGCAGTGTCAGGTTAACATCACGAGAGGACTGCCAAAACCACTTGTCGCGGTATTTTGACCAGAAGTCCCAAAATTTCTATAGCAATGGGATCATGTCCCTACCTACAAGATGGTAAAAAGTTATCGAACAAAATGGTACCTACATACTTTAGTTAAATGTAAATAAACTATATTAAAAAACGTTTTGAATTTTCTTAAAAAATGCGAAGAAACTTTTTCCCCAACCTATTAATAATATTATGTACTTAATATATTTTGATTTAAAAGAGTGTCCACGGAATTTCTTGTTCGTTGTCCTCCATAGGAATCTACTATTAGCAATATGAACAACCAGCTTTAACTTTCTGGCTAACCGACTCCTTAATAAAAACTTTTTCCAGAAAAACAACCGACTTCCAAAAAAAAACACTACAAAGTGAAAAATAACTCTAATTTCGGCAGCCGGTGTCTTTAGATCTGTATTTTAGTTTTTTCCATCGACTTCCGAAATTATAGTTAAGTAAGTGCTATTTCTGCTTGAATAAAAGACAAAAATAATTTTAAAATACCTTAAAAACATTCGTTTTTAAAGGTTTTTTTAGCCCTTAAGGCATTTGAGTTACTGCTTTGTTTAGGTACATCTGTACCTAAACCAATTAGCTTAGATTAGTTATTATTCTAAGCCAATTAGTAACGTCGTAAATGACGTGACATCATGACTGCGACGGAAACTGACGTTTCAACTGCAGTAGAAAATTGTTGGAGTTTCACATATTTTTTTAAATACTTTTCTTGGGATTATATTACTGTCTTTTATTGATTTAATAAAAAAAAAAACATGCATATTCTCTATTCCGCAAATTTTCTAGTATTAGTTTACCGGCTTTCATATCCTCGATCCACGGCACTGAGAAATTAATCAGGAAAATCCTAGCCTCCACACTGGTTAATTTTGATGTGCCTTGTTTTACCGAGGCTATTGAAGCCTGGAGACTCGCTTGCCCGAATTCTGACTTACCCGACTATCCATCTTCCCAGAGACGGTGGGATGAGCCGCTCTGCAGAGTAGTACAGAACAATTTACTTGACACGTCTGCTACTACTGCGGAGCGTGCGCGCCTACTGGCTGTGGGTAAGTGGGAATCGGGTCTGTGGCTCCATGCACTATCATCGTCGAACATAGGCACTTTGTTCGACGACACTACTTTCCGCCTCGCCGCTTCCCTGCGACTAGGAGCTCCCTGTTGTTCTCCTCATCGCTGTCACTGCGTTCCAGCTGTATTAGAATCCAATGGCTAGGCACGCGACGATGGCAAGAGACCGGACGGCATGTCTTTATTTCCATGGAAGGTGGGTAGACCTTTAGTGTGGGACGCAACGTGTGTCGATACTCTTGCGCCTTCCCATCTTCCTGGCAAAGCGTGCTGTGCTGGCGCTGCTGCTGCGGCTGCGGAAAACCTCAAGCGGCGGAAGTATAATAACCTTATCGGTAACTATATTTTCAAGCCGTTTGGGGTTGAAACCCTCGGGCCGTGGGGTCCGTGTTTGTTCAAGGAAATCTCCAAACGGCTGGTTGACACTTCCCGTGACCCAAGGGCAGGCTTTTACCTTGGCCAGAGGCTCAGCATTGCCATACAACGTGGCAATGCCGCCAGTCTCTTGGGTATATTACCAGATGACAGCGATGTGGATGAATTTTTTGACGCCATATTTTAGTTTTTTTTTTATAGTTTTAGTTGGTTAGGATATTTTTGTAACTTTATTTTAGTGTTAGATTGTTTGCTAGAGAGTTTCTTACAATATTCTCTATTGAAATAAATGTCTTAAGTTTGGGTTTCATATCAGCCATCAAATATACTATCTAGTGACTGCTTAAACTGCATTGTCAGTAAATGCCTGGCAATAAACAAAACAAGAAAACCTAATCATCCTCATATTCATAGTCCACTCGAGCTACCCACTTATAAGTCTCACAGTTCATCATTAATACTGATGAAATTAACAGGCTTTAACAATCTAACCTGATCCGAAACCATTTTCGGCAAAATAATTACCTAATGTATCCAGTATCAAAATCAACCTCGCTTCAATTACCGCTAACTAACCATAATTAAATTGTATTTACGACGTATTAATTATAAGCAATAGCGGTAAGTAATTACCGAATACTGGATAAATTATTACAACGGACGGGCAATGTTACTGGTGGAAATTACCGATTTTGAAGCCGTGTGTTTACAGCTGAACAGTGTAACGTTATCCTGCAGCTTTCCAGCGCTTTAACGCGCTCACGCACTTTAAGCTGCCCGTTCATTGAGGGAAGCAGAACAGAAGTGTAGAGCTAGAAAATCATTAACTAGGAGCACTCAACTAAATTCATGACTTCGCCCCGTTTCAGTAAACATAGGTGCAGTGCGTGGCGCGATGAATCATTTTGTACATTTTATAACGTACGCAAAGCCTGCTGTGTCCGTTCAATTTCTCCACTTCAAATGCCTTGTTTATCAAAATCAAAAGTCATTTATTCCAACTAGGCTGCGAATCAGCATTTTTCGAACGTCAAAACGACATACGACAGTCCCCCAAAACGCCCGCCCTTCTCCACTTTCTAGTGCTTTAGTTGGGAAGAAGAAGTAGTGCAACAAACTCCCCAGCACAGCTATCTGTTCAGTTAAAAAAAAAAAAACTTGATTCTATACAATAGTACGCAAAATAATTTACATTCCGCAACTCAAAAAAAAAAAAAATTGCCTTATGTCAGCTAGCACACGCCAATACCCCAACAAAAAACATCAAAACTATACTCAAGCAGAAATATAAATACAAACTAAAAGCGTAAACAGAACTTTATACCTAAATAAAACATAATAGCTAAATATGTGTATAGCTGTAACTTGAAGTCACAAATGATAAACTAGAACCATCGAAGTAAAATATATAAAGAGTTAATTACAAATAACAATAATAAAATCAAGGTCAGCAAGACGACCAGTCACCACAAGCAGCACCCGTTCACGAGCATAACGCAAAGATTAGCTACTACCCCTCTCGCCGTATTTGAGGGAAGGAGGCAACCCGACCCCCGACGCTACCGCAAGAAGTGACATCTAAGAGATCATGACGAACTTGGACCTTTCTTGCTCAGGCAAGAATAATATGATCAATTGGCGAGGTCATATTGCAATACAACTGTTAAAAATCATTTTAATGAGTAGATTAAGTCAATAACTAGTTTTTACCAGCGGTTTCGCCCGTGTGGATGTTGGAAATTATCCCATGGGAACCGTAATTTTTTCCGGGATAAAAAGTATCTTATGTGCTATTCCAAACCATATACCTAATATATGGATTTGTCACTTATTATTATCTCCGTGATAAATTTCATCGAGATCCGTTCAGCCGTTCTGGCGTGATTGTGTAACAAAAATCATACATCAAGCCATCCAACCTTTCGCATTTATAATATTATAGTAGGATTAGTACGATAAATAAAAATAAAATTAAAATAAATTGACTTATAGAGTCGAATAAAATATTCAATTATATAAACTTATATAACCTATTATAACCTTTACTAATAAAACCTGTCAGCAGGTAAGCTAATTCTGGTGAAAGAACATAAACATTTTCTTGATAGTCCAGTCATATTAGGGGTCAACATCGGAATGAGAGATAATAAGCTGTAAACTCGTTTATACCTTCATGTGGCGTTATCAAAGTTGTCTCAAAACTCTCAATAAAATCTCGTGTCTGTATCTTAAATTATTGAAAGTCTAAAGTCACAAAAACCGGCCTTTGACCTTGAGTAACTTACGACGCAGACACGAGATTTTATGAGACTTGAGACAAATTTATAACGCCAAAAGGCGGGTGTATACGAGTTCCCAGCTTATTATTTATCATTCCGAGGTTGACCCCTTATTGTACTAAGGTGACACTGAGTTAATCAAAGCGACCAACCATTCTTACCGTTTAAGTAGTCGTTGATAGAATAGTATTCCTTTAAACAAAGGGTCACCGGCTTTTGACCTTGAGTAACTTACGACTCAGACACGAGATTTTGTGAGACTTGAGACAAATTTATAGCGTGAAAAGGCGGGTGTATATGAGTTTCCAGTTTATTATTTCTCATTCCGAGGTTGACCCCCTTTTGTACTAAGGTGACACTATGAGTTAATCAAAGCGACCAACCATTCTTATCCTTTAAGTAGTCGATGATAGAATAGTATTCCTTTAAACAAAGGGTCACCGGCTTTTGACCTTGAGTAACTTACGACTCAGATACGAGATTTTATGAGACTTGAGACAAATTTATAACGCCAAAAGGCGGGTGTATACGAGTTCCCAGCTTATTATTTCTCATTCCGAGGTTGACCTCTTTTTATGCTAAAGTGACACTATGAGTTAATCAAATCGTTTAAGTAGTCGTTGATAGAACAGTATACCTTTAAGCAAAGCTTAGATTTTACTTTGCTCTTGCACCACACCTTCAGGCTACATGGAGAGAAAAATCTGAACAAACGAACCTGCCCCAAATTGGTATGCGTATGACCGGATGTGAGCACATTATGCACGAAACTGTGTCTGTAGGTATCGTAGCAATTTAATTATTTTGTTTTTACGATTCAGTCAATTTGTTATATACCTATATATTCAAGCCAGATCTAATATCTGTAACAGCACCACGCGGTACGGATTTTGATCAGGTCAGACGAACCTGATTGAAAGCAAAACTGAACATGTCTTGTATGGTTCAGTGCTGCTCCGCACTGCTCCCTCAATCTTCTTCGCTTACCTACTTACTCCACTCTAGTGGGCAGGTAGCCCTAGCGGAAAAAGGAATGTTCAGCATTACCACTCTTGTTTTGTAGATGATGGGTTGCCGACATGAATTACGGCTTTAGGACGGCGATGTTTGCTTAAAAGTCCAGTTTAAAGATTAATGGGGTATTCTACATTGTTGTACGGAAGGTATTTAGATTTTAAGATGAGAATTTGGGTCAGAAATTCTGGATTGACGGAGCGGAAATTGAAGAGATTTTTTCTATTGTACCTTGACATTTATTTAGATATGAATAATTTTATGATTTAAAATAATCGTTTGTAAAAGGAAAACTTGGTTGCTGAGAAAGCATCTGCATTTCCTTTCGCAACAAACTTACTGTAGAGGTAACATTATCGTAGCGTAAATAACTGAAGAAGTAGATGATTAGTGTTACATTTTAATATATTTTATCATTATAATTATGTGATCGCTGGAAGTGGCCTAATTTCCTGATTCCTCAATACATACTATAGAGGTAAGAGGAACAGTGTGTAAAGCTCACTCATCCATAGAAAAGGGAGGATCCTCTGACTAGACGGGTGTTGTCTCTGGTGGGTTACTGCTCGACGATTGATGTCGGGACGTTGTAAATATGCAAGTCGCGCGGTAAACTATAATAATTAATATATTACTTTCCTATCTGTAGTATATCTGTAACAAAACTGTTGGTGAACCTTAATTAAATAAATAAATAAACTGATTGCGCGATGCAGGATTTAGCGTGACGTCAGTGTGATGCTTAGTTCGCATGTGGCGATGTAGGGCACACTACAAATAATTTGTATGACCTACAAACAGGAACCGGACAACCTCGCTGAAAAGTTAAGCCTTTCGACAGGGTAACCCGTACATGAGGTAACTCATATTGCAGTGTTACCTTTTGCTCGAGTTACATCCTCGAAACCCAGCGAAATGGTTAACACCTATATTAAGGTAACCACGTGAAGGGGTTAACCCCTTCAATGACTTAAGCCTTTGAAGAGGTTACCTTCTCGAAAAGCTTTTTTTCGTGTTACCCTTTTTTTTTGTGGATGGGAAATCATCAACTGACTTCTCCCGCTCTGGGTGGAGCGGGAGGGCGTGTCAGACTTCTACTGACTAAAACCCACCCGTGTTCCTTCAGTTGCCTGTGCCAGGGCCACGGTAACTCTTTCGAACAACCCGCAACTCTGATTACGCGATGCAGGATTTTGCATGACGTCAGTGTGATGCGTAGTTAGCATGTGGCGATGTACATGCCGCCACATCATTCCCCTCCGAAGAACGGAGGTCGATAGTAGGCTGAGTCGTGTATCTTACGATGCTTGCCAGGGCCAGTTGAGATTCCAGTGAGTCGGAACCAGGTGCCGCATAGTTTACGGTGAGTCAGAACTGTCTGCGGTGATTCTCCAGTGAGTTGGGGTAGCGATGGCGCTGCGTTGTGCTCCATTGAGTTGGACGTTATACGGCGCTGGGTTGAGGCTGACTGCAGGCGTCGACCAGGTTGAAGGGCTCTGCTTGTTGACCGACCGAAAGTGCAGTGTGCTTTGCCAAGGTTGCTGATGCTGGCCAAAAATGCGCGTCTGCTGCTTGCTGGTGGTCAGAATACCCATTGAAGCCGTAGATACTGGCTAGCTGTGTGACTCGCCACTCGAAAGCTTGAGGAAGATGGTGATGTCACGCTGAACTAGCTGCTCGAAGGCTGCGTCATGGTCCATTTTCGGGGTCATCAGTATAGAGGTATGAGGAACAGGGTGTAAAGTTCACTCATCCTTCATAGAAAAGGATCCTCCGACCAAACGGGTGTTGTCTGGTGGGCTACTGCCCGACGATTGATGTCGGGACGTTGTATATATGCAAGTCGCGTGGTAAACTATAATAATTAATATATTACTTTCCTATCTGTAGTATATCTGTAACAAAACTGTTGGTGAACCTTAATTAAATAAATAAATAAACTGATTGCGCGATGCAGGATTTAGCGTGACGTCAGTGTGATGCTTAGTTCGCATGTGGCGATGTAGGGCACACTACAAATAATTTGTATGACCTACAAACAGGAACCGGACAACCCCGCTGAAAAGTTAAGCCTTTCGACAGGGTAACCCGTACATGAGGTAACTTATATTGCAGTGTTACCTTTTGTTCGAGGTACATCCTCGAAACCCAGCGAAATGGTTAACACCTTTATTAAGGTAACCACGTGAAGGGGTTAACCCCTTCAATGACTTAAGCCTTTGAAGAGGTTACCTTCTCGAAAAGCTTTTTTTCGTGTTACCCTTTTTTTTGTGGATGGGAAATCATCATTTAACTTCTCCCGCTCTGGGTGGAGCGGGAGGGCGTGTCAGATTTCTACTGACTAAAACCCACCCGTGTTCCTTCAGTTGCCTGTGCCAGGGCCACGGTAACTCTTTCGAACAACCCGCAACCCTGGCGGGCATCGG
This sequence comes from Dicycla oo, assembly GCA_948252095.1. Taxonomy (NCBI): domain Eukaryota; kingdom Metazoa; phylum Arthropoda; class Insecta; order Lepidoptera; family Noctuidae; genus Dicycla; species Dicycla oo. The sequence goes on from OX411711.1 coordinate 34,563,830, forward strand.
CCCTAGCGGACACCTTCAGCTAGTGCTGACATCTCTTTGAGGCGCGCGTGGAACACAACGCGCCGTCGACCCGGGCCTGGTCCTTACCGGACGGCGAGCTACCCGTTGCTCGCCATCCGCAAGCCTGCGCCTACGGTGGCCGGGAATCGGCTATCGATTCCCGACGCCACGGGCGTCTGCTGCGGCGACTAGGGGCGTGAGGGCGCAAAGGGTGGTTTGGGATCTTCCGGAGCGTGGGCTGCTTAGAATACACTCTTCTGATAGTGGGGCTACATTGATGTCTGTGTTGCGTCACTTCAGTCATCCTCATTGCTTAGGAACGCCATCTTATTTTTCTGAAATTCACGGTTAAACATAATTAATTCAACTGACATCCTATGGTTTGTTTGGTAATTCTTTATTTAAAATATATCTTATCATATATAATTAATTATAATCAATCTAATTTCATTTATGTAAAAGTAATATAATTTCATTTTAATCATGAATCCTATAATGTAATTAATTCACACTTACCATTTAATTTGTCATCTAGCTGAGGTTGATCTCTGAGTCGCCGAGTATTTTAATTTATTTTGTTATAAAATCTATATTTTTAACACAAACTCACACAATCACACAAAAACATCATTGTTACATAATCCCATCATACAATAAAATTATGTAATGTGCTGCGCCATGTTATATAATTGACAAAACAAACAACAACAGCTAAAATATTTCTGACAGCTGCGCCGTGCGCACGGCACAGATAATGCATCCGTCCACAGCGCCGGCGCGGCGTCGGAGTCGGTGGGTGCTAGCGCTGACGGAACGCAATGTACGTACTCAACTTCTACACCTATTATATTTACATAAACTTTGAAAATATTCAATAATCTTATTTATCTAATTTTAATTGGCATTTTTACTTCCACTGCATGATGCACCGGTCGACGTCATTACGTCAACGCCGGCTGTCGCTGAAAACCAGCGCTGAGGCTCTGTCTCGTATGGGGTCGCGGCATTATGCTGAGCGACGGCCGTTTTGCGTGAATGTGGCGCATATTTTCCCGAAACTTGTTTTTAATTGTTTTATTTTGTTATTTTATGTCTTTGCTTGTTATTTGCGCTAAACATGGCGTTTAGCGCAAATAAACGTATTTTCTTTCTTCTTTTTTTTTCTTTCAAAGATTGCCTCTCCCTCACGCGTTCAGCCTCCTCCTTCGCGAGCATTACAGCTTCGCGGAAGGAGGTGACGGCTTCCCATACACCCTCGCTCCATACCATGGCCTGTACCAGGGCCGGACGCGAGAGATCGCCGCCGCCGATCGCCTCCGCGAGGACGCGGCGGTGCTCTGCCCAAGCCGGGCAGACCTCCAACGTATGCTCCACCGTGTCCTCCGGGCGATCCACACAGTGGTAACACCCGGGCGTTTCCTCCCGCCTTATCCGGAACAGGAACCTCCCGAAGCAACCGTGTCCGGTGAGGACCTGCGTCAGGCGGAAGGTGAGGGTGCCATGACGCCTCTCCAACCACTCCTCAAAGAGGGGACTTATCGCCGCAATTGTGGCGTGCCCAGCACTAGGTTGCGACAGTCGCACTCTCCATGTCACCATGAGATCCCGCCGGAGCTCTGTCCGCTGTGCCATGATTTCTCGCGGCAGCGGAGTAACGCCCCGGCGTCTTGCCTCCTCGCGCCACTCCCATGTGTATGCGAGGACTTTTGCTTCCAGATCCCACGGCGGCATTTCGTGTTACCCTGGATTACCTAATAAACTTGAGCTAGTATTTGCTAGTAGTAGCTAGATTAGTTCCGTCCGAGTTCCGAATCAAATGACGAATGTTGAAAATAAACAAGTATAGACACGAAAAAATAAATATTATTAGAATGTTTAGTATGTGTGACGAGCAATATTGAACTATAAAATCATATAGATAATAGTTATTTTTCCATGTTTACAAGTCGCTCGGCAACTCGGTACACTCTAGATTGGCGGACCGCCGGCGCGCTACGATGTCACGTGCGGTCGTGGTTATGCAATTTTCAAACTAATATCGATTGTAAACAGTGCATGTTACAATGTCTTGAGTGGGAATGGCTTACCCTGTTACTGTGTTACAGGGTGTTGAAAGGGTAACCCGTTCGTAAAGGGTTAACTACACCCATTCGAAGGTGTAACATGTATCATAGGGTTTTTTTTTAAGTGCTTAAAAAAACCCCTTCAAAAACCCTTTCAACGAGTATCCGGCCGGTCCCTGCTTACAAATCAAGCCAAGTTAATGATTACAAATACAGATACACAAAATAAATAATTGCAAGTACCTACAATCATTACCGTTCTACGTTATCATGAAACTTTATTGAGCTACTGTTGGCATTTGATTAACTATGGATATCTAGATCGATGTTAGCTTGTAGGTACTGAATGCTGTTTACTACGGTTTATTGCGAAAATACTATTTAACTTGGGGTTAGTTCACCGAGGAAGTGGAGATATTACTTAGAAGAGCGGGGAGTTGCGATAACCTATATTTGAATATAAGATACGATCTGGTGGGAATCTACGAGTATTAAGAGTTGTTTAAGTTTAACAGTTGTTGGTGAATAAACATTGGTTTATGTAAATGTAGCTTCATCAAGTTATATCCTGTATTTATCGTTAAACTAGGTCGGTGTAGGTTACAATGCTCAAAACTGTTATCAATTCTTTTTAAGCCGCCTTGTCGGCGATCATTTTGGGATTTATATGAATTTCAGCAGTAAACGCCTATTGCTAAACTCGATCTTAAAAAATGCCTGCTTTAATACTTATAGCAATATTTTCATGGCACACATTATTGTTTTACCTCAGTAGGCGCTACAATATGCGACACGCAACATTACAGCATTAATATTAGGTAATTTTATAACTCTATTATTAACCACATTTATATAATATGGTTTATTTAGTATATTAAACATGAAGTGACATTCACTAATTGATATTTATACGCCAATTACTGGGAAAATCCGCATAACTACTTAATATTTGTTCTGCGTTTACCACAAATCTGTCAACATTGTATCATACGAATTAATTAATCAAACGGATACAAAGCGAAATTAATCGTCGTTTAGCTGTTATCTATAATTGAACAGCCGTGAATTTGAGAATAGCGTCTGAATAATATTATGACAATCCTGCAACTGACAAGTAGCTTACAAAAACACCTTCCCGTTTTACAGACAAATCTAGTCTCTTGGCTACTACTGAAAAAAATCTTGATGGAAAAACCTGATAACAATTGCCCGGAAAAAAGCAGTGCCACTGATCGAACCAAGGCAGCAAGGAGTCAGTGAACTTTGGGGGCTGTCTGTTGTGACTTAAAAAAAATAGTTCATCTTGAAAAATGAAACAATTTTGTAGATATCTTCTCCTACAAGGAGTTTTACAACTATTACAAGAGCTTTCTTTCAACGAGGTACTACAATCGATCACACAAACGCGCTGGTAGTTAAAAACGTCACTAGGTACACCACGCGTGGGACTATGAGTGATGGCTTACATATTACACAGTGGTTGGCTGGCTGCCAATATATTCTACGCTGTCATCCCGTCAGCGCTGTCATCGCTGCACAAAGGAGGAGGATATCAATTATATGCGGTGAACGCTTTTTTTTTTTTTTTGTTTGGTGGTCGTTCGTCAAGCGGGTTGTGGGTTGTTGCGTTTAGATGCAAACTGATGAAAGCTATTGTATTAGGTTGATTGATTACTTTTGACGTGAAAACGTCTTTTCGCTCGGTATACTGTGTCGGGGTTCTGTAAAAATCTCACCGTGAAAGGTGAAGTGATCTTAAGTGAGTTGTAATTCTACCTGATCCTAGGGATTGACACTATTGACAGCTCACTCCACACTCACCTCACCTAAGTTTTCACGGTGAGATTTGTACAGAATAGCACTGCAGATGCCAGGGATTGACACCATTGACAACTCACTTATAGATCACTTCACCTAAGTTTTCACTGTAAGATTTTTACAGAATAGCACCACTGGCGGTAAGTTAATATTTCTGACCGACAAAAACATGTAAGATTTCAACCGCTATTGACTACGAGAATTTTAATGCTAGAGTAATGGTTGAGCATTCAAAAGATAGGTCTTATTTATAACAATTTTAAGGCTGGATATCATTTGCGTTTCACGATACACTGTGAGTGATGTATTAGGTAGGCATAGGTAGTAGGTACCTACATACTATCATATTAATATTGACATATTTAATTAATTCTAATGCAATAGCATTCATTACAATTAATTTAAATCGTAATTAAAATGTATTGTAATTTAATTTTAGTCAGACTGTATGGCTCAAGTTATCTGAAATAAATGATTTTATTTATTTATTACAGCATGCACATAAAGGTAAGCGTCCACTGGTCCGCACCGGCCGCAACGGATTTTGGTTTGCTCTGTACGAGTTCATATAGCACTGCGTCCACTATTGGTACCGCCCGCACCAAGCGCCGTATAAATGAACAAAAAGGCGTTGCGTGCTGATGACGTCACAAAGTATTCTTGTGACGTCACTGGCATGCGACGTATTTTTTACTTTACACAGTCATCGTGAACACTGTGAGCGTGAATTCAGCTGTCAGTGTCATCCCACTGATATATCCCAGCATAACATTTACATTTTTTTTATCTAGACTAGGTCTTGCCTAGGTCTTGTATATTATTGGTACAAGGACCAGTCCAGATAAAAATTTAAAAAAACAAAATTGAGTTTTTTTTTTTTTTGCTGACTGGGCTTGCTTTTGACCTCGATCACGCCTGATGGAAAGCGATTTGACTGCATTTCTGTTGTGCTACATTATTTAAAAACAATGTAATGTTTAGACTCGGGCTTCATATACACGAGGGGCACGTTTGTTTATCATGACGTAAATCAGTAACAAATAATTAATGATATTCTCCAAACATTGGTCGCTTCAAGTTTATTTCAGGGAACCCACATAGTACGTTTAGTTTTACGTTATTCTTCTTCAGCCAACAAGCAACTGATAATAACAATATCTTCATAAATCTCCATGACAGACGAAGTCTACTAACAGCAACAAAAACACTCAGACTAAATCAACAATCCGGACACAGTGGACGCATGCTATCGGCAATTCCGTTCAATATGTTGCTTGCCGTGCTTGCGTTGCGGCCGGCGCGAACCAGTGGACGAGTTACCTTTCCGTCTATGATGTTTACCTCCACTTTTCATGACAATATTGGACAAATATCACAAATGTATAAGCACTACCTAGTGACAGCCACACACAATTGCCTCTGCTATCCCGCTAGGGAAATCACTTTATTGATATTTTTACTCACAGCATAAAACGAGACTGACCATGCCTATGTTGATTTATTATTTTTTCCGAACTTTTTTGCAGTTTATTCCCAAGAGACAAGAAATGGCGATTCATTCAGAAATGCTATTAATTATTCGTGCTGATTGGCTGCTATGGGGCGATCCGTAAACGAATTTAATGATTTTTGGACCACCGCTCTCCCCCCGTCCTTGTCACAGGTATATCTGTGTGATTCCTCCTGGTATAACGTCATATATTTTGCTGTTGTAAATAAAATCTAATATAAATGTTGATAAAGTCGGTAATATACTTTTTTTTTAATTTTTGCTAAAGTAAGTCAAAGTGTCGCTTTATGATGTATACTTACACGATTTTTTTAATGAAATAGTAAAACAAAATATAAACAGAAACTTCACAAAAACCTCAATAGATTTCTCAATAGAGTTTGCTAATTGATTAATTTTTTCTTTACATTTAACATTCTTAAAAAAAATGGTTTCGTGTGAGCGAGAAAGGTGACAAAACGAAACAGCCCTCTTAAGGTGGATCCACAGTGGTAGCCTGGGAAATTCAAATTTTCTTGGGTTTTTTGCAATTTGCAGGTCTGTGTCAGGTTGTATCATGATCAAAATATGATTCGCGACAGTAACAAATAAGTTAGATTTGCCGTGTTTTGGTCTGATTTCCGCAATCGTCATATTTTTTTTGATCAAGACACTGATCTGACCTGACACTGACACTGATCTGGAAATTGCAAAAAATGCATGAAAATTTGAATTACGCGAGCTACCACTGCGGATCTACCTTAATTGACTTTTTTGTTTACTTACAGTTTCAACGATATTCCTACAGGCTTAAACAATCACTTGTTAACAAATAAACGCGTTCCTAAGAACTATGTATTTCTATACATCTAGAATCATAGAAAACCTTCTTAATATTTTTATTTATAAATAAATAAACGTAACATAGATATTTAAATCATCTCATTTACTATACAGGGTGAACTATTCAACTGGGCGTGGATGGCCAAATCCGAAACTATTGGGAATAGCGAAAAGTACTCAAAGGAGTGTCGGGCTTGATTTTGATGAAAACTAAAACAACTTCATTGGATTTTTGAAAAATTAATATTATAGTTTAATAGGTAGGTAAGAAAACTAAAAAAAAAATTGTTAAAAATTAACTCTTTCGTTTTGTTTCCCGTATGTGATTACTTCCCAGAATTCAATTCTTGTTAGCGACACTAACGAATGGTGTGTAAATACATTCTGTGTTTTTTTTTTTTTTCAAAATCAACGGTTTCGATTCCTGGCTATAAATATAGATTTTTCAAAAATCCAATGAAGCTGTTTTAGTTTTCACCAAAATCAAGCCCGACACTCCTTTGAGTAGTTTTCGCTATTCCTCATAGTTTAGAATTTTACCATCCACACTCACATAAAAAATTCATTCTGTATATTTAACCAGTTCTTACCAGTAGGCCTAGCCAAATAGCATTCGCTTCGGAGCGATTCTATTTCTACAATCACTATCGACGCGCATCTCTATGGAAATCTGATCACGTGACATTTCGATAGCTTATGTCAACCCCATACATTTTGCCATTTCTACTAGCGTCATTGCCATATCGCTAATCGAATGTAACTTTGGCTAGGCCCGCAGGCAAACAAATGAAAAACATGCTTTTTCATTTGTTTTCCTGCGGCCATTTGTTTGTTTCGTGAAACGTAATGAGTCATGTGACAATATATGTGAATGAGACAGGTAGTATAGCTCTAAGTTACATGAAATGAATACAAACAAATCCCGTACGCACGCTTTAGTGATACTTAATTTTGGATACACTTGTGGCCGAAATAAATGGTAAAAATATTACAACTGTTGTTTGTTGTTTTTTAACTATTGATTTTTTATAAAATTGGATAAAAAATAATTTTAACTTATTATTCCTAGTGTGAAGCGTAAGTTAGAATTTTATTAGCACTTTTAAGGTTTTTTCACATAGAATAACTTAGGTCAGCCGCAAATACGATAATAGAGCAGAACCACGAAAACGGAATCATAATCGCTCAAAAGTGAACATAGTTCTTAGGAACACAAAAGTAATTTATAACTCTCTTTTCCACTCACGTAAAAACACGAACATACCTAAACTTGCTACAAAGGAACCGAATTACACTTGCTGACAGTTTGATGGATACATTTTCCGTGTGTAAAGTGATTTTTTACACATTCACTAACATTTTGAAAACGTTCAGCCATTATGTGGCGGCGATAAAACCGATATCCTTGATGGATTGCTGCGAGTTATCTGGATCGGGTTTATCGAAAATAAAATTGACGTGCACTTTTCTTTGATTCCGTAATTGTACTTGTGAGGGAGTGGCATAGATATCTGATCAGGGTAATGTAACAGCCGAAGGAAAAGAACAGAGAAAAAAACCGGCCAAGAGCGTGTCGGGCCACGCTCAGTGTAGGGTTCCGTAGTTTCCCGTCCGTAAAAATATAATAAAATATGTAAACGAAGTTAAAAAAAATGCTTGCATATACGATTATACTACAAACTTAGTCCAGAAATTATTTTGTACAACTTTTTGTCTTTTTTGTACAAAAACTGTTGTTTCCATCAAGTTCAAAATGATTTTCCTAAAAAGTCCTTATAAAGTTCTACTTTTCAGATTTTTTCATATTTTCTAAATTTATGGTTCAAAAGTTAGAGGGGGAGGGGGAAACATTGTTTTTTACTTTTGAAAAAATGTTTTTTTAGTAAACCCCTATTCATTTTTAAATACCTTTCCAACAATATATCACACGTTAGGGTTGAAATTTAAAAAAAAATCACTTCCCACTTTACATATAGGGGGGCTACCCTAATAAAACATTTTTTTCCAATTTTTATTTTACCACTTTGTCGGCGTGATTGATATACATATTGGTACCAAATTTCAGCTCTCTAGTGCTAACGGTCACAGAGATTAAGCGAGGACGGACAGACGGACGGACAGACAGACATGGCGAAACTATAAGGGTTCCTAGTTGACTACGGAACCCTAAAAAACGATCGAGTGCTCACTGAAACTAGATAATTTGTGTTTCTTTTTGGAAAATAAGCCGCGTTGCAGTACAAATAGCTTATAATGCTTATGTGGCTTCTAGCATTAGGTACGGTATCATTTTCTGGGGCAATTCCACTGACAGAAACAGTGCCTTTTAAGCTCGGAAAAAATGCTTGCGATCATTTACCAAATTACAATCGATTGATAGTTGTAAAGCATAGTTTAAGGATCTTAGTTTGCTCACTCTACCGTCTATGTACTTATATAACTGGGAGTGTTTGTTCGCTGTAACCTGCAGTTATTTGAAAAACTGTGCTCTCGCCGTTATCAGAGCACCATTCATGTTACCTCTCATAAAACCACATTTTTCAGCAAAAGTGTGTTAGGTATGTCTCCAAAAATATATAACAGTATACCAGCAGCCATTAGAAATATAGAGTCTCGGGGATCCTTTAAGAGGTCTTTGTTTAAATTCCTTGTAGATAGATGTTACTACTCCATCACTGAGTTTACTACTGATAAACAGATATGACGATTCCGACTTGCTAATTAAACACTTATGATTTTATTTATTAAGTATGAATGTGTTTATTTAACTAAAATTGTAATGACCTGTTTACTTTATTGACATTATTATTAATTGACATACTTGAAATTATTTTTTTTAATGTAAACTATTGACATGCCACCTTAAATTGTAAATGCTTGTTTATGATGATTTTGTACGCCATATATTAGCAGAACATAGTGCACATGTTTTAGACAATATACAACCATTAACCATACCCATGTTTTACAAAATAAACGATTGATTGATTGATTGAAAGATCGTTAGACACGAAAGACGAAATAACAGAATGTAATCTAACAATGAGTGTTTAAATATCTTGAATATGAAAAACAGTTAGTGTTGGTATGTCATGTTATTATACGAGGTTTTCTTCTGAAACGTGATACATAAAATTATTAATTAGTGCAGTATTTCGGATTTCAAAAAGTCATGTTAAAAAATGTACAAAATAATAATTTTGTCCTCCAGTGCACTTGAAAACAATTTGTAGGTATGGCATATCATATGATTTGTTATCAGAATTCTGAGTAACAAGTGAGTCAAACTCATTATGAATTACCGTGACTCAGTGTCGGTCAATATTAATACTTATAGGTAAGTGAGTATTGTAATGATTACTCAAAGGAAATGGGGATTCTTAGAAAATTACTAACAGAAAAAATAAATACATTACAAACGTATTATGATCATCTAGGTAAGTGTAGGTGCTTACCTACTACGGGTCCATGCCTCATCATCAGTGATCGGAGTAGGTAGAGCTATTTTTTGTACTTGCGATACGTTGTCTTAATATGGACACTCCTGGAATCCCGGGATTTGAAATATATATTATTAAATAAATTAGAAATTACTTTGTAAAAAGCTATTCAAGTCTTAAGGAATTATGAACGAACACGTATCCCTCCACCTCCTCCTCCTTCGATGGGAACCGAAGTCATGGAGTGAGTCAACAAGTTATTGTCGAAAAACAATTAAAATGCTGTAGAAACAGACAAAAACGGGTGCGTTCCTCTAGCGACGCAGCCCGCTATTGTATTCTTTTGTTTCCACATGTCATGTCGCGCGTTAAACTTGAGCGGAAACATCGCGCGTTACACCTGTGCAGCAACATCGCGCGTGTGCGCATTGGAACTTGCGCTGATGTTAGTTTGACAACGTCGTGCGGTCACTGCCTAAACATAAGATAATCATCCTTTTATCCTTGCTAATAAAAAATAATTTATTTTTTCGTACCCCTGAGTTTCAGTTAGAATCCCGGGGGATGTCCATATTAACATAAACGTTTGCGGTCATTGAACCAAAATAGTATGAGCTATTGCCTGCGGCTTCGCCTGCGTGGATGTCAACGTAGGAAACATTGACATCCACGCATATTTGAATCAGATTGTTCACAATTTCATGGGTTTTATTTTTTTTTTTTTGCGCAGAAGCTTAATTATTTTTCTATAAAAGTTACTCCTTACCTAGTTACCTAAGTTACTCCTTATAATATCAGCTATCTGTCAGTGAACGTCCCGTCAAAATCGGCCCAGCCGTTTCAGAGATTAGCTGGAACAAACTGACAGAAAGACAGACAAAAAAAATTGTATTTAATTTTTATTTTACAAGTAGGCAACAGCTTTTTACTAAATGCATATTATGAAAGTATAATATACGGTAATACTTTCATTTGCATTTAGTAAAAAGCTATTTTTTGTAATTAACGAAAACTTCAACTTTATTTATTTGTTTAGAGTATAGATGTAGGAATAGATTTACATCCTATTGATACGTTCCTGCTGGTAAATTCCACCTACTAGGAGGAAAAGCATCCTCCTATCTTGCTATAAAATACAGTGATCACCAATCCAGACTGGATTGGTGATCACTGTATGAACAAGAGTGGTGATTCTTCGGCGGTTCTATTTTCCCCTTTGGTTAATCAAGGAAGAGGTGAATCTCGGACGGGACACGAAACGCTTCTGCTCGTGGCGATTGTTTTGGAAGGTATTACACCTTCGCCGCGAAATCATAGCAGCGTCACCGTAGTAGTTCAACTCAACTGACTTCGGCTACTAGAATGGCGTATCGGGTAGCGGAACATCATGCGGTTTTGCGGTTTTGCGGCGGAGGTGTAATAAATAATAAATTTATTCAAGTATAAAGTAAAAATGATGATTTACTTAATAGCACGCTGGACATATTACTGATGTTACCGTCGCTGACTGATTGACTATACACGCTGGACATATTACTGATGTTACCGTCGCTGACTGATTGACTATACACGCTGGACATTACTGATGTTACCGTCGCTGACTGATTGACTATACACGCTGGACATTACTGATGTTACCGTCGCTGACTGATTGACTATACACGCTGGACATATTACTGATGTTACCGTCGCTGACTGATTGACTATACACGCTGGACATATTACTGATGTTACCGTCGCTGACTGATTGACTATACACGCTGGACATATTACTGATGTTACCGTCGCTGACTGATTGACTATACACGCTGGACATATTACTGATGTTACCGTCGCTGACTGATTGACTATACACGCTGGACATATTACTGATGTTACCGTCGCTGACTGATTGACTATACACGCTGGACATTACTGATGTTACCGTCGCTGACTGATTGACTATACACGCTGGACATTACTGATGTTACCGTCGCTGACTGATTGACTATACACGCTGGACATATTACTGATGTTACCGTCGCTGACTGATTGACTATACACGCTGGACATATTACTGATGTTACCGTCGCTGACTGATTGACTATACACGCTGGACATATTACTGATGTTACCGTTGCTGACTGATTGACTATACACGCTGGACATATTACTGACGTTACCGTCGCTGACGGATTGTCTATACACGCTGGACATATTACTGATGTTACCGTCGCTGACTGATTGACTATACACGCTGGACATATTACTGACGTTACCGTCGCTGACTGATTGACTATACACGCTGGACATATTACTGACGTTACTGTCGCTGACGGATTGACTATACACGCTGGGCATATTACTGACATTACCGTCGCTGACTGATTGACTATACACGCTGGACATATTACTGATGTTACCGTCGCTGACTGATTGACTATACACGCTGGACATAGTATTACTGATGTTACCGTCGCTGACTGACTGACTATACACGCTGGACATATTACTGACGTTACCGTCGCTGACTGATTGACTATACACGCTGGACATATTACTGATGTTACGGTCGCTGACTGATTGACTATACACGCTGGACATATTACTGATGTTACCGTCGCTGACTGACATTTTTATTGAGCCCAAAATAATGGTGACAGAGCTTTGCATTTATAAACACAATCACGATATAAAAGACAATTTCCACGGTCAACGCTTACAAAAATAAAGTAAGTTTGGTTACCTATCATATGGTTTTATAGTTTCTATTTAACGGACTAAAAGTAAGTTCAAAGGAAGCCCCCATTAGTAAAACGCCATAGAATTTCCATTTTAAAGCTTAGTTTCTGAACAACTATAAAAATGGTATAACATAAACTACGCGCACAAATTAATACCATCCATTCTAACCTTTGTGGTAAGTAAAAAGCATACATTCTCCTTGAAACTTTTTAGTTTAGTAGGTCACAGTAATTTGCAGGACACAGACAAGCAGACGCCGAATGCATAACACCGCGTTTTGGAAGAAAAACCATAAAAAGTAAGTGTAACCTTAATTTCGGCGAGAACTTTCAAAGTACTTTGTACTGTTTATCTTTTTTCTTTAGTTTGAAACTATAGGAAAGTTTACGGTAAGTTTAGTTTTAGTATTTTGTATACGTAGTTTGATAATTCAGACATCTGTTGAAATTCGAACCCATTGCTATCTCGACAAAGCTTGGGTTTCCTACGACGGTGATGGCCGCCACATAAAGGCCGCAGTAACTACCGTCATGACAATGATGGCAGCCACATTACGGCCGCTACATAACGGCCGCAATTACTACCGTCATGACAATGATGGCCGCCACATAACGGCCGCAGTAACTACCGTCATGACAATGATGACCGCCACATAACGGCCGCAGTTACTACCGTCATGACAATGATGGCCGCCACATAATGGCCGCAGTTACTACCGTCATGACAATGATGACCGCCACATAACGGCCGCAGTTACTACCGTCATGACAGTGATGGCCGCCACATAACGGCCGCAGTTACTACCGTCATGACAATGATGACCGCCACATAACGGCCGCAGTTACTACCGTCATGACAGTGATGGCCGCCACATAACGGCCGCAGTACCTACCGTCATGACAATGATAACCGTCACATAACGGCCGCAGTTACTACCGTCATGACAATGATGACCGCCACATAACGGCCGCAGTTACTACCGTCATGACAATGATGACCGCCACATAACGGCCGCAGTTACTACCGTCATGACAGTGATGGCCGCCACATAACGGCCGCAGTAACTACCGTCATGACAATGATGGCCGCTACATAACGGCCGCAGTAACTACCGTCATGACAATGATGGCCGCTACATAACGGCCGCAGTAACTACCGTCATGACAATGATGGCCGCCACATAACGGCCGCAGTAACTACCGTCATGACAATGATGGCCGCCACATAACGGCCGCAGTAACTACCGTCATGACAATGATGGCCGCCACATAACGGCCGCAGTAACTACCGTCATGACAATGATGGCCACTACATAACGGCCGCAGTACCTACCGTCATGACAATGATGACCGCCACATAACGGCCGCAGTTACTACCGTCATGACAATGATGACCGCCACATAACGGCCGCAGTTACTACCGTCATGACAATGATGACCGCCACATAACGGCCGCAGTACCTACCGTCATGATAATGATGGCCGCCACATAACGGCCGCAGTAACTACCGTCATGACAATGATGGCCGCCACATAACAGCCGCAGTAACTACCGTCATGACAATGATGGCCGCCACATAACGGCCGCAGTTACTACCGTCATGACAATGATGACCGCCACATAACGGCCGCAGTACCTACCGTCATGATAATGATGGCCGCCACATAACGGCCGCAGTAACTACCGTCATGACAATGATGGCCGCCACACAACGGCCGCAGTAACTACCGTCATGACAATGATGGCCGCCACATAACGGCCGCAGTAACTACCGTCATGACAATGATGGCCGCTACATAACGGCCGCAGTAACTACCGTCATGACAATGATGGCCGCTACATAACGGCCGCAGTAACTACCGTCATGACAATGATGGCCGCCACATAACGGCCGCAGTAACTACCGTCATGACAATGATGGCCGCTACATAACGGCCGCAGTAACTACCGTCATGACAATGATGGCCGCTACATAACGGCCGCAGTAACTACCGTCATGACAATGATGGCCGCTACATAACGGCCGCAGTAACTACCGTCATGACAATGATGGCTGCCACATAACGGCCGCAGTAACTACCGTCATGACAATGATGGCCGTTACATAACGGCCGCAGTAACTACCGTCATGACAATGATGGACGCCACATAACGGCCGCAGTAACTACCGTCATGACAATGATGGCCGCTACATAACGGCCGCAGTTACTACCGTCATGACAATGATGGACGCCACATAACGGCCGCAGTAACTACCGTCATGACAATGATGGACACCACATAACGGCCGCAGTAACTACCATCATGACAATGATGGCCGCTACATAACGGTTGCAGTAACTACCGTCATGACAATGATGGACGCCACATAACGGCCGCAGTAACTACTGTCATGACAATGATGGCCGCTATATACATAACGGTTGCAGTAACTACCGTCATGACAATGATGGCCGCTACATCACGGTTGCAGTAACTACCGTCATGACAATGATGGACGCCACATAACGGCCGCAGTAACTACCGTCATGACAATGATGACCGCCACATAACGGCCGCAGTTACTACCGTCATGACAATGATGACAGCCACATAGCGGCCGCAGTACCTACCGTCATGATAATGATGGCCGCCACATAACGGCCGCAGTAACTACCGTCATGACAATGACGGCCGCCACATAACGGCCGCAGTAACTACCGTCATGACAATGATGGCCACTACATAACGGCCGCAGTAACTACCGTTATGACAATGATGGCCGCCACATAACGGCCGCAATAACTACCGTCATGATAACGATGGACACCACATAACGGCCGCAGTAACTAACGTCATGATAATGATGAAAGAAAAGAAAGAAAGAAAAATGCGTTTAATTGGCATTACAGCATAAAATAAATACACCTTAAAACTATGGAAACATGAAATAATGATTGCAATGCCAAAAGGGCCTCAGCTCAGCATAATGTCAGATGGTAACACAAGGTATACCACCTGACGCTGATTTTCAGCTGCAACCCACGAGTGCCATACGCTAGAATTTAATAAACACAGAGAAGTGTGTGTCCGTTTTATAATAAATTAAGAGAATAAATTAAATAGAAATGTTGTAGCATACATGTGTGTGTGTGTGTGTGTTGTGTTGTGATTAATTAAATACTAAAATAAATACTCAATATCAATGTTATTACAATAAAATAATAATGAATCTATATCTAAATATTTAAAAGCACCTTCAAAGCAAAATCGTGAGACTGCGTTGTTCTTCTAAACTATGAAACGTATTTTTATGCAGTTTACATAATCAGGGTACAAGACAATAATCATTGATTATAATAAAATAAAAAAAAATAAAAAATAAATAATAGTGAAAGTAATTAAAATTATAAAATGGATAAAACATTATGAAATAAGTAAATTGTATTATATATTATTAATTATTAAATCGCGGATATGTCGGCTCGAACATTCTGAAAATCTTTTTGCTGGTTTAATAAAAATTCTTTTAATTTTAATTTGAAAGTCGAGCAACTTTTGCTATACTTTATGGGAGGAGGGATATTGTTCCAGCATTTAGTAGCTGCGTAGCGAAAACTGCCTCTAAAAGCCGCCGACTTATGCCGTGGGATGGAAAGCTGTTGAGAACATTTTCTTCCCTCACCGATTTTGTGTCTTCTTGTCCACAATAGTCTGTCATATAAGTAACAAGGAGAATGGGACTTAATAACACCAAAGAGTAGGCTTGCCAAGTGGAGTTTACGTCTAGCTTTCATTTTTAAAATGTTGTGCTCATTAAAGAATGGTGTAACATGTCCCCTAAAGGGAACTTTAAAACAGAAGCGTGCACAGGCGTTTTGAAGTCTTTGGATCATTCTTTCAGTTTTGGACAGTAGTCGTTGGCCATACACAGTGTCCACATAATTTAACTTAGATAAAACCAAAGACTCCACAAGCAAGACTCGCAATTCTTCACTGAGATAGGGACGGGCTTTGTATAAAATCTTAAGTCTATAATAGCAATTACGAATAGACTCAGATACGTGTTTGTGAAAACGGAGCTCCGCGTCCATGATAAGACCTAGATTACGTGCTTCGTATACCCTTTCGATAGGCTCTCCCATAACAGTCACACAGCCCGTACTTGGTTTAATTTTACCTATCTGGTTTTCGGATCCGAAAAGCATATATTTGGTTTTTGCAGGGTTCAAGGCAAGCGTATTGGCATTTGACCATTGTACTATGTTTTCAAGATCTGTATTAAGATCGTTCAATGCTTGTTCGTAGTCTTCTGGTTTAAATGATATATATACTTGTATATCGTCAGCATAAATATGGAATTTACATTTATTTATATGTTTTATTATATCGGCACAATACAAAATAAACAGTATTGGCCCAAGAATCGAGCCCTGTGGAACCCCTCTTCCTACTGAACGGTGCCTAGAGACTACTGTTGAGCCATCCGCTCGACGTATTTCGACGAATTGCGTACGATCGCAAAGATAGCTATTAAACCATTTTATTGCGTCCTCGTCAAATCCATAAAAAACCATCTTTGACAATAAGAGAGGAACGTTAATACAGTCAAACGCGCGCGAAAAATCAAGCAACACCAAAAGAGTGCACATCCCGTTATCTTGAGCCGCCAAGATATTGTCTGTCACATCCAACAAGGCCGTGGCTGTACTACGGCCCTTCCTAAATCCTGATTGAACATCTGGGAGGATTTTGTTTGTCTCTAAAAATTCAACTAACTGTGTACATACTACTTTCTCTAAAACTTTAGAAAGTACCGGCAGTAAACTAATAGGTCTGAGATCCTTCATTTCCAAAGCATTAGGAGTTTTGGGCAATGGGTGTACTTTGGCAATTTTCCATAACTCAGGAAAAGATGAGGATGTGACAGATGTATTTACTAAAACAGTCACGGCGTCCAAAGTCACAGGTAGTGTCAGTAAAATCATATTTATGGTAACGCCGTCGCAACCTTCAGCATTTGATTTAATGGTAGTAAGTATGTTCTCGATTTCCTTGCGTGTTGTTGGTCTTAAACTAAATGTGGAACTATTATTTCGCGCGGATTCAAAATATGCAAGCAACGAACTACTTACTGTCTCCTCACCCGGCACATTAAGAAAATGGTCACAAATTTTGTCGGGTTCGTTAAAATGCAGAGGTAATTCTTTACATTTTGGTGGGAGCAGGGTAGACTTTAGATTTTTCCAAAGCACTCTTGAGTCATGTATTTGACTGTTGATCTTGTGTTTATAGTACGCTGACTTTTCGTAAAATAGAGACCCAGAAACAAGTGACTTCAATTCTTTGTAATAAATCTTTTTAGAATCAGAATTTTTGTTTTTTAAATACTCTGCATGTGCTTTATTCCTCAAATGCATCATAAATTTAACGTTATCAGTAATCCAGGGGTAACAAAACTCCTTAATTACACTAGTTTTTAGAGGTGCATGTGTATCAAATAGTGTAAGTAAATTCCTGTTATATTCACTGACCATTGTATTAACATCTTGCAGCTCAGCTAACGCTTGCCAGTTGAGTAACTCAAGATCCTGATCAAAACATTCCCTATTAATGTTCTTTAGTGGTCGATAAGTAATGGTTCGCGATGGAATTTTCAGGCGTTTAAAACTAAATTCGCCGGAAATCAACGCATGCGCACCTAGATCCGGTATTACATTAACTGATACAGAGCGTGGTTTGACATTTGTACAGATGATGTCTATCAGTGAGTTGCCATGCACTGTAAAGTGCGTAGGTGACTGCACTAATTGTTTAAGACCCAAGCAGTTCAAAAAAGAGACTAACTTATCCGCCTTTGAGTCTGAGTCACCAAGCATGTTAATATTAAAATCACCCATCAGTATCGTGTACTCACATTGTGTTAGAGAGTCTAAAGATCCAGATACAGCGTCTAGGAAAAGATCAACATCTTGCCAAGGCGGGCGGTAGGCAGTACCTATTGCTAACCTGATTCCGCGAACACTAATTGTGAGCCACATCTGCTCGACCGTGGTGTGCAATGGGCTAGCCGAGTATGAGTAGTATCGAACATTTAAACCGCACTTGATATAAAAACCAACGCCACCACCACGTCCCTTCTTTACAGACAATGGGCGCGGTATATGCCGCAGCCTATACCCAGGTACGGAGGGCGCGCGCCCTTCTTCGCCTGTTCGCAGCCACGTTTCATTAATGGCCATAATATCAACATCCAAACCCAGTAATGCTGCTATAAACTCGTCGTGTTTCGTGCCCAAAGAACCCGCGTTCCAAAAACCAACCTTGAGGTATTTATCAGACATCATTTAATAGATAATTTAAAAAAAGAAAAGTGTAGTGTAAATGAATTATTATAAGCGACATAGAAAAAACGTATAAGTATGGTACACCGTGGGCAGCGTAGATTATCATAAGGGAAACATGGCAACTTAAAAAACTATGAATGCTAACAAGATGACACTGGCAGGAACATGTATAATGTATTATACAATTTATCTCCAAAATTAATAAAAGACATGTATTTAACAACGATATGCAACAATGAATTATAAGGAATAAGCTAGATAATAAACAAAATAAACAAAACAAAGGACTAATTTGAACTTTCTCACGTGGCACCGTATCCATAAAACATAAAAACGCTGATAACAATATGCTGTCATAAATATGAACAAACCTACTGAGTGATAAAAAAACGCGAGATGTCCTTTACCGTTCGGATTTGCACAACCGACTTTCCCTCTTCTTTTCGCGCAAGTATGCGACCATCTTTAGTCCAGGTGTACTTCCATTCCAGGCGAGTAGCAGCTTGGCGAGTCTCGTAGAATAGTTGCCTGTTAGTTTTGGTCAGGCGCTCGTTGAGGTAGATACGGTGTGGCGCTCCCGGCACTTCGATGTCAGCAGTAGTGAGGTTGCGGCGGACGCGCGCGGCTCTCAGCAAATTGTCTCGCGTCGTGCGCCTTGCTAGTCGGACAACGATGAGACGAGGGCGGGGCGCTTCGTCTGCTGTGTGGTCGCGTCGAACATTCCCAACACGTTTAGCAAAAACGATGTCCTCTACTTCGAGTTTAATAGCTAGTTTAAGTGCTAGCATGTTAATCAACTGAGACGGGTTTTCCCCACTTGACTCCGCAACGCCAGAGAGCTGAACATCGTTCAGCAGTGTCTCTTGCTCACGTTCATTCAACTGCTGCTGGAGTTCCCCAATTGTTTCCTCCAGTTGAATTAAACGAGGAGAACTCGTTTGCTCGGTATTCTCTTCGAGTTCTTTGACACGACTTTCCAAGGTATCCATGCGGTTATAGCACTTATTCATCTTATCATCAAGACCTGAGAACTCATCTCGAAATTGACGAATCTCATCTCGCAAGGCATTAACCTCACTGCGGAGACAACGGATTTCCATCGCCAAGCTGATCTCCTGAGTATCCGGTGTGTTATTTTTTATTGCAACTGGGCTGCTGATTTCAGCATTATCACTAGGGATGACCGCTGCTGGACTGGAGATGATGACTTCAGCATTATCAGTAGGGATGACCGCTGCTGGACTGGTGGATAAGCTGGACTCCTCTATTCCCTTCACAGGGGTTTGGGAGTTGTCTACCCGAGGCACTTTTGCCTTACATCCAGGGCACATCCAGTTCGCCGAGAATTTTGCCGTGGGGGCGAGATTGACGCAGAGTCGATGATAAACACCAGGACATTTCGAGCATTTCATGCCGTCATTTACTGCCAAAAATTTCCCACAAGCTCCGCACTTCGGCATTTTCGAATATTAAAATCACCAGCAAAGCGATGATCAAAACAAAAAAAGTAATCACAAATGTAAGGATTACAAAAAGAGTCCAATGTGTAGCACGGATTTGAACCCACGCTCTACGGTTGCTTAAGTTTAGGTATCGCCTTAACTGTTCTCGCTATTTAGACATTTATCAGAATTGTTAAATTTATTGACCTTATAGCAGACTAAGAAAACAGATTAAGAATTAATGAGGGTGTGATGGTATTTTTCTAGTTCAAAAACACAAACACCGCACTGTGCTGACACTTTTAATGATATTATACAGTTTTTAATGTTTTGATGATTTATATATACTGTTTGTTTCGGTAGATTTATTTGAAATAATTAAAGTTACAATCCCAAATAGCCACAGAACGTTCTTTTCCAAGTCCAAACTTCACTAATTACTACTAAAAATAATTTTGTTCACGGAGCAAAAAGAAATACGCAACGTCAGATTCGAGCGTACGACAACTGATGGCCGCCACATAACGGCCGCAGTAACTACCGTCATGACAATGATGGCCACCACATAACAGCCGCAATACCTACCGTCATGACAATGATGACCGCCACATAACGGCCGCAGTTACTACCGTCATGACAATGATGACCGCCACATAACGGCCGCAGTTACTACCGTCATGACAATGATGACCGCCACATAACGGCCGCAGTACCTACCGTCATGATAATGATGGCCGCCACATAACGGCCGCAGTAACTACCGTCATGACAATGATGGCCGCCACATAACGGCCGCAGTAACTACCGTCATGACAATGATGACCGCCACATAACGGCTGCAGTTACTACCGTCATGACAATGATGACCGCCACATAACGGCCGCAGTTACTACCGTCATGACAATGATGACCGCCACATAACGGCCGCAGTACCTACCGTCATGATAATGATGGCCGCCACATAACGGCCGCAGTAACTACCGTCATGACAATGATGGCCGCCACATAACGGCCGCAGTAACTACCGTCATGACAATGATGGCCGTTACATAACGGCCGCAGTAACTACCGTCATGACAATGATGGACGCCACATAACGGCCGCAGTAACTACCGTCATGACAATGATGGCCGCTACATAACATACATACATAACATACATACGGGGAAAGAACTTCAAAGTATATAGTACCAAAAATATTTAATAAGATAGATCTGTTAAGACAAAACACTAAATTATGTAAAGGTATGTTAAAATCAAAATTAAGGAGTATGTTTCTCGATAACGAGTATTCTACCTTTACCGAGAAATAAATTCACACCTTTTATGGCCTTGGCACATTTCCGCCGCGGAGCCGCGACACAGCGAGACCGCGTGATGTTTCTATGGTGTTCCGGTGATGTTCCGCTACTCGAGTAGCGGCGCATCGGCGGAGCATCGGCGGGGCATCATGCGAGTCAGTTGAGATAAACTGCTGCGGTTTCGCTGCTATGGCTTCGCGGCGGAGGTGTGCTAAGAGCCTTAGTATCATTAATAGTCTGTAGTTTGTGCCTACCCCTATGGGAGGAGGGCGTGAATTTGTCTATATATATACTTATATATAAAGTAATCTGTGATTCACTACAAGGGTTTGTCGGGCCGGCGCGGGCAGACTGCGGATGCGGCTCCGATCACGGACACCTTCAGATGGGTAGGTACGAGTACATACGTATTTGAATCTGTCAGTGTCCGGTGTCTGCGGCTCGTCCGCGGTCGGTCCGTGCCGGGGTGACTGATCCTCGAGTGAAATAGTGATAGTTTTAAGGTTCATTTATTTTTATTGAACAAGCGCTTCTCGCCATCAAACTGGAAAGTTTGGCGAGTAAAATTGTAAAAACCAAAAAAAAATGTATGTTGGACAATAATAAAAAAAAAAAAAAAAAAAATAACGGTTGCAGTAACTACCGTCATGACAATGATGGACACCACATAACGGCCGCAGTAACTACCGTCATGACAATGATGGACGCCACATAACGGCCGCAGTAACTACCGTCATGACAATGATGGCCGCTACATAACGGTTGCAGTAACTACCGTCATGACAATGATGGACGCCACATAACGGCCGCAGTAACTACCGTCATGACAATGATGGCCGCTATATACATAACGGTTGCAGTAACTACCGTCATGACAATGATGGACGCCACATAACGGCCGCAGTAACTACCGTCATGACAATGATGGCCGCTATATACATAACGGTTGCAGTAACTACCGTCATGACAATGATGGACGCCACATAACGGCCGCAGTAACTACCGTCATGACAATGATGGCAGCGGAGTTTGACTTTACGGTGTCAAAAAACGCTCTCTAGGTAAACACAAACTTATTTTCATAAAATTACAATAAGTGTTCAGGACACCCTAGCTTTAGGGACAAACACATGAAACATTATTCTACCTATATACAAAAGTACCGAACAGATATTTCAAAGTGTTGATAGGAGTATACCTGCCCGGTAGTGTGAATAAACAAATTGAATTGGATTTCTAAATAATTAATTTATCATTTGAGGACCTGGCGAACAAATCCGGACTTGTCCACACACTCCATTTTTATTTATTTTTTGCGCACTTTGTGCACTCTTACTAAAGAAATGTTTTCAATCAAAACTGCCTCTAAATGCCTCAAAAAAAAAAGTTCAAAACGGTGTTCTCAATCAGAAACGGTCTCATCCTTGTCTAGTTGGATGAATTGAAATTGTCAAAAAAAAAAACAACATTAAAAGTTTTATTTACGGGCATATGTCGATGAGTATAATATATACTTGGGCCAGATAGTTTCTTTCCAAAAAAGACAAGACAAGGAAGTCGAAAGACGAGTCGGAAATGCTTGGAAAACCTACTGGGCCCTTAAAGAGCACATGAAAGGTAGTCCATAGTTCCAATAACACTGAAGAAAAAACTCATCGACATGTGCATCTTACCCGTTCTAACATACGGTGCACAAAGTTGGTCCCTTACTGAACAACAAAAGTCCAAACTCAAGATTTGCCAACGGGTAATGGAGCGCAGCATAATAGGTGTAAAGCGTACAGATCGCGTTAGAAACACCACCCTGCGCTCCTTAACTCATGTAACGGATGTTGGAAAAAAACAGCCAGGCTGAAGCGGGAGTGGGCTGGCCACGTCGCACGAATGCACTCGGAGAGATGGGCAAAGATCGTCACCTACTGAACGCCACAGGGAGGACATCGCCGTCGAGGTAGACCGCGGCGAAGGTGGTGTGACGATCTGATCACGTTTGCAGGGCCAACATGGCCAGAGATCGCACAAGACACAATGGTATGGAAGACAAAAGGGGAGGCCTTTGCCCAGCAGTGGGACACAAACTAGGCTAACAAAAAAAACAATCTTGTAAATGCGTGTAAAATACAAGTATCTACAAAAAAAATATATATATCCGCAATACTCGTTTAGGGTGTAGGTTTCAACATACTCATCAAGAAACAACAGGAAAGGTGGTACGTGTATACTAATTAAACATGGACACGAGTTTAGGGTTATAGATAATAAAGAATTTTGCGTTCCCGGAATTATGGAGTATTGTGCCATTGAATTAGTAACTCACAAGTAGATTATCATTTATAGATTATATTTATGGACCCCCAAAATATAATAGAAGTGCTACGAGTATATCGATTTTCTCCGAAAAAATTGAACTTATATTAAACCATTGTGGACGAAACATAGGGAGAAATGTATTGCTGTGTGGTGATTTCAATATTGATTGATATCTTGAAAATTAACAGAGTATCTGGATTTCTACATCTACTACTAAATTACAATCTGAAACCAAGCATAAAATAGCCTACACATATATCGACTGGAACATGTATTGACAACATTATACATAACGTCAAGGGTGGCAATGGTGAAGTTTTAGAAATGGCCTTATCTGACCACACAGCTCAACTCTTTAAGTCCTGTTCGAGAGATCACTGGTACGTACTAAATCGTGATTATAGCTCGGAGAACAAGTCTAAGGTTATTGAAGCCATTAGTAATCTAAGTTATTATATTATACTTATATATTATACTTCAACAAGAAGTATACAATAGTACCGATCCAGAACTAGCTTTTATTTCGTTTCATTATTCTATTTAAACTTTTTTACGATCTGTTTCCCGACTGTGAGGAAAAAAAATCTTTACTCGTAAATCTTCGAGATGGAGCTACGTGGAAAATAATTAATAGATTTAAATCGAACTTCCTCTCTGAATCCGTAAAAAACACTCATTGGTGATAAACTAATAAGTGACCCTAAAGAAATGGCTACGGCATTTAATGATTACTATAATATAGGCTCAATTCATTCTGAAATTAATTATAATACTAGTAATGCTATATCTTGCGTAAATTATTATCCCAAGACATTCATGACACCGACAGATTCGTTGGAAATATTTAATATTATCAATTCATTAAAGAACGCTAATAGCGCGGGTTATGATGGAATAATTACTAAGATTTTAAAATCTGTGTCGCATATAATTGCACCTGTTTTGAGTTTTATTAAAAATCTATGCACAGAACATGGCCACTATCCTAATTTGTTAAAAATTACCATAATTAAACCACTGCACAAGAAAGGCGATAAAGCTGCTATTTCAAATTACCGTCCAATAGCTCTGATACCGGTAATGTCATAATTTTTTGGAAAAGTAATTTATAAATCTATAAACTCATTCTTTGAAGTAAACAGTAAACTGGCTAAAGAACAACATGGTTTTCGAAAAAACAGAAACATTAAGAAAGCTGTCTACGAATTATTTACACAAATTGTTAGTAATGTTGACAAAGAAACCAATTGCAGCAGTATTTTTGGACATATCTAAAGCATTCGATCACGATAATCACGATAATATTACTGGGTAAGGTAGAACGATACGGCGTCAGGGGAAACATAATGATTAAATATAGTCAAAACATATCTCACTAGACGTAAGCAAGCCACCGTTTTAAATAGAATTTGTTCTAAATCCAAGATTGAAGTTACTCATATGTCATCAATTAGAGATACAATATGTGGTGTACCCCAAGGAACTATCCTTGGGCCCTTATTTTTTCTCACATATATTAACGATTTGCCAAAATCTCAGTGCATCAAACTGTTTTGTTTGGCGATGACAGTACACTTATTGTTCCATGTAAAAATATAGACTCTTATGAAGATGACATAAACAAGTCCATCCTTTGCATCATAAATTGGTTACGTATAAATAAATATAAATAAAATAATAATAAATATAATATAAATAAAAAATAAAGATTATTATTCTCTCTCCTTTATTTATTTTCTAAACTTATTTTATTAATATTAAATTAAAAATAAACATAGACAAAACAAAAAACTTAAACATAGCTTACGCAGATCAAATAATAACTGAAACAAGCAGTGCTAGATTTCTGGGACTTCACGTGGATATTCATTTAAACTGGAAATGTCATGTAGAAACTGTTTGTAAAAAACTAAACCAGTACTCATATGCGCTCTACAATCTAGCAAAAATAGCAAATGAGACCGTCGTTCTAGTTTCTTACAAGGCCTATCTCACATCTGCATTTCGTTTTGGAATAATATATAGGGGAAATTCCAGTGACAAAGAAATAGCGTTTAAGGCCCAAAAAAAATGTGTGCATACTGTGTTTAAACTGAAACCTATTGAAAGCTGTTTTCGATATTTCAAAAATTTTAAACTCTTGACATTGTCCTGTGTGTATATTTTCGAGACGGCAGTATTTGTAAAATCTAACTTCCATCTGTTTGAAACATTTAGATCTAAAAGACGCAACAGAGAGAAAATATTATATGAAAAAACATATTATACGGTGAGTGAATACTAAACTGACACATAATAATTACTTTTTATTATATTTTTGTCTTGTTTTTATTATTATATTTTTTTATTTATTGATTTGTCAATTTGTACTAGAATTATTATTTCCTTTATTTTTTATTATATACATATGATTTACATTTTTAAATATTTTCATAAAAACTTAAAATAAATAAAAACATTTAAAAATATAAAAAATAGTAGCCCACCGGTATCGGGAACAGGGTCCAAGCTACCGGTGGTCAGGGCTCCTGAGAGAGGAACCTCCTAACAATACGTGCCGTGTCCAGAAGTACCGCTTTCTGGATCAAGCCCTTGATCCAGCTGCCTAACGAGAGCCTCCTCAGGTGTTGGTCGAGACTCTTCGATATTATGCCATTGGCTGTCACAACTATCGGCACAATGATTGCTGTATCCACATCCCACATGTCGACAACCTCGCGAGCCAAATCAAGATACTTAATCTGTTTATCTTTTTCAGCTTTCACGAGGTTCTCGTCATGCGGAACCGCTATATCAACAATCATTGTGCGACGCTCTTTTCGATCTATCACCACTATATCTGGCTTATTGGCAACAATAGTCCTGTCAGTGATGATAGATCGATCCCAATACAACGTGATATTGCCATTTTCGAGAACTGGGTCGGGCACATACCTATAGTACGGTACTTCCGATTCCACAAGATTGTATTGCAGAGCAAGTTGCTGGTGGATAATCCTGGCTACAAGGTTGTGTCTATGCAAGTAGTCTCCGTTAGCCAGACGAGAACAGCCAGACATAATGTGACGGATAGATTCCCCCGGACGGTGGCATGCCCGACAGATGTCAACCGTGCCGTCCTTCACAATATATTTCCGGTAGTTGTTCGTCATTATAACTTCGTCCATAATCGCAAAGATAAAACCTTCGGTTTCACCAAAGAGATCACCGAATCGCAACCAGGATACGGACGCCAAGAGGTCTACATCAGGCCCATGTAGGACCCGGTAAAAGCGCCCATGAAGCTCTTTGCTCTGCCATACCTCCCTGCGGTCATTAGTATCTAATATTATAGGTTTGCGCCAGTTCTCGTTAGCCAAGGAGAGCGGGGTGAGGCCCTTGTCCACTGAGACCACATCTCGGTGCATCCCCACGTCGGCTTCTAGGAAGTATTCCCTGAGACTGCATACCTCACGGTTGTGCAGGGTCTTAGCATTTAAGAAGCCTCGACCACCACACTTCCGCGAAATATACAGTCTCATCACCGATGACCGTGGGTGATGCATCCGATTTGCAGTCAGCAGTGTGCGGACCCTTCTATCCAAGGCGTTAAGTTCTGTTTGAGTCCATTTGAGTATACCGAAAGAGTACATCAAAACCGGCATGACCCAACCGTTGAAGGCGCGCACCTTGTTTCCGCCTGATAGAAGACTATTAAATACTTTGTTCAGGCGGTTAAAGAAGCGCTCCTTCAGCGATTGCTTCATGTCAGCAGCGTTGATGCCTAACGCTTCCGACATACCCAAATACTTGTAAGTTTCGAGTGAGGAGAGGGGTCTTAGGTGTATGGAATCCGAGAGTTCGGTTTCTACGGATTCCAAAATCCTCCCCCGCTTTACATGCATGACCGCACATTTGTCCACACCAAATTCCATCCTGATGGCACTACTGAAAGTTTTGGTTACCTTCAATAGCTCCATCAGTTGAAAATTGCTGGGGGCAAAAAGCTTCAAGTCATCCATGTAAAGAAGGTGAGATATAACCTGACCACCTCTTCTCAATCGATAGCCTAGGCCTGAATCCTCCAACAGTGTGCTTAGAGGATTCAAGGCTAAGCAGAACCAAAGTGGACTCAAACTATCGCCTTGAAATATACCTCGCTCGATCCTTATCGGCTCGCTATTCCTCTGGATATGTAGACATCCTGGATAGCGAAGGACTGTCCTCCACTGCCCCATACACGACATCAGGAAGGTCCGCAGAGTTGCATCTACTTTATACAACTCCAGCACCTTCATGAGCCATGTATGTGGCGCCGAGTCATAGGCCTTCTTGTAATCTATCCAGCATGTCGACAGATCCTTTCGGGAACGACGAACCTGTTGGTTAATGGCCATATCTATGAGGAGCAGCTCCTTAGTACCGCGGGATCCATTCCTACATCCATTTTGAGAGGCAGACATGATGGAGTTATTGTCTATATGTTTGTTAATTTTAGCTCTCAAAATGGATGTAAGAACTTTATAGACCGTCGGTAGACAAGTGATCGGTCTATAATTTTTGGGTTCCGCAGTACTACCTGATTTATGGAGCAGGTGGGTTATTCCTGTCGTTAGGAGCTGGGGCAGCGACCCCGACTCTAAGGCTGACTGGAACTGGGATGCCAAGCGGGCGTGCGACTTATGGAAGCATTTTATCCAAAAGTTGTGCAGCCCGTCCGGCCCTGGGGATTTCCAGTTAGGTAACGGACGGACTGCACAAGTTACATCTTGGGGGCTGATGGTAAGTGCCTCCATTTCTGGTATTTGATCGCACGTTCGCTCGATCTCCCTAGTCCAATCACCTTCGGTGTGACTGACAGGCACCGACCAGATGCTTCGCCAGAACGAATACATGGCGTCATCATCCGGGAGGCGCGTGTCGGTCACACCATGGTCTGGTCGCTCCCAAGCCCTATAGACCCACTTTTCATCGCTCCGGAATGTGCGATTCTGAGTGTACCGGTCCACTCTCCGCCTGTACCGACGAATACGGTTTGCCCATGCACAGATCTTCTGCTTCAGGAAGTCGATACGCTCTGTGACGCGGGTCAAGTAATCTCGAGAACTAATATCCATCCCCGAGAACGCCCGCCTCACAAAGCGCATCACTCTAGGGCGAGTATTGCCCTGCCTGAAGCAGATTAACTTGCCGATGAGTGCTCTAGCCTCACCAATACGACGCTCAATCCTGCACTGCCAAGCTGGTACAGCTGGTTTTGGTCGTGGAGCTCTGTCACTGTTAGGAAATTTAACATGAGCTACACGACATGCCGCTACAGCAGCACAGTACAAGATCGAGTGGGTATCGGTGAGGTCTTTGCTGCCGTCAAAATAATTTGACAGCTGCGAATCTAGAGCACACACCAGCGCCTTATTTTTCTTGTGCATGGGCAATCGAGGTAAACGTGGTCTAAGCCCAGGCGGAGTGGAACGGTACTCCCGGAAAGCATCCTCCAGAGCGCTCCTCAATCGTACATTGCATTGGGAACTCACGGACATAGCCCCGTCATCATCCTCATCACTAACGCGGTCGGGTCGCGGTGAGGCACTGGGTTGTTGCACCGCGACCAGTGGCGAAGCAGGCGTAACATGGCTATTCCGTGATTCGAGACGTAGTCGATCAAGTACGACGTCATCCAGCATATGATTACGCTGGATGACCCGCACCTGATCCGACAGTCGTTGCGCCGATACGTTGACAGCTGGTTCAAGCACCTGAAACAGAGAGAGCATCCGACCACGATACGCAGTCAAGTTACTTCCCCCCTCTGTAGCCCCAAAGTATGCGCGCATGACATTTTCGTTGATGGTTTGTGTCCACCTCATGCGCTTCACACTTCCACCGGGAGCGGGGACCCTATCAGAGGCCGATGGGCCTCGGAGTCCTAAACTGGCCGGTGGTCGGCCTCTTCCGCGCCGACGTAATGGTGGTGGTGTTGTCGGCGGCGAGAAGTATTCGTCACTCGAGCTCGACGCAACTGCAGCAGCCGGTATCACTGGACTCACGTCTGGAGCAGGTTCCGGCAACTGCGAGGCGGAGTTGAGCGACGAACCCGAAGATGTTGGGCGTGTGTTTCGTCGTGCCCGACTTCTCGTCAGCATTGTGTTTGGTCTTCTATTCTCCGTGTTCAGTAGTTGTACTAGAATTTATTATTATTATATTTTATTGGAATGTTTTTTTTTTTAATGTTTTTTTTTTATTGTGTTGACAATTTGAATTATAATTTGTGACAATTATTTAATAATTTATTGTAATCAGCATGTTTGTTATATTTGTACGCCGAAGACATAGCGTTCTTTAATAATTACAACATCTGTACTTATCCTACCTATGTTCAACAAATAAAAAATATTTTTATTTGTAGGTATTCAATGAAATAGACAATACATACAGCTCTCGAAATATATTTGCTGCATTCCGTTATATTTTGAAGAGCAGCAGAATCTTATTTGCAGCAAATATCATTTTAAGAGCTATATTGATGATTTAAGTTATTATAATTTCGTTTATTTTTTTTTATTTTATCATTATTTTGATCAACATACAACGCAATTTGCAAAAAACACGCAAGAACGTTTGAATTTTATTTATCACCCGCGCACCGCGTGCACCGCGCACTTGCTCCTGAAGTACAGGTACTCTAACCTAGCTCAGGAGTCAGGGTTCCAAATTTTTTTCTGTAACCTGTGTTTATGCAAATAAAGAATTTATTATTATTACTAACTTTGCGCACCCCCGATTTGTGAAATAAAAATTTGCTCTTATGCTTAATCCGAAAGGTATCACTAGGATAGAGAATCAACTAAATATCCAAATGTATACAGCCTGCCTTGTTTTATTCCCAAAATAAACAATCGCTACAGATCTGTCCCTTATCGGAATGCAGCGTGAATATTAATTAAGTCAGAGCACGATCAAAACTGTGGTTTAAGATAACTTAATCTATCGTTTGGCACGGCACCTGAGTAAACCAAGCGGCGATTTTTAATTAATTTAAAACTGCTTGCTTGTTCTGGAGTTTCAGTTAAAAGTAACTGGAGTAGGTAGCTAAGTACCTACCTATAGTTTAGCACTGAATTCATTGTATTTGTTTGAGTTTAAGTTTTTCTTGCATTTGTTAAAATTAAATTTGAAATTAAGAGTTAATGTAACCTAATCTAGGATGATAGGATTCTAAAATTTTTCACGGTGAAATATTCCCTTAGTAGATCGGCTGCAGTGCTTATCTCTGGTATCCTACTCTTTTCGTGACTCTAGGCAAGCGTGATGCTTTGTTTCTAAGGACCGATTTTCAATAGTCAGAAAGCTTTTATCTGAAGAATAAATATGACAGTTTGACATATTTTCTATACTAAAGCTGTCAAACCGCCATATTTATTCCATAAATAAAAGTTATCTGACATTTGAAAAATTAGCTCTAAGGGACTTTCCAAAATAACAAATATTTTCATACAAATGGGGTTAAAAACTGCTCGTCATGGGCATGGCATGGCATGGCATTAAACGAAAACTGGACAAAATTGTATGCGACTTGGAGTGTAGTACAACTAATAGCGGAGCTAAGGAAAAAGAAAGCATCTACCACTGGTAAAAAAGCAGGTTTAGTGGAAAGGTAAATAAATTATTACCATTTTATAATTTATTTATTTATTTATTCACAAGGCAACTACAACAGGTAACAATCACAGTATGACACACAGTATTCACATTATAGGTTTCGACCTGATTATCACCCAAAGCGTAATCGCACAACATGACTAGCAACAACAAAAACGATGATGACAGCAACAGTAAAAAGCTTAGTTAACAAAATTGTAGCTACAAACTACGTGCGTGAAATGTATAGGAAACTATTACATTATTAAAAGAAAACTGTATTTAAAACGTTACAAGATTAAAAGGAAAGAGTACATACATGTCTTTTGAAAGCAGCGGCACGAGAATCGAAGATGTCAATACTGTTATTATCTTTTGAAATTTCATTGTAAAGTCGACACATTCTAACGATAGGGTTATAATATGAGGTGTTATTTGTAAAGACCTGAAGTACAAAAGTTTTCGGCATTCGGGTGTTATACCTAGTATTAATGTTTATGAGGGACAGCAGAGCTGAAGAGTCCAGGGTGGAATGTAGGATCCTATGCAGGTTTATTAAGTCTTGCTGTTTGCGACGGACATGCAAAGGTTCCAAATTGAATTTAACAAGACGTTCGGAATAGCTTTGTAATGTTCTAAAGAGGCCATACCTGTAAGAGATCCACTTAACACACTTTCTTTGCATTCTCTCAATTCTGTCAGAGTGTACTGCGTAACACGGTGACCAGATTATAGAACAGTATTCCAATATACTTCTTATTAGGCTTTTATACAGCAATATGAAGCTTTGAGATTTTTTAAATCCTTTAGTAGACCTAGATATAAAACCGAGAAGTTTCAACGCTCTGTTCGTCATGTCATCGTAATGATCTCTAAAAGATAGTTGTTCATCAAACAACACGCCGAGATCTCTGGCTACGTGCTTTCGTTCTAACGATGGGTTAATAATTGATGGGTTGTTTTGTTTGTTTTGCCATTAAAGTCCTTTTTTGTGGAAGGCTGGATGCACATGACAGAAATAACTTGATCGGAGTTGAAGACGAGCTTTAAAATACCTATATACTTTATTTATAATATATATTAATATAGTTCCAGGTTTCAAATACCCCCTAAAGGGAAAATCCTTTATGAAACTAGGAGCTTGGTAACGCTAAGAGTTGCCTATGATTGTTACCTTTCATGCACAGTGTCTATAATAAAAACACACCCAGTTCTCTAATTTATGAAAAAGAGCATCACCTGTATACGAATTTCTGTGATAAGTCTTCAGGTTTAAAATGGATAGCACATAGCCTCGACGTATTATTGGGTTTCCAGTTTTTTTTTCGGACAGCTCTCTCCTACAGTTTTCTTCTTTTAACTTCTTTTGGAAATACATGGGTTCCCGGATTTTTTACAATCAACAGCTGCGCAAATTGATTTTTTTACAAAAAAATATGGATAATGACAGCTAACTGTCAAATTTTAAGACGGACAATGGTAGCGACATCTGAAGTGAGCAAGTAGAAGTTTTTATTATCATTACTACCAAATTGAGTCTTACATCGTTATTTTCTAAACTCACGTTTCTACAAAAGTGTTAAGTACCTACATATTAAAATAATATTTCAGCAAATGAAGAAAAATAAAATACGAGTACATTATATTGTTCGCCAGGCATTCACTGACTAGGTATCCGTTTCTTTCTAGTTTATTAATAATTTTTAACAATAGCTTGCTAAGAACTCCGCTGTATCTTGTGTGATAAAACATGGCAGTGCTTATTCCAAGCTTTTTGTTTTCTTATTCTGTTGCAAGAATGTAAGTATTGTGTGGGTTTGCAGATTTATGTCTGAAATGTATAATGAAGTATGAGTTTACACTTAACTAGTTTCAGTATTCATTCATTTTCGATTATCTCATATTCTCTGTCTGACAATGCTTTTAAAGCTAAACTTAAAGGCTGGCTAACCGACCAGGTAATATATGACCTAAAAGAATGGTTTTAGGTAATTGATTTAGTTATTATATAAGTTTGTTTATTTGTTTTTCTATTATTGTGCTGTAAGTTTCTCAATTAATCTTGATAATGACTTGTGTTTAATGCTCTATTTTTGTAAATTATGACTAATTGACACGCAATTTTGATAATGGTTAAGTAATATAATAAACTAAACTAAACTAAGATTTGTTTTTGTTATTACCGAATTTAGCAACAAAGCGACTAGATTAATATTTCCAATATCAGATTTTTTGGTTACTTAGCAATGAATAACATTTTTTTTTTTCAATTAACACATTAAGGCGAAAGCGTCAAGGTAGCCCGCAAAATTAAAATTTTCTTACGTTTTTTGCAATTTACAAGTCGGTATTAAATTGTACATTGATCGAAATATAATTTGCGGCCGTAACAAGTATCTATTTACATAATTAGTATCATTACAGTGATCAATACAACTCTTTATGACCAGGTAATCCTAATGAATGACTATTTCATGAAATCTTGACATTTCAGGATTATACTAACATAAGGAGTTGTATTACTGATTATAATGATTATAATTCTATAAATACATATTTGTTACGGCTGCAAATCATACTTTATTTAACATACAACTTAATACTGACTTGCAAATTGCAAAAAACGTAAGAAAATTTGAATTTCGCGGGCTACCCTGACGTTTCCCCTTAATTGCGAAATAAAAAATTTTAATTACTCTACTACAAAATAAAGGTGTAGACTCGCAAAACTTTGAAATTAATTACTACGAGAACACATTACTTTATCCTACTGCTAACAAATTAAATATTTATTAGCTACTCGGGAGCTTAATGGGCAATTTACATTTAGTTTTAGCGCCAGTTTTCATTATCAAAGTCCGATTAAAGGTGAGCGTCCACTGGTCCGCGCCGGCCGCAACGCAAGTACGGCACGCAACATATTGAACGGATTTGCCGATGGAATCGTCCACTGTGTCCGGATTTTTATTTAGTCTGAATGTTTTTGTTGTTGTTAGTAGACGTCGTAAGTCACAGAGATTGATGAAGTTATTATTAATATCAAGAACGTAGAACTTAATGTGTAAAAACGTTGTTGGGGTTTCTGCGTCAGGTCATCGTCGTGTCAACGTCGTTGGATGAAAATTAGACACCAGGCTCCTTGTGATATCGTGTACTATCGTTTCTTACAATTTATGTGAATGTCTTTTTGCAATATGTAAGCTTCGGTTAGCAGTTATAATTTTGCGTGCGTTCGTTAGCGCGTCACCAAGACAGTGAAGGTCCGCAGCGCTAGTGTCCCACCGATTGGTCTCATTTTTCGCCAGTAGATGTCGCTGTGGGCTTCAACAAACGTAGAATGTGGGTTCATGAAATAAACTTGAAGCGACCAATGTTTGGAGAGTATCATTCATTATTTGTTACTGATTTACTTCATGATAAACATACGTTCCGTAAGATAATACACTACAATTTTTTTAAATTAATATAGCACAGCTGAAATGCAGTCAGAAACTCAATTTTGATTTTTTTAAATTTTTTATCTTGACTGGTCCATATAACGACTAGTTTAGATAAAAAAGTATTAGTAGGCGCATTTCAAGTCCGTGCCGTTTGTTTTCGTGAAAACTGAATGAAATTTTACTACGGTTTCCGATACTACCGTGGCCATTCTATTTGCTCGACACTAGACTTAGTAGACTCATTACATTTCTTATAAAGTAACCTTTCACCGATTATAATACTTTTCTATTCTGAGTAGATTTACGGCCGATATGAAAGGACATGCCTAACTTTTTTGCTATTTGCAATTACGGTGTCTGACACTGCCGTAGCTATTGGATTTGCTCGGCTCTAGACTTTTTAGACTCATTGCATTTTTTTTGATGCAAGCTTTCTTTGATAGGGATTTTTTCATTTCTGAACAGCTTTACGGCCGATATGAGACGATACCTGGCATTATTTTGCTATTGTTAACTTCATATTAATTTTTAACCCTATTTTGGCCAATATTTCTCTTGTGTCTTTTTAGGTCCTGGTAGTTATTTGTCAACTCTTGACAAAAACACCAGAATAACTGATCTACCTAAACATGTTTTTACGCTATACGAATTTATATTTCGACACATATTGAAAAGTAGAGGGTCGCGCGCATGCGCCTGCACTCACAGTGTGACGTCATAGGCAAATTATATCCGACTCTAAAATTATTATATTTATGACCTATCTTATGAATGCTCAACTATTACTCTAGCTTTAAGTCTCGTAGTTATTAGCGATTGAAATGTTACATGTTTTTGTCGGTCATTAATATTGAACTTACCACCAGTACACCTAGTGAAAATCCGTTTTCACGTCAAAAAATGTAAATGTTATGCTTTATCAATCCCTAGCATCAGTGGGATGACACTGACAGCTCATTCCTCGCTCACAGTGCTTACAGTGACGCGGTGAATTCAAAAATGCGTTGCGTGCCGGTTACTTTACAAGGAATCCTTTGTGACGTCACCAGCACGCAAATCCTTTTTTGTTCATATGTGTTCCGATAGTGGACGCAGTGCTATATGAATTCATACAGAGCAAACCAAAATCAGTAGCGTGCCGTGCGTGCGTTACGGCTGGTGTGTATCAGTGGACGCTCACCTTAAGTCACCTGTCTCACCGCCAGCGATTAGCGCGAAGAGTGTAGAGGTAACAAACAACTAAAAACGAGTTGTTTGTTTGACTGAGTTCGGGCCATTAGTATAAATGTAATAATAATAAAAACTTTTTAGCCAAAAAATAAAACCGACTTCCAAAACAAAACACTACAAAGTGAAAAATAACTTTAATTTCGGTAGTCGGTGTCTTGGGTTTTGTATTTTCGTTTTTTGCCACCGACTTCCGAAATTAAAGTTATTTTTCACTTTGTAGTGTTTTGTTTTGGAAGTCGGTTTTATTTTTTGGCTAAAAAGTTTTTATTTTTCACTTTTTAGTTGTGGAACCTACCCCACACTAATTCGAATACATAATTGAGCACAATAATTGTAGATATAGCCATGTAAATAACAGTGATAGGAAGTTATTAAAACACCATCACATCATCCACATAAAATAAGTGAAAAATATACGCATTATTGAAGCTAACTCAAAAACTCCCCAAGCAAAGTTAATAAAATTTATATGGGACCACCTCGGAAGTATACCCTATCAAACAAAAAAAGAATGTTCTAAATCGGTCCATTCGTCTTTGAGTAATCGCGTAACAAACATACAAAAAAAAAAAAAAAAACATACAGACGAATTGAGAACCTCCTCCTTTTGGAAGTCGGTTAATAATAATAATAAAAAGTTTATTGATTCATAAACAAATGTTACATTATAGGTATGACACAGGATCCTGCACTAGGATGCCCTGTGTCGCAGGATCCAGTCTCTTTCGACAGATAATGTGAATAATAGAGATAACAAATGCAACGGTTTCAGCATAATTAATTAACTTAGGACTTAAAGGTAACCAAATGTGTGTGTGTATCTGATGAGTTTAAGTATGTATGTGATGAGTGTGTATGAGATGAGTGTAAATATGCATGTGGTGAGAGTTAGTGTGTAAGTGATGGTGAATATTTTAACGGTTGAATGATAATAGATTTTCCGTTTCAGCATAATTAAGCCCAAGCAGCCAATCTTCAACCTGTTGAATGAATTAATGTGTCTCTTTAATTAACAATACGGGACCTACAATCTGTTGTACGTTTCTTGAGTGAGAAAATTGCCGATAGCTAGTCGCTTCATCTTATACGGTGGGACAGGTGCCTTAGAGGCGCTAATATTTTATTAGATAAACAATTTTAACAGCATTTGGGATAAGTGGTAACTCGCGTTTTAGTGTGAAGTGACACGAATATATATCGTGATACGTAGTTTATTGTATACCTTTTTATTTAGCTAATAACAGGAATTTCCTGTATGAAGATTTGTGATTACTATATTATCGGGAAAAACATTATTTTGTAGAAGGTTATGAGCAGTTGTCATTAGGCTATTGTAACTTAGATAAATTACAAACTGACCCTGCTACTACAACAAAAAAAAAAACAACCAACTTCCAAAAAATAATACAAGTAGTAATAGTGAAGAATAACTTTAATTCCAAAAGTCAGTGGCAAAAAACTGAAATATAGATCCGAACATTACAGAACCCAACATTCCAAGCTAATTTCCGCATAGAAAACGTGCAATGGAAATAAAAGTCTCGGTGCAATTCTACTTTGATTACAGCCAGCGGTTGCTAGTGGCCGCAGATGCCCCGCCGATAGACTAGGGTGGCCAGTATTGTACGGTAATGAAAGATATCGATTAAAAAACCGTGTTTCAAATTTCAATAATATGTTCGAGAGTTTAGGAGTTAAAGTCAAAAGTTAGTGTAAATTGAAATGTCAAAAGTACGAGTATTAAAGTGGTTTCCGACACTAGCCTTTATTAGTCGTAGTTCCGTCACTCAGGACCGGAACAGGTACTATGCGTAAGAGATTGTGTATACCAAAAGGCAGATAATTTACAATACAATTCTGACATGCTAACTTACCCAGAATCTCCATATTATATTTTGTCAGTCAGTATTTTGTGCTCAGTCAATTTGGAAATTTGAATAAGGCAAACGAATGGAAGCGTATTGTAAAAGGGAATCTGATAACGTGGGTATTCTAAACTAGTTAAAAAGTACGTACTGATCCATTTACAAAAAATCTTTCACTGATACAAATCTAGGTACACTATTTGCGGAGTGCCATAAAATACATACGTTTAATGGTATAGTTGACTTCCACGCGGACGAAGTCGCGGTCAAAGCTAGTACGATTTATTTAAAAAATCTTACGTTATATCGCTGAACAAAGATCGGTGGAATCATTGTTTGCTAGTCTCGATACTTAATTAACTCCTTGGCGCACACCAAGTGTGCGTAAGAAAAAAAAATCTTTACATAATAGGTATATGTATAAACGTATAGATATCTTAAATATTGTATATAAACGTTAAAAAAAATCATCCTATGGCGACCACGGGCTCACAGTAGTTCTGAACCTATGGGGTTCGGTTGACATTCGACATTGATATAATGTATGGCGATTTTCAAAACATATGGAGCGTTTAGCATTAGCGTCAGCGTTAGCGTTGATTTCACAATTATCCCATCTCACACGGAACCATTGAAAAATCAATCGCAACATTCACAGTTTCCTCACATTTTTCAATATTCCGAACAATGAGACGCTCGAGATAGCTCGAGAATCATTCTTGAACGCTTGAGAGAGGGAGAGAGAGATTAGTTTTAAATTCAAATATTCAATGGTTTTTAAAGCAGCACATTGCCAGCAGAGCGTTATTTTCATTTCAATTATTCTTTTCGAGCGGGTATGTGGGACAATTTGCGGTGAATCCATCTGTGTTCGCAGATGCTGTGCAGTAATCTGGATTGGAAGTTTTGTTAAGAGTGGTGTAAGGGTAAATCCGATTGAATCTCTGTTTATATTGAAAAATAGGTAATAGATGTAAGTAATACGAAAACAAGCGTTTTAGAAAGGTTTTGTTTCAATTTGGATACATTTTACAAATAATATCAACAACATGACGTCACCGTGGTACAAAAAAATACAAAAATACAAAAATGTTTATTTCTTAACCATAGTTGTTTACATTTTGTTGGTGAATGGCGCCTCCTTTTAAGCAGATAATGCCTGTGTTAGAAGACGCCGCTCTCTCTTATGTAGGATGAAATGTGGTAACAAAACTACATTTTACAAAAGATAGTATGTGTGTTCGCTTGTGGGATGTGGCGGTGTAAGTGTGAGAGTGGTGTGATGTGATGTGATGTGATGTGATATGATGTGATGGGATTGATGTGGTGTGATGTGGAAGTGACTGACAGTCATGAGTGGTGTGGTGGTCTGTGACGTGTGTGTGTGTGTGTGTGTGTGTGTGTGTGTTAGTTCATGTGTTGTAGGAGTGACTCAGTATCTGTGTATGTAAATGGCTTTATCCAGTCTGTTAGTTTTTTTTTACATTCATGTAGTTGGCTGGGATATATGTATATTTGTTTATTTACCCTATTATACAGTTGAGCAGATCGATGTTGATATTGTATAGCCGCGAATTTCGTTTTAGTCGGTGGTACTTGTGCAATCAAGTCATTTCGCCTTTTCGACATTACTTTTGGATCATATGAAAGAGTTTTATGTTTTTTTAGGACAGTGGATATGATATATAATTTCCTAACTGAAAGTAGATCACTAATTTCGTATAGCTTTTCAGTAGAGTATCTCATCCTTTTAAAATACATAGTTTTTATTAAGAATCGCTGTCCCCGTTCTAGATTGATAAATTTTGTTTTAGCCGCGCCTCCCCATATAGGTATGCAGTAAACTATGACAGATTGAGCAAGTGATAAATAGATTTCGTTTAGGAGATTTCTAGGGGATCCGTGGTTACCTTTTGTATTTTTTGGAATTATATGCCTTAGAGATTTGAAAATCCAACCCAGTTTCCTAACTCTTGCAGCAACATGTTCAATATGGGAATACCAGGATAATTTTTGATCAATTATGACGCCTAAGTATTTCGTCTGCGAAACTTTGTCAATTTTAGGGCACCTACAATTTTTATCTGAGGTTGTATTGCATGAGTGTACTTTAATGTCAAAGGCTACTTCTGGAGAATGATTAGCAATTGAGAAACATATATAGTTCGTTTTTGTTGTGTTTAGTGACAGTAAATTATCTCTGAGCCAGTTGGCAATTTGGACCATACCCATTTCGGCTTTGAGTTTTACATCTGACCAATTGTTTCCGGAAAAAGCCACTGCAGTATCATCAGCATACGAAAAAATATTTGCGTTTTTTACATTTAGGTTACAGAGGTCATTTATATATGTAAGAAATAATGTAGGGCCCAACACACTCCCCTGGGGTACGCCATATAGTACGTCAGCGTCCTCACTAGTATGTGCTCCCATCCTAACTCTCTGTTTCCTGTTGGACAAATAATCTTTGAAAAATTTTAGGGGTGTTCCCCTTATTCCAATTCCCTCCAGCTTTGCTACAAGGGCTGGAACAGAAACGGTGTCAAAAGCTTTTTTAAGGTCCAGGAATATCGTTAGGCATTTCTTTCCTGCGTCCAGATGTTCAGTTACTAACGAGCTAAGAGCGTCAATTGCATCCTCAGTAGATACTCCATGCCTAAATCCAAATTGCGAAGATGATATAATTTTGAATCTGTGGTAGTTGCGTAACATACGTAAAATCGTCGCTTTGGAGGGCAATAGAGCTAAGCCACAATTTTAGCGAGTTAGTAAGTAGAAGTATGTTATTCATAAATTACTTAACTCCATTTTCGCATAATTCAATAACGTGTTGAGAAAGAGCCATAGTAGTCAATAAATCTAACAGATATCATGACTGTAAGCGGGTTTTTTTTTTTTCAAATTTACCTATAAAGTTTATTGTCGTTTCAACAGACGTTTAATAATAATTAAACGTCTGTAACTCATAAGTGTAGTTCTGTGGCTTGGCTCCATTGCCCTCCAAGGCGACGAAATGGCAATCGAACGCAATGCCTTTTATTTTGACATCCACTGCTTCATAAGTTTGAAATATCCATCTGCTCAACAGCGTAAGTAACGCAATGAACGTGGCTGCACTTTCAAAATGAAAGGCATTGCGCTTGATTGCCACTTTATGTAAAACACATTGTATTCGCCGAAGGGTAAGGCTGAAAAAAGATAATGGTGACAAACATACAATTCCTTATTATGAGTAGGTACTTTTAAAGACAAATAACAAAGAAAATATTCACCCAGTCAGAAAAAATATTATTGTATGGTCTAATCTGATGGCTTGTATTCTTTGTAGTCCTCCAAACGATAATTTCTGCATGCAGGAATCGCACACACGACCTGTAGTGCTATTCTGTTAAAATCTCACGCTGAAAACTTAGGTAAAGTGAGGTTGAAGTCACCTGTGATTCCAGCTGATGCTTGGCATTGTCATACTGACAGCTCACTTCACCTAAATTTTCACCGTGAGTTTTATACAGAATAGCACTACTGCAGCAGAAAAGTCAATCACTCAGCTACTACTGTTTATCTGCTAATAGACTGCTATAAGCTGGCTTAATTGATTGATTACTTTGGGGTATTATTCCTAAATAAAGCTGAGAGTATTAAATTAACGGCAGCGTCAGTGCGGCGCGACTTCATCGGTTGCTGTCTGCGCGCTCTCGTGTTGTAGTCAACCTGACGTTTGTAGCTTCACGCTCATTTGGAAACCAGTATAAAAACACAATTTTAATTAAAAAAGCAAGATACAGTGCTATAAGGGTCTTTTGATAGTAGAATGATATTGAGAATAACAATATTTTATTGAAAAAGCAAGATAGTGGCACTAGTTCCAATTTTTGCCACGCGGCAAAAGATCCTTGTACAGTTGTAGGGTCCGGAGGACTATTTTTGATTAGTAGCACGTGCGAATCAAACAAAAACGTGTCAATCTGTACAAGTGACAGTCATTGGTTGACTGAGCCTTAATAAATTCAAATCATTCATTAAACGCAAGTTGGGTTAGAAAGCTTTTTATACCGTTAAAGATTATATTGAGGACAAAAAGGCTTGGGATTGAACTGCTCCAAATTTTATCTTATTTTTGCATACTGAATTTTGACATGACTATTTACTTTGTAAAGTATTATATTATTTTAATTTATTGTGAATGTGAAGACTATGTAGGTCATTACTTTTTTTGTTTGTTTTATTTTTTCTCTCAGTTATTTCTAATCATGGTCTGGCAGTTTGAGTAATTTATGCGGCCTACCCCAATGTCCTTTCTTTGGTATTGGTCGTCGAATCGTTGAGCTCCTCAAGTTCTGAGTTGAGCTGCGCGATTACTGACAAATGCGTGCACTGACTGGACAGGTCCTCTCAATCTATGTGATTCTTTCCTCAAAGACCATTTCAGACACCAATCTACATGGTCTTCACATGAAGTGACCAAGATTATGTCTGGACTTTATAAGAGACTGTGACCTCTGAGTTTGTTTCGGCCTTTGTTCTCAGAGTAGTCAGATAGGAAACGCCGACCTCAGCCAGTTTAAAAAAAAAACATGATTGACTTGTAAAAGTGTTTGTACAAACCTACTTACAGAAATAAAAATCATTTATCATTGACATCTGTCCAACGACAAAACGGCAGTCAAAGCAAATTGCCTTTAGCAAGAAAAGTTAGTCAGAAAAACGAAAAGCTAACAATACTGTAGAATTATGTATTCTACAAAATCTGTCCAAAGTTTTTTTTTTTTTTTTTACATTAAATACTCCTCAATTGGATCAGAAATACGAACTTCGCTGTAATTTTTCTCAACCTTTTTTATGAATTTTAAAATTGGAATTGTAAATCTGTTCGTGCTTTCTGACGGATACGGGATAATTTTCACTGTCATTACCGCATTCCGCTTTGAAGCGTTTTTATCTTGCAATTAGCTGACCCGACAGACGTTGTCCTGTCTAAATTTCAATAATTCATACTAAATTCCCATACAAAATGCACTTTCAGTTTTCCCGAATTTTCCAATTTTCCCGGCAAGTTTTCAAACATTTTCTTTCATTCAAATCTTATCCTGACAATTACAAACACAACAAAAAGAATTATCCAATTAGGTGCAGTCGTTCGGAAGTTATGCGCCTACATACATTTTGGCGATTCATTTATATATATATATATGTATATATATAGATATACCTCTTGACTTTTATGCAACCACAATAGTCCTGTATTCAATGGTATTTACCCAATACATTTTCTAATCGGAGTATTGAAGTTTTCCCCTAATAACAAAGGGTCTTGTTGTGGTTTCCTGTTACTTTGACCTGGAACTGTACTGTTCAGGCATCTCCTACGAGGAAGTCGGGCCATTTCCGCCAACCGGAAAATATCATGCTATAATTCTAGCTTTCCGGCTTGAAGGCCTACCAGCTGGCTACAGACAGTAGCATCCTACTACCTACTCGGGCTCTGCCGCGGGGTTCCTGCAGCTGGCCAGTTTCTACCGACCTTACTTCTCCACGTGTGAATCTACGGCTGCGTATTACAGATAATCTTTTACCTTAGTACCTCGTAGATTATTCCGCGTTCGTTTTATTACTTTGTACTCATACGATAATCGATTTATTTTCATGTAAGCGATCCTCCGTAGGTAATTTTTCAATGATTTTTAACCTGAGTCGCGAATTTGCTGGAAAACATTGCGTATCTTGTTGGTTTAAACGGCTGTACTAAAGGAATTCGAATTTCTGTAGGTCGTTTGGATTAGCTTTAGATTAGATTTTTTTCTTTTCTATATGATTCAAGTATATTTTTTTCCCGGTCACTACGTAT
Source organism: Dicycla oo (assembly GCA_948252095.1). Lineage (NCBI taxonomy): Eukaryota > Metazoa > Arthropoda > Insecta > Lepidoptera > Noctuidae > Dicycla > Dicycla oo. The sequence goes on from OX411711.1 coordinate 34,607,583, forward strand.
ATATCCAAATTCAACGGTTTCTTTTTTTAATATTATTTTTTTGTAAAAGGGGATAACGTACAATATTTTGATACTTTCTTTTGTAATTTTTGTAATCTTTTTATATCAATCCACGTTTTGTTTCATTAATGTCAAAATGATACGTTTTTTCAAAGTAGTGAACGAGAGATATTTTACCCAATACTACACATAATGCAGTACTTGTTTTACATGAAATTGATGTCATGTTTCCAATTGTTCCATATTTCTCAGAAATTAGCTTTTTTTCAGTTGTCACATTTAAAAAAATCACCCTGAACGCGCAAAGCAAGATTCAGAACCCGTTAGCTTTGTCGGGTAATAATAATAGTTTAGTTGTCAACTAAAACATTACTGAGTTGACAAGTGGCCAGTGCGGTTGAGAGCAAGCTGACGCCATTTCAACGCTGCGGTCTAAATCCACAAGGACTGAAGTCGACGTAACAAATTGGTTTAGTGCAGTTCAATGATGCATATATCTGCCTAGCCTTTCCCAACTATGTTGGGGTCGCTTCCAGTCTAACCGGATGCAGCTGAATATTTTTACATGGAGCGACTGCCTATCTGACCTCCACGACCCAGTTACTGGGTAATACGATACCCTTTGGTAAGATTGGATGTCAGACTTTCAGGCTTCTGACAACCCGTAACGACTGTCAAAGATCCACGAATGACAGCCGGGACCAACGGCTTAGCGTGTTTACCGAGGCACGGAGAAGTCTCAGTATGTAAAGATGGTCACCCATCCACGGACCAAGTGCGGCAAGCGTAACTTAACCTGATGGATCGAACGTGCGGCTGTTATTACTTAGCCAAGAGCTCCTGCTGCAGTTCAGTGATGCAGTCATACTTATTTAGAGTGCTTGCATATACAAATACATACAAGTTTTACATTCCCGATTTGTTGGTATTGGGGCTGCAGTCTCGACATAGATTACGATCGCTTTACGACCGAATTCGGTCGCAAAGTCCTAATGGGGTCCCTATACGGTAAAAATTGCTTGACAAGCATGAAAAAATCACATGCTTGTCAAGCAATTTTGATCGTCTGATGACCCCATTAGGACTTTGCGACCGAATTCAGTCGTAAAGCGTACGTGTATGTTGAGACTGCAGCCCCAGTTCGGTACTGATTCAACCAACAAGTGCTCGGTATAATTTTTTTTAGGCGGCACCGACAAGTTTCAACCTGTTTCTGTATGTGTGAGCGCACACAGAAAGTATGAAAACATTGTAAAAAACCAAACTGGTGGCAAATGGTATATCCATTTGCCCGTCCAGAGACTGCGTAAGTACTTAGTGACTGAGTTTTGTCATATAGCGATCAGTATCATGTCGCTATCTATGTCGACACTGCAGCCCTTGACCTGAATAAATAGGTATACTATGTAGGTCATAATGAGACCAGTCGTAGATCTTTGGCAGTCGTTACGGGTACCCAGAAGCCTGAAAGCCTGACAACCAGTTTTACCAACGGGTATCGTGTTAGGCAGTCGCTTCATGTAAAACACTGGTATTCCGCTGCATCTGGTTGGACTGGAAGCCGACCTCTACATAGTTGGGAAAAGGCTAGGCAGATTGATTGAGGGCAAATTGAAAATTTACGTATTTATAATAATAACGGCAGTTAGGGAATTACGCATCCTACGTAGGTAGTGACTTTGTGGAATGCTTCTTAAATCAAATCAAATATTATAAGAAATGAACATTGATCACTGCGTGTTGACTTGGCAGTTTTAAATTCTGCTATGTATTTAGAACTAGCAACCCGCCTGTACGGTGCACGTACATGTTTGTTAAAATTGTTTAATAAGTAATGAGTTGTGCACTAAGTAAGCTCGCATCTTTGCACTTACACGCGCGACCTACATTATAATGCATGACAATCTTGCAGCAGTAGCAGCAGACAGAGCCCGGATGATGCATTCTGTATCAAAATGTAATTTAGTGTTCTAATAGACGAGCTTTGGATCGGACAACTTACATTTTTATTTCTTGATTCAAGCTCGTCGGCACTCACTGACATGCTACATTGCACTGACAATTGCATTGATACTATATAGGTAATGTTAGGGTGTATTTTCATTTGCACCCTACACCACCCCTGCTTCGCACGGCTGCAACGTACTGATGTGGCGACATGTCGAAACATCGAGTAAATAATCCATGGTGTAGTTAATAAAACCTAAGCGGTCACACAACAGACACGAAAAGTGATTTTAATTAATACCTACATAAATGTGGTATTTTAGGTTCACGTAGTAACAACTGAATTGTACAACACACATACACGCACACACACACACACACTACACACATACATATACATACTATGTTCTGTACATAGAACTATGTAACTAACTAAATGAAAAAGGTTATTTTGTTAAGTAAATTAGTACAAACAGAATTTAGGGAACAATTGTAACAACAACAACAATAGTAGACAATCGGTGTCGTTTTGAGAAGTGCACGAATTTAACCTAAAATTGTCATGATTTCCTTTTGATTATAGTCAAAATGCTATTCTGCCTTAAACCTATATTATTTTGAGTAGTCTAGATCCCGAAGTAAAGTGACGATCCTTTCGGAGATCGTCACAATGTCCTGTACGGTTTCGACTACCGAACATACATACTTTGCGGACGCGGCAACCTATTTGCCGTCCGTGCATACGTGCGTCGTTCTAACAACCTATAAGTAGCTGCTAATAAATAATTAATTTATTATCAAGGGAAAGAAACACCTAACTTTAACTTGTATACGGTTACTGGTTAATATAACGTTTCACGGTATTATTGGTTTTTTCTCTGTGCTCCACTAACGGCAACTGCAAGTGTAAACTGCCTGTACGATTGGTGCTTACAGTCTACTATAGTTAATTGTTCCCTAAATTCTGTTTGTACTGATTCACTTAACAAAATACCCTTTATTATTTAGTTATTTACGTAACAAGTGCGATAGTTCCCAGACTGTGGTCTGTGGCGTCGTGCAGATACACCCAAACTGTGAACTTTACAATAAGCTGCAGCAAGTTTGTGTGGAACCTGCTGCTAATAGGATAGTAATTTATTGTGAGGATAATTTTGAGATCAGACGATAACAGATGCTGGAATCAGTGTGTTTTTCTCTGTAGATAAAGTGCAGCTTCAAAACAGGCTTTGTTAATATACTAACAAGCTGTGTGATGCCTCCTCATTTTATTATTACCATAGAACTAACAGCTTTAGGTACTCTTTGTTAAGGATGAACCCTTTCGTACTTACAAGTACAGTTTTTCCATACTTGTTGTTGTTTTGAAAAAGATTAAGAGCCAGTTTTTTGATCTGTAGTTACACGTACAGTACAACCAATCAAACATACATGGTTACACAAATGGTTAAATCTTGACTAACTGTGTTTTGCCAAAATGCCATTAGTCACTATTTTTAACCGACTTCCAAAAGGAGGAGGTTCTCAATTCGTCTGTATTTTTTTTTTTTGTATGTTTGTTACGGTTACGCGATTACTCAAAGACGGATAGACCGATTTAGAAAATTCTTTTTTGTTTAAAAGGGCATACTTTCGAGGTGGTCCCATATAAATTTTATTAACTTTGCTTGGGGAGTTTTTGAGTTAGCTTCAATAATGCGTATACGAGTATTTCCCACTTATTTTATGTTGATGATGTGATGATGTTTTAATAACTTCCTATCACTGTTATTTACATGGCTATATCTACAATTATTGTGCTCAATTATGTATTCAAATTTGTGTGGGGTAGGTTCCACAACTAAAATGTGAAAATAAAAACTTTTTAGCAAAAAATAAAACCGACTTCCAAAACAAAATACTACAAAGTGAAAAATAACTTTAATTTCGGAAGTCGGTGGCAAAAAACGAAAATACAAAACCAAAGACACTGACTACCGAAATTAAAGTTATTTTTCACTTTGTAGTGTTTTGTTTTGGAAGTCGGTTTTATTTTTTGCTAAAAAGTTTTTTTAACATGAATGAGCCTTTCACATTTAACCAAAATTCAACAACTAATGTTGAATTTTGTAACTAACGACTATGTTTAACCATTGGTTGAGTTAACTACGTATCAAAAAACCGGCCCTTAGAACATATATAAATTGCTTGAGTATCTATACCTCGTACTCAAACAAACAATTGTAACATCTATAGGAAGACATCTATAGGTACAGGCAACCTTTCAAAACGACTTAAAAATCTCTCAGTTTCCATTATTCTTCATCAAATTATTGAGCATTCCAAGGACATTCCCAAAACAAACGATCCAATATGAACCAAACATAAATCAATCCAATATCGCTAAAAACAATGTCGCATCAAAATTTAATTTCCTGAAGACGGATGAGCTTGAGATAAATCATTTATCAATTTTAAATGCAAATCTGTGAATTACTTTGGCGGGATAAGATCGGGGAACGTGCCAAAAGGCTGCATTGACATCCTCACACTAATTGGCTGGCATCCATAAACTTTGTCGCAAATCTGTATTTTGAGCTCAATTTTTTTTGTCATCTTCTTAATTTTATAGTTTTCATTGACATTCTGGGCACGATACAAATATGTACAGTAATTTATCTTCATAGAAACGGTCGGAACGCAAGTCATACCTACGCGCCTCGAGTTTGGTCTGCACTAAGTCGGCAAACAGTCGCGAATGCGCCGCAGTGACGAACGGACGGTGTGATGGTTTTGTAAGCACACGGAAAAAAATGGGGTCTGGCAAAGTTTTCATTCAAGAATAAACTTATTCTCAAGTATATTGTTTAATCTCAAGCATATATTTACTCAAAGTAACAATAATATCTTGAATAAAATAAAACGGAATTCTTCTAGATATATAATATTATTCTTCATTTATTTATTTACATCAAGAATATTTTTTTGGATCAAGACGATATTTACTCTTGACTGTAAAATACATTTGCATTTTGAAACAATTCATTAAGAATTCTTACTCTGAATATAAAAGGATTTAGCTTAAGAAGCTCAGAGATTAGGGCCAAGAATAAAAATAAATTATTGGTTCAAGAAAATGTGTAAATTCGTTCAACAATAATATTATTGTGACAAAAGTTTTATACTCTTCATAGAAGTATTGACGATTCTCATAATCAGAAAGCAGGAACGTTTTCGATGGAGAAAAATATTTTTTTGTTCTAAGAAGAAAACATTTAATGTGAGAAAATAACGGATTTGAAAGAAGAATCTGAAATGATTCGAAATAAGAAAGACTTACATTTTATAATAATACAATAAATGTTTGGTTTAAGAAGAGTTTGTGTTTTTAGTTGCATTAACGTAAGAATCTAAATTATTCAAGTAAAGGTAGTCAAATGTTTTCGAACAAGGCATTTTTGTTTTGTGGAAATAAGCTATGGTGTTGAACTAGAGTCTAAATTGTTTCAAAATAAGATATACTAACGTGTTTTAGTAAGAAAGTATATGTTTGGTTTGAGAAAAAAATGTTTTTGGGTAAGTAAATAGTTGTATTGACGTAAGAATCTAAATTTTTCACGTAAAGGTAGTCAAATGTTTTCGAACAAGACATTCTTGTTTTTTGAACTAGGAATGTAAATTGTTTCAAAATAAAATATACTAACGTGTTTTAGTAAGAACATAATTATATGCTTGGTTTGAGAAAAAATTGTTTTTGGGTAAGTTAATAGATGTATTGACGTAATACCTAATCTAAATTATTCAAGTGAAGGCAGTCAGATGTTTTCGAACAAGACATTCTTGTTTTGTGGAAAGAAGTTATGGTGTTGAACTAGGAATGTAAATTGTCTCAAAATAAGATACTAACGTGTTTTAGTAAGAACATATATGCTTGGTTTGAGAAAACATTGTTTTTGGGTAAGTAAATAGTTGTATTGACGTAAGAATCTAAATTATTCTAGTAAAGATAGTCAAATGTTTTCGAACAAGACATTCTTGTTTTGTGGAAATAAGTTACGGTGTTGAGCTAGGAATCTAAATTGTTTTAAAATAAGATTTTCTAACGTTTTTTGGTAAGAAAATATATGTTCAGTATAAGAAAAGTTTGTTTCTGGTTAAGTAAATAGTTGCATTGACCTAAGAATCATTGTTTATAACACATTGAGTCGAAAACCGCTATACAGCCTATCGAATGACGTTGTCGCGAACACGCTGATTCGAAAAACTATTTGACAAAGTCAGACAAATTCAGATTGGAATTATCCTATTCGCAACAGTGGATTTCGATACCAAGATTTTCGAACTACTTAGCGTAGTAACAATTCAAACAGTTTTTCGAATCAGCGTGTTCGCGACAACGTCATTCGATAGGCTGTATAGCGGTTTGAGTGTTTTCGAGCTGGGCGTACCACTCGTATTTTTTTCGAAATACGAGTACCGTGGGTCGCAAAAACGTCATTTGAATCTTCATAACACTCCCAATCCAGAGGGCAGCTGTTGCGGTAAGAGTCACCGCGGCCTTGGAACGTCAAGGGCACTTGAAGGAACACGGATGGGTTTTAGTCAGTAAGAGTCTGACACTCCCTTCCACTCCGGCCAGGGCGGAAGGAGTTATTTGATGATTTCCCATCTTTAAAAAAATGGCGGGGGCAGCTGCCCTCCCCATGGGTACACCGATGAGAACCCACTATTCCCAATACTATTCCATAATAATTACCTAGGATTATACGCAATAAAAGGTTTAATTAATTTAGGTAGGTATTCCCTTCCCTATTCCGAAGAATATATTATATATATATATATATATATATATATATATATATATATATATATATATATATATATATATATATATATATATATATATATATATATATATTTTAAAGAATTAGGTACCAGCTAGGCCTACATAAACATCTGAAATTATGTACAGCCTACGTACTTAATATTTATTGCTATGGTAGTGCTACCTAAGGTATGTTGGTAACTCCTACCTACCTACCTACCTATTTAATTTTATAACATTTAAAAATGATTATTAAATGTGAAGGCTGATTGCTGACCAAAACTTTATTATAAAGGTACTTAGGTACTTATGGAGACAAAGGAAATAGGTACCTATTAAAGTTTCTAATAAACCCTCATTTTATTCCCTGTAATATTGTCGAAATTTTATAAGTACAAGTCGTAGGAAAGACAACAAACTCCTATAAGACTTCTAATTTATAATTAATACCTACGTGAAGCAAAAGATTTGCTTAGTTAAGTAGGTACCTACCCCTTTTTACGAAAATTGCGGGGACGGAGGATATAATATCATTGGACGGAGGAGTATGAATTTCGCACACTTAAAGTTTATAAAGAGAAGGAGTGCAAAATGTATAAGTTATGGTAAGTACCTTACAAAAAAATCGAAAAGCGAAATCTGTGACAATAGAACCATGTTCAAACTTAAAATTTAAATTAAATAGGGTCGAATTTCGACAACTGGACGACCACTAATTATTACCTACATCTTTCAAGAATCAAGAATTTGATTTAAGACTCGTTATTCTTAAACCAAATTCGCGTTTTTTGAAAATGTGCTACCTACCTACCTACGTCACAACTGTCGTCAACGAAAAGGAACGAGTGTTGCAATTTCACAAATTGTTTCCCCAATTTTTGGGAGTATGTCTATACCAATCTGTTTTTATAGGCACGATGTTCGATTCATTAGTAGTGTATGAAATAAAGTAGGTACAAAAGCCATTCGTTCCGTTTGGTTGTAATGAACTTAAATAATATAAAAACTATTTGATTTGATTTCCATTAGGTTAAAATGTGAAAATGTGAAAAATAAAATGTGTCAATACTCATAAATCATCGTACCTACTGTCATAAAAGCACTTTTGTGGTAATAAGCAACTAAACGACCTATTTATTACAATCTTTGGTATTTACTTAAAAAAAAAAAAAAACATTTTTTGTAACTTTAGAACATTACTGTAAAAAAAAATTACCATCAAAAATTATCCTGACAACCCCAACTATCACCCTGTTTCGTTTGATCCACGATTTCTTACCCACCCTGTATATTATAGAAGTCTCTGGACACGTTTCTTTTTCAACTTTTGTCCTTTCTGTCCGTCAAAAACATTATCCTTCTCTATTTGAGACATGCAAACATAAAGTGAGAGTATGATTAACGTTACTCAGACACCGTGAAATAGGTTTAATGTATGCTTAGTGATTAATTTCGTAGTAAGTCAATGTCAGGAAAAATAGTGGAGGTGTGACAGATTCGGCCTTATTTTGGTAAATAACATTTCGTAGCAGGCAACACCCTTTTTGTTTTGGACTTGGATGTGCTTGTGCAGTGCACCGCATTACGTGTCTTCTGCAAGTGTCAGTTCGTGGTTGATTGTGTTGTGTGCTAAGGTAAGTGTTTAATTATTGGAAATACATCTAATTAAGTTATTGCATTTTAAAGATCGACTAACACACGATGAATGACGGCACCGGGGCCGGCTAGGCGCCATGTTGTGAGCAAAAAGAATCTTACTGGTTTTACCTACCTACCCATAGATATAATTAAAACTCAATGTACAGACGCCAGCAGGTCAACCTACCCGAAACTGTCCGATTTTCCCAATCAACCTTGAACCTAATGCCTTAGCAATAAAGTCGAAAATCTATTAAAGAAATCTGACAGATGGTAGTAGCTTGATGTGCTGGCGTCTGTACCTACCTATTCGATTATGGGTTCCCAAATAAATGATAGGCTGGTAGTAGGTAGTTATGCGAAGCGGTAGACAGCTGTTCGATGTTACACTTTTCATTATCCAATTTGAATCTACATTTACTTGTGGAATTTAGGGCTAGATAGTGTTGTGTGGATTGCCCACAAATATTTTTATAGATATTATTGTTATGTTGGCTGTAACTAGATTGGTCCAACACCAGCATGCCAGATACTTTTCTGAAAAATTGTTTACAGAATTAAATGTTTACAGATAACCAATTTTTGTTTCTAGATAAACCTGGACTTTGAAAGACTGTATCCTGAAAGATCAACATGCTTTTTCAGGAATTGGAAATGGTTTATTAATAAAATCATCAGCCTCAAATTTGGAGAAACAAAAGATGACACATTGAGTACTTTATATGAAAGTATTCAAGAGCAGCCTGATGATGGTAATAAACAGTTTAACTTTCATTTATTAGGTTTACCTTCACCGTCACCCTCACTATTCTTATTTATATTATTTACGTTACTAGCATCCGCCCCTGGCTCCGCTCGCATAGTACTTACTTCAAAATAAATCAACTGTTTTATACATTTCAGATCTAAAAGTGCCAGATCAAATAAAACTGTTGTCCTACCTGATTCCCCCGAGAGGAAGACTGAACAAGCGTAGAAAATTTTCCACATTAGAATGCGTCGAAAACTGCATAATTTACGTCCAGGTAAATATATTAGGGTAGTATTTTATTTAGTTGCATGTATGGTATTTAATATCTATACCTCGCGGGCTCACTCGCGGTTACGTAATTTGATGGTATGTTTTGGTTTTTTCCTGAATAAAGAGTAACATCTGTTAACCAGGGTATAATTTACATTCATACCAAATTTCATCCGAATTTTCAGATCAGATTCAATCACAAGCTTTCCCATTTATAATATTAGTAGTAAACACGCGTGCTTTGTAGGTATGTTCATCAATTTTGCAATTTTTATGTGTTTGCTATTATTTTCAGAATCCTGGCGATATACAAACGAAAATTGATGAAGTAAAAGACAAGGCTCTACACAGCAAGCAAAGTGTTATCTTGATATACAATAATGATAAATTTGTTTATATTATAACCTGTGCATAATCAGCGTGAAATAACCGTTATTTTTAAAGTGGCTCTGCTGGAGAGTATGCTCTGTAGCATGACCACATTGAATTGGTATTTTCCAAGAAACTACTAACAATATACAATTTTTTTTTATATTAAGCTACAAAAATATAGACATTCTCTACATTTTATCCTGTAATTTTTACATAATATAGCCCAAGTGGTTCTGCTGCGAAGCATGACACATATTAAGATATTTCAGATGATAATGATAGGATTTGACAATTAATATTATTTTGTATGACAATAAAAATGTGATAGTAGGCGGGTTGCCAGCGCCTTAGGATTAAGAATGATCATGATAAAGCGATATTATCAAGATATTAAGTATTGTATTTAAGATGATAATTATTGAACTACTAGGTATTATTGGGTATAAGGTTCTGATGGTATAGGTCCAATAAAGAAACAAATCTTAAAGGGCGGCGCTAATCTATACTTCTCACGAGTGCAGCTAGGCAGCTAATGTAAGAAATAGTTTGCGATGCCCCCTTAAGTAATATTCACAGTAATAACATTATTAGGTAATATGATTAATACCTAGAATATATTTACATAAAATGATCAATACTTTTGTTTTAGGAAGTTTATTCTTTAATAAATGATTTCATACAATTAAATCCATTGTATTATTTTATCTATTATTAATTTGAGTATCTCCCACTTATTTACCTACCTCTATTTTCAGGCATGAAATGGCACGCGGAGATCAGATTGAAAGATCAGACTCGAAATTCTGTGAGTTTTAGTACTTTTTCTTGTTCATTTAATGTTTCAAATGGTACTCAATAATCATGGTATTTTAGTGAAGCCGTTTCAGTTCTATGTACAGATTCAAGTGCTTTGTTAAATACGGAGTTAAGATTGTCTTATTTGACAATAGTCTTGGTTCAATGCTTAAGATGCGTTTCAGTCAATATTTATCAGTTCATCGTTCGATTTATTCAAGCTAAAGTTTAGTCAGAATGTGAACATTTTGTTTAATTACATTCTGACTAAACTTTAACTTGAATAAATCGAACGATGAACTGAAAAAAAATTACTGAAACGCATTTTAACCATTGAACCAAGACTATTGTAATTATTCAAATAAGACAATCTGACCTTCGTATGAAACATGCTATGATTTGAATTAAGAAATGAAAATTCTTACAGTAAAATACTTTATTATTGAGCCAAGAGATTTCTGATCTCCGTATGAAACATACAATGAATTAGATCAAGAACTAAAACTTCTTCAGTTAAGTACCTGCACGTTCTTAAATCAACAATATTAACATTATTGGTTGGAGACAATCTGATCTCCGTATCAATTGCTTATTGTTTTTGAATTAAGAACTGGGCTCCTTCACTGAAATACGCATAAATATTGAACTAAGAACATTGATATTATTCTTTTTATACAACGTGATCTCCGTTTAAATTCGATTAAATTATTAAACTAAGAAATAAAACTTCTTCACTGAAGAGCGTCTACTAGTTAACTAAGATTGTTCATATTTTTCATTAGAGATAAAATGTTCTCAGTGTGAAAATAGAATTAATTGATGCAAGAGTTAAAGCTGCTTTACTGAAATATGCCGTAGCATACAGATAAGTAAATACCTTTCTTCATACAAGTCATTTATTTTTCATACTGAGAATTTATTTTCTTGTAAGAAAACTCCGGGATCCGTTTGACAAAGTGTTCAACTGAGAAAAGCATTATTCTCAAATATATTGTTTAATCACAAGTATGTAAATTCTAGAAGGAAGACAAATATCTTGACTTAACTATTTATTTACTAGCATTGAGAATAGTTGTGTTTTGGTACAACCATTTATTGTTTTCCCCATATATGAATCACGGAAATTCTTGACCAATAGATATATTCTTGATCAGAAACAATGACATTTCTTGTCTAATAAATATATTCTTGCTATGAGATATTGCTCTTCATAGTCGGAGGAGTAATCGGAGAGCTTCGAGGAGTACAATCTAGATTTAAGACATAATTGTCTTAAATTTGAGAATTTAATATTCTAGACTTAAAAAAAATATACTTACTTAGGCAAAGAAAACGTAGCTTTCTCATTGCAAGAATAGGATATTGCCTTGGTTAGTGAGTATATATACTTGGAAGAAAAATGAATAACAAGACAAATATTTACTAATTTTAAGAATATAATGTTTTCCCCATATATGAATCACGCAATGTCTTGACCAAGTGAAATATTCTTAATTTAAAACAATTTTTTTTTCCGTGCAGTAAGCTTGAGATTTGTGACAAATATTCATTGAAATAAGTACAAATGCTTACTTTAATATGGCAGAGAGCGTTAATAGACTATATTTTGTTGTTTTTGGTTGCTTGAATTCGTTAATAACGCACCCAGAGATACCATTTTTTATATTACCTGGAAACTCCGAAAGATAAGATTATATACAAGTTTTTATATACCTACTACTACGTAATTTGTTTCTTTTATAATAGCTAGGTATTTCGCTTTTTCCACCGAGTAAAATACCTAGATTGATAAATAAATAAGTGGACAAGGTGAAAAAAGTGACACACGAGTGACCTAAGTATACATACGCTCGCGTTAAAAAAACTCAATACTCAATATCTTTATTGCTTTACCATAATGTGTACTTAGGTGGTAAGTTCTATATAATTGAGATCATTATGGACCCTGTAGGGCACACCAAAAGGGTAGGAGAGAGGAAGCCCTGTTTTAGGAGATCATGAATTATTGAATTTTTATGAATTATTGCTATATTTTTTAATTTATTATTATTGCTATTTTATTTAAGTATTTTTTAATGTATTATTTGTTATTATTTTATTATTTATTAATAATTACCATATCATTAATATATTTCAAACATAACTTTAAATTATTATTCTTATATTATTAGTAATTTCCTTAACATTTATCTATCTATCTATCTTACTTTCTTTTTACTTTTTTCTATTATGTATGTTTATCGTTTAAATATTCATCTAAGGAATAATAGCATTTGTTTATCAGTAATTTTTTAAGTTTCATTATAAATATATTGAAATTTTCTTCTTTCTTTATTATGTCTGGTAGTTTGTTGTATATTTTTATAGACATTACGTAGGGACTTGTAGAATGCATTTTTAGCCTGGATGTTGGTATGTTTAGCCTAGATCCGTGCCTAAGTGTGTACTGTGATTGGATGTCTTCGCGTTTTGTTTAGAACTCTTGATGCTTACGGACATATTTACATAATTCTAGAATGTAAATGGGAGGGTTAGAATATTATGTTTTAGAAAATAGGGTTTGCAGCTGTCAGTTTTATCAATATTTACCAAGATTCTAATTAATTTCTTTTGTAGAGTAAAGAGTACTATTTCCCCAGAGGGTTACGCCGTAGTTAAGCCATGCATTGACATACGCATAATAGGTGGTGAGAGCAGTTTGTAGATCGGTTGTCTTTTTAATTCATCGGAGAGCGTATGAAAATTTTGAATTTTTTGAACGGGTTTTTTGTATTTGTGTTTTCCAATTAATATGTATCTATTGTAAGTCAAAAGTAATGTAAATTCATCAACAGTTTCCAATTTTGAGCCGTTAAATATGAAGTTTAAGTGTAGAGCAGCTTTTTGATAAGGGTGGAAAATCATTAATTTAGTTTTAGTATAATTAATTTCTAAATTATGTGAGGTGACACAGTTACATGTTTTTGTGAGTGTGGAACTTAGTTTTTCTTCTATGTTTGTGTTGTTTTGACATGAGACTAATATAGACATGTCATCTGCGAATAAAACAGTCCCTCTATAGTTTTCGGTAAGTCGTTGATGTAAACAAGGAATAATAGGCAACCTATGACACTTCCTTGGGGGATGGAAGCGTTGGTTTTTTTTACTTTTAGATCGGATTTTTTTCTATTTCTCTACTAGTGTCATTAAAGTATTCAATTTCAACTACTTGTTCTCTATTTTTAAATATGACGAAAGCCATTCATGGGCTTTTCCGCGCATTCCTATTCCACACAGTTTATTTAAAAGTATTTTAAATTTTACCTTACCATACGCTTTGGTCATGTCCAGTAGTATCCCTACGGCGTATTCCTTGTTATTTATAATATGAATATATTTATAAACAGCTAATGTGGTGGAACGGTGTTTTCGGAAACCGTTCTGACAATCGCTCAATACGTTAAATTTTTCGCAAAAAGAATAAATTCGATCACACATAGCTCTCTCAAAAATCTTGGAGGCTGAGGCCAAGAGAGCTATTGGGCGATAATTATTAGGATCAGTTTTTGTGTTCTTTTTATGAATTGGTTTAATTAGTGATTTTTTTAACAAATCGGGTAAAAGTGCCTTCTGCAAAAGACTGATTCAACAGTAGATAAAATGGCAAGGTGAGTTATAGTATAGTTTTTGAACATGAACACATAGTTTTTACTTTGTTGTCTGATTTCTTTATTTTGTTTATATATTGTAATTTTTTGCAGTGGTAACTGCACTTTTTAATATTCTTTCATATTTTTTATAATGTTGTGTAATTATTTGGTTTTTGGATTTAGTGGAAAATAATTTTAACAATCTTTTGTTTTTGCAGGAAACTCTAATTCCCGTAGTTAGCCAGTATTTTTTATAGTTACTTTTAAGTTTCATTTTACGCATAGGTATACATTGATTTAAAATTTTTATTAGGAGGTTGTTGAAAGAATTATAATTTTCATTTATATTATTGTTTGTTTGTATAATGTTGTGCCAGTTTTGTGTACTTAGTATAGATTAAAAATTTTGAATGTTCGCTATGTTAAATAATCTTTTATTAGTGTACCATGTAATTTTTTTTGCTGGTTGAGGTATGCTTAGATTTATAATTATTCCACTGTGGTCCGAAAGTCCGAAATTTTCTACAGTTGTAAACATATTTTTGTCGCTGAAATTCGTAAATATTAGATCAAGACATGTTGAGGTTTTTTCTGTAATACGTGTAGGCCTTTTTACATGTTGAGTGAATTTGTATTCTAGCATGAGATCCAGAAACTGGTTAGTTTTTGAGGTTTTGCTTAATATGTTAATGTTAAAATCTCCACCTATAACAATGTTAAATTTATTATATTTAATATTTAAATAATTTAGAATTTGTTTTAATTTATCAATGAATATATCTTCCTCTCTTCTATTCCAGTACATAGTAATTAGTAAAATGTTTTATTTAGGTAACTCAGCAGCGCACACTTCCAGTACATATTCTGTAGACATGTTTGAGATATCTTTTTTCTCTATATAATCAATTTGTTCTTGCAAGAGGATGCATACGCCGTCTCCTCCTCGAGTTTTCCGGCAGTATGATGATGCAATATATAGCCATTTATTTGGATGAGGCAAACTTTATCTTCGGATAGCCAGGACTCAGATATGCATACAGCTTGATAGATAGGGTTTTCTGTTAAAAATGCTTCTATAATGTGTAGCTTGTTGGATATGCTTTGCATGTTTTGGAAGAGAATTTGACAAGGTTGGTCTATGCTTTCGAAAGGAGTGATTCTTTGTGTCTTCGTTGGTGGTAGGTAGTTCGCCAATTCGGTCTGCATTGTAGTTGTATGCGGTTCCCTTCTGGTCATTGATTTGTGTCGTTTCGTTGTTCTGGTTAACTTTCAATAAACAATTGATTGTTTTTAATTATTGCAAATAATCCGTTTCTTCGAGCCTGAAGCATTTCTTCTCGCATTAATTGTCTTTCCCTTCGCGTGTTGGTATCTAGGAACTCTGAAATAAATAACCGAGTACCCTGAAGGTATTGGCTATTGTTTATTACGTACTTAGCCATTCTTTTGCTAATTAATTCGATGACAAGTGGTCTATTTTTGTTGCTGTTGTATCTACCCACTCTGTATGTCTCTTCTATATATCCCGTCAGGTCTACGTTCATCGTGCTATAGAACAGTTCAATGATTCTGTTGTGTAGGTCAAATTCCGGCTCTTTGTAATATTCAGTAAATCCGTAGAGAACTATTTTCTTCGTTTTTGTTTCAGCGCAAATAGTGGTCGGGGTATCTTTTCTATTTCTTATCTCTAAAATTTCTTTTTTTACTTTCTCACGTTCTTTTGTAAGGTTTTCAATTTTTAAGTTTACTTTTTCTATTTCTTCCTTTCTTAGTTCGTTTTGGATATTTAGGGCGTCTGTTCTTAATTGGATATCTTCCTTTAATTCAGTGATGGCTTTATTTATCTCGGTTTGGATTGTATTTTTAATTTCTGTTATAATGGAATTATTATTTTCCTTAAGGCGCAGTATTATAATTTCACTTAGATTTTGTAGCGTTAATTCAGTTTGAATGGCCGTTTCTTTTTCTTCTGCGTTCAGCGTGTCGCCTAGTATAGTTAGGTCTTCAGAGTTAAAAGTGTAGTTGTTTGTTTTTGTGCTCACTCTTCTAATGGTGACATTACATTCTTCAGAAGGTGATTTTGTCTGTTGCGGTAGGTCACGGTCTTGTAGGCGTATAGGGGTATTTGTATTACCGACTTTAGGGGTTTTGCAGTAGCAAGCTTGACATTGCCATTTAATTTTATGCTCAAAAGTCATCAATTTTGTAAAATGGTGAATTGAAACATTAGCACATTTTAAGTCGTATGTGTTTTTGCAATGGCAACAGGTAAGTTTTTCTGCTTCTGGTATTTTCTGATAACATCCCGCACATTCAGAAGCCATGTCTGTTTATTTTTATTTTTACGACCAGTTACGTCCTCTAGTAGTGGATTGTTGTAGTACTTGAAGTATTGACGTTTGGTGTATGTTTCTCTTTGTCGGCAATAGATGGCGTTTATTTGTCGGAAGTGAGTTCGCAATTTGAAGTTGTTTAAGCTATTCCGCGATAGATGGCATTGTTTTCAAAATCAATTGTTTATTTCAGTTCAGTTTATTGTAATTTTTGTGTAATAATTGTATGTAAAATGAGATGTGATTATTCGTTACTCATAATTTTTCCCTACCTTTCTTGAGGTTTGTAATTCTCGTCGCTGTCTGCTTTATGGTGCTGGAACTTCACAGGTGCTTCCCAGTTCGAAATTTGAATTTAGTTTTTCTATTCCGCGATAGATGGCATAGTTTTCAAAAACAATTGTCCATACAGTCCAGTTATTTGCAATTTCTTGTATAATAAAAGTAGTAAAATGAGATTATTTGTTATTTATAATATTTCCCTACCTTTCTTGATGTTTGTTATTCTGGTCACTGTTTGCTTTTTGCTGCTGAAGATTCACTGTTTGATTAGGTACTTGTGAAAATTTTTAAATTTGAACATAGATGTCGTTATGAGATATTTATCACTGTTTCGATTTAGGTTTTAGAAAAATCACTGGTATTTTAACTTTTTTCACTGTATGTCCTTTTTTGCTTGAACCTTAATCACTTTTTATTATGATATAACCACGATAACTATTTAATAAGATTTTTAAAGTACAGAACTAATGTTTGCTTGCGCACAGTAGTACCCTCTCTCCCTAACTAGTAGGTAGTTGCTTAGGTCAGACTATCTACTTATCTACTTACATATATTATTGAGTTAGACGAAATATCGTTATGAAATGATTACAAGAGCAATAAATGGTCGGTACCTACGTTGTAAGATCTAAGTACATTACAATTTATTTTATAAGGAAGGTTTTGTAGTACGCTATGAGATGGTTGATAATGGCGCCGATTCCCTTGTTCACAAACTAAACTAATTTTAAGTTCAGTGCATCTTTTTCTTTAACTACGAAAAGGACAGAAGATAATGATAGTTTAGTCCTGTCAAAATAGTCAGCGTCTTACATAAATGAACGTATTTTAAGTAGTCAAGTTTTTAATCACGTCTAAACTTGTCTATGGAGTATCTTAATACGATAGGACTAAATTAATATTTATCGTCTGACCTTTTTTTAATGCAATAGAAAGAAAAAGATGCAATGAATTTAAATTGAGTTTGAATTAAGTAACGTTTTCAGAGCAGTTCGACATCGGACGGGTGACCAAAAGAATTGTTATTTAGAGTTGCTCCGTGCTGTGGACGTTAATAAGTTGAAAAAAGATATTATAATTACTCGTCAGCTGTTTCTTGCATTTTGGTTGAGTAGGTAGGTGTTGAAGTTTGTAAGTATTGGAGTTTGTAAACCTTTGACGACAGTAGTTTGTTTTTTAAAATAAAATATAGAATATTTATAATCACAAAACTAGAAAGAAACTCACATAGGTGATGGTGGTCGGTAGGATGAAATTAAAATACTGTAGGCGGGCAGCCCTATCACGTGTTTACGTACCGCGCGGCTGTAGGTAATTATTTCAAGGCCAGGGGCCGAGTCACACTACTGGTAGATATTTATACTGTGCTCTGGGACTGGTTTATTACCCAGTTTTTAGGAGCGATATTCATTTGTAGTTTTCATTCTTTATAATTTTGAAAATACCTACTAAGGTTTATTAGTGGCGCTTGAACTCATATAGGTATCCATGGCAGCATAAAGGCTCACACAGACAGGTGCGCGCAACACGACAGCGTTACTCGACTCTGGTGGAACAATATCTATGAAAACTTCATGGAAATTGTTCTACCTTAGTCGCGTCGCTGCTTTCTGTAGGAGCCTTAAATTACGTACACTCAACGAAGTCGCCGAAATGATTGACATTTTTCCTTTTCCTTAAATGAATTCGCAAGAATAACCGTAAAACTATTGTGGTATAATTGGTAATTTTTAGGATTCCGTAAGTTAAAATGAAAATACGGACCCCCTATAGGACCTCTTCGTAGTCCATCTGTCTATCTGTATGTCTGTCAGTCTGTCAAGATCAAGACCCTTTTTCTACACAACATGTGGAGGTATCAAGTCGAAATGAATGTCAACGCAATAAAAAAAACGGCCATTTTGTATTTGTGCGATATATTTTGATACGCGCGCAAGTAAATATCCTGGGACATTATTCACACACGGTCATCTGATCCCAAACTAAGCAGAGCTTGTACTATGGAAACCAGATAACTGATATACTACATATACTACTTTTTTTTTTTTGTAAAAACATACTTATATAGATAATTACACCCAGACTCAGAACAAACAGACATGTTCATGCACACAAATGTTTGTCCTGGATGGGAATCGAACCCACGACCTGCGGCATGATAGGTGGTATCTTAACCAACCACGCCAACTGGCCTGTCAAAACCTATAGAGTATTTTAATCATGAAAAATGTTAAATTGTAGTTTTATCACTTTTTTTTTGTGATTACAAGCTTACATTATTTGCAGTTGGAGAATTGACCATGACGTAATCAATGTACGGGAAAACATATTTTTCAACTACAATGTTAAGTTGGTTTTTAAGATAAATTCTTTTCAACTGCGGAACCCTTCATTGTGCCAGGTCCAACACACACTTGGCCGGTTTTTGTATATGTACATAGATAAGAACCTCCAGGTTATCCAGGATAGTTTGTGTTGGTAAACAAATAAATTCAAGTGGTATTTTTAATCAGATTCCCTTCGACACACACCGACACACCTGCCTAATCGTCTAGCACATAATTATAGTGAAAGACTCTTTTATCAATCAAGAGTCAGTAACGAAACGTTTCCCAATATACATAAGTGATTGTTTCCAAACTTACAATTGTTTGTGTTAATTCAGTTACGATTGAAGTTACGATTTGACATAACACTATTAGCGCAACTTCCAAGTTTGTTTGTTAGTTTGTACGAAATAACTATGACCTAGTTTATATTGTGCACCTACCGACTGATTGGTGTTAAATAATAATCAATAACACTTTGCAACACTGAGCGTTCGGCTCAATTTTCCAATGTCAAGACTTGCTGACTCTTCTATTACAATCTGTGAGTAGTTCAAATTACTGTCTCCTATAAATAAAAAAAAAATTAAGTCGACTTCAAAAAGAAATTAAGTAACTCAAAATTATGAAATAACTTTAATTTCGGAAGTCGGTGTCTTGGGATCTGTATTTTAGTTTTTTGCTACCGACTTCCGAAATTAAAGTTATTTTGTAATTTTGAGTTACCTACTTAATTTCTTTTTGAAGTTGATTTAATTTTTTTAAATTAATTTTTATTTCGTGTTTTTTACTTTTTAGTAAAATCTGGAATATTTGTTTGTAATAAGTTGTTAATTGTTAACCGACTTCCAAAAGGAGGAGGTTCTCAATTCGTCTGTATTTTTTTTTATTTTTTTTTTTTTTTTTGTATGTTTGTTACGCGATTACTCAAAGACGGATGGACCGATTTGGAAAATTCTTTTTTGTTTGAAAGGGTATACCTCCGAGGTGGTCCCATATAAATTTTATTAACTTTGCTTGGGGAGTTTTTGAGTTAGCTTCAATAATGCGTATATTTCCCACTTATTTTATATGGATGATGTGATGATGTTTTAATAACTTCCTATCACTGTTATTTACATGGCTATATCTACAATTATTGTGCTCAATTATGTATTCGAATTTGTGTGGGGTAGGTTCCACAACTAAAAAGTGAAAAATAAAAACTTTTTAGCAAAAAATAAAACCGACTTCTCAAACAAAACACTACAAAGTGAAAAATAACTTTAATTTCGGAAGTCGGTGCCAAAAAACGAAAATACAAAACGAAAGACACCGACTTCCTAAATTAAAGTTATTTTTCACTTTGTAGTGTTTTGTTTGAGAAGTCGGTTTTATTTTTTGCTAAAATGTTTTTATTTTGTTATAAATATTGCACTAGAACTTGATCAAGGTTTTGAGGTGTTTTCCTTTTGACACCACACCCGAAGCTGGTATCAATAAGCCAGGCCGTCATACTTACACGTATTAGACCATTATTAGAAACTTGCACTGTTACCTAAATGTAAGCCAATACAAATAAAGTGGCCACGAACCGATTAATAGTTTCGGAGAAATGCGTGGACTAACATACGTACATCTATGAAATTTTGAGTATTTCTTTGGAAGCCCTAATATCATAGATTATCATATGTGAATATAATATTAAATACATACGTGTCGAATTGATAACCTCCTTTTTATTTGAAGACTGTTAAAATCAAGGTGTGTGCCTGATAAATAAATATGATTTACCACAGAAAAAAATGACGAACTTACAACCAAACTTTCCTTTGCTATTTAACCACTCATCATCATCATCATCCAACTTCACGCACTGCTGAGCATAGACAAAGGAGGCCCCCTTTTCTTTCTTTTTTTATTTATTTCTATACCCACATCATCCATCATCATCATCATCAGCATCATCCAAGGTAACAATGTCGTCCACCCATCTCACCGCTGGACAACCGACACTTTATCTTCCAGTCCTTGTACTCCACTCGGTCATTGCTTTACTCCACCAAAGGCGTAGTGATCTACGCCTTTAACCACTATAGAGGTTGAATTTTCAAAATTCTTAGTGCCTAAAAGTATATATTATATATTATTATGTATATACGTAGTTTTGTTTTAGTAAGGAACTCTTGAGCAAAATTTCATCATCCTAAAAGCCCTGTAGTTTATGTTGTGCGTTGTCTGTCAGTGATATATACTATCTTCTGCTCGCGACTTCGTCTGCGTGAAATTTCTTCCCCATCGTTTTCATTTAGCGTTCTTTTAGACTATTTTCAAAAACATAAGGTGCATTGGAGCAATTACGATAGTGGGGTTATTCCGATTGTTGATAATTTCTACCAATCGCAGCGGCAACTTAATGATTCGACCCCATTTAATCACCCGCCGTGACGGCCTTTCGCTGTCGCTATATAATAATGCCTCTGCGTTTTGTAGAAATTATCTTCAAACGGAATATAACCACTATCGTAATTACCCCAGTAAACTCTACAAAAATAACAAATTCGACATTTCCTATCTGACAATCACTGAGAAGAAATGGCGTAACAAACTCAGGGGGCAAAGTCTCTTTTAAAGTCCAGACATAATCTTCGTCAGATGATGTGAAGATCATGTAGATTAGTGTCTGAAATCATTTGAGAAAAAATCCCACAGATTTTAATGGATCTGTCCAGTCAGTGCAAGCATTTGTCAGTAATCGTATTGCTCAACTCAGTACCTAAGGAGCTCAACGAATCGAGGAACAATATCAAAGCAAGTTCGTCATGCTCCCTTAGATGTCACTGCTTGCGGTAGCGTCGGGGGTCGGGTTGCCTCCTTCCCTCAAATATGGCGAAGGGGGTAATGGCTGATCTTTGCGTTATACTCGTCAATGGGTGCTGCTTGTGGTGACTGGTTGTCTTGCTGACCTTGGTATTGTTTTGTTATTAGTAATTTAACTCTTTGTTTATTTTACTTCGATGGTCCTAGTTTATTATCTGTGACTTCGAGTTACGACTACATGTACTACTACATATCTACGTATATGTAAGTGGGCACGCCCTTTATTACTGGAGGCCTTTAGTATAAATACCAGGAACAAACACAAATTTGTTGTACCTCCAACAAGGCTCAAGAAAATAGGTCGCTCATTCAGGTGTCAATTGCTTGGAAGTTTATTATAAAAGCGTATACCGCTTTTATAATAAACTTCCAAGTCACGTTCAAGATCTGAGCCTTAATAAATTCAAATCATTCATTAAACGCAAGTTGTGTCAGAAAGCTTATTATACCGTTAAAGATTTTATTGAGGACAAAAAGGCTTGGGTTTGAACTGTTCCAAATTTTATTTTATTCTTTCATTTTTGTATACTGAATGTTGACATGACTATTTACTTTGTACAGTATTATATTATTTTAATTTATTGTGAATGTGAAGACTATGTAGGTCATTGCTTTTTTTGTTTGTTTTATTTTTTCTCTCAGTTATTTTTAATCATCGTCTGGCAGTTTGAGTAATTTATGCGGCCTACCCCAATGTCCTTTCTTTGGTATTGTTCGTCGAATCGTTGAGCTCCTTAAGTTCTGAGTTGAGCTGCGCGATTACTGACAAATGCGTGCACTGACTGGACAGGTCCTCTCAATCTGTGTGGTTCTTTCCTCAAAAGACCATTTCAGACATCAATCTACATGGTCTTCACACGAAGTGACCAAGATTATGTCTGGACTTTATAAGAGACTGTGACCTCTGAGTTTGTTTCGGCCTTTCTTCTCAGAGTAGTCAGATAGGAAACGCCAACCTCATCTAGTTTAAAAAAAAAAAAAACATGATTGACTTGTAAAAGTGTTTGTACAAACCTACTTACAGAAATATAAATCATTTATCATTTAGGTATAAAGTTCTGCTTACGTTTTTAGTTTTGTATTTTTGTTTCTGCTTGAGTAGGTTTTATAGGTTTCGATTTTTCAATTTTTTTTTCTTTTTTTTGATATGTTGGCGTGTGGTAGCTGACTTATAGCAAATAATTAAATTAAATTTAATGTTTGTGTTGCATAATGTACTTAGGTATATTATTTTGCGCAGTGTTATATAGATTTTTTTTTGTAACTGAACAGACAGCTGTGCTGCTGGGGAGTTTGTTGCGCCACTTCTTCTCCCCAGCTAAAGCACTAGGAAGTGGTGTAGGGCGGGCGTTTTGGGGGACTATCTTTTGTAATTTTGACGTTAGAAAAGTGCTGATTCTCAGCCTAGACTGAATGAATGACTTTTGGTTTTGATTTTGAAAGAAAGGACATTTGGGTAGGCCGCATATAGTACTCAAACTGCCATACTATTAGTACCGAGTTTCGACTTAATCCGACAGAGCGTTAAAATTTTACCTTACTAGCTTTGAATCTAATGGACCGATTAGGTTGAAATTTGGCTCATGTTTCTATTTCCGTGACCCATATACGGACGTGTAATGTAAATTAATGAATTTTGAATATGGGGGTCAACTTAGAGGGTAATTATGAAAATTAAAAATAAAGTTTTGCAAACTATACCGTGCGATATATCAAATGAAAGGGCTTACTGTGAAGGTCCCAAATATATATTTTTTTTATAATTTTAAATAAACTTTTTTAAAGTTATTTAAGAAAACATACGAAAATTTACCATTCTCCCACATTTATCTCCGAAACTACTGAGCTTAAAATTTAGAAAAAAAAAAAAAGTAAATACTTCTATACCTATAGATTACAGGAAAACCTATAAGAGGTCTATGGTCTTAAAATAACATGGTAAACCTCTCAATATTGTGGGCACACACTTACATTCGCAGTTGGAATGTATGAACATATTTTTCAATTACAAAGTTTGTTCTTGGGATAAATTCATCCCAACTACGGAACCCTTCATTGTGCGTGGTCCGACACGCACTTGACCAGTTTTTTGAGTTGATAAAGCCATGCAGTAAAATCCTCCCCTTAAAAACTGAATTTCCCGTTTTAGCCCTTCAGGGATCGACTCGAAAGACGACATAATAACCCACTAAAAACATTTTCATATAAAATGATGAGAGTTAAAAAAACGACGAAGTGCTTCGAGAAAAGGTAGGTACTACCCAATGCGCTTCGCTTGGCTCTTCTTGGCGGGCGCACTACCGTGCCCCCAGATATATCCTTCTCTACTTCTCTCTGAGATCCATCATCTGGACAGACACACGTTGCACCCATTGAGTACGGAACCCTTATTCAACTCCCTAATTGACCTATAATGTTACTAAATCAGTTTACTTGATAAAGGAATTTGATAGGGCGGTTCCCCGGCGCTAATGACCGGAAAAACTTCCGGAGAAGGGACGGAATTAGATTGGAACAAGAAAAATAATCTTGATGGTCAAAAATAACGTGGATGTTCGTAGGTTCATGAACCAACTCGTTTCTTAAATATACTTATGGTGCCTACAGGGATATTTAAGTTTATTATTATTTACGCTATTATTTCTACGAGTACTAAGGGCCTGGATTTAATCCGTAGTTGACTCAACCAATGATTAAACATAGTAACTAATGGTTGAATTTTGGCTGTGTTTGCTAAAATGCCATTAATTACAGTTTTTTAACATGAATGAGTTAATATAAATACATTAATGTTTAGCCTTTCACATTTAGCCAAAATGCAACCATTAGTTACCATGTCTAACCATTGTTTGAGTTAACTACGGATCAAAAAACCGGCCCTAAGGTGCGCCAGACACGTAGCCAATTTCTGGGCCGAGTCTATTTAGATCCCCATGGACACGCTAAGAAAAAGTAGGTGCAAATCATGTCTTCGCATAACTGAATATGAATAAGTATATGAATAGCAATATATGCAGCGCTACTGTTGAGCTTGAGGTCCTGTGTTCGATTCCCAGCAATATTTTAGAAGCCTCATTCCAAAGCTTTCCCGAAACACTTCCATGTATGTTCAGCGATAATTTATAGTTTAGGAGCTGAACGGTTTTTAATATATTATTATTAGGGAAATTCTTACTTGACTTCAGCCTTTTTTATTTTTCAATGTCACAGTTTTTGTAAAAAAAAATATTTTATTTTAAATCCTTAAATTATGTTCTAGATCGATTCAAGTGAGAATTTCCTTAAACATATTAAAAACCGTCTAGCTCCTAAACTACAAATAACCGCTGAACATACATGGGGATGTTACTTGAAGTCCTTGGAAAGAGGCTTCTAAAATTTTGCTCAGGACCTCGTTTCACGGCCCACCCTGAATGTAAGTATTCCTTTTGTGTCAGTTCCTACGAACTCTTTTTACCCTTAGATCTCTACTTGCTAATCTTTAAAATAGTATCGTTGCACGTTACAAACTTTAAGTCACCAAGGAGATAACAACCTGACCTCTTTCCTCGTATTGATAGTTCGTTCAAAAAGAACATACTCGTAATAAGAGGGGTGACATGATTTCGCTTTTATATCGTGAAAGCCCTCAATGTGTAACGATCGATATAAGATAATAATCTACCCTAAAGTCACGTCTTCCAATAACGTGGGGATCTAGAACATCGTGTGGGATTATCACGATGATAATAAACAAAGCCAGTTCCTAAATACATAAAGAGATTGAATTAAACCAATCGGAAGTTTCGATGCCCCAGGTTGTTAGAAAAGATTACTAGTATCTGTAAACACTTCTGGAATTTAAAAGTATGCCAAGTTAAGAAAGCTTCACTTCAATTTTAGCGACGATTAAAGAGCTCCAAGGAAAAAAAATGCACTAGACTATTGAAGAAGCTGACTAGAGGCAAATCCCCTGGGCAAGACGGACGCATGCATTGAGCACCTGCAGCATGCTGGTTCCCACTTACCTCGAGTGTTGGCACTGTTATTTAATCTGTATCTGTGTCATTCACATCTTCTGCAAATCCGCGATCACGGGTGCAAACTCGGGTGGTGCCTGTGGTCAAAACCACGACAGAATACGTCGCACGCTTAATAATAGACTGACCTAACTAAAAAAAATTGCAATCATGACTTGTCTTACAGAATGGCTTATAACTCAGTGAAAAAGCACAATAATAATAATGAAATAATGCATTGCAGGAATAATTGATGAACTGATTATTGATAAAGAAATTAAATTTTGAAGATTTTTTTTTAAAACAAATTCCTTTGTACGCTTAACTCATTTTGGACCTGAACCGTAATCGGTCAGTGTATTATTACGCGTGCGACGTATCGGTCAAGTCAAACAACAGCCCTATTTCACTCGCCACCGACATAGCCAAGGTCCTGACGGCGTGCTTAACTCACATCTACAACTCGACCAAGCTAAGTTTGCACCTCGCGTCGATTACGTCAGACTGACGCTTAGGTACTGTCTGCAAAAAAGGATTCGCTATGACTTAAAAAACGCGTGTCTGCGACAAGATGCTAACCGTATTGACGCGACAGGGCGATCGCGGGAAGGTAAGCGGGGAAGCGGGCGGGGCGCCGCATTCCAGCGAGGTGCAAATTTAGCTTGGTGGAGTTGTAAATAAGCATGTGCGGCTCTGTGATGCCCGGTTTGGATTCCAGCCTGGGCTGTCAACGCAGACAGCTATTGTGAGTTTAAAAACGCTGTTAATTACGGATAGAAATACACCGGTTTATGCGGTTTTCCTTGACTTATCCAGAGCCTTTGACCTTGTCCTATACGATCTTCTACAACACTGTACTCGGGAGATCTGTGGTTCACATATACCCAAAAGCTTACAATACTCTGCGTAAGTGCGTATTCAATACTATAACGCATTCAGGGTATTTTAGCGATTGCCGCGATTTTGTAGTGCCCCGGCAATGTTTGCAGACGCACAAGACGCACACGCTCACGGCTTTGATTTACGATGGCGTAAGAAATCTGCCTCGCTATTCCGCAGGCTGCGTGGCAGCCCCAACACTATCCTAAAATCGATAGCCGCCCGGGCAGATAGGCCCTCGTTTAACCTAACACTCTTTATACTAACTTTTACCCGCGACTTTGCCCGCGTGGATGGCGGAAAACTATAAGTATAAACCTTCCTCTTGAATAAATCCATCTATTGATGAGGACCGCATTAAAACACATTTAGAAGTTTTTGAGATCATCGAGAACATACAGACAGACAGATAGACGCGGCGGGGGACTTTGTTTTATAATATGTAGTAATGATGTACGTTTCTATACATATTAGTTATATAAAGATTTTTTGCACAAATGGGTGTGCAATCGACGTTCAGGGGTTTACAGCGACCAACAGACTATTCTTATTTAGTAATCAGTAAAAAAATCGTTTCAGTAGTTCGCACCATTAGTAAAGCATTTTTACAATAATCCACAACAATCATTATTCAAAACATGTTTGTTTTTAAAAAACGAGCTGTTCGAGCAATTTACCAGCTCGGTGCCAGAGTTTCTCTAAAAGATTTTTTAAGCATATTGGTATTCTCACGGCGGCATCGCAATTCATCTTTGCCAACATTTTATATATTAGACAAAATATACATTTCAAATTCAAATTCATTTATTTCGTGAACACAGAGTACATACAGAAGATGTTATAATAAATAAGATCCGAGCTGTGTCCCGCCAAAAGTCATTTATACACTAAACCAGTGATATTCAGAATGTTAACACCAGAAATAAGGACAAATTACGTGCTCCATTTCACCGGCTTCATAAGGTTCATAACTCATTTGTTTGGCTTGGTATATCCTTTTATTCCTTTAACAAGGTACCCTCTTCTTTGCTAGATTTGTCCTTCAATGCGTTTAAAGCTAAAGTAAAATCTAACCTTTGTTCAAAGGCATACTATTCTATCAACTACTTAAACGATAATAATAGTCTGTTGGTCGCTGTGAACCCCTTGAACGACGATTGCACACCCATGTGTGCAAGAAATATTTATATAATATGTATAGAAACGTACATCATCACTACATATTAGGATGGGGAAAAAGTCTTTTCGCATTATAGTATGTATGAACTTGTAATAAAATCTCTTTGGCTATACTATTTGTATCAGACTGGTTTTGGTATCATTGAAAGTTTAAATTTTAACATAATTCCAAATTCAAATTAGGAAAATGTGTGATTTTCATTTGTTTTTCGTACCGTCAAGATGAGTGAATCTAATGAAGAAATACGATACATTTTAAAATTTTACTACAAAAAAGGTAAAAATGCAACGCAAGCCGCGAAAAAAATTTGCGATGTTTATGGACCTAGTGTAGTGTCTGTGAGAGTAGCACAAATTTGGTTTAAGCGTTTTCAATCCGGAAATGTTGATGTCAAAGATGCACGTCGCTCTGGTCGTCCTATTACGGATAAAATGGATGCCATATTTGAAAAAGTGGAGCAAGATCGGCATATCAGTAGTTACGACGTAGCTGAAGAACTGGAAATTGACCACAAAACAGTTTTGGCGCATTTGAAAAAAACTGGGTACACAACAAAGCTCGACATTTGGGTACCTCACGAGCTCACTGAATGAAACCTAATGAACCGTGTACTCATTTGTGATTCTTTATTACGACGTAATGAAACCGAACCATTTTTGAAGAAGCTGATAACTGGTGATGAAAAGTGGATCACGTATGACAAGAACGTGCGAAAAAGGTCGTGGTCAAAGGCCGGTCAGGCTTCACAGACTGTGGCGAAACCCGGGTTAACTCGCAACAAGGTGATGCTGTGTGTGTGGTGGGATTGGAAGGGCATTATTCATTATGAGCTGTTACCACCAGGCAGGACCATCGATTCTGAACTCTACTACGAACAACTGATGAGATTAAAGCAAGAAGTTGAGAGAAAGCGGCCGGAATTAATCAACAGAAGGGGTGTGGTTTTTCATCATGATAACGCTAGACCTCACACATCTTTAGCCACTCAGCAAAAATTAAGAGAGTTTGGCTGGGAGGTGTTAATGCATCCGCCGTATAGTCCTGATCTTGCACCTTCAGATTTCCACCTGTTTCGGTCTCTTCAGAATTCTTTAGGCAGTGTCAGGTTAACATCACGAGAGGACTGCCAAAACCACTTGTCGCGGTATTTTGACCAGAAGTCCCAAAATTTCTATAGCAATGGGATCATGTCCCTACCTACAAGATGGCAAAAAGTTATCGAACAAAATGGTACCTACATACTTTAGTTAAATGTAAATAAACTATATTAAAAAATGATTTGAATTTTCTTAAAAAATGCGAAGAAACTTTTTCCCCAACCTATTATTATAAAAAAGTCCCCAGCCGCGTCTTTGTGTCTGTCTATCTGTCTGTGTCTGTATGTTCGCGATGATCTCAAAAACTGCTGAATGTGTTTTAATGCGGCTTTCATCAATAGATGGAGTGATTCAAGAGGAAGGTTTATAAGTATAGTTTTCCGACATCCACGCGGGCAAAGTCGCGGACAAAAGCTAGTATACAGAGTTTTAGGTTAAATAAGGGATTTACTTTAAGGAGTAATTGTACTCATAATTATGAACAACTTTAACTATGACACCAAACCTGAAATCGCAAAAAAAAACACTACATTTATTTTCGCATAATTCGTCAAAATGTAGGATTATTCCGATCTGTCACCCTGCTTTGTCCCCTTATCACAGAATATTTCAATAGCATTTTGCGAGCTCACCCATGCATGCATGTTTCAACAGAGCAACAGCTGCATCAGTAGTCGAACGACCTTTTGTAAAGCCATATTGTTCATCATGAAGGAGGCTATTTAAATTAAAATGTCGTAGCATCTGCTTGAGAATTAACTTTTAAAATAAACTCTTTTGCGAAAATAAAACGGGCACTTTTGATTTTTTTCTCTACTTCAATGAAGAAGAACAAGAAAGAGGTTTTTTTTAATTTGACGATGTATTGGCATGTTATTTGAAGCACGATTCTTTACGTTCCAAATTTAAATTTTAAAAGAAAAATAATGATTATTGTCGGTTATTGTAAAATTGCTTTACTAATGGCGCGAATTGCTAATTCGATATTTTTTACTGATTACTAAATTTTTAAAACTTTTTGGACATTTTCTGCAAATTAAACAATTTAATCTTTCTTTTTACATTAAATACCACTTTTTAAAGCGATAAGGGCCGGTAAAATGATAGCCCTACTTGAAGAAGGTTGTTCGCAAACTGTAAGTTTCAGCGGCTAAAT
The DNA here is from genome assembly GCA_948252095.1 of Dicycla oo. NCBI lineage: Eukaryota > Metazoa > Arthropoda > Insecta > Lepidoptera > Noctuidae > Dicycla > Dicycla oo. The sequence goes on from OX411711.1 coordinate 34,637,900, forward strand.
GTGAGTCGTTCAACTGTCCAGAGGACTTGGCAACGGTATCAAGAGACCGGTTCGGTTAAAGGAAGACCCGGTTCGGGAAGAAAACGATGCACAAAACCAAGAGATGACCGCTTTTTGGTGAGTCAGGCGTTGCGGAATCGTTAGGCATCAAGTGTGGACCTGAAGAAGAGCCTTGAAGAAGTAAGAGGAGTAGAAGTTAGCTTGTGGATGGTCAGTAGGAGGCTTTTGGCTGCCAATATCAGGAGTTGCCGCCCGGCTCGCGGCCCTAAATTACTTCGTGAGCACCGTGTTGCTCGACTTCAGTTTGCTCGAAACTGTGCTTCATGGGCTCTGGAGGACAGGAATAAAGTATGGTTTTCTGATGAAGCTAGAATCTCTTTGTGTGGAGAGGACCGATGCCGGCGAGTGCTGCGGAGATCACGGGAACGCTATGCGGAAGTGTGTTTCGAAGAAATCACTCCTTATTGCGGAGGCTCCGTTATGTTTAGGGCAGTAATTAATTCGACGGAGCGTACGGAATTAGTTTTCATAGAAAATGGAACATTAAATGCCGGTACATAATGGAAGTCCTAATTCCATATGCACAAACCGCATTGTCTGCACTTGGGGAAGATTCCATTTTTATGGACGACAATGCTCGCCCGCACCGTTCTGGCGACGTGAAAGCATACATGCAAGTTGGGATCCGTCGATTAGATTGGCCAGCTCGAAGTCCTGACCTCCATCCAATTGAGCATGTCTGGGATGTTCTAAAGAAGAGGCGGGTGAGATCAGTGCAACCTGCTCCGCAAAACATCAGAGAGCTAAAAAGAGTCATTGCAGAAGAGTGGGAACTTATTCCTCAAAAAGCTATTTAAAACATCGTGGAAAGCATGCCCAGAAGGATTCAAGCTTTGATTTTGGCAAGAGAAGGTCACACTCGTTATTAGAGTTTTACATTTGTTACAGTTTACATCAAATTTAAAAAAAAAGTAATAAAAAAGCTTCTTGTCTTTATTGCCGACCACTTCTTATTGTGTGGTCGTGTACATCGGTTTTAAAGAATTCATCGAAAATTAAAAAACAAAAATACCAGAATTCACTTCACGCGTATTAATTTACTCGATTATAAGTATGCAAACTACGTCAAACAATTAAATTTCATTTAATTAACTCAAATCGACCTTAGAATGTAAATTTCTTTAGGTGGCCGTTTTTTTTGCAAAAGAGTGTATTGTGCTAAATGTAGGTAAGACAGAAATAAGCTAAAATTGCCAACATCATTTTTATTACCTGATTTAAATAATGGTATGACGTTACTACTTTTCATGAGGTCAGGAAAAGTTCCTAAATCAACACATTTATCAAAAATAAATGTCTATAATGGAGTTTATTGGATATGCCTCAGTAATCACCAGTATTTTTAGACTTAAATGTGTTAAAAACATTAACTACATCACGAGGGGTTACATGTTCGAGGCTAAATAAGCGACTACATTTGTGCACACTGGGCACACTACTATGCAAAAGATTTTAGTTTTAAACAGGGACGAATTTAGGAAAAAAACAGAGTCCATTCATTTGGTATTTCGTACTTCCGCATCTATTCGTTTTTCGTTTCGTTTTATTTTTGATCGTACCTAGTAGGTAACATTCTGTAGTTTCTGCCCATGGAAAAAGCGTGAATTTATGTATGTATGATGTGTCTAACAATTTGAGGAGCTCGTGGCTAAATAATAACAGCCGCACGGGTCGATCCATCAGGTTAAGCTACGCTTGCCGGGACTGGTCCGTAGATGGGTGACCACCTTTACATACCGAGAATCCTCCGTGCCTCGGCAAGCACGTTAAGCCGTTGGTCCCGGCTGTCATTCGTGGATCTTTGGCAGTCGTTACGGGTCGTCACCAAGAGGTATCCTGTTACCCAGTAACTGGGTTGTGGAGGTCAGATAGGCAGTCACTCCATGTCCAAATACTGGTATTCAGCTGCATCCGGTTAGACTGATAGCCGACCCCAACATAGTTGGGAAAAGGCTAGGCAGATTGATTCATGTGTCTAACAATCTCTTCCAGAAAATCATTTTAAATCTGTAGTTTTAAAATTATGTAGCTGCAAGCAATCTATTACACAAAAAGAAAACTTCACCTAACCAAGAAACTTCGAAGATACTTTTCCCAAGCTAATAAACACATACACACTACTCTCAAATCTTTCCATACATTAATTACTTTCCACAACTAAGAATAAGTAATCAAACACGTACGTTTTATTATAATCTTTTTTAGTGGAACACCAAGAAACTCCAGCCGCAACACGGCGCAATGAAACCAGCAAGATGAAAGAGAACTAAGCACCATTAATTAGAACAACTCAGAATAAAGCTCCGAGTTGCTCTACGCGAGCTAAGTTTGTTCGCGTAACGCTGGGATGATTTAATTCGGCTACTCAGGTCAATGAACTGTGTGCGTGCAAGTTTGAATTTGTTGTTGGTGTTTAGTACCTTTGCTACTTAGTTACTGAAGGGGTTTTATTTACTTGAGTACTTGAGTACACATATGACTACAAAACTGCACTGCACTTCGTACAAGAGATTCATAATTGCACTTTTCAACTGTAACAACAAACTTTCTCATAATGTTCACTGCCTCACAGGTAGATAAAATAGCAGAAAAAACCCGAAATATGTATTTTTTTTTAGAGTTCCTTAACTCAAAAGGAAAAAACGGAACCATTATAGAATCACTCGTGTGTCTGTGTCTCTGTCCGTCTGGCACAGCCAATTTGCTCCGAATCTAATGGACCAATTTAAATGAAATTTGGTACACGTATGGTTATCTTTGACCCAAACTTGAACGTATATCGTAAGTAAATGAATTTTGAATATGTGGGTCAATTTTGGGGGCAAATAAGAAAACTAAAAATAAAAAGTTTTGCAAACTTACCGTGTGTTTTTTTTAAATTTCCATACCGGGGGCCTTGTATGAAAATTGATTCTTAAGGAGGAAGCGTCAGGGTAGCCCGCGAAATTCAATTTTTTTATGTTTTTTGCAATTTGAAAATCAGTATTAAGTTGTATGTTAAATAAAGTATGATTTGCGGCCGTAACAAATATGTTTTTACAGATTTATATACAAAAGAATCAGTAATACACCTCCTTAAGTTATTATAATCCTAAAATGTCATGATTTCATGAAATAGTCATTTTTAGGATTACCTGGTCTTAAAGAGTTGTATTGATCACTTTAATGATTCTAATTATGTAAATAGATACTTGTTACGACCGAAAAGTATATTTTAATCAACGTACAATACAATGCCGACTTGTAAATTGCAAAAAACGTAAGAAAATTTGAATTTCGCGGGCTACCCTGACGCTTCGTCCTTAAGGAGTAAACTCCATTAATACTTCCACAACAAGCTTCGTAGATATAATATATACCTACATAAACTTTAAAAAATGTACATTCAACTCAAAACGCCTTCCGTTCTTACCCTTTCAACACCGCGTAAAAGTAACGTTTCTTTATAAGTTAACTCCTCGGCAGCCCTAGCCGCATTTTCAATGGAACATTAAGGAAATTGCCCGGGCAATAAGCTATACTATGCGGCCCAACTATTAGTATGCATAGCGCGTGCTATTTAGGTGGACAGTCACCTTATTAATGACGTCAATGTTATGTTGTATTGTATTGTGTGGTGATTCGTAATGGTGTTGATGTATTGTAACTTAATTTGGAGAAGTTGTGAGTTATGAGTTATAACGTGAATTAAACTGTCAAAGTATTTTCGAGTTGTAGTAGTCTTTTCATAAGTCTGAATAACGTTGACATGCGGGGAAATGGTTTGGTGAAATTTATTGGAAAAAAGAAATTAAAAACGTTAGTTTAAACGTAGTAGTTTAAAGTAGTTATTTAAAGATGATTGTGATTTAACTTTTAATTTATTTTACAATTCGATTTTATGCACTTCAATTAATTATTTTTTTTTGTTTTATTAGTATTATTATGACTTATATTTTAATCTTTGGTTACTAACATAATTTTTAAGTATACCTACTAACATAAATATGGATCACTGTGTCCGATTTAAATAAATAAATAAATTAAATTAATTGGTTTCGATTTCAGCCACACTCCAAAAGATCCTTGTTTATAAATTGTGCCCTTAGCGGGATTTCAAACGTAAGTATTCACTGTAGAAATCCCCGAATGGGAACTTTACTTCGGGATCTAAGCTGATAAATAATAAGCTGTTCACGTTAGACTGATGTATTTTAAAGAACCTACTATATTATATCTATTTTAAATCAACGCGCCTATATTGGCCGAGGGGGCCTGTCTCTCTAACGTCTCCCTAGAACCAAAGCTATCCCTTTTTATTTTAATATAAAAGTGACCGTTGAATGTCATAGATATCGCCAGCCTGATATAAATTGACAAGGGCTTGAATGAAACCTCTACAGTACCTACTTAATTGGATAGACTGTTACTTAAACAATGGTCTGCATCCCAATCAGATACATTAGGAAATGCATCCAAGAATATAAAAAAATCTTACGCGCTAATCAATCTCAGAGAACATTCAAGTGAGATTGATTTAGTAATATGAACTTTAGTAACCATTATTAAAATGAAGACGTCATTTTTTTACAATGTGTCGGGCACCTTTGCTAAACCAAGACAATTTAGTAATGCCATATTGAAGAAACAAGTAACGTACAGACCAAGACGCCTGCATTAACCACGTTTACCAATTCCTTATACTAGGAGGAAGTTCATTAAGCTCCCAGCCACGAGACTAGAAACATCTTGACATTTTCAGAGACTAATTATACTACAAATTCAAGAGTACACATTATCAGAGACCAATTATATTTCAAACTAGCTGACCCCACAAACGTTGTCCTGTCAAAATTTTAATAATTCATACATTATTCCCATAGAAAATGCACTTTAAGTTTTCCCGAATTTTCCAATTTCCCCGGCAACTTTTCAAACATTTTCTTTCATACAAACCTTGTCCTGACAATTACAAACACAACAAAAAATAATTAGGCAAATAGGTGCAACCGTTCTGAAGTTATGCGCGTACATACATTTCGGCGATTCATTTTTATATGTGTATACGTATAGATTCAAAAGCATAATAATATCATTTCTCATACTTCAATATCTTCAATTCAATCAGTCAACATTACCAACAGCTGGTCTGAAAAAGCTGTTCCAAGCTATGAACATTACAGTAGAAGCTGAATTTAATAAAACTCCAATATCCAGTAATGGTTCAGACCGGTACAGTAAGTAACACGAAAGTCTCGATGTGAAAATTCACTGAAAATTTTCTCGATACAAAATCATTTCGCGTTTAAGTGAACAGTTACAATTGTTGAGAGTGAGGTACACGAGCGGAGTATTAGCGCGAGCATAAGAATGATTTAATCTTTAAGTAGTAAAATCTGAGGGCTACTTATTTTACAAACGAGCAGTTCTAAGTTCAAAATGAAATTCTGTAACGGTCTGTCCTAGAGATAAAAATATAAATAAGTAAATAAATATTTATTAAATTTATTTATTAGGCTCTTCTACAATGAGTACACAATTACTTTACAATTTGTACATTGGAAACTTAAGTCACTATATTATACGCAGATGATAAAACAATAGATTAATAAAAAACCGGCCAAGTGCGAAGACTCGCGCACGAAGGGTTCCGTACCATTATCTATAAAAACGCCAAAAAAATCACGTTTGTTGTATGGGAGCCCCATAAAACAAACGTGAATTTTAAATATTTATTTTATTCTGTTTTTTAGTATTTTATGTTAAAGCGGCAACAGAAATACATCTTCTGTGAAAATATCAACTGTCTAACTCTCACGGTTCATGAGCTACGCCTGGTGACAGACGGACAGCGGAGTCTTAGTAATTCAAGTCCCGTTTTACCCTTTGAGTACGGAACCCTAAAAACTATTGATACATAGTTTGAATACGACGAAGCTAAATTGTTCGAATAAGCTAAATTGTATTATAATAAAATAAACCGGGAAAATCACACTTTAGTCATTGTAACGTCAAAATTATTTTTATTAAAAAAATCAAATCATTCCTGATTTCATGCTATTTCCAGTCATCAATTAACTACAAATAAACTTTATCTGAAACTAATATAAATAAAATATCTCTTTAATACCTGTGTTAATTGTGAAACAACAGCCATAAAACTTGGTAACGACCAACAAATAAATCATTAAGACGGATTGAGTGCTATAAATTGTTATCAGACGACTGGCTTTATTAGTGGCTGGCTTTGGGGCATTCTTTGGCATCAGTGGCTTTATTGGACAAATATTATAAATACATTTTATCGAGGAGACGTGTGAAATTGGGCCCTTTGGGTTGTGAAAGTCAGATTTCTCACTTCGGTATAAAATATTTTATCTTTCTCTATAATGCTACAACAATCTACTTACTTCTTATTTCGTGTTCGCAACAAGGTGTCTTCCACCATAAGATAAGAAAATAGATTATTTTCCGCTATTGTACACCAGCCTTAAAAGCTTAACCCGTACGTAAGCGCTTTTGTTACAAACGTCATCAGCGATTTTCCATCAATGTACTCCTGTCCTAAAGTCGCAGCGAAATTGCGGAGTACTTTGCATGCAGGTGTTACTGCAACGGAAACGTACCTACAACGTTTTAAAATTGAATTTCAAAGCGAATTCCGTAACGCGCACCTTTTTTGACAATTCTTAGGTAGAACCCCTTTTTTAAATGATCAGTTACCAGTGACGGTTACGTTCGGGAAATTTTTGCTTTTTACCGTTTTTTAACCGACTTCAAAAAAGGAGGAGGTTTCTCAATTCAACGGTATATATATATTATGTGTGTTCGCAAATAACTTCGTCATTTATTAACCGATTTTGATGATTCTTATTTTGTTGGAAAGGAGATACCCAAAGGGTGGTCCCATATAAATTTTATTAACTTTGCTTGGGTAGTTTATAAGTTAGATTCAATAATGCGAATTTTCCCACTTAGTTTATGTGGATAATGTTTTAATCTATGCGGATGATGTTTTAATAACTTCTTATCACTGTTATTTACATAGCAGGTAGTGGTATTCGAACTTTTGTACCACAACTAAAAAGTGAAAAATGAAAACTTTTTATCAGAAAATAAAACCGACTTCCAAATCAAAACACTACAAAGTGAAAAATACTTTTAATTTAGGAAGTCGGTGGCAAAAACGAAAATACAAAACTAAAGACAGAAAATTATTTTTCACTTTGTAGTGTTTTGATTTGGAAGTCGGTTTTATTTTTTGCTAAAAAGTTTTTTAATGCTGGTAATTTTGATGTTGAAGTTGTGTGGAACTTTGGGCTGTGGGTAATGTGGGTGTTAGATTTTAGGGAATGGCTAACTTTTGGAATGTTAAGTGGTAACTTCTGAGTGGTGTGGGCCGTCGCCACTGCTTAGTTTGATAATACGATTACAATCCATTTGCCCCGTTCGCTGGCTAAACTTCAGAATATAGGTTAACCAGTTCCAATTGGGAAGATAAAAAGTACTTTAGACTCTGCGTCATCAGAAACTGCTTTAAATGTTAAACTCATTTCTGTACATAACTTACTACATAGTTGAGACCGCAGTGCAACGTTTGAGTTTCAGAACTCACGTTTAACCACCATTTACGATTCAAAAATGCCATGCAACGAAATACAAAACAGCTGTAGCAATCTTAGAAGAAATTTTATGCACAAACACTTAATTTTGGAGAGAGAAACATGATTTACAATGTAAAATTATACGCTCACGTTACAGCGATTAGCTCCCGCCAGCATTTTATGGGATATTATGTGTTTCCCTCACTCGTTATGTTAAATTCGGTTAATGAAACCTGCGGTAAAATTTCCTATTAAAGTACGGAAAGATTTTTTTTTATTTGAGAAGTTTATGTCTAGACAATTGCTGCTGATTTTGATGATTCCAGCATAGCGAATACAGTACACATACATAGGTAGCCAAACTGGTGAGTTTTTGTGAGCAGATACTTCTAAACCACTTTTGCTACAAGCATAGTTTTTAGTCCAATACTCAATGGTAACGCTAGACGTATGAATTAGACGCAGAAACTATCTAAATACAGCCTTAGTACTTGAAATACCATAATTTTCTTTTTCTTTCTCAAAACAAAGTACATACTAACAAAACGCAGGCGTGTCTTTTTACCGCTAAAAAGAGTCGTTTCGCCCAAACTCCTACTTTTCGGGGTACATCTGTTCCTGTAACTGATCGACTTGAGCTGGCATGGAGTTGACATCTGGTCTCAACTTCGGCGCCACCATCGAGTACAAGGCCCAAACTGCGGCCAAGAAACTGGGCATCCTAAATAGGGTGAAGCGATACTTTACGCCTGGACAGCTTTTAACCCTTTACAAAGCGCAAGTCCGATCCTGCATGGAGTATTGCAGTCACCTTTGGGATGGATCAGCTAAGTACCAACTAGCCGCGCTTGACTCGGTGGAACGCAGAGCTAAGAGGCTCATTGGCGACGTAAAACTGGTGGATGCCAAGCTTCATTGCTTGGCTCATCGCCGCAAGGTTGCCTGCTTGTCGGTCTTCTACAGATTGTACTTCGGAGAGTGTGCCCGAGAACTCCACGACCTCATTCCACCGGCCCCCTTCTACCACCGGACATCTAGACGCACTGCCAGTTACCATCCCTACCTGGTTGCTATTCCACCAATTCGCACTAAGCGCTTCCACATGTCTTTTATAATGCGCACAGCAAAAGAGTGGAACTCACTACCTGCGTCTGTGTTTCCGAACGTATACAACCCTAATCTCTTCAAAGTGAGAGTGAACAGGCTTCTTCTGGGTAAGCTCACTCCATCGTCGACTTTGTCTCTGTCACCTCTGACCTAGACTAGAGTCAAGAGCAAACCCATCACAAATAAAAAAAAAAAAAAAAAAAAAAATACTAATTCCATGCTCACAATTATATATAAGAAAAGGATAAGATAAAATATTCACAAATAATAATGCTGATGGACAGTTACATGATTGATGGATCGTAACGCATGAACGTCATCTAAATACGACAACCGCTAAGCTATCATGCCATCTACCATAGTGGTTGAATTTATGAAATACAATCAGTTGCAAACGAATGTGTGTGTGAGTCGACCATATTAACAATTAAGTCCATATTAACATTTCTGTAGACATAGAAATTACTTAATTCTTAATAAGGTCGTAAGTTAAACCGGAGTCTCAAACTATTGTTTTGTGCGATTGATATTGCTACTCCACTTATGACCGCTTCTCATTTGCATTTGATTATATCATCAATTCATCAGATCATAATTTGATACCTTTTTATTATGTTTGCCTCGTTCTTTTAACTTTCCTTTATTTTTGTACATTCGATATCCCCTTTTCAAAAGCGATATCTTAATGATACATTTTGCAAAAACAAAAACCAAATCCGATCAAACTTTTTGCTTGAACCTGGACTTTAACTCAGGTCATATATTCCAAGTTCACTGAACTTATTATGCAATAAAACTGAATCATCTGTTTACTCACTGTTACCAAAAATAAAAACCGATCCATATTTTATGGTATAATCGAACTCAGTTTGGCACCTTTTTTGGTTTTAATATAACCTTTTTTATGAAATCGATCCCGTCCTTTTTTGATCGGACATAAGTGTTATAAGGGTCAAAGCGGGGTCACACTCATGGGGTTTCGGGTTTATTAACTGCTTACGAAGTTGTTTAATGTAATAAAAAATGCTGAGATTTTATTTCTTTATCAGCCATCATAAACTGATGAGTGATGAGTTAACTTGAGGGGTTTTATTACATATTGAATTGTTTCTAATAATTCACCATTTTCACAATTAATATGCACCTCATCATCATCATCTGCCTAGCCATTTCACTATGTTAAGGTCAGCTTCCAGTCTAACCAGATGCAGCTGAGTACCAGTATTTTACATGGAGCGACTGCCTATCTGACCTCCGCAACTCAAGTCTTAACAAGGAGTTTCGTATTACACAGTAACTACTGAGGAAGACTGGGTAAGACTGGTTGTCAGACTTTCGGGCTTCTGACAATCCGTAACGTCTGTCAAAAATCCACGAATGACAGCTGGGACCAACGGCTTAACGTAAAGATATTCACCCATCCACGTACCGATACAGGCAAGCGTAGCTTAACCTGATCGATCGACCCGTGCGGCTGTTATTACTTAGCCACGAGCCCCACATAGTAGTAGATACCTATCTTATCAATAATTACTAATTTGTGGAGATGAATGTTTAATCTTTCGTATCGATACACACTTAATCACTCGCCACTGATTCATCCTGAAGACTAGGTTTCAATATGCGAGAATTTAAAACCCTCTGGTCATTAAATTGGTTCATATGGCTTTAATAAGAAGCAAACTAGAGTCAGCTTCAATTATTTGGAACCCCTATGAAAGTAATTACGCCTTGCTTTTTGAGAAGGCCCAAAAATCATTCATTAGGTTTATATGAGCGAATGTTTGGGTACTTTGCTTTCCTATATCTCAAAATTTTTTACTTGGAATGCTGAAATTTAACTTTCTTGAAGTGAGGGGTAATTACTTTTACTCATGTTCTCTTGTCGTGTCCTTCTTGGGAAGTCTGATTGCCTGGAACTAGTAGCTCAGCTTATGAGACGTTTTGTTCCTCCTGTGCCCAAATACCAACTTAGACCGCGACGACACGGATTGGTGGCCTTTCCGTCAGCACGCACAGTTTCGCATTCTAACTCGCCCTTGGTTCGCGTGCTCGCAATGCTGAATGCTCTACTGACATCGACACAGGAGTGTAATTTGTTTGCCGCGAGATGGATAGACGTATGTCGTGCGTGTTTGAGATTCTGTGAGATGATGGACGAAAAACAAATTTTTTTTTTGTCTATCTATATTATTTGATTGTTATTGCTTTGTTAGTTATTTTGTGTATTATTTCTAATTTTTATTCCTTCCTTAAAGGAAATATGTCCATTTTTATTGAAATTTAATTGTGCAATAACTTGGATCTGGGTCTGTAACGTTGTGTATGTTTTTACCAAATGAATAACTAAAAACACAAGACTGACTGGTTGAATGTGGTGGCGGGGCTGACAGAACCAGATGTGCCACATAAGCGCTTGCGTATGTGCGTACATAAGGTATCAGGCCCTTCGTATAGATTATTTTCACCCCAAACTGCATATAATGTATCAGTAGCAGAACAACTATAATTAAGTTAATATTAACTTTTATAAAAACAGGTAAATATTTGACAGCTATTTTGTAACGTTGCCAGCTTTTAGAATGCACGCTCTGAAAACGTTGTGATTAGATTCTCGCGCGCCCACTTTATTGACTTGAACCTTTTTTTTTAGCTTAACTGTGGGTACATAATCGTGTGTATATTTGTACGAGTATGTAATCGTATTATTAAGTATCATTGATAAACATCACCATACAATCCCGGATATTAATCTCCAAAACATCGTCACACAATGTGTTAACGTGCAATAGCATGTACAGGCAATCATCAATTTCAAGTAGAAACTATGTGACAAGACGGAAAAGTGTATTGAACATGAAAAACTACCTTACTACGATTATTATATCGCTCACTTAGTAATATATATATATATATATATATATATATATATATATATATATATATATATATATATATATATATATATATATATATATATATATATATATATATATATATATATATATATATATATAATATGTGTGATTCAGCGATATGATAATATATGAGCAAGGGTTTACAACCACATAAACATAATCTCTTTTGTTTCGGCAAATATGGGAAATTGGGAATAGCTCATCTATCTGTCTATCTGTTTAGCCCGTAATGTCTCACAGCCGGGCAAAGGCCTGCCATTCCCTTTTCCACAAACATCAAAAATCAATCTGCCTAGCCTTTTCCCAACTGTGTTGGGGTCGGCTTACAGTCTAACTGGATGCAGCTGAATACCAGTATTTTACATGGAGCGACTGCCTATCTGACCTCCACAACTCAGTTACTGGATAATACGATACCCCTTGGTAAGACTGGTTGTCAGACTTTCGGGCTTCTTACGACCCGTAACGACTGTCAAAGATCCACGAATGACAGCCGGGACCAACGGCTTAACGTGCTTTCCGAGGCACGCTGGAGTCTCGGTATGAAAAGATGGTAACCCATCCACAGACCAACCCCAGGAAGCGTAGCTTAACCTGATGGTTCGACACGTGCGGCTGTTATTACTTAGCCACGAGCTCCTTCCTTTTCCACAAACATCAGTCCACTGCTATTGTTCCTGAAACAAATAAATAAAAAGTCTTTATTATTCCTTACAAAAAAAATTAAGTTCTTAATAATGTAAGTTCATAATAATTAATTAACCAAGGACCCCTCGGCGGGTATACCAACCTGACCATTTATTGTTTTACTGAAAACGGGATATCGGTTTATTTGTCTCAGTAGGGCCGATTCATAAAGGAAACTCAATTTTGAGAATACCAGCCTAGGATCTCAATGAAAAAAAAAGAACACATTTTTTATATTCTATAGCATAGACAAGCGAGGTTGAAGCGTCTGGCGTTGGGAGTTATTCGACTAATGAATACACTATTTATGGTTTTTTTTTTTTAGAGAGTTTAATCACAAATTGATTATGCCACCCTCATCGGTAAAAACAATTATTGCTTATGATCTAAATGCTATTTTTGCTACCCTATATAGGAGTCTTGCATCCTTTGATAATGGGGACGCAAGAATGCTATTACACCTTCCAACATGGTTATTAGTTTTCTTTTTTTCTCTCTCTAAATTATATGTGTGTATTTTATTATCTTTTTATTCCCCTATTGGATTTGTAGATGTCCGTAGGTGTGTCCGTGGCATCACATCACATATCAGAATACCAGCGCTGCGGTATTTATTTAAAATGCTGAGATAGGAGCCTTTTTGGCCTCGCACAGGTATTTTTAATTGTTATATTTTGTTTTATTTTTTTAATGTTAATTTTGTTAGTTTACGCACAGGAAATACAAACAGTAAAAAAGAGCATAGTCTTTTTTACTGTTTGTATTTCCTGTGCGTGTCCCAAATAAAATATTTTTCTTTCTTTCTTCTTTCTTTCTTTCTTATCAAACTTATTTATTACAAACTCACTAACTCGACAAACGTTGTCCTGTCCAGTCAAACTGTATCGTAGAAAGAGAGCGTCAAATCTACGGATGCTTTCAAGTAGTTATAATTTCTTACATCAGATTGCCGTCCCTAGAAATGACATCTAGGAACAGTTTGTATGGAAAAAAGTCTTCATAAAAACCTTCCTCGAACTTAAACAAATATTTGAAAGAAAAATATTTACCGAGTTGATCCAGCCGTTCTCGACTTTTGCACTTAGCAACACATTTAGCCTAGATTTTAAAAGTTAAGCAATATACATTTTAAAGATACTTTGTCAACAGAACAAATTTGTTTGTGATGATTTAAAGTAAAAATAAAATTCTTGGCACGATTTTTAATATTCACCTTAGTTATCAGCATCGCCATAAGGGCCGGAACCTGTAACGCACCGGCGGGTCCGCCGGGGCCCGTGTTGCTCAATGTTCACAATTTATTAATTATCTCTGTTGGTGCATTTGTGCCGATGTTTCCCGTGGATTTTCAGGAAATTATATTTCATACAAACCTCGTCCTGACAATTACGAACACAAAAAAAAACAGCCGTTCTCAAGTGACGCACTTACAATACATAATTATTGGGTTGGCTAATAAGTAATGAGCGACATACAACTATTTTATTTGTATTTATTTATTAATTGTTAATCATTAATAATATATTCACCGTCGTTTTCTACTACCATTCGCCATCAATCTGGCAAAGAGCGAATGGCGTCCGCATACAACTTCGTTGGTTTTGAATTGAAGAAGTCATCTATGTATTGTTTCAAGTGTAGTTCATCGTCTAAGCTTATTTCCCGTAAATTATTACTAAGTTATCGGAACAAGCTGAAATCAGTTGGTGCTAAGCCCGGCGAATATGGAGGGTGGGATATTATTTCCCAATTAAGCTCCAATAGTTTTAGCCTGGTACTCTTAGCAATATGCGGCCGGGCATTGTCGTGCAGGAAAAATATTTTGTCGCGTTGTGGACGTTTGCGATGGATGTCAAGCTTCAGTTTTTCGAGTTGATCACAATATACTGTTGCTGTAATCGTAGTATTAGTAGGAAGGAAATCCCAGCTTATTACTCCATGTATATCTCACCAGACAGAAAGCATTACCTTGCGAGGATGAAGATCACCTTTTGACGTTGGTTTTCCCTGTTCTTTACATCCCAGCCACTGGCGCTTGCGTGTGTGATTAACATAGAGAACCCACTTTTCATCTCCAGTGACAAGATTATCTAACCAATTAAATGTGCGGCGGAAAGATAAAAGTTGTAGACAAATCTCAGCTCGGTAGGTCAGCTGATCTTTACTTAATTGATGGGGTACCCAAACACTACATTTGTAATCTTTCCCAAATCATGTAAATGATGTTCTATGGTGTCATGAGAGCACTCGAGCTGAACAGCCAAATCGCGTGTAGTTCTTCGTTAATCGAAGAAGATCCCGATTAATTTATTGATATCTATTTCCACAGGGCGCCCAGACCTTGGTTGATCGGTTAAGGAAAAATTGTTATTGCGGAACTGTTGGAACCAGCGCTTTGCTGTTGCTTCGGAGACTGCATCGTTAGCTAGTCTTGACATATATTACGTGTAGCTTCTGCAGCAGAATGCCCAGATCGAAACTCATATAATAAATAAACAATGTCGTACGTGGGTTTTAATATCAATCATTTCTTTGTGAACTTTAACGCACTAACAGCCAAACGATCAATAACGCGCATGAGCGCGACTCGCTCTTTATATACCCTCTGCTACAGAACGTTCTCAAACCTCTCCGAAAATTCTAGAAATTATAAACTAAAACGCTCATTACTTATATATATATATAGATTAAAATACAAAAGGTTTCATGAAATATTTTGTATTTTAATCTATTTAACCATTATTTAATTTAACCATGGGTAAGGGTGTGAAAGTGTTTGAACACTTCCACCCAATGACTTTCCGTCAAAACGTTTAGATTATTCCATTCGGTTGCTTTTTACGACGTTATAAAGTTACAGTGAATGAAAATTTATTTAACCGGCCGGCCCGCAGGGTTTTTGAAAACGGAACAATTTTGCGCCCCAGGTTTTTTTCGGGGACACCGGGACAAAGAACCGAAAAACGTGACGGTCCCATTCAAAACGGGACGTATGGTCACGTTAAAAACAGAAAAACTGTAAATTACTGAAGCAGGTCTACACAGTATAGGCCTCCTCTAGTAATTTACAGTTTTTCTATTTTTTGCTTTCACAAGCCATGATTTGCCAATCAATTCCACGATCTCGTCGTGCCAACGTTCTGCTGGTCTGCCTCCTCTTCTTTTTCCGTGTGCTTTCCAAGCGGTTGTTCAAAGAGTCCACGTATCGTCTTCTGATCGCGCATGACTGTAGACGTAAGCGCAATACAGAGTTTTTAAGGTTTTCATTTTATTAAATGAATTGGCATTACGATCCCAGGGCTTTGGATGCTATTTTGGCCAATATGGTCGACATGACATTCAAAGGTATGCTTACTGTCCAGAAGAATACTAAAATCTCTGGTGACATGAGTTCAACCTCGTGCACATCTGTAGCGCTCGCCGTTGACAGTAATGGCTTTGCCATCATCGTTTTCGAAGAAGTACGGACCAATGACGCCGCCGGACCAAAATCCGCACCAAACAGTAACTTTTTGTGGATGCATTACCATCTGGTGAACCTCATGTGGGTTGTGGTCGTCCCATATAAGGCAATTTTATTAACAAAACCATTCATCCAAAAATGCGCCTCGTTGCTAAAGATGATTTTTCGGCCAAAATCGGGGTCCTCTTCCAAACGTTCTGTAGCCCATTCAGCGAACAAACGGCGT
The DNA here is from genome assembly GCA_948252095.1 of Dicycla oo. Taxonomy (NCBI): domain Eukaryota; kingdom Metazoa; phylum Arthropoda; class Insecta; order Lepidoptera; family Noctuidae; genus Dicycla; species Dicycla oo. The sequence continues at coordinate 34,653,944 of OX411711.1, forward strand.
TGTTTATGGTCATTTACTTTGAGCTCCTGGGTCAGTTGGATCTTGTACGGGTTGTAGGACCAAGTCCCGATGCAAAATTCGCCACGTTGAAGTCTGCGAAAGGCCGAGTTCTTGTGCACGGCGAGAAATCGACTGCCTCAGAGTCTCCTGCACACTCTCATGGACAGCAGCGATGTTCTCGGCCGATCTGGCGTTCCTTTAACTTAAGGGTGTTGGTTGGTTGTTTACCAAACCAGTCGTCTCAAATTTGGTCACCAAACGTTAGGGAGTCGACTTTAAAGGGCCACCGCGTCTGCCGTAAAATGGACGTAATGCGCGCAACGTTTGGACTAAGGAACACTCATTTTGATAATAAAGTTTTATCATTTGGACGTGCTGCTCAATCGTGTAACTTGCCATGGTGATTTGGCATCAGTAACTGAAGAAATAACAACGCGTTTGACAGATGCCGCCAAAACAACATGGCCGCCACAAACTGTCAACATCGACCCGCCCTATTTGAAAGACTCTTTATTAGCAAGTCAAGAAGACGGCAGCCAGACTAATTGAGCAGAAAGCGCCAGACTTTTATATAAGAACAGACAGCTGTACTGCTGGGGAGTTTGTTGCGTCGCTTCTTCTGCCCAGCTAAAGCTCTAGGAAGTGGCTCTATGTACGCTACTTTGATACAGACCTAATTCAACCTTGGTAAACTGAAAATCTTAAGTCTGGCATGTAAGTTTCTAGAAACATGAACTGACTTCTAACCGACCACCGAAATCCTTAGGTTACAAAGGATTTTTTAGTAAGATGTTATTATTATAATAAGTGAAAATGAAATAAATCTTAGATACCTCATAAATTAGGTTAGTTAATTATTTCTTATCATAGTAAATTCACTAGCCTTGCTTTACACCCACAGAATAGTGAGTTCAGTTTATGTGTACAAGTTGTAACTTAAATAACGCAGAACCTCTTAAGGGGTCATTGTACTCACCATTATGAACAACTTTTACTATGGGACCAAACCTGAAATCGTGAAAAATAATCAGCTCTTACCTACATTTTGATGAGTTATGCGACCATAAATGTAGGGAACAGCTGATTTTCTTTCGCATTATTGATTATCGTCCTGCTAGGTAAAGATTTCTTCTAATAAAACACGTTTTCTGTTTTAGACCCTCAGCTGAACAGTATAATAAAAAAAAAAACAAAGACTAGTTTTACAACAAAGTAAATTAACCATAAAGAGAGAGAGAGAGAACAGCTTACTTACAAAACTACAGTAGGTATGTACTTCAAATTCAGATTATGCATATCGAGGGTTCACGGGCTATTTGTATTAAGTGACATCCTGGCCGATATTTAGTTATAATCATATCTACCTGCATTAAAAAGTGAAAAACGTAAAAAACGGAGATAGATACTATTGATTCTTAACCGTCGATAGGCCACATTTTCGTAAAAAATATTGATACTTTTTTACAATGTTCTTTTTTCCGAATAATGAAGCTTTGAAAGGCTCTCCTGTAAAGTTCCAAACATGTCGGTAATCCTACCAAATTTTCAACAATATCTACGGGTTCGTTTTCGAGTTCAAGGGTGGTTCCTAAATTCAAACGTCTGAATTAAGGAGGCACCTAATAATTCTGTACTGTTTAAAGATTTTACTACAAATTCCAGGATCGGGCTTACGCGATTTTTGATACATGGCTCCTCAATCCATACGGATATGATAGGGTTGCATATATATAATTTATTTATGTTCCTATAATATATTAAATAAAGTAAGGATCATTTAACGGTGATTCACTTCCTACATATGTGTCGGAAATTTCGAAATTTCAGATACGTTTGGCAGATTTTTAACTTACCTTTACTTAGATACCTCAACTTCAACCTTTACTTAGTTATTGGTCTGACTTAACTAATGAAGCACACCTGATATTAAAACATATTCTCGCCTTCTAAATGTGAATAGTCTACGATTTGAGAGTCCACTTTTGACTGCGTAGGATTGTTCCTACGCAGTCAAAGTTCACTCTCAAATCCCGTGTCATAACTTACAAAGTCAACCCCGACGTAGAGGTTACATCTCTACCCACCACCAAAGACAAGCTTAACAATATAAACGAATTTACAGCGCACCTTATTAAATTTCTTATTACTTTCAACAGCAGGTCTCATCTTTATGCAAAATTCTGTTGCCATATGGCCAGGTGGTATACTGCAATGATGAACAGAAAACCCACTCCATGCAAATAATGATTAAACGTGGTGATATAATGGTGCCGATTCTGTTGTACACAAACTAAACTTAATTTAGGATATTGTTAACTTTTTCTCTCTAATAAAACAAGAAAGAGACCGACGTAAATTAGAGCTGTCAAAATTAGTTGGAACTAATATTTCCATACAAATTCAGACGACACGTAAAAACATGTCGACTAAAAACACGGTGAAGCGCAAGGCGTAAACTAGTTTGACAGCTTTAACTTAGTTCATAGCTATAGCCATCCTTTTCTCGCGCTGCCTGTTAGTAAAAGATAGTGATACTCTAGTTTTAGTTTAGTTATTAAACAAGAGAATCAGCACCATTACCTGACAAATATAGTAAGCCACTATTCTTTGGGAGTGTCCTTGAAGACTTGTTAGCTTATATGTAGTGCCTGAACAGCATGCTTCCATCACCCTCATCATTTCACAAATAAAGACTGATTCTGATTCAGCCGAAAGACATCTATTGCTGGACAGGGCCTCCCGTAAGCGTTGCCACACTGAACAGTCCTATGCTTCTCGCATCTTTGATAATTAAAACAATCCGTTTGTCAAGCGAGTTGGTCAGTATGGCTTATGACTACTGAACTTTGCTGTCATTAGCATACCAAACATCATCATCATTTTTGGCCAAACAGATGAAAAATAACGTATATAAAAATCATTTTTGTTAGAATATGACATTATTTTCAAAAGAATCTGAAGTATTGAGAACGTTTTCCTTTTTTTGAAGTCAGTTAAAATTCTATCGGTATATTTGGTAACTCTATACTGTGTTTCTCAGGTGGTCCTTTTGTTCCTATTTACTTGGTATGAGGTCAGAGACGACTGCCATACTATTTTTGGAACAAGGAAAATTCCTGGCGGGATCCCACTGCTCTTAAATTACAGATAAAATATGTCTTGCCGGATTAAAACAGACGTTCGTAATGTTGTGATTTTGTAAGGGACGTTTGATTTGTTTTACTTGAAATAATGGTGGATACAGAATGTCGCTTCGAATATCCGTTGGGTGAGTGTTGACTATTTTATCCCATCTTCTTCCTCTCTATGACATGATCGAGATATCACTGTGTGTTCGGATGGTACGAATATACTGTTTTTTATATCGTCATTGTTAGGGTTCCGTACCGGAAGAGTCCAAACGGCACCCAATCACTAAGCCTCCGCTGTCCGTCCGTCCATCCGTTTGCCTGTTAGCGGGCTGTATCTCTTGAACCGTAATAGGTAGACAGTTGAAATGTTTACAGAGTGTGTATTTCTACTGCCGCTATAACAAATAATAAAAATTAAATAAAGATAAAAATTAAAGGAACCCAAATAAGAAACGTGCTTTTTTTTAAACTTAAGTATTTTTTTAAACATGTAGGTGATTATAAATATTGTATGGTGGTACGAAACCCTTCAAGTGTGAGTCCGGCTCGCACTTGGCCGGTTTTTAATTCAACTAAAACCTCAGCTGAGCATGCACTCCTGGGAGTATGCAGTCACAAAATTGAGCTTGCATTTCACGTTTTGTCTTTTGCGATACGAGTAGTATCGACAGGCAGCTTATCAGGTGTCTTAGTTAACCCAAAACCTGTCTAATGTTCATCATCTCACTGCTAGGCAAAGGCCTATCCCCATGACTTCCACCTTTCTCGATCCAGTGCTAATGCGGGCCAGTCGTCGTTTGTTTTCTCCTGTCTATGATACTATATTTTAATATTCCAGAAAGAACAAGGTCATCTCAAACACTGCAGGACATCAATAACTAACGCTATTACAGTGTATCGAAGCAATATAAAATACAATATGTAAAATATTAGGTTAGGTTGTAATGTTAGGTTAGGTATGGGCATGTGATGCGGAGGAATGAGGAAAATGTCGTCAGGAAAGTTTTGAGTATGGATGTGGATGGTCATATGTGTAGGGGAAGACCAAAGAAACGATGGATGGACTGTGTGAATGATGATATGGTTAGAAAGGGAATGACTAGGTACCGAGAGGACGACTAATAGAGAAGTATGGAAGAAAAAGACATGTTGCGCCGACCACAAATAAATTGGGACAAGGGCCGGAGAATGATGATTAGGTTAGGTTGTAAAAGTAATCAATTTAGATTATTAAGTTAAGGGGGATCCGCAGTGGTAGCCCGCGAAATTTATTCTCTTTTTTGTTTTCGGAAATCATGACATTATGGAACAAATCTTACTTAGAGAGATGTATTGATGATTCTTATGGTTATAATCAATGATATTATATTAAAATGAGGCAGATTTGTTACTAGCGCGCGCGTTCCGAAACTCGAAAACGTCCTAATTGGGGTATTGTCTTTAGTCCGCATCAAGCATGGCGTAATAATAATACAGCACAACCCTCTTTTTTAACCGACTTCCAAAAGGAGGAGGTTCTCAATTCGTCTGTATGTTTTTTTTTTTTTTTGTATGTTTGTTACGCGATTACTCAAAGATGAATGGACCAATTTAGAAAATTCTTTTTTTGTTTGATAGGGTATACTTTCGAGGTGATCCCATATAAATGTTATTAACTTTGCTTGGGAAGTTTTTGAGTTAGCTTCAATAATGCGTATATTTCCCACTTATTTTATGTGGATGATGTGATGGTGTTTTAATAACTTCCTATCACTGTTATTTACATGGCTATATTTACAATTATTGTGCTCAATTATGTATTCGAATTAGTGTAGGGTAGGTTCCACAACTAAAAAGTGAAAAATAAAAACTTTTTAGCAAAAAATAAAACCGACTTCCAAAACAAAACACTACAAAGTGAAAAATAACTTTAATTTCGGAAGTCGGTGGCAAAAAACGAAAATACGAAACCCAAGACACCGACTTCCGAAATTAAAGTTATTTTTCACTTTGTAATGTTTTGTTTTGGAAGTCGGTTTTATTTTTTGCTAAAAAGTTTTTTTGGTTATTAGACATGACCAGATTTTAAACGTTGGTTACTATGAACGTAACACATCTTGAGGATAATATAATTATAATTATGTAAATACATATTTGTTATAGTCGCGAATCATATTCTGATCAACATACAACCTGACACTAACCTACAAATTGCAAAAACGTAAGAAAATTTGACTTTCGCGGGCTACGTGGAGCTTGTGGTAAACAATATCTATTGGCTAACGAAAGCCCTCTCAATATTTTAAAGGTTTTCATCCTCGCTACAAAGTGTAACGCTAACAAGTCGAAGTTTCTTAGCACATCACTTTAATTTGTTCTCGGAAAGATACCAGACCCTCTTTTTTGTAGGCTCTACAAAATATATTAATAAAAAGGAAAGTTTTGCGTGCCAGAGATTTATGGGACAACAAGAAGTTTTTTTTAATTGTTTACTTTACAACTAAGCTAGATATGCATAATGCATGTGCTAGGGTTCATGTCAATAATTTACCTATAATAAATCGAGAAAGAGAAAAGAACCAATCAGTCATAATGACTGATTAGTTCGTTACAAATGGGATGATTTTGCGTGCGTATATTTATGTATATGAGAAAATAAATTGAATATTTTGCCGCTTTATCTTTCCGTGACAATAAATTGACAGATATGGGTGCAGTTCGATCGCAAAATGAGCGAGGGAGGCGTTATATGAATGGAAAGTAAATTTTGTAGACGAAAATATGAATAAGAAAATGAAGACACACATGAACCATACACACATTTAATTCAGGTAAACATGGTTTTTATGGTGATAGTTTTTAAAATGACACATATGACCTATCTTCTGCACGAGTTTTTCTCGTATAGCCTTAACAGACACGAGCATACCGAAACCCAATTCAGTGTTAAAATAGCTGTGATTCTCATCAGCTCGCATTTCAATATTGTATTCCGCAACTAACTAGATGAGGCTAATAATAGTATTTTACATGAATCTACAACAGTGTGGCCTGACCTCTGCAATCCAATCAGTGGATACGCCATAAAACCTGTTTTGCATACATATCTGGGCAAATAACCTTCGCTCATTTTGCAATATGACCACAGCCTTTATCCACATCACTTTGGCAGAGTGACGTCGCGTGATTTAATACAGCTTTTTAAGGATTACAGCTGTTTATTGGATGTACTGAAGGTTTGGTTTTTAAATTGTTTTTATTTCCTGCGAAGTTGTTGTGGATTTATTTGGGTAATGATAAAGTGATAATGGCCCAAAAGGTCCCACAATAATGAGCTCATTACTCATTAGCAGTTCGTTTATCTTCATTCTATCAGTAGTATATTTTCATGGTTTTGAAGACGCTAAAGCCGATAGTGAAGTCAAATTGAAAATTTAAGATGGCGGCTGCGGAAATTTTCAAATTTAAAAACAACACCCATGGCGAAAAATTTGATTTTCGCAGCGGCCATCTTAAATTTTGATTTTGACTTCATTATCGTAGTCTGCTCTCGAAAACGATGGAAACGACACCCATGACAAAACATTTGGATTTTGCCGAAGCCAGCATCTTGAATTTTAATTTTGACCTCATATTCATTGTCAGCGCCCTCAAAAACCATGGAAAAGACACCCATGACGAACAATTTGAAAATTTTCGCAACCACCATCTTGAATTTTAATTTCGTTATCGTTATCAGCGACCTCAAAAACCATGAAAATGATACCCACGTCAAAAAAAAAAACTAATAAGAAAAATAAAAATAAATAAAAACTTAAGAAATAAGCAGGCACGCAAATGTCCAAATCTCTCAAATGTCATATGTCCTATCTCTTTGTAGTTTTCTGTGTACATACATAAGAAAATATATTTTTTTTAAATACTATACATTCCTGCCCAATCTATACATCCCTGCCCAGCACTATGAAAGAAGAAATGAAGAAATCTAATTTCCCGCACATTTTTTTGCGAAACTATTTCACGCAAGTAGATTCGCGCAAGTCTCTTTCGCGCAAGTGACTTTCGCGCAAGTGTCTTTCGCGCAAATGTTCATGCGCGCAAAAGTCCATTTGCGCAAAAGTCCAGCCGCGGAAATGTCTTTTCGCGCGAGTGTCTTTCGCGCTAGTGTGTGTCCCTTTGCGCAAAAGTCCATTAGCAGAAATGTGTTTTCGCGCAAGTGTCTTTCGCGCATGTATCCTGCTACCAGCTTGTGGCTAAGTAATAACAGCCGCACGGGTCGATCCATTAGGTTAAGCTACGCTTGCCGGGGTTGGTCCGTAGATGGGTGACCATTTTTACATACCGAGACTCCTCCGTGCCTCGGAAAGCACGTTAAGCCGTTGGTCCCGGCTGTCACTCGTGGATTTTTGACAGTCGTTACGGGTCGTCAGAAGCCCGAATGTGTGACAACCAGTCTTACCAAGGGGTATCGTATTACCCAATTACTAGGTTGTGGAGGTCAGATAGGCAGTCACTCCATGTAAAATACTGGTATTCAGCTGCATCCGGTTAGACTGGAAGCCGACCCCAACATAGTTGGGAAAAGGCTAGGCATATTGATCCTGCTACCAGTTAATGTAAATGGGGCTTAAATTCAAGGTAAAATGGAAACCAATTAATGGTATTGAAAATTGAAATGTTGATGATACTAATCTATTTGATTTATGAAAACAGGCACCTGAGAAAAAATAAAAAGCTTGTTACAGTGTATTTAACGGTGCATTTCACCAAAGAAACTGAACGTGTTCAGCGCATCTAAATCGCGTTCAAGAGCAGTCAGTGTCAAAATTTTTTTGGTGAAATCCGCACTATGTATTTGCAGGTTAGACTATTGTTTCTCAATTTTATTCTGTTCAATTTTAAAATTTTGTGTGTTTTGTTTTTATGTACTCATACTTTGCATGCCGTTTAAAATATGGTTATACCATGACTGTGTTAAATTATAACAATACTGTTACCTACATGAATGTAAAACATCTACATATTGTTTACCCACATTTGCAAATGGTTTTGAATGTGAGACTTCATTATTTCTGTGGCTAATCAATAAATCTTTTTTACCGACTATTCAATACTTTTCATCCCCAATCCAGTCATCGGTATTTTTGAAACGCCATCGGTATTGTTACAAAACTACTATTGCTTCATTAAAAGTTTTCAAAAATGGGGACCAGTCTACGTACTGTATGCCGACAATTTTGGAACGAAATGAATAACGGATACATGCAAACACAATGGAGCTGCTGCATTGTCGCAGCTTTTTAATACCCGACTGCGACGAAGCCAAAAACACCGGTCAAGTGTGTGTCGGACGACACACAATGAAGAGTTCCGTAGTTGGGATGAATTTATCCCAAGAACAAACTTAACATTGTAGTTGAAAAACATGTTCTCTCATACATTTCAACTACAAATGTCCATAGTTAAACGAAAAGGATCCAACCCACATTGCACCTAATGTGGGTTGGATCCTTTTTGTTTAACTATGGACAACTGTAAGTTAGTACGCACAATATTGAGAGATTTACCATGTTATTTTAATGCCATATACTTTTTATAGGTTTTCCTGTAATTTATAGGTATATAATTATTTTATATATTTTTTTCAAAATTTTAACCTCAGTAGTTTAGGAGATATAGGGGAGGAATGGTCAATTTTCGTCTATTTTCTTAAATAACTTTAAAACAGTTTATTTATGTCTTTTATAATGCGCACAGCAAAAGAGTGGAACGTATACAACCCTAATCTCTTCAAAGTGAGAGTGAACAGGCTTCTTCTGGGTAAGCTCACTCCATCGTCGACTTTGTCTCTGTCACCTATGACCTAGACTAGAGTCAAGAGCAAACCCATCACAAATAAAAAAATAAAAAAAAATTTTCAAAATTATAAAAAATATATATTTGAGACCCTTTCATTTTATATATCGCACGGTACAGTTTGCAAATATTTTATTTTAATGTTCTTATTTGCCCCCAAAATTGACCCCCATATTCAAAATTCATAAATTTACATTACGCGTCCGTGTTTGGGTCACAAAAAATACATACGTGTACCAAAGTTCAAGTTAACCGCTAATTGCACATGGGATGAAATTCATCCCATTTTTATATTTAAGTAGTGGTTCGTGGGAGTAAAGTGATCCCATGCAAATCTGCTTTTGGTTTGAACCTTGTTCCACCACTATTAAGGAGTCCTTTCTAATTCCATACATTTAGTTTGATGCTATCTATTTCCGAGGAATTATCTATGGAAAGATTATTTTTAGTCTGTAGTTGCAAATCTTTTTGAGGAGCTTGTGGCTAAGTAATAACAGCCGCACGGGTCGATCCATCAGGTTAAGCTAGGCTTGCCGGGGTTGGTCCGTAGATGGGTGACCATCTTTACATACCGAGACTCCTCCGTGGTACCGACTGGGTTGTGGAGGTCAGATAGGCAGTCGCTCCATGTAAAATACTGGTATTCAGCTACATCCGGTTAGACTGGAAGCCTACCCCAACATAGTTGGAAAAAGGCTCGGCAGATTGATTGAGTTACAAATCTTTTTGTAAACAAAAGGTTTTTGTTCAAATGTGGTTTTATTTATGTTTCGTGCTAAGAATAAATACACCATGCATTTTAAACCATATAACATATAGGTCATCACTTGTTTTTTTTTACTAGAGTCATTTCTTTGAAAGTGTAACTAAAAATTGTTTTGTTATTTTTTACAACCAATTTTGAAAATGAAAACAAGTCATACTTTCAAACGAAACGTACATTACTATAAAGCCCTACTCACTAGCATTCTAAGAAACAGTCAACGGTCACAAAATTCCAAGAAGCTACGATGCAAATCGGTTTTGTTTACAAGATTACCGCGGGTGGGGCGCTTAACGGTTTTCCCCGCGCGCGGGTGTGCACAGCGGTTTAGCACAGCGGTTAATCGGTCCATTAGATTCGGAGCAAATTGGCTGTGACAGACGGACAGACAGACAGACACATGAGTGATCCTATAAGGGTTCCGTTTTTTTCCTTTTACCTCAAACCTCAAACGGAACCCTAAAAAGGAGGGTTATGTGTCTGACCTGTATGTATCTATGTCCGTCCCTATGTGCCCCCATAACTACGTCGCTACGTCGTTTTTTGTATGTTCCAAATCGAAATTTAAGTACAATGTTTTTAAAATTTTATCTAATAATAATAAGAAATAGCGCGAGTCCTTTATTCAAAATTTAATATATTTCAATAATAATAAGGGACAATCCCAAATTTTAATACATGTATATATATATATGTATGTATGTATGCACAGTATGTATGTGTATATATATTAATAATTAATTACTTGTATTGTATTTTAATAATCATTGATTTTTTATTTTATATATCTGAGTAATGCTAATCTAGTGGCACTTTTTACATTATCTTAATTTTGTTAACATGCGGATAATGTAGTGGGCTGCAATATTGTTAATACTACTTATGAGCCTATATTTTTGTTACTTGTATACTTTTTATATTGTAGCTGTTTATTGTCTCATAATAAATAAAACTACTAAACGGCTGAACCGATTTTGATGAATGATAAATCGCACTGATAGTACAATACTGATGTTACTCAAAATATATCTATGAAATGTGTGTATGAGATAATCATTAATTCAAACGTAAAATTCAGTGCCCTACGCGTCAATAATACCGTTAAACTGTACCGTATCGTATTATTAAAATTAATAAAGTATACATATTTTTATAGTCTCCAATCCCACAGAATGGCAGATTTCTGCAGAAACCCAAGAAATGCACGAAGCTCTCATTAATCATATCCCCGAATTATGGTAGGTAGCCATTTTCAATTTCGAAGTTACACTATAATGTAGCAGAGCTGAGGGGCAAAATAAAAATCAAAATCAAAAGTCATTTATTGAAATTAGGCTGAGAATCAGCACTTTTCGAACGTCAAAATTACATAAGACAGTCACTCAAAACGCCCGCCCTTCACCACGTCCTAGTGCTTTAGCTGAGGAGAAGAAGTGGCGCAACAAACTCCCCAGCAACACAGCTTGTGGCAGAAACCCGAAAACCTGACAACCAGTTTTACCAAGGGGTATAGTATTATCCAGTAACTCGGTTTTGGAGGTTAGATATTCAGCTGTATCCGGTTAGACTGGCAGCCGACTAGCATAATGATGATGACTATTATAATGTAGCTAAAAAATTACCTTCAAAAAGCTCGCACAAAAGCGTCCCGTCCCTTATACCAATACCGTTTACGCAAATAAATGAGCGTTTTTCGTACAATTTTATACGAAATTCCCCTCTTACTAATAAATACGAGTGAAGTTACAGTAACATTTAGTCCAATTTATTCCTTTATTTGTTTCCTTTGCCGATCATATATATACATGAAGTTGTCTCTAAACATTTTTGTTGTATTCCGGTTAAATCTTTTAGGCAAGCGCCGCCGTTGCGTCATTTGTTTTTTTTTTTTTGTTCTTCATATTTAGCATTTTTCTATTAGACAGGTTTTTTGAAAACCTCTTTGGACAATGAAAAGCCTACTTCTTCAAAATAAGAGTTATTTATTCTGTAATCCATTAACAATAAAGTTCATGTTTCTGGTGAAATGTAGGTATAGTACTGCCTGACCTTTTTTGCCTGTACTTTTGTGATGTTTAATTATTGTCTTCTTTACTTTTGTGATGTTTAATTATTGTCTTCTTTACTTTTGTGATGTTTAATTATTGTCTTCTTTACTTTTGTGATGTTAAATTATTGTCTTCTTTACTTTTGTGATGTTTAATTATTGTCTTCTTTACTTTTGTGATGTTTAATTATTGTCTTCTTTACTTTTGTGATATTTAATTATTGTCTTCTTTACTTGTGTAATGTTTAATTATCGTCTTCTTTACTTTTGTGATGTTTAATTATTGTCTTCTTTACTGTTGTGATGTTTAATTATTGTCTTCTTTACTTTTGTGATGTTTAATTATTGTCTTCTTTACTTTTGTGATGTTTAATTGTTGTCTTCTTTACTGTCGTGATGTTTAATTATTGTCTTCTTTACTTTTGTGATATTTAATTATTGTCTTCTGTACTTTTGTGATGTTTAATTATTGTCTTCTTTACTGTTGTGATGTTTAATTATTGTCTTCTTTACTTTTGTGATGTTTAATTATTGTCTTCTTTACTTTTGTGATGTTAAATTATTGTCTTCTTTACTTTTGTGATGTTTAATTATTGTCTTCTTTACTTTTGTGATGTTTAATTATTGTCTTCTTTACTTTTGTGATATTTAATTATTGTCTTCTTTACTTGTGTAATGTTTAATTATCGTCTTCTTTACTTTTGTGATGTTTAATTATTGTCTTCTTTACTGTTGTGATGTTTAATTATTGTCTTCTTTACTTTTGTGATGTTTAATTATTGTCTTCTTTACTTTTGTGATGTTTAATTGTTGTCTTCTTTACTGTCGTGATGTTTAATTATTGTCTTCTTTACTTTTGTGATGTTTAATTATCGTCTTCTTTACTTTTGTGATGTTAAATTATTGTCTTCTTTACTTTTGTGGTAATTAATTGTTGTCTTCTTTACTGTTGTGATGTTTAATTATTGTCTTCTTTACTTGTATGATGTTTAATTATCGTCTTCTTTACTTTTGTGATGTTTATTATTGTCTTCTTTACTGTTGTGATGTTTAATTATTGTCTTCTTTACTTTTGTGATGTTTAATTATTGTCTTCTTTACTTTTGTGATGTTTAATTATTGTCTTCTTTACTTTTGTGATGTTTAATTATTGTCTTCTTTACTTTTGTGATGTTTAATTGTTGTCTTCTTTACTGTCGTGATGTTTAATTATTGTCTTCTTTACTTTTGTGATGTTTAATTATCGTCTTCTTTACTTTTGTGATGTTAAATTATTGTCTTCTTTACGTTTGTGATGTTTAATTGTTGTCTTCTTTACTGTTGTGATGTTTAATTATTGTCTTCTTTACTTGTGTGATGTTTAATTATCGTCTTCTTTACTTTTGTGATGTTTAATTATTGTCTTCTTTACAGTTGTGATGTTTAATTGTTGTCTTCTTTACTGTTGTCATGTTTAATTATTGTCTTCTTTACTTGTGTGATGTTTAATTATCGTCTTCTTTACTTTTGTGATGTTTAATTATTGTCTTCTTTACTGTTGTGATGTTTAATTATTGTCTTCTTTACTTTTGTGATGTTTAATTATTGTCTTCTTTACTTTTGTGATGTTGAATTATTGTCTTCTTTACTTTTGTGATGTTTAATTATTGTCTTCTTTACTTTTGTGATGTTTAATTGTTATCTTCTTTACTGTCGTGATGTTTAATTATTGTCTTCTTTACTTTTGTGATGTTTAATTATCGTCTTCTTTACTTTTGTGATGTTAAATTATTGTCTTCTTTACTTTTGTGATGTTTAATTGTTGTCTTCTTTACTGTTGTGATGTTTAATTATTGTCTTCTTTACTTGTGTGATGTTTAATTATCGTCTTCTTTACTTTTGTGATGTTTAATTATTGTCTTCTTTACAGTTGTGATGTTTAATTGTTGTCTTCTTTACTATTGTGATGTTTAATTATTGTCTTCTTTACTTGTGTGATGTTTAATTATCGTCTTCTTTACTTTTGTGATGTTTAATTATTGTCTTCTTTACAGTTGTGATGTTTAATTATTGTCTTCTTTACTTGTGTGATGTGTAATTATCGTCTTCTTTACTTTTGTGATGTTTAATTATTTTTTTCTTTACTTTTGTGATGTTTAATTATTTTTTTCTTTACAGTTGTGATGTTTAATTATTGTCTTCTTAACTTTTGTTTTGTTTAATTCACTACCACTCGATGTCTTGCCACGATTCTGATAATAAAGAATTATATTGCATCATCATCATCATCAGCCTAGCCTTGTCCCAACGATGTTGGGGTCGGCTACCAGTCTAATCGGATGCAGCTGAATACCAGTATTTTACAAGGATTAACTGCCTATCTGACCTCCACAACCAGTAAATGGGTAATATGATACCCCTTGGTAAGACTGGTTGTCAGACTTCCGGGCTTTTGACGACCCGTAACGACTGTCAAAGATTCACAAATGACAGACGAAGCCAACGGCTTAACGTGCTTTCTGAGGGACGAAGGAGTCTTAGTATAGAAAGATGGTCACCCATCCACGGACCAACTCTGGCAAGCGTAGCTTAAACTGATGGATCGACCCGTGCGGCTGTTATTACTTATCCACGAGTTTCTCTATTAATAAAGTATTATATGTATAATGAAGTAAGCGATCAGTTTTATTTATTTATTTATCAAGTGGAAAACTAACATCTTTACTTAGATACAATAAATATTGGATAAAGAAACATGAAGCCAATTATAGGTTTTCACGGCTAGCTATACAGTAATATAAAAAGAGATCTTATACACGACAAGTCAAGAAAAGAAGAGCACCAATCATCAAATCGGTACTGCCAAACATAAGGAATAAACTACTCTACATAAACCTTTATCAAAGGATATAAAAACGTTACGCCCGAAAAGTAAATGATTGTGAACAAACCAATTATTAATAAGGTATCGTTTCATCTGTAAAAAGTGATACCTTATTAAAAATTGGTTTTAATAAAAATTATTTAAAAGGGATTAAAACAAACACAAATAACGTAGTTCAATCGTTTGATTGATATTTTGAAAACTTTGTACAAATGCGGCCAGAATTATTGGGTGCACATTATTTTTATTTTTGTAACTTTGAACTTTAAAGGCATCTTAGTATAATAAAAAGATGAATACAATGTTGTTTATCTACAAAGCAGTGCGGACTGTGGCTCGTAATTTTCTGAGCAATTATCCACTTCCATTCAAGAATACTCACACTATTAATAACTAAGTTTCACCAGATAGTACAAAGCTTTTCGTCTAAATGAAGTAATTATAACACATGCGCATTACTTAGAGCTTTGCTAGCCCCTGAGAATAGTAGCGGTTCATACTAGGTACTACGCACCCATACATTAATTAAAACGTTAATAGACTGAGGAAATTGCTCTTAGAGAAATATTTCAGCAGGAAGCATAGGGTAAAATAGAAAATATAGTAGCTTTAGTCTGAACTAGCTTTTGCCCGCGGCTTCGCCCGCGTGCTTGTCGGAAATTATCCCACGAGAACGTACTACCGGGATCAAAAGTATCCTATGTCCTAATCCAGATCATAGTCTACACATGTGCCAAATTTCATCCAAATGCGTGAAAGCGTAATAATTCAATCATGATTCAATCATGATTCGAAAGACCATGGCGCCATCTATTATCAAAAGAAAGTTATTGTTGTTTTCCTCGGGAACAGTATTTTTTTCAGGATGAAAGGTGACCTATGTCCGTTTCTGTACACGTGACAACGTATTTGCAAAATTTCAGGATGATTGATTCAGTGATATAGCCGTGATAAGGTAACAAACAAACAAACAAACTTACTTTCGCATTTATAATAATAGGTAGGGGAAAAAGTTTCTTCGCATTTTTTAAGAAAATTCAAAACATTTTTTAATATAGTTTATTTACAGTTAACTAAAGTATGTAGGTACCATTTTGTTCGATAACTTTTTGCCATCTTGTAGGTAGGGACATGATCCCATTGCTATAGAAATTTTGGGACTTCTGGTCAAAATACCGCGACAAGTGGGTTTGGCAGTCCTCTCGTGATGTTAACCTGACACTGCCTAAAGAATTCTGAAGAGACCGAAACAGGTGGAAATCTGAAGGAGCAAGGTCAGAACTATACGGCGGATGCATTAACACCTCCCAGCCAAACTCTCTTAATTTTTGCTGAGTGGCTAAAGATGTGTGAGGTCTAGCGTTAGCATGATGAAAAACTACACCCCTTCTGTTGATTAATTCCGACCACTTTCTCTCAACTTCTTGCTTTAATCTCATCAGTTGTTCGCAGTAGAGTTCAGAATCGATGGTCCTGCCTGGTGGTAACAGCTCATAATGAATAATGCCCTTCCAATCCCACCACACACACAGCATCACCTTGTTGCGAGTTAACCCGGGTTTCGCCACAGTCTGTGAAGCCGGACCGGCCTTTGACCACGACCTTTTTCACACGTTCTTGTCATACGTGATCCACTTTTCATCACCAGTTATCAGCTTCTTCAAAAATGGTTCGGTTTCATTACGTCGTAATAAAGAATCACAAATGAGTATACGGTTCATTAGGTTTGTTTCAGTGAGCTCGTGAGGTACCCAAATGTCGAGCTTTTTTGTGTACCCAGTTTTTGTCAAATGCGCCAAAACTATTTTGTGGTCAATTTCCAGTTCTTCAGCTACGTCGTAACTACTGATATGCCGATCTCGCTCCACTTTTTCAAAAATGGCATCCATTTTATCCGTAATAGGGCGACCAGAGCGACGTGCATCTTTGACATCAAAATTTCCGTATTGAAAACGCTTAAACCAAATTTGTGCTACTCTCACAGACACTACACTAGGTCCATAAACATCGCAATTTTTTTTCGCGGCTTGCGTTGCATTTTTACCTTTTTTGTAGTAAAATTTTAAAATGTATCGAATTTCTTCAATAGATTCACTCATCTTGACGGTACGAAAAACAAATGAAAATCACACATTTTAATAATTTGAATTTGGAATTATGTTCTCTAAAATTAAAACTTTCAATGATACCAAAACCAGCCAGATACAAATAGTATAGCCAGAGAGATTTTATTACAAGTACAGTCGCGACCAAAAGTCGATAAGCAAACTCACAAAGCAATAGCTTGGCGTTTAGTTGGACTTAAGACCTTCTATTTCCAAGAACATAAACATGTGTCGTCAACAACTGATTGTAGTTCATAATTTCAAAGTTATAACATGTGTAAAGATGACCTAGCGGTTAAGCGCGTGCAGATAGATGCGTGAATCAGTGAGCCGTGAGTTCAAATCTCACGCAGTACTTGACTTTTTGTAAGTTTTTACTTGATTGGAAGTAATGGGACAGAAATATAATATTCTTTATCTTGTTCGCTTGGTCACTCATTTCGTAAAGTTAGAAAGGTAGATCATAGAAAACTAAATAGGTATTGACAATTATATATGTGTTATTAGAATATCATTTCTTTGTTATGTTATTATGAATTGACTAAGTGGGTATACAACAAAAAATCCTATGAACGGTTAAAAAAAAAGTTATTTTATCTAGTAGGAATGTAACGTCACAATTCTGTTAAGTTTGTTAATTTTATAAATAACTAAATAAAACGAATAAACATTTTTGTTACCATTCAACACGACTTTTTTATTTAAACCTTCCAACACCGAAAAATAAATTAAAAATCACAAAAATAGTTAAATAATAATACAATAACTAATATTTAACTTCTTATAAAAATAAATAATAAATGAACATAAAAATCTAAAAAGTTTTTGCTTAAAATAGGAATATATTATTATGGTTCCAAAGAAACAAAAAACAGTCCAACATTGTGATTAAGAATCGAACTCAGACTTCATTGATCGTGAAACCATTGCTTAGCCCAAACAGCTACCAGCACATGTTATGTTTATGCGAATTTTAGCAATGCAATGGTAAGAACAGGTCGCCACTATGACGATTATTCTAAATTCAACAGAAATATAATGTTATTTCGCGTAGTACGACGACATGCGACAATTCATTAGTGTGTGTTATCTGCGGAATGTTGGCTCATACACGCACACGTATTAGTTCGTGCTCGCACAGTTCATAGCAACGTAATCCTTAGCATGCTTATGGACTTTTGAGCGTTTACTGTACATACATACTATAATGCGAAAAGACTTTTTCCCCAACCTAATATTAAAAGTTAGGATTAGGATTACATAATGTTCAAGCTGTTCCTTTAAGTGAGAGGTCAGCTGAACTTGAACGTCGTAAAAATGCATCCTGAGGAAAGTACAAAACTAATCTGTTATTATATAACATAGGTACTATCAAGCCTATATTCCCCGAAGGGCTAGACAGAGGAGTACCTATAGTAACGCCCACATTTCACACACTTATGTTTAGGTTCCATCTAATAAGGGGTGACCCTATTACCATCCCAGTAATAGTCCCAGTTGGCGTGGTTGGTTAAGATACCGCCTATCATGTCGCAGGTCGTGGGTTCGATTCCCATCCAAGACAAACATTTGTGTGCATGAACTGTCTGTTTGTCCTGAGTCTGGGTGTAATTATATATATAAGTATGTATTTACAAAAAAAAAGTAGTGTATGTAGTATATCAGTTATCTGGTTTCCATAGTACAAGCTCTGCTTAGTTTGGGACCAGATGACCGTGTGTGAAAATGTTCCAGGATATTATTATTATTATCGAACGGGCATAAATCCAGATTCCAGGCTGCTACTGAGAAATTCCAGATGGAAAACTCAATAACACTTTGCTAGACACGGAAATCGAACCCAGGACCTCACGCTCAGCAGTAGCGCTTGCGACCACTAGAACATATACGCACGCATGTTGTTATTGGTGCACCAAAAATAACAACAAACAATCATTTTATAATTTACATAAAACAAATCACTACATAAAACACTTCAAAATAAAAAAGCTTTTTATGTGAGAGCTGAGCCTGTAAAATTACGCATAAAATGGTGCTAGTTTTCGAATAGGCTAATCTAAGATTATGATCAACATTATGATTGAGTGCGTTCACGTTATGATTGAGTAAGGTTTTACTTATGGACGTGTAACGGGATTGCTCAGTCCGGTAAACTAATTAGTTTTGGACTCAAATCGAGGCGAGTTGGAGTACGATTGATGTATGTGACATAATCAATTACCTAGCTGTCAAAATTCTACTTAAAATAATTTTATAGTTTAAATTCATCGTGATCATTTCAGCCGAAAGACGTCCACTGCTGAATATAGGCCACCTTCAAGCATTGCCACTTCGACCGGTTCTGTGCTTCCCGCGGATTCCTGCGGCTTTCACAAGGTCATCGGTACACCTTGTGGGAGGCCTTCCAGCGACACGTGTACGTCTTCCGGTACATGGTCGCCACTCCAGAACCTTTCGGCGCCATCGGCCATCTGTTCTGCGAGCAATGTGCCCTGCCCACTGACACTTAAGTTTGGCAATTCTTCGGGCTATGTCAGTTACCTTGGTTCTCCTGCGGATCTCTTCATTTCAGATTCGATCACGTAGGGAAACTCCAAGCATAGCCCTCTCCATTGTCCTTTGGGCGACTTTTAGCCTTCTAACAAGGCCCATTGCACGGTACAAATATCTACCAGTAGTGTGACTCGGCCCCTGGCCTTGAAATAATTACCTACAGCTGCGCGGTACGTAAACACGCGATAGGGTTGCCCGCCTACAGTATTTTAATTTTCAACCTACCTACCACCATCACCTACTTGACTTTCTTTCTAGTTTTGTGATTGTAAATATTATATACTTTATTAAAAAAAAAAAAAAACAAAATGCTGTCGTCGAACATTATCAAACTCCAATCCTTACAAACTTCAACACCTACCTACTGAAACAGCAAGAAACAGCTGACGAGTAATTATAATATCTTTTTTCAGCTTATTAAGGTGCCTATTACGAGTACCTACAGCACGGGGTAACTTGAAATAATTCTTGTGGTCACCCATCCGATGTCGAACCGCAAATTTAAATTCAAAGCATCTTTTTCTTTCTATTTCATTAATAAAAGGACAGAAGATAAATATAAGTTTAGTCCTATCATATTAAGATACTCCCTAGACAAGTGTAGATGTGATTTTATTAACTTACGTCAGCCGCTGACTAATTTGACAGGACAAAACTAATATTTACCTTCTGTCCTTTTCTTAATGTAATATAAAGAAAAAGATAATAATAATAAGTTTTTATTTCATAAACAATAATCACATTGCACTGCATACATTCAGTTGAAGTAATTCAATATAACTTTAACATAGGAGTACAATAATTTTAAACTCTATCCCTTAAACTAGGTCTGGCCTGTATCTTAAGAGATAGGGTTCAGCCCTTATGTTGGACTCAATTATATTTATTAAAAGCAAAACAAGTGAAACTAGTGATGCACTGGACTTAAAATTAGTTTAGTTTTTGAACAATAGAATCGGCGCCATTATCAACCATCTCATCGAGTACTACAAAATCTTCCTTATAAAGTAAATTATATTGTACTTAGATCTTACTACGTAGGTACCTACTGTTTATTGCTCTTATAATCATCTCATAACGATATTTCGTCCAACTCAATAATATATGTAAGTAGCTAAGTAGATAAATAAGTATTTGTCACAAATCGCACGCTTACTGCTTACAAAACCATCACACCATCCGTTCGTCACTGCGGCGCATTCGCGACTGTTTGCCGACTTAGTGCAGACCAAACTCGAGGCACGTAGGTATGACTCGCATTCCGACCGTTTCTATGAAGATAAAACACTGTACATATTTGTACCGTGTCCATTGTGAGTCATAGTTTAAATTGGAAAATAGAGAATTGATTGGAATTTCTTTTATTATTTTGCAAGCACAAATTCAACCCTTTATGGAACATACTTTCATTCACAATCCGAAGGATATTGAAGCAAATTCCTAATCCATTGTTTGAAAAATGTGTCTGATCGATAACGTAAACAACGCAATGATAGTTGTCAAATTGTCAAAATGTTACGCAATCCCGCAGGTCTTTAGGTAATAATAATTGTTATCTGTTGTATTTTTAAACACTTCTTTTTTGGGTGAGCATTATTTTCTATTACCTACTTCCAAATTCCCAATAGACATTACACATTACAATCAGTTATGTTAATTGTACTGGAACGGAACAATAATATAATTACTTCTAAATTAATTGAGATTACAATTACAATTAATGATTGATTCTTATCATAATTACATCACGTGCGTATTACGTGGCCGCAGTGGAAAATATATGATTAATATACAATAATAAAATTAGTAATAAAAAATCTTTACTAACGATACTACTGGTGCGTGCTAGAAACTTCAGTTTGCGATTATTAACTATTTTTTATGAAATTCCGTGAACAAAGCGTGAATTGCGAGAAAATATACGTATTTGGTGGGAAAATATTACTTATCGGTCACCGCATTGCGACTCTCCGCAAAGGTTTTAGCCAATTAGGTGAGAGTTTGGTGAAAGGGACCCAGAACCGCAAGATAAGGCTTCAGCCAGTCAGGAGAAAATATTGGCACGGCAAGTATATCTGGAGGGGTGCGTCTCATAATATCAAATAAAGTTATTTGGCATATTTTTATTTCAATAATATTCACAAGATGTAATAAACGTGAGATATACCAACTGTTGATATAATTTCTTTACATATAACATTTATATACTCTAAAACTTATTTCGTATAACGTATTGGATATAACGTTATTTAATCGAAAATCATTAGGTCTATCACTTAAAATATAATATTGATACCATAATTATGGTTAACACCTCGATTAAGAGCAAACTGACTCGGTTAGGTCGGGATGGTTGTTTTGTGTTTTTTTTTCGTGTTTAGTTTCGTGTAAGGATTTTTCCGAACCTAAACCGAAAAAAAACCAATAACCACAAACCACCAAAAAAATGGTTTGTGGTTATTGGTTTTTTTTCGGTTTAGGTTCGGAAAAATCCTTACTCCTGATTATTCCAAACCTGACCAGAAAATCCTAACCCTAGACAGTCGACTTCACGGGCACCTCAAAGTTCGGTTTGGTTAGGTTCCTTTAAACGGCGCGGGGCTACTATTTCTGTGTGCAACAGACATAGAAGCCCCGTCCAGCGGGGCTCCGTCGACCTGCTATCAGTTTTATTGCTTGGTTGGTTTGTTGGTCGGTTTTATTGCTTTGCATTTTTAACTAGGCGTTTTTATCATATTAGACTAAATAGGTTTTATGTCTTTTGAGTGGTATACCAAACGATTTTAAGTATTTTCAATGTAATAGTATGTTCTGTTTATAAAAAATAGATATCTTAAAATTATATCAATCGTTTATTATATTAACTGGTCATTAAATCACATTTAACTATAGATTCAGTAGTATCCTGTAAATATAAGCGATTTCGTAATTATATCATATATTACTTACTCGTGATTGTATGCAATTAATAGTGGTCAGTGATAGAAATTGGTTTTTAATATTAAAAACAACAACGTACTGTTCCTTAATTTCAGCCATTTTACACACAAACAAACAATAAAAAGTTGTCATTCCAGCTGCTAGATTAATAATTAGTTTTAAAACAAGACAAACTACAGACCAACTGCAAGTTCCTTTACTATCAACTTTGACTTCCGACTACCTTGGTTCCACTTAACTTTCCTTGCATATTTTCTTTTGAATAAAACCTGTAGGTAGGCACTTTTTTCTGCACGACACTGTAATAATATTTTACTTTTCCAATTTTCTGATATTTATCTTTGGTATAGCAAACCAATAGGTTTATTTACTTTATATCTAATATTCGAGTATTCGGGACAATTAATGCAGTTTCTATTGTATTAGTGGTGCCGCCTATGTTTGTTTAAGAGATTCAAGTAACTTACTATGCATATTTATGCTAAGAGTTCGATAACTTTCACGTTTTGTCCTTGACATTGTCAATACCTGTTACTTGCCTTATTGACGTGATGGTAGAATACAAATTTCTTCAACGTACTAAGAAAGGCCGCATGTGTTGAGGTCATAACTTAGACCATTTATAATGGGCTAAGGGTCATAATGTCTAGTTCCATGTAACTGAACATTACTCATAGTAATATGCTCTAACTCTCATAATTTAAACAAAAGTTACCTCCCTTCACTGATCCTCTAGTCTTCCACAAAACGTGCCACGAAGTATTTTATAAGGAACTATGTAGTATCCAATACTAGTTCCTCGACCAACAGTAAATCTGTAGACTCGGTCCCGATTAAGCCGTAACCTAGTTACAGGGAGGCAACCTTAAAGAGATTACCAGAACCAAATAACAGGGTTCCGCGAACCTAACGACTTTGGATATCGACTGATTTACTTTAACTTTGTCTGGAGTGGTTTCAGTGCTAGTTTAGTAACATTTATTGAAATCGGTGTCCGATTATTTACTTTTGATGTCTTGGTTCACATAAAACCGAGCTACATGAAACGATAGTACTCGTAGGTATGGTTATTCTCAAAATACCAGTTTTTTTTTTTTTTCAAAATGTTCATGTAGATAACAAATACCTTTAGATCAAAATTCAATGTTATTTACACAACTTATTTTTAACCGACTTCACCAAAAGGAGGTTGTAGTATGTTCGTCTGTTTTTTTTTATATGTTCATCGATATAGCTTGGGTAGTTTTTAACTTAGCTTAATACACTTTGTGTATCTTGATGATATTATAGCGATGATGTTTACTTAGCAAGTAGTGGTAAACGAATTGGTGTGGGGTATGTACAATAACTAAAAAGTGAAAATTTCGAAAGTCGGTGGCAAAAACTAAAATACAGATCCAAAGACACCGCCTTCCAAAATTAAAGTTATTTTTCACTTCTGTCGGTTTTTTTTTCAGTGTCTGTTTTTTTTTTTTTTGGAAGTCGGTTGCTTTTTTTTTGTAAAAAAGTTTTTTTTTCTCACAACAGGCCGAAGCGAAAATTTTGTTACCTACTTTTATATAAAAAACATTCGTATCACATCAGCTCATCTCTGAAACGTTATCCATTTTTTTTATAAACACACGTGTTAACATTAAAATAATTATTTATACAAAATTTTAAAAACCGACGACGGAAAATTGTGCCGTGAAAATAAAACTTTAAATTAAATAAAAAATTCAAAAACTCACGTCACGTCATGAGATAGTATATTATTAACGGCCGTCGTGCGTAACCTGTGTTGTAGAATGCACATTAATTAGGTAACAATAAAGCAACTGGCATATATTACTTAATACGTATTCCGCGTCAGCAGTTTCGTCGCCAGTGCATCCGTCGTTTGCTGAGGTTGCAGAGCGTACCGCCCCCGTGCCCCGCAGCCCTGCGCCCGTCACCGCAGCTCCTCCGCACAGCGCCGTCCAAGTTCATCACCCCGTCCCGCTGCCAGTATCTGCAGCGCTGGCGAAACCCTTACGAAAGGACTTCGCTAGCGTCCCCGCGAGTGCCCCAGGCGCTCCAAGTATGAAGCCTATGCCAGAAAAGGCGCCGAATAGGGCTAATGAGGAGAGTTTCGTGACAGTGCAAAGGAGGAAGCGCCGGTCGCGAGCCAACAAGAACCGCTGCGGCAAAGCTCCTTCGAAGCCAGAAGTGAGCCTGCGTGCCGCTAAGCCGAACACACCGGTGTACATCTCCCGCCTGCACTACAGCACTAAGGCGGAGGACATCGTGGAGTACGTGCGCCAGAAGACAAGGTACATGCCGAGGGTGCAGTTACTGGAGTCGCGCCGCAACGCCAATTTCAAGGCGTTCGTGGTGCGAGTACCGAACTGTTACCTGCCCGTCGTCATGGAAGAAGACTTCTGGCCGCAGGACGTGGTGTTCCGTCGCTTCCGCGGACAAGTGCCACAGGACAGCT
Organism: Dicycla oo; assembly: GCA_948252095.1. Taxonomy (NCBI): domain Eukaryota; kingdom Metazoa; phylum Arthropoda; class Insecta; order Lepidoptera; family Noctuidae; genus Dicycla; species Dicycla oo. The sequence continues at coordinate 34,678,636 of OX411711.1, forward strand.
CAAGGACAAGCGAGTGAAGTGAAGCTACTAACATAGTTTTAAGCTATATTAATTAACACACGTTTTGTTTTATACTTTATATATGTTAGTTTGTAAGGTATGTATCTATGGGCCATTGTAGCCTGATAATAAACGTTTTATTATTATTATTATTATTAAAATATAGGTTACACAGGTTACGCATGACGGCTATTAATAATATTATACTAATTCTCTTGTCATGGGTTTTTGAAATTTTTTATTTAATTTTTATTTTCACGGGACAACTTTTCGTCGTGGGTTTTTAAAATTATCATTTTTTTTTTTTTGTAGCTAAGAACATGCTCAGGAATGAGTCTTATACAAATGAAAAATCCATTTCAAAATCGGCATAGCGGTTTCCGAGAAAAATGGTAACAGACACACACACAAAAACCTCTTACTGACAGCCACGGAGACGGTACATGCGATTGGGCATGTACCGTCTCCGTGGCTGTCAAGGGTAAAAATAGTAACATGAAATACATCAAACAAGTAGGTAAGTATTAATAATTTCATCTACTCAACAATATAAAAAAGCTGTTCCAAAAATAATAACAACTTGATAACCTTATCGAGACGTAGTCTGACAGGTAATAACTTTCTTTTAGGTTATAAAAATTTAGTAGAATAGAATAGAATAGAATAGATTTATTTTTCTTACCACAAATTACAGCTTAAAGTTAATAGTCTACAGATACAATTGTGTACCTAATTTGTGGAAGACTGGTGCCTAAACTAAGTTTATACAAAACCTGTAAGTCAGGTCACCAGGCCCCCTAACAATTCATATATTACAAGTATTGTACTGAAGACGTTTTTATATTTTATCTAAGAAACATGCAAAGGATGTATGAGAGTGTAACGTGTATGTATGTGTTAGTGAGAGTGTGTGTATGAGTATGTGGAAATGGGGTGTGTGTGTATGAGGTTGTGTGCGTTATTTTGGGAAACAGTAAAATTAGGACATGGTAGTGAAAAGATTTTCAGTTTTTACGTAATCTAAGGAAAGTAGCCATGTAGTCAATGTTTTTTTAAACGTTGTCTTGCCTAGGATATGTGTTGAAAGTAGGTTATTTAGTTTATTGTATAGAAACGGCCCAAGAAATATAAAGAAATTCCGAGCAAATTTAGTTTTAACTGGCCTAGATGTGCATACGTCCCTTCTTCTTTTGCGCACATCAATGTTCTTATGGCAGACAGAAACAGGGATAAGAGATCGTTGTTTTAAAGCAACATGTAGAATAAAGAGCTGACGAACTGAGAGGACATTTGACAAGTTGTAAACATCTTTTGTGGGATGACGGAAGGGAAGGGACAGTGCCACCTTTAGAACCGCTCTTTGAGCCCTTTCGAGAGGTAAAAGGGTTGTTTTATATGTACCACCCCAAGAAGTAATGCAATATGTCAAAAGCGATCTGCACAACGCACAATAGACAGATATTAGTTGCTTGAAGTTCAGAACCGACCGAAGATTCCTAAATACAAAGATGAATTTGCGAATTCTATTTGTGAGAGAGCTAATATGAGCGTCAAAAGTAAGTCTAGAATCCAAGGTAACACCCAGGTACCTAATGGTATCTACCTTCTGCAGTTTGGAACAGGAGCAATCACCGCTTAGGGGAAAAGGACAAGTGTGAGCAAGTATTGTGAAAGATTGTACGGAGGGCTGCTGATTATTTTTCAGTGTAAAGGTGATGAATTTAGTTTTTTCGGAATTTAAAGTGAGAATATTATTTTTCAGCCAATCATGCACAACACTAAACCCAGCCTGAGCATAGCGATAAACACTTTCCCATGAATCTGCCCCAAAAAGAAGAGCTGTGTCATCTGCGAAAGTAATTAAACGGCCATTTTGAAGATGAAGATTGCAGAGGTCATTAATATACACCAAAAATAACGTAGGCCCTAGGATGCTTCCCTGGGGAACCCCAACTGTAACGGGAAGGTTGTCGCTAGTTTGATCATCAATTTTAACGAACTGTGTCCGGTCAGTTAAATAATCTTTGAAAAGCAAAAACTGTTTTCCTCGGATTCCAAGGCTCTCAAGTTTATGTAGCAGGATTGGAACCGACACCGTGTCAAAGGCTTTTGCCAGGTCCAAAAAGATAGCTATGGTCTTCTTTTTATCATCCAAATTGGAAACGATGAAATTAGTTAGTTCGTGTACAGCCATGGCCGTCGACCTACCAGCACGAAAACCAAATTGGGACTGGGATAGAAGTTTATTTGACTCTAAATATTTAACCAATCTGTTGTTCAAAAGCCGTTCCAGTATTTTCGATAAGGCTGGCAAAATAGCTATAGGTCTGTAGTTATTAACACAGCGTCGGTCTCCACTCTTGTGAATAGGATGTATTAATGCTTTTTTAAATGCAAGTGGAAAGGTGCCGGATTCTATTGCCAAGTTACAAACATGAGTGATGGGGGTTACTAAAAGATTAATATGAGCAATAAGAAAATTTGAGGAAATTTTGTCCCACCCGACAGCACAATCACGTTTAAGAGAAGAGATTATGGAAGCTATTTCATTTTCATCAGTGGGCAAAATAACCATGGAATGAGGGAATGTTGAATTGGTAGGAGCGTACACGTGATTTTGTTGTTGGGTCGTTATTTTTTGAGCTAACGTAGTGCCAATGCTGGCAAAAAAGTGGTTTATCTTATTTAGGGCATCTACGGGCTGGTCCTGTGGGCTTATTAAGTCTGACGAAGATAACTTAGGCTTTGATCGGTTTGAAACTTTATTTATCACCTTCCATAGGCGTCGGTTATCCTTTCCCGCCTTTCTTACCTCCTCCCTTTCAAATTCTCTTTTTACTTTTCTTAAAATTTTGTTACAAAAGTTTCTGTATCTTATGTAAGTTGTCTTTAGTATTGTATTACCTGGATGTTTTTTAGATTTTTTGTTCAGATTGTCTCTGTTCCTTATACACCTCAAGAGACCTGGGGTTATCCAAGGTTTTATGATTGCTTTTCGCTTAGAGACAGTAATGATTTTAGTATTTGACTCAATTACAGTTTTTAGTATGTGGACCAAATTGTCAGCAGCTACGTTAGCATCATGAGAATCGAGAACAGAATGAAAGTTTTCCTTTTTTAAGTCTGAAAGTAATCCGTCCGAATTTATCCGTGAGATCGTTCTTTTGAAGTGCAAAGGTAAAAACAGATTTAGTGTTAGGATAACAGTATAATGATCTGTGAGAGTTGTTTGAGCCACATAAACATTTGCCGGCAATTTGGTTTTAAGAATGAAATGGTCTAGACATGTTTTATCATGTGTTGGAATAACGTGAGAAGGTAGTAATCCGTGAAAGGAAGTGAGCTCGAGGTAAGATGAAGCATTTCGATCATGATTAGAAGTACTGATGTCTATGTTAATGTCACCGCTGAGTATTATGTTACTACATGAGGAATAATTGGTCAAGATTTCATTTAGAGATTGAAGGAAGTTAGTTATATTTTTATAGGATGGCGGACGATAAATAGCCAAAACAACTGTGTCATTATTAATTTGTATTACCATACAATTTGCATCTTGAAAGATGGGCTCTGTAACATTTGCTTGCAGACCATTTCTGATGTAAATAACTACACCCTCGTTTTGTGTATTGTTTCTGCTAGTTGAGTAACACCTATAGCCATCTAATATCGGGAGATTTGATGTACAAAGTAACCAGCATTCTGTAAGAATAATTATATCCCACATAGTGCTCGATTGAGCCAATAGGATATTAAAGCCAGGCATATTACGATTTATGCTTCTTATGTTTTGATTTAGAATTTTGAGCCGACTATTTTTATTTTGAATGAGTTCAAAGCAATCTGTGAGGTCACATGTAATTGAGTCAGCCACTGATAGGTTGTCGATGTCACGGTTTATTAAATTAGAATTATCGAAGAGTACATTTTGAACAATTTAACCAAAGTATAATGGGCAAGTTTTACGAAACTGGAAGATACCTTATGTCCTGATCCTAAAACCAATACAAATTGAAGCAGCAAGTAAGGAATTTGAACGCCAAGGACAACTGTAGTAGCGTCTTTTACTTGTTTATGCCCCGAATAATACCGTTCCCTATAAAGCAGTGAAAAAAATGTAATGTAGTGTGTGTGTGACCGTCTATAAATGTAAAAAGGTATATTAGATAACTTAAGCTTTAGAACATAAACAAACATTATATAATAACAACAAGAAAACATGCAGGTACTTATGAAAAGGTGACCAAATAGTCATTTTCGATTAGATTAACCAGGTCCTTTTCAGAATTCACAGTGATACGTTGAGCGCCATCTTCCTTACGCAAGTACACCTTGCCATATGCAGACCAACAATGTTTATATTTATTTTGTGAGGCAAACTCTCTTGCTTGGAAGAATATCTTACGAACTTTTGCGGGGAGGTTGTCGGATATGTAAACCGGTACCTGCGGGCCCGGGACACGCAGCTGGGAAGAGTTCAGCTTACTGTTTTTATTAATTTTATTAAAATTCCTGACTGATTTTAGTACTTTTGACTTTAGTAAGACCGTAGTGAAATCAACTATTATTGTGTTATTCATAGAACTCTTTGAGTTAATCCTATAGATGTCTTTTACATCCGATTCAGCAATAGGCAGATCAAGAACAGTACCAACTTTTTGGACTGCTTTTATCAAATCCGATTGAGATTCCTTTTCTGTTTTTGGGATATTTTTTATTTCAATACTTGTAATTTTTTGTTGTTTTTCAAGTTGATCTACCCTATCTTCAAGATTCCTGATGTATTCTCGATTTTGCTTTCTCTCAACCTCGTATTGTTCAATTTTATTTAGCATGTCATCGTATTTTTTTGCAGTGAAGTCTACCGAGTCTTGTAATTTGCTGTATTGATTTTTTATTTCTTGTAGCGTCGATTCCATGTTAGAGTAGAATCGAGTTTGTTCCTGTTTTAGTTCTATAATTACACCCGATATTTCATCTTTAAACTCGTTCATTCTGAGTCGATTTTCTTGTTCTTCGCGTAACCTTTTATTACGATTTGTAATGTTTGACGAATCCAAGATGCAGATTTCACTTAGTTTCGAAGACGCATTTGTGTTTAGCTCAGATTGGTGATGGACTGGAGATTGTTTATTTGATACATCTGGCGACATTGGCGGAGTGCGATTTAAAGGCATTTTCGTTGATTATTTTAGTAAAATTGTTTGTTAAATAAAATTTTACAATTTCGAAAAGAGATGTCTATTGGTGGATTTGAACTCGAGACACCTTACGAATAGCGCAGCGTGACTCACAACCGCGCCACGAGAGTTGTTGAGGACGGCAGCCAATTTAGTTACCACTATCGTCTTGTTGTGAAGGTAGGTAGGGAGCGGTTAATACCAGTTCTTTGTCTTCACTAAAGAGTCCAAAGTTCAAAATATATTTATTTTAAAGTGATGCAGACCGTTTTTAATGTTATTTTTGAATTTAGGAGAAGTTCCAGTTCGTATTTCACTACAGTTTTTTCACAGATTGTCACTCGCACACAGAAGTTTATTATTGTAGGTTTCTTTAACATTAAAACACACTTTTCATCGGATTTTGAAAATTAAAAGTTCCGAGAGTACTGGCAGCACGTGCGTTCACAACAACGTCCGAGGAGAAGGGGACGCAGTAGTAGTAACGCAGGCATGAAATTACAGATCTGATATATTAGTATGACTTGCTGAAATATGTATTTTTTATTATTTTTATACTAGGCCTTACATTCTAATATAATTATGTCATACCTACCAGTCTTTATTTATGTAAGACGGCATGCATGGGTTATGTTACACAAAATGATGTTGTGTTACTACTATTGATAATTTTGATTAAGGACCTGCCTATTTTTAGACTTGGTTTTGTGATTGATTTGCCGTACTTGCGCTTCAGCATGAATAAAAAATAAATAAAGAAGACAACCTGTGATTACAACACTAAAAAGGAAAAGTAGGTGCTAATTTCAATTTTTCAATTTCAATTTCAATTTATTCGTGAGCAATTTACATTGTGTTTGAAATAATTTTGCATAATAAGATTAAAATAAAACACTAACAAATACACGTACAATAAAAATTTGAAAATTAACAATATAACACACATGACATCCATCATTATTCAATGTCAACTAAAGTTAAGGGGATTACCTCGCTCAAATCCCAAAAACACAGTAAGTTTAAAGAAGATTGTAGATGAATCCTTATGTGCGTTTTTCATAAAAAAAATATATGGTATACTTGAGGTCATCACAAATATATTGTATTGTTTAAAAGTTTAATAAACTTTCCCAAATTTTGGGAAAAAATCTTTTAAATAGGTCGTTTTCCAACCTAAATTGTAAATTGTCTCTGTAACGGCTGAATAGTTCGGCATGAATTTTGTACTAAAAAATATGTAATGACGTATTTCACAATTTGTATTGTTTTTTTTTTCTTATTTCTTTTGATATTTTTAAATAATGAATAAAAACCCGAAACTTCACCAGTACCCCACTGGAGCATCCCCGCTAAGGCCTGTGACGCGTACTCGGGACGCGATACACCAGTGTCTCGATGACTCCTGTGACAGGAGGACTATACGCGCGTTATTTTTTCCAAATAAAAACTAAAAGTTCACGTTTTGAATGATTTTTGAATGAAATCATATTGTAAATAGTACAAATATAAATATTCCGTAAAACAACAATAGAAATTAAGTTTGTAAATATATGTAAAGTAGTTTGTAATTTCGTTTTGTTTTTTGAACCTATCATAGAGTAAGCCTGACTATGCCTAAATATAAGAATAAATGTAAGGTGAAGAGTGGTCGAGCTCTCCAAAACTATGGGTAGTACCTACATTGAGTACATTATTTCCAGTGTGTTTATTTTCTTATCGTTTTTAGTTACAATATTTATTATATCTTGAGAATAATTTAGTTTGACGGAGGATGTAGACCTAGTTGACTGATGATGTCACCTACCTGATGGTGGACTCCGAAGGTGGGTATAGGATCTCATTGACGGCACTACGTAGAACCAACGTGTTTGGACTCATTTGAAAGGTCTAATGGAGACCTTGGTGATTGACGATCTCACCTACCTGATGGTGGACTCCGAAGGTGGGTATAGGATCTCAGTTTCGGCACCACGTAGAACCATCGTGTTTGGACTCACTTGAAAGGTCTAATGGAGACCTTGGTGATTGACGATGTCACCTACCTGATGGTGGACTCCAAAGGTGGGTATAGGATCTCAGTGACGGCACAATGTAGAACCATCGTGTTTGGACTCATTTGAAAGGTCTAATGGAGACCTTGGTGATTGACGATGTCACCTAGCTGATGGTGGACTCCGAAGGTGGGTATAGGATCTCAGTGACGGCACAATGTAGAACCATCGTGTTTGGACTCATTTGAAAGGTCTAATGGAGACCTTGGTGATTGACGATCTCACCTACCTGATGGTGGACTCCGAAGGTGGGTATAGGATCTCAGTTTCGGCACCACGTAGAACCATCGTGTTTGGACTCATTTGAAAGGTCTAATGGATACCTTGGTGATTGACGATGTCACTTACCTGATGGTGGACTCCGAAGGTGATAGGATCTCAGTGACGGTACAATATAGAACCATCGTGTTTGGACTCACTTGAAAGGTCTAATGGAGACCTTGGTGATTGACGATGTCACCTACCTGATGGTGGACTCCGAAGGTGGGTATAGGATCTCAGTGACGGCACAATGTAGAACCATCGTGTTTGGACTCATTTGAAAGGTCTAATGGAGACCTTGGTGATTGAAGATGTCACTTACCTGATGGTGGACTCCGAAGGTGGGTATAGGATCTCAATGACGGTACAATGTAGAACCATCGAGTTTGGACTCATTTGAAAGGTCTAATGGAGACCTTGGTGATTGACGATGTCACCTACCTGATGGCAGACTCCGAAGGTGGGTATAGGATCTCAGTGACGGCACAATGTAGAACCATCGTGTTTGGAGTCATTTGAAAGGTCTAATGGAGACCTTGGTGATTGACGATGTCACCTAGCTGATGGTGGACTCCGAAGGTGGGTATAGGATCTCAGTGACGGCACAATGTAGAACCATCGTGTTTGGACTCATTTGAAAGGTCTAATGGAGACCTTGGTGATTGACGATCTCACCTACCTGATGGTGGACTCCGAAGGTGGGTATAGGATCTCAGTTTCGGCACCACGTAGAACCATCGTGTTTGAACTCATTTGAAAGGTCTAATGGATACCTTGGTGATTGACGATGTCACTTACCTGATGGTGGACTCCGAAGGTGATAGGATCTCAGTGACGGTACAATATAGAACCATCGTGTTTGGACTCACTTGAAAGGTCTAATGGAGACCTTGGTGATTGACGATGTCACTTACCTGATGGTGGACTCCGAAGGTGATAGGATCTCAGTGACGGTACAATATAGAACCATCGTGTTTGGACTCACTTGAAAGGTCTAATGGAGACCTTGGTGATTGAAGATGTCACTTACCTAATGGTGGACTCCGAAGGTGGGTATAGGATCTCAATGACGGTACAATGTAGAACCATCGAGTTTGGACTCATTTGAAAGGTCTAATGGAGACCTTGGTGATTGACGATGTCACCTACCTGATGGCAGACTCCGAAGGTGGGTATAGGATCTCAGTGACGGCACAATGTAGAACCATCGTGTTTGGACTCATTTGAAAGGTCTAATAGAGACCTTGGTGATTGACGATGTCACCTACCTGATGGTAGACTCCGAAGGTGGGTATAGGATCTCAGTGACGGCACAATGTAGAACCATCGTGTTTGGAGTCATTTGAAAGGTCTAATGGAGACCTTGGTGATTGACGATGTCACCTAGCTGATGGTGGACTCCGAAGGTGGGTATAGCATCTCAGTGACGGCACAATGTAGAACCATCGTGTTTGGACTCATTTGAAAGGTCTAATGGAGACCTTGGTGATTGACGATGTCACCTAGCTGATGGTGGACTCCGAAGGTGGGTATAGGATCTCAGTGACGGCACAATGTAGAACCATCGTGTTTGGACTCATTTGAAAGGTCTAATGGAGACCTTGGTGATTGACGATCTCACCTACCTGATGGTGGACTCCGAAGGTGGGTATAGGATCTCAGTTTCGGCACCACGTAGAACCATCGTGTTTGGACTCATTTGAAAGGTCTAATGGATACCTTGGTGATTGACGATGTCACTTACCTGATGGTGGACTCCGAAGGTGATAGGATCTCAGTGACGGTACAATGTAGAACCATCGTGTTTGGACTCACTTGAAAGGTCTAATGGAGACCTTGGTGATTGACGATGTCACCTACCTGATGGTGGACTCCGAAGGTGGGTATAGGATCTCAGTGACGGCACAATGTAGAACCATCGTGTTTGGACTCATTTGAAAGGTCTAATGGAGACCTTGGTGATTGAAGATGTCACTTACCTGATGGCAGACTCCGAAGGTGGGTATAGGATCTCAGTGACGGCACAATGTAGAACCATCGTGTTTGGACTCATTTGAAAGGTCTAATGGAGACCTTGGTGATTGACGATGTCACCTAGCTGATGGTGGACTCCGAAGGTGGGTATAGGATCTCAGTGACGGCACAATGTAGAACCATCGTGTTTGGACTCATTTGAAAGGTCTAATGGAGACCTTGGTGATTGACGATGTCACCTACCTGATGGTAGACTCCGAAGGTGGGTATAGGATCTCAGTGACGGTACAATGTAGAACCATCGTCTTTGGACTCATTTGAAAGGTCTAATGGAGACCTTGGTGATTGACGATGTCACCTACATGATGGTAGACTCCGAAGGTGGGTATCATCCTAACTATTCCCGTTACTGAGAACCGATAGGCACGTACCTGGTCCTCATCTGACCTTCAGAATGTATCATGTAGTAGCACACGTGCTCAATTATATAAGTGTTGAAAGCTAGGTCATCCTAACTATTCCCGTTACTGAGAACCGATAAGCACTTACCTGGTCATCATCAGACCCTCAAAATGTATCGTGTAGTAGCACCCGTGCTCAATTAGATAAATGTTGAAAGCTAGGTCATCCTAACTATTCCCGTTACTGAGAACCGGTATGCACTTACTTGGTCATCATCAGACCTTCGGAATGTATCATGTAGTAGCACCTGTGCTCAATTAGATAAATGTTGAAAGCTAGGTCATCCTAACTATTCCCGTTACTGAGAACCGGTATGCACTTACCAGGTCATCATCAGACCTTCGGAAAGTATCATGTAGTAGCACCCGTGCTCAATTAGATAAGTGTTGAAAGCTAGGTCATCCTAACTATTCCCGTTACTGAGAACCGATAAGCACTTACCTGGTCATCATCAGACCCTCAAAATGTATCGTATAGTAGCACCCGTGCTCAATTAGATAAATGTTGAAAGCTAGGTCATCCTAACTATTCCCGTTACTGAGAACCGGTATGCACTTACTTGGTCATCATCAGACCTTCGGAATGTATCATGTAGTAGCACCTGTGCTCAATTAGATAAATGTTGAAAGCTAGGTCATCCTAACTATTCCCGTTACTGAGAACCGGTATGCACTTACCTGGTCATCATCAGACCTTCGGAATTTATCATGTAGTATCACCCGTGCTCAATTAGATAAGTGTTGAAAGCCAGGTCATCCTAACTTTTCCCGTTACTGAGAACCGATAAGTACTTACCTGGTCATCATCAGACCCTCAAAATGTATCGTTTAGTAGCACCCGTGCTCAATTAGATAAATGTTGAAAGCTAGGTCATCCTAACTATTCCCGTTACTGAGAACCGATAAGCACTTACCTAGTCATCATCAGACCCTCAGAATGTATCGTGTAGGAGCACCCGTGCTCAATACAATAAAATAACTGGTGAAAGCTAGGTCAATTACAAAATAAATTATAAGTTATGAATCTTATGTATTGTTATGGTGTAGGTACTTGTACAAAACTCTTAGAGGAATTAAGTCTAATAAAGCTCTCAGAGAACAAATAAAATAGGCAAAAACGACGACAACTCTGTGACACATCTGTGTTCTTGCTTATCTTCAGTTTGTATGTTTTTAGTATGGTCGTTCGTCGGTAGCGGGCGCCAAAAATAACAAATGCTAGTACAGCGGTCAAATCTTCAAGGTCATCGAGCAATGTAATATCCTTAAAAATAGAAAAACATTTAAAAATAAATTCAAGTAAAGTAATTCAATGTCAACTCAAAAAAAAAAAAAATAATAAAAGGAATGGTAGGTAATACATGAGGTCTGCCCGGCTTGGGCAGAGCACCGCCGTGTTCTCACGGAGGCGATCGGCGGCGGCGATCTCTCGCGTCCGAGCCTGGTCCAGGCCATGGTGCGGAGCGAGAGTGCATGGGAGGCCGTCACCTCCTTCTGCGAAGCGGTAATGCTTGCGAAGGAGGAGGCGGAACGCGTGAGGGAGAGGCAGCCTCACGCCCTCAGTCGCCGCAGGAGACGCCCTGGGCGGCGGGAATCGATAGCCGATTCCCAGCCACCGTAGGCGCGGGCTTGCGGACGGTGAGTAGTGGGTAGCTCGCCGTCCGGTGAGGACCAGGCCCGGGTCGACGGCGCGTTGTGTTCCACGCGCGCCTCAAAGAGATGTCAGCAAAAGATGGGGTCCAATAGGGCCGATGCCGCTGGGGTCGCGGGTTGTTTGAAAAAGATACCGTGGCCCTGGCATAGGCAACTGAAGGAACACGGGTGGGTTTTAGTCAGTAAAAGTCTGACACGCCCTTCCGCTCCACCCAGAGCGGGAGAAGTTATTTGATGATTTCCCATCCACAAAAAAAAAAAAAAAAGGTAATACATTTGTCATTTAAAATAATTTCCATAACATGTGTAATGTCAATATTGGTAACATACCTACTTACTCTAATACTAAAACTCAAGTTTATACGTTGTTTAGATAGAGGAGACATTGGTGGCGGTGATGTCAGTTTGACAGTAATTGTACTATTTTTTTTTATTTGAACATAGATCATAGAGTTATCTGACATACTGTCAAACTGTCCGCAAACTGCAACCGCCACTATCTGAACAACGCACAAACAAGCATACTTGATACCTGCGTGTTAGCGATTTTAAGGCATCGGGTTTCGTCACGATATTTTTCATCGCCGTCTATAATAGTCATATGGGTAAGTACAGTCACATCCAAAATATGTTCGTCATTTTTGTCTACTCATTGCATGATAATTATATTCTGCTTTACCGCCTCAGCATTATTTAATTTGTCTTTTGTGTTCCCTTCCACATCTAACCCGTCTACCTTCAAACTACGAGTGAACAGGCATCTTCTGGGAGCGCTCGTTCCATCAAAGACGCTTTATATCAGGCGTGATTGAGGTCAAGAGCAGGCCCATTAACCAATTTAAAAAAAATTGTTAATACCGCAATATGATATTCAGCCATTTTCTTTACTTAACAGACCGAATTAAAAATATATATTCATATTTCATTAATGGCCAGGCCATTAAAAAGGATTTAGGTTGATGAAACTCAACGTTAGTAAAAGGTGTAATATACTAAGCTATATCTTTGTTATAGAAAAATGAAACACTATAGGTGTTTTGTATGCAATAGTCTGTTTCAAACGATATTATGTGACTTGATTTTATTTTATTTTGCTTTATTGGGACATAAAACAGTTACACATTACAATTTAAGTGTGACAGGATAAATTAAAAACTAGATAAACGTGTAGCCCACACCAATGTCCGCGAACTAATACTATAAAGATATATAATTTAACGCGTGCGTTGACTTTAAAGAAAAATGAAGAATTACTAGTATGTATTTTGGAATAATAGTTATAATCTTATAACTTAAGACACACTTTAAGTTCCAAAAGGCTATTGAATCTTTAAAATAGCCATCTGGCTATTTTAAAGATTCAATAGCCTTTTGGAACTTAAAGTGTGTATGCGCGAAAATATTCAAATCGGTGAAGTGGATGTTATACATTTCTGCAATGCGTCGGAGAGGCGCCCGTGCACCAGCGTGAGTTCTGCATCTTGCGGTGTGGAACAGCCGGAGCACACGCGCCTCTCGACGCATTACAGTTCTAGGTACAATGTAACATAGGTTATTGGTAATATCTGGACAATCGAACCTGTTATTACACAGACCATGAAGCATCATGACCATCAGTAGGCTGCGTCATCATATTCCTGCCCTTGTCCCATGTTACTTGGGGTCGGCGCAACATGTTTTCTCTTTCCATTCTCCCCTGTCAACCGTCACGCTATTATTCACTCCCTTCTCTCTCATAGGTATCATTCCTCACACAATCCGTCCATCTTCTCATTATTCTGTAGCCTTCCTCTCCCTCGTCATCCATCAACATTTATATTCGTCACCCTTTTAATCACCTGCGTTTTCTCCTTCCTCATCACATGCCCATACCAAGCCAAACGAATTCCTTTCAACTTTTCTGTCACTGGCGCCACTTTCAAACTTCCTCTTATATACTCATTTCTTACTTTATCCATTCTCGTCACTCCACACATCCATCTCAATATTCTCATCTCTGCTGCATTCAATCTTTTTTCATCCGTTTTCTTCACGGCCAAGCATTATGGGACTTGATATTGGAAAGAATTTTAAAACTGAAGTTATAAATACTCAGTCGAGTCTTTTATATCTTCAGTTTTAAAATTCTTTCCATGCGCATTATACCCGCATCCGTATCCATAAAATATTAAACTTACATACCTTATCCCCATACTCTATGGAAGCATATTAGAACATTCATCACGATGGTAAAACATCCGCAGCAGTTATATTGATCGATGACTCCCTTGAGAAGTTGTTACATTGTGTGGAAGTACCAGGAACGAAGGAACATGGAACAGTTGTACCCTTGTCTGGGTAATAGGTATATACATCATCCTTTTGTGGTGTTTGTTTATTGCATTTGTGTATAAGTTATATATTATAGAGATAGATCGGACTATCATAACCTCCATGATTATTTTTTTTTTCAAAGATTTTAAATCAAGTAGAACACTTACACTTACACTGCTGAGAAATGGTGTGATAAACTAATGATGCTACATATATGGCTACATGTTAGTGGGCACGCTCTTTATGCCTGGAGGCTTTTATTTTGTTAAAAAGTTTTGTTTACGTTTTTAGTTTTGTATTTTTAATTCTGCTTGAGTGTAGTTTTCGATTTGTTTTCTTTTTTTTGGTATATTGGCGTGTGCTAGCTGAGTTATGGCAATGAATTTAATTTAATGTCATGTTTTGTTGCGTAATACTCATATTATTTTGCGCAGTGTTGTAAACAATCATTTTTTTTTAACTGAACAGACAGCTGTACTGCTGGGGAGTTTGTTGCGCCACTTCTTCTCCTCAGCTAAAGCACTAGAAAATGGTGAAGGGTGGGCGTTTTGGAGGACTGTCTTATATAATTTTGAAGTTCGAGAAGGGCTGATTCTCAGCCTAGTTTGAATAAATGACTTTTGATTTTTTGATGCAGTTTAAAAGAGTAGTGACAAACATTGAAAAGGGTATGCTTAGATGGTTTGGTCATGTTGAGAGGATGAATGAAAGGTGACTAACGAGGCAGATCAAAGTGGGAACGCCTCGCCTGGAAGGGGACCTCATATAATGATGTTCTTAAGAAAAGACAGGTGCGTAGTACTCGCAACCGGCGTGCGTATATGACCAAATTAATTTATGAACATAAGTAAACGAAGAAAAAGGAGTATATAAGGATCGTAGGCGTGACGTTCTCTAGTTTCTGCGTACCCCGGGAAGAAGTCGTTATTTTATGTTTGTATGTGAAGTTACTCACACTGAAAAAGCTTGTTTGTCCTGCTTCTACGTCTAATCGGATCAATTGGTTTGCCATACAGTATGGCAAAACATGAATAGTTTATGACACGGAAAAGCCACAGAAAAGCGTATATTTATTCTTTGCAATGTGAATGAATCTGCTGCAAAGGTGCAGTGTAGAATAAACTTTTATTTTATTTTATTTTATTGTACTTCTTTTAGCTCTTCAGGTGTGTACTTACATCAGCGATATATTGATTACTTTACTATAGCTTCTGTTAGCCGTCTCTACCATTAGTAGTGGCATATTCAATTAACCGTCTTCTGAATCCTGGGTACTAATGGCTTCTAATTCCAAATACCGCTATTCCCTTTGGATTAGCATAACAGTATACATTCAGGTAAGTACTTAAAATGTTTGAAATAGGAAGACGAGATATTCAAAGCAGTACTTATCTGTGTTTGTAAGTGTCCAGATATGGACACATTTGACTAACAGATATTATCAGTTACGTTCACGTAGATAATAGCTATCTATCCATTGTTCATTATTATAGAAGATAGAGCTGTCAACGACCCTAGGTGAATTTCAGACTTATGTTTGTTAACCCTTCATCTGTCGACGCCATTTTGCGAAATCCGCGCATCTGTTTCACTTATTTTATCTGACCTTGGCTGACCTCGCGCATTAGCGACACGCGTGATTAAAATGACGAATATCTCTAAAGTTTTGTATGGGAGCTGTACATAAAAGTTATGTCGTTGAAATAGTTATGAAATAAGCTAACTTATTAAACATGCATTAGTACAGTTTTGTCTCGTAATGTATCATTAATAGTAAGTTGAAATCAAAGTGAGCGAATTTTTCCCAGTTTGTTGTTAAAAACTTGTTCTAAATAAATGAAATTAATTGTTCAAAGAGTTTTTATTTTATTTAATCCTTTCGGGTGTCAACCTCCGTACACGCAAATTACGTAAATGTCAACGCTTTTACGAGTAAGGTAATAACTTTAGGTAGGCCTTCAGAAAAAGGAAGATTATACTGTTAAATCGATAATAACAAATTATAAATGATATCTTCCCGTAATCCTCATTAGTTTTCCTATCTAATAAAACAGCTACGTAGTGAAATAAAACTGACCTGACATTGCAGTGACGTGATATGTTTTCATTTTGATAATATTCATTCACATAACCTACACAAGTGTGATACACAAGTGTGATAAAGTTATCACAATATGTCGAATCCACAAATATATTCACTAAAATTCACTAAAACTACACTAGAATACGATGGCACATATGTTTACACATTCATAACATACTAAATATCACTACTAAATACACTATTTGCATGACACAACAACTTATTCTGTCAACCGATAAAAATTCTGCGAACGCCGGCGTGCAATTTATTTATTTTTTAGTTCGTTCAAAATAATGTTGCTGCTGTTGAAAAATATTAAAATTAAGAGTGAATGAACCATTTCTTTCATATAAATACAGAACATATTGCTACTTGCAACACAACTACAGATATTTGGCGACCAATCCTAACCAAGCCCTTAAGTGTAACTGTCCGACTTAAGACACTTGGAGCATTTTTTCTTATGTCGAACTGTGTAACATAAGACATTCGAGAGGTAGATAAACTCTTTTATATAAATCAATAAGAAAACACACACCTCCCCATACATTTTTTTCATCCCACAAGCTTTACAATAACACGCCTTAGTTTGACGAGCCGCGCCCCGCGCAAAAAATAGGTAAATTTCATACTTCAACGAATGTTACTGAAGGGTTAAATAATATGTATTTATTTTCACATATAACAAAACAGATTCTGGTGTGCTCGAAATGTGCTCGAAACATTTCCCCGTATAATCAAAGACCAACGCCGGGATTACGTAATGATACTTATCTGTCTATACCAACTAAGCTTAACACACAAAGCGCAATTATCTAGCTTCTGATATTTAGCTCCCCAGTGGTAATAAGCGAACGTATAGTGTTGGCAACCGATTCAGTCCTGGGTTTAGCAAGTACCGGTTATTAGGGGTTTTGGAACACCCACCACCATTTTCATAATGCTTGGAATTTGTTTAGCATAATTATATGACAGTAATTTCTAGGTGACAAATATTTCATTATTATTATCACTTATAATGTTTTTATACTAGATACTTTCAATGTTTTGGAATTTGGAAAAAATAAGTTAAATTTAATCCTCAAGTTTAACTTCTTTTAAAGGTTCCGTACCTCTAAAGGAAAAAACGGAACCCTTATAGGATCACTCGTGTGTCTGTCTGTCTGTCCGTCTGTCACAGCCAATTTGCTCCGAATCTAATGGACCGATTAAGTTGAAATTTGGTACACGTATGTATTTCTTTGACTCAAACACGGACGTGTAACCTAAGTAAATGAAATTTGAATATGGAGGTCAATGTTGGGGGGCAAATAAGATATAAAAAAAAGTTTTGCAAACTGTACTATGTGACATATCAAATTAAAGGGCTTACTGTGAGGGTCTCAAATATAATTGACCGTTCCCCCCTTATAGTACAGAGCCTAAAATTTTGAAAAAAATACAGAAAATAGTTCAATACCTATAGGTTACATATGTACATTTAGATCGACAGGCCAGTTGGCGTGGTTGGTTAAGATACCACCTATCACTAGAAAATGGTGAAGGACGGGCGTTTTGAGGGACTATCTTATGTAATTTTGATGTTCGAAAAGTGCTGATTCTCAGCCTAATTTCAATAAATGACTTTTGATTTTGATAGGCCAGTTGGCGTGGTTGGTTAAGATACCACCTATCATGCCGCAGGTCGTGGGTTCGATTCCCATCCAGGACAAACATTCCTGTGCATGAACATGTCTGTTTGTTCTGAGTCTGGGTGTAATTATCTATATAAGTATGCATTTACAAAAAAAAGTAGTATATCAGTTATCTGGTTTCCATAGTACAAGCTCTGCTTAGTTTGGGATCAGATGACAGTGTGTGAATAATGTCCTAGGTTATTATTATTATTATTACAGGAAAACCTATAAGAAGTCAATGGTCTTAAAACAACATGGTAAATCTCTCTATATTGTGCATACAAACTTACATTTGCAGTTGGAATGTATGGGAGAACATGTTTTTTAACTACAATGTTAAGTTTGTTCTTGGGATTCATCCCAATTTCGGAACCCGTCATTGTGCGTAGTCCGACACGCACTTGGCCGGTTTTTTTTCCAACTATTGCCAACAAACGTTTTCTATAGTTCCATTTTCGAAAAAAAAGTGGTTCAGTTTGATACTCGTGATTGATTTACAAAATCCCGTCATAAAACGACATAATCTACAATCTCCGACAATACTTTGTTGCACGAGACTTACCCATCATTGGGAATATTCGTGATTACTTACCTATTCCATTTCCAGTAAGCAACGGTTGAGTAACTCCTAGACAAAAAAATAATTAATCCGTTTTTTTTTTAAATAAACAATGTGACTACAAACCCGGAACTTCATTGTTATGTAATTTGTAACCTTAGGACGTTTTTCCACCGCCGCGCCAACGGTACGTCAACGGGACGTCAACGAGAAATTCTAAAAATGAACGCCCTTCCATAGCGGTTACGCTCACATGCAAAGAAAGTGTATCGACGCAATACACATAATAATTGGTCTTTGTCATTGGTCGCTCAGTCACCGGCGAGATATGAAAGTGGGACCACGCGTCGATTTGGCCACAAAAGTACGGTCAACATGTCAACGCAAAAACACTACGTGGCTACAAAAAACGTTGAACAAAGCTTGAAGTCTTTATTGGCTCTAATAAAGGAACGAATTAAAATTATTGATTGTAGAAAATATATTACATGTAGACATCTTAATGATATCGAAAAATAATAATTGAAAAATTTTGACATGGATTTTGAATCCATTATTAATGATGAGTCTGATTCTGATAAAAGTGATTAGGTATTTTAATAAATGAATAATTGGTTAATTAATATCGTATTTCATAACGTTTGTTTGTAATAAATGCTTGAAATAATAATAATTTCATTATTTATTTTAAGGCAAGAATTCACTTCACAACACATATGCAGTAGGTATATACAGTAAAAGAAATGACCCATTTTAATATGGGTAATTTCATTTACTGTATTATTATGTATGTTTGTAAGGTATTTATTTAATTAAATACTTTACAAACATAGATACTTAAAAATATACACAATAACACTGATTTTTAAAAAATGTAAACGGTAAGAACCGACTTTCCAAACGCCGAACAGCTGGATTTGTTGGCCAACTAGTGTATAAATGAAATAAACGCGCAACAGAGCGAATTATTGACCGGTTAAGTAGTCACGGCCTCTCTAGGCCATCTACGAGATGCCATATAAAAAAAAAACCGGCCAAGAGCGTGTCGGGCCACGCTCAGTGTAGGGTTCCGTAGTTTCCCGTCCGTCACAATAAGTGTTCCCACTTATGAGTTTAAAGGTGGGTATCCATTATGTTCGCGCTCCAGCAGCGCTCCGCGCTCCTGCAACTGCTCCCGGTAGTGGGTACGTGCGCGAACACGGAGCGTGCAACATTGCACGCTCCTCGGCAGGCGCTCCGACTCGTGACGGTTTTTAGCTCGAACACAAAGGGGAGCGCAGTGTGAGCGCAGAGATCAACCGAACAATTCGATAATACCCGACCAATGTAATAAATACCTACAGCGCCATCTCTCGGGGAATTGGGTTACTAATTAATACATAGACGTGCCAGAAGTTTTCGGTGGTAATTTGGGATTGCGAGAACCGATTTTAATAATTCTTTTTTTGTTTGAAAAAAGATACGTTCAGGATAATAAAATATGTAAACGAAGTTAAAAAAAATGCTTGCATATACGATTATACTACAAAATTAGTCCAGAAATTATTTTGTACAACTTTTTGTCTTTTTGTACAAAAACTGTTGTTTCCATCAAGTTCAAAATGATTTTCCTAGAAATTCCTTATAAAGTTCTACTTTTCAGATTTTTTTCATATTTTCTAAACTTATGGTTCAAAAGTTAGAGGGGGGGGACACATTGTTTTTTACTTTTGGAGCGATTATTTCCGAAATTATTGACATTATCAAAAAATTTTTTTAGTAAACCCCTATTCATTTTTAAATACCTTTCCAACAATATATCACACGTTACGGTTGAAATTTTAAAAAAATCATTTCCCTCTTTACATATAGGGGGGCTACCCTAATAAAACATTTTTTTCCCATTTTTATTTTACCACTTTGTCGGCGTGATTAATATACATATTGGTACCAAATTTCAGCTTTCTAGTGCTAACGGTCACAGAGATTAAGCGAGGACGGACAGACGGACGGACAGACAGACATGGCGAAACTATAAGGGTTCCTAGTTGACTACGGAACCCTAATAAAAAAAACAGAGCGAACGTGTCGTGTCATACAAAGCGCACGCTCCCGCCGTACAATGCTCGTACCTAGACTTATCGCACGATTAGTTGACCTCTAAGTGCGGCGGCGAGTCTATGTTTACAGTAAAATCGTCGCACGCACACAAGTAACGTGTTGGAATAAATATTTCCTCTCACACATTGAAATAATCAAGTTTTGTGGAGAGGCGTTCATTTTTAGAATGGTTTATCTATACCGAAGTAGCTAGATACATACACCTACTATGGCCGCGTGTTCACCGCACACGACTACCGGGACGTCCGTTCAGTTCGAATAACCTTGCTTCCCGTTGACGTTGTGCGGTGAACAAACAGCGTAACTCTCTATTTCTGGAGAAGGGCTTTGTAATTAATCGCAAAATTAATTAATGTATGTTGCCTGGGTTCCTCTATCGTATTACTAAGACTTAAAATATGAAATTCCCTCGTAAGAACTGGTGACAATGAACGATGTTGAATATTTAACTTTACTTAACTCATTAGATACTTCTGTAACAAAGCATAAAGCGGCATTATGCTGAGCGACGGACGTTTTGCGTGAATGTGACTCATATTTTCCCCCAACTATATTAAAAATATAATCTGCCTAGCCTTTCCCAACTATGTTGGGGTCGGCTTCCAGTCTAACTGGATGCAGCTAAATACCAGTATTTTACATGGAGCGACTGCCCATCTGACTTTCACAACCCAGTTATTAGGTAATACGATACCCCTTGGTAATTTAAGACTGGATGTCAGAGTTTCGGCCTTCTGACGACCTGTAATGACTGTCAAAGATCCACGAATCTCAGCCGGGACCAACGGCTTAAAGTGCTTTTCGAGGCACGGAGGAGTCTCGGTATGTAAAGATGTCATATGTCACCCATCTACGGACCAACCCCGGCAAGCGTAGCTTAACCTGATGGATCGACCAGTGCGGTTGTTATTACTTAGACACGAGCTCCTCTCATAAAGTATATTATAACCTTAAAGTATAAAATTTCGTTAGTATTAAGTGTTTCAACATCCGTAAATTCTATTGAGGTTTTTGTGATGAGACATCACAAAAACCTGCTTATTATATTTTGTTTTGTTCTTTAATAATAAAATAACAATCTACATACTTGCATCATCAAACAACCAATACCTACATACTTGCATCTACCAATGTTTACAAACAAACCCAATCAAAGTAATATGGCCGACTGACACAATAAAATTCGAACAGTACATAACAGCGGACAATAAAAATATTAGTTTTAGTAGGTAAAAGGAAAACATGTTTTATTATGCACACTGCAGGGTTATAAATTGTTGAACGGCTGTGAATGTTGACGGCAATTCTCTGGGGGAATAAGCACAGGTGACATACTTTTTCCCTTTTACTGCTCAAATATTTAGTAATAGGAAGGGATAAAACGAAATCTTGATGTTTTCTCGTAATGGTGCAGAAAGAATTGTATCATAACCTACTTTTTCTAGAATTATATTATTCTTTAAGCAGACCTTAAGGTTAAAACATCTTTTCTGATGACCCTGACCAAGTCTTTAGCAGACTCTTAGGTCAAAAATTTATCATATTTAATTGAGTAGAATAACTTTAGACACATTTTAATATGGACATCGTTATTGCAAATCTAGGTACGAGTAGGTCCTACTGAGTGAAATATTATATCGCTTACAAAAAAATCGGTTTTGCTTTCTTCTGTTCTTTTTTTTTATGAGAGTTTTTTCAATTTCAACCTCATATCATCATCTGCCTAGCCTTTTCCCAACTATGTTGGGATCGGCTTCCAGTCCAACCGGATGCAGCTGAATACCAGTATTTTACTTGGAGAGACGGCCTATCTGACCTTGGTAAGATTGGTTGTCAGACTTTCGGGCTTCTAACGACCCGTAACGATTGTCAAAGATCTATGAATAATAGCCCGGATCAATGGCTGAACGTGCTTTCCGAGGCACGGAGGGGTCTTGGTATGAAAGAAGGACCCGTGCGGCTGTTATTAGATATTTAGCCACAAGCCCACTCAATTTCAACCTCATATCAATACACCAAATGCAAGTACGTTATACCCGTCCTAGTATCCATCACATACTTCATTATCCGCCACCTTAGAACGATCAACTGATCGTTCTAAGGTGGCTTTTCCAATTACGAAGCATTTTCCGAATTCCTCTTTGTCTGTAATAAAACGAGTGGGTTACGTTTAATCGTGCGTCGCTGTTAAATACCCCGGTTTCATTAAATATCAGGCGGTTAGCGGCTGCGACAAGCGTTCGGTTTTAATTGCATGCTGGTATACGGAATAGGTTTCACGTTTTTGTAGAGTTATGTCACGAGATACTTTGTTTTAAGATTATCATAAAGATAGGAAGTATTATTTTTATTAGTAATCTGAAAAGACCGAACGGCGAGATGATCTGCTAATGGCAAAAAATAATTAAACTGTTTCGAAATTCAAGCAATTAATGAACACATAATATGGAAGCCTCTCAATCGAATCGACCGACCCAAGTAGGCCGCTGATACACAATGCGATGAAGTGGAGAATTACTGGCCCATCCAAATTCTAGACCTTTCTACACCTGCACCATAAATGACCTAAAGAATGCCACTGATGCCACAATCAACGTGGCCACCTACTGGGCTCAAACAATATAATAATCAATCAAAGTACCGTCAACACGAAAAAAACAAAAATCCATTGTGACGAACATAGCAATTTACTCTAATTTCCTCATACATAGTATCGACAAGGGAGTTCAGGTCGACGCTGTATATACGGATTTTCAGAAGGCATTTGATAGAGTGGACCATGAAATCCTTCTCAATAAAATAGCATTCAATGAAATTAAAGGCAATATTTTGCGGTGATTTTGCTCATATATTATAACTACCGCAGCCTGATAGTCGAGTGATACGAATGATGATATTATTCTAATGATGATATAATCAATAATATCTCCAAAGAAGATGCACCTGATCTTAACGTAAATTAACATAACCACCAACCCTATAATGCGTAAGAACAGCGGAAACTTCCCCAAACAGCCAAAGACTGACATAACATCTACAAAGGGTTAGTAAACCATACCCAATGCAAAATATTGGAAAGTCCCCAGTCGTACGAAAACAGAATAATAATTTATAACCCTGTAACACCCCGAGTTTAGTGCCTATAAAATTGCAGCCTACCAAATGACTGGCAACGGATTTATTGGACCATTTAGTTGGTACGGAGATATGGACTTTAATAGATAACCTTGCCTAGTGTTGGGTCGGTGTTTTAAAAGTTATTTATTTATAAATAGTATATATGTGTATAATGCACATACATTACATTGGTATTTTCTACCAATCAACCTTTGGTGGTAATTGCACCGACCACTGTTTGTCTCTGCATCATAGAAACAATCAGTGGTCGGTGCAATTACGGAAAAAGAAAATGGGGGATAACTAGAGAAGTGGGACAGTCAAGAAATGAAAACGATGTGGCCTTTACTGGCGTATGGGCAACCACTTTAGAAGCGACCGATGCGCAGAGACATGATAAAAACAATTCGAATGCAGTAAATGAGAAGACGGTCAGGTTTGTCGAGGAGATGAACATTTAGGTTCTATGACCGGAATGCTGGTCTCCTCGACGAATTTGACTACTATATGCACATATCACCATAATCAATAATAGGGAAAATTAAGGACATGTATTGTCGTCGTACTCGTTGGTTATAAAATTTACAGTCGGTACAGAGCCCGCAGCATTCCAGTAACCTTTTTTGGGGTGGTTTTGGGATCTACCTCCTAGTGGTCCACCCCGGGCAACGGCACCACAGGCTTGCCTGTGGTACGGCTGAACGATCCCACTTAGCGGTGGTAGGCTCCGCAAGGGGCCGCCTGGCTCGCGACCACCATCCCACCGGAGTCTGGCGCCAAGCAGCTTGTTGTGTTCCGTCGGTGTGTGGGAGTGCCAGTGCCTTTGGGGGAGAAGGAGATTGTCAGTTGCGCTGTTTGGGACCGGTTGTGGTCTCTGAGTCAGCTAGCCGGGTAACTCATTTTGGAGGGTAGCGGGATCCGAAGCACGGTGCCAGCCGTTGGCCGACCGCAGTCAGTAGGGGGCCCAAGTAGCACGCCAGCCACGTGCCAAAGGCTGCCCCGCCAACTCGCGAAAAATCCCGGTATGCTCCACCGTGCCAGCCGGCGACTGGATGGGAGGACCCGGTGGCCATATCCGGGGGGGTTCGGGCGTCCCCGCAGTCTCCAGATGAGTTCCCCGTAGGTTTGGTTGGCTCTAGTGTTCCACTTGGATCACTGAGCGGCGCCTCGACAAGTCGACTTTTTCCCCCAACAACTCCACTCAATATGACACACAAAGCGAAGAAAAATAGGGTAAAACAACGGCTGCACTTCCTCCCACTAAAAGTGCACCTCACTAATATCAGGGGGTTGCACTCCAATCTCGATTCGGTCCATCACCACCTTGAGACCGAGAAGCCGCACCTGTTTTTCCTAACGGAGACGAAGATAACAACCCCGTCGGACGTGGCGTACCTCAACTACCCGGGGTACTCTCTTGAACACAAGTTCAAGAAGCAAGCTGGGGTCTGTGTGTACGTCCGCGATGACATTTGTTGTCGTCGTCTCCGTTGCTTTGAGAAATCGGGTTTCTCTGCCATATGGCTACTTGTGGATACTGGCGTGGAGAAATCTCTCTACATCGGCATCTACCGATCGCATAGCGGTGACCAGAAGACAACAGCGCTCTTTAATTTCCTCGTGGAGTCGACTGACGTAGCCCAGCAACGGTACCCAACGGCGAAGCTCATTTTTCTGGGGGACTTCAACGCCCATCATAAAGAATGGTTGTTCCCATACCAGAAAACTGACCATGCTGGGTTGGAGGCGCGCAATTTTGCTTTAACGCTAGATCTAACCCAGATGGTGAATGTGGCAACGCGGGTACCGGATGTTGACGGCCATACACCCAATTGTTTGGACCTTCTGCTGGCATCTGATCCGGACAGTCATTCAGTATCGGTCTCAGCCCCGCTGGGAACGTCTGACCACTGTCTGGTGAAATCCATATCAACCTGCTCTCCTCCAGATGAGAGCCCTAGAGGCACGAGGCGAGTATGGCGATACGGGTCAGCAGACTGGGATGAGATGCGGCACTTTTTTGCGTCTTATCCATGGCGGCAAGTGTGCTTTTCCTCGGGTGACCCCTCGCGCTGTGCTGACGCGGTTGCGGACGTGATTCGGCAGGGGATGGAATATTTTATTCCATTCTCCGACATCCCGCTCGGTCACAAATCCCGGCCTTGGTATAATGCAGAATGTGCCCACGCTGAGGCCCGAAAAGAGACTGCCTACCAAGCCTGGGTCAAGGCCCGCGACCGCAAAGTTAGAGCGCGCAGGGTTCGCGCGAAGAAGAGAGCCTTTAATTCTGCCGCCAAGTTCTGCAAGCGGGTTTTGCGTAGGGCACGTTTTGACCATGTCGGACATATCGGGGCCAGGCTGGCTTCGCACCCTCCGGGTAGTAAACAGTTCTGGTCCCTGTCTAAAGCGGTTGAAACGAATTTCTGTCGTCCCACTTTACCTCCTATGATGAAACCTGATGGGTCGCTGGCTCACTCTGCAACTGAGAAGGCAAATTTATTTGCATCTCTCTTCGCAAGCAATTCACGTCTGGACGCTGGCTCAAAGCAACCACCTACTGTACCTCATTGTGACTCCTCGATGCCGGAGATCGCAGTACACATTAAAGAGGTCCGAAGAGTATTGTGCAGTCTAGACGTGAACAAGGCCAGCGGGCCTGACGGCATACCAGCGAGAGTGTTGAGGCAGTGTGCGCCTGAACTGTCTCCTGTATTGACACGTTTGTTCCGCCTCTCTCTTGAAAAAAGAACGGTGCCGAAATCCTGGAAGCTTGCAAATGTACAACCAGTGCCCAAAAAAGGCGACCGTGCAGACCCTGCCCATTACCGTCCGATCGCCATCACCTCCATTCTGTGCAAAGTTTTGGAAAGGGTACTGAACAATAAGTTGCTGAACTACCTTGAAGACAATGATCTCCTCAGTGACCGTCAATATGGCTTTCGCCGGGGACGGTCAACTGGCGATCTTCTTGTGTATGTCACGCACTGCTTTGGCGAAGCCATCGAGAAACACGGCGAAGCACTGGCTGTATCGCTTGACATCTCGAAGGCCTTTGACAGGGTCTGGCACGCTGCTCTGCTCAGCAAGCTTCCTGCTTATGGCATCCCAGCTGATTTTTGTAGCTGGATATCAGATTTCCTTAGTGAACGGTCGATTAGAGTAGTTGTTGATGGCTGCTCTTCTGACCTTATGGCTATTGATGCCGGAGTTCCTCAGGGGTCTGTTCTCTCTGCAACTCTTTTCCTGCTGCACATCAATGACCTGCTTCGGCCTGGTATTGTTGGGTACGCAGATGACAGTACAGTTTCAGAGAGATACTTGTCCAGCGCAAAAACCAGCGGGGCTGAAGTTCGTTCCTTGAGAGAGGCCATGGTAGAGCGGACAGATTTGACCTTAAGCTTTGTCTCCCAGTGGGGTGATGATAATCTAGTCTCTTTTAACGCCACCAAAACGCAGGCGTGTCTTTTTACCGCTAAAAAGAGTCGTTTCGCCCAAACTCCTACTTTTCGGGGTACATCTGTTCCTGTAACTGATCGACTTGAGCTCCTAGGCATGGAGTTGCCATCTGGTCTCAACTTCGGCGCCACCATCGAGTACAAGGCCCAAACTGCGGCCAAGAAACTGGGCATCCTAAATAGGGTGAAGCGATACTTTACGCCTGGACAGCTTTTAACCCTTTACAAAGCGCAAGTCCGATCCTGCATGGAGTATTGCAGTCACCTTTGGGATGGATCAGCTAAGTACCAACTAGCCGCGCTTGACTCGGTGGAACGCAGAGCTAAGAGGCTCATTGGCGACGTAAAACTGGTGGATGCCAAGCTTCATTGCTTGGCTCATCGCCGCAAGGTTGCCTGCTTGTCGGTCTTCTACAGATTGTACTTCGGAGAGTGTGCCCGAGAACTCCACGACCTCATTCCACCGGCCCCCTTCTACCACCGGACATCTAGACGCACTGCCAGTTACCATCCCTACCTGGTTGCTATTCCACCAATTCGCACTAAGCGCTTCCAAATGTCTTTTATAATGCGCACAGCAAAAGAGTGGAACTCACTACCTGCGTCTGTGTTTCCGAACGTATACAACCCTAATCTCTTCAAAGTGAGAGTGAACAGGCTTCTTCTGGGTAAGCTCACTCCATCGTCGACTTTGTCTCTGTCACCTCTGACCTAGACTAGAGTCAAGAGCAAACCCATCACAAATAAAAAAAAAAAAAAAAACCTTTTGGCTGACTCTAGCGACTTGAATACGCCAGTTCAGGGTATGTGCAAGTCTAAGTCCTTCACATCAGTACTAAATGGATCGATCGTAAATATTGAAGAGACTTTGTGGCAAGGTTGTACCATCCATCTTACCAAGTAATACCGATGATGATCGCCAGACACTTATCGACCGAGCGAGCGAAGCATCTCTGCTTCAAGTCTGGCAAAATTTGCTTTCATCTGACAGTTTGTTGGTACTCTTCTGCAGGTCGTATTTTACCATCGATCTGGACGAAATTTGGTTAGTTTTACGACTTTGTTGTCGGGGATTTTTGACAGAAGGGTGATACTTCCTCCAAAAAGAGACCGAAAGGGAGCTACTGGAAATATCCGCCTTATGAGATCCGATTTTGATGGTTCTTTTTTATTTGAAAGGTTTAAGTTGGACTCATAAAATTTGGTGAAGATCTGATGAAAAAAAAACGATGGTAAATATCCCGTTTTAGATTTAAAGAAATTTATTTCCCTGTTTAGAACTTAAAGTTCGCTTATAATGACATACAAAGTAGTAAGTATAGTAGTAGTAAGTATACAGTACAATACAATTTCCTCCAGAGAATTACAAGTTATAATGTACACATGTTTCTAAAGCTTATTCTTAAATGTATTCACATTATTTCACTCTTTTATATCGTCCGGCAATCCATCGTACGTTACAGATGTGCTCCTTCAAATAATATGGTCTTTCTACCGTAATTAGTGCGTATGCTGATGACTTCAAGTTTGTTTTCATATCTATTATCTCAGGTTAGATGACATTGTTTTTTCTTTAGTTATATGTTACTTTATATTGAGTTTGTATTTATGTTTTTAATAAGAATGCAAGTGTAGTAAATGTATAGCTGTCTAATATTTAATAGTTTCGTTTTTTTGTAAAGTCTTTGTTGGAATGAGTTAATGATGATGGAACAGAGTTTTAATGATTTTATTTTGAACTCTTTGAAGTAATTTTAATTTAGTTAGTGCTGCGGATCCCCATATCTCAATTAAATATTCTAAATGCGATTTAAAACTAATGAGTTATAAATCAAAGTGCGCACTTTATTTGGAATACAGTTTGCTACTTTCCGTAATGCTCCCAGTACGAAGTTAATTTACTTCTGAGATGATTGATGTGTAATTTCCAAGTCAGTTTTTTTTTTAATTAACTTAAGTGGTAAGTATATTAATTGTTGCAAAAAAGTTTGTGCTAGCGAGGTCTACTTTACATAGAACTTTTGATTAGGGTTTACTGCTGCACCAAATCTATCAAACCAGGTTTTAATGGCTATCAAGTCCTTAATTAAAAGTTAATATGTAGGTACATTTGAAACATTATAAAACATGTTTTTTCATACACTTAGTGAGTTAATTATTTTTATTAAAATATCTTTCTTCATCTCGTTCTTAAAGTGGCTTCTCTTATTTTTAATAAGTAACCCTGCAGCCTGTGCTTCTTCGTGAAACCTGATTAAGGCACTAAGCAGTAAATCTGCGGATAAACTCAAGTTTAATAATGATTAATAATGACAGGCCAGTTGGCGTGGTTGGTTAAGATACCACCTATCATGCCGCAGGTCGTGGGTTCGATTCCCATCCAGGACAAACATTTGTGTGCATGAACATGTCTGTTTGTTCCGAGACTGGGTGTAATTATCTATATAAGTATGTATTTACAAAAAAAAAGTAGTATATGTAGTATATCAGTTATCTGGTTTCCATAGTACAAGCTCTGCTTAGTTTGGGATCAGATGACCGTGTGTGAATAATGTCCCAGGTTATTATTTTTAAGGTTTAAAAAAAAAAATGTTAGTAGTTGAGTTATTTTTGTACAGTATTACAAAACATAATTTAATGCCTGTAATCTCTGAAGTGGAAGGCAGAGGTATTACTTAGCAACAAATCTGAATCTGAACAGACCACAGTCCAAACAATGTATTGTATAACATAGGGACAAAATATAGCCGTATAAATAAACCTCCCTAACAAGACAAAAAGACGTGCTAACGCAATTTACAAAGCAGTTGCGGCTAACTTTGATAATGGTGTTTAATAAACAATTTTAACTCGCGACCTAGGCTTGCGGTGACGGAGGGTTGAGTAATAAATGAAGGTCGGCTTAACCCTGTGGTGCTACAGATGGGCTATTTTTATTGTAGTGCGCACGCAACGGCTATGGAGGAAGGAAATTAAAATATTTTACCTTGGTGATCAGGCGATTGTTTTTAATGAAATGACAATAAATTCTAATAAATTGTAGTCTTATAACATCGTTAAAACAATGTTCAGTTTTGCAAACATTTTGAATTTATAATATTATTCAAGCGTATGGAACTTTGGTGAGGTCATTTAATCACAACTACGTACAGACGCCAGCACATCAAGCTACTACAATCTGTCAAATTTCTTTAATAAATTTTCACCTTTATCGCTATAACATTAGGTTCAAGGTTGATTGGGAAAATTAGACAGGTTCGTGTAGCTTTACACATAAAAAATAAGATTTTCAAATGTGGACGCACCCAATAGTTTATAAATAAAAGATAATAATAATAAGAATGCAATAATAATAACAACCCTACCGCTGTATCTCTACTTTGACGTCGTGGTGGGGCTTGCGTGGTCCAAACTTTAGGTCTGTGCCGGTAGAGTTTGCCGGAACGGGCCTAGGATGAGGAGCCAGACCAAAAGAGATACAGAAACCCGCAGGGCAGCATGTGGCGAGCTGTTGGGCAGTAGCGACCCCCATGGACCCTCTCTCCCGGGAGAAGTCTTGTTCTCATCTCTGGCTTGCCATTATTGGCCGGCTGGAGTGAACACTGACGAGGAACAGAGCTCCCACCTCTTTCTTGCCTTTATTAGCCGGCTTGAGTGGAGATTCACAAGAGCGAATGAGCTCGGAGGAAGGAAGTATTCCAGTAAGGTGCTGGTAGGGATCTTGACCGTACTTCCGGGATTGTCCTGTAGCCGTGGAAAACCTCTCCACTCCTCAAGCACCTCAGGAAGTGTTGCCCCCTTGTCGCTACGTCACTATGTGCTAGCGGCCGTTTCCGGGGGCCCATTATTCCAGCAGAACACTGACTCCTGAGTCACAGGATCTCCTAGTTTGGGAGTCAGGGTTTACTCTATCTGTATGACCTTTATTCACAGAAATTCATGCGACCTAGTATTTAAGCATTGTTTAAGGTTTTTGTATAAATAAAGATTTATTTATTTATTTATTTATTTATTGAGTGTGCAAGTCACCCCCTGCCATTTTATCCGTGTATAATATAACATTGGTCAGGCAGGGGACATAGTTCTTCCATAGTTCAAGTTACCCAATCCACTTTAGCCACCCATAGCCCAATATGTTTTGTTTCCACGTACAACAATAGTCCTGCACCAACCGGGGGTTGTCCTTGGGTGCACTTGCATAGTGCATACAGGGATAATCGTCGGTTGGTGCCTCCTCATCATTTAAAATTATCTAAGGGGCCTCTGCGAGTTGCCCTTCCAAAGGTCCGGGACCCCAGGGTCCCAAGAAATATAAATAATAATTATAATATCCTGGGACATTTTCACACACGGTCATTTGGTCCCAAACTAAGCAGAGCTTGTACTATGGAAACCAGATAACTGATATACTACATACACTACTTTTTTTTTTGTTAATACATACTTATATAGATAATTACACCCAGACTCAAGACAAACAGACATGTTCATGCACACAAATGTTTGTATTGGATGGGAATCGAACCCATGACCTGCGGCGTGATAGGTGGTATCTTAACCAAGCACGCCAACTGGCCTTAAAACTATCAAAAGCCATTATTTCATTACTATAAAGCCCCATTTACAGGGTGCAAGTTTCTGGAAATTTCAAGAGCAATAATCCCATGCCATAAAGCACGTTCAATTATTGCCTTTCATGAATTGCATGCAAGTGTTTACACGCGTGTGATAAAATTATATGCAAGTTTTGCCATTCAATAATGCGACTTCTGTTTACACCAAGGCAATTATTGCAAGGGTAAGGAAGTTTTGCCTCGTCTAAACGCAGAGTTGCACGTCTTTGTATATAAATTTCTTTTAGGATTTCTTGACTCAAAAGAGCAGGAACGGTTAACACACTCACCGCACTCATATTTGAATGATAGAAAATTTTCATGCCAGAATTGAATGTAATTTTAATTTACGTACTGTTTACACCTATAATACCAGTTTTGAACGACAACTATCTGGCTCGTATTGTGCAACAATTGTACGTGTTGTTTAGGCAGTGGTATCGTATAAACAACACGTACTGTTAATTGTTGCTTCAATTTTATAGTATGCCAACTAGCACCGTGTAAATGGGGCTTAACTGGTTTTACAAACAATATACCTAATATTCTTCTTGTAACATAATTTGACTCATCATTTTATCCACAAAGTGGACAAACTATTGTGCAAGGCATCTTTACAAAGAAATATACAGTCAACAAAACAGTTTGGTATGCACATGATGTCGCACTTAATGATCTCTTGGATCCAACAAACGATCTGTTTGCGGGTGAATGAACGAAGATTTTAATGGCATGTCAGAAGTACTGTGTGAGGGATTCATGAAAGTGTTGTTAATTTTATTTTGTTGGTGGCTAAGTAAGAACTTGTGGCTAAGTAAATAACAGCCGCACGGGTTAATCGATCAGTTAGTCCGTGGATGGGTGATCATCTTTTCATACGTAGACTCCTCCGTGCCTCGGAAAGCAAGTTAAGCCGTTGGTCTCGGCTGTCATTCGTGGATCTTTGACAGTCGTTACGGGTCGTTAGAAGCCCTCAAAGTCTGACAACCAGTCTTACCAAGAGTTATCGTATTACCCAGTAACTGGTATGTAGAGGTCAGATAGGCAGTTGCAGTCCAGGTAAAATACCGGTATTTAGCTGCATCAGTTTTGACGGGAAGTCGACCCTAACATAGTTGGGAAAAGGCTAAGCAGATGATGATGAAAGATTTAACCCGAACTTTACCTATAATTTTATATTTTCTTTTTTATGTGTGTGACTATGTGTCTCTGTCTTTAATTATTGTAATTGGTTTTTAACCGTTTTATTTAAAGTTGATAATAATATAGATTCTTTGTTTGTAGGCTTGGTGGTTTGACTGCTTAGGTGCTCACAAAAAGGTTAAATATAGTACCTACTGCTTGGCAGTAAGTAAAAAAAAAAATACTGTTTGCATAGGTAATGGTTTGTTTCACTGTACATTAACACACATATTTTGTAAGTACAAGAGTGACTGGACAATTATAAAATATTGCATAATTTACAAGTAGGTATGATGTTGTTATTTGAAGATAACCTTTAAGACTAATTACATTTCTAGAACTCAATTTGTGGTGTTAGTCATACTACTCGTATGCGACGTCTGCATATTAATGTCGAGGCAGGGATTCCATTTTGTTTTTTATTTAATTTGTATTTAAGGTCTCTTTTCAAACTACGTTTCATGTTTTATTACCTATCTGTTAATCAATTGCATCATCAATCAATTTGTATTATACGATTCAATTGCATTTGGAAGACGATCAATTGGCGCATCAATGTGGTACCAATCACGTAAAAATTGACAATTATTGCAATTCATCCTTGAGTGAACAAATAGGAATTTATCTACCCACAGAAATAAAGAGAGTGTATATGGTGTTACACAGAACACGTTGGAGCGTCGCGTAAATGAAATAAACAAACTCTCAGACCTTGTTTTGAATACCCGATGTTGCTCCTGTCCGGTTGCGTAAAGGGTTTTTTAGTCTGGTTTCAATTTTAATATTTAACCAAATTATGTTATTATCTTACTAAAAATTGTACGATATTGTAGATTAATAAATAATAAAAGTGTTACGATAAATAATTAGCGTACCCGTTGTGCCCCACTTTCCCCGAGTGTGAATTCCGGCCTGTGGTCTGTGAGTAAAACCAATAAACCGATATCAAAGTCAAAGTTTCAAAATCAAAGTTTTTATTAATGCGATTTTTAAAATATATATTATATATATTGTCAGTTAGTTAGTTTTTTGTTTAAAATTCATAAGTTTACTTCTGAAGCAAGTTAAACCCATCTTCTCCTGAACTTTGCATGACAATATCAATTATTTCCGTAACATGAAGCTAAGAGAGAAGTAAGATGGTAAAGGATAACGTGTAGATTTCGTACCCAAGTAGGTAGGTCGCAGCGCGGACAACCTCCATATCTGGAGGTTCATGGACGGCTCAGATATCCGGTGTTTATGCGGTTTCTTTCCACAGACAATGGCATGGCTTGGACTGCATACCCAGTCATCTGCACATGTGAGGACAGCGCCAGTAAACGGCATTCGCGTTGCTCAATTTCGGGTCGACAATTTTTAAAAAGCTGTATATAATTTTTCGTGTTATTTTGGTCATCGACACGCTAAGAAAAAAACCGGCTGAGTGCGTGTCGGACTACGCACAATATAGTTTTTGGGATGAATTTATCCCAAGAACAAACTTAATAGTGTAGTTGAAAAACATGTTCTCCCATACATTACAACTGCAAATGTAAATTTGTACGCACAATATTGAGAGATTTATCGTGTTATTTTAAGACCATAGACTTCTTATAACTTTTCCTGTAATCTATAGGCATAGAACTATTTTCTGTATTTTTTTTCAAAATTTTAGGCTAGGCAGTTTCGGAGATAAGGGGGGGGGGAATGATCAATTTTTGTCTGTTTTCTTAAATAACTTTAAAACAGTTTATTTTAAAATTATTAAAACATATATATTTAAGAAGGATTTAAGTCCTATCATTTGATATATCACACGGTACAGTTTGCAAAACATTTTTTTATTTTCTTATTTACCCTCCAAAGTAAATAAATAAATGAATTTTGAATATGCGGGTCAATATTCAAAATTCATTTATTTACTTTACACGTCCGTGTTTGGGTCAGAGAAATTCATAACTGCACCAAACAACTTAATCTTAGATTCGGAGCAAATTGGCTGTGACAGACGGACAGACAGACAGACACACGAGTGATCCTATAAGGGTTCCGTTTTGCCTTTTGAGGTACGGAACCCCAAAAAAGATTTAGTATTTATCACTTATCAAGGATTCATCATCGTTCATATTGTAAGGTTTACCTACTTATTTATTCATACACACAAGCGCCCGGTGACATGTTCAAATAAATCAGCCTAACATTATTATGTGCGCAAACGCAGCGACAATGCGCGGCCTTGAGCATATTCGCTGTTACAAAGTGTATGAACGTGAGGCTATGCACATAAAGTGGATAGTTATGTAGGTATTCCTATGTGTAATTTAAATGTTGTGTAAGGTATGTATAGACAGTTCTTATCAATATTTAAATTTTACTGCCCCGTTGGTCTCGTGGTCGCAAGTGCGACTGCTGAGCGTGGAGTCCTGGGATCGATTCCCGAGTCAAAAAAAAAACTGCTTTTTATCCTCCTATTTCACCCCGAGGAGAAAGATAGGTATAGAATTTATTTATTTACATTACATACCTTGTTTCACCGAAGGGTTGGGCAGAGGTACATCTATTAGTCCCATGTAACAGGAGGCGAGACTATTGCCATCAACCGGGCACAAATTCAGACTTCAGGCTGCTATTGAGAAATTCCAGATAAAAAACCAACAACACTTTGCCCGGCCTGGGCATCGAACCCAGGACCTCATGATCAACAGTAGCGCTTGCTACCACTAGACCAATGAGTCAGTCAATTATTTATTTATTTATACACTAGCTTTTGCCAGCTTCGCCCGCGTGTATGTCGGAAATTATCACACGGGAACCTTCTATCGGGATGAAATGTATCCTATGTCTTAATATACTAGCTGTTGCCCGCGTGTATGTCGGAAATTATCCCACGGGAACCTTCTATCGGGATGAAATGTATCCTATGTCTTAATCCAGGTTATAAACTATCTGTATACCAAATTTCATCCAAATCTGTTCAGCCGTTTTTGCGTGATTGAGTAACAAACATCCAAACATACAAACTTTCACATTTATAATATTAGTAGGATTATACTACTGTATACCATCAAAATACGCATATGAATGATCAGCCTAATATAATGTACCCACTGCTGAGACAGCGGCCCCCTCTCCTTGCGAGGGAGTGGGCTGTAATCCACCACGCGGGCCCAGGGCGGGTTGGTAGATGTCACATGTTTCATTGAATTTTTGGTTCTAGGACATGCCGGTTTCCTCACGATGTTTTCCTTCACCGTTTTGAGACCAGTGGTGCTGAAATAATTTATACCAAGTAAAGCGCCTGTCAGGGTTTGAATTTACAACTCGTAAGTCTGTACTCAACTTCAATACCTATTATATTTACATAAACTTTGAAAATATTCAATAATCTTATTTATCTCATTTTAATTGGCATTTGTACTTCCACTGCATGATGCACCGGTCGACGTCATTACGTCAACGCCGGCTGTCGCGTATATGGGGTCGCGGCATTATGCTGAGCGACGGCCGTTTTGCGTGAATGTGAAGCATATTTTCCCCAAACTTGTTCTTTAATTGTTTTATTTTGTTATTTTATTTCTTTGCGCCATGTTTATCGCAAATAATTTCATTCTTTCTTTCTTTCTAAGTCGCTGCCGTTGTCACTGGGCCGCCACTGCTCAATAGAAATACATGAATATAAATAAATCTAACACTAAAGTGCGCCCATTGGAGTTTTGAAAACCAGCTGCTATGACACCTCCTTAATCCCCCACAATGATTTAGTTCCAATAGATTACACCCCTAAGGACGTGTCCCTGGCATTGCACTCATATCGCGTGCAACACGAGTCCACATTCCACAGTGTCTGATTCGGAAGCACTTTACTACAGATTGAACTGACGCACTGGGGTATAAATGGCTCATTTTGTGATTACTTCAATGAGAATTATGGTAGAATAGTGGTATTAAATGACAAGGTAGCTCTGATTGTGAATACATACATATATACATAATATAATGTAAGGAGAGACGAGCTGAGATGGCCACACTGTTCCTGATACATGCAGCCAGCTTCACTGCGCTCAAGACTTACTCGTCTGGAATGAGGGACTGACTGACTTCACTACGCTTTAGGGACTCGGTGCGGATCGGACGTGCGCGAAATAATTGAATTGTAAACATACTAAGTGACATTAAACGGTGGTATTTTGTTGTCTTACTTCCTTAAAATAAATAAAATTGTCTGTTTATAATGTTGTAATAGTTTGTCAGCTTTTTATTAAATGGATATGAAAGTGTAAACGTTACTTATTAAAAAAAAAAATGTCGGCCTGACTGTTTGTCTGTTTGTTCCGTCTAATTTCCAAAACGGCTTACCCGATTTTGATTGGGCTTTCACTGACAGATAAATGTTATAAGGAGTAACTTAGGCTACTTTTATTTTGGAAAATTAATTAGAATACCGCTAAAAAAACTAAAACCCATGAAATTGTGAACAAAATCCTATTCAAATAGTGAAGTATTGAGATCGCGGGCGAAGCTGCAGGCAACAGCTAGTGTTTAATATAACACTAGGAGTGGTATGTGCGTATATTTTGTGGTTATATCAATTATTGTTGAGTTAACATTATTACACTGTAATTTAAAAATCGTCGATGAAAGCTGAGGTTATTAAATGAACCTCAATTGTCAAACAAAAACATTTTTAAGGTGGTTCAAAATTTAAAATTCGGGTAGTAAAATAATCAAATCAAAGCACTTAATTTGTAAGTGGCACTATATTAGCCATTGGCTATATTGGCCAAGTGCCATTTCTGATAATTTTATTTACATTTTCATCGGATACATTTGGAACAGACTATAGTTGCGAAAAGGAACAGACTATAGTTGCGAAAAGGAACAGACTATAGTTGCGAAAAGAAACAGACTATAGTTGCGAAAAGGAACAGACTATAGTAGCGAAAAGGAACCGACTTTAGTTGCGAAAAGGAACAGACTATAGTTGCGAAAAGAAACAGACTATAGTTGCGAAAAGGAACAGACTATAGTTGCTAAAAGAAACAGACTATAGTTGCGACAAGGAACATACTATAGTTGCGAAAAGAAACAGACTATAGTTGCGAAAAGGAACAGATTATAGTTGCGAAAAGGAACAGACTATAGTAGCGAAAAGGAACCGACTTTAGTTGCGAAAAGGAACAGACTATAGTACCGAAAAGGAACCGACTTTAGTTGCGAAAAGAAACAGACTATAGTTGCGAAAAGGAACAGACTATAGTTGCGAAAAGGAACAGACTATAGTAGCGAAAAGGAACCGACTATAGTTGCGAAAAGGAACAGACTATAGTTGCGAAAGTTTTAAGTTGAAAATTATTGTAAGTATGTAGGAAATTAGGATTTAGATTCTTTTATTTATTATAATACAGTAACTTTAATTATTATATTAGTTATTGTACCTGTAATGATATCAAAATCAAGTCAAAAATCATTTATTCAAACTAGGCTGAGAATCAACACTTTTCGAACGTCAAAATTACATAAGACAGTCCCTCAAAACGCCCGCCCTTCACCACTTCCTAGTGCTTTAGCTGAGGCTTAGAATTGGTGCAACAAACTCCCCAGCAGCACAGCTGTCTGTTCAGTTAAATAAAAAAAAAATCTATACAACACTGCGCAAATTGCATGTTAGTACATTACGCAACACAAACATTAAATTCAATTTAATTATTTGCTATAAGTAAGCTAGCACACGCCAATATACCAAAAAGAAGAAAAGAAAAAAAATCGAAAACTATACTCAAGCAGAAACTAAAATACAAAACAAAAAACTTAAGCAGAGCTTTATTAACTTAACTATTATAAACGTATAATAAAAGCCTTCAGTAATAAAGAGCGTGCCCACTTACATATAGCCGTACATGTAGTCGTAACTCTCAAGTCACAAATGATAAACTAGGACCATCGAAGTAAAATAAACAACGAGTTAAATTACTAATAACAAAACAAAACCAAGGTCAGCAAGACGACCAGTCACCACAAGCAGCATCCGTTCACGAGCATAACGCAAAGGTCGGCCATTACCCCCCTCGCCATATTTGAGGGAAGGAGGCAACCCAACCCCCGACGCATCCGCAAGCAGTGACATCTAAGGGAGCATGACGAACTTGCTGCTGGTTTCTCAGGCAAGAAAACTATGATCAATTATCGAGGTCACTAGCTAAACACATATTGCAATATACTACTCATAAAAAAAAAAAAACATTGTAATGAGTAGATTATGTCAATGATAAATAAAAATAAAATTAACATAAATAGACCTTTACAGTCAAATATAATTAAAATAGTCAAATATTAAACAGTCAAAAATAGATAGTTGTAAGGATGATAAATAAATAATAAATAAATAATATCTACCTACACTTGACCATTACGACAGTCCAAAGCTTGCAAGTGTGATGGAAAATGTTATCACCAGTTAATTATTTTAAAATCGTGAGCGAGCGCAGCGTGACGTTGGAGGTAAAGGCGCTCGCGGGCGCCTCGGGGCGCGGGCTGATGCTGACCATGTTATTGTACGGACAACCAGGTAACACAACATGCTTATAACTTTGTCATTTTTCATGATACAGTTTTGAAATTTTGTACATAGGTTCTTTACATAAAAATACTAGACACGTGTTTCGGGTTTCGCATATACTAAAACTAATGTCATATAACATCATCTGCCTAGCCTTTTCTCACCTATGTTAGGTCGGCTTCCAGTCTAACCGGATGTAGCTGAATACCAGTATTTTATATGGAGCGACTGCCTATCTGATCTCCACAACCCAGTTACTGAGTAATACGATACCCCTTGGTAAGACTGGTTGTCAGATTTGCGGACTTCAGACAACGCGTAACGACTGTCAAAGAT
This sequence comes from Dicycla oo, assembly GCA_948252095.1. Classification (NCBI taxonomy): domain Eukaryota; kingdom Metazoa; phylum Arthropoda; class Insecta; order Lepidoptera; family Noctuidae; genus Dicycla; species Dicycla oo. The sequence goes on from OX411711.1 coordinate 34,718,188, forward strand.
CCAAGAACGACAGCCGGGACCAACGGCTTAACGTGCTTTCCGAGGCACGGGGTGTCTCGGTATGCAAGCGTAGTTTAACCTGATCGATAGACCCGTGCGGCTACTTAGCCACGAGTGCCTTTAGTTTATACCAAACTGCTTAATGTAGGTTATAATGGTGAGTAGTAAATAAAGTCTTAAATTTGCAAAAGGGTGTGTAGGTATATGCAACACTTCATGGCTCATTCAAACAGTCGCAACACGCGACGCGAGTCGCACGCGACACAAAGGCACTCGTCGCGCGACACGCGGTGCCATTGTGTCGCGGGCGATTCCTGGCACCTGTTTGTAGGAGCCTTCATTCCTTATTGGCAAACTCTGGCAGTCTGCCACTAGGTATACAATAATTATTGGCATCCGTTCAGCGCAGATTGCTGGAGCTCTACGAATATGCAGTGGGAAGACACAAATTGCACTAATGTAATAAGTTAAAGTTTGTTGGGTTGTTTGCACTTAGTCGCCAAAATCTGGTGCACGGAAGTTGTAGATGTGGCATTAACTTATAGAATCCTTTCTATCCAGGTGCATAAAGTAATTCTCCCAGGATGTGAGTGAAACAGCGGGCAAAAACTATTATGCTAATACCTGCTAGTGACCCGCCCCTGCTTCACACGGGTGCAATGTACTTACTTATGTGGCAAAGTGTCAATACATCGAGATTTCTGTGCTATTAGATATGAAATGTTTTTATTATTGTTTTTTTTTTTTATTACTTTTTTTGTTTCTGCCCGTGAGAACTTGTAATTGGTTTTTTGTTTTATATACAATTGTTATCCATCTGTCACAGCTGTTGGTTCTTCTATCAATAAATAAATAAATGTTTTATGTTTTTATTTATTAAATGTTTAGTAAAACCAAAAACATTTAATACGTGTAAAGTAGGTTGCCAAGACAACACACTAATACATAATACTTTCCCTGTTAAAAATTAAAAAATATAAGTGTCGAACTGAGAACCTCCTCCTTTTTTAACCGACTTCCAAAAGGAGGAGGTTATCAATTAGTCTGTATGTTTTTTTTTTTGTATGTTTGTTACGCGATTACTCAAAGACGGATGGACAGATTTTTTTTTTTTTTTGGAGCAAAATTATTTTTTTGTTTGAAAGGGTATACTTCCGAGTTGGTCTCATATAAATTTAATTAACTTTGCTCGAGGAGTTTTTGAGTTAGCTTCAATAATGCGTATATTTCCCACTTATTTTATATGGATGTTGTGATGGTGTTTTAATAACTTCCTATCACTGTTATTTACATGGCTATATCTACAATTATTGTGCTCAATTATGTATTCGAATTTGTGTGGGGTAGGTTCCACAACTAAAAAGTGAAAAATAAAAACTTTTTAGCAAAAAATAAAACCGACTTCTAAAACAAAACACTACAAAGTGAAAAATAACTTTAATTTCGGAAGTCGGTGGCAAAAAACGAAAATACAAAACCAAAGACACCGACTTCCGAAATTAAAGTTATTTTTCACTTTGTAGTGTTTTGTTTTAGAAGTCGGTTTTATTTTTTGCTAAAAAGTTTTTATTCGTCGGTTAAATAGTCGAAAATTGATAAATTCTTCCCCCCCCCCCCCCCTCCGTTAACTCCGAAACTGCTGAGCCTAAAATTTTTAACTCATCTCTCAATATTGTGCATACAGATTGGAATGTATGGGAGAACATGTTTTTCAACTAAAATGTTAAGTTTGTTCTTGGCATAAATTCATCCCAACTACGAAACCCTTCATTGTGCGTGGTCCTACATGCACGTGGCCGGTTTTTTTTTTAATTATGCGTACACATAAAGTTTCCGGAATAAATTCTCTAAATGATGGCGCAAAACCGCATCAAAATCCATTGTGAAGTTTAGCAGAACTAAGCAAAACTCACTGTGTCCGCTCGCGAACTTTTTTCGAACTTTGACTTTTGCCGAAAACAGTTACGAGCGGAAACAGTGAGTTTTGTGTCTCGAGAACAGAATCGAGTTGTGAGTGTAACAAGTGACAGTGGTAGCGGTGTCAATCGCACAAACTGAACAAGAAAGAGGGTAGACCGTTTTGTCTGCTCGTAAACATCCACCCGCAATAACTTCAGTTTATCCGTGATCATAAGCACTTGCAACAGTGCCGAAATATCGGAAACTCGAAAAACTTAATATACATGGTAAACATCCCGTTTGAAGTTCTAATAATAGTCACAATCTTTTCCAACAGGTAGGAGAACTGGGTATTGTCCTACCAACCAATAAGGAAGTTCAATGATCTATTATTTTCATATATTTGGGATGTTTGTTTTTTAGAATAGACGAGACCATTTTTGTATTATTACATATTTTTACAGAATACGTTTGCTCGGCTCGAAACTTACAAAAACCGTAACGTCGAACAATACATTGTTTATTTAGATTTTGTCCCCCGCTTGATCTTTGTAGACTGCTCCTCACTTTCATTTATACCTCTATTATCATCAGTCCATTATCACTTCAACAAGTACGTTAAATATCCAATTCCACAGACTCCTAACATAACTAAACTAGCCCAAAATCTATCAAAGTGCTTCATGTAACATGTTTATCGGGGACAGTGCCTGCTGTCTTCAGAGTTACTCTGTGTACTTTGAGACAAAGGAATACAATGCACCATGTGTATATTCCCTGTGCACCAGGGAATATAATACACATGAAGACAAGGCTAGTGTACTCACTGTAGTCGGTTCGTGGCAGACCAATTAGGACTTTGAGCTGTGGACTGACTGATTATAATGTGTAAATTGTTCCTGTGAATTTCTGAAATGAATGAATGTTAAGATGTACCAGTGTATGTCGACAATCACCAATTTCGATGGTGTAAGTCAGAAATGTTTTCATTGATAAAACTTGAATCAGTCGTATACCAGTGGATGTTAACATACAACAAGGCAATTCTATGAATCTTACTCGTAGATTCAGCTATTTACAGAGAAATACAGAAATACGCCAGTATTTATTCAAAAAGTGAGAAAGTCATAAAAAAAAACCAAAAAATCCTAATCCTAATCCTGAAAACCATAGCGGACAGGTGGGGTTTAGCGCCATACTGGGACATTAGGTGCCTACATGCTAGTGGGGCGTAGGTGTATTTAGATACATATACTCACAACGTACACTAGCTTCTAAGTTTTTTTTTTGTGTACTAACCAATCAATGAAGAGAATCATCTGTCTGAAATACAAGATTTTTATTTTTATTTTTTTTATAATTATAGTGATTGTATTAGTGATTTCGTTCAACACTGGCATTTACTTTCGATTTTGATTTCCTAAACCTACTAATCGTAACACTACCCAAACAACGTTGCGAAAAAACACTCAAAGGCCCGGTTTCCACCAAGCATAGAGGAGAGGAGACGAGAGGAGATGTGCTGCAAAGCTGGCTGGTTATTTCCACCAAAGCGGAGAGGAGAAGTGTAGCGGAGAGATGTGCCAATCGAATGACGCTTTTGGGTGTGCGAGGCGCGGGGAGAAAGCAGCGAGGCGCGGGGAGAAAGCAGCGAGGTGCGAGTTGCGCGAGCGCGTGCGCCGCCCGGCCGCCCGACTAGACACTTCTCCGCTCTGCCGCTCCGCTTGCTTGCTCGCCGCACAAAATTCTATAGAAAAATGAGAAATCTTCTCTTCTCTCCGCTTGATTCATTTCCACTGAAGCTAAGCGGAGAAGAGATGTGGAAATAACGAAATCGGATTGGTTTATTCAAACACATCTCCAGTCGTCTCCTCTCCTCTCTGCTTTGGTGGAAACCGGGCCTCAATCTGGTTACCAAAATTGGACTATGACGCCACGGAGCAGCTGCACATTGTTCCTTCGTAATATTGAATTATTTCGGGTTCTTGACTGTAACAAACGCTCAACACACTCACACTGACACCATCATTCTACTTCTCCTTACATTTCACCTGCACACAACTCACGCATTACCTACACTATACCAATTTTTTAATTTTTATTATTTATCTGTTTTTTTTTTGGTTATTTAATTGAAACATGTCTGTTTTTGCCTTCATCAATAAATAGTTTGTAAATTGACCATTGTAATGTTAAATAGAATAAACTCGGAGTGAGAGCCTGGTGATCTGTCACGCAGGGTATCCTAGTATGGACGCCAGTCTCTCACAAAGGATTATATTTTATGTTTTTTTGTCATAACACCATAATCCTTGTATCTATGTATAAAACTAAGTGAAATATTGTGAAGAGAGATAAAATAAGGTTTTTTTTTAATGTTTACCTATCCCGGAATCATAAAGTCCCGGTGCTTTGGAAGGCGTACGAGGGGTTGAAGCCAACTCGCAGAGACCCATAAACAATTTTTAATGGAATGAGGCACCGATCGACGATCATCCCTGTATGCACTATACAAGAGCACCCAACGACAACCCTCGATTGATGCAGGAAGATATTGAATATGTGTTTGGATGGCTAAAGTGGACTGGTTACTTAGAACTATGAACGGACTATGGTCCCTGCCTCATAAATGTTTTATTATATACGGAAAAAATGGCTGGGGGTCATATGCGCACTCAATAATGGGCCCCTGGAAACTGTCGCTAGCACTAGTGACGCAGCGACAATGGGGCAACATATCCTGAAGTGCTTGAGGAGTGGGGAGGTATTCCACGACTATCAGGTAAATCCCAGAGCCCGGAAGATGGTCAAGATCCCTACCAGCACTTACTGGAATATTTATTTCCTCCGAGCACGTTTGCTCTTGCGAATCTCCACTCAAGTCAGCCAATAAAGGCAAGAATGAGGTGGGAGCTCTGTTCTTCGTCAGTTTTCACTCCAGCCGGTCAACAAAGGCAAGCCAGAGATAAGAAACAAGATTTCTCCCGGGAGATGGAGTCCGTGGGGTTGCTACTGCCCAACAGCTTGCTACATACTATCTTGCGGGTTTCTGTATCTCTGTTGGTCTGGCTTCTTATCCTAGACCTATTCCGGCAAAATAAACTCTACCGGCACAGGCCTAGAGCTTGGAGCGCGTAAACCACCACGATGTCTACGTAGAGATACAGTTATCATTATTACTAATATGGTAGATCATCTTTTTTGATTTGCCGTGGCCTAGCAACTGTCACCACGTGGTCGTTCACTGAACATAAATATTGACTATAGTTCGTTCGCGTTAAGAATGCAGTGAGTCACAGTGCAACTGCAAGATAAAGGTGTATTTACAGTGGTGTTAAATTCAAACAAATTAAATTTTAAAAAATTAAGTTTAATGAATTTATAAAAATACACTTAAAAGTTTAAAATCAAAATTAAATCATTAATATCATATTTTAATCACTATCACTAGTATCCTCGTTAGTATTTATAACAAAAGTAAATCAGTTAACACAAATGACAGGACACAACCGTTGCGTTCGAAGCAATGCCTTCAACTGTATTTATGAACTTGACTTTGTAATTTGAAAAGATTTGATTGGTTAGGGGGCGGGGCTACGCCGACGGACAATGATGGCTCACTGCATTCTTAACGCGAATGTACTATCATGCTTTATTTGACTTGTGTCTTGTGGAGACCATAAAAAAATAGACAAAAGTAATAAAGTCGAACCTCCTATTATTTTAATAACACCTCAAGACTATGACATCCTAAAAACATGCTAAAGTGGTTTTTTGAAATGCGTTGAAAAACCAAAATGGCGTTAGTTCTGATAATGACCACGCGCTAAAACAACCTTGAAATGCTATAGTGTTTTAAAACATTTTTGTTTTATTTATGAGATACGGTCAATATTACGGACAGAACAGTCAGTATTATGCAAGTATAAAAATTCCGAAAAGTTTATTTATCTTTATTCGTTTTTTGACATACAATAAAAAAACAAGGACAAGGAGTGGCTATTCGATACCTAACGAGGAAAGACCAAAGTATTATTTTGGATATTTTTCGGCAATTATCATACAAATGTTTAGGAAAGTCTGTATTACTTTTAGGATTTTGTGGTGACTAAGGCCAAAGTTATGTTTCTACTGACTCATTGGTGGTTGGTTACTAACAAATCGGTTTGATACTGAGTCATATTATAATAGGCAATAAATCGATTAGTAGAGTTGAGTAGTTAATCGGTTGCTTAACGACGCTGCTGGTTTATTCGATAATGATCCATAACGAGCAAATCTATGTTGCTGTATCAGAAACATGCCTGACATATTAGCTACCCGCATTTATACCGGATATGAACTTGTAGGTCTAGAACCTACAAGAGAAGAGCCAATAGATTGGAGCCAACATGTTCACAAAAGGGATGATACCTGGGTAAAAAAAAAAATCTATTTAGTCCGTCCGTCAGGTAATAAAAAAATATTAGACACGTATTTTTTACTTTATCATATTAATAAAAAATGACGTAGATAAAACGCATTAAAGTTGGGGAGTGGGGGCTCGCTACATCACAACTACGTATAAAATCTAGCAAGGCGTGACGTCATGCAATCTTTTTAATTCAATGTATCGCCCTAATCTGTTTATAAAGTTAAAAAAGAAATAATACGTTTCCAATATTTTTTAATAATCTGCACGGACAAAAAAATAATTTTTAGTCATCGTCCCTATTCATCATACAGCTTCATTTTTCAACAAAGTAGGTAAAATCATTTATTTATACAAGGTGTAACTTAAATAACGCACAACCTCTTAAGAGGTCATTGTACTCACCATTATGCACAAATTTTACTATGGGACCAAACCTGAAAATAGAAATCAGCTATTCAGTACGTTTTGACGTATTATGCGAACATAAATGTACAGAACAGCTGTTTTTTTTTTCGCGATTTCAGGTTTGGTCCCGTAGTAAAAGTTGTTCATAATGGTGAGTACAATGACCCCTTAAGGGGTTGTGCGTTATTTTTATTTGACAGGCCAGTTGACGTGGTTGGTTTAAGATACCATCTATCATGCCGCAGGTCGTGGGTTCGATTCCCATCCAGGACAAACATTTGTGTACATGAACATGTCTGTTTGTTCAGAGTCTGGGTGTAATTATCTATACAGGGTTATTGGTAAAAACCAACAACCTCTTAAGGGGCTATTGTAATCATCATTATGAACAATTTTTACTATGGGACCAAACCTGAAATCGCGAAAAAAAATCAGCTGTTCATTACATTTAATTTCGCATAATTCATTGATTTTTTTTCACGATTTCAGGTTTGGTCCCATAGTAAAAGTTGTTCATAATGATGAGTACAATGACCCCTTAAGAGGTTGTTGGTGTTTTACCAATAACCATGTATAAGTATGTATTTACAAAAAAAAAGTAGTGCATGTAGTAGGTATATCAGTTATCTGGTTTCCATACCTACAAGCTCTGCTTAGCTTGGGATCAGATGACCGTGTGAGAATAATGTCCCAGGTTAGTATTAGATATTATTATTAATTTAAGTTACACCTTGTATATATACCCAACGGTGATACATACAATATTTTACAGAATAAACACATTATTCTGTATAATATTTTATGGCTAATAATAGGTTTCCCTGTTTAACTAGAATATGAATAAAACATGCGAACGCACTACTAAGAAATATTTAAGTTCAAAAGACGTTACTTCATATTATAATAATTATACATTTATGTTTCTTCTTCTAACACAAGATCTACATAAATGGCGTCTAAAACAATATTATAATAAGGTATTCATGTATTTTCGTCACCACTACTTACCTACAAGTAGGGAATTCTGTTAGATGAATAGAAATAATTATGAAGTCAACGGCACATTACTGGGTATTGTATGCTGACAAATGCTGTACTTGTATATATTGTGTTCACAAATGGCCGCCGTATCGCTTTTGTTTAGATTTATGGTAATCATAGGTTTTCAGGAGGTATGTAAATGTTTTTAGTTTTGAGAAGAACTTTTAATGAAAATTGTAGGAGTAATATTGTAGAAACTAGAAAAAAATAGATCTGGATTTAGTTTTTTTATTTTATTACTTCTATAAACTAAAAAAGATTTCATGACAAATGAAATCACTACTTATGTATTGTAGATTACTATGTATTTTTCCTATCAAAAAGATGCTATAGTAACTGTAAAAGATGGACACAAAGTTACTTAGTTTCGTCGTATTTTATGGAGAACAAGCCACGTTCACGTGTTACATTACAACGTAAATAGTCAATGTTTTTTTCCGTTTAACCCATCCCCTCCCGATCGAGCGGAATAAAACATCATTATTTCCGTTCGTCCCACTGATTTTGTTTGTGGGCCGAACGGGAATAACGTATTCATTTTATTTTAAGTCCCATTGGCCAAATAATTGGAGTCTGGTTGTTCAGTGGTAGAAAAAACACTTATTTATCCATATATAATAAATGCGAAAGTGAGTTTGTTTGTTTATCTGTTACGCTATCACGCTAAAACGGCCGAACGGATTTCAATGAAATTCAGCACATGGATAGACCATGACCTGGGCTAGGGCATAAAATACTTTAATCTCGATAGTACGTTGCATGCATACAAGACGGTATTCTGTGCACAATTTCTGAGTAGTATAGTAACAAAAAGTACTAGTCTTGACTGAATTCACGATAATATTTCAATCATTAGTGCACATTTTGTGAACAGTCACCTAACAAAAAGTAGAGACATATGCAAGCCTAGTACATTTTGTTAGCTTAGGTGAACAAAAAATCCAGATTGAAAAAAAAAAAGAAAACAAATAAAATACTATCGCGAATTCGTGCGAATTCACGATAGTATTTCCATCAGATTTTTTTGTTCAATGTCACTTAGTTATAAGTACAGAATGGGTCATTTTGCACCTTGTAAATTAAAGACATGCTAAAATGTTTGCTAAAGTATTGAAAATCAAAATAAATCAACAAAGATAATTATTATGTGTAAGCTTTTGCCAGTGGCTTCGCCCGCGTGGAGGTCGGAATTTAACCCACGGAAACATACTACCAGGATAAAAAGTATTCTATGTGTTACTCCATGTTATAAGCTATCTGTGTGCCAAATTTTATTCTAATCCTATTTTAGAAGCATAATAGAAGCATTCATATACTCGTATATTGATGCATTAATGATTCAAATATTGTCGTTAATTCATGTAAGCCTAGTACTTTTTGTTTAAGTTTAGTGCTCAGAAATTGTGCACAACGTGTCGTGTCTTGAATTAATATACTACCTTGACTTCATGTAATCCTAGTACTTTTTGTTAGGTTACAGGTATAATTTCTTTCCAACTTGCTAGGTATTTTTATAGCACTTTTTTCAATTTCTTCAAACTCATATAACTTTCTTATTTATGAACTGATTGAAATAAAACAAACAGTAAATGTTAAGTGATGCTTTTCACAATAAATTCCGTACTCAAATAGGTTCAGCCGTATCTGACACTAGCGCACAGACAAACAGACGAAAATTTTGGGTTCTATGGTATTAATAAAGATTCGCAATAATAGTTTCCTAGTCTCAAATATCTTCCATGTAGTTGTACAGACAGCGATCAGTTACATTTTTATTATATATGTATAGACTTTCATGAAAATCATACTTAGTTTGTAATTTCTTATTTACTGCCCTCAAAGTCGAGGTAAACCACAACAAGAACAAAACTTAATCATACCTAATAAGCATTACCTAGTTTAAAATTTACCTCGGCACCGCAGCGTCCGCAAAGGTCAACATAATCCAGCCTAATGCTAGGCTTAAAGCAAACAACCCTTACCTACAAGGTAGACATCATTTGTACAAACTTCACGTTTCTCTAGATTTATTATTTTTAGTAGATTAGAGCCCTAAGCGGTATCTGTAGGTTGTGTTTTACTTTCTTTGTAGTTTTAAAATGTAGTTGTAGTCTGGAGGTCTGCGAACTAGATTCTTGTAACATGTTATTTATAAAAATAACTTCACGCCTGTTTCTTTCAGTAGAGATGTAAGAACCAAACACCTCTGTATAACATTTCGCCAGTAAGCCTATTGCCATCATTCGGCCACAAATCCAGATTCCTGGCTGCTACTGAGAAATCACTGACTGAAAAACCCAACAACACTTTGCCCAACTTGGGAATCGAACCCAAGACTTCATACTAAGTAGTACACTTGCGACCACTAAACCAATAAGGAAAAATATTTCTTTACCCACGACGGCCACGCAGACGGTACATACATGCGTTTGGGGTAAGAGGTGTTTGTGTGTGTATACCTACCTGTTACCATTTTTCTCGGAAATGGCTAAAGCCGATTTTGAAACGGTTTTTTGGTTTGTATAAGTCTCCTTCCTGAGCATGTTCTTAGTTAAAAAAAAGATAAAAGAATTCCAACAAAAAAAAAACACTATATGCTGTGGATAACGTTGTGAGTTTCACATTTATATAATATCTTTGTTTATATTACTTGCGCAGATATAATGTGTTACTGTTTGTTTGTCCCAAATAAATAAATAAATAAAACACTACAAAGTGAAAAATAACTTTAATTTCAGAAGTCGGTGGCAAAAAACTAAAATGCAGATCCAAAGACAGCAACTTCCGAAATTAAAGTTATTTTTCACTTTGTAGGAAGTCGGTGGTTTTTTTGTTTTGTAATTTTTTTTTAAATTGTTATTCGAAGGTTTTTTCATGTCACAATTTTTCATCACTAGGTTTAAAAAAAAAAAAATTATCGATGTCGATTGATGTGAGCATGCGAGCGCATGTTTACAAACAAGTCAGTGCAGGTTAAGTTACTTGATTTAACATCCACTGACTTTTTTGTAAACATGCTCGAAGCGAGCTTTCGCCACGTTTAGGGTATCGCGGTTTTGTAACAAGAAATGGAGCACGCTTGAACCAGGTGCTCGAAGTAAGTGTTCACCGTGTCTTGTGTATCGCCGTTTTGTAACAAGAAATGGAGCACGCTTGAACCATGTGCTCGAAGTGAGTGTTCACTGCGTCTTGTGTATCGCCGTTTTGTAACAAGAAATGGAGCACGCTTGAACCATGTGCTCGAAGTGAGTGTTCACCGTGTCTTGTGTATCACCGTTTTGTAACAAGAAATGGAGCACGCTTGAACCATGTGCTCGAAGTGAGTGTTCACCGTGTCTTGTGTATCGCCGTTTTGTAACAAGAAATGGAGCACGCTTGAACCATGTGCTCGAAGTGAGTGTTCACCGTGTCTTGTGTATCGCCGTTTTGTAACAAGAAATGGAGTACGCTTGAACCATGTGCTCGAAGTGAGTGTTCACCGTGTCTTGTGTATCGCCGTTTTGTAACAAGAAATGGAGTACGCTTGAACCATGTGCTCGAAGTGAGTGTTCACCGTGTCTTGTGTATCGCCGTTTTGTAACAAGAAATGGAGTACGCTTGAACCATGTGCTCGAAGTGAGTGTTCACCGTGTCTTGTGTATCGCCGTTTTGTAACAAGAAATGGAGCACGCTTGAACCATGTGCTCGAAGTGAGTGTTCACCGTGTCTTGTGTATCGCCGTTTTGTAACAAGAAATGGAGTACGCTTGAACCTTGTGCTCGAAGTGAGTGTTCACCGTGTCTGGTGTATCGCCGTTTTGTAACAAGAAATGGAGTACGCTTGAACCATGTGCTCGATGCGATCGTTCGCTGCGTCTTATGTATTGCCGTTTTGGAACAGTCAGTCTCCACCTTAAAGCTTCTTTATCACTCATGTTTGCGTACACAGTAAAAAGAACATGAAGCTTCCTAGTCACTGATATTTGGATACAAATGAATTGTAATCTTGTGCAATCAGATACCCTCCCAACATAGATAGATATGGTACGGTTTATTATACACCAAAATTTAACACAGCACAAGAACATCGCTTTAAAGGTAAAATGGCTTTCTTATCAGTGATAGCAATGTCTACGAGACAACCGTAACTAACTCAGACACAATCTACGAATATTCTAAATTAAATTCGTTTTTAGGGTTTCGTACCTCAAAAGGAAAAAACGGAACCCTTATAAGATCACTCATGTGTCTATATGTCTGTCTGTCTGTCCGTCTGTCATAGCCAATTTGCTCCGAATCTAATAGACAGATTATGTTGAAATTTGGTACACGTATGTACCTATTTCTGTGACCCAAAGACGGACGTGTAATGTAAATTATGTCGAATCCTAAGGATGCTAAACGCCCTCCTGACTGCCGACCCTGAATGTGATGTGTTTGCTGATGAATGGAAGAAAATAATACGTGCTTGTCTGGTGTTCTGTGAGAGACAATATGCGAGGGTGTCCACTGTTACATGTTAGTTTGTCATGTATTTAATTTTTTTTTAACCATTTACTCAAATTATTATTAATTATGTTATCCACTAGTTGTATATCCATGAATTTAATTTTTGTATTGTATGGTTATTTGAATGCTTATTTTATTTTTTATTTTTTATAATTCTATGTTAATTAATGTAATTGGACCTGGCCGTTTTAATTAACTATAAATAAATAAATAAATCAAATTAATGAATTTTGAATATAGGGGTAAATTTTGGCGGGCAAATAAGAAATTAAAAATATATAATAATATATTTGCTAACTTTACCGTGCGATATATCAAATGAAAGGTCTTACTGTGAGGGTCTCAAATGTATTTTTTTTTTATAATTAAAATAAACTATTTTAGAGTTAGAATTTTAGAGCAAGAAAATAGACGAAAATTGACAATTCCCCCCCTTTATACAACTTACGTTACAGTACAAACTTACAATTATCCATAGTTAAACGAAAAGGATCCAACTCACATTAGGTGTAATGGGGGTTGGATCTTTTTTGTTTAACTATGGACATTAAAATTTGTAGTTGGAATGTATGGGAGAACATGTTTTTCAACTACAATGTTAAATTTGTTCTTGGGATAAATTCATCCCAACTACGGAACCCTTCATTGTGCGTGGTCTGACACGCACTTGACCGGTTTTTCTAACCACAAATCACAATTAAAATACACTTGGCTAACGAGTTTTATTAAAATTCTCCTGAAAATGCTACACAGCCTTAATTACAGTCTGAAATTATGTTGATAATTTACAAGCACCAACAGATTACCTTTTAGTTCAAGTTAGCCCAAGAATAAATCACTAGCTGATACCCGCGACTTCATTTGCGATCCAAGATGAAAAGTAACCTAGGTCCTCCTCCAGGTTATGGTCTACCCATGCATGCATTTAATCTAAATCAGTCGTTGTAGCTTGAACCCGTAACAAACAAAAAAACTCACTTTCGCATTTATAATACTAGCTTTAGCCCGCGGCTTCGCTCGCGTTAATTTTGAATTTGACAATTAATTCACACTCCTAAACACACGAAACGTTAGTAGTGTGTTAATAACTTAAAATTTTATCTTAATTTATTCAAAAAATTACCGGTTGTTATATCATGAAATAATACTAATTGACATTTTACATAATATACCTATAATTAAATCATGATTCGAAAGACACGTGGCGCCATCTATTATCATAAGAACGTTATTGTTGTTTTATATTGTACTTTTTTTCGGGTGGGAAATAGGGTACCCCTATGTCCGTTTCTGTACACCTGACAACGTATATGCAAAATTTCAGGATGATCGGTTCAGTGGTTTAAGCGTGAAAAGGTAACAAACAAACAAATAAACTTACTTTCGCATTTATAATATTAGTTAGGATTAGGACTAGTTAGGATTAGTTAGGATTAGATGTAGAAATTGCGAGATATTTCAGTCTTTTTTATGCTTCTGTTTTTATCCTATTTTTTTTAATTTAAATTGTACGTACATACAGAAATCAATTAACGTGACAGTTTCTAAAATACTCTAAGCTAATTGTCATTTTCCTAATTACGGTACTATTAGTGTTAAGATCGACTTCTCCTTTCGCAATTAAAAAGCAGGATACATTATAATTATTAATCAACACGGAATTTTCCCACTACAAAAATAAACGCAACGTTTAAACCTCTAAACAATCAAGTGAAGTGTAATAAATCTTAATTACACCAGCAATCAACGTGACAATTACTAACTGATGGCAATTGTTTATTTCAAGTCTCTAAACCTCTGACCACAATGAGGCAGGCTGCTGCGGCAGGAAGCTACGCAGCTATGCGCACCAGTTTGAACACTTCCATATCTACAAATTGACACAATCGGCGCGAGCGATGTAGTCCCGCATCCATCCCGCGCGGGCGTTTTGCCTCAATTGGGATGATGACTAAATTTTTTTTGTCCGTCATGTAGATTATTAAAATATATTGTACACGTATTTTTTCTATTTCTTCGTAATCAAAGATTACGGCGATATATTGAGTTAAAATGTGGCATGACGTCACGCCTTGGTAGATTTTATACGTAGAAGTGACGTAGCAAGCCCCCACTCCCGAACTTTAATACGTGTTATCTAAGTGATTTTTTATTAATATGATAAAGCAAAAAATACGTGTCTGATATTTTTTTATTATCTGACTGACGGACTAAATAGATTTTTTTTTTACGCAGGCATCATCTCTATTTGGCTAGAGCTAAAGCTTAATTTGTAGTAGAGCCCGAGAGATTGTGAAATAGGTGTTTGTCCTGGAAAAACGCAGAAATGACGATGTCTAAAGATGGTATTGTCTAAAGGTAGTGTTGTAAACCAAAAGCTTCCAGGTTCACGCGCGGTAAATGAGACACAATAGAAGTTTGACTGCTATGACGGCTATAGCCGTACAATGCCCTGGAAAGTGTTAAAGGTTAGCATGTTAGCTTATAATAACATGAAAAAGAACATTTGTTGGTATAAATAGAAGCCACTTTGTCAAAACGTGTTGACATTGTAGTTAAAAGCAAAATGGATTTTCCTCCGTTTATAGCTCTTATGCTGTTTGTTTAAGACGCAGATATATACCAATGGCCTTGACTGGTTAGCTTACGTGTTCTGTACTGAGCTCACACAACGCGTCCTACGTCCAGCCATTAATATGACTCATCCATCAAGGAGCGCTATCCCAAATTAAACGCATGTTTTATGTATAATTTATTATACATAAAACAAAAGATTTTATATTAAAACACGTATACAATAGATAAATATTTAAATTATCTTTAAAATGGTGAAGGTAATATACTTGACCGTATTTACGTGATTCTCAGTTTTTTATCCGCGTTAGACATAACTTTACAATTTTAATTACATTATGTTATATAAACATAATGTAAAATATTCACATAATAAGTTATGGAACAAATGCTCTAATTTAACATATATTTTTTACAAATCATTAACACCACTTGTTGAGAAGCGACCTTCAGTTTAAAATCATTAAAAGTCGGTTATCGTCGCCTTAAGTGCACTATAGACGGATGAAAGAGCGATAGCTGAGAGATAAAACATAGTACAAAGTGAAACAACGAAAGGGAATTCTTGTTTGTAATCTTTTCACTTGAACACATACCTACCTATGTGTACAAAGACAAACCCGTGTGTGTGATACAATGATACAAAGAGAATTATTATTTATTTTTTGTTTTTGTATTTGAGATGGGTTTGCGCTTGACTCTAGTCTAGGTCAGAGGCGACAGAGACAAATTCGACGATGGAGTGAGCTTACCCAGAAGAAGCCTGTTCACTCCAATGTGTTGGCTTGTTTATTACATTCTACAGGGTGTTTGGCAGAACGTTGAACATACGAAAATGGTGGATAGGTGGGGTCATCTGCTACTTACTCAGCCCTAATTTATTTGGCCCTGGCCCACTGGGTATTTTAAAATGTTTTTTTTTTTTTTTTCTTGTTTCACGTTTACGTCTGATTTCTACAGTTGTTGTGCGCAGCAGCATCTCCTGTCGCATAACTTCGAAAGCAGCATTAATTCGATTTAACAAATCTTCTCGGCTTTCTACTTCTGTAGTGTAAACTAGTACCTTTGCCCTTCCCCACACGTGAAAATCGAGCGGAGTGAGGTCGGGCGATCGTGGAGGCCAGGAAATTGGTCCTCCCCTGCCAATCCACGAATTTGGGAAACAATTATCCAAATGCTCACGTACAATTAGACTAAAGTGAGCTGGGCAACCATCGTGTTAAAAGACAATAGGCCTGTTTATGTCTACTTGGAACACTTCTTCCACTAATGGTGGTAAATCATTTATCAAAAAATCCAAGTAGTTGTTCGCATTGATGTTGTCGGGCAAATAATGAGGCCCTATTAGCTTATCGCCAATCACTCCTGCCCAGACATTCACACTGAATCTCCTCTGGAAGCCCCTATGTCTCTTCACGTGTGGGTTTTGATTTTTAAGTGCCCAATGGTGAAGATTGTGATAATTGACAATCCCTTCTTTGTCAAATTTGGACTCGTCCGTCCACAGAATACTTTTTAAAAAGTTTACGTTGTCCACATCGGTATGCAGCAAATGGCGACAAAATTGCACACGTCTCCCAAAATCACTGTCATCGAGACCTAGAACAAACAAAACACGTCTAAGAATCGATTTCAATACTGAATCTTTTCTTCCTCCGAGTTCAAACTCTACAATTATCTAAATTAAATTATATTCAATTTTTAAGTACACTAATCGGCTTTATGGCTTAGCCATAAAGACGTAAGACCACATTCACAAAAGGGCGTGCGACTTTTCAATTTTGTTCTAAAAAGGAGCCATAAGTGCTGGCAAGTTTACCTACGCTGACCACCTGCGCAAACCGAATCCGAAATCCGAATCCTGTAAGCGCTGGCCGCCTGATTGTTACGTGAATGCGGCCGAATAGGAATAGTTTATTCGAATTTAATTTGAAATTAGAATTGAATGCGCTAAAAACAACATGAGGCAAAACAACTAATAAAGAAAGTGACGAAATCAAGGTTAAATGGAACGATCAATTGAACTGTCTCATAATTTACTACATTCCACAAAATCGTATCAGATGCAGTGCATAAACGGCTTAATCTTACCTTGCACTGGAGTGTAGTGAAAAGCATGCCTACCATCTTGCCGGAGAACAGACCACACTTTCCATATGCTTAAGCCAAGTATTGAAGCTATCTGTCTAATGCTTTTGGTAGGGTCCGCGTCAAACTCGGCAAGAACTTGTTCGTCAATGGTAGTATCGGGTCGTGCTGCGTTCACTCGTGGTTCTTGTAAGTTCAGGTTACCGGTTTGTCGTCAACGTCGGTAAGTACTCGCAAACGTCTGATGACTGGGTACTCGGCGGTTGGGATAACGCTCTTGATAAATTCTTCGCGCTTCACGCGAATTAGTATTAGCGCTTCCATACGCTAACAACATGTCCGCGTATTCCTCACTGGTAAAAGCAGCCATTTCTTTACCAATAACAACAGGTAACAGTAATAACAAAAAACTTAACTAACAGGATATAAAACTAGTGATAACAATAAAAGAAAACGAAGTGAACAAAAACAAACGTAAGCGTAACGGGCACGTGAGATCGCAGAGGCAGTTAAGTCTCGACTGAATAAAAGGAAAGAATTCATTCTGAGGCGTCACGCTGCCACGAGAGCGAAAGAGAGCAAAAATACGCTATGACTGCGCAAGAGGGAAACAAAATTTCTACCTGCTTTGTGTAACCATCTCAAGGGAATAGTGAATGTCAATTTGCACCACTGCTACTGGCAAGCCGTCGATCATTTAATTTTTACCAACTTTGCAGTATTAAATTTCGCAAAACATTTAACTTTCCGTAAATGTAGAGTTTCGTCAAAAATTTCCTACTTGATAAAATTATGAAATAACTCTTAAAGTTTTTTTTTTTTATAAAAGCAAATTACATACCATTAGAAAGCTCACACACTAGGGATGTTTTGCTAGAATTGGAACTCCTCAATCATTTTTGTTTTTTTTTAATGCAAGTTGAAATTAACATTTAAGTATTTTTTACATAACTTTTTTTCTAGCTAACATCTGAACAAAGCAATAATTTTATAAGAATCTGCCAACATCAAATATTAAAATAAAAAACAAAATATTGCCTGTTTTACCCATTTTTAATAAAAAATACACTTTAAAGTTAAGAAAGTGGTGAAACAAGAAAAAAGAAAAAAAAAAATTTTTTTAAATACCCAGTAGGCCAAGGCCAAATAAATTAGGGCTGAGTAAGTAGCAGATGACCCCACCTATCCACCATTTTCGTATGTTCAACGTTCTGCCAAACACCCTGTATACAAGCATTTAAACCCTTTTAAATATAGTTTCTTCTGATGCAGGCAAAACAATGGCATGCCCACATGGTGGACATATATATGATCTGTCGGTCTGTTCTATAAAAATTGTAACTGTGAAAACTTAGGAGTAGTGAGCTTCAAGTGGTGGAATGACAGACTTCAACCTAAGTTTTCACGGTGAGAATTTTTATAGAATAGATCAGGTGGTCATCTATATGTGGTAGCCAACTCGCTTCGATAGGCTTTCAGTTACCAGCCTAGCCTTTTAACTAAACAGCGCCGTTGCAGTAGTGGCCTGAATTATATTCAAATAAAGGTTAGGTTGGAACTGTGACAACTGCGCGCGAGTGAATTGGTCGCAGTAACTAAGCCAGGGCACCCGAAACAAATGGGTTAGGTTAGGTTACAACTGTAAACCACTGTTTAGTTTGAAGCCTAGCCTTTGGAAGTAGTGCTGCCAGCCGCTGCGGCGGCGCCGTTCGCTATGCTCGCTCGGCTGCACGCGGTTGCTTACAGTTCTAACCTAACCTATTTGGTCGGGGTGCCCTGGCTTAGTTACTGCGACCAATTCGGCAAAATACTGGCATTCAATTGCACCCAGTTAGACTGGAAGCTAACTCCAACATACTTGGGAAAGGCTGGGCAGATGATGATGTTAACTGAAAGGCTGATGAAGGTAGCTGGCTGCGAGTGTGACACATACAGCGTGAACCCGCGGTGAAGGTCGCGGGAGTGCGCTGTAGGCCAGATGCGCATGAGTGGGTGATGAGGCGATGCTTGCGTGTGACCAGCAGTGCATGTATATCGACTGAGTTATGATGATAATGATACTTTCAACAAAACAAAAAACGTTCAAACATAATCTTTGCTACGAGTAAAAACAAGCAGTAGTATCTAATGTCAGCCATTTAACTCGTTCACACGTTTTTATAACTAATTGTGATACCTAGCTGTTTTTAATTTGTTTACAAATATTTTATTTTATTTATGTGCTTTTATGGTTAAAGATTATGTTTAAATACGTTATTTTTTAAAACACAAAATACAAAAGCAGATGTGTCATAATTTAATAGTAAGAATTATTAGGTTTTCGTTAACTCCAATATAAAAAAAAACTGATAGATGCGTCTTTTTTTCTGATTCCGAATAAGTATGTAAATTACTCTAATTCGAAAAAAATGTCAGATACTTCTTTTTTTCCTTAAGACGGCACAATAGCAGACGTAATTTCAAAGACATGGCTATTCATACATTCTGTAACTGATTTACGGAAATAGTTAGGTTATATCAATAAAGGGCAGAGTAATAATAGCAAGTTTTAATAATAGATACTAACACAATCATGATACGGGTAATAAAGTTATGACAAAAAAGAATTGAGTTGGATACTTGTGTTATGCACGCATCGCAAAGGGCTAGATATTAGGATTCAATTTGTCACACAAATATACACAATTCCAGCATTAATACACTGTTAATCATAAAGACACTGTTATTCCAGGCACATCAAATTTAGCTATTGGGTTTTTAAACTCGCCCCCTGTTACCCACATGGCACTTAAACACAACTGGGCCTCAAGTCTGCTATTACAATAGTGTCAGAATGGTCTATCATTGATTTCATAATTGTTGATTTTGACAAGTTTTATATTCTACTAATATAATGGCGTCATTATGACTTTCCAATGGTCAACCACTGACACTCCATTGAAAGAAATGGCTTAAAATGTTAATCTCTTACATAATGTTAAAAACAATGTTACGAGTACTAACCATATATATGGTTGGTTGCTTGGAGTTGGCTCGAAATAAAGTTTATTCTATTCTATTCTATAATGACAAATGAAAGACTGACGTTTTCGGTAATCTGCTAAAATTTTGACAGTTCCTTTGATCAGTACCACGATTCTATTACGAGACCCCTTTTTTTTTTTTTTTTTGTGGATGGGAAATCATCAAATAACTTCTCCCGCTCTGGGTGGAGCTCTGCCTAACCCTTCAGGAAAATAGGCGTGATGTTTAATTAATATGTTGTTGTTGCTGATCATGTTTAGTTTTTTAAGGGCAACACAGTTGATAAAAAACCGGTCATGTGCGTGTCGGACCACGCACAATGAAGGGTTCCGTAGTTGGGATGGATTTATCGCAAGAACAAACTAAACATTGTAGTTGAAAAACTTGTTCTCCCATACATTCCAACTGCAAATGTAAGTTTGTACGCACAAGATTGAGAGATTTACCATGTTATTTTAAGTCCATAGACTTCTTATTGGTTTCCCTGTAATTATATAGGTATAGAAGTATTTTCTGTATTCTTTTTTTCAAAATTTTAAGCTCAGTAGTTTCGGAGATAATGGGGGGAATGCTCAATTTTCGTCTATTTTCTTAAATAACTTTACAACATTTTATTTTAAAATTACCCTCACAGTAAGCCCTTTTATTTGATATACAGTACAGTTTGCAAAACTTTTTTTTAATTTTCTTATTTGCCCCCAAAATTGACCCCCATATTCAAAATTAATTTATTTACATTACACGTCCGTGTTTGGGTCACAGAAATACGTAAACATACGTGAACCAAATTTCAACTTAATCTGTCAATTAGAATCGGAGTAAATTGGCTGTGACAGACAGACAGACAGACACATGAGTGATCCTATAAGGGTTCCATTGCAAAGACCATTTAGTCTGATGACTGCTTACTGAGTAACTGTAACTAATTTGTTAGCCAAACAAGCACGTACGTTACTTCAATTAATAAGTTAAGACTCCAATATTATATATGCCAACGGCCTTGAGTAGTTAGCTTGTGTGTTCTGTGCTGAGCACACGCTATGCGGCGACGTCCACCCAGTAATAAGATTCACCCATCAAGGAGTGCTGTCGCAAATTAGACGCATTATTAATTTATTATCATTATCATCTTCCTGCTCTTATCCCATGTTACTTGGGGTCGGCGCAACACGTATTCTTCTTCCATTCTCCCCTGTCAACCGTCACACTATCATTCACTTCCTTCTCTTTCATATCATTCATTATTAATTTATTATACATAAACTAAAAGGTGTTATAACAAAACACGTATACTAATAAAATAATTAAATTATCTATAAAATGTGCAGGTTTCATAAAATACGCTTGATAGTTTTGCGTGATTCTCAGATTTTTATCCTCGTTCGACATATTATAAATTTACAAATTATTTACACTATGTAATATAAACTTAATATGGAATATTCACATACGAAGTTATTTAAAAAATGCTCTAATTTAACGTATATTTTTATCAAAACATTAACACTAATCGTTTAGACAGTTTAAAATCTATAAAAGTCGATAAAAATCGCCTTAAGTAGTAAGTAACATACAAATCTGTCGCGACTGGTTGTTAACTATTAAGTAAACTAAGGTGACAGCGCAGCAGGTCATGTTCGCGACGGCTTACTAATAAAATAATGTCTTAATTATCATATCACTAGTTAATTAGAATTCATAGATACTATTATGTACCATTTAGTTTTAAACGATAATGCTACTTCTTCATGAAACCTCCCATTTCAAAGATTTAGAAATATGAATCTACCAATAAACCTCTCAAAATTGATAGCAACAGAAATGTAAACAAATAATAATATTTGAACAACGAAGTAAAAGACAGCGCGTTACCAAATTGCCCTAACCAATAACCAAGACTGATTTATGTTCCCAACATTGAATAGGTATTTACATACCAAATCAGGTAAGCACACAATGACATAATTATGACTGTGCGCAGACCTGCAGAGTCAAGACTGACATTAGCGACAAGCATCGCTTTGTAAAAGAAACTATAGTGCACACACACGCAATATAACTTTTTCGTTCTGGCAGACTAAACTGTTATAAAATATATTAAAGAAATAACTTTTAATTCAGACAGAGTCCATAGGTTTAGTAACTTTATTATTTTACTTTAAATGTAGTGTCAGTAGGTTCAGACACAGATTTACATACCTACAATTAAAATTCAGTGTGTGGAGCTGCATCCACCTCCGCATCATCATCACTATACAAGGTGTAACTTAAATAAAACACAACTTTTGGCTAAATGCACAAACAGTGCGAAGCCAAAAAAAAAAGAAAAAAAAACGCAAAATTATTTAAGGGGTACTATGGGACCAAACCTGAAATCGCAAAATAAAAATCAGCTGTTCAGTACATTTTGACGAATTATGCGAACATAAATGTACTGACCCCTTAAGAGGTTGTGCGTTACTTAAGTTACACCTTGACAAAAAAAACTTTTAAAAAGTTTCCCGGAAATTTGGAAAAGTAATTTTACTGCTTAATTGTTTATTTAATTACCCATTTAAATATTTGTTAAGACTCATTTTCATTTAGTTTACTGCTCAGTTTTTTCTTGTATATATAATACTAGCTGTTGTCCGCGACTTCGTCTGCGATCCAGTATCAATAGCAGCCTATGTCCTTCTCATGGTCTACTCATGTGCCGTTCAGCCGTTTTAGCGTGAAAGCGTAATAAACAAACAAACACACTTTTGCATTTATTATATTAGTTAGGATAGTTGGGAGGATGAAAAATGGGTCTTTTGACACTCTAGAAGTCTAGACTCACAAAATGTATTAGGTACAGTAAACGCTCAAAAGTCCATAAGCATGCTAAGGATTACATTGCTATGAACTGCAGTACGTGTGCGCGTATGAGCCAACATTCCGCAGATAACACACACTAATGAGTTGTCGCATGTCGTCGTACTACGCGAAATAACATTATATTTCTGTTGAATTTAGAATAATCGTCATAGTGGCGACCTGTTCTTACCATTGCATTGCTAAAATTCGCATAAACATAACATGTGCTGGTAGCTCTTTGGGCTAAGCAATGGTTTCACTGACTGGTTTTTGTTTCTTTGGAACCATAATAATATATTTCTATTTTAAGCAAAAACTTGTTAGATGTTTTTTATTATTTATTTTTATAAGAAGTTAAATATTAGTTATTGTATTATTATTTAACTGGTATTTTTGTGATTTTTAATTTATCTTTTTGGTGTTGGAAGGTTTAAATAAAAAAGTCGTGCTGAATGGTAACAAAAATGTTAATTCGTTTTATTTACTTATTTATAAACTTAACAAACTTAAGAGAATTGTGACGTTACATTCCTACTAGATAAAATAAGTTTTATTGTAACCGTTCATAGGGTTTTTTTTGTTGTATACCCACTTAGTCAATTCATAATAACATAACAAAGAAAGGATATTCTAATAACACATATATAATTGTCAATACCTATTTAGTTTTCTATGATCTGCCTTTCTAACTTTACGAAATGAGTGACCAAGCGAACAAGATAAAGAATATTATATTTCTGTCCCATTACTTCCAATCAAGTAAAAACTTACAAAAGTCAAGTACTGCGTGAGATTTGAACTCACGGCTCACTGATTCACGCATCTATCTGCACGCGCTTAACCGCTAGGTCATCTTTACATATGTTATATCTTTGAAATTATGAACTACAATCAGTTGTTGACGTCAATAATTTTGCATGTTTATGTTCTTGGAAATAGAAGGTCTTAAGTCAAACTAAACGCCAAGCTATTGCTTTGTGAGTTTGCTTATCGACTTTTGGTCGCGACTGTACGAGTACTTAAATAAAAAAAATAATCTTAACTTAAGTTTCTATAATTCGAACGACTCGTGGCGCCATCTATTATCATTAAGAACGTTAATGTTGTTTTCCTCGGGAACAGTACTATTTTTCGGGATGAATGGTACCCTATGTCCGTTTCTGTACACCAGACAACGTACATGCAAAATTTCAGGATGATCGGTTCAGTGGTTTAGGCGTGAAAAGGTAACAAACAAACAAACAAACTTACTTTCGCATTTACAATATTATATTAATAATATATAATATAATAAAGTAAGGATTATTAATCTGAAAAGTTAGTTTGTTTGATTGAACGCGCTAATCTCAAGAACTACTGGTTCGAATTAAAAAATATATTTTATTGTTGGATAACCCATTTATCGAGAAAGGCTATAGATAGGCTATGTAACACTACGCTACAACTAATAGGAGCGGGGCATCAATGAAAGATGTTGCAAAAACGGGGAAAATTCCTATTGAGATCTTCCGTTGCGTGCGCTGTGTAAACGGTTAAAGTTACGCAACAATCATGTATGACGGTATTATCCCTCTTAAAAAGTTCTAAAAAAAGTCCGTAATAACCAGTGATTGGAGTAGGTAGAGCTATTTTGGTTCAATGACCGCAAACGTTTATGTTAATATGGACGGATGTCCCGGGATTCTAACTGAAACTCAGGGGTTCGAAAAAATAATTTGGTTTTTATTAACATGGATAAAAGGATGCTTCTCTTATGTATAGGCAGTGACCGAACGACGTTGTCAAACTAACATCAGCGCAAGTTCCAATGCAAACACGCGCGATATTGCCGCTCAGGTGTAATCGCGCGATGTTGCCGCACAGGTGTAACCGCGCGATGTTTCCGCTCAAGTTTAACGCGCGACATGACTAGTGGAAACAAAAGAATACAATAGCGGGCTGCGCCGCTAGAGCAACGCACCTATTTTTGTCTGTTTCTACAGCATTTTAGGGAGGGATATCTGTTCGTTCCTAATTGCTTAAGACGTGAATAGCTTTTTACAAAGTAATTTCTAACTTATTTAATAATATATATTTCAAATCCCGGGATTCCGGGAGTGTCCATATTAAGACGACGTATCGCAAGTACAAAAAATAGCTCTACCTACTCCGATCACTGGTAATAACATAATTATGTCTATCTTTTACGGTTGCCTCACTATAACTTTTTTAATGGTAATAAAATTTGTTATAAAATAATGCATTATTTGCGAAGGTGTTTTAATAAACATGGAATCCTTATCCAAATAAATACTTGTGATGAATTGAACAAAGTTGCCTTTACATCATTTCATTTCAATGAATTTTAGGACATACATATATAACTGTTTTAAAGTAAAAGGCCTATTACACGATTTCTCGGGTCTATCGTGTGCCCTGCCTCGGTCGCCCTGTTTAAGGACCCTGACTCCCTGTTTCTTATTATACTACCCTGTCCCTGTGGGTAGGGCCAGAGAAATCGTGCAATGTACTCTGCGACGTCGGCCAGTAGCTCTGCGAGGTAGCTTGTAGCGCGGCTCAGACGCGAAGCTGAAGAGTATGTTTGTTTGAACGCGCTAATCTCTGGAACTACCAGTCGGATTTGAAAAAATCTTTTTGCATTTGATAGCCCAATTCTTAAGGCAGGCTATAGGCTATTTAACATCACGCTAGGACCCTTAGGTGCCGAGCAAAACGAAAAAGTCAGAATGAACGCTAAGCGAAAACGAAGTAATCGTGCGGGCAGCCAATGCGATACGACGGGGGTGGGTCGGGGAACAAGAAGATTCACGCGGACGAAGTCGCGGGCAGAAGCTAAATAATAATTACCTACAAATCTTCTAATACATACAGTCTTCTAAATCTTCTAATACAATCTTTCTACAATCTACTAATACATACAAAACTTTTTTGACTCCGATTTCACACAGTCGGCATTGAGTCAAGAGTTCAAGACTGTTTTATTTATACCAGCGTTTCCGAATAAAAAAATTGAAGTCAGACTAAACTATTTCAACCGACTTCAAAAAAGGAAGAGGTTATTTTACCGTGGCGTGCGCAGTGTGCGCACTGTGTAATAGTCGAAGTCCAACCAATCGTGAGGTAACCGACAGATTTTAAATGGTATGACAATATAACCTTGAAGGCTCTAATTGTTATAGGTCAGTGACCCCGCATTGTTGATGCGTGACGGCGACCTTTTAACATCGACTGTTGATGACAATTATAATAATAATATTAATAACCACCGGTAGCTTGGACCCTGTTCCCCATGCCGGTGGATTTAGATTTCTATTTTTTATATTTTAAATGTTTTTTTTTTAATTCTAATATTTAAAAATATAACTTATATGTAAAAAAGTTGAATAAAGATATTAATAATAGAAGCAATAACTTACAGGTGTGAAAATAAATAGATTGTCAAGGAGTAGTTGAATAAACTTTGGTGACTGTTTATGCTGAAGAATATTTATGTAGGTACTGTCTTTTTTTTTTTTTTTAGAAGAGACCTTTATCGGTTTGTTGGTAAGTACTAATATTAAGGAGAACGAGTAGGATTTATAAGGAGTAGATAGATTAGTTGAAGCACTCCTCTTTGCTTCTAACTCTAAAGCATTGTTTTGATTTAAAGGTGTGAAACTTTTCCTACATTAAAGACGACCTTAACCAATTTGAAATAAGGCTGAAAAGCTCTGTGACTGACATCCCAAAACTTCTAAATTGTTTCTATTT
Organism: Dicycla oo; assembly: GCA_948252095.1. Lineage (NCBI taxonomy): Eukaryota > Metazoa > Arthropoda > Insecta > Lepidoptera > Noctuidae > Dicycla > Dicycla oo. The sequence continues at coordinate 34,744,708 of OX411711.1, forward strand.
TGACCGATGTTACCCTAATGGTTATTTTATTAGGGTATTTGAGCTTCGTCAGGGTTTGAAGGGTTTTCTCGTTAAATATCGGCCCTTAGAATTCCGAACCCTTAGGTTGTATCCTTCCGACATGGTCGGTAAGGGAATAATGATGAAATTGATGGGTATGGTAGATTTATGATAAGCCAGTTCAATCGTTTTCAATACAACATTGTTTCTGGCTAGATAATCATTCTCAATAAATTGAAAATGCTTTACTAGGAGCTAAGTTCTAGCCTCCACACTGGTTAATTTTGATGTGCCTTGTTTCACCGAGGCTATGGATGCCTGGAGAGTCGCTTGCCCGAATTCAGATCTACCCGAAATCTTTCCAGAGACGGTGGGATGAGCCGCTCTGCAGAGTAGTACAGAACAATTTACTTGACACGTCTGCGAGAGCGTGCGCGCCTGCTGGCTGTGGGTAAGTGGGAATCGGGTCTGCGGCTCCATGCACTACCATCGTCGAACATAGGCACTTTGTTCTACTTTCCGTCTCGCCGATTCCCTGCCACTAGGAGCTCCCTGTTGTTCCCCTCATCGCTGTCACTGTGGCGAAGTTGTCAACAGCCTTGGACACCACGGCCTGTCTTGCAGCCGGAGTGCGGGTCGCTTAGCGCGGCACGCTAACATTAGTGACATCATCCGACGAGCCCTTGTCACCGTCGGCGTTCTAGCTGTATTAGAACCCAATGGCTTGGCACGCGACGATGGCAAGAGACCGGACGGCATGTCTTTATTTCCATGGAAGGTGGGTAGACATTTAGTGTGGGGCGCAATGTGTGTCGATACTCTTGCGCCTTCCCATCTTCCTGGCACAACGTGCTGTGCTGGCGCTACTGCTGCTATTATTGATAACTATATTTTCGAGCCGTTTGGGGTTGGAGCAGCTGAATTTTTTTCGCAAATTGCAGTTTTGATCCCATAGTAAAAGTTGTTCATAATGACGAGAACAACACAATCGGCGCAGCTATTAGCCAATAAAAAAGCAGCGTGTATACTTATCATACTGCAGTGCTATTCTGTACAAATCTCACAGTGAAAACTTAGGTGAGGTGAGCGTGTAGTGAGCTATCAATAGTGTCAATCCCTAGCATCAGGTGGAATGACAGCTCATTTCAAGCTCACTTCACATACGTTTTCACGGTGAGATTTTTACAGAGTAGACCGGCTGTTTTTCTTTGGCGCCCAACCACTTCTAGATCAGATTTAGATTCTAACATATTTTCCTCTTACTGGGATACTTTCAGTATCCGAAATACCTCGTTGCTTGTAAAGTCAAGAGCTAATTACGTTAATTATTCCTAAGCCTGTTTTAGCTGATAATGTTGAATTCAGTCGCATCATGTAACGTTGTAGTTATTATTCGTACTGTCCTGCCCGCGGTGATACAGTGAGCCAAACAAAGATTTACCGTGATAACTATGTGATTTGCATCGTCCAGCTTATCAAACGTATACACATACAGTACGCTAAAAGCTTGTTCTCCACGGGATACGAAGATGATTAAAGATAATAATTAAATAGAAACTTCATTCCGTAGTTCATGGATCAAAAATGCTTCAAATATTTAATTCCAACAATTTGAGTTGATTTTAGAAACGTTTTTCACAAGTCTGCTCGTAGGTTAATAAAAATAAATATTCATAAGGTATAGGAAAACAATTTACGCAGAGACTTTGAATTTAAATAACGTTCTTATATTTTATTTAACGTTACACAGGGAAAGTTTTATGTCTGTCTCCTAGCACAGCGAATAGAGAAAAAGGAACGCACTGACAGCATTTGTTGGTTTTATTAAATCATTTAGTGACAGTGTTGCTATTACACAAAAGTAAGAATCGATTATTTTTTGCACATTTAAATCGACTAAATACCAACACGTAGAATGTGAGAGCTTACACTAGTTTACAAAATTTTATTTTTTGTCTGTTGCCGCGAACTTTGTGATGGTTTTTGTTTACTCGTGACGAACGAGTATTATTTTTAACCGACTTCCAAAAGGAGGAGGTTATCAATTCGTCTGTATTTTTTTTTTGTTTTTTTTTTTTTTGTATGTTTGTTACGCGATTACTCAAAGACGGATGGACCGATTTAGAAAATTCTTTTTTTGTTTGATAGGGTATACTTCCGAGGTGGTCCCATATAAATTTTATTAACTTAGCTTAGGGAGTTTTTGAGTTAGCTTCAATAGTGCGCATATTTCCCACTTATTTTATGTGGATGATGTGATGGTGTTTTAATAACTTCCTATCACTGTTATTTACATGGATATATCTACAATTATTGTGCTCATTTATGTATTCGAATTTGTGTGGGGTAGGTTCCACAACTAAAAAGTGAAAAATAAAAACTTTTTAGCAAAAAATAAAACCGACTTCCAAAACAAAACACTACAAAGTGAAAAATAACTTTAATTTCGGAAGTCGGTGGCAAAAAACGAAAATACAAAACCCAAGACACCGACTACCGAAATTAAAGTTATTTTTCACTTTGTAGTGTTTTGTTTTGGAAGTCGGTTTTATTTTTTGCTAAAAAGTTTTTCGAATAATATATCATCAGAAATTTTTGTGCAGCTCAAGTGATTTTATTGTTCATTTTCATCATTTAAGTGTTTTTGTTTGTAAATAACGTGCGTGTTTCCTCTTGTTAACTAAAAAACTAGAGCTGATCGATAAATTTCATTTATATATTTGAACTCAGCATGTCATGTATAGCCAAAAACAGTTAGAATTTTCCCGGCAACAGATACATTGTAAACTAGTGAATTATCACTTACTCTAGTTATCGAATCGTACTATTTTTAATAGCTCCTACGAAGAAATCATTTTTGTTGTTTTTTTTTATTTGTGATGGGTTTGCTCTTGTCTCTAGTCTAGGTCAGAGGTAACAGAGACAAAGTCGACGATGGAGTAAGTTTACCCAGAGAAGCCTGTTCACTCTCATTTTGAAGAGATTAGGGTTGTGTGCGCTCGGAAACAGACGCAGGTAGTGAGTTCCACTCTTTTGCAGTGCGCATTATATAAGACATTTGGAAGCGCTTAGTGCGAATTGTTGGAATATCAACCAGGTAGGGATGGTAACTGGCAGTGCGTCTAGATGTTCGATAGTAGAAGGAGGCCGGTGGAATTAGGTCGTGGAGTTCTTGGGCACACTCACCGAAATACAATCTGTAGAAGACCGACAAGCAGGCAACCTTGCGGCGTTGTACACATTTTCTAGCACCTACATATTTCAGCATCGCTCCAACTGGAAAACACTCCCTAGAAATGATACACTGTTATCAGCACACTGATTTATCACTACCTCACAAATAACAACGCTTCGGGGACTGTACCGAATAGCAGCTAATTATCAAAATAATGTTAACTCATTATCGACTGTGGAACACAGTAACGAGATGCGGATGTTGGATTATAGTCACAAATATGATTATTATGCTGTTTGAAACTGCAGATAGGAATGGATTAAAATGATTCTAGTGTCATTTAAACTGTAGGTGTAACATAAATATGACCTGTGCTAAAGAACAAATCATTCTGGAGATTTCCGTGTGTCCAAAACTTTAAACGTAGATATTGTAAAATTAGTTTTTTATGAAGATTGCTAATATAGGTTATTTGAACAAAAATATTTAAATAGCAAATTGTAAAATCTAAAATAGATGCGTCTGAGTGTTAATTAATAACAGTTGAGTTCAAAAATTGCAATTGCAGAAGTCGCTGATGCCAAACTGAAACTAGAATCGTAAGCATTATTTTAAGTAAATTCAGTAAATAAACCAACATAACTAAAACCTACTGTTTTATTTCTACTAATACGTTCTAGTCTACTTTGGTATACAAAATTATCATATTCCTTCTATCCGTTCCGAAATTAGAGAAGGGACCAAGCCGCTTAATGCTGACCTGTGTCTTACTATAGATCCTCAAATGAAACCACTCATAATTATCATGTCGATCAAACTTCACTTAGAAGTTCGTTTGATTATATTATAGTATCCCTACTCTCAATCAATGCAATTTATAGGTTTAGACAATTAGGCATACACAATCGATAAAAACATAAACATACCTTTTCCCAACAATGTTGCGGTCGGCTTCCAGTCTAACCGGATGCAGCTGAATACCAGTATTTTACACGGAAAGACTGCCTATCTGACCTCCACAACCCAGTTACTGGGTAACACAATACCTCTTGGTAAGACTGGTTGTCAGATTTTTGGGGTTCTGACGACCCGAAACAACTGTCAAAGATCTATGAATGCCAGCCGGGACCAACGGCTTAACGTCCTTTCGGAGACACGGAGTGGTCTCGATATGTAATGGATGGTTCCATCCACGAACCGACCGTAGCTAGCGTAGCTTAACCTTCGATAAACCCGTGCGACTGTTACTAATTTGCCACGAGCCTGGTTGATATTCCACCAATTCGCACTAAGCGTTTCCACTGCAAAAGAGTGGAACTCACTACCTGCGTCTGTGTTTCTGAGCGCATACAACCCTAATCTCTTCAAAGTGAGAGTGAACAGGCTTCTTCTGGGTAAACTCTCTCCATCGTCGACTTTGTCTCTGTCACCTCTGACCTAGACTAGAGTCAAGAGCAAACCCATCTCAAATAAAAAAAGCCCCTCTAAACATCATTACGTACTTATTATCTAATACCTACATTAATACCCAAAAACACGTTTGTAATAATTCCACTCTAGACCCAACATACATGACATAATAGTCGATATTATGATACAGTTCACGGATATGGAGCACCAGGTCAATTTAAAACGTTGGTAGGTTAGAGGGGACGGTTGTTAGCCTTGAAATGTCGAGTTCATTGTTCGCAATATTTTGGGGGTGAAGTTCATTTTACGAATTGGGCAGGAATAAAGAAAAAAGTTTAATTTACTTTCGTTTGTGTTTGGTGAATTAACGATTCATCTATTTGATTTGATAAGATAAGGCTTTTAATCATAAGGTAAATAATAATAGTTATTAGCGTTTTTTTATATATATAAACAAGTGTGTAATGAGTACCTAATCAAAACTAGAATAAGGATTAGAATATGAAAATTAACATAAAATCCTCTAAGAAGGAAGTATGTTTTTCTTTTTTGTTTTTTTTTCTAAATTAGGTCAATTTGGTAACAACTAAGTTTTGATTAGGTTTTTTCGAGTCGTATACGAAATATTTATGATGCAGATTTGCCACTATCAAGACATTTGCTAATTATAGATAAACTAGACTACCTACCAGAATACTTTAAAAAATCCGGCAAATTATTACGCACAGCGAAGGGTTCCGTATTTGGGATGAAGAAAGAAGAGAAAGAATTCTCCCAAACATTGTAGTTGAAAAACATGTTCCACTGCAAATGCAAGTTTGTACGCACAATATTGAGTGATTTACCATGATATTTTTAGACAATAATAGGCTTCTTATAGGTTTTCCTGTAATCTACAAATAATGAACTGTTCTCTGGTTTTTTTTTTAATTTTATGCTCGGCAGTTTCAGAGATAAGGACGCATGGTCGATTTTCATAAATTTTATTTAAAAAGTTTAAAACTATATATTTTTTTAAATATCAAATAAATATATTTGACATTCTCACAACAAGCCCTTTCATTTGATATGTCACACGGTAGGTACCGTTAGCAAAACTTTTTATTTTCTAACTTTCCCCAAAAGTGAACCCCATATTCAAAATTAATTTATTTACGTTACCCGTTCGTGTGCCAAATTTCAACTTAATCTTTCCTGTAAATTCGGAGTAAATTGACTGTGGGAGACGGACAGACCGACAGACACATGAATGATCCTATCAGCGTTCTGTTTTTTCATCAGGACATACGGAACCCTACAAAGTGAGCAAGGTCTGACAGGGCGTACATGACGTGGCTCAGACTCTACAACGCTAATCTTATCTTTAAAATACTCATTCAGTGGAAGGAAATCAAGAATCTTAAGGAAACTTACAAAGCGGCTTCAACAGACAAATATAATAATAATAACCTGGGACATTATTCACACACGGTCATCTGATCCCAAACTAAGCAGAGCTTGTACTATGGAAACCAGATAACTGATATACTACAGACACTACTTTTTTGTAAATACATACTTATATAGATAATTACACCCAGACTCAGGACAAACAGACATGTTCATGCACACAAATGTTTGTCCTGGATGAGAATCGAACCCACGACCTGCGGCATGATAGGTGGTATATTAACCAACCACGCCAACTGGCCTGTCAACAAACCGATCTTCGTAAACTAAAATCGGTTATTTACAAAACGATCCCCGCAGTCGTGGTCATCCGTAACATGTTTTATAACACAACGATTGTTACGTTTGTAATCTTCGAATCGAAAGACCGATTTTATGATTTTATCGATACAATGGTCGGCGGATGGTCAGCAAAAACATCACGGTCGGACGGAAATTGATGCAAATTGAGCGTGAGGTTTGATGTTTATCCAGAACTAGTTTGGAGGACGGAAAATTATGTTTTTACTGACGGTATTTAATTGAATAGTTAGTTTATAGACTGGCTGATGGCTGTCCGGTGTTTTTTGGAATTTAATTTCCAACGAAATTGAATTTTCTGTGTACAAATGGATTAATGGATGCACTTTCGGGTTTATTTTTAACTCAATAGTTTTATGATTTCCGTCTGTGTTTGGACTATAAATATTTGTGCCAAAATTACTATCAACACATAGAAAAATACAGTTACAGAAATAATGATAAAAAAGGATTTTTACTGAAAATTATTTTCAATTGCTAGTGGATTGATCTTTGAATGCGTGAAAAATAACCGTCTGTTGTTATACTTTGAAACAAGTCTCGGATACCGGTTAAATTTTCAAACCATTATTAATGTTATTATGTACTTGACACAAAATATTTACATTCGGTTTTGACCGAATAAACCGGTTATTAACCGTTTTTTGAAGGAGTCTTAACATAAAGACTTTTTAGGATTTAACGGTTTAGAGCAATAAAACCGGTTTATAGCACGGACGCACAATAAATAAACTCCATCCAAATTTTATTCAGCAGTAGGTAAGATATTTTATTTTGTTTTGGGACGGGCAACGCGTTTACTGACACGCCCGCTCGTCGAATTAACCGGAGTTCTTAAAACGTTCACGTTTTTAAGAAACGGTTGGAACCAAACCAAAATAAATCTGTATTAACCGGCATATCTTTAACCGGTTCCGAGCTTTGCTTTTAAAGGACATACTTTTAAAGGTCTATTTATAAAATGTTAAAAGTCATTTGAGCTTCATTAATTTATTTCACATTAACTTAGTTACCGCGGGCACGACATAATTTTTTTTTTTCGATTCTACCAACTGGTTCCCAAGAAAAACGTCTGCATGAAATAGGCAGATAATGTTGTAATATTACTTTCCATTTTCCAAATTCTTTTAAGAATAATAAACATGATAAAAGACTTTTTTGTCAAACGGTTTCAGAGAAAAATAATGTAACTATCATATAGAATATTATGTAAGGTAGCCACAAAAATTATTTAAATGAAAAATGTAAACAATGTTCACATTGTTTTTGATATCTTGGCTTTTGATTGAAACATTTCTCTTTTTATATTCGTCCTAGAAAGAAGCGATGTCGCCATCTTAAGGACAGGCGCAGACAAGCGCGCCGCGACATGTTGTTTTCATAGAAATTGTTCCATGAAAACTTATATAATTGCGCTGGCACGTCGGACTGGTCTGCAGGAGCCTTAAAAGCAAACCCTGCCTAGGCTTGGCTTGCGAACGTTTTTGGACCTACCATGGCCTATGAGAAATATACACAGGTAGCAAAAACAAGTGCAAATGGATGATTACCTGACCTACAGAATAATGGTTTATATGACATTACGCTATTATGAGTACGACCTGTTTATTCCCACTATGTAACTTTTTTCATAGCATTGATGGCAACATCACCAACTGGAATTCCGATTTCGAAATTTCCTGCTTTTGACTTAAAGGCATGCGAACTTTATTTCTCCTTGTGATATACAGTTCTCCCCCTTTATCTAATTGCCATGTCAATACCAATTAGTAGGAGTCCATTGCTGTAGGTGCTGGAATAACCTGCTTATCTGCTTACACCCTAATCTCTCCCAGTTCATAAACAAATACATCAATTCCATTCATAAACAACCACACTGCCGCTAAGCTGTGATCACACGGACTGATGTTTCCGTTAGGTGACATGTGGGTCAGTGTGTTTGTTGTGACACCGTTCAACGGTGAATCAATTGTCGCGTTGACAATGTATTGGTGTAACTGATGCTTTAATGTGTGGCTGTTGCTTTTATGTTTGCGGGAAGCCGGATTTGTGTGGCAGAATAGTGATCACAAATTCACCGTTGCTCTGGGCTGAGTAGTATAGCACAAGCATTAAGTAATTCCTAGAAAAACGAATTAGAGGACAATGTGAGCAAGCAGACCTTGGCAAGATAATTATAGGACAATGTGAGCAAGGAGACCTTGGCAAGATAATTAGAGGATAATGTGAGCAAGCAGATCTTGGCAAGAAAATTAGAGGACAATGTGAGCAAGCAGACCTAAGCAGGATAATTAGAGGACAATGTGAGCAAGCAGATCTTGGCAAGAAAATTAGAGGACAATGTGAGCAAGCAGACCTAAGCAGGATAATTAGAGGACAATGTGAGCAAGCAGATCTTGGCAAGAAAATTAGAGGACAATGTGAGCAAGCAGACCTAAGCAGGATAATTAGAGGACAATGTGAGCAAGCAGACCTTGGCAGGATAGTTAGAGGACAATGTGAGCAAGCAGACCTTGGTAAGATAATTAGAAGACAATGTGAGCAAGCAGACCTTGGCAAGAACTTAGAGGACACTGTGAGCAAGCAGACCTTGGCAGGATACTTAGAGGATACTGTGAGCAAGCAGACTTGGGAAGATAATTAGAAGACAATGTGAGCAAGCAGACCTTGGCAAGATAATTAGAGGACAATGTGAGCAAGCAGACCTTGGCAAGATAATTAGAGGACAATGTGAGCAAGCAGACCTTGGCAAAATAATCATAGGACAAAGTGAGCAAGCAGACCTTGGCAAGATTGGCTAGGCAATAAAAAGAGCACTGGGAACTCATGGGTACTAATGCCACACACTTTCATACAAATAACTGTTTAGGGATCCCTATTTCAAATAGTATCTATAATACTATACAATCACATATATGTGATTACAGATTTTGTCATACGCAGATCAGTCTCTGCAGGTCTCTAGGCATTTACAATGATTAATAGGCACCGAAACAGGCGAAGCCACAAACCTAATGCCAGCAAGTAAACCAAGATTAACGGCTGTCTTGATTTATTTTCACATACGCTATTCATACCCTTTATCCCGGCTTATGACGGGGATTCTTCGTGGGATTTGAAAGGATCATAGGGCAGATGTTCGGATGGCGCAGTCGTGGATTTCTCCTCAGTTCATGCGGTAAATTCTTTAATCTATTTACGGTTGCACCTATTTGGCTAATTATTTTTTTTGTTGTGTTTGTAATTGTCTGGATAAGGTTTGTATGAAAGAAAATGCTTGAAAAGTTGCTGGGAAAATTGAGAAATTCGGGAAAACTAAAAGTGGAATTTCTATGGAAATTTTGTATGAATTATTGAAATTTTGACAGGAAAGCATTTGTCGGGTCAGCTAATAGTTCTTAAAATAAAGTGTGATTCCCCGAGAGAATTAAAGGCTTCGTTCGTACTCGACCCTAGTCCGAACTGGCCCGGCAGACTTATTACGTGTATTGCAGAAGCCTAGCTATAGCAAAATTTGCGCAATAATTGCTTTTCAATCGCGAATCGGTATTACGTATCAGAGATACGTCATACTGATTTGCGATTGAAAAACAATTGAAAAGCAATTTTTGCGCCAATTTTGCTATCGTTAGGCTTCTGCAAGATACGTAATATGGGTACGGATCCGTATATATCTGTCTGCATGTATAGCTAGAAGGCGCAAAAGTACTGATGGTAAGAAAAGTGCTAGTATGATTTTATTTTATTTTATTTTATTTTATTTTATTTTATTTTATTTTATTTTATTTTATTTTATTTTATTTTATTTTATTTGTTAGGGACAAAAAACAGTTACATGCCAAGCTTAACTAGAGGTTCTTAAATTAGTACAAAACTTAGAAATACATTTATACACAATCATTCCATATTTATGTTACTACACATGTAACCCACAACATTGTCCACGAGTTCACACAAAAAAAAAAGTTAAAAGAAAACAGACAATTAGTGTGCATCGTAAAAGACTAGTAAGAAGAAGAATAAGAAGAATATATATATTATGAATTTAGTAACTCTATTGCTCTTGCCTTGAAACGATTTTTGGAAAGCGTAAATATGTCAAGCTCCATAAAGTGAGTGTTGTACGCATCAACGAGGCGACGAAGAGGCACGCGCACCCCAGCGTTAGTCCTGCACGAATCTGTGTGGAATAGTCGAGGCACACGTACCCCACGAAGCATGACAGATCTAGGTACTATATAATGTGTTATTCAGTCATTATATACGGTATAAAATTAACAGTAGGTAGGTCTACATAAGTACCTATTATTAGAGTTTTTTCAACATCTATAAAATAGAATCAACATTAATAAACAACATAGGTATTATACGCTTGCTTTTTTTTATTTGAGATGGTTTTGCTCTTGACTACAGTCTAGGTCAGAGGTGACAGAGACAAAGTCTACGATGGAGTGAGCTTACCCAGAAGAAGCCTATTCACTCTAACTTTGAAGAGATTCGGGTTGTATGCGTGTGGGAACACAGACGCCGGTGGTGAGTTTCACTCTTTTGCCGTGCGCATTATTGTTTGGAAGCGCTTAGTGCGAATTGGTGGAATGGCAACTAGGTATGGATGGTAATTTGCAGTGCGTCTAGATCTTCGATGATAGAAGAAAACCAGTGGGATGAGGTTGTAGAGTTCCTGAGCGCACTCACCGAAGTTCAGTCTAGAGAAGACCGACAAGCAGGCAACTTTGCGGCGATGAGCCAAGCTTTGAAGTTTGGCATCCACCCGTTTTACGTCGCCAATGAGCCTCTTAGCTATGCGTTCTACTGAGTCAGGTGTAGCAAGTTGGTATTTAGCTGAGCAAAGGTTGTTGTAATACTCCATGCAGGATCGGACTTGCGCTTTGTAAAGGGTCAAAACCTGTCCAGGCGTACAGTATCGTTTCACTCTATTTAAGATGCCCAGTTTTTTGGGTGCAAGTTGGGCTTTGTGCTCGATGGTAGCGCCGAAGTCGAGAATGGATGTGATACGTTCTCAGAAGTATTGGCAAAAATAAATAAAACAATCACCAAGATTTACAATTATTTTTATTAAAATAATGCATATTTCTCAAAAAAATCACAAGTTAAATACAATTTGTACTTACACTGTTCACTCGCCGACAACTAGCACACGAGTTACATGAACAAGTGTACCCCGAAAAGAAGGAGTTTGGTCGAAACGACTCCTTTTAGCGGTGAAAAGACACGCCTGTGTTTTGGTGGCGTTAAAAGACCTTTGTTCGCATAAGGACAATTTCGCATATTTTAAAAGAACACTTTGGCATGAATATAAGCACCTTAAGTGTGTTTATGAAATAGCTATTATCCAAGCTATCAAGTAAACATATCCTGACGTAGTTCTAAAAGGCTGTTACTATCATTTTATAAGTGCAATTTGGAAGAAGTCAAAAGCAATTGGATTCAGTTCTTCTAAAGAGGGTCGTAAATACACTCAACTTTTCTCCCTATTAGCACTATTTCTAGCAATGCTTATACAGGAGGTTTACCTTTGTTTATGCGAGCTAGCGCCTAGTAATGAGGAAAGCTTATTTTTTCAAGACTATTTCAGTAAACAGTGGATGAAACTCATTACCTGCGATGTTTTTGATTCTAGTTGCTATGGCGAAAAGTTTCGAACCACGAATGCCATCGAAGAGTGGCACAAAAGGATTACCTCTAAGATTCCTAAAATACCACCTTTATTTCATTTCATCAAGCTCTTGAAAAAGGAAGCAAAACTGTCCGATCTAAAAAGAGTCCGTGGTGGTTATTATTGTGCATGAAAAAAAAGAAGGAAATCTGATATTTTGGTTGACAGTAAAATTGAGAAAATTGTTTTGGATTTCGCAAACAATAAAATATCGGCCATAGAGTGCTTACAACGCCTCGCAATAATGAGACGTGCAAAATGTGAACCGTCCAAACCTACAGTGAATAGGTTTTTTTATGAATTGAATATAGTACCTACATTAAAATTATTTTGTTATGGTTTAGTTTGTAAAGTAAAAAGAAGTTAAATATATAATATATATTCTTTTCAACGTAACTGTTCTTTGTCTTTATGTGAAACAGTCCTTATGAGAATCTGTCCTTATGCGAACAAAGTTTTAAAGAGACCAGACTGTCATCACCCCATTGGGAGGCAAGGCTTAAGGTCAAACCTGTCCGTTCTACCATGGCCTCTCTCAAGGAACGAAATTCATCCCCGCTGGTTTTTGCGCTGGAGAAGTATCTCTCCGAAACAGTACTGTCATGCACTTACCCAACAATAGCATGCTGAAGTAAGTCATTGATATGCAGCGGGAAAAGAATTGCAGAGAGAACAGACCCCTGAGGAACTCCGGCATCAATAGCCATAAGCACAGAGGAGCAGCCATTAACGACTACTCTGATCGATCGTTCACTAAGGAAGTCTGTTATCCAGCTACAAAAAACAACTGGGATGCCATAAGCAGGAAGCTTGCTGAGAAGACTTGCGCGCCATACCTTGTCAGAGGTTTTTGAGATTTCAAGCGATATAGCAAGTGCTTCGCCGTGTTTTTCGATGGCTTCGCCCTAGCAGTGCGTGACATACACTAGAAGATCGCCAGTTGACCATCCCCAGCGAAAGCCAAACTGATGGTCACTCAGGAGATCGTTGTCTTCAAGGTAGGTCAGCAACTTACTGTTCAGTACCTTGCATAGTATGGAGGTAATGGCGATCGGACGGTAATGGGCAGTTTTCTGACTATAGTCCAAAACCCTAACCTCACTGGTTTGCCTGTACTGAATAAGGAAGCTGGAGTGACGTCACTTCAGCTAACACACACTAAACGGCTCATATTAACGAAGTGTTTATGTCACCTACATTAAGACTGGAACTTTGATCGCACCTATTATGCCCTAAAATATTGGCATATGTAGAATTATAATATCACCTATGAGGAAGCTGGCGAGATAAAAGTATACTATGTCCTAACCCAGGTCATAGTCTACTCATGTGCCAAATTTCCTTCAAATCCGTTCCGCCGTTTTAGCGTTAAAGCGTAACAAACAAACAGTCACTTTCGCATTTATAATTAAGGATAGCCTCTAGCTACTTTATAGACCTACGATTGTTACATGATTTAGTGTGTAGGAAGGAGGCAGAATATTAAAAAGTTAAATTTTATCACCCTTTTGGGCACTAGTTGTTCATATATTATATTAGCTAGCTTCCAGGATTTCGGCACCGTCCTTTTTTCAAAAGAGAGGCGGAACTGCCTCAACACTCTTGCTGGAAATGCCGTCAGGTCCGTTGGCCTTGTTTATATCTAGACTGCACAATACTGGAGAGTATTGTGCAGTCTAGATACCTCTTTTGTATGAACTGCAATCTCCGGCATCAAAGAGTCACAACGCGGTACAGTATGTGGTTTCTTGGAGCCAGCGTCCAGACGCGAATCACTTGCAAAGAGATATGCAAATAGATCTGCCTTCTCACTTGCAGAGTGGGCCAGAGACACATCAGGTTTCATCATTGGAGGTGAGGTGGGACGACAAAAAAGAACCAATTGTTTATCTAACCTCGTTTAAGTACAATAATTCAAACTTTAATTACATATTTCCCATTGCGGTTATTGAATATTATGAGCCTTTTGTTCGGATAAGTGAATGCAATATTTAACAATTAATAACTACTTATTTGCACGGAACCTAACTAGGTCATTTTGTTAAAAAATTCACAGATCTCGTGCTCTACACGATTTTCGGGTACATTGAAAATGCACTTAGGCAGGCTTTTCATTTTTTACGATGTCTGATCTAATAGATTTTGACCTAATGGATTGTGTATCGTATTTGAAGTAATATTAGGTATTTACCTAGGAAATTTCCCTTTAGATTGCAGAAAGTTAAGGTCTATTTTTTATATATTTTTTTTTATTTCTATCAATCAAAATATGCACCCATGCTCGCGATGCATCTCTGCTAGCACAATGGTAATTTTTCAATACCCTACTTGAAGAAGTCCACAGGCCCATCGTAGTAAAAATAAACAAAGAGTTAATTACTAATAACAAAACATAATCAAGGTCAGCAAGATGACCTTGGTTTTGTTTTGAAGGTCACCACAAGCAGCACCCGTTCACGAGCATAACGCAAAATCAGCCATTACCCCCCTCGAAATAAAGGAAGGAGGCAACCCTACCCTACCGCAAGCAGTGACATCTAAGAGAGGATGACGAACTTGCTGCCGGTTGCTCAGGCAAGAATAATTATGATCAATTGTCGAGGTCACTAGCTAAGCACATATTGCAATACCACTAATAAAAACATTGTAATGAGTAGATTATGTTAATGATAAATAAAAATAAAATTAAAGTAAATTGACTTTTACTCTCAAAGAAAACAAATAATTATATGAACTCGTATATATATATATTGCCAGCCATACAAAATTACGTTTCAAATGGCCAGTATTGTGAAACAGCAACTTCATAGGAAAAGGCATATCGTATATCGAGCTCAAATGCACGAAGTAAAAAATCCTTAAGGTAAAAATTACACTATGCAATTTTGAACTTTAATAAAATATTCTTGAGACTATTTTTGAAAGAAAATCATGTTTTGTTTATCGCAATAACAACGAAGCGATACAAAATAGTTATAAACATTGAAATAATACTTTGAGTCTCAGTTATAAAGTTCTAATTAGTACCTATTTGAAGTATTTTCAAAATATCGCAAAACAAAATTAATTAAAAAATAATAATAATTTAAATTAACATCATTATAAAATTAAATTAAAATACATATTTACAAATACGTATTTCCAAAAACATACAAATACATTTCACGATCAAACTCTTACGCACATCTAAGGAGCGCGCTCTCCGAAATTACGCCACACAAAGGGCACCCTCCTGCCTAAACTATTAGTGATTTTATGACAAAAGACTAAAAAATTTATCGATTTTTTCACTTTTTTGCGTTTTTTAACCGATTTCAAAAGGAGGAGGTTCTCAATTCGTGTGTATGTTTTTTTTTGTATGTTTGTTACGCGATTACTCAAAGACGGATGGACCGATTTAGAAAATTCCTTTCTTATTTGAAAGGGTATACTTTCAAGGTGGTATAAATTTTATTAACTTTGCTTGGGTAGTTTTGAGTTATCTTCAATAACACGTATTTTTCCCACTTAGTTTATCTGGATGATGTTTTAATAACCTCCTATCACTGTTATTTACATAGCAGGTAGTGATATTCGAATTTTTGTGAGGTAAGTACCACAACCAAAAAGTGAAAAAGAAAATTGACTTCCAAAACAAAACATTACAAAGCGAAAAATAACTTTATTTTCGGAAGTCGGTGGCATAGCACGAAAATACAAAACCAAAGACACCGACTACCGAAATTAAAGTTATTTTTCACTTCAGTCTTTTATTTTGGAAGTCAGTTTTATTTTTTGCTAAAAAGTTTTTATCAAAATTTTCTTTTGATTATTTCAATTTTTTTTTCACCATTTTATTGCCCTTGTTAATACACGTCTTATGAGATCTCAGCCATTCATACAGCCCTTAAACTCACGACACCAAGGTAATGTCACACTCTGAGCGAAAATGGGGGCTATACTGAAGCGATCGAAAAAACATTTTCAATGTTAAAATATATAGAAACAGATCACGACTGCCATAGTAAAATTAATACGTGACAAGTATTTATTTTCTACAACGTAGCACTTTTCCGATAAACTGTACCCTTGCAGCTGATAGGCATATAAAAAGTGGGCGAGTTCGAACGAAGCCGAAAATAAATGGCCCTTATCCTCTGTACTTTACAGGTTGTAAAAACTAGGTAGTGGTGTAGCAATAGTACACCCACATTTCGCCAGTTATGTTGTCCCATGTAATAGAGGGCGAGCGACCACTAGACCAACGTGGTAGTACCTTATAATCTTTTTAAATCTTTAGCAAATCAGATTTTAAGTACGTTATAGGTATATTTTTTAACAACATTTGAACCATTTCCGCTAAAATTGTGCGGGTATTATCAACCCACAAATACGGGAACACTGTTATAGTTTCATGATATTATTATGTTACTATCATAAAATAACATTCACAGAACGGAACTGTTACAGAATTGGAAACAATTTTAGGAACAGTTTTAGTTGGAGCCAGATAACAACTTGAAGCATTCTTATCTGTGTGATCTCAGAGTCTCTTATCTCTTAGCCGAATACGGAACAGGATTAATTTAGTATTGCCCTAAGACAGTTGTCCCACTGGCGGCAAGGAAGCGACTAACTATCGGCTATTTTCTCGCTCAAGAAACATACAATAGATATACATTCCGTGTAAACAAAGAGATCCAGTTGATCTCTGACTGTACACACAACGTCCGAGTACTCGTTTGTCGCAGCGACAAGAGCTATCAAAGAGAGTACTCACTCAGTGACGCTCGCTTGGCGGACAGAGCACTAGCTGAGAGACTCACGCTTGGTATATAGGTACACATATCGGCGAGTAATCGCTTGTCGCCGTCGTTCACTCGCTGCTCGCTGCTCGCCATCTCGTTTTCAGTTGCTAATTCTACTCGCTACTCGCTCACCGCCGGCGGTGGGACAACTGCCCGAAGCATATACACCTATAGGAGTATAGAATAGGACGGCGCGAAAATGGCGCCACCTCGTTTTGTTACGAAGATACTGGAATCACCAAAAGGTCGGATAAGAGTGACACTGGCTATGACAGTCACTCTAGCAGAGCGTCGCGTCGATAGTTGCATGACGGCTGTCTTCTGATGACAGAGACGATGTGAGTAAGTGTGTGACGTCCACGACGAACTGCTATATTCCAGCACAATCCTGATATGGAAGCTGCTGACCCACTGATATGATGACCAATTCTGATAAAGGCTATCCAGCGCCGTTAAGTGTATAGTTGATTAAATTAGGCAAATTGCATTCATGAGAACTGTCACTTCCAGAAAGTTTGAATGTGGAAGAAATCTGTCAAATTAGTTCCGCGTAGATGGCGCTAGGTGTTTTTTACTTTCATTCAGCTGCCAATGGAGTTTCTAAGTGTTTTTTCTTGTCGCCGATTGCTCGCTTTGTCTTCAAGATAACATTGATAAGTGACAAACACACTGCGCTCCCTCGCAGCCAAACTTCCGGTCAACAACCCCATTAATTCAATTTAAAATCAGTCTGTTTTGTCTATAAGCAAAACTTACTGAATGCTTTATGCATATGCAGTGGGGTTGTTTCCCAGAAGCTTCACCGCAAGAGAGCGCTGTGAGTTTGTTACATGTCAAAAGTCTTTAATATAAAAACGTATGATTTTTACGATTTTTTTTTCATCTATTTTTGTTACTTCACAATGAATTCTCTACCTGGCGTATCGCCCAATTGAAGGAGAAGTTGAAAAAAAGAGGATTATCGCAACAAGGAAGAAAAACCAAGCTTGTCGTAACGTACATTATATTTAACATTTTATCGACTTCTAGCCGTATTCTGGACAATATTATTGTTTTATAAGTTATAAAATAAACTTAACTCACTACTTTTTTTTTCTTTTTAATGATACTAATGATATATGATGTAAAGTTACTAGTTACTAAATGTGTGGTTATTTGAAAAGAAACCATATTTTTCTTCACAGGTTTGAAGCTTTTTTACTAGTATTAATAAAAAGTCATCATTAATAACAGGTATTGTACCAACCTGTCATCTTAGAAGTGGTCTCGTGGTCTGTTTCTTTGAAAAATTTCCCACACAGCATCGACAAATCGCTTGGTTTCAAGTTTATTAATTTCAAAGCCTTTTCCCACTTTTTCTTCATGCGAAAATTACTTGGGAATTTGTAACGCCTATTTGTTTGCATCCAAAGGCTACACAACGACATAAAAAAAATTGTTTAATTTCATTGGGGTTTGACAGTTCGTTTGTAACAAACACCCAGCGCCATCTACGTGGAACTAATTTGACAGTTTTCTTCACCATTTGTCACGCTATGTATCGCACATAATACCTATTGTACTCATAATTTGCTGTTACAAACATGTGTTGCTAGGCAGAGTGAAGTGAACTACTTCGTTCACTCTTGTGTAAAACTCTGTGGTATCACATTAATACAGAATAGATCTTCACAAAAAGAACGAAACTGTATTATCTAAATAGAATAGAAAAGGCATCCTCCCCAGTTGTTCCATCTATACCAGTACTATTGGGATCTTTACAAAACTACACCAACTTTGATTCGGATCCAAGTAAGTTTTCTATTTATCCAAAAAAAAGCGACTAAATAAGGATCAACTTTTAGCCCTCAAACAACTAAGGAGTTTACCAAATTTCGGCGCGAAGGAACAAAGTATCGAAGATGTTTTTCTTCCACAAAACACTGCTGATATATCCTCAACCTTAAGTCCAACACGTTAGGTGATAAAATGGGGTGTATGTGTTGGAATATGTTAGGATACTGTAGGCCCTTAAGTGAGGTAGCTGGCCGTCCAATATCGTTCAGATTCAATAAACATGCGTTCACAAATATTCTCAGGAAACATCTTTGTTTTTCTGTAAGGCCTCGCATGCAAATAGTTTATTATAAATATATTATTGTCTCACGCATTCTCATGAGGTGTAGCGTTATCCTAGACCTTAGGTATCAGGTAGAAATTTTGAATGAGACCACGTTTTCGGTAAATGGGAAAGAGAATACCTACTCAGACAGCATTTACTTCTAGTCTTCTTTAAGAAGAACAAATAGGTACCTTTTTACAAATCAATGGCAGTGATGGTTAGTTTCTGGTTTAGAACTCCCCATGTTTGCAATTCATGTTGATAAGAACCATAAAGACATACTTTATCATCTAATGGAAAGTTGCATTGTATTTACTTAGCACAATCACTCACGAGGAGCTCGTGGCTAAGCAATATCAGCCGCGCGGGTCGATCCATCAGGTTAAGCTACGCTTGCCGGGGTTGGTCTGTGGATGGGTGACCATCCTTTCATACCGAGATTCCTCCGTGCCTCGAAAAGCACGTTAAGCCGTTGGTCCCGCCTGTCATTCGTGGATCTTTGACAGTCGTTACGGGTCGTCAGAAGCCCGAAAGTCTGACAACCAGTCTTACCAAGGGGTATCGTATTACCCAGTAACTGGGTTGTGGAGGTCAGATAGGCAGTCGCTCCATGTGAATTACTGGTATTCAGCTGCATCCGGTTAGACTGGAAGCCGACCCCAACATAGTTGGGAAAAGACTAGGCAGATTGGATCACTCATTGGAGTTTCCTGAGAGTGATTATAATGGACTATATGTACAAATTGCACGAAAACCCGTTTTACGTACAAACAAAACAAAAAACGAAACAAAGTATAGTTACTTAATGGACAATAATGCATAAATATAGAACAATTTTTTGAATATTTTTCAAAATTTTAGGCTCAGTAGTTTCTGAGATAAGTTTGGGGAATGATCTTTATTTTTCTGCCTAGCCTTTTCCCAACTATGTTGGGGTCGGCTTCCAGTCTAACCGGATGCAGCTGAATACTAGTACTTTACATGGAGCGCCTGCCTATCTCATGACTTCCACAACCCAGTTACTGGGTAATACGATCCACAACCCAGTTACTGGTTGTTAGACTTTTGGGCTTCTGACGACCCGTAACGACTGTCAAAGATCCACGAATGACAGCCGGGACCTTTTTTCATCTATTTTCCTAAAATAACTTTAAAACAGTTTATTTTAAAATAAATAAAAAATACATAATTGAGACCCTCACAGTAAGCCCTTTCATTTTATGTGTCACACGGTAGATACAGTGTGCAAAACTTTTTATTTTTTTTTTATTTGTACACAAAAGTGACACCCATATTCAAAATTCATTTATTTACGTAACACGTCCGTCTTTGGGTCACAGAAATTGATATGTGTACCATAGAATGCCGAGTAATAACGTACCCACCCTTGCAGCAACTTCATACCTATACCATTACAAAGGTCTTTGAAAATACATTTTTTTTTTTTTTTTGTATGGCGGCAACTTTGTACCTAGCAGGAGGAAAGTTATTTGAAATTATAATGTAATATGATAATGTCAAATAACTCGCGCCATCGCATCGCGTGTTTTTGCAGAGCTATGGCGTGCCTAAGTTCTGCTGCCGTGAGGAAAAAACACGTATCTACAGATATATTCAAATGGAGAAAAAACATATTTTGTCCTGTTTAAAATAAAAATACAAAGGCAGATGCGTCTTTTAATAGTAAGAATTATTAGATTTTCGTTAAGTTTACGCCAATATAAACATACTGGTAGATGCGCCTTTTTTATGTGTAAATAACTCTATTTCGAAAAAAATGTCAGATACGTCTTTTTTTCTTATGACGGAAGCGTTATCAGAGCGAGATTTCAGGGAGTGAGTAGGACAGAAGAGCTTATGCACAGATAACTTAAGCTAGTAGTGCGGCTGAATAAGCGTACAGCGTGCGTTTTATTCAGTTTGGCCGTATGAAGCTCACGAGATCATATGTCGCCAAGCATTTGCGCGGTGGCGTTGCCACGTTGGCATAGATGTGTCTGTACGCACCGGGACTTACAGCTTAGTACGGCCGTTATTCCAAATGCGTACAGTGCGGCTACGTTAGAAACAATTGAGCCTGGTACCTATGAATTACCTAAGACCCTACTGACTCTAAACCTAGCCCTATAACAATTACCTAGCACCCTAGTTACCCTAACGCCCTAGCCTATCATACAAACCGCACCAAACGTAAGTTACGTTGGTTCTACGTACGGGATGTCTGTCACAAGGAGACCTACGGTGACAGACGGAATTCGGGTAGGAATAGGGGTTTGTGTACGTCGTGCAATGTACACAGGAAATGGTTTTCTCACTGCCGATCCCACAGACTCATAGGACCGATGATGGCTAAAGGTGTCTTGGCCACAGTGAGAGGAGTTACGGGAGATGAATCAAACTCGACTCCAGCTTGACGACTGCTTTATTACAATAGTTAACTTAATTATATACAATTTTTGTGGTCAGTACTTATTGATACCTATTTACATGTGTGTTGTGTGTGTATCGAGCCGATGAAGCGAAGATCTCAGCAGGTCACTGCTTAGTGCTGACGGTGTGCCGGTGTTGCCGGCGGAACGAATGTATGTCGCTCTTAACGCTGACGATATAATGATGTTGCTGGCTCATGTAACTGTTCATGGTTGAACAGTGTCTTTAAGCCCTAGTCCCAGTATGTCGCAGTATAGTTTAGCGACAGAAAACTGCGTGTTGTTAAGAGGTCATATTTTATCAAGACTCGTATCAAATAAAATATATTATATGTAGCTTTTGATACAATTAAATGTCCAATGCAGAAAAACAATCTATGCTTATTCTGCCATTTTTTTTGAAATAGAGTTGTTTACATATTCGGAATCAGCTAAAAAAAAAGACGCATCTACCATTATTTTTATAATGGAGTAAACTTAATGAAAACCTAATAATTCTTACTATTAAAACACGCATCAGCCTTTGTATCTTGTATTTTATACAGGACAAAATATTATTTCTCAATTTCAACTTTTCTGTAGTTACGTCCTTTTTACTTACGGCAGCAGTGTTATTGTTCCTGCTTGACAGGTATGAGAACTCTCCATGCCTGCGCTCATTCTGTTAGTATGGTACAGACGCCAGCACATCAAGCTACTACAACCTGTCAGATTTCTTTAATAGATTTTCGACTTTATTACTAAAGCATTAGGTTCAAGGTTGATTGGGAAAATCTGACAGTTTCGGGTAGGTTGACCTGCTGGCGTCTGTACATATGTGTTACACCTACAAAACTTCGTACTCGTAGGTTCAGCAAATGTCTGAACGACACAATTTAGAAAATATGCTTAAGATGTGACCTTACTGTCTTTTTGTAAATAAACTATTTATTGTATTTAGGCGGGTATCACACCTCCGCCGCGAAACCATAGCTGCGAAACCGCAGTAGTTCCGCCATGTCTTGTCCGTTGTACGACAAGCGAAACTGCTTGTTCTAACGCGCAGATTTGACTATGATTCTATTTCAGACAGGCCAAATGGCATGGTTGGTTAAGATCCACCACCTAACATGCCGCAAGTCGGGGGTTCGATTGCCATCCAGGACAAACATTTGTGTGCATGAACATGTCTGTTTGTCCTGAGTCTGGGTGTAATTATCTATATAAGTATGTAATTACAAACAAAAAAAGTAGTGTATGTAGTATATCTGTTATCTGGTTTCCATAGTACAAGCTCTGCATAGTTTGGGACCAGATGACCGTGTTTGAATAATGTCCCAAGATATTATTATTATTTCTTTCCCGTGTGATTTCGCCGATCTGCTCGGAAGCCTGTTACAACTCCGCGCTCAGCCCGCTACATTTTGTTGCGGTGCCGCATTTGTTTCGCACGTATGTGGCAGTCGACAAGTTTATAAAGTGAAACTTCCATTTTTTTTTTTTTTGTAAAAGAGGTCCGAAGTAGACCTATTTTTTTTTTTTTTTTTTTATTTATTTGTGATGGGTTTGCTCTTGACTCTAGTCTAGGTCAGAGGTGACAGAGACAAAGTCGACGATGGAGTGAGCTTACCCAGAAGAAGCCTGTTCACTCTCACTTTGAAGAGATTAGGGTTGTATACGTTCGGAAACACAGACGCAGGTAGTGAGTTCCACTCTTTTGCTGTGCGCATTATAAAAGACATTTGGAAGCGCTTAGTGCGAATTGGTGGAATAGCAACCAGGTAGGGATGGTAACTGGCAGTGCGTCTAGATGTCCGGTGGTAGAAGGGGGCCGGTGGAATGAGGTCGTGGAGTTCTCGGGCACACTCTCCGAAGTACAATCTGTAGAAGACCGACAAGCAGGCAACCTTGCGGCGATGAGCCAAGCCATGAAGCTTGGCATCCACCAGTTTTACGTCGCCAATGAGCCTCTTAGCTCTGCGTTCCACCGAGTCAAGCGCGGCCAGTTGGTACTTAGCTGATCCATCCCAAAGGTGACTGCAATACTCCATGCAGGATCGGACTTGCGCTTTGTAAAGGGTTAAAAGCTGTCCAGGCGTAAAGTATCGCTTCACCCTATTTAGGATGCCCAGTTTCTTGGCCGCAGTTTGGGCGAAAAGGCAAAAAGTTGAGACCAGATGTCAACTCCATGCCTAGGAGCTCAAGTCGATCAGTTACAGGAACAGATGTACCCCGAAAAGTAGGAGTTTGGGCGAAACGACTCTTTTTAGCGGTAAAAAGACACGTCTGCGTTTTGGTGGCATTAAAAGAGACCAGATTATCATCACCCCACTGGGAGACAAAGCTTAAGGTCAAATCTGTCCGCTCTACCATGGCCTCTCTCAAGGAACGAACTTCAGCCCCGCTGGTTTTTGCGCTGGACAAGTATCTCTCTGAAACTGTACTGTCATCTGCGTACCCAACAATACCAGGCCGAAGCAGGTCATTGATGTGCAGCAGGAAAAGAGTTGCAGAGAGAACAGACCCCTGAGGAACTCCGGCATCAATAGCCATAAGGTCAGAAGAGCAGCCATCAACAACTACTCTAATCGGCCGTTTACCGACCGATATCCAGCTACAAAAATCAGCTGGGATGCCATAAGCAGGAAGCTTGCTGAGCAGAGCAGCGTGCCAGACCCTGTCAAAGGCCTTCGAGATGTCAAGCGATACAGCCAGTGCTTCGCCGTGTTTCTCGATGGCTTCGCCAAAGCAGTGCGTGACATACACAAGAAGATCGCCAGTTGACCGTCCCCGGCGAAAGCCATATTGACGGTCACTGAGAAGATCATTGTCTTCAAGGTAGTTCAGCAACTTATTGTTCAGTACCCTTTCCAAAACTTTGCACAGAATGGAGGTAATGGCGATCGGACGGTAATGGGCAGGGTCTGCACGGTCGCCTTTTTTGGGCACTGGTTGTACATTTGCAAGCTTCCAGGATTTCGGCACCGTTCTTTTTTCAAGAGAGAGGCGGAACAAACGTGTCAATACAGGAGACAGTTCAGGCGCACACTGCCTCAACACTCTCGCTGGAATGCCGTCAGGCCCGCTGGCCTTGTTCACGTCTAGACTGCACAATACTCTTCGGACCTCTTTAATGTGTACTGCGATCTCCGGCATCGAGGAGTCACAATGAGGTACAGTAGGTGGTTGCTTTGAGCCAGCGTCCAGACGTGAATTGCTTGCGAAGAGAGATGCAAATAAATTTGCCTTCTCAGTTGCAGAGTGAGCCAGCGACCCATCAGGTTTCATCATAGGAGGTAAAGTGGGACGACAGAAATTCGTTTCAACCGCTTTAGACAGGGACCAGAACTGATTACTACCCGGAGGGTGCGAAGCCAGCCTGGCCCCGATATGTCCGACATGGTCAAAACGTGCCCTACGCAAAACCCGCTTGCAGAACTTGGCGGCAGAATTAAAGGCTCTCTTCTTCGCGCGAACCCTGCGCGCTCTAACTTTGCGGTCGCGGGCCTTGACCCAGGCTTGGTAGGCAGTCTCTTTTCGGGCCTCAGCGTGGGCACATTCTGCATTATACCAAGGCCGGGATTTGTGACCGAGCGGGATGTCGGAGAATGGAATAAAATATTACATCCCCTGCCGAATCACGTCCGCAACCGCGTCAGCACAGCGCGAGGGGTCACCCGAGGAAAAGCATACTTGCCGCCATGGATAAGACGCAAAAAAGTGCCGCATCTCATCCCAGTCTGCTGACCCGTATCGCCATACTCGCCTCGTGCCTCTAGGGCTCTCATCTGGAAGAGAGCAGGTTGATATGGATTTCACCAGACAGTGGTCAGACGTTCCCAGCGGGGCTGAGACCGATACTGAATGACTGTCCGGATCAGATGCCAGCAGAAGGTCCAAGCAATTGGGTGTATGGCCGTCAACATCCGGTACCCTCGTTGCCACATTCACCATCTGGGTTAGATCTAGCGTTAAAGCAAAATTGCGCGCCTCCAACCCAGCATGGTCAGTTTTCTGATATGGGAACAACCATTCTTTATGATGGGCGTTGAAGTCCCCCAGAAAAATGAGCTTCGCCGTTGGGTACCGTTGCTGGGCTACGTCAGTCGACTCCACGAGGAAATTAAAGAGCGCTGTTGTCTCCTGGTCACCGCTATGCGATCGGTAGATGCCGATATAGAGAGATTTCTCCACGCCAGTATCCACAAGTAGCCATATGGCAGAGAAACCCGATTTCTCAAAGCAACGGAGACGACGACAACAAATGTCATCGCGGACGTACACACAGACCCCAGCTTGCTTCTTGAACTTGTGTTCAAGAGAGTACCCCGGGTAGTTGAGGTACGCCACGTCCGACGGGGTTGTTATCTTCGTCTCCGTTAGGAAAAACAGGTGCGGCTTCTCGGTCTCAAGGTGGTGATGGACCGAATCGAGATTGGAGTGCAACCCCCTGATATTAGTGAGGTGCACTTTTAGTGGGAGGAAGTGCAGCCGTTGTTTTACCTTATTTTTCTTCGCTTTGTGTGTCATATTGAGTGGAGTTGTTGGGGGAAAAAGTCGACTTGTCGAGGCGCCGCTCAGTGATCCAAGTGGAACACTAGAGTCAACCAAACCTACGGGGAACTCATCTGGAGACTGCGGGGACGCCCGAACCCCCCCGGATATGGCCACCGGGTCCTCCCATCCAGTCGCCGGCTGGCACGGTGGAGCATACCGGGATTTTTCGCGAGTTGGCGGGGCAGCCTTTGGCACGTGGCTGGCGTGCTACTTGGGCCCCCTACTGACTGCGGTCGGCCAACGGCTGGCACCGTGCTTCGGATCCCGCTACCCTCCAAAATGAGTTACCCGGCTAGCTGACTCAGAGACCACAACCGGTGCCAAACAGCGCAACTAACAATCTCCTTCTCCCCCAAAGGCACTGGCACTCCCACACACTGACGGAACACAGCAAGCTGCTTGGCGCCGGACTCCGGTGGGATGGTGGTCGCGAGCCAGGCGGCCCCTTGCGGAGCCTACCACCGCTAAGTGGGATCGTTCAGCCGTACCACAGGCAAGCCTGTGGTGCCGTTGCCCGGGGTGGACCACTAGGAGGTAGATCCCAAAACCATCCCAGATCCCAAAACCACCCCAGATCCCAAAACCACCCCAGATCCCAAAACCACCCCAAAAGATCCCAAAACCACCCCTATACTGTATTTACTTAGTCGAAAGCGACATTTTGCTTCAATTGCTACAATTCAACTGACTCGCATGATGTTTCGCAACTAGAATCGCGACATAATGTAGTAATGTTTCTTATTTTGGCGTCGGAGGTGTGCTAAGGTCCTTCCATGTTAGAAGGTTTAGTTTCTGCACTTAGTCCTTCAGGTGGACCATTGTGCATGGCCCATGGCAGCAGTCGATGGTTATTGCTACTAGCCCACCTCCCTCCAGAAGTTGATCACGTCTCCTGATCTGTTCAGAACAACTGTGAAAGATCTGAGCGCCCCGAGGGTTTCTGTTTTAATCTAGGTGACGCCTGTGCATTCAAAGAGTACGTGCGCAACAGTTACGTACATCCTCAGCCTCCATGCAAGCCCTTCACAGGGGACTATCCGTTATGGCTATGGTGTGGAAGTGTTTGTTTAGTGAGCAGTAGGTATCTGATGATGGTCCCTGTCAAAAAGCACAGGTCATTCCTGTCCAGGCGTAATGGAAGCCTGATTAGCCTACCATATAAGGATGGCATAGCCTCCCTGGACCGACTGTTTGCAGCCCGGTGTCGAAAATCACCGACTCTCCGCTTGAGGGTCCTGTAGCCACCTGAGTAACAAGTTGTAGGGGATGGGTACGGTTGGTCTGGGTTCACAGACTGACTTGCTGGATGATGCTCTTCTAGCTACTTCGTCAGCTGCGTCGTTATCTAGTGCCTAGTGATAATAATAGGTGGGTAAGTTAACAAAGAGAATTTAATATACTACGGTAGGTAGGAAAGAATCTAAGTCTATCTCTTTTTAACGACTAATTAATTTTAATATTCATATCTTTCTATTGAAATATTAAAATAGAATATGATGTTTTTTTTGCAAGACGCACTATAAAAAAAAAAAAAACTTTTTTGTCCCATTCATTTGTTCATTCGTTCGTTCGTTTTTGGGTTACTCAAATTAACCTCTACTAAATAATATCCTAGGACATTTTTCACACACGGTCGTCTGGTCCCAAACTAAGCAGAGCTTGTACTATGGAAACCAGATAACTGATATACTACATATACTACTTTTTTTTTGTAAATACATACTTATATAGATAATTTACACCCAGACTCAGGACAAACAGACATGTTCATGCACACAAATGTTTGTCCTGGATGGGAATCGAACCCACGACCTGCGGCATGATAGGTGGTATCTTAACCAACCACGCCAACTGGCCTGTCTCGCCTGTGTAAATGACAACTAGTCTATAATCCTTACCTTGTCCGGGGTCCATACTTTACCCATGGTACTTTCAGCTTGATTGGTCCATTATATTCGGAGCAAATTGGCTGTGATAGACGGACACACACGAGTGATTTTATCGTTTTTTCATCCGGACATATGGAACCCTAAATGTATATGTATGACGGAAAGATTTTAAAATACAATGAAATTATATGTACCTACTAAAAAGCACAAAGAATTTTTTTAGCACCATGAGTAAGGGATGTCTCAAATCATTATTGCGATCGATTATACCATACAGTAAATTTGTAAAAATAATGTTTGTGCTTGATCCAATGACTCAAGGTCAACTGTTAGCCAGTTCCTGGCCCGGTAGAGGACATTCTGTAGTTTTTGGGTAAGTATATCACACCTGAACAAATATTTGTGTAGTACGGAGTTATGTTTGGTAGCTAAAACAAATGTTTCGAAATCAGAAGTATACTTGCGAGCAATAAACTGGAATCACTTCATAGCACGTTGCTCAAAACAATTTATTACAATTTATAAGCAACGAACTATAGATTGTGGTTGTAAGGTGCAAATGCAAATACACCCTTATATTTGTAAACAATGGGTAAATTAATATCAGTATATAATAATCAATTAATGCCAACGGGCATGAATCAAAAAATAAAAATGCAAGTTGTAAAACCCAAACCTCGTCTATTAGAACACTAAATTATATTTTGATACATGATGCATCATCCGGGCTCTGCCTGCTGCTGCTGCTGCAAGATTGTCATCCATTATAATGTAGGTCGCGCGTGTAAGTGCAAAGATGCGAGGCTACTTAGTGCACAACTCATTACTTACCAAATAATTTTAACAACCATGTACGTGCACTGTTCAGTTGTATATCATTTGAAAAGTAATTTTGTTAGCTTTCATATGATATCAAAAAGATTTAAAATGAACTTAATTTTCTATCTAAATTTAGGGAATTATTGCAATAGGTCGAAGTTTTGGACGTATAAATGAATAAGAAGTGATATGAAGAGATAAACATTTTATTTACAATTTATGTTATTTACCCCTCAATATTTTGTGTTATCCCCCCCTGGCCCTAATGACTGCCTGTAAATGATTTTTCATTAACTGAATGAGTTTCCTGGTGGAATCTTGTGGGATTTTCTGCAAATCTGAACTGAAAACTGAACTTCTTCTGCATACAGCATCCTAGTATACTTTGTTATTCAATATAACAGACTTTACTCTACTAATATACACACAAACGCGCGCACGCTCTCTCACACCACATAACACATACTACAACACTAGATAACACCACACACATCCTCTTACACACCAGACACGTACATTCCCATCTCACACAAATAAGAGGACCTGCATGCATACACTACTGAAACTTTTTTCTTTTTGTTTTTTAGACTTTTTTCTTTTTCTAATAGCTTGATTCATTATAAATTGTTAAACTGATAGGTCAAATATTTAAATTAAAACATGCTAATGGCTATTATATATGTATAATACTCGTGCGGTTTGGCGCTGATAGCCGAAATACAGGCTCTGCCTAGTTCAGCTACAGATGACTACACCAATTAATCTGATCTAATTTAGCTTGATTAAATATTCTGTAATTTTGTAAACTACAAGTTTACTGAATAAACATTATTAATATTATTTCCTTTATTTATTTTCTAAACTTATTAAATATATTTTTTAAATATATATATTTTTTTTTTATAAAAAAAGCATTTAAAAAAATATTTTACAATAAAAAATAGTGATCCGCCAGTAGCGGGAGCAAGGTCCAAGCTACCGGTGGTTAGGGCCCCAGAGACAGGAACCTCCTCACAATGCGAGCCGTATCAAGAAGTACTGCCTTCTGAATCTGGCCCTTGATCTAACCGCCTAACGAGAGCCTCGAGAGATGTTGATCGAGGCTTTCGGACATAGGAGAGCACATGGCCGAACAGAATGTTGGTGATGTAACCTCCACCAGGTACAGGCCACTGTTTCCTATAGTCTCCTGTAGACTCTCCGTCGACGGTCGCTCCCATGCTGGCACATCCTGGTATCGTCCGAGAACTGGACTCGGCTCCATTGTTCTATATCCCAATCTAAGTAATCGCGAGCAAACTGAAGGTGGGCTTGTCGGTGGGCTGGAGACAATTTAGTTACCGTAGTAGGCTTTTTTGGAGTCAAGTTCACTTCTTTGAGTCTTCACCTCACTGTCCGCTCAGTGACAGCCCTCCCTCGAACTTCTATGAGCTATCTTCTTCTACTGGACGTCCACGCCGGTCAGGTGTTGATTTCGGAGAGAAGCACTCTCACCGAAGTGCATCGCTGTCATCCAGATCCTGGTCTCTGGGATCTATGATTTCCGGGACTAAGTTTCCAGTCTCCCTAAACCTTTTGTTTACCTTCGAGACACAAGACTGGCTCAGATAAAGCTGTCGAGCGCTAGCACGCTTAGACAACCCAGCTGGATTAGGATGACGACTTGAGCGGCTTCTATAGGTGTAGTTTTCATTTTATTTTAGCTTCACTTTTCCAGTGACGTGATACATTGGACTGATGACCAATTTTTATAAAGGGCCACTTTTTATAGGGTTTTAGGACTACCAAACTATAATGGTGTTTTGTTTTAAAAATGTCTTTTGTTTTTACGTTCTATGACATAAGATGAATAATCTTTGGTTATGATATTGAAAGGTTGAAAGCAAACGAAACTACTCTTCAAATGATATACCACAGACCATAGTTCATTGCAAAGAAATTGTAAAAAAATGTTTTGAACAACAAATTTTGATTCCAGTATTGCTCGCGAGTGTAGATTTCTAAATAATATTTTTTGTTTGTTCCATTCGACCTCAATTATTGCTACTTTACATGTTTGTTAATACATTCGAAAACTAAAGTTATGATTGAAAATTTGAAATATACTTGCCAACTAAGTAACCCTTTTAAAACACACAAAAATAATAAATAAAATATAAAGAAACAAAAGTAATGCCTATTTCAAAAGTTTTCCAGCAGTTCTACGACTAAAAATCTTTTAGAAAACTTCGAATGGATTTTCCAAAATGCTAAACCTTAACTTCTCTGATAAGACTTATCAATTAAACAGCCCAGTATATCACCAGCAGCTGTTGTGTTCTGAAATGAAGTGGTTTATCTACAAAGGAGGCATTGGAAGAGCGCCAGACGACGCCGTGGGCTCTTGTTTGTGCAGTCGGGGGGAAGACACTCTGGGTAATATTGTTTGATAGATAAATATTATATTAGAGGCCTGTGAGTAGTGGCTCCAGGCCTGTAACTGTCAAAACATCATTGGGGGATTACGAAGACGGATTTAATTAGTGCTGATGTACGTATACAGGATGGTTCTGGTGAAGGAATTAATGAAAGGGAATTGCATGCAGCTGAGATGAGAATGCTCAGACGGATGTGTGGTGTTACGCGAATGAATAGAATAAGAAATGAGTATGTAAAAGGAAGTCTGAGAGTGACACCGGTGACTGAAAAGTCGTGTGGAAATCGGTTATGGTATGGGCATGTGATGAGGAGGAATGAGGAAAATGTCGTCAGGAAAGTTTTGAGTATGTGGAGGGCTATACGAGTAAGGGAAGACCAAAGAAACGATGGATGGACTGTGTGAAAGATGATATGACTAGAAAGGGAGCGACTACTGAGATGACGACTAATAGAGAAGTATGGAAGAAAAAGACATGTTGCGCCGACCCCAAATGAATTGGGACAAGGGCAGGAGAATGATATACAGGAAGTTTCTGGTTTTCTTGGTGTAACAGAAGTCAGTAAGATGTCTGACGGTAGTGGTTCATAGGAAGTATACTCCCACCGTAAGAAAACATGACGTATACACAAATATTGAAATGGAAAAAAAAAATTTTGTCCTGTTTAAACTATAAGATACAAAGGTAGATGAGTCTTTTAATAGTAAGAATTATTAGGTTTTCGTCAAGTTTCCGCCAATATAAAAATACTGGTAGATGCGTCTTTTTTTGCTGATTCAGAATATGTAAATAACTCAATTTCGAAAAAAAATGTCAGATACGTCTTTTTTCCTTATGACGGCAGTAAAGTCAGAAAAAACAAACAAACTGCAAACTGATACCTTACATCAATTGACCATGTTATAGCCATTATAAAGTTGTGACTTGAATATATGGACAATTTAATTTGGTAGTCTATTTGCTTAACAAATAAATTTCCCTGAATTTAAATTAATTAAGAATGCATAATGCAGATAAGACAAATTATATTTTTAGGGTTCGGTACCAAAAAAGGAAAAAACGAAACCCTTATAGGATCACTCGTGTGTCTGTCTGTCTGTCCGTCTGTCATAGCCAATTTGCTCCGAATATAATGGACCGATTAAGTTGAAATTTCCCAAACACGGATGTTTAACGTAAATAAATGAATTTTGAATATGGGAGTCTGTTTTGGGGGCAAATAAGAAAATTAAAAAAGAGAGAATTTTTAAACTGTACCACACACATAATCAATTGAAAGGGCTGTAAAGGTCTCAAATATATTTTTCTCATAAATTGTTTAAAAGTTATTTAAGAAAATATGCGAAAATTGACCATTCCTCCCCTTATCTCCGAAACTACTGAGGCTATAAATTTTAAAAAATACAGAAAATAGTTCTATACCTAGAGATTACAGGAAAGCTTATAAGAAGTCTATGGTCTTAAAATAACATGGTAAATCTCTCAATATTATGGGTACAAAATCACATTTGCAGTTGGAATGTATGGGAGAACAGGTTTTTCAACTACAATGTTAAATTCATCCCAACTACGGAACCCTTCATTGTGCGTAGTCTGACACGCACTTGACCGGTTTTTTTTTAAATTGTAAACTGTATTCATTCATATTAATTTCATGCTTATTTTATTCAAAATACATACACATTATAAATGGTATGTATAGATACTTTTGCTAATTTCTTGGTTCCCCAAAACAGCAACTTTTTAAAATATTACTCCACATCATATTTGTAAACAGCTTGTATTAAGCATACGCGTAAGCAAAACAAAGTCATCCACGCCGTTAATTCTCCTAAGTTCAAACAATGTGTTGAGTTAACTGTTCATCACAACAGTAACTGTTTTATTTCCCGGTCTATGAACCAACTCCCTCGTGAATGCCGTAAACATCTTTGTATTCATAGAAGTACACAATGCTGGAATACTTTCTTTATATGTAAGTGTCCGTACACATGAGCATATTTTGCAGTCTATCTTTCCCAGTTTACATTCTCTAGGAATAGGCGTAAACACTGCACTTTTTTATTACATGATGTAAAATATAAAATAAAGACTCTTCAGTGATGAAAAGGAGAAGTTAAAGAGGGGCTAAGTAATAACAGCCACATGGTCGATCCATCAGGTTAAGCTACGCTTAACGGGGTTGGTCCGTGGATGGGTGACCCTTTTTACATACCGAGACTCCTCCGTGTATCTGAAAGCACGTTAAGCCGTTGGTCCCGGCTGTCATTCCTGGCTGAAGCCCGAAAGTCTGACAACCAGTCCTACCAACGGGTATCGTATTACCCAGTTACTAAGTTGTGGAGGTCAGATAGGCAGTAGCTCCATGTATTCAGCTGCATCCGGTTAGACTAAAAGCCGACCCCAACATAGTTGGGAAAGGCTAGGCAGATTGATTTCATAATTTTAATCTGTGAGTAAGAAACACCGGGTACAGTAGTGTCCAGTGGTGAAGCACTTTCTTATGCAGTGCCCTTTGAATGATAACACCTTGCAGTATAAGGTTTTTCAAAGCAACACCTTCGTATTTTGTGTCTTCACTATTAATATCAACCTGAGCAGATTCATTTCATGGCTGTATTTACATCCTAACGTACGTAATGAAAAAATTTATCTTATTAAACCCACGCATGTGCTGAACAGTCTTCCTCCAGTCTTGATGTTCTCCAGTTTGGCCGACTTGGAAAACCTTAAATATAAATAGACTTCGTATCGTTCAAGTCGGCCGCAGCAACCACGAGTTTTCTATGGACAAAGGCTGAATTGTGCTCAATAAGTGTAGTTAGTCCCTTAGACACACAACACACATATACTATCGTTCCTGTTGATTATAATTATGACCGTACGATCTATTGTTCTCCGGTGACGTCACGGTTAGCACTTGACTAAACAATAGGATTCCACAATAGATATGGGAAAAGATGAACAGATATTGTCCAAACAAGTCATAGATGTGGCGGCTTGTGACACTATTGTTATTATGAATTTAGAATAGAACCATTTGGGTTGCAGCTGAAAATCAGCGTCAGGTGGTATACCTTGTGTTACCATCTGACATTATGCTGAGCTGAGGCCCTTTTGGCATTGCAATCATTATTTCATGTTTCCATAGTTTTAAGGTGTATTTATTTTATGCTGTAATGCCAATTAAACGCATTTTTCTTTCTTTTCTTTCTTTCTTTCTATTTGATTTCTAAAACAGCATTCGATATTACTGGCTGTAACACTAAAGAAATTATTTAAATTAAAAAATTGGTGACATGAAATCACATCACGTCACATCTGGCTTGGAATCCTCGAAGGATTAGACTCACACTTATTCAGCTCCATTCGCGTTTCGCTGAACGATTTTAGTCACACTTACACAGTTCTGCTTCTATCAGCCGCGTACAGCGTCGTAAGAATGAGAAAAGCCGTCATAGCGTGTTATCTCCGCTGAAACGCTTTTATTTCGTAAAAATAAAATAATTATAATTACTTTAAAAGACGTCCAAACTCGCTCAATCCTTGCGTGCATTATGATTACGTAATAATAAATCAAATCTATGCAGGAACAGTTCAGATCGCAACTTGTTGACAAGGAGTCAAGAACCATCCGTGTACAGCGCTGTTTCGCCGCGCTCGACGCTGATCGCGGCAGAACAGCGCTGAACTCTATCTATACCACTCGCATGATAACACATTTGTCCTCATTTTATACTTGTTTGCCGCGAAAGCTGAATAGATGCGTAAAGCTGAACGGATGCGTACGCGTCTCCATAAAAAATAGTTTTTTTCTATGGACATAAGCTGTATAGAGCTGAATAAGTGTGAGTAGTCGCTTAGGTGGAGATGTAGGTAACTGTATTACGCCCACATTTAACCACTTATATTAAGTCCATGTAACAGGGGGCGAGCCTTTTGTCATCAACCGGGCACACATCCAGACTCCAAGCTGCTATTGAGATGTTCCTTATGGGAAAACAACCTGCTTGCAACATTGCAACATTCCTGGGAATCGAATCCAAGACATCATGCTCAGCAGTAGCGCTAGCGAACACTACACCAACGAGGCAGACAAGAATGAGTCAGTTAATTAACTGCCCTTGATCTGACCTACACACTTAGTGCGGATTTCACCAATGAAACTGAACGCGATCAGCATATCTAAGCCGAATTCAAGAGCTGTCAGTGTTAATATTCCAAAGAAAATAATGACAGTGTCAGTTTCAGTTGGTGAAATCCGCACTTACATAGAACAGTGAAATCTCGATGTTTTGTCAAGTCGTCAAAACCGTGCAAAGCAGGGGCTGGTTACCAGTATTGTTTACATGAATAGTAAAACGGACAAAGCATGAATATAATATAGGTAGGTACTTATATTTTGACCGTGTAGGTATTGCACTTCTGTATGAAACAGCAATTGTTTTTAAATAGCCGATTGCAATATCAGCGCTGAGTCGCTTGTTCTGTGCGGAATTCATAGGTGACAGTTTGCGCTTCGATTTCTCTTACACCCTGTATAACAGTTTTTTACGTGAAAATGCCACGAATAGACAAAAGAGGCAGTAAAGTTAGTAACAAAACTTAGCCGTTACATATTTGTATGTGACCATGCAGCAATTTTTTTGTCATTAGGGTTCCGTACCTTAAAAATAAAAACGGAAACCTTATAAGATTACTCGTGTGTCTGTCTGTCTGTCTGTCCGTCA
Organism: Dicycla oo; assembly: GCA_948252095.1. Taxonomy (NCBI): domain Eukaryota; kingdom Metazoa; phylum Arthropoda; class Insecta; order Lepidoptera; family Noctuidae; genus Dicycla; species Dicycla oo. Next base: position 34,780,427 of record OX411711.1, read on the forward strand.
ACACAGCCGAATCTAACGGACCCATTTAGTTGAAATTTGGTACACATATGAATTTTTGTGACCCAAACACAGACGTGTAACTTTAAATAAATAAATTTTGAATATGGGGTCACATTTGGGGGGCAAAAAAGAAAATAAAAAAAAATCGCAAATTACCTACCGTGTGACATTTATGTGAGGGTTTAGATTTATTTATAATTTCAAAATAAATACTTTTAAAGTTATTTAAGAAAATAGACGAAAATTGGCCATTCCGCCTTATCTCCGAAACTACTGAGCCTAAAATTTGAAAAAAAAGAAAAAATAACCTGAGACATTATTCACACACGGGTCATCTGATTACAAACTAAGCAGAACTTGTACTATGGAAACCAGATAACTGATATACTAAATATACTACCTTTTTTTTTGTAAATACATACTTATATAGATAATTACACCCAGACTCAGAACAAACAGACATGTACATGCACATAAATGTTTGTCCTGGATGGGAATCGAACCCACGACCTGTGGCGTGATATGTGGTATCTTAACCAACCACGCCAACCGGCCAAAAAATACAGAAAATAATTTTATATTTATAGGTTACAGGAAAATTAATAAGAAGTCTTAAAATAAAATGGTAAATCTCTCAATATTGTGCGTACAAACTTACATTTGCAGTTGGAATGTATGGGAGGACATGTTTTTCAACTACAATGTTAAGTTAGGTCTTAGGATAAATTCATCCCAACTACGGAACACTTCATGGTGCGTAGTCCGACACGCACTTGCCCAGTTTTTTATTTATTTGAAAGCCATATAAAAAAAAAACATAAATATATTTTGAAAAAATAAAATTCCTCACATCTCGTCTTTCAATTAGTGAAAGACGAGATGTGAGGAATTTAAAATTTCTATTTTTATATTTTTTTATTTTTCTCATATTTCATGTTTAAATCAATTTTATTATTTAATATATATTTGGAAATATTCTGCAATCCAATCGGAATAAATATCCACTACCTTAAGAATATGTTTGATTTACAAATTATTTTGGTATTTCATTTGTATGAACAACGCATGCTCCGGGGGCCTCTTAACTCTTCACAGTAAACTTCTGCTTAACCCTTTGGAGAATACAGGCGTGCTCTTTTGTCATTTGCCTGCCAATAAAACGAACTACCTGCGACCAAACATGTCAGAGAAGCAAACAAAAGGGGCCTACAAAGTACTCGGACACAAACTAGGTAAGTACACAAGGAATGATTCGGCAACAGGTGCCTCCTCCAGCATGTGAACAGAATTTTTATACACACGTCACCGCCGTACATGGCTACACGCGCCGATGCCTCAAGTGTCACAAGTCGTTCCGTAGGTATGTACTCCAAGACATAAGGAAATGATTTTAATGATAGCACGTATCTCAATACGCAATTTGGAAGTACACGGGATTTTTATTAGGCATGTTGTTATCTTTACTGTATTTTCGTGAAATTGGTAATAAAGATTATAAGAGATATCGATCTGGACTTTTTTGTCTACCTAGTTCACAAGTTGTATTTTTTTAGGGTTCCGTAACTCAAAAGGAAAAAGGAACCCTTATAGGATCACTTTGTTGTCAGTCTGTCTGTCTGTCAAGACCCTTTTCCTCAGGAACGCGTAAAGATATCAAGTTAAAATTTATATTAAAGACACGATCTGATCTCTTACAGGTGTCAACAAATCAAAGTTGTAAGTCAACGCGATCAAAAGATATGACCGTTTATGTCGTATGTTTTCGCATATTTTGCGATTTCACAAGGGAATCAAACCTATAGGGTACTTCCCGTTGACCTAGAATCATGAAATTTGACAAGAAGCAAGTTCTCCCAGCACAATTAAAGGAAAAAGTCCGAAAGTTGTTAATTTGTAGTTTTATCACATTTTTTTTTGTGATTACAAACTTAATATTGTAGTTGGAGAATTGACCGTGACATACACGGTGTAAGGGAGAGCCCTCCACAAACTAACAGGGCGCATTCAGCTCCTTATTTTAAATCATATTCATACCTATTACCTATTACCATTGCATACCTATTACCTACCCCTCCAAACCAGTAACTGATGCTCCGATTTGTGCATAAAAACACAAACAAATCAGGTTTATAGGATTCTCATAACGTTCCTGAAATAATTTCATGTACCGGCCATATTAGTATGATATACTGAATTCATCCCATCAGTCTGCGGAGGGCTGTCCCTTACACCCTGTATACCAATGTATGGGAGAACATGCTTTTCAACTACAATGTTAAGTTTGTTCGTGGGATAAATTCAGCCCAACTACGGAACCCTTCATTTTGCGTGGTCCGACACGCACTTAGCCGGTTTTTTTTTTCAAACTGATCGTATGATTGTGTAGTAGTTAATTACACTTACATATTATTCTTGTTGCTTGCAAGTCGCTGGTTACATTTCCACACTAAATCGATATATTTATGGACTTTCTATAAATTGTTAGGCTTAGTTGGTACCTAATCCATTTTGTTTTGTAAAAACTTAAAATCATTATAGGATATATTATCCAGGTAGACATAGGTCAAGACGATTATATTTGTAAAATGCTAGTGTATTGGTATACATTGGCATTTTACAAATATAATCGTCTCGAAAGGTACTAATAAAGACACCCGCAGATAGGCCCGACTCGACGACGCTGCGACGCGACTCCAGTAGAAGAATTTCCATTAAGTTTTCATAAAAATATTGTTCCACCAGAGAGTCGTGTCGCGTCTGTCTGCGGGAGCCTTAAAGATTGATGCTATAAAAAATTTTCCTCGTAACACAAAAGACGAAAAAATAAAACAAACCAATCTTAACAACTCATCAAAAAGTTCTATAAAAGTGTGGTTCCGATACATGCGACAGATACGCGCAATTCTCACGAGGCTGTGCCAACTGGATCTTAAACAAAACCGGGTCGCGTTTTATTTAATAGCACATGCGTTTACACCTGTGACCTGGGACCTATTTTACCCGACTGCGGACAGCAAAGATAGGGTTATTGAAGTATCTTACTACGTGGTTCACTAGTTTATACCTTCAAAGTAGGTACCAGTTACGGAATTCTCGCATAGCATTTTTTAATAAATAATAAATAAAGTTTAGTAAAAAAATAGATACAGTTTTTCTTAAATCTATGTCAAGTTCACTCATGATTTGTGCCTGAACTACGTAATCCTGTGTTTCAGACGATTGGAGGTAACATTAATTGATTAATTAATCATATATCATATTATTCTTATTGATACATACTTATGTGAAAAGGTGTATAAAATTATATAATACGAATAATATTTACTTTAGCACAAGAAATAACTTCTCTGTATCTTCAAAGGACAGAGCTTCCATAAGGACTTTCCTGCAGTTACTATAATTTAAGGAGTAGATGTTTCCTTTTCCATTTAGCCTGTTATAGAGTAGCAGTCCGAGGTACATATAAAATTTGGCTGTGAAAGCATGTGTTGCTGCTTGATATAAAGACAGGGACAATTACTGCTTTTTTGAGACACTCTGGGAAATGACCTGGAGATAAATAAAAGCGGAATGTATAAGTCAGTGGTCATACCAAAATTTCCTTGAATTTTTTGATAATTTTATTTGATATGTTATCACAGCTAACTGCACAGTCTTCTTTCAAGGTCATAATTATACTTTCTACCTCAGTCACGTTAGTATTTAACAGCGCAAAAAATGTTAAAGCAGTGCTGTGTGTTAAATGCTCTTTGGGTTTTGGGATTGATCCAGATTTTTTTTCTGCCAGACGAAGTGTCCGGCAGGGGCTACAGTCTCGACATTTCTAGGGATCGCTTTATGACCGAATTTAGTCGCAAAGGCCTAATGAGGTCCATAGACGGTCAAAATTCCATGAAAAGCGCGTGATTTTTTCGTGCTTATCAAGCAAATTTGACCGTCTATTAGAATTTTGCGACCGAATTCGGTCGTAAAGCGATCGCTATCCATGTCGAGACTGCAGCTCCAGAAAAAAATCATGATCAGAAAAAATCATTAACAAAGAAATTATTTGCTATGTTAGCGCATTCCAGCGGTGATGAGTGTGCTTGTAATAAACCTGAAGATGACTCATATTGTTTCGTTGTACGAGTATACGTTGCGTCTTTAATATATTTCCATATTTTTTTACTATTGGTTCCAGCCTTTTCCAATGCCACTTTGTCGTAGTTGCTTTTAAATGTTTATAAGAGATCGTTACAGGAATTTTGATATATTTTGTGTGAAAGTTGCAATATTGCATTGTCTAGATTAGGTTTAGCTTTCATATGCTTCAAATCCCTATGTTTCATACAGCGCGTAAGACCTGATGTGATCCATGGTTCTACGTTGTGATTTTATTGCTCAACTGCGATAAGTTAGTTTTCAATTACCTACATCACAATCGGCCTAGCCTTTTGCCAACTATGTTGGAGTCGGCTTTCAGTCTAACCGGATGCAGCTGAATACCAGTATTTTACATGGAGCGACTGCCTATCTGACCTCCACACCCCAGTTACAGGGTAATACGAAACCCCTTGGTAAGACTGGTTGTCAGACTTTCGGGCTTCTGACGACCCGTAACGACTGTCAAGGATCCTCAAATGACAGCCGGGATCAACAGCTTAACGTGCTTTCCGAGGCACGGAGGAATCTCGGTATGAAAAGATAGTAGCTTAACCTGATGGATCGACCCGTGCGGCTGTTGTTACATAGCCACGAGCTCCTCTATGGGTACATTAAATAAAATTTCAATTACCTACATACAACATGCAAAACTGCGGGTCAGAGGAATTATAAACTGGATCAAAGTAAATCTTCTTCAAGTTTATTTATATTCAATTTTGAAATTTTGCGAGTGTCTTGTTTAGGTAATTTATAATTAAGGGTTAGTAGGGCAGCATTGTGATCGGTTATTGCTGAGTTACTCGTAACAACAAGTGCAAGTGTAAGTGTGCATTGTAAGTAAACTAGCTAAATACGCTTCTAGGGTAAAAGCAAATATGTTTGTCGTGTCGATGGTTCAGTTTGTCATCATTTCAGACAAAAAAGTCTACTAAGGGCCTAGACCAAGTGACATGCTATCAGTGATCTACGGGACTGACATATATTGTGTAAAATCGATAGCCACTTCTCCAGGCCCTTGCTGGACATTGGCCTGCCCCAAGCATCGCGACAATGATCGGTTCTTCGTTTTCCGCATCCAGCAGCGTTTATACAATGAGAAGATGATAATACGACAATAAATGAAAACACTGTCAATAATAACAATAAAAAATAAAATAATAAAAGACAATGTTCAAAATGGCCCTGTGCAATGAAGAGTTTGAGAATATACGATAATTAATCGCCTATTTTATTATATAAGTTGCAAATACTTCTGTATCACGGACTAGCTGTATTCCAAAATGTATTTTTAATAGAATTTAATGCGACTAATAACATTACATCGCCATCTTCACCTATGTCGTGTCAAAAGTGAAATAGGGATGTCCGATCAATTATAATCGATCGATTGAATTATTAATCGATTGATTGTGTTTTTTTTTCTAAAGTGTAGTTTTAAAAACCTAATAAAATACTTTAGGAATGCAGTCATACTCCAATTTAAATAGGTAGTAAGAATAATATTATACAATAATCAAAACTTCTTTATTTCTATACAATCATTCAAACTAATTCATTATTTACGACAATTAATACAAAAATAACGCTCCTTTTGCGGTTCATTAAACGAAAAAAATACTTATTTTTACTAAACACATCACAATTACCTAATGTTTTATTTAAAAAAACAATATTGCAAACTAGATACAGATGTTATTATATATTATTATTACCAGTATAGAAGAGTGTTATATATAAAATAAACCATTGTCATACATACTTGTAATGTTTATATGACAAAGTAGATGTAACAGACTGTAATAATTTAAGACCACAGTAAATCATAATCGAAAAATCGATTAATGGTGTCGTATTACATCCCTAGTTTTACCGGTGAACGTGTCATTGTTACCAATGGCACAAAGGCCAAAAAGCCATGCCATAAAATTATTAAAAAAAAAAGTCATTGTTACCACAATTTGAGAGTTACAGTTTCTGCGCTGTGCTTTTTCCTGTGTTCTTTTCTTGTGTTCGGTGTTTTGGTGACTTTCGGGACTTTTTTACGACTTGGCTATTTTAACGGACTTGGATTGGTTTAAAAAACGATTGACCTGGCTGTGATTTTCGGAACTGTGTACCTGTGTGTGAATTAAATTCTGAAACCGTATGGTTATTACGGGGGAAAATTCACAGCCGTCATATAAGTACTAAAGTGTATTTTGTATATATTTTAATTGACTCATCACAAATAGGTCGACAGGCAATAGTCGAATATTGCTGTAATTGTATCGTTGGGCGCAGAACTATCGGTTGCTGCGCCCATGTTATGACCATTATTTGGTACCTAAGTTATGCGAGGTATCAAAATAATGTCAACCCCCCTGCACAGTTTTTAGACACTATTTTAGTTCGTAATTTAGACGAAGAACAATAAACGTGAAATTAAAATCTGTGTTTTATTTCTTATTCAAATATAAATATTGTAGGACTAGGTTTTAAAAAATCACTTATTACCATCTAATTGGTAAAGCTGGTATCCTATGCACACCGTTCAGGCATAGGGACGCTGTTTCTACTCATCTCATTCCAAAACGAATGCTATGAATTCAGTTACCTACCTATGTTGATTAGTTTAATGTATATTAATTTTGCACTTGCATCCATTTTTTAGAAAAATTACTGCATAGGTACCTAATTATCTAGGTAGGTATTATGATATTACTTTTCAGTTTCTTAAAAATTACTCAGAGCTATGAAAAATCATGGTAGGTACCTACATTTAATATTCGTTGTTATGGTTAGATTATAACCTCAAAATCTGATACTTTTTTTGAAATATATCTTTTCTGCAGCTAGTCCGCTATAAAAACAAGATCTTCTAGGAGTCTCCAAATGATAGAGAATACAATACATAATTATCCGATGCTCTTGGCTCCAGGGCCAACAATGTATGGACGCAGAGCAATGTCCTTTATTCAGGCGAAGTTTTATTTTATGTTAGTAATATGGGTACATTAAATAAAAATACTGCAATAGAATCAGAATAGAATAAAACGTCAATGCAATTTAAATAAACGAATGAGTAGCTGTACAAATTATACAGGTCACAGAATTAAAATTAAAATAGTATGTCAAATACAATTCAAATAAAATGAGAATGCAATTATAAGGGAATGAGTAGATACAGATTATAAGGGTCACGTAATTAAAATTATATAAAATAATATAAAAACAATGGAATATAAACAAGTCATTATAAATATAGGTCAGTGTCAATCAGCGGGGTCGCTGGATGCGCAAGCTAGGAACAATCAAAATTGCAACATCTAAATTGCAAACGTCATTTTTCAAACAAACTAATTAGTAGTGATGAGCCAACTGTGGGTTTTACCAATCTTTGACTAGCAGTAACGTCTAAGCTATTGTATCTCATCAAAAACATAACATGTACAAAAATGCACAAGTCTCGCAACGCAGTTTTTCTGCCGCAAAAATTGTAAAATCGATTGTAAACGAAGTCTGATATAGATAGTTCAGTACCTACGTATCTATGGAAACAGCTATCCAACCACTTTCTCATAAATTGATACTTTGTTAGTTAGCTAACAACATTTTATAGTAACCATATCAATATTACATTTCTTTATTTCTTTTATAAATAGAGTGACTTGGCAATTGCACACTGCAACACAAGCAGTTAAAAGTAAATAGTTGTAAAATCGAATGTAAACTAAGACTTGGTTTACATTCGATTTCACAACTTTTTACGGCAGAAAAACTGCGTTACGAGACTTGTGCATTTTTGTACATGTTATGTTTTTGATGGGACCTTATTACTTTTTGTAGGTAGTCTACCTTTTTTCTTTTCGTGTAATATGTCTTGTGCCTCAGCTGCGGTCTTTCTCAAATCTCACTCCCTATCTCTGTGGGCTTTTCTCAGAGGCTTTGATGTATTGATTTTTGATAAATCTGGACGGTAAATACATCTAAGTCTATTAAAAGTGTAATAAAACGTAGGTAGCTATGGATTTGCGGCGGGTTCGCGGTGAGTGCTAACCCGTGCCAGTGTTCCCGCCACAAGCGGCAGAGGAGCACACCGTGGAGTTTTAGTGGGTTGGAGTCCCACATAACTGCACTATCTCTCTGTGGTAGTGCAGTATGCATTAGCATTCATTATCGTGGAATTTTTTAAAAGTGCTTATTACCTATTTCATTCAATTTCAATGAAGTCTAACTGAGAACTGTAAAAGTAATTTTGTAATTACATACAATTTAATGGGATTTATATAGAATTACAAAGTTACTTATTCAGATTGCATATCAAGAAAACGGGACTAAAAATTCATAATATCAGAGTTTTTTTTTTTATTTATAGGCTAAATAATAACTGTGTTCAAAATTTGGAGCTTGTGAGTCTGCTTGAAGTAGTTACCTTAGAATCTTGATTATCGGTGCGTCAGTGAGTCAGTGACAAAATTAAGGACCTGCGACATGCAATAATTCTTAAACTACTTGTTCAAATTATAATAAATGTAATGCCCTCTTGATCACTGAAATTTAGGCTTCTAGTTATTTCCTCAACGAAGTTACAGGGGCGAAAATGGCCCGAATGGCATCAAGAAAAGGATGGTACAGCCGTGCCTTTGTTTTGCTCGACTTGGCGGGAATTATCTGGTTGAATTTCTGTACGCAGACTGGGAACGTCATAAGACATACCTACGCAGCTTAAGTGGTTGTCGTATTGTCTTCTCGAACTTTTATTATACATGATATAAATCGAAATAAATTAATTTATTTCAGGTAAATAACACATATCAAACATAAATTAATAGAAATCCTATAAAATAAAATAAAATCAAATCAAAATCTTGCTACGTCTTGATAGATAGTCGTTGGCCTCAAAGGATGACGTTTCACTAAACACGACACCAGAAGCACGTGGTTGCATTGAGCTAAGTTAGTCACCTCGCGACACAAACCGGTCTAGATTATAGAACCTGCTTTGCGAACTGGACTACATTCGTATTATGTGGAACATAAAACATGTGATTTTATTATAAAATGGAGATTGGTGATTATGAGTAACTAATTATGTAAAATATGTATTCCTCTGACATACATTATTGTCTCTATCGCTTTCTTTACTAAAGATTTTTAGAAGTTTCCCGCATTGTGGGGACTACAGGACCAAACGCAACAAAATGCAAGTGTTATAATGCCTAAAAGGATATGATCTACTGTAGTAAACAAAATCAGAAAGATATATGAAATTGTACAGGATATATGCTAGTTAGTGTGATGAAAACGTAATACAACTTATTTGATACGATAGAAAAAAATCACGAAGCTACTTGTAAAAAAATTCTTTTACCAACCATAGTGCAACCATAGTGCAATCATTCTGATTTTGTCAGATTATTCTATAAGCAACATATTACCGTAATAGTGTTTAATTTTTTAATCCAATCAATAGAGTTTCTGTAAAATATTGATATGATATTGCTTCATACTGTCAATAAATTACCAGGGTTGAGTCATCGCGGTTTTTTTTAATCGACTTAAAAAAGGCGGTTCTCTATTCGACCCATATATGTTTGTATGTCTACGATTTTCTCAAAAACTGACGAGCCAATTTTGATGATTGTATCACTAACGTGATCTACATATTTTGAGGAAGGTTTTAATATATAACACATTAGGTAATTATTCTTATGTACGACGTTATATGCATAAATGTACTGCATCTCCGGCATTTCTATTCGAATTTTGACGATTCTTCTTCATTTCGTTCGTCTTGGGCTTATTAACCGACTTCAAAAAGGTGGCTCTGTATTGGACCCGTATGTATGTATGTATGTAAGTTTGTAGGTCCGCGATTTTCTCAAAAGGTAATGAACCAATTTTGATGATTCTTTCACTATCGTGATCTACATACTCTCTGGAAGGTATATACTCCATTTGGTAATTATAGTTATGTACGAAGTTATAGTATAAATGTACTGTATTACTGGCATTTCTAAGCGGATTTCGATGATTCTTCGTTTCGTTCGTCTAGCGCTTATGTAATTGTACAGGCATTCAACTAAAAATGGAAAAATAAATTTACTTAAAAACAAGTAAAAACCGACTTCAAAAACCTAAAACGAATAAAATAACTTTCATAATAAAACTTAACAGCATCTGAAGTCGGTTTCTTCAATTCTTCAATTCACCTTAGCTTGGCACCGACTTCAGAAGCTGATAAATTTAATTATGAAAGTTATTTTATTCTCTAGTAAATTTTCTTTTCTTTGCAATCCCACAGTGACCGCGCTTTAGGTCCTGTAGTCCCCTTATCCACTGCATTAGCAATGGACACGACTCTATAGAAAGCCCACTTCACATTAATAAGCCAACAACGCGTGGAGGCGCATTAAGTCGGCCAGCTTCAGAGGCGTTGCACTCATATGACCTTGAAGTAAGTAGTTAAGTGAGAGAACCACTTGCAATTGTTTATCTGGTCTAGCAATCAGAAGCTTACAGTTGCACTGAGATGATAATGATAATAAATTATTTACTCGTACGGGTTCTTTTGTTTTATAGTCTCGTTAGGAAACCGTTATAGATATGCAATGTCTGTGAAATTGAAGAATAGCGGCTTGAATCTACATGGTCCTCATGTGATCTGACCAAGATGAAAAGAAACTGTGACCTCTGAGTTTGTTTCGGTATTTCTTCTCAGAGTAGTCGGTTAGGATGCGTACCGACCTCATCTAGTTATAAAATATTATTATTTGATTTTACGTGTAAACTTTTAATTAAAACCAATTTAAAGAAAAATTAAATATAATTTAAAGTCTAAGAGTACCTAAGTATATATTGTATGGATTCTTACCGACTGAAACTACTTGATGACTATCCTCAGCAGGATTAAGAGGATCTAGGATCTCCGTTTAAATACACGGATGTTGATGATTTATCTTATCTTTAACTTGTACCTACTCAATCAATCTGCCTAGCCTTTTCCCAACTATGTTAGGGTTGGCTTCCAGTCTAACCGGATGCAGCTGAATACCAGTACTTTACATGGAGCGACTGCCTATCTGACCTCCACAACCCAGTTATTGGGTAATACGATACCCCTTGGTAATTTAAGACTGGATGTCAGACTTTCGGCCTTCTGACGACCCGTAATGACTGCTAAAAGATCCACGAATGACAGCCGGGACCAACGGCTTAACGTGCTTTCCGAGGCACGGAGGAGTCTCGGTATGTAAAGATGGTCACCCATCTATGGACCAACCCCGGCAAGCGTAGCTTAACCTGATGGATCGACCCGTGCGGCTGTTATTACTTAGCCACGAGCTCCTCTTGTACCTACTCATTTAATAAAATGTCGCAAACACTAGAACCGAGAATCGTCCTTGCCTTGACCTACAGAGCTCTAGCAATTAGTCAAACCACCTTTTATATGCAACTTTATTTTGTTTTTTGGTTCCTCATATTTCTTTCTGAAGGTTATCATGTTCTTTATAAAGATGTACCTACTGGTGACCGGTGTATCAATCAAAACATAATAAATTCATATAAGATTACCCGTTTTCCTTAAATTCGTGTTTTATCTGCATTACATTAATATATTTTTAGTCCAAGAAATTGCCGCTACTCATTACATAAGAAAAAAATAACTGTACAATCTACCTTAGGGTGAAGCAGACACAAACATGGCAGGTGCAATATAATAGACAACAAGAAAAAACATACATAAATACATTTAAACAAAATATACTTTGTCATAATGAGATATCACAAAAAATAACAGTTACTAAATCACAACGGAATAGTGAAATCATCGTCAAAACTAATCTGCAGCAGTAATCATACGAAGCGATGCAACACATGAGCAGACATAATGTGTTGGTTTGTACCACAGTTGTACGCAATACCGGTTGGCTATGCAATGCGGTGAAGCAGCGTTACGCTGGCCGACCACGGCACGATAGTCACGTTGGTATGCTGTGGACTTGGCCACTATTGTAGCTTCATTTGCGAGATATCTATGATAACATGAAATAATCGGGGATAGCAAGGCTTGGGACTAGATAATTGGACAGGATTGTAATTCTGTACGAGGGTTATGAGCAAGGATTGGGATAGGTAGTGCTGTTTTGGGTCATTGAACCTGAATGATAATGTTAATATGGACATGCACCGGGATTCCCGGGAATATGTTTCTGAATGTCGATGTACTAGATTAAGTGAAACCACAGTATCAGTATTGTGACTCGGCCCATTCTTGAAATAATGCCGTGCGGTACGTAAACACGCGAATAATTTCATCTACCTACTTGAGTTTCAATATAGAATATTTGCTTATATCTGAATACGTACTATGTAAAATACGTCTTCCTAAAATAGTTACCAATAAAAACAACGTTTAAAATAAATATTACCAGGGATTCAGAAGGCATATCCATGTTAAGATAATGGTCACTAAATCCCGCGAATAGCACTACCAGTAACAGTCACTCTAGCTCCCAAATTGGAGAGCTTATTTTGAGAAGACGGCGGTATCAGAGTATTAACAAAAGGTTGAGTAGCGTTTTGTGGAGAGTATACAAAGAATTCTTGAGTCTATAATTGAATTTAAGTAGAAAATGACGAAGGGTGCCCGTCTACCTATACTGCCAGCGAAACAAAAAGGAGGGGAATGATTTTTGACCGGTATGTATATCATTCTACAGTAATTGTTTTGAAATTTGTTTGTAACAATACTCCTTCAATTCTGAGAAGTATTCAACCTAATTATTCCACTGGCTGTTTCTTTTTTCACTATTGTATTTTTTTTTCTGAATTTTTTCCTAAAAAAAAAATTCTGACAAACAACCGAATGATCTGTGACAAGAAAAATTTAAAATTCAGAAAAAAGCAATAGTGAAAATTAGCCACTGGAGAATGATAATTCTACAGTATGTATGTATGTTCATCTGTTTCCTCATAACTTCTAAACTCCTTATCATAATTTGACAAATGAGGTATCGTTGGAAGCGTCTTATTCGTCCGCTGTTTGAAGGCCAATGTTATGTAATGTTAGGCTATGCGTTACATTAAATTGAATATGGCGCCCTCTAGAGGATATACAGTAGTTATGAAGTAAAAAACTTTTTTTTTTTTATAATTCCGTTTTGGGTATCAAATGGAAAGACTTAATTAGCACATTTCAAAAATATGTTTATTATTAGCTGTTGCTCGCGGCTATGCTTGCATGCGCCCGATAATCCTAATCCTAACTTCCTAACTAATATTATAAATGCGAAAGTAAGTTTGTTTGTTTGTTTGTTTTCTTTTCACGCCTAAACCACTGAACCGATCATCCTGAAATTTTGCATATACGTTGTCAGGTGTACAGAAACGGACATAGGGTATCTTTTATCCTGAAAAAAGTACTGTTCCCACAGAAAACATGTCTTTCGAATCATGATTGAATTATATTGTTATAGAAACCGCTGAACGGATTTTGGATGAAATTTGGCACATGGGTAGACTATGGCCTGGATTAGGACATAGGGTACTTTTGATCCCGGTAGTGCGTTCTCGTGGGACAATTTCTAACGACCACGCGGGCGAAGTCGCGGGCAAAAGCTAGTTGGGAATAATTTCTAAAATCAGATGTGAGCCAAACATATTTTTTCCTCAAACCTACCCAAAAACGTATATAAAGCAGCTTTGCAAATATTTTATCACGAAATTATAATCCCAAAATAATTTATATAAAAAGTAAGTTTAAAAACTAAAACCCGAGTACTGAAAAATCACGCTCTAAAAAGTATGAAACAAGAAAATATTCTCATTTCAAATTTGAAAAAGACAGACAAATTCAAAATCCGAAGTCACACATCCTGTTCCATAAATCGAACAGATTAAAGGCCTATTCAAACCTAAGCGGTATTCGCTGCCGCTATGGGTAGAGGTACATACCGCGCGGGTTTCGCTTAGTTAGGTATTTAGTATTATGTTTCGCGGCAAGAGCGGTACAGATGAATGAACAGTGATAATACCGCATACCCACTCGGTTTTCTCTACCGCAGACGGTAGCGATTACCGCTTAGGTTTGAATAGGCCTTAAATTACGTATGACTCCTGATTTTTAATTTGTCATGTATTGAATCGACATTACGACTAATCTAACATCACTCAAAGTAAGCAATAAACATTCAGCTTCCAATACAATGCCTAGATTCCTTAGTGATTTATGACGTCACAGATACGGCCATGTCCCGCCGTTCAAGACATATTACATAGGCCAGATTTATGATTTCGAACGCAACTTTACAGTCATAAATCTATGGAGGTCCAAGGATTAGGTGGACTTAAGGATAAAGTTGTTTTCCTGTATAAGCTATTCCCAAGATTTAACCAATATTTCACTGATATGAATAATTTTTGTAATAGGTAGGTTTGTACCTTTTTGAAGTAGGTAGGAAGCTTCGAAGGACAACCAATCATACAGACTTAATTTTACGTCCTTAAGGAATACGGATAGTGCCATAATTCTTGCAGTTTGGAAATAGTCTCGATCTCATAGTTTAAATTTCTGAACGGAAACAGAACTGGAACAACTTGTTTCAAATCCGGATTGATACCGATATCATCATCCTGAACAGCTTGTAAAAGTCAGCAGCAGTCTTCATGTGGTCTCCAATAAATTTTTACGTATCGATGTTGTTTAAGATTCACAACTCTTTACAATGGCTCATTATGGCATAGGTTTCAAGTTACACCACATAGCCTTGTTCCCTACCTTCTGACTGCTATAAATTTGTCTACACCATCTTCGTCAGATTATTGATCCTTCAGCCAAGGGGCGTTATTGGCCTGTTCACTGCCACATCAGATTTAGCTTCGGTTTGTATCCTTCAATGAAACTCTGAGCATAGCTAACTCACTGACTTTTTATAGGCTAAAGCTACGGTTTCCAAGAAGAGCGGTGGACGCCACATAACGGCCGCAGAGATGGCCGTCATGAAAATGATGGCACCGAGGTTTTACTTTACAGTGTCAAAAAACGCTCTTTATAGAAACACTTAACTTACTTTTATACTTAACTTTGTTTCAGTGATGTAAAAGAATAAAGAAAATACTTCTATACCTACAGATTACAGGAAAACTTGTAAGAAGACTATGGTCTGAAAATAACATGGTAAATCTCTCAACTTACATTTGCAGTTGGAATGTATGGGAGAACATGTTTTTCAACTACAATTTTAAGTTTGTTCTTGGGATAAATTTTTCCCACCTACGGAACCCTTCATTGTACGTGGTCCGACACGCACTTGACCGGTTTTTTGGTTCTAGTACTTGCCAGTTTCCTCACGAAGTTTTCCTTCTCCGTTTTGAGAGCAGTGGTAAATAAATAATTTACACAAAGTAAAGCGCCTGTCATGGTTCGAACCCCCGATCGTACAACTCGTAAGTCGCGGCTGTTACCACTGGGCCACCGCTGCTCTCTGTTTTTTTTTTTTAATGTTTGTTATTATTTCTCCTTGTGCGTGCACTCACGTGCTTAGGTAAACGTGAGAGAAACGCAATTAAATCACTTGTGTTATTAATAAAATCGCTAGGCGTGAAAACTTTCATTATGTGGATCAGATTACAATGTTGTTCACTCATCTTCACGAATGTTCATTAATAGGGTAGGTAGAAAATATTTAGTAAAGGATAATTAATTATATTATCATGTTTCTTTGATAGGTCTTGTTAATCAAACACATGTATATCTATATACATAATTATTGTATTTTTTAAGTAATTTTTGCGAGGTCTACGAACGATTCTAATGACGAAATTATATTTTTTTGAATTTTTGTCTGTTTATCTGTTTGTTTATTTGTCTGTATGTATGTTCCAGCATCACACAAATACTACTAGATAGATTCTGTTCAAATTTTGCTATGTCTCATAAGTGAACCAGGCTATAAATTATCACGCTATTTAGTTATTTGTTTGTGTTGCGTAATGTGTTCTATAGAATATATATTATTATTATTTTTTTTTTTTTTTAACTGAACAGACAGCTGTGCAGCTGTGGAGTTTGTAGCGCCACTTCTTCTCCTCAGCTAAAGCACTAGGAAGTGGTGAAGGGCGGGTTTTGGGGGACTGTCTTATGTAATTTAGTTTGAAAAGAAAGAAACGTTCGAAAAGTGCTGATTCTCAGCCTAGTTTGAATAAATGACTTTTGATTTTTGATTTTTTTTTATTTGGTTTTAGCTATGGAGGATGAACAATATTGCTTTATATTCGTATTCTTCTATAGTTTACCGCAAATTGTAAAAAGTCGACCCAAAAGATTTGAATATTGCAGATAATTATTTAGTTACAGATTTAACCTTTTACTTGATTATCACCTATCACCTATTTACGAGGATGGAATTTTGCGATGGAGCAATAAGGGAAGGTACCTTATTCGGTGTCGCTACAAGACAACGGTCTTAGGGCCAGTTTCTTGATTCTTATTTAATTTAACCAATAGTTAAAAGTAGGTTCAGTTTAGTTCATACGAGTATTTTGCCAAAATTGAATCATTAGTTACTATTTTTAACTATTGGTTAAGTTAAATAAGGATCAAGATGACTTTTTGAAACATTTCGATCTGCTTTCACAGATTAAAAAAAAATGTACAGTCATCAATAAAATGGTCAATTTTCCCAAAAAACTTTTTTGAAGCATCCTGTTTCAAGGTTCAAAAAACTCTATCGGGTCAACTGAGGTGAGGTTTGAGTACTAGAAAAGTCAGAAAACGAAAAAAAACTTCGCTGGACTAGGCTGAAAAGGGAACAATATATATATGTAGATTTAGCCTTATCTTTATGGAGCTAAGCAGTCAATCATGAGATATATAATAATGGCTATACTTTCAACAAAGCAAATAAAATAATAGCTTACCGGTTCGGCAACTGCTTTGCAAGCGTGAGTTGGATTTCCAACAGTTGACATAATTTTATGCTCTTTTTGGAACGAAGTTCTTTAACGCAACTTGCGGTAGGAATAAACTCATAGAAACGTTCACGTTACGAAAAAGCGTTATGCCTCCTCCATGCGACATTCTTTCTTTTTTGAGAGAGAAAGTGTGAATTTAGTCAAAATGAAAGTCCAAGATGGTGGCTGTGAAATTTGCAAATTTTTCATCATGGGTGTCGTTTTCATGGTTTTCGAGGGTGCCGAAAGTGAGGTCAAAATTAAAATCCAAGATGGCGGCTGCGGAAATTTTGTGTTTGTTTCAAATCGCCCGTGAGAAGGAACTTCGATCCTGAGGAGGTTCCCCTAACTGCAAACGTTTTTTTTTTTTACTTTTTAAATAATATTAGGTATGTGATATTTCGTAGAACGTACACAGAAAAACATTAAGTTAAGGCCGCTTCTGTCATCTGTGGTTATAACGAAAATAAATATTTAATATTAGGTGACTATTAATAGAAATCCCATGTGTTTACAGTTTACTCTTACTGAAGACCCTGAAGAACGGCTATCACTGAAGTAATATAGATTACTTCGGTGATAGCCGTTCTACAGGAAAAATCTGTAAGAACACGTAAATCAGTGTCGCGTCATTATAGCAATTCACTAACAACGAAAATTTCGCAAGCAATGGGAAATTGATACTGAAGGCTGCGGATGTCGACCTCAGGACAAGCTGGTTCTCACACAGACGCGACGCGCACGTATACTTGCACACGTGCGTGGTACGTGGCGAGTCGCTTGCTCCCGCGTCACCAGTCCTGACTCTATATGTGTATTTTTGCTGCTGAGACCAGAACTACAAACGTAGTATACAGGGAAGTTTTATAAAAATGTGGCTGTTATGTTAGTATATTGTGGCAAATACTTTTATCGTGCTAATAACCGCAAATGTTGATTACCATAACTTTGATCAGTAAACCTTCGCAGCTCAAGTTTTATGTCGAATAAAATTACTTTCTTAGATAAGGCAACGTAAGTGAAGTAATGACTATTACAAAAATCCAGTTTCAACGACCCAAGATCTGTGTACCAAGTAGATTAATTTTTGAAAAAAACAATTTTTTATCTTACTTCCTATCTTCGAATCCTAAGATTTTATTTCCTACAGGAAAGTTGGCTACGTTTCTGAGAGAAGTGTTAAACCAAAACCCCATAAATTAGTTAGACTTACTTTTAAAATATTTCTATGTTTTCTACTTTTTTAACCGACTTCAAAAAAGGAGGTTCTCTATTCGACCCGTATGTATGTAAGTTTGTATGTCCACGATTTTCTCAACTACTAATGAATCAAATTTGGTAACTCTTTCTCTAGCGTGATCGTACTTTCGGGAAGGTTTTAGTATATAATACATTAGGTAATTAAACTTTTGTACGAAGTTATATACATAAATATAATATATACTGTATCTCCGGCATTTCTAAGCGGATTTTGATGATTCATCTTTTCGTTCGTCTTGGGTTTCTGTAATTAAAAAGGGAAAAATAAATTTACTTTACAAAAAGTAAAAACCGCCTTCAAAAACCTAAAACGAATAAAATAACGTTCATAAAAAACTTAACAGCTTCTGAAGTCGGTGTCTTCAATTCTTCAATGTCAATTACACCTTAGCTTGGCACAGACTTCAGAAGCTGTTAAGTTTTTATGAAAGTTATTCTTCCTCCAAAACATCACTGGCTAAACTGAATCCATCCATCAACTATCCCAGAAATTGCCAACCTACCCTTGCAGTCAACTCCACGTTATTGGTCTATCGGATTAGTCCAAGAGGATGGGAACTAACGAGGCACTGCTGCAATCATCAATCCACCTGCCAAGCAATGTGATTAGGCAATGCATCTAGTTAGAAGTCCACACCAATTGATAGCTTCTCTATGTACGTTACGAATTCAGATTAGATGCCCCTCATTTGCATACATTTGTAATTACAATGGCGCTATAGGAAATCGAGTTTTGTAGGTAGATTTAAGATTGATTTCAAGGTGATGCAGGCTGTAAAAATAGACTCAGTAAGTATTTTTGTGAATGTTGTGGTTTTTATATAGGAGTTGATAAGAAGCAACATTCACTAAATACCGTAATTACGTAGAGTTTTATTCTCCAATTTTCCCAATGCGCAATGGGTATGTTTGATTCTTAGCTACATAATAGCTTTAAGTAAAAATAATAATATTATATTACGAGTGATGCGAGGTCCGATTTTATTTATCAAAAGTTCGAGACTCACTAACATCCAGCTTATACAAGGTGGAACTTAAATAACGCACAACCTCTTAAGAGGTCACTGTACTCATCATTAGGAATAACTTTTACTATAGGACCAAACCTGAAATCGCAAAAAAATCTGCTGTTTTCTACATTTATGTTCGCATACTCAACTCGTCATAATGTTGGCAACAGCTGATTTTTTTGCAATTTCAAGTTTGGTAAAAGTTGTTCATAAAATGAGTACAATGACCCCTTAAGAGGTTGTGCATTATTCAAGTTGCAACTTGTATCAAGAAGGGTCAAAGTTTTATACCATTGAGATAGAAAAATAATAATTATGATCAAAAATGTTTGTACACAATCACATCAAGAAACCGTTAAAACTGGCGAATCATCAAAATAATGTAATTTACCAATAACCTTGTGGCAGGTTAGTGATGCGTTATAGACCTTCAAAGGGTTTCAAATTGAGCCGGAACTGAGCAGTACTTTTTACAACGCAGCCGACGGCGACGTAGCTAGCAACGCACAATTACTTGCTGAATAATCTTCGCTCATGCAAAGAAGTTTGCGTGTAGCGCAATGATTTATTTTCCAAGTTCCTTTAATAATTATTATTTATTAATTTTCCAAGTTCCACTACAGACCGTTCACGGTAATTTTACATCCAAATTTACATCATTGTTAAGATCACAGTGATCTTTATTGTCGATGCAATAGGGTTGCTTTTGGGTTGCTGCTGTCAGAGCCGTCGGAGGTAATTAGATGTGAATGGTCTGTACAGGTAAATTGTTTGGTGCACAGAGCATGGACAGTTATAGACGCCTCACCGGTATTGTCAACACTTTCCATGCAAAACAAGCGTGTCACCGTTTACTCGTAGTGCGACACTAATGACGTGTAGTAACTGACGGCTTTGAATGGCGGCCCCCGACAGAAGTAATGCGCTCAACATACTTTCCGGAACATGAATTTTATTAGAACAGACATCTCTACACGCTGCCAGCAATTCCGTGCTCTGTGGCTGAGCCATAACATGATAAATACAGATGCGTGACAATAAACGGCAGGATGCCACATTAAAAAAATCCGTTATTTTTTATAATTTTAATGTATTTTAACTTGAAGAACGTGCGCAATATGGATGGAGTTATGGAACTATGGAGAAGTATCTTGACACTGCGTGACAGCGTGAGTATGCGTGATCCATCGCCGCCTGTTCGATATCCACCACGAACAGGATAGATGGAAGGCAGTATCACATGAAGTAATTATTGGCTCCGTTGGTATGGCCTTCCAGTGGGATGATAAATAAACAAATAACCTTTGAGTCCTCATAAGTTCCTACCTACATACATAAGTATACTTTCAAATATAAAAAATCGATTCCGAGATGTTTGTGGGTTGAACTGCCCAATACATCTACTAAAGATTCCTAGACAATGACGTAAGAATCATCAACAAAAGGCATTTGTCGATGCCAACAATGCATTGGCAATCCTCTTCATTTACATGAATACAAGATATGCATCTTTTTCGTTCTGAAAATACCTATGTCTAGTTAAAGAACAGTTTAAGTAGGTATAGGAATGGTTTATAGCAATATATAGGACATTTTTTTAAGCAGTGCGCAAATTTTCACAGGGTGTTTTACTCATGAATATGAACAACTTTCACTATGGACCAACCCTGAAATCACGAAAAAAAAAGTCAGCTGTTTCATACATTTTGGTCGAGTAGGTATTGAACTTTTATATGAAACAGCTGTTTTTTTTTTGTGATTTCAGCGTTTGTCCCATAGTAAAAGTTGTTCATATCCATGAGTAGAACACCTTGTGAAAATTTGCGCACTGCTTAAAAAAATGTCCTGTGTGAAGTGTGATTAATTGATTGATTGAATAATTATCCATCATTATTAATAATTACATCATGATTTGGTAAATGTGAATATAAAATTGATATTCATCACTTTTAGCAGTTGTTTTTAATAATTCACTACACTCATCGGTACAAGTAATAAAATAAGATAAGACTCGAAGTTATTTGTAATCTAAAACTGTAATACACATCTTATAGCACGTTTTATTAAGAATATTATGCAGAAATCAGATAGTGAAAATTCCTTCATTTGTGAACACGGTGGCCGAGGAAGTGAGCAAAGGTGGAAATTAAAAAAAAAATAAAGAAAATAAAAATTGCGCATAGCCATCAACTCCGGGGTTTGACAACTTTTTATATAGGTATTTTCGGGCTGGGGGTCCTCCATCCGCACATACAGGGTTAACCATTAATTACGCTACTTCCTGTATAGGTAATACGGGCTGGTGAGCGCAACTCCACATCAAAGCGCATGTTTTGCGTACGGAACAAGATACGTACACAAAAATACATAAACTTACGCCTTCTTCCCATGGGGGTAGGCATGTGTAGGGTAGGCATAGGCATAGGTAGAAACTACACATCGCCATGCTACAATCCTTACATACTTCTTTTGCTTCGTTTACGTTCATACATCTTGTCATAACAATTATGCTGGTTCATAGTCAACTTGAAATCAAAAAACCGGTCAAGTGCGTGTCGGACCACGCAAAATGAAGGGTTCTGTAGTTGGGATGAATTTATCCCAAGAACAAACAACATTGTAGTTGAAAAACATATTCTCCCATACATTCCAACTACAAATGTCCATAGTTAAACGAAAAGGATCCAAACCCACATTACACTTAATGTGGGTTGGATCCTTTTCGTTTAACTATGGACAAATGTAAGTTTGTACGCACAATATTGAGAGATTTACCATGTTATTTTAAGACCATAGACTTCATAGGTTTTCCTCTATATTATTATTTTCTGTATGTTTTTCAAAATTTTAAGGTCAGTAGTTTCGGAGATAAAGGGGAAATGGTCAATTTTCGTTTATTTTCTAAAATAACTTTAAAAAAGTTTATTTTAAAATTATAAAAAAAATATATTTGAGACCCTCACAATAAGCTCTTTCATTTGATATATCGCACGGTACACTTTGCAAATATATTTTTTTAATTTTCTTATTTGCCCCCCAAAATTGAATCCCATATTCAAAATTCATTAATTTACTTTACACGTTCTTGTTTGGATCACAGAAAGACATATATGTACAAAATTTCAACTTAATCGGTCCATTTGATTCGGAGAAAATCAGCTGTGACAGAAGGACAGACAGACACATGAGTGATCCTATAAGGGTTCCGTTTTTTCCTTTTGAGGTCAGGAACCCTAAAAAGTGTTGTGAATGGTGAAAATTGAACGCATGTCTAGCAGTGTAGGTATTTGATTACGTAACATACCATCACGCCTGCAGCCCCGAAGGGTTAGGTAGAGGCTTGCAGAGAGTTAGGAGGAGGTGTTTTTTTTATTTTCATTAGGAAATTCTCAGTAACAGCCCAAAGTCTGGATTCGTGATCGGTTGATAGCAATAGGCTCGCACCCTGGTACATAGGAGTTAAACATAATTACTGGCGAAATGTGGGTGTGCCAAGCTTAGATAGAGACGCCAGCACATCAAGCTACTACAATCTGTCAAATTTCTTTAATAGATTTTCAACTTTATCGCTAAAGCATTAGATTCAAAGTTGATTGGGAAAATTTGACAGTTTCGGGTAGCTTGATGTGCTGGCGTCTGTATATTGAAGAATTGAAGACACCGACTTCAAAAGCTGTTAAGTTTTTTTTTATGAAAGTTATGTTAGTTTTTGGTTATTGAAGTCAGTGAAGTCGGTTGTTACTTTTTAAAAGTTTAATTATTTTTCAATTTTTAATTGAATACTCTACATAAGCCCAAAACGAACGAAAATAAGAATCATCCAAATCCGCTTAGAAATATGCAGTACATTTATGCATATAACTTCGTAGATAAGAATAGTTACCTAATGTATTATATAATAAAACTTTTTTGAAAGTATGTACTTGTAGATCACGGTAGTGAAAAAAACATCAAAATTGGTTCATGAGTTTTTGAGAAAATCGCGGATATACAAACATACTTACGGGTTGAATACAGAACCTCCGTTTTGAAGTCGGTTAAAATCAAAAAACCACTTTGCCCGACCTAGGAATCGAACCCCAGGATCTTGTGCTTAACAGCAGCGCTTGCGACCACTAGAAGAACGAAGATATTTTTAACTCGAATCTATACAAAACTTACGATTGACTCTAGTTAAGTCATTGCATAATTATAACAAACAATGTTGCATGCGAATAGATAAAATGCTCTTAATATTATTCGGAGCATTTTTCGCGGAAGAAAGACGAGTAGCCAGTGAACTGAATTTAAAACCTTCTAGTGATTTTCAAGGTCAGCCAGCATATACAGACAGCCAAATTGAGGAACTAAGTTTTAATAGTTTTAGTTAGGTAGATATAAGTGGCGATACAGCTTAGAATTTATTGCTTAATGAGGAAATCACATATACTTTAAATAGCTACACATTACATTGTGAAAGCATTCGGTCCTTTTTGTCAAAAAATACCAAAATAATATATACGTATAATATAACTCCTTGTTACTCGTAGCCGGATCTCCAATATCGAATAAGTCACGAAGACATTTAAATAAAACTAATATCAAGACATAATGCCCGATTTAAAATGTTTAGTTAATCTTGACACGTTTTTGAGGAAATCAATATCGTTTGATCTTTGTCTGACATTGGACCCAGAACCTTTTTAAATTCAACTCAGAATAAGACTTAATTAAAAAACATAGACATTCGTTTTGATGATTTCATATTGATTGCCATATTTAATACCTAATGAATAAAACTAGTCTGGTTTTACCAAACCTGTTTTAAAATTAATCAAAGCTCATAATTTGCTCCATTTCTAGGTTTATTTTAATTTAATCATCATTCTCCTGCCCTTGTCCCAATTTATTTGGGGTCGGCGCAACATGTCTTTTTCTTCCATACTTCCTCTATTAGTCGTCATCTCGGTAGTCACTCCCTTTCTGGCCATATCATCTTTCACACAGTCCATCCATCGTTTCTTTGGTCTTCCCTTACTCGTATAGCCCTCTACGTTCATACTCAACACTTTCCTGACGATATTTTCCTCATTCCTCCGCATCACATGCCCATACCATGATAACCGATTTCCACACAACTTTTCAGTCACCGGTGTCACTTTCAGACTTCCTCTTACATACTCATTTCTTATTCTATCCATTCGCGTAATACCACATTATTTTATTTTAATTTATTTATTTAATTTAATGTCATGGTAGTCAAGGTCAAGTTTATTTTAATTTAATGTCATGGTATTTGAAAATGTAAATTTATAACCTGGTTTTTTGATGCCTAAGGGTGTGTTGACATTGGTGGTCTTCTTTCAGTTCTAAATCGCTAATAGGACTTAAAGTGGATATACTGCTACTTTATAAATTTTAGAACGTCTCGTCTTCATTGCAATATCTTTTGTTTTTATTTTTGTTTTATAGAAATCCTACTAATATTATAAACGCGAAAGTTTGTGAGTATGGATGGACGTTACTCTTTCATGTAAAAACTATAAAACGGATTTTGATGAAACTTTACAGTAATATAGCTTTATACATCAGAATAAAATACCGCCTACAATTTATAAATATATTGTGTGTTTTGGCCATTATATAACGATAAATCAAGTAAGTCGGAAAAATTCCTGCCCTATGAGAGAAATTTTGGCGTGCGCTGCGTACACCGTTAGAGTTACACGAAGATAAAGATCGTGGGATTCTTTGCTTATCTCAAACAGTTCTTAAGAGCTGTTTGAGATATAAGATATATGCTGTCGCGGACTTTTATTTATAAGAGTTCGCGACAGCATATGACTAACTTTTATGTGGAAGCCATTATAGCCAAAATAGTCAGCCATAAATACATTTAAATTGGATACTTTTTTACAATGCACATTTTGAAATAATTAGTTAATTCTTATCAAAATAAATACCTTTATTGCTTTTGATATTTAATATAGATAAACTTTGTCTTTTACACTAAGTAATTGGGACGAATAGTTTAAAAGTTACCACGATAAGAATGATAACTGACTGTGATTTGTTCGTATTATTCTATAGTTTACCGCAATTTGTAAAAAGATCAGCCATAAGGACAGAATATTGTTGATAGTTACCGATTTAACCTTTTAAATGATTATCTGTACCTTTATAGAGCTAAGCAGTCAATCATGACATTATGCATGGAGGATTTTTGAGATGGGGCAACGCTCCAAGATAATTTCTTAGGAGACTGTCTTTAACTTTTTAAATATTTTAATCTGCATATACAGATTTTGAAAAAAAACTCAGACAGCTAGAAAATGGGCAAATTTCACAAAAAACTTTTCGATCGATCGATCCTGATTCTTTAAGAATCAGGATCGGTCGATCGAACTTTCAACCTGAGTAGTCTTACTCAGGTTGAAAGTACATCTTTCAACCTGAGTAAGACTGAAGGTTACTCGAGAGCAAGTGATAATAATGATTGTTGATGTAATATGTAATGCGCAACCAGTATCAACATGGCCGATAGTCATGGGTATTAAACAACTGTAATGAATTGAAAACGTAATGATTACCACCAGGAAATATTTCTGCCGTGTTGTCTGTCTGTCGCAATGGTTATTATCATCATTGACATTGTTCATAACAAGCTTTCTCGCCATTAGGATTGGGAAATTTTTTTTTATATGGTTTTATAATGTCTAGTTTCAGGCCTCGTAGCCGCTAGTGTCGACAGAAGGTTAAGCTACACTTGCCGTGGTCGGTTCATAGATGGTCCATCCATATCGAGAATATTCGAGACTCATCCGAGGTCCCGGTTGTCATTAGTAGATCTTCGAAAGTCGTTACGGGTAGACAGAAGCCCAAAAGTATGACCACCAGTCTCAGCAAGGGGTATCGTTTTACCCAGAACAGGGTTGTGAAGGTCAGATAGGCAGTCATTTTATGTAAAATACCAATATCCACCTGCATCTGACTAGATTAGAAGCCGACACTAACATAGCATACCCAAATGTCCTTTGTTTGGTATTGTTCGTCGAATCGTTGTGCTCCTTAAGTTCTGAGTTGAGCTGCGCGATTATTGACAAATGCGTGCACTGACTGGACAGGTCCTCTCAATCTGTGTGGTTTTTTCCTTAAAAGATAATTTCAGACACCAATCTACATGGTCTTCACATGAAGTGACCAAGATTATGTCTGGACTTTATAAGAGACTGTGACCTCTGAGTTTGTTTCGGCCTTTCTTTTCAGAGTAGTCAGATAGGAAACGCCGACCTCATCTAGTTTAAAAAAAAAACATAATTGACATAAAAGTGTTTGTACAAACCTACTTACAGAAATAAAATAATTTATCATTTAGTTGGGAAAGTTCTAGGCAGATTGATTTATTTAGAAGACCACCAACCCGCACTGGGCCCGCGTGGTGGATTACAGCCCACTCCCTCTCACAGAGAAGAGGCGTGTATCCCAACAATGGGAAGATTACAAGCCGATAGGGCTAACCTTTATTCTAAATCATTGAGTAATCTACTTGAATATACCTATCTAAATATGTATTTGGAACCTAATATTTTTATTAGGGATGCATCGACGCCTTTTTGCCAATACGATACCGATATGCTTATTGAATTTAAATGAAGGTAAAATAAATAAAACCCTGGTTGGGTTAATTTTTAAAAATTAATATAAAAAATTACAGACTTATAATAAGAGTTGTTAAAATGAATAATTAAGGTTAATAGTTTTAGTAACTAAAATTAACATTAATAAGATTTTTGTTTGAAAAAAATTTTTTTTTAAGTTTTGCGACGTCGCAAGGCTCTTTGAATGAGATCTACGGTGGAAAATAGTCTCTCAGGTGCGACAGTACTC
Organism: Dicycla oo; assembly: GCA_948252095.1. NCBI lineage: Eukaryota > Metazoa > Arthropoda > Insecta > Lepidoptera > Noctuidae > Dicycla > Dicycla oo. Next base: position 34,807,639 of record OX411711.1, read on the forward strand.
ATTTGGAAATTTAAGTATTTCTGCGCCATTTTTCAAGACGTCATTGTTCGTGGCTCGTTTGCAACGAAATAGTCGAAATAGCACGCGCGTTTATTATTACTTCTTTGAAGCGCGTAATTTGAAAAATGTCGTTGTTCCAGCAATAAAAATATCGTCGATACCGATTTATCGGCAATCCCTACCCCTAGTTTTTACTAAGTCAATAAAAATATTCAAAGAGTCTTCATTTTGGTGTTGCCATTCCACTGTAAATGTTTCTTTGTTTCTCTTTATAGACGCGTCGGTACTCCTGCAGCTTTCATATATAATAAAACTTTTTGTAAGGTCAACAGTAATAAGATTAAAGCATAATATATTGTTAGGGCGTCTCCAACGAGCCTTGGACATGGTGCGTTTTCTTTGAACAAAGGAAATAGGTTTAGTTATGTTGTGTTCACAGAATAACACACAGACTTTGTTAATAAAGTTAATTTGATCCTTATTATTGAAGTATGGAGCCGATCTGCCCAGGCTAAGTTAGTGGATACAGCTCTAAATGAGACATTACTGATTATTACTGGTTGCTTAAAACTGACCCCGTTGCGAATGGTATACACTGGCTGGCATCACACCTCCAGAAACACGCAGGACTATGACCAGCCGCATTGAGAGGATGAAGCTACAGGATGACCCATGCTACCCAAGGCACAACTTTAACTCAGTGCCACAGAGGCTTTAAGCCGCAAACATTTTCTTAGGTGCAGTCCAGCCGATGGTAACCCCTCCACAGAAAGACGTGGTCTTTGGCAAGAACTGCTTAAACCTCCTGATTTCTTTATTGAACCATCAGAGAGCCTCCCATCTGGGCACAAGTTACTGTCGCCTACTTAGAAAACCTTAAATAGACTCAAGTAGGCCGCAGCAAGGACAACCTCCACAAGCGGGGTTTCATGGACGGCTCAGATCTCCGGTGTTTATACGGCGACTCTCCACAGACAATGGCTCACCTGCCTTTTTGCACCTCATGCCCAATCACCTGCACACGTGAGGACCTAATGGCTGTGTCAGTGAACGGTATTCGCTATGCTGTATTTTGGGCCAAACAAGTTTTAAAAATATTTATACTTTTTTATTATTATTTTTTCCATCGACACGCTAAAAAGAAGGATACTTATTCAAGAAGACGGGAAGGACCTCCACTATACTTATTTAATATTTTGGGTTGCGTGATGTACAGACGCCAGCAGGTCAACCTACCCGAAACTGTCAGATTTTCCCAATCAACCTTGAACCTAAAGCTTTAGCATTAAAGTCGAAAATCTATTAAAGAAATCTGACAGATTGTAGTAGCTTGATGTGCTGGCGTCTGTACCTAAATTCTTATGCGCTGTGTTGTATAGATTCATTTTTTTTTTAACTGAACAAACAGCTGTGCTGCTGGGGAGTTTGTTGCGCCACTTCTTCTCCCCAGCTAAAGCTCTAGGAAGTGGTGAAGGGCGGGCGTTTTGGGAGACTGTCTTATGTGTCGAGAATATCCGCCGCACCGGGCGACCGCGGGCGGGAGCTGCGGCGGCGGAGGGGGCGCTCCACATGCGAGCGCGCACTGGCCGGCACGGCACTGCGTCATGGTCCACGCTACTGAGCGACCGCATACCTACTTCATTCATTTCTCGCCGATTTAAATTTAGTTTACCATTTGTTCTCCAAAATCCTATAATACAGTCCACTTTTGTAAGTTACCGGTGTTTTAGTCCTCGTACCACCTGGAGGATATTCCCATTCTTCTTTATGGTCCTTCGAGCCGGATTTGAACCAGCGACCTATGGAATTTAAACTTTGTTTGAATTGTTTACGCCCAGGTCATTTAGAGGCTAGTTGTCCGCTTGGTCACTGCAAGTATTGCAAAAAAAGGCATAATACAATGTTGCATTCTCATGATGATGATCCTAGCTCTAGTAAGGAGCATATAACTTTAGCTGGCACTAATCATTCATCTCGTCATGTATTGCTATCCACAGCATTGGTAAGAGTCACGGACCATTCCGGGATGCCGCACAGCGCCAGAGTCTTACTTGACAATGGAAGCACGGCAAATTTTGTGACTAAGGACCTTTGTGGTAAGCTACATTTACCTATTAGTAGTGTAAGCTCACACGTCGCAGGCATAAACAGTCAAGTGTCTACCATTACGCAATCTTGTGCTTTACATATACAATCGTGCGATGGGTCCTATAATATTGACATTGATTGTTTTGTCTTGCCCAATATAACCGCTCATGTACCTGATACATACATAGACTTAACTGACATGCAGCTACCAGTAGGCATAAGTCTGGCTGATCCATCTTTCAATGTCCCTTCCTCCATCGACATACTTGTTGGAGCCGACATTTTTTGGAGCGTGATTGGTCGCAGTCGTATACAGTTAGGTAGGCATATGCCGACGCTCTTCGAGACTAAGCTCGGATGGCTCATATCAGGTGCCGTTCCTCAACCTAACATAGCCAACTCATCGGTGTGTATGTTCGCGCATGACAAGCACACCATACACGTACAACCACCCATGGATCTCTCCAGATTCTGGGAACTTGACTCTATCTCACCTAAGTTTAATTTCACATCAGAAGAGCGAGCATGTGAACAGAACTACATAAGCACAACTTCGCGTAACGCTGAAGGCCGCTTCATAGTCACCATTCCCTTAAAGGAATCCCCTGAAGCATTGGGTAACTCCTTTGAGATGGCTAAACGTCGCTTTCTGTCGTTAGAGCGTAGGCTTGATAGAGACCCAATACTTAAGCATCGCTACGTAGAGTTCTTGCAGGAGTATGAAGCATTAGGTCATATGAGCGAAGTTTCTCAGCCTTCTTCATCTCAGACATATTTTCTTCCACATCATGGTGTTTTCAGAGAGACCAGTACAACGACCAAGCTTCGAGTTGTCTTCGACGCATCAGCCGTCACAACTTCTGGTAAGTCGTTTAACGACATTCAGGGCATAGGGCCTGTAGTTCAGGATGACTTAATATCCATATTGTTGAGGTTTCGGCAGCATAAATACGTTATATCGTCAGATATCGAAAAGTTCTTTCGACAAATCTTAGTTGACGAATCGCAGCGATCTCTACAGCAGATATTGTGGCGCTCTGATCCATCATTACCTCTTAAAACATACACACTAAACACCGTTACTTACGGAACAGCATCCGCTCCGTTCATTAGTACACGGTGTTTATCTCAGTTGGCAAAGGAGGCGACGCACACACGTACACAACAATCAATACAACACGATTTTTACGTCGACGATTACCTCTCGGGAAGTGACTCTATAGAGAGCACTATAGCGCTGTGTAGAGAGGTCACCAGCATACTTAAGACTGCACAACTCAACCTTCGCAAGTGGCAGTCTAACAATGCTCAAATACTACAGGCACTCACTACAGACACACTCGATTCATCCACTCATACCCCATACACATCAACACATACAGACACACTTGATACAGTCAGCTTGAGTATTGACGAACCTAGTAAAACCCTCGGTCTTAATTGGTGTTGTCATACTGACTGTCTTACGTTCTCTATTCATATACCTAAAGATACAGATACTACAATCACAAAACGACACATACTTTCCACAATAGCGCAGGTATTCGATCCTCTGGGTCTTGTCTGTCCGTGTATTGTCGAGGTCAAGATAATATTGCAGAGATTATGGATAGACAAGTGTGCATGGGACGACGAGGTTAATGTGGACATTAAAAAGTTATGGATGAAGTTCATACAGACTCTACCACAGCTTAATCATCTCAGCATACCACGCTGGGTGGTATGTGACAGCCCTTTATCCGTGGAAGTACATATTTTTACGGATGCGTCGGAAAAGGCATACGGAGCTTGTATATACATTCGTTCTGTAACTAGTTCCGGCACCGTTCATACTCATCTGCTCACCTCAAAAAGTAAGGTTGCACCGATCAAGTCGACCACAATCCCAAGGCTAGAGCTTTGTGGTGCCTTATTAGGGACCAGGTTGTGTGCAAAAGTGCTAGAATCATTGACACTTAAACCTGACAAATGCATATTTTGGTGTGATTCAATGATTGTCTTAGGTTGGCTGTCTGCTTCACCTGGCTCGCTGAAGCCGTTTGTTAGGAATCGAGTTTCGGAGATACGGGAAGGGTTTGGTGCTTATACCTGGCGCTATGTGCCTTCCAAGGACAACCCTGCAGATCTTGTCTCCCGTGGTCTGAGCGCTGACCTCATAGGTCAGTCTTCCATGTGGTGGTCAGGGCCTTCATTCTTACTTACAGACGCAGCCCTTTGGCCTTCAATGCCTAACACAGATACAAACACAATACTACCTGAACTATTGAAATCACATTCTATTAATCATCGATCATTACCAATTACTAATCCTAATATACTTATACATAATAATTTATTTCAAACCTTAATTAATAATTCATCAAATTATTTACATTTACAACGTTTACTAGCATACATATTTAGATTCATTAATCGCTCTAAAGGGGTACATAACCATAGTACTGATCTTACAAATTCAGAGTTGTCCTACAGCGCTGATTTCATAATTAAAGCAGTTCAGAGGGAAATGTTTCCTGAAGAGTACGAGCTACTTTCATCAGGTAAACCATTACCTAATAAAAATCGCCTGAAGAAATTGTCACCCTTTATCGAGTCTGGTATTATACGAGTCGGAGGCAGATTGGATAATTCTTGCTACGATTATAATGTCAGGCACCCTATCATTATCTGTAGCAAACATAACTTTGCTAAACTTATTTTTAATACTTATCACTTACGCCTATTTCACGCTGGTCCACAGCTACTCTTAGCTGCAATTAGACATGAGTATTGGCCTTTAGGTGGGAGAAACCTTGCCAAATCGACTGTCCATAAGTGCGTAAAGTGTCAGCGATTCAGCGGTAGAACAGTTCAACCAATCATGGGTAACTTGCCTAAGGAACGAGTTCAGTTAGAGTTTCCTTTCTTAGAGACTGGCACAGACTATGCCGGACCCATCCTCATAGCCGACCGCAAAGGTAGAGGATGCAGATTAGTTAAATCTTACATATGTGTTTTTGTATGTCTAGCCACAAGGGCGGTTCATCTGGAGCTTGTCTCAGATCTAACAAAACATGCCTTTATTGCAGCACTCAATAGGTTCATTGCTCGTCGTGGTAAACCAAAGACCATTTACTCCGACAATGGTACAAGCTTCGTCGGCACCTGTAATGAAATAGCTGACATATTAAAACAGGACTATTCTTCAGAAATGGCAGACACAGGTATTAATTTTAACTTTATTCCGGCCTACACCCCACACTTCGGTGGCCTATGGGAGTCTGCCGTAAAATCCATAAAACATCATCTAAGGCGCATATTAGGCTTCGCACATCTCACTTACGATGAGATGTCTACGTGTCTGATTCAGGTTGAGGCAATACTAAACTCTCGTCCTCTCACTCCTCTCTCCACTGATCCATCAGACCTATACCCTTTAACTCCTGCCCATTTCCTTATTGGGAGATCCCTCACAGCCCTGCCGCATCCGCGAGTCATCAACCAGAACATCTCCAGCCTGAAACGGTTCCAGCGTATCGAGCACCTGAAGCAACAGTTCTGGAACAGATTCTCTAACGAGTATATCTTTTACCTCCAACAGAGAACCAAGTGGACGGACTCCGATGGGGTGCTTGAAGAGGGAGCTATGGTGGTACTCAAGGAGCAACAGACACCACCACTGATGTGGCCGCTGGGTCGTATCGTACGACTTATACCTGGAAGGGACGGCATAAACAGAGTCGCAGATGTAAAGACGAAGAAGGGAATAGTCCGACGTGCTTATAACACCATCTGTCCTCTTCCAGCATAAACATTGAAGACAAGTCTTCAACGCCGGGAGCATGTCGAGAATATCCGCCGCACCGGGCGACCGCGGGCGGGAGCTGCGGCGGCGGAGGGGGCGCTCCACATGCGAGCGCGCACTGGCCGGCACGGCACTGCGTCATGGTCCACGCTACTGAGCGACCGCATACCTACTTCATTCATTTCTCGCCGATTTAAATTTAGTTTACCATTTGTTCTCCAAAATCCTATAATACAGTCCACTTTTGTAAGTTACCGGTGTTTTAGTCCTCGTACCACCTGGAGGATATTCCCATTCTTCTTTATATGTAATTTTGACGTTCAAAAAGTGCTGATTCTCAGCCTAGTTTGAATGATTTTTGATTTTGATTGATTTTGATTTTAATTTTAATGCCACTAATCATTGCTCTGTTTTTCACAGTAATAGAGCGGGTAATTGCAGGGATTTGTAGCTTGGTTTTAATAAAGTCTCTCGTTCCCTTGTTCCTCAACCACGGAATAGAAGAAACAAGTGGAAGTGCCCACACAGCTATCCGGTGTGTGTTACAATTATGCGGAAAAAATGTAAATTAATAGCAACATTCGTCAGTTGTAATAATAAGTATAAGTTTTGTATGAAGAACAAACAAACTTTTGCCGAACAGCTAATTTGTTATTCATACAAAATTAAGACTTATTACAACTGACGAGGGCTGTTATTAAATTACATTTTTCTGCATAATTGTGACACGCGCCGGATAGCTACGTGGGCACATCCACTTGTTTTTTCTATTCCGTATCCGTATCCGTGTAAAGAAAACCTCCTTAACTCCACCATACAGAATGGGTTGAAACTCTTCTCAGTCACTTCTAAATTATTCCATCTATTATAATTCAATTCAATTCAAAAAAAAAAATTAGACCCAGGGATCCATATAGTATTAGTATGAACTTAGCCTATGTTAGTAACCTGAATAATTAAAAAATACAATAATTATATATTAATTGGCTACACAAACATGCGCACGCACATGTCTGCCAGCCCAAAACCTGATAAATGGTCCATCAACCTTATCCGCCAGTGTAGCTACAATACTGTTAGGGCTACCCCTGAATCGCCGTAACATCGATGCACACCGTTTGCGCATGATGGCATGAAAGTCATCTATTCACGCTTCCGCAAACATGCCCAATGCACTGCAAAACCGAGGCAGCCCCAACAATATCCTCACTAATAATAAATAACGTCCATTTTTGCCATCAACGTCACGCATTTCAAATCATTAGGGTTTTCCAATTTAATATGTCGTTATATAAACATGCATGGTAGGTGCGCATGATTCGAACAATAATTGCTATGTGTAATTCAGCGTCATGTTTTGTTAAAGCTTAGAGTTAGGTAAATCATAATGTTGGTTAGATATTGTTGGTTATCAGTATTGAGTTTAGTATTTTGTTAATATTATAGAAAATAGTTTTCCAAAAATATATTTTTCAGTATGCTTTGCCAAGCTAGAATATTTCTGATTAAACTAAAACATTCTGAAAGTACTGTATTTTTCAATTACCTAGCTTTAGTTGGTGATATAATCAAAGGGTTATACAGTAACAGTTAATAATTAAACAGTAAAAAGTACTTTTGAATTTTTAAGGAATCTGCCAGTTCTCACTAATTCGCCTGTCAAATCATTTGTCAATATGGTAATTTTTATGCTTAATATTTTGAAACAACGTTTAAAATTTGGTAGGTATTTCATGATATGGATGTTAGGTACTTAAAATTCTTAAAATCACTAATAACAGGTTTTATTAAAGTTCAGAATAATATTATTTAAACTTCGAAATCTTCTTTCAACCAACTTAAATTAAATAAAAGGACGCGATTATAAAACCGAGTAGGTAAAGGTTCACACTCAAAATAACAAAGACTAACCTCCATTGTTTCATAAGTCACACCACACGTCTCCACGTACCGCATTCATTCCACGCGGGAGCCATTAAAACGCTCAGCGCATACCAACACGCGATAAGAAACACTCCAGTAAATACAAAAAAAAAATATTTTATTACAATACTAATTTATAATTAAATACTTAATCTATTTTATCACTTTAAATGTTAACATCGTTTCCGTGAGGGATATCATTATCTTTCTCGGTTACGTCTTCCTTGTCGGAAGGGGTCGTTGGCTCTTTCTTTTCCTCTTCTTCAGCAACCGTCGTCAAGGAAGGCTGAGCAGTCGGCTTCTCTACTTTGTCTTCTTTGTATGGCTTTCCGGTTTCCACAATAGGCACTTCCCTGTCAACCTCCTTAGCGCTCTCGACGACACCAGTGACAGGCGCGGTGACAATCAGGTTTCCGTCACTCGACAGGTCAGCAGTGACATCAGCGCTGCTGGAGTTCGAAGGCAATGTGTACGTGTGGAAGAACTGGCTCGCGAAAATATCGCGGTCGTCCTGCTTGGCCTCGTGCGAACCCTGGATGAAGATGAAGTCGCCCTTCACCTTGACTTTCAGGTCATCTTTCTTGTAATCCTTGACATTCACAACAACTTGGAACTTGTCGTCATCTGCGATGATTTTGGGTCCGATGTCGGCGAAAGTTGGGAACAGTTTCCAGAGAGGAGCGAAGAGATTGCCGAAGATGGGGAAGCCGAGCCACGGGCTTTGGCTTTCGAAGTCTTCACTGTATATTGTGGTGATTGGCTGCGGCACCGGCTGTTCAGTGACCGGCACGGCGGCTGCCGTCGCAAGGATAGCGCATACCGCAAACAATCGCGGCGAAAACATATTGACGTGTGCACTCGTTGGTGATGCAACTAGAACTGAGGCCGCCGCGGGTCGCGGAGGCTATATAGAGGTAGTGGGGCAGCGGGGTGCGTAAGCGCATCGCTGGCGGTGACGATAGAGTTGTAATGTAAATACGGCAATAGGTACAAACAGGCCCCAGACGGAATGAGTTTACCTTTGATTCATGTTCAAGTTTGGAAACAATGATGATTCGAACGCATATTAGGAAAACATTTACGTTATGATAGAGACTCTTCTTTCTCTGCTCGTGGAAATGTTCACACTGTTAGATGGCATTGGTGTGGAGATTAGTCAAATGACCGTAAGCATCTTACTCATTATCTCGGATTGCATACTCCAAAACTTATTCCATCATATTTGTAAAGCCGACAAGATATTAACAAAAATACATACAATGCTCTGTAGGCAGAATAGTTTTATTTTGCTGTCGCATCTGTAGAAAAGCAAAACAAACGGCTCTATGGCATGCCGCTTGACCTTGTAAGGCCGGCTTCTAGACTGATCTCAGCAGAATTAGCTCATTCCCACGTAACAATGATACAAGCATGTATATATTAACACTTCCGCTGTCACGTATATGAATGTGTAGCTGTCAGCACTTTATTGTGCCGACTGTACTTTTCTTTTTTTGTTACCGACAGTTTTTTGATGATTTTGGCAGAGTTTTTTTTTTCTTCTAGGGATGAAGAGGTGCGGTATTTCAATAAGAAATTATAAAACAATCTTATACCTAGGCGGGCCGATGGTTATAAATACACTTATGTTAGATAACCTATAATAACAGATTTTACGAAAGAGAACGTTATTTTAAGTCGGAGCCGTTATTCCTACGGGTGATGCAAGAGAGAATATATAGATACAATACAGAAGATCTTGTGGCTAAGTAATAACAGCCGCACGGATCGATCCATCAGGTTAAGCTACGCTTGACGCGGTGGGTCCGTAGATGGTTGACCATCTTTACATACCGAGACTCCTCCTTGCCTCAAAAAGCACGTTAAGCTGTTGGTCCTGGCTGTCATTCGTGGATCTTTGACAGTCGTTACGGGTCCTCAGAAGCCCGAAAATCTGACAACCAGTCTTACCAAAGGGTATCGTATTACCCAATATCTGGGTTGTGGAGGTCAGATAGGCAGTCGCTCCATGTCAAATACTCGTATTCAGCTGCATCCGGTTAGACTGGAAGCCGACCCCAACATAGTTGGGAAAAGGAAGGCAGATATTTTCCTTCGATGATACAACAATTATTGATATTTGTATCCTTACTTCGGCATGGGTATAAGACGAACATAATATTATTTATAATTAAGCAACATCATAAATGTCTATTGTTGCACTGTTCTAGTGTCTTAGACGATTTTTACTTTTTAGAGTTCCGTACCTCGAAAGGAAAAAACGGAACCCTTATAGGATCACTCATGTGTCTGTCTGTCTGTCCGTCTGACACAGACAATTTGCTCCGAATCTAATGGACCGATTAAGTTGAAATTTGGTACACGTATGTATAGGTATTTCTGTGACCCAAACACGGACGTGTAAAGTAAATAAAATAATTTTAAATATGGTGGCCAATTTTGGGGAGCAAATAAGAATATTTAAAAAAAAAATTTTGCAAACTGTATCTACCGTGTGGCATATCAAATGAAAGGGCTTACTGTGAGGGGGGATAAGGGAGAATTCCCTTATCTCCGAAAGTACTGAGCCTAAAATTTTGAAAATAATACAGAAAGTAGTTCAATAATAAGAGACTGTGACCTCTGAGTTTGTTTCGGCCTTTCTTCTCAGAGTAGTCAGATAGGAAACGCCGACCTCATCTAGTTTAAAAAAAAAAATATTGACTTGTAAAAGTGTTTGTACAAACCTACTTACAGAAATAAAAATCATTTATCATTTAATAGGTCTATAGATTACAGGAAAACTTATAAGTCTATGGTCTTAAAAAAAAAATGTTAAACCTCTTAAATTTGTGCGTTTTGTACGCACAAAATTAAGAGGTTTAACATTTTTTTTTTTTTGCATTTGCAGTTGGATTGTATGGGAGAATATTTTTCAACTACAATGTTAAGTTTGTTCTTGGGATTCGTCCCAACTACGGAACTCTTCATTGTGCATAGTCCAACACGCACTTGGTCGCTTTTTTTAAAGTAATTTTATGTTTCCATTTTTAGTGGAATATACAAAATACCATATGCTCAAGGCGAACGAAAAGAAAAATCATCAAAATCCGCTTAGAAATGCCGAAAATACAAGTACATTTATGCATATAACTTCGTACATAAGAATTATATACTAAAACCTACCTGAAAGTATGTCGATCACGTTAGTGAAAGAATCATCAAAATTGGTTCATAAGTTTTTGAGAAAATCGTGGACATACAAACATACATACATACATACGGGTCGAATAGAGAAACTCCTTTTTTGAAGTCGGTTAAAAAACCACACGAAGGGTTGTGTACAATATTTAACACTACATTTTTTAATCGTTTCTTGTATATTTTTTATCTTTATTATATTTTTATTATTTGTTGTTATAGCGGCCATAACACACTGAAAATTTCAAGTATCTACCTATTACCGTTCAAAAGATACAGCCCTGTGACAGATGGGCGTACGGAAGAACGGACAGCGCAGCCCTAGTAGTAGGGTTGGCACCTTTTGAGTACAAAACTCTGAAAATGAAATGCTATTCGTTGGCAAGCGCATCACTTGAAAATGGCTGGACCGATCTGGCATTTTTTTTTTATGTTTTAAATTGTCCGAATTAGCTTTTATGGGAATAAAAATTGGAAAAGCTTCACGGAAAATTTTCAAATTCGGGACGAACTGAATGTCTTTTTTTCAATGGGATATTTCAATGTGATCAGGACAACGTCTGTCGGGTCAGCTAGTATTTAATCATTTTCAGAATTATCAAGTTTGTTACTGAAATCTTTGAAGATCTTTTTTTTTTGGAGGTATGATATAGGTCACCTATTTTCTGAGCTTCAATGGAGATGGTATGACGCTCCGGCTATTCAGGAATTGGACATAAATCTCACTGAAACTGTATCTGCCAATTCATTCAGTAAACATATCACCATGAAAACTTCGGCGGGTGAAGTGTTTGAAGTGAGCTGTCAGTGGTAAATGGTTTTATTTATGTAAGTAGGTTTGTACAATTACTTTTACATGTCCATCAAATTAAAAAATTAAAAAAAAAAACTAGATGAGGTCAGCGTTTTCTGTCTGATTACTCTGACCAGAAACGCCGAAACCAACTCAGAGATCACAGTCTCTTTTAAAGTCCAAACATAATCCTGGTCAGATTATGTGAAGACCATATAGATTGTTGCCTGAAATGATCTTTAGAGGAAAGAACCACACAGATTGACAGTAGTCGTCCAGCTGAACTCAAAACTTAAGGTCTAGCATCACATAAAATGACAACTCACTTTACCTAAGTTTTCACGGTGAGATTTAAACAGTTTTATCACAAACGTGAGATTTGCTTACATAAAACCAACGAATTAAAATAATCGTATCATTGTTCTGTAGTAGGTACGCACATTATTTTCCCCTTGACTTAATAACTTTATGCATTTAAATTAGCTGCTAGATCCCTTATGTACACAAACATAGCTATGTTTCTTGTCATCCGGTTACATAAGACATTGATCTCTCGATATTTATTGAATGTCGATAAATCTGGTATTGTATTCGTTTTGTTTATTTGTTTATATTGTAGAGTGTTTTATTAGAATCCTTTCAAGTTATGAATGCATGGGTATCTATCTATACATACGTATAATAAAACAATAGAAACCGGTGTGTCTGTACATTACATAAAAGTAATAAAAATAGAAAAAGAGTAACTAAAGAAGAACAACAGACCATAAACCAGTGATTTTTACAATTATTTTCTGTGTCTGTCTGTTTGTTTGTTTGCACACTTCTCCGGAACTACTGAACGGATTTTCATATAATTTTCACAGGCAGACCAAGATTAATTTGGAGCAGAAATAGGCTTTTTTAATTAAAATCGGATGTTGCAAAAAAACATTACCATTTAAAGATTTTTGGAATTTTCTTTTATACTGTTAGACAAAATCTGAGCAGTAAACCAAACAAAAGTTGTTTATTTTATCATTAGAACATAAAACGGGATATTTACCATATATATTAATTGATTCGAGTTTCCGATATTTCGGCACTGTTGCAAGTGCCATGATCACGGATAAACCGATTCTAATGATAATGTCAGTGACCATGTCGGTTTAAAAACTTGTTTATTTTAGTTTTGCTAAGTTAAAAATTACAAAATGCATGTTTACCAACAAGTTCGGTAGTAAAAACTGAGCAGTAAACTAGATAAAAATGAGTCATAACAAATATTTAAATGGGTAATTAAATAAACATTTAAGCAGTAAAATTACTGAACGGGCAGTTACGTGTGGGCAGATAACAAATCGGAATTAAGGACCATTTAGATAGAGAGTTTCTCGACTCGAAGATACGATTATCGAAAGAACATTAAAGAAGTTTCTTCGTGTAGACATTCACGATTGTAGCCCTTCCCTTCCCCTTGGGCGACAATTGCTTCGCAACAGAATATACGAGTATCTGTCTCCGTGTAAACAGAACTACAAAGCGAGAATTGTATTTTGAGGTTTTGTGCCAGTCGCTACCATAAGTGCAGTGCGCGAGGGTGTTTTAATTATATCTTTTTGGCAGGCCAGATGGCGTGGTTGGTTAAGATACCACCTGCCATGCCGCTGGTCGTGGGTTCGATTCCCATCCAGGACAAACATTTGTGTGCATGAACATGTCTGTTTGTTCTGAGTCTGGGTGTAATTATCTATATAAGTATGTATTTACGAAAAAAAAGTAGTGTATGTAGTTTATCAGTTATCTGGTTTCCATAGTACAAGCTCTGCTTAGTTTGGGATCAGATGACCGTGTTTGAACAATGTCCTAAGATATTAAGATATTATTATCTGCTCTTCTAAGACAATAATTAATAAAACGAAAACGGAAAAAGATGGTGGGTTAAAAATGGATAGCGAGAACATACAAGAGAAAACATTTGTGTCTTGAATTACAATTGGATGATGAAGAGACAATCAAAAATATGTTTCGATTTACGAAAGCCCAATTTTCATATTTACTTCAAGAAATTGGACCGTCTATACAAAAAAAAAGCTAAGCATTAATGCATTATCGCCTAGCGATAAATTGCTTGCGAATCTCGTATGACATAATCGTAGGCGAGAATTTGTTTCTTGCCTGTATGTAAACATTATGATACGATAATTTTATGGCGATTATTGCTTGCGATAGTAGCGTATGATTTCTTGCCAAGAAACGTTCGAGAAACTCTTTCCATCTAAATGGCCCTTTAGTCGGTAAAAAATCTATCATGGAAGTAGCGCTCGCAACCGCTGCCGCGGGACCGCTCGCTACGCTCGCTTGGCTCGCGCGCGGAAGTTTACAGTTCTAACCTTTTTTTTTTGTTCCGGGGTGGAAAATCCTTATGGATGTCCTCCGCCCTGGGGCGGGCGGAGGGGTCTGTCAGACTCTTACTGACTAAAAACCACCCCGGTGTTCCCTTCCCACACTTGGACCGGGGATCATGGGAACTGGTGCGCCTTCTAACCTTTTTTTTTTGTCGCTGAGAAATGACATTACGCATCTCCGCTCGTCGGGGGACGACACGGAGTATGTGGGACTCCCTGCCAGAGTGGCAGTATACCCACTAAAACTCAGCGGTGTTCCCGCATCGCCGTGATGGGAGGGCCATGGGAAACCGGCTCAGCCTTTACTTCCACAACCCTCCCGGCGCATGCCCGCCTAGCTGGCGGGCCCTGCATGCCCCCCAGGTTGGGGGGCTACGGGAATGCCCGGGAACACCTGGCCATTCCCGTCCGACACTGGTGGAGGCCTGTGCAATACAAGCAACGATGCCCCCGCACCCGTTGCCTGCTGGCCTCCACCAGGGAGGAGTTGGAGATGACTGTCATACTGACGACTTCTTCGACCCCTCCTCCGCCTTCGGAGCGGCGCCGCGAGAGGGTCTTCCTCCCGCGCGCGCTCCGCCGCCTCCTTCTGGGAGATAATGTGTTCGCAGAAGGAGGCGACTGCCGCCCAGGACCCCTCATCCCCCAGCATGGCGTTGATCAAGCCGGGGTGCGCCTTCTAACCTAACCTAACCCATTTGGTTGGGTTGCCCTGGCTTAGTTACCGCGACTAATTCGGCTCGCGTGTGTTGGTCACAGCTCCAACCTACCCTATGAACTGTCGTACTATTTATCTAACTGCCCATTCCAACATTTTTACTGGCCATTTATTTATTTGAGTATTTTTAGTACTGCAATTGTAGGATGAAATAACGGACCAATTTTCTTTTTATCACTGTTCATATTTTACTGTCACAGTGATTAAGAATAAAAAAGATATGATTAAAAATTTAATTACTGCCCAATTTTTTCGACTGATCATAATAACCTCCTTAATGTTTAAAAAACAGTTGTAAAAATTATTATCCGTATTTCAATTCCAACATCCACGAGGGCGAAGCCGCTGGCAACAAAATAATTGAGACATAATATTCAAAAAGTGTGACGGAGGGTTGTCGGTACACAAGAAGAACGTTCCACGTGTAGGTGTTATATAGGTACATGCGATGTTATGTTACGTTAAATATGTATATATATAAATATGTATGAATAAATACTCCAGTACTTATTTAAACAATGTTCAGAATATTCTGGTAGGCAGAGATAACAAGAATCACTGGAATTTTATTGAAAAACACGCATAATTAACATTTCTTTCTGCTGTATGACTCAGGCCAGGCTTTATTCATTATTGTACCTACATGAGTCAGTCATATCATGCTTATTCACCCAAATTGAACCTAACCGTTTTATAGTTAGCATTGAATCTGAAGTTAATAGACTTGATAACGTGTCCATTGATGATTTAGTAAAAGATGATGCATTGGCCAACCATGACTTCCACTTACCAATAATTAGGTAGGTATTAATTTTGTACAAGCCGTACGCCCATTGGAAAGTCCCATCGGTACAAATGACAAAACTCCAGTCCCTATTTAATCCCTTTATGGGATATATTTTCAAAACTCTTCCTAACTTTCGTCACTTATGGAACTCATGTGCCAAACTCTTCCTAACTTTCGTCACTTATGGAACTAATGTGCTAAACTCTTCCTTACTTTCGTCACTTATGGAACACATGTGCAAAACTCTCCCTAACTTTCGTCATTTATGGAACTTATGTGCCAAACTCTTCCTAACTTTCGTCACTTATGGAACTCATGTGCCAAACTCTTCCTAACTTTCGTCACTTATGGAACTCATGTGCCAAACTCTTCCTAACTTTCGTCATTTATGGAACTCATGTGCAAAACTCTTCCTAACTTTCGTCACTTATGGAAATCATGAGCAAAATTTCATGCTTCTACACCCAGTGGTTTTGCCTGTCAGTGAATGAATTTTAGATTTTTATTAAGTAGATTAAGATTAAGGAACTCCATGGATACTGATTATGCTGAACATCATGCAAGATTTTAAAAGGCTGTTTCAGTACGGGGGGTAAATGCGTAACACGTTGCGTTGTCTTTAATTTTTAACGACTTCAAAAAAAAGGAGTTATCAGTTCGACACGTATGTATGTCATATTATTGGGACTGCAATATATTCACATATGATAATCTATTAGGGCTTCCAAACAAATATACAAAATTTTATAGATGTATGCATGTTTGTATGTATGTATGTTTGTCCACGCATTTCACGAAACTATTAATCGGATCGTGACCATTCTTTTTATTGTTAACTTACATTTACTTTAACTTAAGCACAGTGAAAATTTCATCAAAGTCGGTTCAATAGTTTTCAAGATAATGGACTAACGCGTGTAAGTGTGACGGCCTGGCTTATTGATACGAGCTACGGGTGCGGTGTCAAAGGGAAACATCTCAAAGCCTTGGTCAAATTCTAGTGCAATATTTATAACAAAACTTTTAACTACTTATTACAAACAAATATCCCAGTTTTTACTAAAAACTAAAAATCACGAAAACATAAAAAAATTGACCTCAAAAAGAAACTAACTCAAAATTATGAAATAACATTAATGTCGAAAGTCGGTGGCAAAAACCTAAAATACAGATACCAGACACCGACTTCCGAAATTAAAGTTAATAATAATAATAATATCCTGGAACCTTTCACTCACGGTCATCTGATCCCAAACTAAGCAGAGCTTGTACTATGGAAACCAGATATACTACATACGTATACTACTTTTTTTTTGTAAATACATACTTATATAGATAATTACACCCAGACTCAGGACAAACAGACATGTTTGTATGTTTGTCTGGAGTTAATTTATTTTAGGAGTCGATTTAATTTTTTTAAATTATTTTTGACAATTCATCAAAATTGATTGCGTTATTTATACTGTCGAGCAGACGAGTTGTTTCGGATTGTGATAGAAAGTTTGTTTGGCAATTGGGGTGCTAGTCAGGGAGTATCTTTAGTCAGACTACCTCTCACGCTATTAAAGCAATGATGGCGTACAGCAATCAAAGACAAAACTGTATTGACTAAGCAGGTATGTATTTATGTATTTATTTACCCTCCCACTGGAACGCCATACAGCAATTACACCAACGGAACAAACAATTACCTTCATGTGCTACTTTCCATCCATCCTATGTGCAGGTGTGTGGCCTAAGATCAAGAAATTGATATAACTAATACTACTGACAATATCTTAGGATGGCTACAGACAAATAAATTAAAAATCAACTTAGACAAATCTAATTTTATCAAATTTTATTAAATTTGACGGGCCAGTTGGCGTGGTTGGTTAAGATACCGCCTATCATGTCGCTGGTCGTGGGTTCGATTCCCATCCAAGACAAACATTTGTGTGCATGAACATGTCTGTTTGTCCTGAGTCTGGGTGTAATTATCTATATAAGTATGTATTTACAAAAAAAAAGTAGTATATGTAGTATATCAGTTATCTGGTTTCCATAGTACAAGCTCTGCTTAGTTTGGGACCAGACGACCGTGTGTGAAAATGTGCCAGGATATTATTATTATTATTATTATTATTTAATAAATCTAAACATACAATTTTAAACTTAATATTGATAGACTGGCAGAAGTTACACAAACCAAATTCTTGTGTGTACTCATAGATCAAGACTTAAATTGGAAAGGTCATTTGGATAATTTGTGCAATAGGCTCAATAAATTTGCTTATGCTCTAAGACAAGTGATGTCTTTTATAATGCGCACAGCACAAATAAAAAAAAAAGAATAAAAAAAAGTGAAGAACAAATATAAAAACGGCAATTAATACATACCACGCATAATACTGATATAGAATCCATTTTACGTTAAGGACTTATTATATGGGGGAACAGTATGGATAAGCATAGAGCATTATTATTGCATAAATAACTCCTTTTTTTGAAGTCGTTAAAAATGTATCAGGGCCATTTGCGGACTAAAACCAGATGACTCCTGCGAATCGTTTTTTAAAAAGCTAGGTTTTTTTTTGTGATGGGTTTGCTCTTGACTTTAGTTTAGGTCAGAGGTGACAGAGACAAAGTCGACGATGGACTGAGCTTACCCAGAAGAAGCCTGTTCACTCTCACTATGACGAGATTAGGGTTGTATGCGTTATTACCATGGTTTATTACCACTTCCCGCATTTTACGTATACGAAATCTGTAAATATGTGTACAGTAATAAGGGATTGTTCAAAAAAGCGTATAAAGTAATTTCTCGGTCAACAAGGGATCCGCACAAACTTGTATTACAGGAAACCCTAAGTCAGCCAAGTATGCTAAAAGCTGCCTTGTGATGTGTGTACGCATATACAATAAAATACCAAAAGAATTAAAATTATTAAATAATACTAACTCATTTAAAAACAAACTGTACAAATGGCTGAATAGACACAACTTTTATGACATTAAAGATTTCTTTAACTTGAAAATATGAAACGTGTATGTATAGGTAGGTATTGATGAGAATATTATTATGATTTGAATGACTATTATTGTATTACCAATGAATCTGCGATATTTTATAGTTCTTAACCTTTAACAAGTTTATTAATAATTATTTTGCATACAATTCATACAGTATTATGTATAACATACATAATACTGTATACAAACATGTGGAACTAAAATACCAGACTGTAACAGATTTATACCATGTTTAAGCCAAATAAAGACTTATCTTATCTTATCTTATCTTATATAAGTAATGTTTGACTATTGCAAGTACGATGGCTCGTAGGTCACGTCCACGAAAGACGTGACTATAGACCGTGCGTCACCGTCTTACGAGGCATAGGTACCCTTCAAGGAAACATCACACACAATAGCGTTAGGAGGCAGAGTTGACTAGGTATTATGATAGTCGCTCTTGACGAACTCAAATACAATAATGGAAGTTAATTGTTGCATCAATATATATAAGAGTTACAGTTTTGATTTGAATATACGGACAATTTAAGTTGGTAATCAATTTGCGTAACAATTAATTTCCAGAAGTTTACAAGGGCGCTACCTATTAGTAACTAAGGCAATGACATAACATAAAAAATAGAACAGAATTTGTGTGAAAATACTTATGTTGCTAAATAAGTTAACTAAAACTTATTCAAAAGTACGGTGCTCCTTTTGCTTAACGAGGCAAAATTCAAATTCAAATTCATTTATTGTTTGTCACAGGTGAAATAACAGTTCTTTTGATTATTATAAAGGAACTCGAAGATGAGTATGTAAGGTAGGCAGAAACTACAGAATGCCAGCTACTATCGTAGTAAAAAGTCCATAGGAAAAGGTGTGAATTTATGTATGTATATTCGAATAGGATGAAACGGGCAATGCCTAAGTATAATTTAAAAACCCACACTGAGCAACAGGAAGAGTCGAGCTGACTCAGTCAATTTTTTTCGTATTTTATCCTCTTTTGAGACTACAAAGAAATATCATAACTTTCCTTAAAAACTTCCTCGACATTAATATTACCTGAACTATTTCATTTTAATTTCCTCGAAAAAGAATTATCCTGTAGGTATCACAATTCCGTATTAACCCAAAACTCACTAAAATACATGAAACCTTGTCTATAATGATCTCTTGGCGCGCGGCAAAATTGTGAACTAACGACGCCATTTTTTTTTAATGCAATTTCATAAATTAAACCAGGGACCGAAACTTTAGTACTAGTATCATTCAGGTAACATAAGGAATCCAACCATCTTTGTTTTGCTACTATGTAAGTAGATATAAAAACAGCCAACACAAAGTCCACAGAACGTAAGTTCAAGGCCTTTGATACTTTGATGACGCAGGTTATAAGCTGTAACTTGTTTGCCTGGACTACTACTTTCCACTGTAAGGTAAGCAGGATCTACGTAACAAAAGAAAATAAACTTAATTAATCTTGACACTGAATAGACATACATGGTCTATTCTCTAATTTCTAATATTTTCTGAACGAGTAATTGTCCCAAAAGTGGTTGGACAACATCGCAGCTTTTATTTTAAAACGTTAAACGTCGTTCATCACCTAAACGACTTCTTTTGTGTTATTTCTACATTGTAATACAATGAATATACCTAAAGTTTATGACTAACAGACTGCATAAGCAAGGTTTTCCTTTGAGAATGTAAACATGCAGCTCATGTCTGTCTACCTACATTCTCTAAAGGATTAACCGCTTTTAATGTCAAACGACTGAAAGAAGCTAGAATGTAGTAATAATGACATTTTTTTAAAACAGTTTTATACAGTTTCTAGACAATAGTTTCTAAAAAAAAACTAGTTAACAGAATAACAGTCGGAAAAGCGATCACAAAGATCGATTTATATTTTTTTTTTTTTTTCGTATCGTAATCCTCATGGATACCCTCCGTCTGAGAACGGAGTGTTATGTCGGACTCCTACCGACTAAAGCCCCTACTGTTCCTTCTGCTATCATAAGTCGGGGGCCCGGGAGATACTTGTACATTCGCCGCACCACTGACTGGTACCGCCATGCCTAGCGGGCCCCATTACCAAGTGCAGCCGATCCCACGACCGCACGTCCTCCCATAAAGGCGCGCATGGAATATTGTGTCGTGCCACCTCTTTGGGCCTGACTGTTCGAGCGACGACACAGCCCAAGTTTCGGTGCCCGCAGGCCTCTTCTTACTTTGCCGCTACCAGTGATAGCTTAGTTCGGGGAAGCGAGCGGTAAGAATAATTATACAAAAATGTATGAAGCACGCCATGAGGCGCCGCACGCAGTGGCTTCATACATTTGTTCATACCACTCGTCGCCCCGCGCCAGGCCACCGCTGGTAGCGGTCCTTCTGGTGCGGGTGGAGTGAGCGGTTTTGTAATCCAATTGAGATAAAATTTTGCACTCGAAGCTTTTTAGTTCAGATGAATTCAATATTATCGTCGTTAAAAGGGATAAATGATAGAGGGAATTTAATTATTTAGAAAATTGGACTACCAACTTAAATTAACCGTATATTCAAATCCCAACTTCATTCTTCAACGTCATTCTTTGAAAATTGTATGAAATGAATATAACACGGCAAATTGACGTAGGGTGTCAATTTGACAACAATTAATTCCCCTGTCTCTACCTTTTTTTTTTATTTGCTCTTGACTCTAGTCTAGGTCAGAGGTGACAGAGACAAAGTCAACGATGGAGTGAGCTTACCCAGAAGAAGCCTGTTCACTCTCACTTTGAAAAGATTAGGGTTGTATGCGTTCGGAAACACAGACGCAGGTAGTGAGTTCCACTCCTTTGCTGTGCGCATTATAAATGACATTTGGAAGCGCTTAGTGCGAATTGGCCTATGCCGGATTCATTTTAAATACTATTATATGAACACACATTGCTCTGAATATATAATAAAACGAGAATGCATACAGTACTTCATGTTTACTTTATTTAAAAATGCTAAGTTAATTTTCTGTTACATTACATGCCAAAACCACAAAGCGGTGTGAGATTGCCAGAACAGACAATTTTGAAATAGGGTTCATTTGTAACTTCTAAACATGAGCCTATGGTTTGGAAAAGAGGGGTTGAATATTTCCTAAAAATAATAGGGAGTAGCGGATTGTGTCGGATACCAATAACAAAAAATGACGTACGTTACGAATCGTCTAGCGCGAAGACTCGACGAGTTTCAGCCACCTGAGCAGGCCGGTGTTCGAGGAAGATACAGCACCATAAACCAAATCCACACAGTGTGACAAATTATGTGTATACAGAAGTCCGAAGAGTTTAATTAGTCCCTATGTCTTGCCTTTGTGGACCATGAGAAAACTTTTGACCCTATCAAGCTGGTCTGTTGGAATCTTTGCAGCGATGCCGATGTCTTTATGAAAACACGACAATAGCCGTCCAAACTCAGGACTAGCGAACCAAATATCCCAATGCGTCGAGGGGTTGAGACAAGGGAACGTAATTTCCCCGAAACTGTCCTCTAGCGTAAGTCTTTGACGGGTCAAATCCGTAACGAAATGATTCGACAGAGAGCCAAAATTGTCGACAAAGCTTGGTTATTCTGTGAGCTTGCTTATAATTTGTATTTATGTATGTATGTTGTATATCCGCGATTTTCTCAAAAACTAATGAACCAATTTTGATGATTCTTTCTCTAGCGTGATCTACATACTTTCAGCAAGGTATTAGTATATAATACTTTAGGTACTTAACCAATGTACGAAGTTATACAGGCTGTTTGGCAGAACGTTGAACAAACAAAAATGGTGGATAGGTGGGGTCATCTGCTACTCAGCCCTAATTTATTTGGCCCTGGCCCCCTGGATATTAAAAAAAAAATTGTTTTGCTTTTTTCTAGTTTCACCACTTTCTTAAATCTAAAGTGTAATTTTTATTAAAAATTGGTAAAACAGGTAATATTTTGTTTTTTTTTAAATCTTGAATGCTGGCAGATTCTTATAAAGCTATTGTTTTATTCAGATGTTAGCTAGAAAAAAAGTTATGAGTCCTCAAACTTACAGAAAGCTGTAAAAAATACTTAAATCTTAATTTAAACTTGCATTAAAAAAAAATATTGAGGAGTTCCAATTCTCGCAAAACATCTCTAGTGCCCTACCTTTCTAATGGTATGTAATTTGCTTTTATAAAAAAAAAATCTTTAAGCGTTATTTCATAATTTTATCAAGTAGGAAATTTTTGACGAAACTCTACCTTTACAGAAAGTGAAATGTTTTGCGAAATTTAATACTGCAAGGTTGGTAAAAATTAAATGATCGATTGAAATTATGTAAGTTCTTGAATTAAGTACAAAGAAAATAGCTGTACCAGTTAGGTGCGTTAATGAAACAATTAAATAATTTTAAATAATTTATTTAATTAATAAATTACAGATGTTCGAATTGACGCCCTTCATTTACAATACAGGCGCGGCATCTACGTCTGATTTCTACAGTTATTGTAGGCAGCAGCATCCCCAGTCGCATAACTTTGAAAGCAGCATTAATTCGATTTATCAAATCTTCTCGACTTTCTACTTCTGTAGTGTAAACTAGTTCCTTTGCCCTTCCCCACACATGAAAATCGAACGGTGTGAGGTCGGGCGATCGCGGAGGCCAGGGAATTGGTCCTCCCCACGAATTTTGGAAACAATTATCCAAATGCTCACGTACGCTACACTCCAGTGAGCTGGGCAGCCATCGTGTTAAAAGACAATAGGCCTGTTTATGTTTACTCGGAACACTTCTTCCACTAATGGTGGTAAATCATTTACCAAAAAATTTTAGTACATAATACTTTACGTAATTAAACTAATGTACGAAGTTATATATATAAATGTACTTCATCTCTGGCATTTCTAAGCGGATTTTGATGATTTTCTTGTCGTTCGTCTTGGGCTTATGTAATTGTATTTCATTTTTTTGCCTAGCCTTTTCCCAACTATGTTGGGGTCGGCTTCCAGTCTAACCGGATGCAGTTGAATACCAGTATTTTACATGAAGCGACTGCCTATCTGACCTCCACAACCCAGCAACCTAGTTACTGAGTAATACGATACCCCTTGGTAAGACTGGTTGTCAGACTTTCGGGCTTCTGACGACCCGTAACGACTGTCAAAGATCCTCGAATGACAGCCGGGACCAATGGTTTAACGTGCTTTCCGAGGCACGGAGGAGTCTCGGTTATGTAATTGTATGTTCAACTAAAAAATGGAAAAATAAATTTACTTTTAAAAAAGTAATATAAAACAGACTTCAAAAACCAAAAACTAATAAAATAACTTTCATAAAAACCTTAACAGGTTCTGAAGTCGGTGTTCAATTCTTCAATGAACCTTAGCTTAGCACCGACTTCATATGAAAGTTATTTTATTCGTTTTTGGTTTTTGAAGTCTGTTTTTACTTTTTTTAAGTAAATTTATTATGATTGTTGCAGCATGTTTTTGCCGCAAATACGTATTTTCTTTCTTTTTAGGGTTCCGTAACCAAAGGGTAAAACGGGACCCTATTACTAAGACTCCGCTGTCCGTCTGTCTGTCCGTCTGTCACCAGGCTGTATCGCATGAACCTAATAGTTAGACAGTTGAAATTTTTACCGATGATGTATTTCTGTTGTCGCTATAACAACAAATACTAAAAATTACTCACTGATTGTTTTGTGGTATTTTATTATTTTGTGTTTTGCTTATTCATGTGTATTTTGTGTGCGTCACTTTCACGTGAATAAACAGTTTTTGTTTAATTATTTCTCTACAATCTGTCAAATTTCTTTAACAGATTTTCAACTTTATCGCTAAGGTTCAAGATTGATTGGGATTTGACAGTTTCAGGTAGCTTGATATGCTGGGGTCTGTACATATATACACATTTGTTGAACTCCTACAACGTGCTGCTAAAGTAGAGATATTGCAAACATACGAGCCATCATGACGTTTAAAATTAAACAAAAAAAAGTACGGGAGAAACCAGTGCCAAAAAATAACTGAAAAAATGTAAGTGTTAATTTACTGAAGTGCTGAAAATGGCATCGGTTTACATTTGTGACGACAAAACTGGTGGGCAAAACCGGCTTTAAAATAGAAATAAATGGTTTGAAAACCAATTTACACTGTAGTGACGATAAATTCCATTCACGATCATATAATTTATCTCACTCCGTTTTCAATGGCTCTTTTTCAGAATTCAATAACGAAAGAAGATAATGTATTTGGTACCTTCGATTTTTTGCCATTAGATTTTTTCATAGAAAACCAAAGCTTTGTATTTTCTTTTTACCCACATAATAACAGTTCGATAGACCTTGTGACATTAAATTACCTATTAACTTAGAACCCATCAGACTAACAGAGAGATATTATGCCGTAATAATACATGCTAATCAAACTTGGGAGATAGTTGAGAACTCACTGATTGCTTCATTTCGGAGAGTTGGTTCCGTTGCAGACGACTGTGTGTGACAAACAAGATGAGTTCTCTTAAACCAAATGACAGACTTATTATGTAGTTGATGTTCATTTAATTGCTTCTTTGATAACTTATTTGTTTGAATAAAACAAGATAGTTTTTGATACTCATAAAATGCCTCAGGGAGTTGAACGTTAGGTATAAATATATATAAGTAGGTGTACTAAACCGAAAAAAGCCGAACCGAATTTAAATTGTTGTAGGTACTCAGGTAACTAACTCAACGTTTTTAGGGTTCCGTACCAAAATGGTAAAAATTAACCCTTATGGTGCGACTCAGTCTGTCTGTCTGTCACAGCTAGATATCTCAAGAACCATTAATGCTATCAATTTGAAATTTGGAATAGTTTTAGATGACGTTAACCCAACTATTTTGCAATTAAGAAAAACATTTTTTTTTGGAACCTGGATTGAAAGGGTCTTAAAAATTCGAAGTAGGACTACTCGGGTATGTGGGGTATCATATGAAAGAGCACTGTTGCACATTCTCAAACATTTTTTCTTTATTTTTAAGCCGCACAGATTTCGACTTTTGATGAAAAATGTAAAAAAAAATACCATTTCCCCCTTATCTCCGAAGTTTGAATGACAGGAAAAATAAAACGATGTCTCTAAATAGCACAGTTTTTTTTATATATGATGGTACAGAAACCTCGGTGCGCGAGTCCGATTCGCTCTTGACCGGTTTTTTTTAACAATATTCTTATAATTATTTTGAACGGTGTAATGCAATTACTGCTATCGGTTTTCTTTGAGCGTCGCGTCCACTCCATCGTAAAATATTAATATTATTATTTTTTACGTTTTATTGATCGTAAAACCATTGAAAATCACCATTGAAACATTGAACCATTGAAAAATTTTTCCGATTGTTTTTTGCTATTGTTTATTGTTCCTTTGACTTCTAAATTCAAAATTATGTGCCAATGATAATACATAAGGACCGACTGTGTAAACTGGTTTCACAAATTACAACCAATTTACAGAAATATATCATTTAACGTCAATGCGTATCATTTGTGTCGCCCTGTGTATCAAAATCAAAGTCAAATTCAAAGTCAAAGTCAAATTCAAACTAGGCTGAGAATCAGCACTTTTTGAAAGTCAAAATTACATAAGACAGTCCCCCAAAAACGCCCGCCCTTCACCACTTCCCAGTGCTTTAGTTGAGGAGAAGAAGTGGCGCAACAAACTCCCCAGCAGCACAGCTGTCTGTTCAGTTAAAAAAAATATACACATTTTTATAATAATATATTCTATAGAACACTGCGCAAAATAATATATCTAAGTACATTACGCAACACAAACATTAAATTTAATTTAATTATTTGCTTTATGTCAACTAGCACACGCCAATATACCAAAAAAAAAAGTATAAAAGAAAAGAAAAACAATCGAAAACTATACTCAAGCAGAAACAAAATACAAAACTAAAAACGTAAGCAGAACTTTATACCTAAATAAAAGCCTCCAGTAATAACGGGAGTGCCCACTTACATATAGCCGTACATGTAGTCATAACTCGAAGTCACAGATGATAAACTAGGACCACCGAAGTAAAATAAACAACGAGTTAAATTACTAATAACAAAACAAAACCAAGGACAGCAAGACGACCAGTCACCACAAGCAGCACCCGTTCACGAGCATAACGCAAAGATCAGCCATTACCCCCCTCGCCATATTTGAGGGAAGGAGACAACCCGACCACCGACGCTACCGCAAGCAGTAACATCTAAGGGAGCATGACGAACTTGCTGCCGGTTTCTCAGGCAAGAAAACTATGATCAATTGTGGAGGTCACTAGCTAACCACAAATTGCAATACCACTCATAAAAAATAAACATTGAAATGAGTAGATTATGTCAATAATAAATAAAAATAAAATTAAAATAAATTGACCTTGACAGTCAAAGAAAATAAATAATTATATGAACACATATAACCTGTCAGTAGGTATGCTAATTCTGGAGAAAGAACATAAACATTGTCTTAAGTTAAACACAACGACCAACTATTCTTATCGTTTAAGTAATCGTTGATAGTTGGTTTTACTATAGCTTTAAACGCATTGTAGGGCAAATCTAGCAAAGAAGAGGGTAGCTTGTTATAAAAGGATATACCAAGCCCAACAAATGAGTTATGAACCTTATGAAGCCGGTGAAATGGAGCACGTAATTTGTCCTTATTTCTGGTGTTAATATTGTGAATATCACTGTTTTTAGTGTATAAATGTATATTTTGTCTAATATATAAGATGTTGGCTAAGATGAATTATGATGCAACCGTGAGAATACGAATACGTTTAAAAAAATCTCTCAGAGAAACTCTGGCACAGCGCTGGTAAATTGCTCGAGCAGCTCATTTCTGAAGAAAAAAATATTTTGAATGTCAGCGGCTTTGCCCCAGTATATGTACGTAGTCACGATATTAAGAAAGTTTTTATAGTGAGCCACCGCTGAACAGCAAAAGGCTCATTGATTAACGGTAAGTTGCCAGAATGAGCACAAATAACAAACGGATTCATAATCATCATCATCATCATCATCAGCAGGCCATAGTAGTCCACTGCCGGACACAGGCTTCCCCTATTGCAATTCAACTCGATTTCCGGCTACTCTCATCCAGCTGCTACCAGCCACCCTGCGAAGATCGTCGCTCCACCTACCCTGAGGGCGTCTTACTTTACGTTTGCCGATTCGCGGTCTCCATTCAAGAACTCGTCCACCCCAACGGTCATCAGTTAGGGCTAATATGGCTATATTTCCGTCGCCTAAAGAAATTTGACAGATTGAAAAGAAAGAAAGAAATAAAAACTGTTTATTCACGTGAAAGTGACGCACACAAAATACACATGAAAAAGCAAAACACAAAATAATGAAATACCACAAAACAAACATAAAAACAAACGTAGTACATATTGTTGAAATTGTTAATGTTGTAGTAGCTTGATGTGCTGGCGTCTGTACAAGTTAATCTCATGTGTACTTTCTAAATCATAATTACCAACTCGCGGTAAAGGAAAACGTCGCAACGTTCATTTCTTCCCTTTTACTAAATTGAATGAGGTATTTGCCCTGTCACTGAAGTTATTCCTTTTTATGTCACTTTAATGTTTGTCACCTTAGTTTTTCCTTTAGGACAGATGGTCTGAAATCCTCAAGCAGTGGGTGGCCGAAAATGGGCTTCATCATCGATGTATGGGACACCAGTGCATGACGACTTGGATTGAAACATTTTATTTGATGAATGGGTCAGAGTAGTCGTGGAAGTTAGTGATATATATGTAAGTCTATGGGGAGAAAGGATGAATAAAGAAAATTTCTCCAACTTGACTTGGATGTTCTCTCTGTCGGTCAACATTGTTTACTCAACACATCCACGACAATACGATCCGTACATGTGTACAATGATACACTTTATTATTTCCGTGCTCAACTGCGAATGACAAGAAAATATCGGAAGCGATGGCCGTTTGTTTTCACCAACAACTCGTACAGACAGACTGCGAAATTGATACAAACACGTCTTGTTGACGTTGTACGAGAAAGTACCTACCTACTTACGACTATGTAGCGATGCCCATGTATGTCAGAGCGATATTAGACAAGTCGAGTGACGATGTTTTCTTGGCTCGGGCGGAAAACTGTTTTAAAATTATTTTAACTAGTATTTTTTTTATTTGTGATGGGTTTGCTCTTGACTGTAGTCTAGGTCAGAGGTGACAGAGACAAAGTCGAGGATGGAGTGAGCTTACCCAGAAGAAGCCTGTTCACTCTCACTTTGAAGAGATTAGGGTTGTATACGTTCGGAAGCACAGACGCAGGTAGTGAGTTCCACTCTTTTGCTGTGCGCATTATAAAAGACATTTGGAAGTGCTTAGTGCGAATTGGTGGAATAGCAACCAGGTAGGGATGGTAACTGGCAGTGCGTCTAGATGTCCGATGGTAGAAGGGGGCCGGTGGAATGAGGTCGTGGAGTTCTCGGGCACACTCTCCGAAGTACAATCTGTAGAAGACCGACAAGCAGGCAACCTTGCGGCGATGAGCCAAGCTATGAAGCTTGGCATCCACCAGTTTTACGTCGCCAATGAGCCTCTTAGCTCTGCGTTCCACCGAGTCAAGCGCGGCTAGTTGGTACTTAGCTGATCCATCCCAAAGATGACTGCAATACTCCATGCAGGATCGGACTTGCGCTTTGTAAAGGGTTAAAAGCTGTCCAGGCGTGAAGTATCGCTTTACCCTATTTAGGATGCCCAGTTTGCCGCAGAGTGCCGCATGTCAATACTTGAAGCTGGTGACTACTAATTAGTGACCGATGATTGTACTCATGATAATAAACAACTTTTACTATGGGACCAAACCTGAAATCTCGAAACAAAAATCAGCTTTTCCCTACATTTATGTTCGCATAACTCGTCAAAATGTTTTCAAAAGCAGCAGATTTTTTTTTAATTAAAAGTAAAAAAAAAATTAAAAGTAAAAAGTAAAAGTTGTTTGTTCAGTCAGTAATTACCAGTCACTATATACCTCCGTCTAAAAGTGGCACCGGTGTCTAAAAAGTTGTGTAAAAATGAGCCGTCATTGTATGAGGAAAATGTTGTGAGGAATGTTTTGAGTACCTATCTATAAAAATGGATATAAGAGCAGGGGAAGACCAAAGAAACGATAGATGGACTATGAAATATGATATAGCTATAAAAGGGGTGACTATCGAGTTGACGACTAATAGAGAAAGAAGTACGGAAGAAAAAGACACAAATATGTAAGTTGGGATAAGGACAAGGTATTTTAATGATAATGATGATATTGACCTCTGATTCTTTTTGTTTCAACCAGTTTAGACAATGCAAACTTAAACAATAGAAGTAGGTATACATGTAGGTAACATTAAGTGCTAGAGAACAACATACAACCGGCTCCATCACCTATATACAACGCTTGGTAAAATTTTCCTTAATTTTTTTATGAGCTAGTTTCGTAGCTATCCTTGAACTTGATACTCATAGCAAGTACCTAAATATCTATGTATATTAAAAAAAAAACCCGTCAAGAGCGCGTCAGACCACGCACAATGAAGGGATCCGTAGTTGGGATGAATTTGTCCCAAAAAAAACTTAACATTGTAGTTGAAAAACATGTTCTCCCATATATTCCAACTAGAAATGTCCATAGTTAACCGAAAAGGAACCAACCCACAAAATCAAAATCAAAATCAAAAGTCATTTATTCAAACTAGGCTGAGAATCAGCACTTTTTGAAAGTCAAAATTACATAAGACAGTCCCCCAAAAACGCCCGCCCTTCACCACTTCCTAGTGCTTTAGCTGGGGAGAAGAAGTGGCGCAACAAACTCCCCAGCAGCACAGCTGTCTGTTCAGTTAAAAAAATGATTCTATATAATACTGCGCATAATAATTTAGGTACATTACGCAACACAAAACATTAAATTAAATTATTTGCTATAAGTAAGCTAGCACACGCCAATATACCAAAAAAAAAAAAAAAAAAAAACGAAAACAATACTCAAGCAGAAACAAAATACAAAACTAAAAACGTAAGCAGAACTTTATACCACATTACACCTAATATGGTTGGATCTTTTTTGTTTAACTATGGACAAATGTAAGTTAGTACGCACAATATTGAGAGATTTACCATGTTGTTTTAAGACCATCGACTTCTTATAAGCTTTCCTGTAATCTATAGGTATTGAACTATTTTCTATATTTTTTTCATAATTTTAGGTTTAGTACTTTCGGAGATAAAGGGGGGGAATGGTCAATTTCCATCTATTTTCTTACATAACTTTAAAATGGTTTATTTTAAAATTATAAAAAAGTACATTTGAGAAGGAAGTCCTTTCATTTGATATGTCACACGGTACAGTTTGCAAAACTTTGTTTTTTTTTTATTTGCCCCCAAAGTTGACCCCCATAAACAAAATTTATTTATTTACGTTACACGTCCGTGTTTGGGTTACAGAAATACATAATAATATGTGTACCAAATTTCAACTTAATCGGTAGATTAGATTCGGAGCAAATTGGCTGTGACAGACGGACAGACACGAGTGATCCTATAAGTGTTCCGTTTTTTTCCTTTTGAGGTTTGAGGTACGGAACCCTAAAAAGTGAGTCACTAGTTAAGAGGAAAACTTCATCCACTAACCACTTATAAAATATTCCACCACCAGAAAAATTTAAGATGTAGAGAAACATACTAGATACTCGACTAGATTTTGCAATAGTTTGTTGACAAAAATATGGTTTCATTGTTGTGTTTTTATGAAAGACTTCCAATATTATATTATAAAGCTATCATACGTGCGTTAATGTCCTCAAGTCATTATTGAACGATTTAAACTAGATTAAATGAAAAAGTCTGCAAAAAAACTTCATTAATTTTACATATATTAATTTATTTTTCCCCTACCTGAGGATAGCCTAAGGATTTGGTCCTTAAGCTATCCTCAGGTAGGGCTACCTGTAGGTTAGTATATATGGCATAGGTTAGTATGGTGTAGGTAAGGTTGCCTCATGAAGCTACCTGCGTAGTTGCCACCTTAGCAACGATAAACTAAGCACGACGAACATTTATGTCTAAAAAGATTTGCATCAATTCCTGGAAACCAGCTGAGGAAATCACGATATTGTCGGATTTCCATGTAAATATTTTTATGCGCACGATTCACTTATATTTATATCACGCTTGCTTCTTTATTTGAATATCTTATCTAGACTTACCTTCACCCACCTCTCTTTAATGGTAGGTCAGTGAAGTCTTTTAGCAATCATAAAAAGATTTTTATTTAATCCGGGATGGTATTCCTCGAAGTTGGTCCCGTGTAAAATGAAATTTGCTTGTGTAGTTTATGAGTTAGTTTCAATAATACGTATTTTTCCCACTTTTTATGTGGATGATGTTCTAACTTATTTTGCAGGTATTCGAATTTGTGTGTGGTAGGTACCACAACTAAAAATTGAAAAATAAATACTTTTTACATAAAAAGAAGTCGGGGGCAAAAACCGAAAATACGAAACCAAGACACCGACTTCCGAAATTAAAGTTATTTTTCACTTTGTAGTATTTTTCTGGAAGTCTGTTTATTTTTTATTTTATTTTTTTGTAAAAAGTGTTTTATTGTATTGTATTCATGTCATTTTATGCATGTCAATTGTTTATTTTTATGTATTAGGTTCTGAAATTGCAATTTTACAAAGAAAAAATCAAAATGTTTTTTTAAAAGAAATATTGTCGATGCACTTTTGCCATTTGAATGGAAGTTTGTTGATGACTCTACCATAGAAATCTGGGGACGGGAATCGAAGAATTCTTTAACGGACTTTTCCATCGCCTTGTTGGATTTGAAATTTTTCTCCGGGGCCCATTGTTGAGATCAAAATTTCCAGAAAGGAAGCGTTCAAACCAAAAACGCACCGTGCGTTCATTTTCGGTACCTACCTTGTCCATACACGTCGTTAATATTGCGTGCTGTGTTGGTGCCACGACGGAACTCGTATTTGAAAATAGCACGCAATTTCGATTTTTCCATGGTTACAGAAATTTGGATATCGAAGAAAAATCGACCGGCGGCAAATCAAAGAAACAACTGATTTTTTAGGGTTCCGTACCTCAAAAGGAAAAAAAACGGAACCCTTATAGGATCACTCGTGTTTCTGTCTGTCCGTCTGTCACAGCCAATTTTAAATATGAAGGTCAATTTTGGGGGGCTAATAAGAAAATAAAAAGTTTTACAAACGGTACCGTGTGATATATCAAATGAAAGGACTTACTGTGAGGATATCAAATATATTTCTTTTATAATTTTCAAATAAATTGTTTTAAATTTATTTAAGAAAATAGACGAACATTGACCTTTCCCTACTTTATCTCCAAAACTACTGAGCCTAAAATTTTGAAAAATATACAGAAAGTAGTTCTATACCTATAGATTACAGGAACATGTAAGAAAGTCTAAAAATAACATAGTAAATATCTCAATATTGTTCGTATAAAATTACTATTGCAGTTGGAATGTATGGGAGAACCAGTTTTTCAACTAAAATGTTAAGTTTGTTCTTGGGATAAATTCATTCTAACTAAGGAACCCTTCATTGTTCGTGGTCGGACACAAACTTGGCTGGTTTTTTTTTTATGTCATGTTATATTATAAAATTAACACCTTCAGTACAGCACCACACTCGTGAGGTGCGCACTTTATGAGTATGTATGACATAATATTTTCTTATACAAAATGGACACACGTTCACAAACGTTCTGCTCTTCAAGTATCCTAGAGTGTTATAATATTTAAACACAACGTCCTTATACGGTCAATAAAACTGCATACAATTTGGACACAACGTCCGTCCCCGTCACGACGTGTTCAGACGTTTCGCATTCAGATGTTGCACGCTTGCGAGTGTGTAGTAACAAACCAAATGGTGGCAGCTTATTAGCACTTGCAAGTGCTGCGACACAAAAGTTCATCTAATGGAATTTACTATGTCTTCCAAGCGTTGGCGTTGTGAGACGTAGTGCAAATAATATCAGATTTATTTTAGACGTGATTAGACGTTGCTAGACCGAACGTGTTAATTTGAATTTGGAATTCTAAATACATTATTGATCTTCACACCAGCCGGTATTAAAAATCAGCAATTTCATAAGGTAAGGATCTAATATTTAATATTCAGAGCATGTGTTCTCGAAAAAGTGTACCTAAGCTTTAATTGTGTGTTACTGGACAATGTATGTGAGTAGAAGACAATTGTTATGAATCTCTCGTTGGTAACCCTTAATAAAAATAAATAATTTTAAATCAACTGATTATGAGAATAAAAGTAGTCTGTGGAGCCATGTCTTTAAAGTTTTATGCAATGAAAAATGACACCATCGCTCCTCCAGAGGGTATCAAAAATTTAAAAAGTCAGGTCACACTTCCTTACGACTAATAAAAACCTTTTCATTTCAGTCCAGAATTACGTAGAACCTAGCAGGTCTCTACCAAAAGCTGGAACAATTCTAGCTAACTTAATAAAGTTTCGAATCTGTCTTTGCTCCCAAAGGATTGAAGCTCTATGCAGTCATAACGAGAATCACGTTATTACTATGATAATAAATTAATGGAAATTTAATTTGGAATAGCTGCGTGGTCATTTGGGACATGAAGACCTACCTACATGGAATTTAAATTAACCAAGGCCCGCATAAAGAGACGATAATCTCTGCCAAAATATGTAAAAGTTATTATCTCTGATTATCTGTGTGCAAAAGCATTCATCTACTAATGAAAATTATTAAAAATATTTTATGTCGTCGTTTATAATCTGTAATCATGATTCTTATTTCTCGTTTCAACATGTCGCTTGCGTTGTTAAAGGTGACATGCCCGTAATTTAGTTATGCAGCACTATACTCCATTGGAAATTAAATTAGATATTTAAATAAACCTTTTTTACAGTCCGTTCAATCGATTTTGACTTCTATTCCGTAGGCATAAGGATGGCATTAAAACCAGAAAAGTAGTTACAATACCAACTGTTTACTGTAGCTGCCATTTGTCATACCACCAACGGAAAAGAAGTCAAAATCGGTTGAACGGATTGTAAAAAAGGTTTTTTTTGAATGTCTAATCTTATTGCAAATGGAGTATACGTTTATTTAATATTACTTACTTGTAGGTATACAATGGGAAAACCCATATGCGTCAGTAAGCGCTAAACGTTGACTATTTCAGACTTTGATCGCTTAGGGTGTATTCATGTAGTAAGCTGCCAACATTTCTTGGTGCCGCCAAGCGCTGGTTGTCAACGCTGATCGACGCAGGCAGTTCTCATACTTTTTGCCAAATCAGCGCGAACCGGCGCCGACTAATCAGGGGGCCGATTCTACTAACAAAATTGTTCAAAAATC
Source organism: Dicycla oo (assembly GCA_948252095.1). NCBI lineage: Eukaryota > Metazoa > Arthropoda > Insecta > Lepidoptera > Noctuidae > Dicycla > Dicycla oo. The sequence goes on from OX411711.1 coordinate 34,842,723, forward strand.
GCAATTGAATCGCAACTGAACCACGGCTTTTGAGCGTTTTCTCATTCCACTAATGTAACAACGATCCAACTGCGGTTACGTTTCAGTTCAGTCACCGATCGATCGAAACAATCTCAAAGCTATTCTGCTAACAAAACCGAACATGAGCGTGACGTTTAGTCGCATCATTATCTTTTTGACATAATTGAAACATTTCGTTTCACAGATTTCGCAAGCTGGGGCTGAAAACGAAACGTTCTTCTGAGTTTTTATTATTTATAAAGTTGAAATGTTACAAAAAAACATACAGGCTAAAAGTATAAGTATGGCCTAGATATATTTTTTGTATTAAAAATACTTTTATTATCACTTATTCATATTTAGTAATATATTAGATTCAACTTTTTTTTTTCTGTGGTATTTTTAAAACATACTATTTGGAATGTTGGTCATACAGGTTACCCGCTGTTACCTTCCCGTTACGATTCGATTTAAGTTTAGTTTCCATTTTGCTTATAGAATAGTAGAATGACTTTTTTGGTAACTATCGAACGGCGATCGAAACTGAACTGTTGTTGAAACACAATTGAACGTGTAACGTTGCAAATTAGTAGAATCGGCCCCCTGATAGTAACTTGTCGGCGTTTATCAGCACCGGTTACCAGCGTTCTACATGAATATGCCTTTAGACATTAGTGTTTCTTTTGTTTTTATAGAGTTACCGCAAAGAGGCGTAGGGTATGCGCAGCTACTTGTTCGATTCGCGGATCTTCACTCGGAAAGGGTTATCACAAACCTGTATTTCAAACTCTGGCATATTAAGCTGAGAATCAGTCGTTCCCAAAGCTCAGAAGGTCAATTCCCGTTATAAGAAACGTTCTTAATCTCGTGGCAATCTCATCCCAGTGACAATCAACGACAAATATCATAAAATATGTACATACTATAATGCGCACAGCAAAAGAGTGGAACTTACTACCTGCGCCTGTGTTTCCGAACGTATACAACCCTAATCTCTTCAGTGTGAGTGAACAGGTTTCTTCTGGGTAAGCTCACTCAGTCGTCGACTTTGTCTCGGTCACCTCTGACCTAGACTCTAGTCACAAAAAAATACCTATATTTTCCCTACATTTATTTTTTATTTTTAAGTTTTTGTGACTAGAGTCTAGCTCAGAGGTGACCGAGACAAAGTCGACGATTGAGTGAGCATTAGAATGCAAACGTTCTTAAAAATACAGGACTCACTTAGTGGAACTGAGCTCGGTCGCTACCTGAAGCTAATGAATCCAACCACAATAAATATGAGCCAATTGATGAATTCGCTTATTAAATTCAACACAACACAGTCATTACATAACTCAGTTTGCTTCAGACAAACAAGGTGTATTTACAAACGAATAAATTACAATTCCGCTGTGAGTGCTGTGACCATTACAGAGTTTTGAATAATTTGGTGTACCCAACCTACTTTGTGAATTTAAATTAGGTATCACAATATTCATCTAATACTTAAAATGGGGCTCGTGGCTAAGTAATAATCGCTGCACAGGTCGATCGATCAGGTTAATTACATACAGAAACGAGAGGATGACGTTAAGCCGTTGGTCCCGGTTGTCATTTATAGATCTTTCAAAGTCGGCAAGGATAGTCAGAACCCTAAAAGTCAGACAACCAGGTTTCCCCGTGGTAAAACTGAGTAATATATTATTACCAGCTAGTAATAATATATTACTCAGTTTTACCCGGAACACTTCGTACCGCCTTAGCAGCGCCACCTACCGGGTCCAATTGTATTTTGTAACCATCCAGGAACCCACTGAAAAATACACACAAAATTTCATTCAAATCGGTCCAGCCGTTCAGGAGGAGTTAGGTGACAAACACACGTACAGAAGAATTATAATAGGTTGGGGAAAAAGTTTCTTCGCATTTTTTAAGAAAAGTCAAAACATTTTTTAATATTGGTTATTAACATTTAACTAAAGTATGTAGGTACCATTTTGTTCGATAACTTTTTGCCATCTTGTAGGTAGGGACATGATCCCATTGCTATAGAAATTTTGGGACTTCTGGTCAAAATACTGCGACAAGTGGTTTTGGCAGTCCTCTCGTGATGTTAACCTGACACTGCCTAAAGAATTCTGAAGAGACCGAAACAGGTGGAAATCTGAAGATGCAAGGTCAGGACTATACGGCGGATGTATTAACACCTCCCAGCCAAACTCTCTTAATTTTTGCTGAGTGGCTAAAGATGTGTGAGGTCTAGCGTTATCATGATGAAAAACCACACCCCTTCTGTTGATGGATTCCGGCCGCTTTCTCTCAACTTCTTGCTTTAATCTCATCAGTTGTTCGCAGTAGAGTTCAGAATCGATGGTCCTGCCTGGTGGTAACAGCTCATAATGAATAATGCCCTTCCAATCCCACCACACACACAGCATCACCTTGTTGCGAGTTAACCCGGGTTTCGCCACAGTCTGTGAAGCCTGACCGGCCTTTGACCACGACCTTTTTCGCACGTTCTTGTCATACGTGATCCACTTTTCATCACCAGTTATCAGCTTCTTCAAAAATGGTTCGGTTTCATTACGTCGTAATAAAGAATCACAAATAAGTACACGGTTCATTAGGTTTCTTTCAGTGAGCTCGTGAGGTAGGGTAGACTGGGTACGGTTGAAACAATTTAGCTTTTATCGTTTATAATTTTGTTGTTTATAAACCGAGTGACGATTATGATACATTAAATTCAAAAGTGAAGTTTTGGCTACGATATGGCTGTATCATTATAGTTCCCGGGTTATTATTTTTAGAAATATATGAAATTAAAAAAAAAACGAATTTGTTGCAACCGTCCCCATGCCAGGGGCGGTTGAAACAGCGATTGGGGTCAGTTGAAACACATACAAATAATACAATAAATACTAAGGAAGCATGTTTTATTTATCATTAAAACTAATTAAGGCACCACATAACAACATTAATCAGTCTTCAAGGTTTCATCAGCCTTTAACGAGTAGTAAACAATTAAAGAATTTCTAAAATCAAATAAAAATTAATAGGTAATAAAATTAACATTTTGAATAAACTAAATAAAAACTTTTTTTTAAATCTAATAAACATTCCAAATAAACTAAAGAAAACACTTCTTAAATCAAATAAACATAAATAAGAAAGAAATAACATAAAGAAAACAGAGCTTAGAGATTAATCAGAGTATTCAGATTCGCAATTGTGGCAAACGTAGCTTAGACCACCTTCTGTGCATTCTTCGTGAGCCCACTGTTAAGCCATTAAGCCCACTTTTACCTCCTCATATGCATTACTATAGCTCGACAAGTTAATTTCCCCTCTGGAAGTCTTCCTCACTCGAACTCTCGGCATCTACAAAAAATAAACATTTTGTTTCAACCGTACCCACAAAAAATGTTTCAACCGTCCCCAACACCACTTTTGGTAGAATATATTTTATAGTTACGACAGTAATAATAACACAGTAAAAATAGTCACTATCCCTTATTCTACAAGCTTCATAATAATCACAAACACACACTCAATACATTCACTTACAAAGAACAGATAATATAAGCGTTAATGTCAGAAGAAAAATACTTACTTTTGGGTAATAAAAAACAATATGGCGTCCTGCACACAACAACAACGCGCGGGGAGCGGCGCGCTACTAAATTCGCGTTCGGAACTGCCATCCGCTTCGTTTTCCCCTTGCCTCCCTCACTCCCCGCGTAACCGTTTACGAGATATTTGCTCTGTTTCAACCGTCCTTTGTTTCAACCGTACCCAGTCTACCCTACCCAAATGTCGAGCTTTTTTGTGAACCCAGTTTTTTTCAAATGCGCCAAAACTGTTTTGTGGTCAATTTCCAGTTCTTCAGCTACGTCGTAACTACTGATATGCCGATCTTGCTCCACTTTTTCAAAAATGGCATCCATTTTATCCGTAATAGGGCGACCAGAGCGACGTGCATCTTTGACATCAAAATTTCCGGATTGAAAACGCTTAAACCAAATTTGTGCTACTCTCACAGACACTACACTAGGTCCATAAACATCGCAAATTTTTTTCGCGACTTGCGTTGCATTTTTAGCTTTTTTGTAGTAAAATTTTAAAATGTATCGAATTTCTTCATTAGATTCACTCACCTTGACGGTACGAAAAACAAATGAAAATCACACATTTTCCTAATTTGAATTTGGAATTATGTTCTTTAAAATTTAAACTTTCAATGATACCAAAACCAGCCAGATACAAATAGTATAGCCAAAGAGATTTTATTACAAGTTCATACATACTATAATGCGAAAAGACTTTTTCCCCAACCTAATATATATATAAGGATATTAGTCCATCGTGTTACCCAATAACTGGGTTGTATGGTCAGATAGGCAGTCGCTCCTTATAAAATACTGGTACTCCAATGTAATGAATCAATTGAAATTAGACTGGAAGCCGACCCCAATATAGTTGGGAAAAGGCTAAGCAGATGATAACCCTACAAATATTAAGCATTACAAAATATGCAGTAGAGTTATTGTGCCATTATGTACCGGATTGAAGAGTGTTGGTGAAACGCACGTGACTTTTTCGACATGGTCTGTACCTAATTCAATGAGGTCAGCTATCTCCGAGTTTCTGTACAACGTACCTATATTCAAATGATACTAAGTCATTCCAACACATATTTTTTTTATTGTTGGGAAATCTTCAAATAACTTCTTCCACTCTGGGCGGAGCGGGAGGCGTGTCAGACTTTTACTGAATAAAACCCACCCGTGTTCCTTCAGTTGCCTGTGCCAGGGCCACGGTAACTCATACAAATAACCTGCAAGCCTGGCAAGCATCGGCCCTAGCGGACCCCTTCAGCTTGTGCTGACATCACTTTGAGGCGCACGTGGAACACAACGCGCCGACGATCAGGGCCTGGTCGTTACCGGACGGCGAGCTATCCGCAAGCCCGCGCCTACGGTGGCCGGGAATCGGCTATCAATTCCCGACGCCCAGGGCGTCTACTGCGGCGACTAGGGGCGTGAGGGCGCAAAGATTGCCTCTCCCTCACGCGTTCCGCCTCCTCCTTCGCGAGCAATACTGCTTCGCAGAAGAAGGTGAACACACAATTACCTGGCATCTATTCCAAAGTATATCATGAAAGTGTAACAAACCCTGTTCAGGTTAAATTCCTCACCAAAGGGAATTAGTGAGAAATTGCGTATTTATATGTCTCACCACTCTTTCCAACAATCTAGTTTGTTTACATTATTAAATTGTGATTGAAAAATGATCGTCGAAAAATGAGGTTATAAAATTAATATCACCGCAATGGTCATTTCTGATTTAAAATTAGAATTCAAATAATCAAATCAAAGCACGCAATTCTTAAGTGGCATTAGAAGTTGGTGTTCACAAGTAAGTTTTCTGATTAATTTGTTTACATTACATTTGAATCAGATACTTTTGGAAGTGGCCATAAATAATTACTTGGTTATTATCTATATTATTTTGTAAAACGTGCCTAAATCTAAACAAAGCAAAGCCTGCTACCGTCGCGATTGGAACGTGATCGATATCTAAACACTGCAGTAATTAAGATAATTTCTATGTTATAGGTAGCTAATCAATGATTCTGAGAAATAAAACTTCGTGACTGTGATGCGTAGGTCGATTGAAATTATGCCTTTGCTTAGAATATGCCAAGATTAAATTTAAGTACGATTATTCCGCGTGGGCTGGCGTCGCATATCTGCAGGTTATTCGTGATTATTTTTTCCTCATAAAAATAACTGTAAAAAAATAGCATAAATTCTTATACGTAAATACAGAGTATTAAGAAAAAATGTAATTTGATATAAATATAATAAAATAATTACGATACACCTGTAGAAATGCGACGTTGCCAATAATTATCTTCAGACATAATACAGATATTTTTAGAAAATACTAGATTTAGTTTAATTATATTACAACAATCTCTAGGGATGGAAATCTGTCTCAGCATCTATTCTAAGAATTAATTTCGCCGCGATTGCAATATCTGCCTATTTACAATTTATTTTAAATAATTAGTTGGATTACCTGGGAGTAAATACGTTATTAAACATGTAATGATAACCAAGAGGAGTTTTTTTTTTTATTTGAGATGGGTTGGCTCTTGACTCTAGTCTAGGTCAGAGGTGACAGACACAAAGTTGACGATGGAGTGAGCTTACCCAGAAGAAGCCTGTTCACTCTCACTTTGAAGAGATTAGGGTTGTAAACGCTCGGAAACACAGACGCAGGTAGTGAGTTCCACTCTTATGCTATGCGCATTACGAGTATAAAAGACATTTAAAACGCTTAGTACGAATTGGTGGAATAGCAACTAGGTAGGGATAGTAACTGGCAGTGCGTCTAGATGTCCAATGGTAGAAGGCGGCCGGTGGAATCAGGTCGTGGAGCTCTTGGGCATAATCACCGAAGTACAATCTGTAGAAGACCGACAAGCAGGCAACCTTGCGGCGATGAGCCAAGCTGTGAAAGTTGGCGTCCACAAGTTCTACGTCACCAATAAGCCTCTTAGCTCTGCATTCCACCGAGTCAAGCGCGGCTAGTTGGTACTTAGCTGATCAATCCCAAAGCTGGCTGACACCAACGCCTAGTTCACTGATTACTAATAGAGATGTAGAGCCTAGTTTACTGAAAACTCAACTTTTTATTGGCTTAATTTACTAAGGGAAACATTTGAGCAACGACAAATTTTACGAAATCTGGCCATCTCGTTAGTGCGATTTGAAGCCATTATTTTCTCTGAGGATATATAAAATTGCATGTGTACTCCGATAAATCAGTAAAAAATTATCACTTTAGTATCCAGGATGATACTTTCGTATCCAGGATGATACTTTCGTATCCAGGATGATACTGTAGTATCCAGGATGATACTTTAGTATCCAGGATGATACTTTAGTATCCAGAATGATACTCTAGTATCCAGGATGATACTGTTATGCATTTTCTTCGATCGTCGTCATCATTTTCATCCCTTTTCTCAGACTTTCAGTCTTTCACGACATCAGTCGACCACATATGCTTGATGAATCCTTTTTGTATCACAATAAAAATAGTCAAATACTTACGTATATAAATATCTAATACAGCTATTTATTGAAAGAAATCTGCAATGTTTTTACTTGTGGAAAATCAATAATAGTGTTAAGTAAGTACCTAGGTACAACTACGAGTAGCTGATTCAACAACTGAGTAGAAGTTATAGTTGGTTAGAACAAAACAAAATTATTCCTGTGAAAAGTAGTGAAACCCTTATACAGGATGAATTTGAATTCATGGGCATCCTTTTACTATAGGACCAAACCTGAAATCGCAAAAAAAAATCTGCTTTTCCCTAGGTTTATGTTCGCGTTAACTCGTCAACATGTAGGGAACAGCTGACTTTTTTCGCGATTTTAGGTTTGGTCCTAAAGTAAAAGTTTTTCATAATGATGAGTACAATGACCCCTTAATAGGATGCTCATAATTTTAATTTATTTAAGCTATTTTTAAGGTAGGTATGCACGTTTTATGATGAATATGCATGTCTACTCGCAGGTCGTGGGTTCGATTCCCACCCAGGACAAATGTTTGTGTGATGAGCATGATCATTTTTTCTGTGTCTGGGTGTAATTTATCTATATATGTATGTATTTAGAAATATATAAGTATGTTTATCAGTTGTCTAGTACTCATAACACAAGCTCTGCTTAGCTTGAGGCTAGACGGCGTTGTGTGATAGTTGTGGAATATTATTATTATTATTATTAATATTTCCGTCTTGACGTCGTCTTCGGAAAAAAGCAAAGGCTGTACATATCATTATTTCATAATTATCTCATCACAAGACTAATGAAAAGTAATTTTCATAGCTCCTATAATTAAGATAATAGGTAATGAGTACCTACAAAAGAAAAACAAAGCATCAAAATTACCACTTGAGCCACAAAAGATTGTAGAACGTTCACGAGCACTTACACATTCACAAACGAATAGTGTTAATTAGTCATTACAAAAGAGCTATTTGTTGGTGGAACATTCTAGGTGATTATTAGCGATAAAGTGAGGAATTAATTTTCTAGAAACCGATACCTTAAAAAGATAAAAATAAATGACTACAGTGAGGCATAACTTTGAGGAGCTCGTGGCTAAGTAATAACAGCCGCACGGATCGATTCATCAGGTTAAGCTACGCTTGCCGGGGTTGGTCTGTGGATGGGCGACCATCTTTTCATACCGAGACTCCTCCGTGCCTCAGAAAGCACGTTAATCCGTTGGTCCCGGCTGTCATTCGAGGATCTTTGACAGTCGTTACGGGTCGACAGAAGCCCGAAAGTCTGACAACCAGTCTTACCAAGGGGTATCGTATTACCCAGTAACTGGGTTGTGGAGGTCAGATAGGCAGTCGCTCCATGTAAAATACTGGTATTCAGCTGCTTCCGGTTAGACTGGAAGCCGACCCCAACATAGTTGGGAAAAGGCTAGGCAGATATTTTTTTTGAGGCATAACTTTACTCTGGCACTGATAGCATACACGTGTTGAGCATAAATACAATAAAAATATTATTCAGGTATGTTACGAGTATTTCAGAACAGCTTATTTCGTAGGTAAACTACATCCCGGACTTATTAACCGAGCTACGCTATATTTTTTAAAGGTCTATGAATTTTCAAATGGAAAAATGATAATAATAATAATATCCCGGGACACTTCACACACGGTCATCTGATCCCAAACTAAGCAGAGCTTGTACTATGGAAACCAGATAACTGATATACTACATACACTATTTTTTTTGTAAATACATACTTATATAGATAAGTACACCCAGACTCAGGACAAACAGACATGTTCATGCACACAAATGTTTGTCCTGGGTGGGAATCGAACCCACGACCTGCGGCATGATAGGCGGTATCTTAACCAACCACGCTAGCTGGCCTGTCAAAAATGATGATTTGTTTCAACGTCAAAACTGCATAAAAACGTGTTCTTTTACTCATCATTATTTTGATATATTAGGTCTACTAAAGCTACGGTTTTCTAGGCAAACAGCCGTAACGGCCGTCATGAAAATATGTCATTTTCACCAATATTTTTCATCAAGTAAAACCCCGCCCCTAAATATTTAAATCGCTAGATTAACCCTCACCGTACTCAAAAACAAGAAAATGTGTCTATACTGAGAAGAGTGAGCTCACACATTATTAAACAGCGTGTTCATGACAATCAAGTGAAGTCAGTGCGTCACTGTGTGTCAGAGGTGTCAAAAAGAAACAGAAATGCGACATCTTTTGATGCGGTAGGGCGAATCTAACTATTTGAATCTTTGCCGTTGTCATAACCTTCATGACAGACCCAACTACGCCCATGCCGCATGCTACGGTCGTTAAGGCAAAAGCGTCACGGTAGCCCGCGAAATTCAAATCTTCTTAGGTTTTTTGCAATTTACAAGTTATTATTAGGTTGTACGTTGATCAAAATGTAATTCGCGGCCGTAACAAGTATGTATTTACATAATTATAATCATTAAAATTATCAATATAACTCTTTTAGACCATGTAATCCTAATGAATGACTATTTCATGATATCTTGACATTAGAGGACTATACTAACTTAAGGAGTTGTATTACTGATTATAATTCTGTAAATACATATTTGTTACGGCCGCGAATCATCATTCTCCTGCCCTTGTCCCAATTTATTTGGGGTCGGCGCAACATGTCTTTTTCTTCCATACTTCTCTATTAGTCGTCATCTCGGTAGTCACTCCCTTTCTGGCCATATCATCTTTCACACAGTCCATCCATCGTTTCTTTGGTCTTCCCTTACTCGTATAGCCCTCCACGTTCATACTCAACACTTTCCTGACGACATTTTCCTCATTCCTCCGCATCACATGCCCATACCATGACAACCGATTTCCACACAACTTTTCAGTCACCGGTGTCACTTTCAGACTTCCTCTTACATACTCATTTCTTATTCTATCTATTCGCGTAATACCACACATCCCTCTTAGCATTCTCATCTCGGCTGCATGCAATTGCCTTTCATTCATTCTTTTTATGGCCCAACATTCTGATTTGTTACGGCCGCGAATCATGCTTTATTTAAAATACAACTTAATTCTGACTTGCAAATTGCAAACACGTAAGAAAATTTGTATTTTGCGGGCTATCCTCACATTTCCCCCTTAAGTGCGACCACGGTGGTCGCACTTAAGGGGGAAATGTCTTCTGCTTTAGGAAAGTACGAAGTTAAAAAGGCCTTTATATTTATCTTACATGAAAATGCACGGTGGTTCAATTTAGCAGTCCGGGAGTGTATCAGACAGCAAGGTACCAACCTACCTTTCCTGATCTGAGTGCACATAAAGCACCGGATGTATGAGCGTACACTATAACTATAGCCACTCGTTTCGTGTCGTCGGCACGAGCTGAACGAGATTAACGCCGTAAAGGAAATAATAACCCATTCAGCTACTAAAGACAGAGTCCATTCTATAGGCTGAATAATAATCAAAATCATCATCAACAGAAATATTGTTAAAAAAAAAAAAAACATTTTTTTTTTATTTGAGATGGGTTTGCCCTTGACTTTAGTCTAGGTCAGAGGTGACAGAGACAAAGTCTACGATGGAGTGAGCTTACCCAGAAGAAGCCTGTTCACTCAACTTTGAAGAGATTCGGGTTGTAATTCACATGTCTATAGGTAGGTACGGAATGTTACACAATTCTTGTAAAATCTATGTTTTATTTCCCCAAACAAACTTAAAATAGTTATCACTGTTGGTGGTTATTTAATGGGTGACGCATATTTCGCACTTACTTACTTACTTACCAATTTGCAACGCTATTTATTGTGACGGTGTTTTCGCCTTATCGGTTGCGTATTTTTCACACTTGTGTACATAGTATATTTAAAAACGCTTCTACGGGTACTTACTTCATTTTATTTAAATGCTATTTAAGCGTATTATCAACATGAGTAAATAAAAACATTACTGATATTTTAAACTGATTAAAAAAAAATATGCCTGTGGAAATTATATCAGCAAAGTTTACAATGGTCAACTTGAGAGTTTTCCGAGGGTTTAGTAGTAGGCGCTACTGTGTGTGTGGCGTTTAGGGGGACTGTCATGTAATTTTGACGTTCGAAAAGTGCTGATTCTGAGCCTAGTTTGAATGACTTTTGATTTTGATTTTGTGACACCTTCATAAACGTCCGTACGTCAAAAAAAGTCGTTCCAAATACAAGTAGATAATCCGGTCAACTATTAACTCAACGTATGTCTAACTATTTACTATGTTATTGTGCCTATGTTTATAACAGAGATACAGCCAAACAGCGCGGAGCTTCCAGGAAACATTAGAGTACAATGTGCTGTACGCTTGCTAGTGTTGCAGTTATTGGCTTTACTGTAGGGCTGCCTCCAATAAAATCGATCAGTAGAAATTAAACGTTTAGCTTCCTTTGATCAAACTGTTTGCTAACAAATCGTATTTTTGAATCGCCTACATCCAAACGAAATGTCCAACTGGATAGAATACCTTATTGATATTTTCTTCATGAGTTTTACTTTATACAGACCTTCCCTATTTAAACAGTGCGAAGAGTGCATGTCAATATAACTCTAATTGGTATGTCTATTAGACACACTTTTTATTCTTTTCCGTTGCCTCTAATCCTAACTTAATATTATAAATACGAAAGTGAGTTTGTTTGTTACCTTTTCACGCCTAAACCACTGAACAGATCATCATGAAATTTTGCATATACGTTGTCTAAAAAGCATTAAACACACTATAAACTAGATAATTTCAAACAATAATATTACTAATACTTTGCGTAATGAATGAAAAATGATAATATTTAACACCAAGATGTCAGTTTTTAGCGTGTGCTCACTGAAGTTCCTCGATGTTAGAAGCAATTTTACAAACTTTTTGTACTAGGGTAGCATGAGTTTTTGATCATCGTTTTTTTTTTTGTGATGGGTTTGCTCTTGACTCTAGTCTAGGTCAGAGGTGACAGAGACAAAGTCGACGATGGAGTGAGCTTACCCAGAAGAAGCGTGTGAAGCGAAGAGATTAGGGTTGTATGCGTTCGGAAACACAGACGCAGGTAGTGAGTTCCACTCCTTTGCTGTGCGCATTATAAAAGACATTTGGAAGCGCTTAGTGCGAATTGGTGGATTAGCAACCAGGTAGGGATAGTAACTGGCAGTGCGTCTAGATGTCCGATGGTAGAAGAGGGCCGGTGGAATGAGGTCGTGGAGTTCTCGGGCACACTCTCCAAGTACAATCTGTAGAATACCGTCAAGCAGGCAACCTTGCGGCATGAGCCAAGCTATGAAGCTTGGCATCCACCAGTTTTACGTCGCCAACGAGCCTCTTAGCTCTGCGTTCCACCGCGTCAAGCGCGGCTAGTTGGTACTTAGCTGATCCATCCCAAAGGTGGCTGCAATACTCCATGCAGGATCGGACTTGCGCTTTGTAAAGGGTTAAAAGCTGTCCAGGCGTAAAGTATCGCTTCACCCTATTTAATATGCCCAGTTTCTTGGCCGCAGCTTGGGCCTTGTACTCGATGGTGGCGCCGAAGTTGAGACCAGATGTCAACTCTATCCCTAGGGGCTCAAGTCGATCAGTTACAGGAACAGATGCACCCCGAAAATAATCTGATCGTTTGAAATAATCTGAGTCGCCGATCGCCGCCGGTAGTTTGTAATTCAAGTTTTATTCGCATTTAAATACAATTTGATGTCCAAAAAAATAGTAATAAGCGGTACCTACTAAAATAATTATTTTTTTTAAATTTTGAGAGGCAGTGAACGAAACACAATATATTATGGTTTATTGTTACGACGTATATGGGCGTTTAGTGTCCCGCAAAGTATTAAAGGGAGAATTTAACTGCGTGGCTTGATTAACTCAAAAATTGGAAACATCCAAAACGATTTTTCAAAAATCCACCCCTGTGGAGTGAAAAGAGGTTGTTTTACAGTATATATAAAAACTCTTATTCCTTTGGTTAATAAATTTGAAACTTGGCAATATTTGACTCGGTAAGTAATAAATATTGTCACTTTTAGTTTTGTAAAACAATCCCACGCAGGTGTCAACGTTAGAAAGGAAAAAATTTAAGGCGCTGTTGGATTGACTCCAAATTCGGTAGGTAATGTACTAATACTTAAAATATAAAATAACACAGTAATACGTACTGTGTTATTTTATATTTTAAGTATTATTCAGGGTTCTTCAAAAATCAACTCCAAATGGGGTGGAAAAGTGTAATAAAGTTTAAGAGGTGGATATTACTGCTTGCTTCAATTAACTCGAAAATAGGTATAAATAATGGTAAAGTCATACAATGGAATGTTACCAAAATAGAATAGAATAGAATATTTTATTTGCGTAAAACATGGTATACAAGGGTGTTAAATACAAATTGAGGCACAAGCATGTTTAGCTAGGATAAAACATAGCATGCAAAATTTTATACACAAGCAACAACAATCGTTTTTTTTTTTTTATAAAAAAAAGTCAACATTTTTTATCTATAAATTCTTCAGTCAACATTTTTTCCTAAAAAAGCCCCATCGTGATGAAAAGGAGGACACAGTTTAAATAAACTTAAAAATTGGCCTGAATACTTATTTCTCTAAATAACAGATCGTAAACATTAATTATCGAAAACAACCTTTCAAAAGGGTTGGAGTAGAGTTAACATTTTTGGAGGAAAGTACGAAATCCATGCGAAGTCGCGGGTAAAGTGCTAGATATTACTTATGTATTCAACTTTCATAAAAGTAAAATACCTTAGCGGTTTCACGACTGGTTTCCAAATCTGTGGTTGTAAGTTCGCTTCCCAACTATTGATAACTTCTGTTACTCATTATTTAAAATTTTGTTATGTTTGACAGTTCGTTGAACGTACACAAGAAAAACATGAAGTTTAGGCCTGTTCTGTCATCTGTGGTTATAATAAAAATAAATATCTATGGATACTAAGCGTCACGAATAATCTGTAAAAATGCATCAGTCAGTATATTAGTGCGGTGACATTAGGTAGTATATGCAGGAACGCAGGAGTTCATTAATTCACTAAAACCGAAAAACTTCACAACGAGCCACAAACTTCAGGACGAGCTGCTTCTCACACGGACAACTGTACGTCGCTTGCTCCGCGTCACCAGTCCTAACTCTCTTTATATTTTGGTTGCTGAGACCAAAACTACAAACAAAATTTTACAAAAATGTAGCTGTTACTCTAGTATATGTTTGTATCTTACGACTTATACCATACATTCAGACATGGTACACTTTATTTTGACGCTCTGGTGACTAAATTCGACCAATGGCGACAAAGTCAGTAGCAATCAGAAGTCTGGGTGCCATAGGTCTACAAATTCTTCTTACTGATTTACTGAAGACGTGAATACAAACATATGATTAGAAGTATTGCATCTAAAAAGCCATTTTTTTATACAACCCTACCTATTTTACGTTAATGAGAGCCATTCTGCATAAAATTATTTGAGTGCTGCAAACGAGGTTCTGTTGACTTAATGGATTAGTTAGCTATCGTGCTGGAAGACCAGGGAACGGTTCCATAAATAACAGGTATTTATACTAGAAGTGTATTAGTAATTGAGAACACCTAGTGCAATGTATGATACAAAAATATTTATATGGACAATGTACCTACTACTATTTTCTTGTGTGATTTTTTTCGAATTGATCCTTTTGATAATAAGGAGTCGAAACAATTTTGTCTAGAAATACCTACAACATTAATGTGTGTTTTATGTTCAAATTTTAACAGTAAGATCACTTTGTGTCTGTAGCAATTAAAGTTAAGCAAGTTACTAGATAAGGTTTTGTTGTAAAATCATAAATTCATTGCCTTATCAGACTTTTACAGCTTTTAAGACACATCCTGTTTTATAGATTCTGTGGAATCTGCTGCATAAAGTTTCAAGTATTATTTCTGACATCAATTCTCAGTTTCTCGTTAAACTTATCTTTAGCACCTTACTGTCTGTTCCTAACGTATCTATTGAAAGTATAAACAAACCCTGTTCAAGTTAAATCATTTTAAACGTCTGGCTGACTTAGTCCCACGTAAAAGACGCGACTATAACCAAGCGTGTTCTCATCCCGCCAAAACGGCACTAATGCGCAAGAGTGTCTACTGCATGGCTCCGGTCATTTATAATAAATTTGCTAAGAAATGGAAAGAATTGCCGCTATCATTGTTCAAAAACAGGCTCCGAAGCTTTTTAACGCATAAAGCATACTATAATGTCAGCGAATTCCTTAGTGAGAAAGAATTTTGTATAAGTATTGTGTTTTTTTGTTAAGACTTTTGTATATACAAGGTGGAACAGGATGACTGACACTCCGTTAAACCACTTAGAGAGTATCATGTTCTTTACCCGTATACAAAAAAAATCAATCAAATAAAATGAATTCTTTAGCCACAGGAAATTATTTTTCATTTTCTTATTTTTCAACATGGTATAGATCTGAGTACGTAATAATAGGTAAACATTGTAAGGTCAAGAACCTGTGCAAAACGGAGGATTCTATTCTCTACATCTCAATATGCGTGTCGACGATTCACCCCGCCCAGTTCAACAAAATCCTACAATTAGAAAGAAAAAGAAAATATTACTTACGTAAATTATGCATTAGTGGTGCATAGAAAATAGCGACTGTGTGTGTCTCGGATTCTCATAGTTATTGTAAATAAAGACGATTTATCATTTTTGGATTGTTGCGTAAATTAATGACTATTGTTAAGTGTTAGTGTAATATTATTTTTTAGTTAGGCATTTACTAGGAAGTTAGTTTAGTGATTTAGTTTAGGCTTGTAAGTTTTGTAATTTAATTATACCTCAAATAACATACACAGCTGCCGAGTACAGCGGCATGGTACTTACGTACGGAGAATGTATCCAAAATGCGGCTTTAGCTTACGAATAGCTTAGCTTTAGGAATTAATAAGTATAACACATTCATCTGCATTCGGAAGGTTTCCACTTTAAATTTCACCCCTTTTTCCAACAACTTTTATTTTAGTAACAAAAATAAATTGTAATAAAAAAATGGGCTTTTATGTCATAATATTATTTTGCATAACAACGGATAGCATAAAACTTCATTACGCAGAAAATCGTTTGGCAGAAACTCATTTATCATACATGCAAACTCATAAGTAAGTAAGTCAGAATCATCTATAATCATAAATTTGATATCCATAATAATTAAAAAGTAGAACCATCATATCGCAGAAAGTTCACAGGCAGAATCGTTTTTGGCATACATTTCATATCAATCAATCAATCTGCCTAGCCTTTTTCCAACTATGTTGGGGTCGGCTTCCAGTCTAACCGGATGCAGCTGAATACCAGCTGCATACATTTCATATCAAGAGTCATTAAAAGGCAGAACTATCATATCTCAGAAAGTTTACAGTTAGAACATCTTTTGGCACACATTTCATATCCATATTAATTGAAAGACTCACCTATCACATTACAGAAAATTCATAGTTAAAATAATTTTGTATTTCTTACCTTATTAATAAAATTTATTGGCCACTAATTGTTTTCGCCACGCACATATTATGACGATATTGTTTATTGCTACATCTTTTTGAACAGGCGTTAAACAAATAATTTTTACTTTTGTCATATCGTTTTATTTTGTTGAGCAAAACAAAGTTAAAGTATATTAAATACGGAAAATTCAATAGAAAGTAAACGACAATATAAAGGTAGAATTAAGTTAGAAATGGATGGATTCATTTACGAAAAAAATAAAGTGCTAAGTGACAAATACTATTGCTTGTGTGAAATGAGACGGAACAAAAAATATAATTGTAATGTAAGAATAATCACCATATATAACAGAGAAAGTATTATGCATACATTGTTAAGCAAAAAAAAATACCTAACCATAATCACGATCCTGATGTTCTAAAGTCAAAGGTCGCTAACATTGTAAGTATTAAAGAAGAATCCATTCATAACATTGGGAAAAACCAAGTCAGGTAATAAACGATTGCATAGCTATACTATCAGATGTGATTTCAGCACATTTACCAACAACAAAAAATTTAAAGCAAAATATTTACAGAAATAAGAAAAAAGGGAAACAGCCAATTATTGTACCGGAAACAGTTGATTTTCAACTCGATATGAATAAGTTAAACTGTGACTATTTGGAGAATAATTTGATTATACAAAATCAATTAAACAACGGACTTCGGATAATTATCTTCATAAGAAAAAAAATATTACATCATTTAAGCCGATCCAAATATTTGCAAATTCAAAATTGTTCCAAAAATATTCCATCAACTGTGTGTGATACATGGATCATTCATAACGTAACATTTCCGACGGTACTTGCACTCATGACTAATAAGGATAAAACTAGCTACGATACATTCCAACGACATTCCAAGGACTAAAATCCTATAACCCCGTTATATAATAATGGGCTTTGAACAAGCGCCCCAAATTATTTTTAAAAATAATTTCGATCATGTTGCAAAGGTTGCAATTTCCATTTAGGACAAATCATATACCGGAAAATACAGAAAAAAGGCTTCCAAAAACTATACGGTAATGACGCTAAATTTACCATGGAAACGACATGTTTATTTGCTCTTTCTTACTTATCGCCTAGAGATATACCAAAGTATTTTGATGAATGGCGCAAAAATATATCCCCTGAGGCGGAAACTGTTGCACAATGGTTTAGCGATCATTACATCTGGGGAACAAGTTCTTGCCACCGAAATATCAGCCTAGCGACTGGAGTACAAAAGACTTAATCGACCAGGATATCCCTCGAGCACAAAATTATGCTGAATCGTGGCATCATGGGATAAATAGCGTAGTGAGCGCAAATCATGTAGGATTCTATAATACATATATCAAATCAACTAAATAAAATACTCAATCATAGAAATTGATAAACTAGGTTCAGGCGCAAAAGCAAAAAAGTTTTAGATAAAAATGGTCACATATAAATTATATATAAATATTAAATAATCAGTCAGATTACACTGAAACTGGGTTTATGAAGGCAATGGGAATTAATTTAAGATTAGTTTAACGTAAATTGTCTATGTATTTTGTTTATTTATTATTTAATTATCTTTCTGCATTGTACATATTTTTACTCAATAAAACAGTTGATTGTGAACATATTGTGATACACATATTTCCCTGTAAGAAGCATGCAAACAAGCATACACCATGCAAGCAAGCAAGCATGCAGCACGCAAAATTCAGCAGGCATGGTTTCTGTCACGGCTAAGCCCGCGTAGGCGCTCCGGCGGTCCCACGCGAGCGTAACGTCGCAGGTACTTATAACGCTCACCACCGCGGCTGAGGCTGGCTGGCTAAGCCGGCCAGCAAGCCGAAGCGGCGAGCTTTGAAGCCACCTGCTCCGCAGCTCGCGGGCCACGTCGCCCCTCCGCGCCTACGTGGGCTTAAATTACACTCTAGGGGTAGGGCAGAAGACTACGTGGAGTCGGTTTTGCAGCGATTCGTTTCTGTCACTAACTTATGTAGCACAACATATTGTCTTACGACAATATTTTAATTTTAAGTATGGTTACCAAATAATCGTCGCTCTAAATAACCGTTATGCTAAACGAAATTATGCGGAATTTTAACTTTGTCATAGGTAATTATGCCAAATAAAATTCTGCTATCTTAAAAGTATGCCATTGTAAATTCGGAACATATAAACATTCGGCCAAACAATAATTGTATTTAAAAAAAAATATGCCCTAAAAATATTCGTTGAAAGAAGATTATGCCAAGTGTTTATGCCAAATAAATTTCGGAGCATTAAGATTCTGCCAGATAGAGGGAACCCAAAATAATATATAATATATCGCTGAAAATTGAATTAAATGAAAATATCTTCATCATCGTCTGCCAATGCCTAATACCAGTATTTTACATGAAGCGACTGCCTATCTGACCTCCACAACCCAGTTACTGTGTTATACGATACCCCTTGGTAAGACTGGTTGTCAGACTTTCGGGCTTCTGATGACCCGTAACGGCTGTCAATGACCCAAGGATCTACGAATGACAGCCAGGACCAACGGCTTAATGTGATTTCTGTGGCACGGTGGGATGTTAGTATGTAAAGATTGTTACCCATCTCCGGACCAACCGCGACATGGTCGATCAACCCGTACGGCTGTTAGCCAAATGAAAAATATTATCTTCATGGCCATTAAAAAAAAATTAAAAGAACTGTTACCATATATATGGACGTAGGTATCACATAACAAAATAGGGAAAAAAAATTAAGATTTACCTAATAATTTATTTTTTAAGTTAAAATTATGGCTGCTGGAAAAACGATTTAATTCTATAAATTAATTTACAAATAATGTTAAATAATCTGTTTTGAAGGTTGCATATTAGAAAATCAAAACTTTCCTGAGCAAATTTCAAAAGAACAACGTACAAATCAACAAAGTTTAAAATAACGACGGTCATTTGATCAAAAGTACAGCTGACCAAATTCCGGAATATCAATGTTTAAATTATTTATTACACTATTGACCAAATCGCTTAAAGGTCAAAATGGATTACTGGATAATATATATAAAAAACATCATTATGGTTAACACCCCGACTCAGAGTACCCCGACTCGGACAGGTTAGGTTAGAGGGCTAAGGCGGGAGCTCCGCTCCGCTTCGCTCCCGCCTTAGCCTTCGTGGTTATTTTTTTTATAACCACCCAGAAATAGGAGCCCGAGAACCTCATTCCACCGCCCCCCTTCTACCATCGATCACCTAGACGCAGTAACTTGCAGTTACTATCCTTACCTAGTTGCCATTCCACCAATTCGCACTAAGCGCTTCGAAACATCCTACATAATGCGCACGGCAAAAGAGTGGAACTCGCTAGCTGCGTCTGTGTTCCCGAGCGCTTACAATCCGAATCTCTTCAAAGTGAGTGTGAACAAGCTTCTTCTGGGTAAGCTCACTCCATCGTAGACTTTATCTCTGTCACCTCTGACCTAGACTATAGTCAAGAAAAACCCATCTCAAAAAAAAAAAATATATAGAAACTTTAGTAGTGTGTTAAGAGTATATTTTTTAACTTACCTAATACATTTTGTGAGTCTAGAGTATCGATAGACCGGTTTTTCATCCTCCTAACTAATATTATATATGCGAAAGGAGTTTGTTTCTTTGTTTGTTACGCTTTCACGCTAAAACGGATTCGGATGAAATTGGCACACGGATAGGCCATGACCTGGAAAAGGACATAGGTTACTTTTCATCGACATATCACGTGGGCGAAGCCGCGGGCGGAAGCTAGTTGCAAATAAATGATTATGATTATGAATAGTATTCAAATAACCAAAACAAAGCACCGAATTTGTAAGTGGCACTACAGATTGGATTCCACAAGTGCATTTTCTGATCCATTTGTTTACATTTTCATGTGATACTTTTGGAACAGACCGTACAAAATAACTTTCAAATATTTTGAATAGCGTTTTTAGTAGCCGCACTTTCATAGTCAGAAAGTTTATTTCATACTAATTGCCATTTGATTGTTCAATGTTTATGTTGGTTAATTTTAGGTAATTAGAGTATCTACCTATTATAGAACGACTTTAAAATTCGTTTGACGCATTATTAGATTACTTTACAAAATCCATCAAATTATTCTGAATATTTTATTTATTTATTGAAGGACAGGAAAACCAACACTTATAATATAACAGAAGGATAGCGGTTGAATAGATAAAAAGAGCCAATTACAGATTTTCGCGGGTGTTAACCGTGCGAACCTATGTAAATTGTTTCCATGTTTTCACATATACACACATATATATATTTGTTTAATAGTAATGTACGTTCGAGGAGCTTGTAAGGATGCGGGGGCTGGAGCAGGTGGGCGCGGGGCAGCGGAGCGCGGGCGCGCGGCGCGAGCCGATCCGCGAGTAGTCGTCCATGTTATCAAGGCAGCACGCATGTACACCCTCCTCGTCCGCGACATTTCAAAAATCTATCTTTCTCTTGGTTTCTTCATTGCCTCCCCTACAGCGGGTAAAAACAGAAAATGTAATAGAAATCCTAGGACCACTAACAAGCACGATAAAAAAAAACCTGCTAAGTGCGTGTCGGATTGAAGGGTTCCGTAATTGGTATGAATTTATCCCAAAAACAAACAACATTGTAATTGAAAAACATGTTCTCCAATACATTACAACTGCAAATGTAAGTTTGTACGCACAATATTGAGGGATTTACGATGTTATTTTAAGACCATAGACTTCTTATAAGTTTCCCTGTTATCTATAGGTAGGTATACGAGTATAACCATTTTCTGTATTTTTTTTAGGCTCGGTAGTTTCGGAGGTAAGGGGGCTTTTTTCATAAATACCTTTTAAAAAAGTATTTTAAAATTATAAAAAAATATATTTTAAACCCTCACAATGAGCCCTTACATTTGATATGTCACACGGTACAGTTTGCAAAACTTTTTTTTTATCTTCTTATTTGCCCCCCAAAATATACCCCCACATTCAAAATTCGTTTATTTACTTTACACGTACGTATTTGGGTCACCGAAATTTATATGTGCATCAAATTTCAACTTAATCGGTCTATTATCTTTGCCGCTTACAACTCCATAATAGTTTAATTATGTCATATGCCGATGACACCGCTCTACTGTTCTCAGGTAAATCAAGAGCTGAGGTCCATGAACTTGCACAGAATAATAATAATAATATAGCCCCACCGCTGTATCTCTACGTTGTCGTCGTGGTGGGGCTTGCGCGCTCCGAACTTTAGGTCTGTGCCAGGTAGAGTTTAATTTGCCGGAACGGGTCTAGGATGAGGAGCCAAACCAAGAGAGGTACAGAAACCCGCAGGGCAGCATGTGGCGAAATCTTGTCCTCATCTCTGGCTTACCTTTATTGGCCGGCTGGAGTGAACACTGACGAGGAACAGAGTTCCCACCCTTATTGGCCGGCTTGAGTGGAGATTCGCAAGAGCAAACGTGCTCGGAGGACGGAAGTATTACAGTAAGGTGCTGGTAGGGATCTTGACCGTACTTCCGGGATTGTCCTGATAGCCGTGGGATACCTCTCCACTCCTCAAGCACCTCAGGAAGTGTTGCCCCCTTGTCGCTACGTCACTAGATGCTAGCGGCCGTTTCCGGGGGCCCATCACTGAGTGTGCAAGTCACCCCTTGCCATTTTATCCGTGTATATAGAACATTGGTAAGGCAGGGGACGTAGTTATTCCATAGTTCAAGTTACCCAACCCACTTTAGCCACCCAGACCCATAGCCCAATATGTTTTGTTTCCACGTACAACAATAGTTCCTGCACCAACCGGGGGTTGTCCTTGGGTGCACTTGCATAGTGCATACAGGGACAATCGTCGGTTGGTGCTTCCTCATCATTTAAAATTATCTAAGGGGCCTCTGCGAGTTGGCTTCGGCTCCTCGTACGCCTTCCAAAGGTCCGGGACCCCAGAGTCCCGAGAAATGTCAAAAAAATAAAATAATAATAATAATAAATTTATTCAAGTATAAAATAAAAATGATGATTTACATTAATTACAATCGAATAAAACTTAATTCTAAATCTTAATTCTAATGGCTGATATTGTGTGTAATTGGCTACATAACAATCTTATCAACGTTGAATTCAAATAAAACCAAATTTATTTTATTTGCAATGAGAAATACTAATCAAAACGTTACGATGCTTACTAACCAAAACATTCACGCGCACAATTGTTATACATACGCTGACACGGCATGCACTTGTCCCACTTTAACTCAAACCGACCATATCAAATACCTAGGCAACACCATTGACACAAATCTGAACTTCCGTAAACATATCGACTTATTATGCATTAGATTACGTAAATTAATATACATTTTTAAGAATTTACGGGACATAGCTGACTTTAAATTAATTAAACGGGTATACTTGGCATTGGGTCAATCTATTCTTACCTACTGCATTACTTCCTGGGGTGGTGCCGCAAAATCAAGTTTACTTCTCCTAGAACGTGCTCAAAGAGCAATTCTAAAAGTCGCCGCCTGTCGGCCCTTCAGATTTTCCACACACCAGCTTTATTTGGCATGCAAGTTGCTAACAGTTCGGCAACTATTTGTTCTAAGTATAGTTTTGCTGCAACACACTGAACTAGATTTTAAACCAGTACTTTCAGATAAGAGAAGAAAGGATCTGGTTTGCACGTACCCTCACACTAAACATGCTTTCACTAAAAGATTTTATTTGTTTCTAGGACCTTTCGTATATAATAAATTTAACAAATTGCTTAACATATACAATGTAAGTTATAATATGTGTAGTATAATGTTATCCGATTATTTATCACAACTTAATTACTCAGACACGGAAAAACTTCTAGAGGTACTGAAATAAAATAGCTGACTTACCTGTATTTACCTAGACTAATATTATAATAATTTCAGTTATAATATTAAGATAAGGTAACGCAGAATATTGCTACTGCTTAGATATTGAAAATATATGTTAAATAAATTCAATGACTGCCCTATTTGAAAAGTACTGTCGTTCGATATGGCCTGAAACACAGGTTTAAATAAACCTAGCTCGGGCAACACACTACATTACCTTCAGAATTCTATTAATTTATTTATTTTATTTTGCAACTGTAATCTTATATTTTTCATACCATAGTTTTTACCTACATTATAGGCCTAGATTAATATTACATACTGAAACATATGTACACATTTTGTAAACATACTATTTCAATAAAATTTATTATTATTATTATATATTAGATTCGGAGCAAATTGGCTGTGACAGACGGACAGACAGACAGACACACGAGTGATTCTATAAGGGTTCTGTTTTTTTCCTTTTGAGGTATGGAACACTACAAATAAGTAAACAAGGTGCAATAGTGCTTCTATGCACTAAAGTCAGCGTTCAACTGAGTGCGTGCCGAAAATGGTGATAAGTGGGTCAAAGTCAAAGTGAAATCGTGGTAAGTGGGTCAAAGTCAAAGTGAAATAATGGTGGTAAGTGGGTCAAAGTCAAAGTGAAATAATGGTGGTAAGTGGGTCAAATGAGAACTTTTCACAAAGTATTTATTAAATCACCCCTACTTGCTCGCACTATGTATGAATTTAGCCTGTATTTAGATAAGGAAACAGATTACCCTCCTGGGTCAGTCGCGTAAAAAAATAATGGAGATTAAATCTAACTGATCTCTGGGAGACATTGAAATGCAGTTTATGTAGAACATAAGGACAGTCAATCTGGTTAGGTATAATTTTAAAAGAGAAATGTAATTATCTGCTTATAAACTACCCAGCACTAATACTAGCTCTACGGGCTATTGCATCACACCTGCAAGAAAACTAAGGAAATTGTATTTTGTCGGTAATTACCGCTATTAAGGCATTTTCCACCAAATGTGAAATGTTTGGACCTAAGACCACATATTATTATGTACAGAAATGTATTATTATACAAAACCGCCTTATTAGCAAAGCAAACACACATAAATAAACATATGTATGAATTAATAATATAGCTATTAGCTATCCGTGTGTAGCTGAAAGTGACCGCAACCCTCCGTGACCGCGGCCGGAATGGGCCCAAATAGTGGGGAAATTGACTACAGCCTTAGTGATATAAAAGGCAGTAAGGTAGGTAGACATACATGCTTAATGGTATGCTTATGATCGGTAAATAGGTGGGTAGTCTTACGAATAATTCAAGAGGTAAGCTAACATTTAGGTGTATGGGTTAGTGACTGGTGATACTAGATGAAATGTGTACAACCTTCTGCACATATGGACGCTGGTAAGCGATTTTGTTGTATCTCGAAAAACGGCACTTTTTGTATCATTGAAATCAGAAACAAAAACTGTGGCGGACGGTCTGAGCAACGTTTTCTTAGGATGTTTTTTTTTTTATGATACATCGTTGACTTTTTCTAAACTTTATAATACATGAATATTTTAATTAGATTTAGTAAAGAAATCTCAGTGTATTGACATGTCACTATTTCACCCGTGCGAAGTAAGGGCGCATCGCTAGTCTACTAAGTTTATGAGCTACTGATTTTTCATGCAGCCATTTTCTGATTCAGACACGCTTTTTTTGGTCTAATGCTTCTCTCTTTGTTAGACCCTTACGCGAATATTATTAAGAAAATTATCGAAACCAATCAGACAACATGAGTAATTTAGACCATTATCTCAATCTGTTTTAACTGTCATAACTTGGTATAAATCAACACCAATACACTCTGTTTGCTTAGAGAATGGCGTCAAGAAAGCAATTTTGTAAATTTTTACTGAAATTTGAGAAATAATATACAAATAACCATGCCGCCGCCATCGTTTCAAACAAGTTATAAAAACTGTACGTCATTTTGAAAATTTAATAAACAGACCACAAACATTTAGTTTTAATTGCAATAACAAGGCACAGTTTGAATAGTTTCACTTTGCCTCCCCGTTGTCCCTCTGAGGTATGTACACCCTTTCGAATAGTTCTCCCATTCTTTCGCCATTGAGACAAAACCCTCGCGATACACTGTCGTCACCAAAAGACTTATTACCACCAGCAATTATGTTTTCAACTTTATTACCATGAATTATGGCTGAAATTTCGCTCTCGTAACTTTGGTTCTGATTACGTGCTGCTTTCGAGAATGGTAGATGATTATGTTCTTGCATACCGCAAGCTACTTGGAATATCGACTCCAGCGCGAGTTGGTCCTGCATCCTTCTTTGTATGGCGGTTGCCTGAACGTTGGCTACTATGTCTTTATATCTATTCTCAAGTTTTTCCAGGGAAGTGTTCAGTTCAGCTTGATGTTCCACTGTCATTTCACTAACAACTTGAGCCCGCTGTCTCACTAACTGCAGCTGTAACGAACATTCTGCCAAGTGTTGCTCTCTTTGTAACTGGGCCAGCTTAGCTTCATACATTTTAGCACATTTGATTTTCGACATCTCCATCTTATTAAGACGTTTCTCTAATTGTTGGGTCTTAAATCTCATGCTGTCTCCTGACAAATCCATGTTGGATCTTTCCATGAATTTGTTGAGCATTGAATGAAATTTGTTTTTTTGGTCATCAATTTGAATCTTCAAATATACTATTTCTGCCTCTTTAGTCTCCAAAAGCTTATCTTTCTCCTGAATTATTCCATCTTTTATTTTAATCAAATCTTTTTCTTTTATCGTTGCGGTTTCTTGTATTTTTTTTAAATTATCTTCGTATGTGACTCGTAATTCTTCCACTTTCTTCTCAAAAAAACCTTTAGCCTCTTCCCTAGCTGCAGTTCTGATATTAATTAATTCTAGTTTATGTTTCGCGTTAATTTCTTCAATTTCATTTTTCTTTAAGTCATTGGCATGATCCAATTGGTCTTGTAGCGAATTTATTGTCTGAATCATATTATTTCTGGAGTCTTGTACCTCTTGGAGTTGGCATTTTATAGACTTTAACGTGGCACTGCTTTCATTACTTCGTATAAAGGCACTTGTGGCATTATCAACTTTTGTAATACATTCATAAATTAGCTCTTCCTTTCTATGAGTTTGAGAGTCCTCTCTTAAAGCATTCAGCTCTTTTTGAAGGAGCATATTTTGCATTTTAATTTCCCTTAGTTTAATAACAAGGTTATTTGCTCTACATTCAAACTGTTCCCCATTTTCTGTAACATTTTGTATCACTTCCGGATATGTACAGCAAAACATATTTTGATTGCGAGAGGGTAGGTATTGTTCTTTTGTTATTGACCTAGACGTGAAATCACTGGTACTTTCTGTAATTTTATCAAGTTCTTGTGATGATATTCCTAAATAGTCTGTTTCAGAAGCGGTTAATTTCGTGTTATTAAATATTACTTTCATGCGGGGTTCGTCGGAGTCGATGACGAGATATTCCACTTCGGTTGAGGAATTTGTAGTAGCAACATCATCGGACAGAGGTAGCAATTCTACAGGAGGGCGATTCAAGAATGGCAAATCTAGTACACCTGTAGCAAGTTGGTAACAAAGCACGAATACATACTTATTCCTCAAAGCTTTTTCATTATCTTTGCAGTCCGAGAGCCTCTGAATCCAGGCGTCACAGATCTTAATCACATTTTTGTCAACTAATTGTCCTAAGTAAGGTCTTAACAGTTGCAAGTACCTTTTAAATTCTACATCTAGATTTGCAATATCACAGTCTTCCATTGTAGTTATAGATAATTTGCATCTAAAATTTTAAATTTTTATTTTCCGAAATGACAAACTGAAACGTCACAATCTCCGTGTTTAAACTTTTTTACGTTTTCTCATTGCCTAACACGATTTATACCAATTTTGATTCAAAAAAGTTTTTATCACTTCATATTTTCACTTTAAAATAATTTAAAAAAAATAGTAATATTATGTGTCAAGCAAGACATAAGCATACCATCGGCATTAAGATCATATATCTATAAGCCTCCATAGTTTTAGCTAAAATAATTTAAGGGTAAATAAAATATTGTAACGAACGGTTTACCAAATAATATTTGTCTAATAGACCGTCATCAATCCCCACTCTCTATTATAATCATCACGTTATGCTAAACCATTCAAAGTCAAATAAAAACGTTTACCTAGATTTCCACAAAATATATGACAAGTCCTAACTACATAGTTTATCTAGTATATTCTCTGAAAAGCCTTATGTTAATCCTGTACTGTCCCGTGTGGTTGCAGGCAAAAAGTTTTTAGGCACAAAAGAGATTATACTTTTGGTCGCACGAAAAAAATACCGCTGCATAAAATACATAATAATTCTAGCTGTTACATAGTACGTTGTTACATATCATTCAACCACCATGCAGGTATAATTTTATCAACAACGGAAAAACTATGACGGAAAGGAAAATTCAATGCCAGCAGGACCAAAGCTTCTGAAAAAAGTAGGCACTAAAAGATTCTTTACATATACTACTTTTGCTTGCTTTACGTGCATACATCTGGTCATACGCACACAACGGTTGCAAGTACATACTGCGCACCTGACCTTTCTGAAGAATATCAGCAATTAGGTCCATAAAATATGTCCTTGCAGGGCGTCCGCGCTTTCACTCTCATCTTTCTTATTACTCGTAAATACCTTTTGTTAACCGTCTTTCACTCGTAGCACGACAACGACGTCATGACGACATGGTGCTGTTGAGCCCGTCGATCAGCGCCCTGCGGAGACTGCTGGGCATCTGTGAGCACGCATTGACATGTAATGCCCAAAAGAGCGAACATCTGGTGTTTCGGGCGGGGCGCATGACACTTTCTTGCGTACCGCCCTTTACGCTGGGTGGGGTGGCGCTAAACAGGGTCAGCCAAATTGTGTACCTCGGCCATGTGGTAAACGGGGACCTGGCTGATGATCTGGATGTGGAGCGGGAACGCAGAGGGCTGGCGGTTCGGTGTAACATGCTGGCCCGCAGGTTTTTTAGGTGTAGTAAGGAGGTAAAAAAGACGTTATTTAGGGCCTACTGCCAATCCTACTATACCTGTAGCCTGTGGGTCTATTACACACACGGGTCCTCAACGCCCTGCGGGTCCAATACAACAATGCTTTCAGACTGCCTCGATATTGCAGCGCCTCAGCGATGTTTGCAGACGCACAAGTGGATGGCTTCCACGCCATAATCCGTAAGCAAGCGGCATCGCTGATGCGCAGGGTGAGGGACAGTTCCAACAGCTACCTGAGGGTAACTGCTGGTAAAATAGAAAGTCCTCTATGGAGGCAATGGATACACATCCATATTTAAATAGTTCCTCATGTAAGTACTAACATAACATTTATTCTTAAGTTCTTTGTATGTATTTACTAACAGTATATGAAGACATTAGTCTGAAATAAAAGAATTTTAATTAAATTATAGCAGGAAGAAGGCATGAGTATGTAAAAGATTCCGAAAGTAAACAAACGCTTTTTGGAGCGACCTCTTACACTTCGAAAACATTTATCTATGAAACTGAAAATAATTTTGCCCATACCTACTCCCTCGGGCAGAGGGGTCTTTTATAATTCCTATAAGAAGCTTTGCGTCCATATGCGAGATTTAAATAACCCTAAGCCGATTCAGGGAGATGGCCTGTTATATTTCTAAGTTCATTTACGTGGTCGTGAATAAGAGTTTCCACGAGATTATTTGTAAGCGCATTTTCTATTGGATGAACATGATTCTTTACCGTGATTTTATACGAGGCTTAAACTTTATTTTCTCCTTTTTTCAGAGTTAGTCTTTTAGAAAGGAGAACGAGCATCTGAGCTGGTAGAAAGGCGTTTGGAGTGAATAGTATTAATGTTACGTAGAAATTAATCTCTTTCCGAAAGTTTATGAGCGAAAGTTTTGGATCTTTCTCCTGCAGTAGGATAAACCATGTTTTATTGCTTTATACTCTCTAATAATGACAGAAACTAGCATTAATTAACAGCCTGGCTCATAAGAATGGGTCCCTATTGATACATCGACATTGTCTTTAATAGCTAATTTCCATACGACCTACTTTCGGCTTTTCGGAAGGTTTATCTTTATTAACACCCAACTGCACTCATTATGCGTAAGTCGTTACATCCATTAGCGCCACTTATGTACAGACGCCAGCAGGTCAACCTACCCGAAACTGTCAGATTTTCCCAATCAACCTTGAACCTAATGCTTTAGCAATAAAGTCGAAAATCTATTAAAGAAATCTGACAGATTGTAGTAGCTTAATGTGCTGGCGTCTGTACAAAGAGCCATAACTCTTGGAACTTTAGGGCTTGCACATTTTCACCAATTACGAATTACCTCAGCTTATCAATTTCCGTTATCCTATGCGGGTTATAATTATCTGATTATCCGTAATGACGTCACTTATCCTCAACACATTGCCAGCATTATACGTTCCGTTACACCTATCTCTCACCCCAATTATGAGACTAAACGGGAAGCGTGATCAGTACCATATAACAACCAACCTTAGGCCTAGCAAATAAAGTTGAGTTTTAATTAGCAGTGGGGGTATTTAGACTAAGGCTTACTCGTAGAGCAATGAGCGCTGTATAGGCAAATAATTAGTCTTAATGGTATCTGCACTGGTTACGAAGTGATTGCTAACATTGGCCTTAGATGCTAGTCTGATGGGGTACTAAGTAAGAGGGTACTGTGTTGACCTTGGACAAGACGTGTGGATATAACAGACAACACATTCAAAATCGAAATAAAAAATATGGTCGTTCTGGACTTGGTATTTAAATGCCAAAGGACATTTTTTTTTTTGAAGACTGTGGAAGTCATAGGGGTACCTACATATACTTGGATTTTTAAAGAACATAATATATTTTTCAGTTATTTCTACGTTTTACGAAAACGTTTGAGATGAAAGATGAGCCATCGCTGTGGGTGTAACAACTTATATATGGACTTTTCACCAAAGAAAAGGCAATCTTTTCTTAACATGCGTGGGCAGCGTTGTAATAGGGATCAAGTCTAAGATGTGGAGATCCTGTTGGAGATTATGGCAAGCCCTTTGACCATTTGTGTGAGTGGTCATAGGGAGACCCATAGACCCCGTTAATTATCTACTGACGGTTTTATGGTTTAGCTAAGGTAAAACTCATTTTAATACTCGAACTTGCTCAATTGAAATTGTCTCGTAGCCTACTTTTTCAAGAAACTGAAAAGTTTTTCTTAGCCTAAAAGACACCTGGACAATAGGCTAGAAAAACGCTTTAATTGAAGACAAGACTAGTTAATTAACTTTGAAATTAAAACAATAGTGTTTTTTAGGTACACGTAACGCGGGATACAGACACTCTACGTTAAAAAAATGTTGTTTTGTTCAATAAATGACAAACACATTTAAAATTGATTCATTTTATGTAGGTAAAACTGATATCTAACTGTTCCGTGTGTGGAGAAACAAAAAAAAAATCTAAATTACGATCTTACGAAGTTACTTATTGTTGGATAAATTAAAACAAAAACAGCTTTATAATTTGCCCTGATAATTTGTAGTTTTTAATTTTCGTTTATTTTAATTTTAATTCTGTGACCTTTTTAGTTTGTCATGGATTTTTTTCAGTTTGATAGTGTTAATCATTTGTATTCTGAACTATTCTGTGGCAGTATTGTGAAATTTAATTTAATTTTATGTTATAATTATGGGTTTTGCCTTAATTTTTTTTAAATTTTATTATATATTTTTATGACTTTACATGCCGTAAGTTAGAATGTAGCGGAATCTCTTAATGAACCTACATTGTTGGCAAATAAATACATCTGAATCTGAATTAAAAATGTTGATTGGTAACTACCTACTTCATAATCAGAATGCAAGACTCGTCTCTATTTTTAGTGTTAGTGTTTTGTAACTTAGTGATTAGATAAAATTAGGTTACAATAATTCTATTGTAACTATAATATAATACAATAATACAAATAATGATAACTACAAGCCACAATATCCTTTAAAATAAATCTACGCCAGAAACAAGCAAAGTCGTTTCACGCGACTAGTATCAACATTGCGAGCGCGTGACAAAGCATTTCTTTCACGGCGACAAACATCTTGACACCCTCGTAGTTTCTGAGAACGTGACATGACAGACAAAGACGATGTTTGAACGCACTGCGTCTGGCGTAAAGATTCGGATAAATGACTTTTTGAATATGCGTAAATACTCCGAAGATATTCGTACCGAGAATAAACATATATTTTCTTTGTAGCGTGGATGTTCTCCGTATTTTCTAGTAGATGTCGGACAGTAATAGATGATGTGAACCTTTGCTCCTGATCTACATATTCTTGGTAAGAAAATGAAGAAACCGAACTTAAAGTAATAAAAAAAAACTTTTTTATTTCTTCGCAGCCTGGTATAAGTTTGCACCTTTATTTCAAAAACGTTACTAAAGGAAATTCTCAAGAAAATTACTTTTAATTTAAAAACAAAAAAAGAAAATATTAAATTATATGACTACACACCTTAAAAAGAAACCAATAATTTAACAAATATTCTCAGAAATATTATCTCTTATGCGTTCATCAATTTTATGCCGAGGTAAATAATAATGCATAAATCGTAAATTAACTGTACTATATTATTAAGTTTTATGTTTAGTAACGGTTTCGAAATAAAGTACAATCAAATCGCTCGAGTAAGCATTTATTTTTAAAATTTACTAAAAATTGTGACTTCTGCAACTTCTTTGTTCTACTATCGACCTATTTTAGGCTTTTATTAAGTACTCTTTACCTTCAATAGGAAAAAAATGTGCGGAGTTTGCGGTTGTTGCGGTGGCGGCTGCGGCGGATGCTGCTGCCCTTGCATCACGATCTACACTACGGCCGACGTATCTTGGCGAGTCTGAACATAGGCTTTCGGAACTTTCGCGCATGTTCTCTCACTCACACTTGCCTCATGTCACCACTTGGTTCCTAAAAAAATGTTACTGCGCAGCCTCCTGCGCGAAGTTCAGACTCGCCAAGATACGTCGGCCGTATTGTGCACCTGCTGTATGAAGATTTGCTAGTGGCTCCGTCGAAGATGGCGCACCGACACCTCCGGATGTTTGTGTCTTCGAAGTATGCACTCCCGTGACGTTTAGAGGAAATAAACTACTATAAATAAGCGTAAAAAAAGGTGCGAGTTTTGGTGTCGTCTACCAGGATTTTGTTAGTGCTCCAAATTTTATTTTCTTCCAGGTGCTGTCACTGACAGCACCAGCAGTATAATAATATCGGAGTCCGACCTGTGCCTCATTTGATTTATTGATGTATGAAATGAATGAGAACAATGAAACAATAATACAAACAGACCACGGTATTTTAAGACCTCCGTATTAAACCTTCAATAGTTTACCAGCATGATATTTTCCGAACGTGTTTTGATAAGCTTTCAGTTGTAGATGAGAATGCAATCTAATTTCATGAGAGGACATTTCGGATGCGGTTGAGTATGAGTATTTTTCACTGGACAAACCAACCTACTTTGACATATTATGACAAGACTACAAGTCCGTATTTCAGACAATATATTTTAATATACAGGGTATAGCGTAATTATAGAATAACCTTTTATCTGCGGGTAGGGAACTCCAAGCCCTATAATATAAAAAAAATGACAAACTCCGGAGTCGATGTGTATACGCAATTTTTTTTAAATTATATTTTTAAAAATTGCCACCTTTGGTCATTTCCTCGGCCACCATTTTCACAAATGAAGAAATTTTGACTATCTGATTTCTGCATATTATAAATAAACGTGCTATAAGATGTGTATTACAGTTTTAAATAAAATAAAATTTTCCCAGCCAAAAAAAAGGCCTCATACTATATTTGATTGCAACATTACAGCCAAACTGCATCGGATTCGGACGTCACTTTTATGACGCCATATAACACCTAACTCCGAGACGAGCACTTGGTACCAGATAGTACCAAACTTATCTGGATTGCACGGTAAGTGGCACTAAATAATTGATGGGGATTTAAGACCATTTTCATGACTCCAAGGCGCTTAATTATTACGGCATAATTTGGAGTGTAGAACAGTTTTCATTACTCTATGGTAATCAATACGGTGTTTGGGAATTTAGGACCACTTTGGTTCCTAAAGTACCAACGTGTGTGTTTTGGATGTTTGGTCCTCAATTCGGTTTGATAAATTTTTTAACGAGCTCTTAAACTTTGCTTACCGAAATAAACAATAGTCAAACATTATTACAAAAACACTAGACATCCCGTGACCCAAGGGTTGGCTTTTACCTTGGCCAGAGAAACATTGCCATACAACGTGGCAATGCCGCCAGTCTCTTGGGTGCATTACCAGTCGACAGCGATGCGGATGAATTTTTCGACGCCATGTTTTAGTTTTTTAATAGTTTTAGATTAGCATATATTATTATATTTTTATTTTAATAATCTGTGAGTAATTAAAAACATATTTGTTAGATTGAAAAAAAAAAAAAAAAAACCAATCCTACTAATATTATAAATGTGAAAGTTTGTATGTTTGGATGTTTGTTACTCAATCACGCAAAAACGGCTGAACGGATTTGGATGTAATTTGGTATACAGATAGTTTATAACCTGGATTAAGACATAGGATACTTTTTATCCCGGTAGAAGGTTCCCGTGGGATAATTTCCGACATACACGCGGGTGAAGCCGCGGGCCACAGCTAGTATATTAAGACATAGGATACTTTTCATCCCGGTAGAAGGTTCCCGTGGGATAATTTCCGACATACACGCGGGCTACAGCTAGTATATTAAGACATAGGATACTTTTCATCCCGGTAGAAGGTTCCCGTGGGATAATTTCCGACATACACGCGGGTGAAGCCGCGGGCAACAGCTAGTATATTAAGACATAGGATACTTTTCATCCCGGTAGAAGGTTCCCGTGGGATAATTTCCGACATACACGCGGGTGAAGCCGCGGGCAACAGCTAGTATATTAAGACATAGGATACTTTTCATCCCGGTAGAAGGTTCCCGTGGGATAATTTCCGACATACACGCGGGCTACAGCTAGTATATTAAGACATAGGATACATTTCATCCCGGTAGAAGGTTCCCGTGGGATAATTTCCGACATACACGCGGGCCACAGCTAGTATATTAAGACATAGGATACATTTCATCCCGGTAGAAGGTTCCCGTGGGATAATTTCCGACATACACGCGGGCAACAGCTAGTATATTAAGACATAGGATACTTTTCATCCCGGTAGAAGGTTCCCGTGGGATAATTTCCGACATACACGCGGGTGAAGCCGCGGGCAACAGCTAGTATATTAAGACATAGGATACTTTTCATCCCGGTAGAAGGTTCCCGTGGGATAATTTCCGACATACACGCGGGCTACAGCTAGTATATTAAGACATAGGATACATTTCATCCCGGTAGAAGGTTCCCGTGGGATAATTTCCGACATACACGCTGGTGAAGCCGCGGGCCACAGCTAGTATATTAAGACATAGGATACTTTTCGTCACGGTAGAAGGTTCCCGTGGGATAATTTCCGACATACACGCGGGTGAAGCCGCGGGCCACAGCTAGTATAGAAATATT
The DNA here is from genome assembly GCA_948252095.1 of Dicycla oo. Classification (NCBI taxonomy): domain Eukaryota; kingdom Metazoa; phylum Arthropoda; class Insecta; order Lepidoptera; family Noctuidae; genus Dicycla; species Dicycla oo. Next base: position 34,877,893 of record OX411711.1, read on the forward strand.
TAAGAAAGTATGTAGGTACTGAAACACCCGCGGAGTAATAGCATAACACGCTTACATTAGCAATGGCGTTCATTTTGACAATTCAACACTCATTGCGTTATTTCCATTGTCGAGCAGACAGATCTTCCAAACAAAAGAAGCAATGGATTATAAATTTCCTTCATTGTGATGGAAAGCGTGTTACGCAATTTGGGGTGCCGCTATCCCAATCACTTTTAAACTCATTCAAACCCCTAATAAATCAATCACTTAAAAATACACCTCGCCTTATCGAAACTCTTCAATCTGTCGACGAATAGGGCTGGCAGTCCACTGTAATCTCAGAATTCCGGCATCCCAGGATCCCGGGAACTGGGCTAATTGAACGTCTCCTTTATCGAGCTATTGTGATCGTAATTGGAAATGTCAAAGCTGGTGTAAGCAGCAATATGAGTCTTAACTCTTGTTTAGTTGTAACAGGGGTCTGGAAAAGACATTGTGACAAAAATGTAATTATCGTTAAGCGAAAATAAGCAGTCTTTGCAAGAAAATAAGAGTTGTTTTGTAACATTAGTGTTATTCGTGTACAGTAGGGACTTGCCTGGAATTAGTTTCGGTTTTTTGCTCGCAAAACTTATTCGGCGAAAGTGTTCATTATATGTTACATTGTAATAGTAATTCACGGGAAACATGTTTAGGGAAGTACCTAACAACAACAAATTGAAACTACCTACAGTCCATTTGAAATAAGATTAGACATATAGATAAAACTCTTTACAGTCCGTTCAACCAATTTTGACTTCTGTTTCGTAGGCATAAGGATGGATAAGGATTCTAGCTAACTTAATAAAGTTTCGAATCTGTCTTTGCTCCCAAAGGATTGAAGCTCTATGCAGTCATAACGAGAATCACGTTATTACTATGATAATAAATTAATGGAAATTTAATTTGGAACAGCTGCGTGGTCATTTAGGACATGAAACCTACCTACACGGAATTAATTTAAATTCCCGCATAAAGAGACGATAATCTCTGCCTAAATATGTAAAAGGTATTATCTCTGATTATCTGTGTGCAAAAGCATTCATCAACTAATGAAAATTATTAAAAATATTTTATGTTGTCGTTTAGAATCTGTAATCATGATTCTTATTTCTCGTGCCAACATGTCGCTTGCGTTGTTAAAGGTGACATGCCCGTAATTTAGTTATGCAGCACTATACTCCATTGAAAATTAAATTAGATATTTAAATAAACCTTTTTTACAGTCCTTTCAACTGATTTTGACTTCGGTTCCGTAGGCATAAGGATGGCATTAAAACCAGAAAAATGGTTAGCTGCCAGCTGCAGTAAACAGTTGGTATTGTAACCACGTTTTTGCTTTAATGACTTCCTTATGCCTGCGAAACAGAAGTCAAAATCGGTTGAACGGACTGTAAAAAAGGTTTATTTTTAAATGTCTAATCTTATTGCAAACTAGCTGCTCCCCGTGACTGTTCGCGTGGAAGTCGAAAGAATAGAATAATATGTGGAGCTGGCGAACAAAATGCGGACTTGTCCTGTAATTGATTTTTAAGAGGCCAAAACCAAAATAAGCTAAAGTTATTTAGGTAGAATTTTATGGTTTAATTAATGAATAGTGTATTAAAATTTAAGCTAGAATCAGCTTTGGTTCAACAGAAACCCTAACCCCCTTTTCATTACCAGCTGGCGTGGTTGGTTAAGATGCCGCCTATCATGTCGCAAGTCGTGGGTTCGATTCCCATCCAGGACAAACATTTGTGTGCATGAACATGTCTGTTTGTCCTGAGTCTGGGTGTAATTATCTATATAAGTATGTATTTACAAAAAAAAAGTAGTGTATGTAGTATATCAGTTATCTGGTTTCCATAGTACAAGCTCTGCTTAGTTTGAGATCAGATGCCCGTGTGTGAAATGTCCCAGGATATTATTATTATTATTTCCTTTATTCAATTGTTAATAGATATATAAATTATATTTTTAAATATAATATTAGAATTAAAGAAATTTAAAAACATTTAAAAATATTAAAAAAAATATAATATATGTATAACATCAGCTTATAACATCAGCTATCTGCCTGTGGAAGTCCCGTCAAAACCGGCCTAGCTGTTTCCGAGATTAGCCGCAACAAACAGACAGACAAACATTTAAAAAATATACTTTCATATGTATTTAGTGAGAAGCTGTTATTTTGACATTACAAAAGACACTTCAATTTTATTTATTTGTATAGATGGAGTATATTAGTTTCAATTTGTTGTTACAACTGTTTTTTTTATTTCAGATGGGTTTGCTCTGGACTCTAGTCTGGGTCATAGGCGACAGAGACAAAGTCGACAATTTTTTTTACATTTATCTCATAAACCTACAGGGACACTTATGAAACGTCCGAAGTTAGGAGCATGGTTCCAATCGGTTGTTTCCTATAAAGAGCCGGCAAGAAACTCAAGTTACTAACTACTACTTTTAAAATTATTAATCGATGGTAGTACCAATTCTTTTTGTGTAACCCCTTGTCCTTTTTTCCAAATATCATCCTTCTGTCCTTATCTCAATTTATTTGGGGCCCCGTTTGACAGATATTTAAAGACTCCTACTACTACTACTACAGATTGTACTTCGGAGAGTGTGCCCAAGAACTCCACGACCTGATTCCACCGGCCCCCTTCTACCATCGGACATCTAGACGCACTGCCAGTTACCTGATTGCTATTCCACCAATTCGCACTAAGCGTTTCCAAATGTCTTTTATAATGCGCACAGCAAAAGAGTAGAAATTACTACCTGCGTCTGTGTTTCCGAGCGCATACAACCCTAATCTCTTCAAAGTGAGAGTGAACAGGCTTCTTCTGAGTAAGCTCACTCCATCGTCGACTTTGTCTCTGTCACCTCTGACCTTTTTTTTGTGGATGGGAAATCATCAAATAACTTCTCCCGCTCTGGGTGGAGCGGGAGGGCGTGTCAGACTTCTACTGACTAAAACCCACCCGTGTTCCTTCAGTTGCCTGTGCCAGGGCCACGGTAACTCTTTCGAACAACCCGCAACCCTAGCGGGCATCGGCCCTAGCGGACCCCTTCAGCTAGTGCTGACATCTCTTTGAGGCGCGCGTGGAACACAACGCGCCGTCGACCCGGGCCTGGTCCTTACCGGACGGCGAGCTACCCATTGCTCGCCATCCGCAAGCCCGCGCCTACGGTGGTCGGGAATCGGCTATCGATTCCCGACGCCCAGCGCGTCTCCTGCGGCGACTAGGAGCGTGAGGGCGCAAAGATTGCCTCTCCCTCACGCGTTCAGCCTCCTCCTTCGCGAGCATCACTGGTCACCTCTGACCTAGACTAGAGTCAAGAGCAAACCCATCTCAAATAAAAAAAGGGGTGGTGGGGATGGGGTAAAAAGGGGTGTTTAAAGAAAAACAAACCAAAAATAAATTTTATTGAATTACCGCTACATTAAATCGAGAGTTATTTTCGAAAACTGAAGCATCAAAATATAGGCGATCAATGAAAACTCGTTCTCTTTGAAGCTTCCAGTGAAAAGTCCTCACGTAAATACACGTAATAGGGCAGGAAATTGTTGGAGATAATTGAAAGGAAGTAAAAGAGATATTCCGAGAATGTCTGCGAGTCCCGGAAGCTTCCATTATGATTGTTGACATACTTCCACAAGCTGGCTCAACTGGCTCGTGCCCCCTGCACGAGCCAGTAAGTAATATATGATATAATTACAAAATCTCTAATATTTACAAGATATAACAACTGAAACTATAATTTTATTTGATTTCCTGAATAGTTAATATAATAAACGATTGATATAATTTCAAAATAACTAATTTTCATAAGCATAACATACACTGAATATAAAATCGTTTGATATACCACTCAAAAGACATAAAACCTATTATGATAAAAACGCGTAGTTAAAAACACTAATTATGTCAACAGAAACCCTAGCGTCAACTCACCACATGAAACAAACATGAAACATGCAAACAAGCAATACTCCATGCATGCAGCAGCAAGCAGCAAGCATGCAGCAAGCAAGCAGAAAGCAAGCATGCAGCAAACATGCAACACGCAAACAGCAAGCACGCAGCAAGCAAGCAGCAAGCATGTAGTATGCAAGCATGCAGCAAGCAAGCAGAAAGGAAGCAAGCAGCAAGCATGCAGCAAACATGCAGCAAACATGCAGCAAACATGCAGCAAGCAAGCAGCAAGCATGCAGCAAGCAAACAGCAAGCATGCAGCAAGCAAGCAAGCAGGAAGCATGCAGCAAGCATGCAGCAAGCAAGCAGCAAGCATGCAGTATGCAACATGCAGCAGGCATGGTTTCTGTTACGGCTCCGGCGCTGGGGGGCTCCGGCGGTCCCACGCGAGCTTATCGTCGCACGGTTTTAACGCTCACTACCGCAGCTACGTCTTGCTGGCCGGCGAAGCTGACACTCCAGGAGTAGGACATAAAAGACTACGTGGAGTCGGTTTTGCAACAATACATTTCTGTCATTAAATTTGTGAAAAAATATTTTAAACGTTATACCTAATGATTTTCGACTAAATAGATGTTATATCCAATAACGTTATACGAAATAAGTTTAGAGTATACGTATTATATGTAAAGAAATTGGTATATTGGACATTGGTAACAGTTGGTATATCTCACGGTTATTATATGTTGTGAACGTCATTGAAATGAAAATATACCAAATAACTTTATATGATATGAGACGCACCCCGTACAGGCTTTAGTGCGAGAAAATACTAGCGAATGATACTTTACCGGAACCGCAGTCTTGCGTAAGGTTTTGTTATTTTGAATGTTCTGGGATTCCGTGAAAAACATGGAACACCTCAATCTACCACCACATAATAAATAATAGTACTAACTACCACTGTCAAGATTTAATATTTCTGAGATCCATCATCATCATCTTCACAAATTTTGACTTCTTTTTTGTTAGTTACTGATTATTAATTAAATATAGGTTAACTGGTAATTAGTGACCGATACTTAAACACATGAGGAGCTTGTGGCTAAGTAATAACAGCCGCACGGGTAGATCCATCAGTTTAAGCTACGCTTGCCGGGGTTGGTCCGTAGTTGGGTGACCATCTTTACATACCGAGACTCCTCCGTGCCTCGGAAAGCTCGTTAAGCCGTTGGTCCCAGCGGTCATTCGTGGATCTTTGACAGTCGTTACGGGTCGTCAGAAGCCCGAAAGTCTGACAATCAGTCTTTACCAAGGGGTATCGTATTACCCAATAACTGGGTTGTGGAGGTCGGATAGGCAGTCGCTACATGTAAAATACTGGTATTCAGCTGCATCCAGTTAGACTGGAAGCCGACCCCAACATAGTTGGGAAAAGGCTAGGCAGGCAGACTTAAACACATGATTATACGATAACAAATAACTTTTATTATTGGACCAAGCCTGAATTCGTAAAAAAAATCAGCTGTCCCATACATTCATGTTCGCCTAACTCGTCAAAATGTATGAAGCAGCTAATTTTGTTTTGGCGAATTCAGGTTTGGTCCCATAGTAAAAGTTGTTTGTTATCATGAGTACAATCATGTGTTTAAGTATCGGTCATACCAGTCACCCTATATACAGGGTCCAATTAAATTAGCTAGCGAAACTCCACAGACGTGATGGGTATTGATATTTAAACACGACAAAATAAAAATGATATAGATGTTTCTTTTTTTGGGTCAACGACCACTGGTGGTGTTTTATCGTGTTAAGATATCGATTCCCATCGCGTCTGTGAAGTTTACTTACACAAAAACAAAAAAACCGGATTTTTTAAACTGATATTTCAACTACACTGCGGTTGATGACCCAAAAAAATAATATTTATTTTTTACTATCGTGTTTAAATATCTGTGTGCGGAGTTTCGTTAGCTAATTTAATTTGACCCTGTATATGTAAGTCTTTCATTCGGTTTCGTACGTTTCCACGGTCATTACAGTACTGAACCCAACCGCTGGAAAATGGATCTTTATGAAATTAATACCTTACAAGCGACCAGATCTGTGTACCTACAGATATTCAAATAACAAAATATAGCTTAGAAAGCTCATAACTTTGTGATGCGTATTTTCAGTGTAGTTCAACCTACAAAACCTACTTACTATGAAGTTACTGGTCTTCCTAGGAGGAATAATTCAAGGTGACTGTGCGTCACATACCAACGTCACATTTTCGTCCACAAGCGTGACAATTGTCGCATCATGTCCACTCTGAAACTACTTCGGCATTCACGGTTCCCTTTAATTAGATCGGTATAAAGCTGATTTTTTTTTTTTTTTTTTTTTCTTTCGCCTGTATTAAAAGGCAGGCATCGATCTATAGACCATTCAGCCTCGTCATATTTTCTTATTCTTCTATTTAAAATAAAAGTAAGGCCAAAGCCAAGTCATCAGTAAATTCTTAATCAAGGCATATGCCATGTCTTCTTTTTTTCATGTTTGTCAATCCAATTTTTTTTCTTTGTCAAATCCACATTTTATCGTCATTTCCATGTAGTGTAGTCATTTCCAAGAGTTATGTCAATTCAATGTCATAGCCATGTAAGCCATGTATGTAATTATATGTATGTATGTAAAATTATATATCCCAATCAAATTTTACACCCACTAGATGTAATAAAATTAAATAAAGGATTAAATGTAGAAGAATTTTCCAGCAATCCTTGAATGTCGCGCGGGAGGTTTGCCGGTGTTTTGTAAATCTCAAGCAATTTGTCAATCAATATTAAACGATTCACATTGTGCGCTGGGCATTCAAAAGTAATGTGATTAAGGGTTTGATCTTTATCGAGGTTGCAATCAGTGCATTTAGGGGAAGTTATTAACTTCATTCTGGCCAGATGAGCATTAAAACGTCCATGTCCAAATCTTAGCCGATTAATTAAAGAATAAAACTGTTTGCTTTTGTGAAATTGTGCCTTCGTAAACCAAGGAGCTAAACCAATAACTGTATTTATTTTTGCATACCAAGTGCCTTTTATTTGCAAAGTCTCCTGCCAATTTTCAAGCCAACATCGAATATTATCTTCCTTGATCATAGGTAATAAGTCTGAACAAGGTATGGCAACACTTTTAATTTCTGCATTTCCTATGTCAACAATGGCTCTCGCTAAAGTGTCTGCATTTTCATTGCCACTGACTCCGATGTGCGAAGGAGTCCACAAAAATTTGATATCAAAGTCTCTTGATTGAAGTGTAAAATACTTTTCTTTGATGCAATATATAATGTAGTTTGTAGAAGCATCCAGTTTGTTGTTATCCAATGCCTTAAGAACACTCATGCTGTCCGTTACAATAAGCCAAGAAATGATGCCAGAGTTATTTTCACTTATGAAATCCAAAGCAGCTGAAATAGCCATCGCCTCAGCAGAAAATATAGTTAAAACATCAGGCAACCTTACACCATGACCAGTCTTAGTAGAAGGTATGTAAATAGCCATTGCGACATTTGTACTGCTCTTAGAAGCATCAGTGAATATACATCGATAGCCAGAATGTTCCTGTAATAACTGATACACCTCTTCCTTGGTTTTCAAATCATGCTTTATAACAATATTCATATCTATAAATTTACTATTGTACTTGCCAGAATAACATGTCCAAGTGTCATTACATTTGTAAAGTTCATGTTGCTGAATAGGTGTAATTGTATTAGAGAAATCATGAAGTAAATAGGGAATGTTAATATTATTTGAAGGATTATAAACTGTATGATAAAATAAAAGTTTTCTGTAAAGAGGGTGGTTATGAAATGACAAAAGCTTTAAAAGGAATTTAGATTTTAAGTACTGAAATCTAATTTTCAGTGGAGGAATATTACACTCTACTTGTAAGGAGTTGATAGGTGTTGTTTTCATGGCACCTGTAATGCAACGCAAGTTATGATTCTGTAAGATATCAAGTTTACGGATAAGTCTCTGATCAGACCCAAAACACAAAAAGCCGTATTCAAAATGACTACGGACTAAAGATTTGTATAACATTAACAGAATTTTAGGATCAGCATGTACTGAGACAGATTTTATAAAATTGTATGCTTTATTTGCTTTACCAAGTATGTAATCAACATATTTATTCCATGTAAGATTGGCAGAAAAAATTACTCCTAAGTACTTAAATTCATTAACAGTGGTAAGTTCAAAGTTATCATAAAAAATTTCTAAATCAAAATCTATTTCACTAAAAACAATAACTTTTGATTTGTCTGGACTAATTTCTAAATTTAAATAGTGAAAATATTTACTCATATTTTTCAAAGCCCCATTAATATTACTCTTAATCTCATCCATATCTGGACCGGATGTATAAATAACCAAATCATCAGCAAATTGTAAATTCAGTACTTTACTACCCAAAATCATATTAAGTCTATGCATATAAAGCACATAAATCAATGGACTCATAATACCACCTTGACACACCCCTTTATATGAAAAACGGGGTCCAATTAACTGCTTATCCACTTTGACATAAACTTCTCTACCATGCAAAAAATTAAAAACCCACGAAACTATTTTTTCAGGTATGCCTAGTGAGCGGAGTTCAAGTGACAAAATGTGATGATTGACATTATTGAAAGCACCAACGATGTCAACAAAAACAGCAACAAACTCATGTTCCATTTTACGAGCATTAAAAATATCAAGATGCAAATGAGAAATAGTTTCATGTGTTGACCTTCCTCTACGAAATCCAAGCTGATTAGAAGGTAATAAATTATTACTTTCTATATAAAATTCTAGTCTTTGCTTTATCAATTGCTCATAAATCTTTCCTACACAAGAGGTCAAAGCTATAGGTCTGTATGAGTCAGGTTTGTTTTTGTCTTTATTAGGTTTTAAGATTGGAATAAGACAGTCCATTTTCCAGTCTAGAGGTATAGTTTCATTAAGCCAAAGTAAGTTAAAAACTTTTAAAACCAAAAATAAGGCTTGCAATGAAACATTCTTAAGCATTTTATATGGTATACAATCTAGGCCAAAAGCTGTATCACGCCTGGAAAAAATTGCAGCTTTCAATTCTTGCATAGTAAATGGATCGGTTAAATAATTTGAGCATGCTGCTGTTGGTAAATGGTCATGTGAATGAAAGGGGGCCTCTACAGTATCAGGTGTGAATTTTTTAAGAAAATCAAAAATCCATGGGTATACATTATTGCAAGATGGTACATATGTTCTATTAAACTTTCTAGAAATACCCCATATTTTACTTAAAGGAGTTGTTCTGTTAAAAGACTCACACAAAGTTACCCAACTCAAATACCTCTCTCTTTTTAAAATCAACTTTTTAACAGCTTGTCGCCTTTTAAATTCAACATAGTTTGCTTGTGAGGGGTCATGTTTAAACTGTATATAAGCATTCTTAGCATCTTCTACAACCCTAGTACAGTTGTTATTCCACCATGGAAGTGGACTGCGTTTTTTCTTTTTATGAGTTCTAGGTGTATTGAGTCAGGCACTAGAGGTACTTTGCATATGAGAAATATCAGAACATGGAACAGAATTCTGTACAGCTTTATTTAAGATAAGAATAAGTTCTTTATAAGTTTGTAAAGGGTTTTGATGAATAACCACAAAATTTTGTAATAGATTATCTACTTGAGCTGTGTAAAGTTCCCAATTAACTAGTTTGAAATTTACATGAACAGGCAGATTTGAAAGATCATTGGATGAAGAAATAAAATTATTAAATACTATTTTTGTAATTACAGGCAAATGATATCCACCTAGAGGAACATCATGCACTGACCAGTGACAAGACAAAGCCAACGAGGGTGATACTAAGGTTAAATCAAGGGCGTTTCTCTGCCACCTATCTGAGCCTAATGTAGTCATATCTCCGTTATTCAGCAACACAAGATTGTTACCATTGATACTTTCAAGAACGTCAATACCACGACTGCACTGTGCACTACAGCCCCAGGCCGAATGATGGGCATTGAAATCCCCACCAATCAAAACAGGACCAGGAATACTTTGGATTAAATTATCCAGCTTTGATTTAGAAAAGGATGGATGACAATTACCAGGACTATAAAATGACACCAAAGAAAGCTCCTTAGCACCATATTTTAAACGTATTGCAATATTTTGTATAGAGTCATCATATGAAGTATCAATTTTTTTGAACTGTAATGAATTATGTATTAATATAGCTACGCCATTATGACTATTACCAGAATCTAATCTAACAGTGTTATAATATTTTATATTAAAACGCATCTCAGGCTTAAGCCAAGTTTCACAAAGTAAAGCTACATGAATATTGTTCTCAATTAAAAAATGAGAAAAAATATGTTGATTACTACGAATACTCTGAGCATTCCACTGTACAATATTTAACTGATCCATAATTAAGATTGTTTAATGTTATTATCACTCTGTATTGTTGCTAAGAGAACTTTTTTAATATTTTCATTTGTAATGGAACTTTCTTTGTTCCGATTTTGTGAAATTAAAGTAAGAAGGGTCTGAATTAAAATGTTTTGTATTTGATCTGTTTGTATTAGAAATTTAAGTTGTTCAGCAGGGTTTTTGTTAGTTAAAGGAGGGAATGACTTCTCATTTAACACGTCAGCATATGATCTTTTCTGAATTTTATTTTTATTTTCTTGTATCTTAGCTTTTTTGACAGGACATTCTGCAGAAATAGCAATATGATTTCCTTTACATTGGCAGCATGTAGCTTCTGTTGGGGCAATCGTACATTCTTTATAGCTGTGATCTTTCCCGCATATAGAACACCTGATGCTGTTTTTGCAAAATTTAGCAATATGTCCATACCTCAGACACTGCAGACACTGCTTTACCGGCGGGATGTACGGCCGTACCTCAAACCGCCAGCTGTTTAGATCCACGCTGTCGGGCAAGGAGACGCACGAAAAGGTGATGCTCACTGTCTTCATAGGTTCAAAGGAGACTTTATTTCCTGTAATAGTCCGACGCATAAATCTTTTGACCGATATTATATTTTTGGAGCTGGATATAGCTGAATAGATTTGCTCATTTGACAGATCAATCGGGACATGCTGTATGATTCCAGTAATTTCTGTAGCCGAGGCTGGAATGCTGGCTTTGAGTTTAAAATTATCCAAAAACTTTTTATTTATGAGCGCAGCATTGGCAAATGACGGACGTTCGAAAATAACGCCAACTTTGTGCCGATTCATTCTAATTAGTTGCTTAACCCCTTTGTTATACCTCTTGAAGTTAGTGGCTAACGACATCATATCGCGGTCACCGATCGGGACTTGATTCAGACTTTCGATGAAAACAATATATTCATAGTTTCCACCAGACTCTGGATAAGACCGGGTGTAATCAGATACTCTATATTCAAGGTACTTATCCGTATCCTTTTCATTTACAGCATCTGATGTGGCCGACTGCATGGAGCGCAACGACCCATTGTCGGCATCATCTTCGAGGGGATCCGTCCCACTTTTCTTCCTCTTCTTAACCTTCCCCATCACAACAAACTACCATTAAGTAGTTATGTAGTATTAGTATTAGTTATTATGCAAAAGGTAGCAATAAAATAAAATAGATTTGAAATTTTTTTCAAGAAACGCGCCTTTCCTTAACTTTCCCGCGCTTTCCTCCGCAAAGAAACCCCGGTATAAAGCTGAGCAGAATTCCACGTGACAACGTGACATACCGGCACTCGAAGCGTGACAGGAAATCTCAGGCGTTGGAATTTGAAGCTACAGCCAGAAGCCAAATTGTACCTATCTACATTCCATCCTTGGTGCTGATTAATGTGTATATAAAATAATAAAAGTTAAATTTTGGTACTCCCTTTCTTCTCCTAAAATTGTTTGTTCAAAATCATTTTCCATAACACGTTTGCTATAAACTTCAGCTATAACCATAATGTTCCAAAATTCAAAATTTTGTTTTACATAATTATCTTTACTTCTAAAACTATTTTGTCATAATATCGAGTACTTTAATAATTGAATCTCCTAATTTTGCATGAATAAAGTCATATGTTCTAAGTATTGTATTATATAATGTGTATTCTTCCTAATGTTCTTTTATAATAAAATTGTTTGTCCTATAACATTTGCTATAAATTAGGTTTTAGTGACAGAAGCGAATTGCTGTAAATCCGACTCCACGCAGTCTTGTCTGTCCTACCCCTAGAGTGTAATTTAAAATCGCAAAGGCGCGTAGTGGCGAGGCGGTCCGCGGGATGAGGAGCAAGAGGCTGCGAGTGAGCCGCCCCGGCAGCAAGACGCAGCTGCGGTGGTGAACGAAAGCCGTCTGCGACGATTAGCACGTGTGGGACCGCCGGAGACCCGCAGCGCCGGAGCCGTGACAGAAACCATGCCTGCTGCATGTTGCATGCTGCATGCTTGCTGCATGCTTGCTTGCATGCTGCATGCTGGCAAAGGCCAAATTGCTTTTGTATCTTTACTATTTATGTATTGTATCAGTTTGATTTGCTAAAATAATAAACAGTTGTAATAAAAACATTATTAGGATAAATAAACATATAAATAATTTGAACTTAGGACTTATAACTTTTATTGAAAACGGTTTTAAATCTTTTGTATATTACTGATTGTAATATTTATGACAAACAAACTTAGGGCATATTATATTTAGGGATTTCAATTTTATGACATGTGATATTATGTGACATTAGGTTCGGGTAAGTTATCATTCGGACAAATGATGATTAGGACAAAAAAAAATCATGGTACCTTAGATTATGGATAAAAAAGTTAGGGAACACGATAGAGACCTTAAATATTATATAAAAAAATGTATTTTTTTACTTTTTATGACTGCATGCCTTATATATGAGGAGCTCGTGGCTAAGTAATAACAGCCGCACGGGTCAATCCATCAGGTTAAGCTAAGCTTGCCGGGGTTGGTCTGTAGATGGGTGACCGTCTTCACATACCGAGACCCCTCCGTGCCTCGGAAAGCACGTTAAGCACGTTAAGCTGTCATTTATGGATCTTTGACAGTCGTTACGTGTCGTCAGAAGGCCGAAAGTCTGACAACCAGTCTTACCAAGTGCATCGTATTACCCTGTAACTGGGTTGTGAAGGTCAGATAGGCAGTCGCTCCATGGTATACTGGTATTCAGCTGCATCCGGTTAGACTGGAAGCCGACCCCAATGTAGTTGGGAAAAGGCTAGGCAGATTGATTATGACTGCATGCCTTAAGAGGATTGGGAAGTGCCGATACGCGGATCGAGTCTTGGAGGCAATTACCTACATTTCATAAAATTATTTACATAAATATTGTTTCGGGCGATAACGTTTTCACCTCCCTAAACCTTTACCAAATGAGACAATTTTGATCTCATTACATTCAGTACACCTTAATCTAGGTCTGTACGTTTTTATTTTTTAGTAATTCAGTTTAATTTAATAAAAAAAAAAGTTTGAGGTAGTTTTTATGTCAAAAATATAGATATTTAGATGCTAATAACTTATATCGTATGCAATATTTCTTTAAAATAAAAACGTTCGGACCTAGTTTTTTATTATACGTACAACATTTCCAAAAATTATGAAAATTAGACTATGTTTACGGGGAGAAAAACGTTATCGCTTTTTGTATGAAAATTTACAGCTTCACAATCCTCTTAGGTAGAATGTAGCGGAAACATTTAACGATGTACCATCTTACATACATTGTTGGCAAATGAATACATCTGAATCTGAAGGAGTGTTGGGACAGATTTTCCTGATTGTTCAGGAAAATTAATTTCTTGTTTCCCCGACGCACTGCGTCGCATCGCATTGGCAGCCCGCGCTCTTACTTCGTTTTGACTTAACGTTCTTTGGGATTTTTTTTTTGCTTAGGGCAGTATCGTGATGTTAAATAGCCTATAATCTACTTCAAGAATTGGACTATGAAATGCAAAAAGAACTTTTCAAATCCGACAGCTAGTTCCAGAGAATAACGCGTTCATACAAACAAACAAACTTTTCAGCATTACATATAGTCGGATTGATTATGTCAGCGTGCCTGCTTAAAGGTTTTAGACCTTACTTGTTATTGCAGTTGGATATATTAGAATCACATAGGACACAGAATCACATGCTTGCCAATGCTATCGGTTGAACGCTTTATAGAATCAAGAAGTTGGAAGGTGAAATTGAGACATGCCAACACAAGATGTAGTTGAGATAACTGAAAACCTGAAAAAGGGTCATTGAACTCATCGTTATGCACAACTTTTATTATGAGAGCAATCATGAAATCATGAAAAATAATCAGTATTTAGACGATTTATGTGAACACATAATATAAAGAACGGCTGATTTTTATTTTTATCTCATTTTTAATTCAACTTTTCAGTGTCTTCACTGAAAAAACGAATGAATGATCTCCCAATCTGAACAGTTATTCCACAGAACTGCTCTGGATCAATTCACAACTTGATTTTCACGTATTTTCTCATGATCCTCTGCCTTTAATACATGACATCTTATTAACAACATCCATTCCATTTCATATTCCATCGCATCTTTCCAATAACCTTTTTGATGACTTTTGTTAATGAAGCCAAAGTCAGTAAGTACTCCATGGACTGTGCGTAAAAACTTCGTCCTTGTTCCTTAGTAAATAGCCGATGTAATGGTTTGGCCATTAATAAAAAATAACTAGGTATTCAGTCAAAATCAATCTACCTAGCCTTTTCCCAACTTTGTTGGGGTCGGCTTCCAGTCTAACCGGATGTCAAAGATCCACGAATGACAGCCGGGACCAACGGCTTAACGTGCTCCCCGAGGCACGGAGGAGTCTCGGTATGAAATGATGGTCACCCATCCACGGACCAACCCCGGCAAGCGTAGCTTAACCTGAAGGATCGACCCGTGCGGCTGTTAATACTTAGCCACGAGCTCCTTGTGTTAGCTCACGATTGTGTTAGTTTATACTTAAAACCCTTTCTCAGATTACTTTAAAAATTGGGTTGCCTGAGCTGTGTAGGACATTATGGATGAGCTAAGTATGCACACGTAATTATGATCCCTCCACGCATTATACTTAACAGGCACTCCTGAAACGCCTACACTGGAAAACCATGTAGAGAAACCTTAACTTTAGAAAGGTATATTATTTTTCATTACCTCATTAGATGTTATTTAATCGAAAAAGTTTGTTTTTTATCAACAAGGCCTTTGAATTCCTGTTCTAATTAATCGATTCCAAGTTATTGATTCGTTCGAAAAATATAAAGGTTGTGTTCAATTCATGAGATGTTGTTACCAAATAAAATAAAAATAAAATATTGTCCTTTTTGACCAAGTTTTTACTAATAAATAAGTGCGAAAAAAACAAATATGCCAATTATCCACGCCATGAACATACTACAGGTTTCCATATGAAAATATGCGCTTCGGGAATCATCGTCATTCATCGGAAAAACGAACGCACGATGATGAGATCTACTAACTATAGAGCTGTTACAACCATGGAAGTAAGTTTGCCTATTTTGTATTACCATACTAGCTGACCCCTCAAACGTTGACCTGTCAAAATTTTAATCATTCATTCAAAATTCCCATAGAAAATGCACTTTTAGTTTTCCCGAATTTTACAATTTTCCCGGCAACTTTTCTAACATTTTCTTTCATACAAACCTTGTTTAGATAATATCAAACACAACAAAAAAGAATTAGCCAAATAGGTGCAACAGTTCAGCACTTGTAGCCAAAGTAACATTTGATTAGCGATGGCGATGGAAAAGGCAAAAATGTATGGGGTTGACATAAGCTATTGAAATGTCATGTGATCATAGCATTTCCACAGAGATGCATGTCGATAGCGATTGTAGATATAGAATCGCTCCGAAGCAATGCCATTTGGCTAGGCCTACTGAAGTGGTGCGCACACATACATTCAGCGATTGATTTTTATTTATATAGATTTATAAAATTATTGAATAACAACTCCATACAATTCCATAAAGCTTTTCAAAACTTTTGAGTGAGAACGACATTAGTGCTAGTTTTGAAACACGGATATTACTGAAGCGGACCTTTTCTGTTTTACCTAGATATTTTTTTGGTAACGGAATAATCATAAATCCACTCGAGATTAAAAAATCGTTACAGCTTATGAAATAGACTAACACCCAGCCCTTTGAGTGTTGAGAGAGAAAGGAAGCCTGAGTGATATTAAACGGCAAGACTTGGTAATATTTTGCGTCGGACAATTTATAGGTATCATTGCATAATGATGTCTATAAATTGTGTTAATTAACACCACACGTGTCGTGCACATGCGCGACACATATGTTACTGATACCTGACGTCATTTCCCGGGTGGTACTTAATCTCGGTAACGAATCCCGGCGATGCGAGATTCCGACACGAATCTCAACTCAACTGAGTACAGGCACTTTGAGTTGTCAAGGGGTCCGTCGGTCAGAAAGATGAAACTAGTTGCTTATTTCAAAGCGTAGTAGTTTCCTATGGAGAAGAACGGCCAAGAACTCCAGGGAAAAATGAAAATATTGGTACAAAATTTTAATTGGTTACCTACATCATTTATGTTGAACAATGTAGAAAGACGTGCACGTTAAAAGTGTCCGTACTATAAAGATAAAAACTAAAAACAATTGAACAATTAAACTAAATTAAAGCAAGCCGTGGCAGCTAAGAGACGACCAGTCCCTTTAGACGGTGCCAGGTCACGAATATGACGCGTAGATCAGCACCATTCAGCCCAACCAATTTGACGGGAACTAAATAGGTTTTGAATTCCCAATTTATAATATATTTAATAATATATTTCCGTAGTGCAGCCTTTAGGTATCTAGTAAATAAATAAGTGACTGAACTCGTAGCCCCAAAGTAACCTGGTGCTTCTGTGGGACAGGAAAAATGCCCGGGCTTAAAATATTGCTGTAACCTAAAAACCAATTTGCACTTTTAACCCAACCTTGAGCACCAATTCATCGATCAAAATCTATCGGCAGATTCAGTAAAGCTTTCCTCAGTAAATTCCAATCTCTTAGTAACACAACGGTTTGTCAGTAAGTAGGTAAACGAGGTAGCTCAAGATACCAACAAAACTAACTAATAATCTTTATGAGATCTTTTCTACTGCCGCTACAGACTACAGAAGGCTTTGTTAACTGAAAATGCAAATTCCGGCTCTTTCCCATTATCTTTTGAACAAAATCCTTGTGCTAAATGTAAGCAAGAAAACGTGTAAACTATGTTCATTGCTAACAACTTTTTAGCAGGCGCTTGTTTTAGGTTTACAGAATTTTATTTCTCATGAACTTAGATAGATACATATCATATTTACCTCTGGGGTGTTGGTGACGTTACAGGGTACACACATTTTTCAGTTTTGTTTTTCATTTAAGAGGGCTGTCACATTTTCTCACCTCTCACGCACACACGGGACCAATTGATCCCGTGTGATTGTTAAATATACAATATAATAATAATATCCTGGGACATTATTCACACACGGTCATCTGATCCAACACTAAGCAGAGCTTGTACTATGGAAACCAGATAACTGATATACTACATACACTACTTTTTTTGTAAATACATACCTACTTATATAGATAATTACACCCAGACTCAGGACAAACAGACATGTTCATGCACACAAATGTTTGTCCTGGATGGGAATCGAACCCACGACCTGCGTCATGATAGGTGGTATCTTAACCAATCACGCCAACTGGCCTGTAATAAAAAGATACTTTTTTGCAAAATGTAGTCAATTGACGAGCTAGTAAATTAATTTAATAGATAATTAATAAAAACACATTTCTATTGTGATAACATAGAACTCAGCTCAAAAAGTATTATGATCAGTTGTTGGGATGAGTTAAATAAATCCTACAATAAAAAACCAGCCAAGTGCGTGTCGGACTACGCACAATAAAGGGTTCCGTAGTTGAGATGAATTTATCCCAAGAACAAACTTAACATTGTAATTGATTAACATATTCTCCCATACATTCATGTAAGTTTGTACGCACAATATTGAGGGATTTACCATGTTATTTCAATAATATAGACTTTTATAAGTTTTCCTGTTATCTATAGATATAGAACTATTTTTTGTATTTTTTTTTTCAAACTATGGCTCAGTAGTTTCGGAGATAAGGGGGGAATGATCAATTTTCATTTATTTTCTTAAATAACTTTAAAAAGATTTATTTTAAAACAATTAAAAATATATTTTAAACCCTCACAATATAATCCCTTGTACCGTGTCCACTGTACCGTGTGCCATATCAAATGGATATGGCACACGGTACAGTTTGCAAAAAAAAAAAAAATTTCTTATTTGCCCCCAAAATTGACCTCCATATACAAAATTCATTTATTTACGTTACACGTCCGTGTTCGGGTCACAGAAATACATATGTGTACCAAATTTCAACTTAATCGGTCCATTAGATTCGGAGCAAATTGGCTGTGACAGATGGACAGACAGACAGACAGACACACGAGTGATACTATAAGGGTTCCGTTTTTTCCTTTTGAGGTACGGAACAGTAAAAAGTGTTAAAAATTAAAAAAAAATGGTCCGCATCGCTGTCAATGGAAAAAGTGTCCAAAAGGCCCGCAGCATTGCCATGTTGGATGGCAATGCTGCCAGCCTTTTGGGGATTCGTTGGGCTAAAACTAAGCCAGCCCTCTGGTCCCGTGAAGAGTCGACCAACCGCTTGGTGATTACCCAAAATACTCGATGAGCACTCGGACCCCAAGGCCCTAGTGTTTCAACTCCAAACGACTCAAACACATAGCTCCCAATAAGGTAATATTAAGGTAATATTTGTGCCGTTTGAGGTTTTCTGCTCCTGCAGCAGCTGCCCCCGCATAGCCCGCGTGCTAGGAAGATGCGATGGCGCGAGGGTGTCGACAGCTTTGTTTTAAATATGTTTAATAAACTTACTTGTTTGTTTAGAACATGTATGCAGTATTGTAACAACTTTTATACCATGTTTTTATGCAAATAAATTATCTATCTATCTATATGTAAGTGGGCACGCCCTTTGCGCCTGGAGGCTTTTATTTAGTTATAAAGTTCTGTTTACGTTTTTAGTTTTATTTCTGCTTGAGTATAGTTTTCGATTTTTTTTTTCTTTTTGGTATATTGGTGTGTGCTAGCTGACTTATAGCAATGAATTTAATTTAATTTCATGTTTTGTTGCGTAATACCTAAATTATTTTGCACAGTGCTGTATACTCGTACAATCAAATTTTTTAACTGAACAGACAGCTGTGCTGCTGGGGAGTTTGTTGCGCCACTTCTTCCCAGCTAAAGCACGAGGAAGTGGTGAAGGGCGGGAGTTTTGGGGGACTGTCTTATGTAATTTTGACGTTCAAAAAGTGCTGATTCTCAGCCTAGTTTGAATAAATCCTCCGGTAAATTATTGAACAGCTGTACTCCCTCAACTAATATTGTTTTTTTGCCGTAATTAGTCCGTGCCTGTGTTTTGCTTGAGTTATATTTTGTTATTCGTTTGCATATGAATAGGTAGTGTTCGTATTTTATCTTTTAACTATTTTTTCACAAGAAAGTGATTTATTGGAACTTGAAAGTGATTTAAACGTACATCGTCGACATAATATACCCGGTAGGAAAATAGTGCCATGCTATAAGAAAGTCGGTGGGATTACATTCTTTGCCAGATTTCCATGTTATATCATCACATTCTCAGGCAAGTCTCAAGTCTCAAGTCCGTGGCAGGGCGGGTACCCTGCCACGGACTTGACTAAAGTCAAGAGCTAACCCATCCCAAATTAAAAAATTTAAAAAATAAACTTGGCCGTAGATTAATTTGCGCATTACATTTTTTAACGTCTTAGCGTAGACTGCATAATTTTTAACCCAAGCACATGTACTTACTTAAAATACAAAATATATTTTTTATTTTATATGCCTGACTGTCTTTATTGAGCCCATCAAGTTGATGTTTTTAAATATGCTTAAGAGGGCTGTTTCATTTTGTCACTTCTCTCACTCACACGTGACCAATTGTTTAAGAATGTTAAATAAAAAGATGTTTTTTTGAAAAATGTAATCAATTAGCGAACCAGTAAATAATATTAATTTAAAAGGTAATTATTACTATTATTATTATTCTGAGTCTGGGTGTAATTATCTATATAAGTATGTATTTACAAAAAAAAAGTAGTATATGTAGTATATCAATTAAATCTGGTTTCCATAGTACAAGCTCTGCTTAGTTTGGGATCAGATGACCGTGTGTGAATAATTTTCTAGATTATTGTTATTATTCTTTCTTTACGTCTCGGGACCCTGGGGTCCCGGACCTTTGGACCGTACGAGGGGCCGAAGCCAACTCGCAAAGGCCCCTTGGACAATTTTAAATGATGAGGAGGCAACAATGAAAAATTATTATTATTTATTTTAAAAAAATATTTATTAAAAAAATATGATTATTATTACACATTTAACACATTTTTATAGTGTCATTTATTTCGAAAACAGATCATAATATTTTTTTTTAGATAACACAATAGAAATGTGTTTTTAATAGTTACCTATTAAATTAATATTATTTACTAGTTCGCTAATTGATTACATTTAAAAAAAAAACATCTTTTGATTTAACATTCTTAAACATTTGGTAACGTGTGAGCGAGAGAGGTGACCAAATTTTAAAATAAGTTTATCTCAAATAAAGCACAGAAAACGCTTCCATAACAAGCTCGTTAATAAGATCTAAGCGTAGTTAATTTCCTCACAGCCTATCCTTCTGGAATGCCAACTAGTTACCCACCTCCCCGCAATGCTCATAGTTTCTAACAATTCCTGCCAAACAAAACTAATTTTGAAAGCTACAGCCTCGAAAATTGTCAGCCGACGTACGGATTAATAGTAGAATTTAACACAATAGTGAGATTAATTGTATTCCCAGGTAGAGTGGATTCGGCGTCGAACTGGCGACCTTCCAAAGTGAAGTTAATTTGTCAAACGTGCCTTCGCTCTGGACTAATTATCAAGGTATTGGCGCCTGACATGAGGGCTTGTTAAGGTACGGCGGATTTGAAATTGGAACAAGTGGCGTATTGGCAGCGTTCCGTTTGAATTAATTTAGTAGACGTATTTATTTGGTGGCAGAAATATTACTTAGCATCTTCTATACTTAGTTTTCAGTATAATTGCTATTACTGCAAACAATTTTAATGAAAAGCTTCACTAACATCTGATTTTTTTTTTCAACTTTTAACTTTTTATTTTCTTCTCATTAATTTTGATTTATTTTAATCAATTAATTTGTCCTTGTCAGACATACTCGTATTGTACCTACATAGATTATACGGGAACGATGTGGTCTCCTATAATTGGAGGCGCACACTTTTTTTATTTAGAGGGGCCTGTGGCTAAGTAATAACAGCCGCACGGGTCGATCTATCTGGTTAAGCTACGCTTGCCGCGATTGGTCCGTGGATGGGTGACCATCTTTACATACCAAGACCCATCCGTGCCTCGGAAAGCACGTTAAGCTTTTGGTCCCGGCTGTCATTCTTGGATCTTTGAAAGTCGTTACTGATCATTAGAAGCTCAAAAGTCTGACAACCAGTCTTACCAAGGGGTATCGTAGTACCCAGTAACTGTGTTGTGGAGGTCAGATAGGCGGTCGCTCCATGTAAAATACTGGTATTTAGCTGAATCCGACTAGACTGGAAGCCGTCCCCAACATATATATATATATATACAGTATGTTAACCAACAGAGGGCGTTCCCGTTAACCCGCAATAGTATAGCATCCATACATGCTAAAAAAAATATTACCATTCGAAAACAAAATGGTTTTTATTTTTTTTTTAATATTAAAATATTCACTAAAAATGCTAAAAATATTCAAAAAAATATAAAAATATTCACTAAAAATAAAAACTAAATTGCGATGTTTCCGTCCTTCAAGTACGCGTGTACAGAGTGTTTCTTTTACGTATCAATTTAACATTTTTAGTGAATATTTTAATATTAAAAAAAATAAAAACCATTTTGTTTTCGAATGGTAATATTTTTTTTAGCATGTATGGATGCTATACTATTGCGGGTTAACGGGAACGCCCTCTGTTGGTTAACATACCTACTGTATATATATATCTATACTTTTATAATATGATAAAGCTGAAAAGTTTGTTTGTTTGTTTGGTTGAACGCGCTAATCTCAGGAACTGCTGGTTTCAATTGAAAAATTCTTTTAGTGTTCGATAGCCCATTATTTATCGAGGAGGACTGTAGGCTATATAACATCAAGCTACGATGAATAGGAGCGGAGCGTCAATGGAAAATGTTGCAAAAACTTGGAAAATTTATTCCTTTTGAGAGCTTCCGTTGCGTGCGCTGTGTAAACGGTTAAACTTACGCAACAATCATGTATGACGGAATTGTTCCTCTTCAAAAGTAAAAAAAAGTCCGCGATAGCATATTATGTCTATTTTTTAAGGTCGACTCACTATACCTTTTTAATCGTAATCAAATTTGTTATAAAATAATGCATTATTTGCGAAGGTGTTTTCATAAACATGGTATTAATCCTTATCCAAATAAATACGTTATTTATCACAAGTATTTAATTATGAACATCTCTCTAAAAAAGGTTACCTTAAAGTTGCATTTGGATTTTCCTGTCTCCTCAGGAGCTTAGATTATTGTTTGACAGAAGCTTATTACAGACATACATTCTTATTATTGTCTTCTTTCCTTCCAATAGAGACAATGCAGGTAACTTTAATCGTTACCAATATCCATATAAACACCTATTTCTATAAATGCAAACGAAACTATAAAAGTAAGGACATAAGCTGCGGAAATTCCTTTATTTCCTCTTCCTTCAGATTAGTATGGAACTTATCTCTCATTTGCCTTTACTTTTATCTAAAAAAGAACAAACGCACCGCCTGCATTGGCCTTCCCTGGAACGAATCCAAATTAGCGTAAAGCCGAGCTTCCGGAGCTTAAGGTATGTAAGACTGGTTGGCGACAAGAGACAGGCATATTTGATTCGCAGGGGTAAGTAATAGATGATATAACAACAAAATCTCTAATATTAACAAGATATAACAATGGAACCTATAATTTTATTTAATATAGCGATTAGTTAATATAATGTACGATTGATATAATTTTAAAATAACTAATTTTTATAAGCATAACATACATTAAATATAACATCGTTTGACATATAATAATAATAATAATTTATTTCATAAAAAGTGGTACAGTCTGTTACAAAGTGGGTTGACAACCCACTTTGTAACAGACTGTACCACTTTTAAATTATTATTATTAAGGCGGGAGCGAAGCGGAGCGGAGCTCCCGCCTTAGCCTTCTAACCTAACCTATCCGAGTCGGGGTGCTCTGAGTCCCCGACTCAACCATAATGACGTTTTTTATATACAATATTAAACGTTAGACCAAATGATTTTCGATTACATAAACATTATATCAAACAACGTTATACTAATTAAGTTTTAGAATAAATAAATGTTATATGTTAAGAAATTATATCAACAGTTGGTATATCTCGCGTTGATTATATCTTATGAACGATAATAAAATGAAATTAGACCAAATGAACGAAACCCTTCCTTTTATGTGCGTTTTTGTGGAGAACCGCTCTTTGATTTATTCCGAAAAAAAAGGAAATTGATAACTTTTCTCCACAAAAACGCACATAAAAGGAAGGGTTTCGGTGTGTTTTACCATCGTACGGTATTTAGCAAGTTTTATAAAAGTGGCTTAAAAAATAAAACAATTATCAAGCTATCCGTATTAAGTAAAATTAATCATTACAGAGGACTTCCTTTTTAAAAACCAGTTGGATTTTTTTGCTAATTTGGCATTATCCCCTGGGGTGAGGAAGGATTCCAGGAAGGAGTGGTATGTTTATTACTTCATTTAGTTATATACAAACCTTGTGTTTTTGTACAATCTAATACCTACCGAGAATACATCGCATTGAGATGAAATGAAATGAAGTCGTTTATTTCATTGCATTGTTCATTTTCAGAGACATGCTGCAGATTGTGGTAACAACTGAATAATATGCACAATAAAATTGTACTAAAGACATAGGAATGTAATAACGTCTATCAGTAAGTCATAATAACTACATCTCAATCGCAAACAAGTTTTGTCGTAAATCGCACAAGTGTGAATCAGTCCTTATGGTTCGCTGCAAATGCTACCATTGGTAGATAACGTCACATTCTCAGCAACACTATCGTCCGTTTGTCTGTTTACCTCGAATACTAGGCTTAGTTTTTTTTTTTTTTTTAATATATAACTAGTTAGTTTGTAAAGATATAAAATGTTTCCTTGAATTGAATGTGAATAATAACTAGCTTACCGATGAGTCCTCATCATAGCAAGCCTCTTTGTTAATATGTAAAAAATGTTGTGGTTATTACATTGATTTTGTTTTATATACCTTACTGATAAGTGTTTTTTGAAATATAATATCGTTTTTCTTTTTCCAAATAAAATAAAATTAGTTTTAGATTAAATGTACTTCTACTGGAGGTATTACTTAGATACTAGCGCCCTCCGCCCCCTAAGGGATTCATGGAAGGTTTTTCGCTTGCATCGGCACTAACTATATGTTATTACTAGCTATTTCCCGCGACTTCGTCTGCGATCCAGGATGAATAGTAGCCTATGTCCTTCTCCAGGTCATGGTCTACCCAAGTGCCAAATTTCATCCAAATCCTTTTAGCCGCTTTAGCGTGAAAGCGCTTTCGCATTTGTAATATTAGTTAGGATAGTTAAGAAGATGAAAAACTGGTCTATCGACACTCTAGACTCACAAAATGTATTAAGTACTTAATTTAAAATAAACTCTTAACAGTAACTAAAGTTTCTATAACAATATAATTCAATCATGATTCGAATGACACGTGGCGCCATCTGTTATCATAAGAAAGTTATTGTGGTTTTCCTGAGGAACAGTACTTTTTTCCGGGATGAAAGGTACCTTATGTCCGTGTCTGTACACCTGACAACGTATATGCAAAATTTCAGGATGATCGGTTCAGTGGTTTAGGAGTGAAAAGGTAACAAACAAACTTACTTTCGCATTTATAATATTAGATAGGAAGTTAGGATTTGGGTAGGTATAGCTTTTACCATTCCATTTCAAAATATTTTATTTCTACATAAACATACCAACATTGGCACTTATGAAACGAAAGCTAGGCGCACGGTTCCAATGTGCGTGTCCTATGGAGAAGAACCTACCAGAAATTCCCCAGTTTTATAACTATTATGAGCCTGTTGTGTTCCCCTGCAGGCAAAGACCGCCCTTCCATCTTTAAATTTTTCGTAGTTTTACGTTTCGTATCTCTTTGGCAGTAGACACTCGCTCGGAGAAATAATCTCCTCGACCCAAGGGATGCTCTTTAAAAATAATATATTGTTTTGCAATGTTTGTATGGTATGGGAGGACAGTGCAGGCCTGGCAATAAATACCAGGTACTTAACAAAATAGAAAAATAATGGTAAACAAATCTATGCATCAGTGAGTCTACAAACCAAAAACCCCCTCACACTCACAAAACCATGCTACGTTAAGACGCCCCCGAAGCATGCGTAGTTGCATACAAATTAAATACCAAAATAATTTGTAAATCAAACATATTCTAAAGGTAGTGGGTATTTATTCCGATTGGATTACAGAATCTCAAGAACATTGATTTAATCAGGAAATATGAGAAAAATAAGTTTATTATAGAAATTTTAAATTCCTCATATCTCGTCTTCAAATCAGTGTCCTTTCAAAATATATGTTTGGGAACCTAGATATTCTGTAATCCAATCGAAATAAATACACACTACCTTAAGCATATGTTTGATTTACAAATTATTTTGGTATTACGTTTGTATGAACTACGCATGGTTCGTGGGCCTCTTAAACAAATTATTTCTTGTTAAATTTACCAGCTAAGCAAAATTTGTTTATTATTAGAAGAACATCTATTTATACTTTCGTCCAGATAACTATTCTTTCCCATATTAATATCTTAACACGATATAACATGTGCTCGTAAATTCGCTATAAATGTGTGTCTAATTAAAATTTTATGGTTCAATCTGTCCGTCGTTAAGAATTATTGGTAGTACATCACTTTGCCTGCTCAGTTACTACATTCATATATAGCTGTTCTTCATTTTTATCTTTTTGTTTAGACTGGTTTTGTTTATTTGTCCACTGCGTAGTAGAACGCAGATAGATAAATAACGGATCTATATTGCGTCATAGTTGACTGTCTAGGGACATCATTAGGACTTTGCAACGTAATGCGATTGCTATCTATGTCGAGACTTCAGCCCCTGATAGGCATTAGCTATCGAAGCGTTTTGGAGCTGGTAAAAGATCTTCTGGAAGTAATGCCACCATTCCTTCTGGCCACTTAGCAGCATTGCTGTATCCCGGCTGGGTTCGGTTAATGGCGACATTTACAGCACACGAGTTACCAACTATGGGCCTAGCTCGAACACGCGGAGTAAGGGTGGGAATATACATGCTTGTACAAAACTATGCAAGTAGCTGGCATGTCATTGTGACATTCACCAATCAGAAGTGGTTATGGCACACGGCATGCAACCTCTTACATACTTATGTGCAAGTTACAAAAATGTGTATTCTCGCCCTAAACGTAATATAAATTCGAACGATTTAAAAGAAAACTCGTTATACACAAAATATTTACTTAGTTTAATGAATTTATAATCTATGGGTGATCGGTACTGTAAAGGTTTCATGCAATAGGAAACTTTATATTTTACTGGCTGATATTCTATCGCTCAAGCAAAGATGGGACTACCTTTTGAATAAAAAAGGTAGTCCCACTTGTTTTGTTTTCGGGCTTAAGTCAGTCTAGTAGAGACGATAAGTTGTGATCGTTTTAGGAAGTGCGCGATTGACGGAAGATTGTATTGATTACTTATAATTATAAATACTTTTTTGCTCTACCATCTGTTCTTTAGTTGTTAGCTTCCTAGCTCCCCCAAAGTTGGAGTTCAACTCTTCACATTACCTAATAATTTTGCTAGGTTACATGGTAATCTGTATTAAAGTTCGCCAGCCCAGGTTCCCGCAGAAGGAATACAAAATTTTCGAGACTACTTAGGACTATAAGGTGCAAACTTATGTTAACTTATAATAAGTGTGTGAGTACGTGAAGTTTTAGTATGTATGTGGTGTGTGTTTTGTGATGTAGGTGTGGTGTGCGTGTGTATTATGATATAGTGTGGTGTGTTAATGACGTGTGTAAACGGAAGGGAAAGAGGTATTTTCGATTGAAAAATCATTAAAATTTACGTTGCGTATACGTCACGTCGAGCTAGGGCCTCTAATCATGATTAGTTATATATCTAGAACTGTACTTTGGAAAACGATAAAAAATCACTGGAATATTCTGAACAGAATGGCTTAACATTTTGCCTTGTCATTATTTGCCTAGGTCCGCCATTATTCCTTTACTAACTAACCTCCATAATCAAGATAAACACTAGGTTCTCATAATTTCTCGTGGAAAGCAAGATAATCATCTGCTGCTAAAATAACATAAATTTCTAAACAGCGCCTGTAATATTGAAACTCGTGCAGCTGAGACGCGCGTCATTAAACTACAGTTAGCTAACTGGAGTAACAATTTTATTAGTGCGGCCATGAAAACTGAACATATTCATCCTTGAATGTGTATTCTAAGAGGCGTAGATACCACGCAGACGCTGCGTAAATGCATACGCAGGCAAAGCGTCGCGTATACGCTACGTGACAACTAATAAACATAATCGATGCTATGACATAAAGGACATTCCAAAATATTGCGCCAAAAGAACATTTTAAAACTGGGCATCCTTAATAGGGTGAAGCGATACTTTACGCCTGGACAGCTTTTAATATGCTGCACGGAGTATTGCCACCTTTGTGATGGCTCAGCTAAATACCAACTTGCCGTGCTTGAGTCGGTAGAACGCAGAGCTAAGAGGCTCATTGGTGACGTAAACCTGGTGGATGCCAAGCTTCACAGCTCGGCTCATCGCCGAAAGGTTGCCTGCTTGTAGGTATTCTACAGATTGTACTTCGGTGAGTATGTTCAAGAACTCCACGACCTCATTCCACCGGCCCCTTCTACCTTCAGACATCTAGAGGCACTGCAAGGGATAGCAACTAGCACCTAGCAACTAGCACCTAGTTGCTATTCCACCAATTCGCACTAAGCGTTTCCAAATGTCGTTTATATTGCGCATAGTAAAAGAGTGGAACTCACTACCTGCGTCTGTGTTTCCGAACGCATACAACCCTAATCTCTTCAAAGTGAGAGTGAACAGGCTTCTTCTGGGTAAGCTCACTCCATCGTTGACTTTGTCTCTGTCGCCTCCGACCTAGACTAACTAGAGTCAAGAGCAAACCCATCTCAAATAAAAAAATAAATAAATAAAATAAGAACTAACTGTGCACGCTCGCGTGACTTCGTATTGTTTTGACTTTAGGTACAAATCAACGGAACTTATAGTATATTCAGAAATAAATTAATCCTAATAATTCATGATCATTTAAAACTTATTACACCATATTTCACCGCAGTCTACATTTTAGTGGCAACGTAGCCGTGTTAGTTGGACTTGTCGCAGCAAGTTAGGAAAATAGGTACGTAACGTGGGTTTAATGCTGTGGCTTAATGCCATTTGAACATCCGTAAAGGCTACCTACGAGTACGTTCATAATCCTAGGGGATTCGATTGGGCCCAGAGAAAGGTAACGTTCTCTACACGATGGGATTTATACTCAGACTGTGTGGGTAGGAGACGAACTTAGATCGTACTATTTGTATCTTTCGCGAAAGGAAAGGTTGGGATGTTTTCTAGAATTATCAATGGCATGGTTATTCTTGTAATCTTATTCACATCACCAAAATAGTTTTGTTTTTATTTGTGATGGGTTTGCTCTTGACTCTAGTCTAGGTCAGAGGTGACAGAGACAAAGTCGACGATGGAGTGAACTTACCCAGAAGAAGCCTGTTCACTCTCACTTTGAAGAGATTAGGGTTGTATGCGTTCGGAAACACAGACGCGGAGTGAGTTCCACTCCTTTGCTGTGCGTATTATAAAATACATTTGGAAGCGCTTAGTGCGAATTGGTGGAATAGCAAACAGGTAGGGATGGTAACTGGCAGTGCGTCTAGATGTCCGATGGTAGAAGGCCGGTGGAATGAGATCGTGGAGTTCTCGGGCACACTCTCCGAAGTAAAATCTGTAGAAGACCGACAAGCAGTTTTTATCTTATTAGCACTGCTTGGGTTCAAGCCCCACGTCGGCTTATCCCTCAAGAATTGTTCGGTACCAGTCCGGAATCTGGATTTGTGCTCGGGGACATGGGACTTAACATAATGGCCAATATGTGGCTGTTCTACGCACCTCTGATGTAGGCACTCTGTGATGTGTCAAAGCAAGTCAAAGTTAATTATTGACGTGAAAACGTCGTTTCGTACTGGTGGTAATTTCAATATTTCTGACCGACAATAACATGTAAGATTTCAACCGCTAATAACTACGAGACTTTTAATGTGAGAGTAATGATTGAGCATTCAAAAGATAGGTCATATTTATAACAATTTTAAGACTGGATATAATTTGTTTATAACATAATCCTTCGAGCGCTGGCACATGCGCGCGACACTACTATTCACTATGTGTCGAAATATAAATTCATATAGCGCAAAAACGTGTTTAGGTAGATCAGTTATTCTGGTGTCTTTGTCAAGAGTTGACAAAGTGGTACCAGGACCTAAAAAGAAACAATATAAATATTGGCCTAAATAGGGTTAAAAATTAATATGATGTTGACAATAGCAAAATAATGTCAGATGTCGTCTCATATCAGCCGTAAAACTGCTCAGAAATGAAAAAAAACCAATCGAAAAAAACTTGCATCAAAAGGAATGTAATGACCCTAAAAAGTCGAGTGCCGAGCAAATACAATAGCTACGGCAGTGTCCGAAACCGTAAGAAAATCTGTTGCATATGGCAAAAAAGTTTGGGCTGTCGTTTCATATTGGCCAAAAATCTGCTCAGAACTGAAAAATATCATAACCGGTAAATTGGAGGTACTTCGGAAAATTAACACACCTGCCTCAGTCGTACCTACTCCAAAGTTTCGTAGTACCGACTCGCTCGCGCAATCCTTATCAGAGTCACGCGCGTCCGGCGAAAGCGGTTTGCAAGAGGCCTGTACCTTGGTATCAACACCGGTATTATCACCGAACATCAGAAAATCCTACGCTGAGGCCGCGGTCGTTGTCGAACAACCCAAGGGCATGCAGGACGATATGAATAAATGGATGACAGTACGTAGAAAACGAAATAAAAACAAATTCATTGGCAAGAAAGGGACAGCAGACATTTCGACGGAATGCAAGTTCAAGGCTGCGAATATACAAATACCGTTCTACATATATAACGTAAGCAAGGATTGCCTGTCAACCGACATATCCGAATACATAAAAGGTAAAACGGGGGTGGAAGTAAAATTAGAAAAAGTGAATATGAAATTAGAAAAGGATTACGAGGCGTATAAATTCAACATTCCGAAAGATTCGTTATCTATGTTTATGGACGAAAACTTGTGGCCAAGTGGTATTTCCTTCCGTAGATATTATGTGTCGTTTAACAAAAGGTGGACTGATAGTGAGAATAAACAACAATCGAGTGCTAGTGATTTTAAACGAAAATAATGGATGTGTACATGGACAAGGACACCACTACTAAACTTATAAGTTTTAACTGTAAGTCTTTTAAAAGATCTTTTGAATGTGTTAAAATGTTAAGCGGGAGTGCTGATGTGATAGCACTTCAAGAGACTTGGCTGCAACCGAGTGAAATTCCGTATTTAGGAAATGTAAACAAAGATTTTAGTTTCTTTGGCAAGTCTGCGATGGACACCGGTATAATGTTACAAGGTCGTCCGTACGGTGGCGTAGCCTTAATGTGGCGGAATACCACTTTTGACTCTGTGTCTGTCATTCCGTGTAGTAGTAGTCGTCTGGTTGCTATTAGAGTACATGTGTCGGATAGGTCTAGTCTAATTTTTAATGTGTATATGCCTACCGATTCAACTGACAATCTGCCAGAATTTGTTAATTGTTTAAGTGAAATAGTAGCCATTATAGAAAGTAGTGATATTGAGAATGTTTACATACTGGGGGATTTTAACGCACAGCCAGGTGAACTCTTCGGGAATGAGATGCTTGGTTTCTGTTCGGATCAAAACTGGTTCTGTGCAGATTTAGTGAAACTAGGTTCCGAGTCTTATACTTTTATAAGTGATGCTCACGGTAGCCGTCGGTGGCTAGACCATTGTTTGGTGACTGAGGCCGCATGGGAGACTGTTGTATCGGTTAAGGTTCATTACGATGTTTACTGGTCAGATCACTTCCCGTTGGAGGTACAATGTACTATGACAAGGGCCAGGCGAAAGTTAAATCCACCACACGACTTTCAAATTAATAAAGTAACGTGGGGGGAACGAAGTATAGAACAGATAGAACGTTATACCAAGGAATGTAACTCTAAATTAAGACTTATTGATTTTCCTACTGAACTAAGTCATTGTTGTGATAAGATGTGCAATGAATGTGAACATAATGAAGCGATAGATGTTCTATACCAAAGAATTATTTTATCGTTACGGGAGGCTGCCGAGTCCGCATATGATGGTTCCGGTAAAAGAGGGTTAGGAAAAGGTAGACCTATCTTGGGATGGAATAAGTATGTGAGGGACGCTCACCGAAATTCCAGGCAAAAATTCACAAATTGGGTGTGGCATGGAAAACCACCCTCGGGAACTATTTATAATGAAATGGTGGAATCTCGAAGAATTTTCAAACAAAAGCTCAAGTATTGTCAAAATAAGCAAGATCAGTTTAAAATGGACATATTAGCATCGAGACATGAAAAGAAAGACTTTCGTGGGTTCTGGAAGCACACCAAAAAATTAAACCCCAAGCCTGGCATTCCGGTGAGCGTCGCCGGTGTAAGCACGCCTAGGGAGATCGCGGACATGTTTATGAATCGTTTCAAATTACATCTTCCTTTGAAACCGGAAGCTGGCGGTGGCGTAGCTGAGGCTGTTGTGTCAGAGGTGCCTGCTCGCGTTACGGCTAAGCAAATTTGTTTAATTATTAAAAGCATGAAACGTGGCAAGTCGCCGGGACATGATAGCCTTAGCATAGAGCACTTTGAATATGCCGGACCTCATCTCCCTCGACTGTTAGCATTACTGTTTACGTTCTGTATGCGACACTCCTACCTACCCGCAGAGTTGATGAGGACGGTGGTTGTACCAATACTGAAAAATAAAACAGGTGACGTTAGTGACGTGGGTAACTACCGACCGATCTCACTGGCGACTATAACTGCTAAGGTACTTGACAGTGTGTTGGAGGGACAACTTAGAAAGCATCTTAATATTCACGATGCACAGTTCGGCTTTAGGCCACAGCTATCGACTGAAAGCGCTATTTTTGCCCTCAAGCATACTGTCGGGTACTACACAAAGCGAAATACGCCGGTTTATGCGGCGTTTCTAGACCTTAGCAGGGCATTTGACTTGGTTAGATATGACGTATTGTGGAGCAAGTTACGCGAAGCGGGAGTGCCTGACGCCGTAACAAATATGTTTCAGTATTGGTACGGCCACCAAACCAACCAAGTTAGATGGGCCAATGACGTATCTGAGGAGTACAGGTTGGAATGTGGGGTTAGACAAGGTGGCTTGACCTCACCAACGCTTTTCAGCCTGTACGTAAACCAGCTGATTGTCGGGCTCAGTAGCACGCAGGTTGGATGTTCTATTGACGGTCTCTGTGTCAATAGCATCAGCTACGCGGACGACATGGTCCTCCTGAGTCCGTCGGTCAGTGCACTCAGAAAGTTGTTGGCAGTCTGTGAGGCATACGCTGACACGCATGGTCTTACGTACAACGTGCAAAAAAGTAAGTTACTTGTTTTTAGGGTAGGTAGTAGAAAACCAGCACATGTACCTCCGGTGATGCTAGGTGGTGTGGCCCTTGAAAGAGTGTCTGATTTTAAATACCTAGGGCATATAATGACCGAGGATTTGAAAGATGATGCTGACTTGGAAAGAGAACGGAGAGCGTTGGCTGTCCGATGCAATATGTTGACCCGCAGGTTTGCGCGTTGTACACCAGGAGTGAAAACAACTCTTTTTAAGGCTTTTTGCCAGTCGGTGTACACGTGCACCCTGTGGGTTCGATATACGCAAAGGGCATACAACGCCCTAAGAGTGCAGTACAACAACGCCTTCAGGATGTTGTTGGGGCTCCCACGGTACTGTAGCGCGTCAGGGATGTTTGCCGAAATGCATGTGGACGGTTTTAACACCATCGTGCGAAAACGGATGGCGTCCATGATGCGCAGGGTGCGGGGGAGCGCCAACAGCATTCTGAGGATCATCAGTGATAAACCGTGCTGCGCCATCATGGCGCACTGGGTACACGTGCACGTGCATGTGTCCGGAGCGTCAGGTGAGCGCAGACGATATTTGAATTAGTTAGTTTATTTGTTAGTAACATAGTCTGTAAGTATCCTTTTACTAACAATGCAATTTAAATATATCTGTCTGTTACTAACATAGTTTATAAGTCGCGTGTAATACTAACAAAACTATGGATGTCATGTCTGAAATAAAATATTTTTATTTTATTTTATTTTTTTATTTTTTAAAAGCTTACTTTATAAGAAATGCAATGATCCTACTAAGTCTAGTGTCGAACAAATACAATGGCTACGGCAGTATCGGAAACTAGTCAAATTTCAGTCAGTTTTCACGAAACAAACGGCGTGGACTCGAACTGCGCCTAGTAGGCACTATTTTATTTTTTACCTCCTTAAGACGCACCCGAAGCATGCGTAGTTCATACAAACGAAATACCAAAATAATTTGTAAATTAAACATATTCTAAATGTAGTGTGTATTTATTCCGATTGGATTACAGAATATCTAGGTTCCCAAATATATATTAAATAAGAACATTGATTTAAACATGAAATATGAGAAAAACAAGTTTTCTATAGAAATTTTAAATTCCTCATATCTCTTTTTCAAATCAGTGTCCTTTCAAAATATACATGTTTGGGAACCTGGATATTCTGTAATCCAATCGGAATAAGTTCACACTACCTTAAGAATATGTTTGATTTACAAATTATTTTGGTATTTCGTTTGTATGAACTACGCGTGCTTCGTGGGCCTCTTAAATCCGATGCATAAAGTTGTTAGAAGTTTTAATTTTGTCCGCCATCTTAGAGCCCCAACAGACGACACAGGCCGCCTAATATGTAGTTATAACGTGAAACATTTTACGTCGTGTAGTCTATGCCTCGCGGTGATTGCACCCACCTGTTCACAGCCACGATTGAAACATTTTCTGTAATAGCGGCCATAAGAGCCAACGTTATTTCTATTTGAAAATAATATGCAGGAACACTGTTCGTAGAAATTGAGATCGCGTTCATTTTGAGGCTTTATTTTGTTGAATGTTTGCTTTAAGGTCATACTAAAATAAAAGCTAGTATAAATTCGATCACTTTAATTTTCGAATAAACAATAATTATTGATTCTTTTTAAGATTTATTAAGGTTCGGCTATAGACAAGTCTGCAAGTCTGATTCATGATTTGTTCTTGACAAAGTCTTAGTAAGATCGTCAAGATTCTGTGCAGGAAATTCACTATTGAATTATTTCTAAAGACACAGAATTTCTACGATCTTTTCAAAACATTCTCGAAATGATACGTCTTCCGTGCATTTTTCATAGCACAATCTCATCGAAATACATGGAGATAGACCCCTAGGCACTGGAAGGTTAATGTAAGCGTTGACCCGCACAGCCCTTGGGAGCTACTTCCGGTATGCACCTGGGACACATTATCAGGTACTTCCGGGCAGACGCAGGGTTAAAATGCGCGAGTGTCCGGTGGGAAATATACTTGGGTTATATAAATATTATTAGTCAGCTGTGCAAAATTTTAGTTTGTTTTTTTTTTTTTTTTCTTTTCAGTGATGGGAAAGTATTTTGATATTTTGATATTACTCTCCTACTCGTACATGAGAAATTCTCTATAATTTAAGGTTGAATTCGCTTGCATGTTCAGATAAACAAAAAATGGAAGATGTAGCGCCGTAAACATCAAAAGAGAAGCCATGTTTTTATCTGTGTGTCGAAGGGTTGCCATTTTTTAAATTGTTTTTCTATAATTTGGGGAATAATATTGTTTGTGTAAAATATCATATTTAAATTTGTTTAATCGAATGGGGAAATTTTAAGTCGTAATATGGCAACCCCGCACTTTATGTCACTGCGTTTGTTAGTTGAGGTTTTTGTTCCGAGTACACTAAAACTTAGTTTATTTAATAAAAAGCGATGTTAATTCAAGTACTTACAAGTGAAAAGTGCTTCCGTGAGACTTTTTATGTGATTTGCTATTGTTTTTACAAGTTTTCACTACACAGGAATGCATAATTCTTTTTTTTTTTAACTATGTTAACTAGACGATGACTTTGTCACGTAGCGTAGTTAGAGCGATGAGCATGGTTATAGTTGTATGCGTGAGCGTATGTTTTACTTGCAGGAGCACGGTTTTGTGGCTTCACTTTTAATGTTTGCGGCGCTCCATCTTCCTTTTTGTGTTGATCTGTGCTGGCATGTTGTATGGGGATTCAGGCTTGCTAGTTTTGGCCTTAAAAAAATTCGTTATCTTGCACACAGTTATAACTCAGCAAAATCTCAAACTACACAGTTGAACCAATAAACTAAAGAAAACACTATACTTTAATAAAGCTTGAGCTTACGTTATTTACATTTAGGTGCCAATGTTACTAAAATTAACGCTTTGTTGTCCCTAATCTGATTTCCATTTCATATTACACAATCAATCTGTCTAGCCTTTTCCCAACAATGTTGCGGCCGGCTTCCAGTCTAACCGGATGCAGCCAAATACCAGTATTTTACATGGAGTGACTGCCTATCTGACCTCCACAACCCAGTTACTGGGTAATACGATACCCCTTGGTAAGACTGGTTGTCAGACTTTCGGGCTTCTGACGACCCGTAACTACTGTCAAAGATCCACGAATGACAGCCGTGACCAACGGCTTAACGTGCTTTCCGAGGCACGGAGGCGTCTCGGTATGTAAAGATGGTCACCCATCCATGGACCAACCCCGGCAAGCGTAGCTTAACCTGATGGATCGACCCGTCGGCTTTTACAACTTATCCACGAGCTCCTCCATTTCATATTACACACAAATAAATAATCTTGCAAAGTATTTCTATTATTTCTGTTGTTACATCAATAGCCGTCCAGTTTCTAGTGGTTATTCTTGAACGTAATGACACCCACGATATGGCGAGGTCACCCACAGAATGTCAGGGGGACATAATTCTTTATTCCTACCTTTATATCTTCAGGCGAGGCACTATAACACCCAAGCAATATAGTTTTGGTGGCGACACAGATGTGGTCAGAGATAGAGGCGGTGGATTTAATATTTTCACCAGAAATGTATTACTTTTCCATCAAATTTAGCATAACAGAGTAATGCTTGGTATTCTCAGTCTATTTTTGCTTAACTGATATTTCGGTTATAATAATTCCGATTGGACGGGTCGAGTTCTATAATTCTACCATGAATCACCAAAGAGCCAAAGAGACCTCATTACATATATATACCCTATAACCTCCCGGTTTCGTGCGCTCAAACGAGGCGTTTCCCGCGTCTTTGACGATACATATCCTCAACCCAACGCTCATTGCCTCAAATCCGCTAATACGTGATACTGCCTCCCATACACTCTTTCCCAATAGCTTTAACCTGGAATTATTGGTTGAATGGATTTCTTCCAGGCACGCATGCTCCAACAATCGCGTTATCTTAGACTAGCTGCTGCCTGAGCTATGAATCGAACTGCTGATGAGATTAGGTTATGATTTTAAGTTTATGCCAGGACCTGGGAACAGAAGGCTTAGTTAGGAAACTTTTCTCCATGTTTGCAAAAAATTAAATGATTTGCCGCCGCGACTAAGGTACGAGTTACGAATAAGGTCGTGGGTTCGAACCCAATCAGGCACTTTAATTTGTGTAAATTATTTCATCACCACTGAAGGAAAACATCATAAGGCAACCGACATGTCCTAGAACCAAAAAATCGAAGACATGTGACATCTACCAACCCGCTCTGGGTCCGCGTGGTGGATTACGGCCCCCTCCCTCTCACATAGAAGTCTGTGTCCCAGCAGTTGTGGATTATCGTTATTACTTAGACAGATATGTATTTGTGCCCATTTTCACTGAATTCAAGTTTAAAGACACGCCACATCACTTTTAACTGTTAAAGGTCATTCGCTTCCCAGACTGCCAAAACAGCTAATTCACTAAGCTCCATAATACCAACATTATCATAGAAATATACAATCTTTTCACTTACTAATTACTTTTATCGTCTTGACAATTATATTTAATTATTTTAGGGTACTTGGTGCCTTCTGTCGCCCTTTTGCGTGTCTTTAAGAATTTCTATAGCTAACTAAATTATCACTCTTTATTGTAGTGCCACTTGGAGTTATATTGTTGAAGCTGAATATAAATAACTTTTGATTATCTTCACTGTGTAATTTTTGTCTGTATCCAGACTATCAAAATTGCTAAAAGATAATTATTGTAGACCTACAACAAACGGCCAATTAATGTAGGTACCATAAACCATGCTCAACAGGAAAAATGATGACTTATAATATAATTTGATGATGACAAATGTCGCTCGAAAACTAATCAACAGCTGTATATATAGTATGTTGCATGTATAGCATTGTTTTATTAAAAACCAAATATAAAAATATGGATGCAAAATTCTAATAACTTTCGACTCATTTACAGCATTAGGCATGTCCATTTTCCATTCCGCATCTTAACTCCTTAAATCCTCAACCGTCACGGTGACGGCTTCATAACGAGGGAGCGACCTTTTTGCGACATTTGCACCAAGAAACTGAGCAGCTAGCCTTCAAGGTATGGCTGTAGTGACCTTCACAGGGGGGCAATGAGGCCTCTGCTGTTTAGCACCCTTGGATTCTAGGACATTAGAAGTTTAGTCTGAATTTGATGTATGTATTTAATTAATCAAAAGTTACATAATTCCCTAACTAATTTAAATTTATTTATTGATTGTATTGGGATACATATCCCTAATACAATCAATAAATAAATTTAAATTAGTTAAAGGAATGGCAATATGAATTGCTATTATTATACACATAATAATAGCAATTCACATTGCAATATTTTTAATGCAAACAATATAACCAACTTCTCTTTCAAAATCAATATCAAAATATGTTTTATTTATCTATAATTTATAACTATTTACACAATGTACAAAATTATATTACTACCTAACTAACTGTATATACAAATAAATACAAAAACTAGGAGTTTTAGGCGTCAAAGTACTCGTCCGCATCGCTGTCGTCCGGAAACGTGCCCAGAAGACTGGCAGCATTGCCACGTTGAATGGCAATGCTAATTCTTTGACCAAAGAAAGAGCCAGTCCTCTGGTCATGTGAAGTGTCGATCAGTCGACGAGAAATTTCCTTAAAAAGAAGACGCGCACTCGGGCCCCATGACCCGAGCGTTTCGACCCCAAACGGCTCAAAACTGTAGTTACCTATAAGGTTACAATATTTGCGCCGCTTGAGGGTCTCAGCAGCCGCCGCAGCGGCGCCAGCGTAGCACGCCGAGCTTGGAACATGAGATGGCACAAGAGTGTCGACACAAGTTGCGTCCCACACCAGAGGCCTACCCACCTTTCAAGGCAACAACGTCATACCGTCTGGTCTCTTGCCATCGTCACGTACCAAGCCGTTTGATTCTAACATCGCTGGTACGCCGGCGGTGACAAAAGCTCGACGAATAATATCGTTGATGCTGGCGTGCCGTGCTATGCGACCTGCACTCCTGCAGCAGGACAGGCCATGGTGCCCGAGACTGTCGACAGCTTCACCGCGGTGACACCGATGCGGAGCAACACAAGGAGCGCTTAAG
Organism: Dicycla oo; assembly: GCA_948252095.1. Classification (NCBI taxonomy): domain Eukaryota; kingdom Metazoa; phylum Arthropoda; class Insecta; order Lepidoptera; family Noctuidae; genus Dicycla; species Dicycla oo. The sequence goes on from OX411711.1 coordinate 34,917,036, forward strand.
CGGAGACACGTAGCGATCCGAAACGATGTGTCATCCATCATGGTGCGTATGGTGGATCACGGCAGCGCCTGAAGCCACAAGCCTGACTCCATTCTCCCACAGCCAGCAGATGGGCACGCTCAACAGTATTAAATGACGTGTTTACTAAGGTATTCCGAATAATACTGCAGAGCGGCACATCCCACCGTTTCTGGGAGGACGGGTTGTCGGGCAAATCCGTATTGGGACAAGCCATTTTCCAAGCGTTCAATGCATCGGTCAAACACAGTACCTCAAAATCGTCCAGTGCGGAAGATAAAATTTTCCTGGTTCGTTTATCGGTACTGTGGACCGAGGAGAGGAAGGCCGGTAAACTTATACTTGAAATTTTGCGGAAAAATATAATATTGTATCAAAATATATATTTTATTTAATTAAATTTGTTTTTATGTATTCGTTCAATATAAGTACATATTTATTAATAAAAATAAATAATTATGTTGATTAAAGAGCGCAAGTTTTTTTATTTTTTTTTATTTCACATAACTAACGCCAGAAGCTAGATGCACCGTTCCAATTGACCGTTTCCTATGGAGAAGATCCGAGAAGGAACTCCACAGTAAGATAGATTTCTGATAAGATAGATTGACCCCGCATGCTCATTAATCAGCCAAAACTCCGTAAGCAGTTTATCGAAGCCTGAGCTGCAATATTTATCTGAGGCAGATCAGCAGTTATCACTGCTTGTAACGATTTGCCGACAAAAACTCACATATTTCAGCTTATTCGAATCGAAATATATGTACATATATACCACTTGTCACGTGTTCCTGTCATCTCAACCCGTAACTTCTATCTAAAAATACTCAACGATCTCAATAAAGCCACTGTCACAAAAGGAACGACTTCCATATGTTGTAATATCCATTTATCCGGCGTGAATTCGGTTCCGGATATTAACGCGTCATCGAACACCCCTGCGGATCCGGTTCAGTGATTGGCGCATTGTCAGAATCTTACAGGATAATAATACTATCAGAATATCTCTCTATACCGATTGTATTATTATTCTACAAGACTCTCCGCAATTTATTTTTTATTATTTACTATAGCGCACTTTTTACAAACCCCTGCTTCACACGGTTTTTACGACTTCACAGAACAAGTGTTTTGTAAGTAATTTGTATTATACATAAATGATAAATGATTATAAATGATAAATGATTTTTATTTCTGTAAGTAGGTTTGTACAAACACTTTTACAAGTCAATCATGTTTTTTTTTTTTAAACTAGATGAGGTCGGCGTTTCCTATCTGACTACTCTGAGAAGAAAGGCCGAAACAAACTCAGAGGACACAGTCTCTTATAAAGTCCAGACATAATCTTGGTCACTTCATGTGAAGACCATGTAGATTGGAGTCTGAAATGGTCTTTTGAGGAAAGAACCACACAGATTGAGAGGACCTGTCCAGTCAGTTTACAATACATTTATCGCATTCGTTTACGGAGTTTGTTTGGTCTCAGGACTCTGCCCGCGAGCTTTTTATATACAGGACGTCTAGCTCCATCACTTTCCCACACTCAAATAAGATTAAAATAATACTGCTTTAAGAGGTGGTGGTCTGTCCGGAAACTGTTTACCGTTGTAGGACTTCTTCAAGACGCTGAACTGGACTGGACAGGGTATCAACGTGAATGGTGAGTAGGTCATCTCACACCTTCGCTTTGCCTGTGACACCGTCACAATGGTAAAGACGCTGGAACAGTTAGACCGGAGCCTGCACATTATGAAAAAAAAAAATGGATCATCTCGGTGGCTTGGCATGAATTTGGGTAAGACGAAAGTCATGTACAATTCACACGTCATGCCGAATCTAATACACCTCGAAGGGTCGTTTATCGAAGTTGTGAAGGAGTATGTCTACCGAGGGCAAGTCATCGAGCTTGGTAGACACAATTTTGAGAAAGAAACCGACAGAAGGATCCAGTTGGGCTGGGTATCATTTGGGGGAATCTTCGTCAAGTCTTCTCGTCGCCTATCCCGCAATGTTTGAAGGTCTTCAACCAGTGCCAGATACGGTGCCCAAACGTGGACGGGGACGTGGATGAAATGAGGTCCTGAGTTCCATTCCGGCAGTGTTATCGGGTTTTTTCATATGGAATGTCTCAGTAGCAGCTCGGAGTCTGAATTTGTGCCCAGTTGAAGGCAATAAACTCGCCTCCTATTACATGGGGCTTAAACATAACTATCATGCCGCAGGTCGTGGGTTCGATTCCCATCCAGGACAATTATTTGTGTGCATGAACATGTCTGTTTGTCCTGAGTCTGGGTGTAATTATCTATATAAGTATGTATATAATTTAAACAAAAAAGTAGTCTATGTAGTATATCAATTATCTGGTTTCCATAATACAAGCTTCTGCTTAGTTTGGCATCTGATGACCGTGTGTGAAATGTCCCAGGATATTATTATTATTTTTTATTATATACATATGATTTACATTTTTAAATATTTTTATAAAAACTTAAAATAAATAAAAACATTTAAAAATATAAAAAATAGTAGCCCATCGGTATCGGGAACAGGGTCCAAGCTACCGGTGGTCAGGGCTCCTGAGAGAGGAACCTCCTAACAATACGTGCCGTGTCCAGAAGTACCGCTTTCTGGATCAAGCCCTTGATCCAGCTGCCTAACGAGAGCCTCTTCAGGTGTTGGTCGAGACTTTTGAAAAGTTTTTTTTTTTTTTGATTTTTTAAATATGTTTCTGACGATAAAATTAAGCATAGTCTCCCTCATTTCCGTGTGTGCACATTATAGAGACTCACACTATAGATGCACCGCTGCTTAAACCTTCAGGGAATACAGGCGTGACTTCTTTTTTATTATTCCAGAAAAAAGTACAACCTCCTACCTATCAACAAATCATTTGCAACATAAATATGACTCAACATATTAAACATACCTATAACACCTAGGTTTTACAGCGCGATACTCAGCTTTCATCTCAGTTCATAACATTGTCGGTACCAATCGAAGAGCGCTTTCACTGTATTTACTTTCACGTTCAACTGTACTGTCGCAAACAAAAGTGTTTACGTGTGTACTTTGTGTACTCTCGTTTGTGTACCTTTTTATTTGTGTGTTCCGGTTTTCGTTTAATTATTTCTACGTATTTGGAACTCTCTGCGTATTTTGCTTGTGAGCTGTGTGGGTTATTTTTTTTATATATTTTCGTGTAACGAGTAAGTATTTATTTTATTTTCACAGTTCTTTAACATATGTTTAGTGTTTGTATACTGGTAGGTATTCAGCTGCATCCGGTAAGACTGGAAGGAGTGTGTCACGTGACTTAAAAAAGTGTAACACCGAATAACACGCCAATAACATTATCACTGACCACAAATTCCACAAACAAGTATTGTAAGCGAACGCGTGTTACACAGCATTATCATGCACATACAGGTAATATTTTTTCCCATGTACCCTCCAAGGAAAAATATAATTATTTGGTTGATTGACACATAATTATGACATATTTTGTTTTGTTTTTTCTTTGTTAAAATGGCAAATACATAATGATGTATTTGTAATTTTTTTTAGTATTTACCACTTTTGTGCTCGTCTGTATGTGTTTATATCTTGCGTTTATTGCATTTTTCACGAAAACATTTAAACACCGATCGAAAGTTAAAAAATGTTATTGAAGTTATTGCAAAACACGAACACGTATTTATTACACTTACCAAAAATAGATTTTATTACATTGTTTGGCTTTTTAGGATTCCGTACCAATATGGTAAAAAGGAACCCTTATGGTGCGACTCAGTCTGTCTGTCTGTCCATCTGTCACAGCTGGATATCTCAAGAACTATAACTAATGCTATCAACTTGAATTTTGGAATAGTTTTACGTAGATGACGTTTGCCAACTATTTTGCAAATAAGAAAGATTTTTTTTTGCAATGAACAGAAAGGGGATCTTAAAAATTCGAAGTGGGTCTACTAGGGCATGTATCATATGAAAGAGCGCTATTTGTACATTCTCAAACATTTTTTCTTTTTTTTAGGCCGTGTAGTTTTCGACTTTTGATAAAAAACGTAAAAAAAAATACCGTACTGGTATTATTTTTTACGTTTTTTTTTTTTAAATACTGGTGCTTAGCTGCATCCAGTTAGACTGGAAGCCGACCCCAACATACTAGTTGGACAAAAAGCTAGGCAAATGATTGAATAATGACATAACCTTTTTCTTCTTAGCCTACTCTGTCCTCTTGGGCAAAGGACTCAGTCCACTCCCTCCACGAGCCCGCGCGTCCTCCTCCCACCATCCCACCATCTCCAACGTGGCCTGCCGCCACCCCGTCTTACTGTCTCAGGGCACCAGATCTGAGCCATTTGTGCCCACAGATTGAACCACCGTCAATCGGCAACTCTCATTGCCTTACACCGACTATTACAAACGTTTTAATTATGTAGTTAAACTACAATAATATAACTGCCATATTGCATGTCTTCCGGCGACAACTCAATAAATGGTAAGGTAACAGGTGAAATTATAATAATTACATAACAACAAGTTGTGGTAACTGTTTCTCTTTGCCCCGACCTCCCCTAAGTCCCTGTCGACCTGTTGCGTATGTTTGTTTACAATGTTACGCGAAACCGGTAGAATGGTCTCGAATGCACCGTACTTAAAGAAACGCCACCAGTCAAAAATCGACCTTAAACAAATCAGCCAAAGTTGAGTATAGTGTGAAAACGTGAGTAGATTTACGACGTTCTGTTGCATAAAATTGCTCAAGTATTCCAGAAAGCGGAATGACGTTTATCTGAAATGAATTGTAAACGAGTTTGAGTCTTATTCTGTTAAAGTGAAAGTTGAAATTAGAGTAATAGATTTATCGATATATGGTGCAATGACGAAAACCTGTAATGTTAACGCAACTGTAGCGTCAGCATGTAAAATGTACCGGTTTGATGAGTTCCTACATTATTTGGTTACGGTATTATTATATGCAGTGACAATATACGTAAATAAAATACCAGTTATGCATAATGAGAACTCTTGCATCAACAAATCAAATATACGGTACTTATCGAAAATTAAAACAAAAAATTCGTTAGTCATGGCTGCACCACTTTAATTCTAACAAAGCGAGACGATGTTTGCTGACAAACATGGAAAACCCCTCAGAGTTATGTAAATATGTAGGTAATGGTCAGAATTCGTCGAAAGGAGAAATCAAATTGGTGAAAAGGCGATAATTTTCATAAACAAAGTTAGGTAACTATATGTAGGGTTATATAACAATTTTGTTTATTAACTTCACAGACAGGTTTTTTTTATTTAAAAACCAAATATCCTATAACTTCCACAGGACCATAGTTCTTATTTTACATCTCTTTTATGGACAGAGAATGGCACAATTTGTTAGGCTGCCAACAGACGGACTGCGCCGCAGCAACCACACGCAGTCGATATATTTATTCAATTGCATGCAGTTGTACGTTTGACTTCATACAGTCGTGACGTCAACTTCACGCGGTTGATCGCTAACCGCATACAGTTAGTGTGCAGCAGTGCATTTTTGTTAAAATCTCACCATGAAGACTTAGGAGAGGTGAGCGTGGAGTGAGCTGTCAATAGTGCCAATCCCTAGCATCAGGTGGAATGGCAGCTCACTTCAAGCTCACTTCACCTAAGTTGTCACGGTGAGATTTTTACAGAATCGACCGGCAGTTCACGCACATATCGACTGAAGTTGATAGCAGCCTTAATAGCCTAAAGATATTTTTATCGCTTCAATTCATCTCATAAAACTCTTGACTTAGCGCCGTAAGTGAGTGTTAATTGGATATAGAATAGTTTTCCCACTGCTGGGGCACAGCCTCCTCTGGGTAAGTAGGAGTGGGCTGTGCTACGCAGGCCCAGTGCTGGTTGTCCGTGGTAAAAATTTAAATAAGCCAATTATCGAGACGATATCGGAGCTGTCTGATGCCCAGAATCCAACGGCAGAACACTCATTAGGCTAGATTATTGCAGTCGCTCCATGTAAAGTACTGGTATTTCAGCTGCATTCGGTTAGACTGGAAGCTGACCCCAAAATAGTTGGGTTAAGCCTATGATGATGATGATATCACAGGAGATGACTAAATCATATCTACGAATAAATCTAAGGTTTATCAGATGTTGTCCTCCCACCCAATAGAGCAAGGCAATGACTCACTAAACACGTAACTAAAAGGTCGACAACCTGTAACAATTCCACTTAAGTTACGACATTTTGTTTATTTTGGTCAACAACTTTAAATCGCCGGTAAAAGGTTTTCTCTTTGGTTAGTAGATGTGTGTAAAAGATTAAGTTGCTGCTTAAATGTTGTATGTTAATTGGTATTTCAGAATATCTACGTTTTTTAGAGACTTTTTTCAACTCTTATATCGTAAAATTCGAATTATAAACTTCAAAACGAGTTCATATTATTATTATTTAATTATCTATAAGTATGTATTTAAAAAAAAAGTAGTCTATGTAGTTTAACAGTTATCTGGTTTATAGTGCAAGCTCTGCTTACTTTGGATCAGATGACCGTGTGTGAAATGTCCTAGGATATTATTATTATTATATTGACATACTTTATAAACACAATACCGAAAATTAAAAATAGAATAATATTATAACACATTTTCTTTGACAAAATAATGTTATAATAGTTATTTATGCTACTAGTGCGGAAAGTAGGTCATGAGTGACAGTTTTATTCACGAGCGAGCGAAGCGAGCGATTTTATTAAGTCGATACGAATACTGATTCGTAATGATACACGTGCGTAAGATGATTACTGAATCATCTTATGCACGTGTATCATACAAGGTTTTGAAAAAGTATTTTATATTGAATAAGTATTTTTCTTTTGATTTAGCCAGTAAGAGGCTGTTGCTGGCGTTTTGTGCTTCTAGAATAACATTAACCGGGGTTAAATTAATTGATTCGTCACTTGAACTCGACATTTTTAGCAAATTTACACAGATCGACTCCGAACTAAACCAAGAAATTAATAAAATGGCGGGCTTATTTTATATATTTACATGCGCGCTCAGCATATCTACTACTGCGCATGTGCAAATATGTAGATGCCACGTCTTATCGCAAAAAGGCACCGAGGAAAATAAACGTTCAGCCAAACATATTTAATGATTATTTAAAATTAATTTATTGATCAAAACCTAAATATAGAGTAATTAATAAAATCAAAATCAAAAGTCATTTATTCAAACTAGGCTGAGAATCAGCACTTTTTGAACGTCAAAATTACATAAGACAGTCCCCTAAAACGCCCGCCCTTCACCACTTCCTAGTGCTTTAGCTGGGGAGAAGAAGTGGCGCAACAAACTCCCCAGCAGCACAGCTGTCTGTCAGTTAAAAAAAAAAAATTGAATCTATAGAACACTGCGCATAATAATTTAGGTACGCAATAATAATAACGCGTTTAATGAAGTATTAGTTTTATTGTACCTTTTATATGGATGACCTGTACTTGACTAATTTGCAAAACTTTCCTCAAATAATAAAAACTCTTTGCGTCGGGCTGACGGTAGAGTTAAAAAGTTTTAAAAAAGTCTGAAAAGTAAAAAAGCACGTGAAAGTAGCACTTTCGCACAATTTGGGTGCTTGAAAAATGCTCTCTTTGAGCACATGCATTGTAAAACAATTTTTTACCATTACGATACAGGGCAAAACCAAGAAGTTAATATCACCAAGGAGTTTCCAGCAATTCAAACGTTTTGTTGTACTGAACTTCGTGGGAAAAATTTTATTTAGGTTCAATGAGTTCAATTCCAATGTATGAGAGTAGATAAAATAGTGTATGAAACCGCACATTAGTACGTATTAAAACACGAGTGTGTGTTTAAAAACCGAGCCACAGGCGAGGTTTTTAATAGTATCTCATGAGTGCACCTACCCCTCATTATGCAACAGTTTCATAAACTACTATTATGCTACACACTTGTTAGGCTTATTTGTTTATTTCATAATTAGCAAAGAAAAGAAATCAGTGTTCTAATTTCATGTGGTTCGCAAATAAAAATTAAATAAAATGATTTGGGGTTTTGGAGAGCTTGTGGCTAAATAATAACAGCAAATAAGGGTAGATTTTCAAGCTTAAGCAATACTAGCTGAGGTCAGTCCGTGGATGGGTGACCATCTATTATATGCCGAGACCTCCGTGCCTCGAATAGCACGTTAAGCCTTTGGTCCCGGCTGTCATTCATGGATCTCCATTTCACCGGCTTCATAAGGTTCATAACTCATTTGTTGGGCTTGGTATATCTTTTTATAACAAGCTACCCTCTTCTTTGCTAGATTTTCCCTACAATGGGTTTAAAGCTAAAGTAAAATCTAACCTTTGTTCAAATGCATACTATTCTATCAACGATTACTTAAACGATAAGAATAGTTGGTCGCTGCGTTTAACTTAAGATAATGTTTATGTTCTTTCTCCAGAATTAGCTTACCTACTGACAGGTTATATGAGTTCATATAATTATTTATTTTCTTTGACTGTAAAGGTCCATTTATTTTAATTTTATTTTTCATTGACATAATCTACTCATTTCAATGTTTATTTATTTTTATTTTTATTAGTGACATTGCAATAATTGTGGTTAGCTAGAGACCTCGACAATTGGTCATAGTTTTCTTGCCTGAGCAACCGGTAGCAAGTTCGTCATGCTCCCTTAGATGTCACTGCTTGCGGTAGCGTCGGGGGTCGGGTTGTTTCCTTCCCTCAAATATGGCGAGAGGGGTAATGGCTGATATTTGCATTATGCTCGTGAACGGGTGCAGCTTGTGCTGACTGGTCGTCTTGCTGACCTTGGTTTTGTTTAGTTATTAGTAATTTAACTCGTTGTTTATTATACTTAGATGGTCCTAGTTTATCATTTGTAACTTCGAGTTACGGCTACATGTACGGCTATATATAAGTGGGCACGCCCTTTATTACTGTTGGCTTTTATTATAGGTATTTAGTTTTGTATTTTTGTTTCTGCTTGAGTATAGTTTTCGATTTTTCGATTTTTTTTCTTTTCTTCTTTTTTTTTGGTATATTGGCGTGTGCTAGCTGACTTATAGCAAATAATTTAATTAATTTAATGTTTGTGTTGCGTAATGTACTTAGATATATTATTTTGTGCAGTGTTGTATAGATTTTTTTTTTATTGAACAGACAGCTGTGCTGCTGGGGAGTTTGTTTTTTTCAGCCTAGTTTGAATAAATGACTTTTGATTTAGGGGTACGAATCGTATTATTATCCAGTAACTGGGTTGTGGAGGTCAGATAGGCAGTCGCTCCATGTAAAACACTGGTATTCAGCAGCATGCTGCACCCGGTTGGACTGAAAGCCGATCCCAACATATTTGGGAGAAGGCGTAGGCAGGTGATGATAATATATTTAAAAAATATATTTATTTCAATTACATAATGTAAAGCTTTAACATAAACGTTTTGGAGATCACCTTTTAAGCAAGAAAATGCTTGTGTTAAGTGACTCCGCTCTTCCATTTATGACAGAGTATGCAATTGAATACAGAATAATAATAAAATAAAAGAAGAGAAAATACAGAATTCAAAAAAATAAATCAAAAAGGAGCGCATTTGTGTGATTTATGCGTATGGGTATGTAGGTATGTAGGTGAGTTGTATCGTTGTATCTCAGTTTTTCAACCTCTTTTTATAGTGGCTTGTCGAAACATTGAAGGTAAGTTATAAAATTCATAGACACCGAAAACCCGATCAGCAACACAGGCAACAGTGATTTATTAGAAACACAGTTAAAGCGGCAACCTTTAGCTTTCAAACAACCGTAGGAACTGCTGAGTAATTTTATCTTTCAATTAAAATCCAATTTGGGCCTGCAATTGCTGATTGTTAACCTAGCTTTTAGAACAGAGTCCTACTTACCCCATTACCAAACATTAACTACGGTTAACATTAACAGCAGAGTTTGTTTGACCCAACGGAGATCGTGTGACGTCAAACGGAAGTGATAGTTTTTACGAAGAACGTATTAACTGCAGGAGGAAAACCGTAAAAAAGAAATTGCATATACCTCGATGATTCACCATTAACCAAATCTATAGATAGAGCCGTGTCATAGTGAGTCAGCAACTTACTAATATTTATGATAAACAAATCGAATGTTTACCTTTTTTGTGGAGAAAGAGGTAAATACCCAAAAGACAGTGCAAAGAAGACTAGAAGATTAATTCATGTACCACTAACCGCGTTTAATTATATTTTTTTTTATATTGTGTTGTGTTAGAAGATAATGCGTAGTTCACTCTATGTAACTTAATTATAAAGCCAGGGATCGTCACTTCGCAAACAGCTCTCAATTGTAGCCTTTTACTTTCCCGTTTACTTTGACTTAGAAATCCACCTTATGCAGAAATTCATCGACCAAAGCCAGTGGGATTTCCAAGTTCATAAATAAATTGAACGGATCCATCTCTTCAAAGCAATTTTCTTCAAATTACACTAACATAGGCACATGACACATCATATAAGTAGGTAACAACTCTCGAGAGTAAATTTATAAATAATTATAACATACAGTGTAGAGACAGCAAAGAAAGCATCAATGCCCACTGATTCGTTTTATGTTCAACAAATTGGAAAGGTTTTTGATACTGAAACAAAAACATAGACGAAAGTGTTATTGTTTTTGTTTTGTACTAAGAGTAAAAGTGTTTGACCTACAAATAAGTGCATTGCTAGTTTTGCTAACGGTACCGCGCACACAGACGCGGTCATTGCCCGGCGCTCGCGTGTGTGTGTGTGATCTAAACACGTCGCGCTGCGCAGGAGTCGTCAACCTGAAGCTTTTGCTAATAAAAGTGTTTAATTGGAAGAAGGTACAACTTACAGCTCAGTGTCATTTACATTACATGTTTTTGTATTTGATCTTCTTTTCGTGCCACCAGATATTTTGTAACGTGTCAATAGCTCATGTTGTGGTGTAGAGATTGGCCAGTTAAGGGGACAGTACCGTGGCTAACTGCCCTGGGTACTTGAAGAGCTTCGATTCCCTTTTTGGATGACTCATTTACCCATCCACTTTGCTATCACCCTTTATTGCCCACACATTCATTAATTCACGCTAAAAATATCAATGTTGGTGTCTAATGTATGTACTACCTAAGCAAATTAATTAATTTTTTGTTTTAAAGTCCGGCAAAACCGAATGCACGTGTGAACTCATACATATAAATTGTATTGTGAATAAACCATATCCTGCAAAAATTCGATCCAGCTTAGAAATTAATGTCTCCGTGTGAACGTAGCGTTACAAACACTCCACGCACAGCGAAGTTTACACGCAAGCATAATATATTGATATGTAAACAAAGATCAAAGATCAGATACACTGGAACATTCCAGAAAAAGTTCTTTTTTTCAATAACTGAACAGTAATAAATATAAAAATGTTTACATCGCTCAAATAAAAACTCTTTCAAACATGATTAATGTTCCATTATAGAAGCATGAAATTCAATGTCACCCCATTATAACACACCATCCAAATGATTCACCTCCTTACGTACACACTGAAACATCTGATCAAACTTTCCAAATGTTTACAACAACTGGTTTTACCGCTGCGGTTATCAATGAGCGGCGTACATTCTCGAAACACCACCAAGCCTATATAAGCCCCGAGCTAGCTTGCAGCCGTCATAGTACAATACGAAAGCAACAACGAAGCAACGAACGATGCAGAAATATCTTTTAGTCCTTGCATTCATCACCACCGTGGCCTGCCATGAGGGCAGGAAGCACCGGGTCGAGGATCCCTTCTCAACGCTGGATAAACACATCACCCACACACTCGCTTATCACTACCTATGGCCTTGGAGTCAGCTCATCAGGGCAGCCGCGGCTATGGACGTCGAGGAAGCTCTAGAAGAACCCCAAATCATATCAGACAAGGAGAAATTCCAAGTTAATCTCAACGTGAAGAGGTTCAAACCTGACGAGCTAAGGATCAAAGTGAAGAACCGTAACATCATAGTTGAAGGAAAGCACAAGATCAAGGATGACGTTCAGCAGTTCATGGCGAACCACTTTGTTCAGCGGTTTGTGCTACCTCCCGGCAGCAAGCAGGAGGAAGTGACCGCGGTTCTCAAGGAAAACGGTGTTCTGACTGTGTCTGTGCCCAAACATGAGTTGCCTCCACCACTGCCCGAGAGAGAAGTGCCCATAGAAGTAAGACTACCTGTAAAAGTGGAGGATAAAACAGATAAACCTGTAACAGAAGAGAAAGTAGAAATTGCTGAAACGACAACAGAGAAAAAGGAAGTTCCTATCCAAACATCTTCAGCAACACCTCTTGAGCAGTTAGAATTAGTAGAAGCAACAACACACGTCGGCAAAATAAGGAAGAAGGAATTGAAAACAACAACTAAAGCTGTAAAGGACAATGAAGTATCAAAAGGGCTCGAAGGCAACGGTTTGGATTATGCGCTAGTTGAACCAGAAGAGTGAATACAGACTGCACTAAGTGAACTAAGACTGAACAAAACTTTAAAGCGGCAGACAGTCGTTAAAAGCGTGCTTTAACTTTTCGACAGCAAATGACGATTATATGACAAAGTGTTGCTACAAAAGTACATAGTCGTTGTGTTTAGAATAAATCGATCGAAAGGTTGGTATAGGAGCAATACCTAGTTGTTATTATTTTTAAGTTTTACTGAATTTGTTGTGAAACATTTGCCCCACGAATAAATGGTGTTATTTATTATTCTGTGTGTTTCCATTCCACTGCAGTAATATTTATCTATTTATTTATTCAGTTGGTCTTACGAGCTAACATATTTGACATCCAAAACGCTCGTACGATTAATTTTCTTACAATTCGTTTATGGCTTAATATATTACACATGCTCTTCATCTTATACAATAGATTTTATAAAAAATAGCAATAACGTCCAAGTCTATAAATAATTATAAAAATAAATTACAACGATGAATTATTACTTAGAATAAAATGTCAGTTTAGTGTGAATAAAGTTATAATCAATTTAATTCAATTCAGTTATTATTAGGTATGGCTATAATATGTCATTTAAAATTATACAAATGTCCTAATCCATCGGCAAATAAGTCCAGTTCGTGGTGCTGAGCAAGTATGTCGCCGATAGTGCGGTGGGCGCATGTTGCCCGCGCTCGGTGCGCGCGGCGCCACCTGCCCCTTCGAGTCCATTGGTATGTCCCCAGGGACCAAGATACGGACTCGCTCTAGTATTTCGGGACTATCGACTTTGTTACGAATATCGACAGATATTGCGCAACTTGAGACATAGCCCTTCTAAATTTTAATGTTTCCATGTCCATATATATTATACAATAAGTTCTTTATGTTAATTTTCTCTGTAAATCTGTGTAACGCAGTCTCTAGGGATGAGATACTACTTTAATGGTCTAAAACCTCACTTGCATCGACGGAAAAAGCCTGTGAATTATTTCGTGGGATTGAATGATGGTCATTCCTGTTGATTTTGGGATAAACAAAGAAAAATGCGAGAGATTTTTGTCGGTAATAAAATGAACTTTTGTAATTTATCTTTGCCTTCAAGCCGAAGCCTTCGAGTCTACTTCTTGGCCAACGAGTATGGGTACAGAAGGCTTGGTTAAAAGCAAAATTTGTTTGATCTTTATCCTGGCACTACGGTCTAAACGCCTTATATTAATTGACGAAAATAATAGCACCCATTTAAAAAGCTTGATATTCATCATTATTTTCAGCGAAAGATTCACCAAAGCTGTTTGCTAAATACTAGATTTCGACATTAGTACGTGATGAGAGTAACGGAAACCATATGACGAAAGAAACCGACATGGCATTATAAAAGAATACTTACTCCTAATTATCTGAATAAAAACAATATAATATCCTATATGTCTATTAAGACAAAAACCTCTGACAACTTTGAAGTCCCTATATTACGTATAGTTAAATACAATGTAATCGAAATCGAAACAATTATAATCAAACACAAACAAATTGAGAAAAGCTATGCTTAAATTGTCAGAGTAACTTAAAATTAACTTCTTTGTGAATAACAAAGTTAAATCTTTCATACGCCTGCCATTTAATTTACTTTCATTGTAAATATATTTTTCACCAAGTTAAATATTACTATATTTTATTTCTATTTGACGAGACTTTGTTTAATTAACTCAATACAGAATGTAAATAAATTATATGCGCAGCTTTTCTTTATTAAAGACTTGTTAAAAGTGTAATTTTCTTAATAGGTACTATTTCAATTATTTCTAATAGTAATTTCTAATGAAAAGCCTTATCTTATAAGCATCATCATTCTTCGTGTCTGCGCAACATGTCCCTTTCTTCCATACTCCTCTATTAGTCGTCATCTCGATAGTCACTCCCTTTCTAGCAATATCATCTTTCACACGGTCGATCCATCGTTACTTTGGTCTTCCCCTACTCTTGTAGCCATCGACATTCATACTCAGAACTTTCCTGACGACATCTTCCTCATTCCTCCGCATCACATGCAAATACCATGACAACCGATTTCCGCACAACTTCTCAGTCACCGGTGCCACTTTCAAGTTTTTTCTTATAATAAGGTATAGGAAAGTATATTATGTATGCACCAGTAATACAAGGAATAAATAAGTACAGGGATTAAATACATTGCTTATGGGGCAAAGGACATAGGCTTCAATTTATCTTAATTTCATTATTTATTCGATAATTATGTTGGCTTCAACAAAGAAAAATCAACCTATATATTCTTAATATACGCTATTAAAGTTTAAGAAAATTCTCTGCTTGCTATTAATTGAAAAATGTTATTATACTGTAGAAGATTTTATAAATGATAATTTTTAATATTTCGTGTGCAATAAACATTTGTTGTAATATTTTAAATATTTTTTAAGAAATCTGTTTCTCTTTTAGATTATCTTAAATTGTAGATATTTTTTAGATATTTAATTAAATTTAAAATAGTTCTTTTTTCATGTAAGTATTTAATTATTTTTTCTGTTAGTTGTTTTTTTGTCTTATTGTTTGATTTTATTTTCTACAATATTTGTACGCCTTCACGGCAAAACATAGCGCCCATATAATAACCTAAGACCTTTATGTAAATACCTATGTTTCACAAATAAATATTCTGATTCTGATTAATAACACTGTTTCATTTCTGTAGTGGTCGGCGAATGCTGCGTGTACAAATAGGTACCTACGTACATCTCTGCCTAACTCTCCGGGGAAAACAAGCGTAATGTTATCTTTATTTTCATAAAAAGAGAAAATCTTCACCCAACTGAAGCTGTCAGTCCAATCTACGTTGACCAACGTGATCTGTAGCGTTTCTGTTAAAAATATATGCACTTTTCAATCTTTGCAATGTCACCACTCCGGAAATTATTTTCTGTCACCTCGGACGCCAATCGCGGTGGCTATAGCAATATTAATATAATTATTTTCAGTTAGGGTTCCCTAAATCTGTGGACCCACTCCCAGTTGCGGCTCTGTATGTACTACGTATATATATGCGCATGACCGTGTAAGGAACGCATGATCAAACATACCCAGAGGGCAGTGCTCCGTGCTTCCAATTGAATTCTAACGCGGTCAGGCGCGAGTGAGCTACGTACTCTACGTACTCGATACGGAGCTCTTGTCACTCTCGTAGTACCAATTCCAAAATTTTCCTTGCGGTCCAACTTACATTAGGCCATCAATCCACCTAGCCTTTTCCCAACTATGTCAGGTCGGCTTCCAGTCTAACCAGATGCAGCTGAATACCAGTATTTTACAAGGAGCGACTGCCTATCAGGTCTCCACAACCCATTTACTGAGTCATATTATAACCCTTGATAAGATTCTAAGTTTCTAAGTATCCGTAACGACTGTCAAAGATCTACGAATGACAGCCGGGACCAGAGGCATGAAGGGGACGCGATATGTAATTGATGGTTATCCATCCACGAACCGACAACGGCAAGCGTAGCTTAACCTTCGATCAACCCGTGCGGCTGTTATCATTTAGCCACGAGCCCCATATTGTACATTGTCTTTAGTACTTAGTTACTAACTACACCACACGAGTATATTAGGTGATAGTGATTTGAGGATCGGTATCAGAATCGTGCTTTGTAGTAAACACAACATGTTGTGCACAGCCACTCATATGAGTATTTGAGAATCGGGAACAATAAAATCCGTCTTCAAGAACCAATACATCAAGAAAGAATACCATTTTGCATTTACTGTTGTGAAGAAAGATGCATGTTCAATGTGTTTGCAGAAGTCAAAGTCAAAGTCATTTATTTTGGTACAATATACATTGTGTAGAAATTTTGTAAAATAAAACAGTACCATTCAAATATAACAAACAAAAGAAAAAGAAAACCATTCATTCTAAAATAATTAATACTACAATAAAATAAGTAGGTAGTCAAATAAAAAGGAAAAAAGATAATCAAATTAGTATAAAAAGATAAGATATTTATGACATCCAATTTTCTACGAATACTGTAAGTAATAAAATAAAAAATAGTGTAAATAGTGTAAAAAAAAAAAGATTAATAATATGTCATCTAATTTTATGTGAATAATCAATAATAAAAATATAAATAAAAAGAAAGTAAAAACAAATTGTCATACAAAGGTCCGTAATAATATGTCATCTAATTCTAAAATAAAATGTCAAAATAAAATTTATAATTATACTAAAGATGATATGTCATTTAATAATCTATGAGTAACACAGAAATAAAACATATAAAAAATTTAAAGCAAGAATAGTCAACATATCATTTAAAATAAATTCCAATCTAGAACGGTTCTCGCTTATCATCTAGGTACTCCCGCACTTATCTACCAATTCAAAACCGCAAACCGCGAATATACAGCTTGTGGCTCTTACTAAAACTTCGAAACAAGCTCTCAATAATTGTGCAAATGGAGAATGAATTACATAATTGGGTTGGAAGTAGGAACTTTGTAAGACATAGGTACAGATAAGCACATAACCCCGCGCTATACAACAACAAAACTTTAACGAACTCGTTAAATTGTAGCGTACAGTCGTTAACAATGTAACTTGAACACATCGCCGCCATTTAACTTCCCAAACAACATAATCGAGTACAATCGAGAACAGTTGTAAAAATAAATTGTCAACGAGTGGCGATCATTTGACACTGGAGTTGTCGACATGCTGGCTATAAAAGCCGTTGCATTTGAAGTCTGTGCACAATGTATTTTTATTGTTTTGAGCGTGATTTTAAATGATTGGGATAAAAAAAACCTGTGTCTATAGCTTGGCTTTTGATTGCATATACCATCGCATCGCATATCATCTGCAATTGCAGATGAGTATAAATCAAAATCAAAAGTCATTTATTCAAACTAGGCTGAGAATCAGCACTTTTTGAACGTCAAAATTACATAAGACAGTCCCCCAAAACGCCCGCCCTTCACCACGTCCTAGTGCTTTAGCTGGGGAGAAGAAGCAGCGCAACAAACTCCCCAGCAGCACAGCTGTCTGTTCAGTTAAAAAAAAATTGCATCTATACAACACTGCGCATAATAATTTAAGTACATTACGCAAAACAAAACATTAAATTTAATTATATGCTATAAGTAAGCTAGCACACGCCAATATACAAAAAAATAAAATTGCAAAACTATACTCAAGCAGAAATAAAAATACAAAACTAAAATCGTAAGCAGAACTTTATACCTAAATAAAGGCCTCCAGTAATAAAGGATGTGCGCACTTCCATATAAGAAGATTATATATGAAGCTGAAACTCGAATTCACAAATGATAAACTAGGACCATCGAAGTAATATAAACAAAGTTAATTACTAATAATAAAACAAAACCAAGGACAACAAGACGACCAGTCACCACAAGCAGTACCCGTTCACGAGCATAACGCAGGGTTCAGCCATCACCCCCCTCGCCATATTTGAGGGAAGGAGGCAACCCGACCCCCGACGCTACCGCAAGCAGTGACATCTAAGGGAGCATGACGAAGTTGCTGCCGGTTGCTCAGGCAACAATAATATGATCAATTGTCGAGGTCACTAGCTAACCACGTATTGCAATACCACTCATATAAAAACATTGTAATGAGTAGATTATGTTAATGATAAATAAAAATAAAATTAATAAAATTGACTTTTTTAGTCAAAGAAAATAAATAATTATATGAACTCATATAACCTGTCAGAAGATAAGCTAATTCTGGAGAAAGAACATAAACATTGTCTTAAGTTAACCACAGCGACCAACTATTCTTATCTAGATAGCTAGATATATAAGAGATTTTGATTCTTATTTTGTCACCTTAATTATAATCCCCACAGGAAAAGAATGGGCTCATCAACAAAAAAAGTATTCAAAGATAAAATAAATGTTCAACAAGTAATTATTCTGTCAAAAATCAGCACTTATATTAACTGTACTATATATCATATATCTAGTGTGTGAATAAACCTTTACCAGTTCTGCATGCAATGCATGTGAACCTTAAAGTAAAGTTTGAGCTGCAATGTGTTCCTTTTAGTTGTTTTTGTTCATGGATTATCTTTACAATGGGCTCTTTTTACACTATTCTGAATAATTCAAATGAAAGACCACTTAGCCCCTTCTTAAACAATAAGTAAAGAGACTGAACCCATGCCATGGCGATGGTTATGGATTTTCATGAAAATGTTGACATTCCACTCGAGCGAATGATAACAATGTAATCCCAATACAGCAAAATGCTGTTTATTTAACTAAACCTTCCTACTTATTATTTATAGGTTTTCAAAGTCTGTTTTGTTTGAAATCTACTTTAGCGATACATACGATTTCATGGGCAATACAGAGCCACCTAGAACTCTGCTTCCCCCTCTCTCTCACGCGACACCAATGATTATGAGAGCAGTATAATGACAAGTCCGCCGGTACCGCTCCATTACTGCGCAGGCTCCAAATTTAGATGCCCTTGCGACCCATCAACCACTCCCCAGTCCCGACGGATATGGAAATATACTAGGGCTGACACTATTCCTTTTATATTTGATTTAATTAAAACAGAGGCAATGAAAACTGATAAGAAAGTAATAGAGTGGCAAAACAGTTTCCATGGAGTTTCATGCCCGTTCTTCTCTATTGGAATCCGTGCCTCGAAAAAACACGTTAAGGGCCGGTTTTTTGATCCGTAGCTAACTCTATATGTAATGGTTGAATTTTGGCTAAATGTGAAAAAGCTAAATGAATGAATGTATTCTTGTTAGTTCTTTCATGTTAAAAAAGAGTAAGTAACTAATGGCATTTTGGCAAACCCATTTAGCCAAAATTCAACCGGCCCTAAGTTCAACCATTACATACTACATATGTTTAGCCACTGGATGCGTTAACTACGGATCAAAAAACCGGGCCTTAGCCGCCGTTGGTCCCGGCTTTCATTCGTAACGGGTCGTCAGAAGCCTGATAGTCTGACCACCAGTTTACCAACGGGTACCCCAGCTGCCCCCAAGTTGGGCCCATAGTTGGGAAAAGGCTAGGCTGATTGATTTTTTCTATATTGGAATCTACGCTTTTGAAAGGGTAATTTCAATTATCTTATCTCCTTAGTATGTTCTACAATACCTGTAAAAGTTTTAATTTAGGAAGGAAATAATAAAAAAGACTTTAGTAGAAAGAAATTGACAATTCCTCAGTACATCTGCTATCATAATAATAATATAGCTTGGCTCACTTTTTAACTGAATTAAAAAAAAGAGGAGGTTCTCAATTCGACTGTATGTTTTTTTTTTTGTATGTTTGTTACGCAATTACTCTGGCGGCTGGACCGATTTGGAATATTCTTTTTTGTCTGAAAGGTGTTTTTCCTAGGTCGTCCCATATAAATTGTATTGACTTTGTTTAGGTAGTTTTTGAGTTATCTTCAATAATGCGTATTTTCCCGACTTAGTATATTATATGGATGATGTTTTAATCTTTGTGGATGATATTTTAATAACTTCCTGTCACTGCTATTTACATAGCAGGTAGTGGTATTCGAATTTGTGTGGGGTAGGTACCACAACTTAAAAGTGAAAAATTTATACTTTATTACAAAAAAAAAGCAACCGACATCAAAAAAAAAAAACACTGCAATTCCGGAAGTCCAATCCAAAGACACCGACTTCCGAAATTAAAGGTATTTTTCAATTTCTAGTGCTTTTTATGGCAGTCGGCTGTCATTTAAGTAAAAAAAAAAAAAATCTCAGTTACCTACATTTTCAGAGCCAAGACCTAGCAAATAACAAAGCTGTAATACGTACTGCTCGTTAGCACGTTCTACATAAATATTGCTGTATGCTTTTCTTGTTTTGTTAAGCGAGAAAACAATGAAATTTTGTTCACATTTCGCTTATAGTCCACGTCTTGCAACAGGTGCTGTTGTGCAAGCTGCCTGAGCTATAACAAAAATTTGAGATAAACTTCCAGAAGTTATAATCAAATGTATGTGTGTGAAGATACACACTTTCTTAATCCATGGCCGATATTAGGACCCATGGCGGACTGAAGTATTTTCTACAGGTTTGCAAATATTTGAGCGACAGACAGCGTTAAGAACATCAAAATTGTATTCACCGAACAATCTCCTTCGTTTGATGGACAATCGTATATGGTCTGGTAATGTCTGGTACATTGGTGATTTTCAGTTTTTTGAGTCAAAGCCAATAACCTAGTTGATTTGAAGATTGTGGCTTGAGTAGAGTTGAAAGCAAAAATTAAAAAAAAATCCTAAGAACATTTTTTTTTTTTTCGTTTTCCTCACACCAAGTGTGACTATGTGACACTTGGCATTCGACCGTTTACAGCACAGGACTGTGAAAGTGCTGCTATAGGAAATAGGTTAAGGTTTCATCCATCAACAACTGAGTGTACACGTGCCAGAGATATTATGGAACAGTCTGACTCTGAGATAACTAAGTTGTGTTTAGTTCCCATTTTCCCTTTGCATGAATTCTTTTCCAGGACTTCTGCAATCTTTATTTCGGGGAAACACTCCTAGATATAATAATAACATTTCATAATATTACATAGAAAGCGTCTGCTGGCTGAGGAGGCTTTCACAATTCTCGGGTTACATTCTAGACTAGCTTTTACCTCGGCTTGGTTTCAAAGGAAATTAACTCTTGACTGTTTTCTCTATTTTCTAGGTGTTGAATAAACTTTGTGTTTTATTGAGGAAAAGTAACAGGATGTAGGTATTGATTTCTTATCATTACGAGCACGTCGTAAAAATCAACTCTCGCTGTGTTTCGCGAGAATTTGCGATATAAAATTGCATGGCGGATAATTAAAAGTTTGGAATTTGCCACAAAGCATATACTGGGTATGAATCGATAGTATTTTATGAACTGTCTTTTCAAACATACTTACCAACCTACTCCTACTACTTACATACCTATTCATTTTCAGATGCATTTCATTTTCGGATTGGTCTAGAGAACACTAAGCAAATAAATCACCCTTCTTTAAGTTATTGCCAGCAAAATATTAGGCAAAAAAAAACTGCGATCACCAATGTGCTATCGACTAACCGAGCTGTTTTTTGTATACAGTGATTCACCCAATCACCCTGCCCCGTGGTCCTTTGTTTGTTCTACAATTGCAGCTTGCAAGCAAAATTTTTTCGAAATTGGAAAGTTGTATCCTCCAAGGGTGGATGACTGTGGCCATATCGGGCCATATCCTGTTTTAGCAGATAGTTACATCCTTTTTTGTCATTTTCAGTTCCGTGGCAGCCCTGTTATACAACATTAAATATTTGATAGATTGATTGCTTCTGCAGCCCTTAATATTGTAGTTATAAGGAACTTGTTTAATCAAAACTAATAGCTGATAGATATAGGGAAATTTGTTCATAGTGTTCGTACAAGATGTACTGACAATAATTGAAAAAATTATGCTTAGATGGTTTGGTCATGTTGAGAGGATGAGTGAAAAGCGACTAACCAATGGCATTTATTTACAAGGCAGTTGTAAGTGGAATCGCCGGGAGGGGACGCCCGAAGAAGACATTTAATGACCTTATTGGTGATGTTCTTCAGAAAGGTCAGGTGCGTAGTACTCGCAATCGGCGTGCGTGTATGACCAGATGTAGGAGCGTACACGGAGCAAAAGGAGTATGTAAGGATCCTAGCAGGTGGCGTTCTGTAGTTTCTGCCTACCCCCATGGGAAGAAGGCGTGAGTTTATATGTATGTATGTATGTTGATGCCACAGATGTTTCATAGAAATTAGGCAGGCTTTGTAACCTATATGGTTATGTTATCCATCCAAAGTTATCCATCCTTTAATCCATCCAAAGTTGTCTATAAAAGATCGCTGTTAGCGATAAAACCGCCCATTGTGTCACCCTATGTTCTATAATGGTTATGGTGTATCTTATGTATCTATCTATGTTCGATCTAGTTTCTTGAGCGTATCGATATAGCACGGTAAAAATTGCTTCACTCTATCTAGAACATGCATGCAGTATAGCACCTTTGGGATGACTCAACTAAATACCAACTTGCTGCGCTTGACTCGGTGGAACGCAGACCTAAGAGGCTCGACGTAGAACTGGTGGATGCCAAGTCTCACAGCTTCACTCATCGCCGCAAGGTTGATTGTACTTCCGTGAGTGTGCCCAAGAACTGCACGACCCCATTCCACCGGCCCCCTTCTTCCATTGGACATCTAGATGCACTGCCAGTTACCATCCCTACCTAGTTGCTATTCCACCGATTTGCACTAAGCGTTTCCAAATGTCTTTTGTAATGCGCACAGCATACGATTGGAACTCACTACCTGTGTTTGTGTTTCCGAGCGCATACAACCCTAATCTCTTCAAAGTGAGAGTGAACAGGCTTCTTCTGGGTAAGCTCACTCCATCATAGGCTTTGTCTCTGTCACCTCTGACCTAGACTAGAGTCAAGAGCAAACCCATTTCAAATAAAAAAAAAAGAACATAATTATAGGTAACTATAATGAAGAAGCTAATAATGCTTAGGAATTAGAACGAAAAGTCTAGAAAAAAAATGGCAGTTATTGGGACTGCCGATAGAAGTGAAAACTTAAACGTACATCTATGTATAGCATGTCGCAGTGTTCAGGTGACGCGAACCCGTAAGATTTCCCCCTATCAAAAATCGCTCAATGCACCTAAAGAAATTTTCACTTCAAAAACTGAATGTTATTACAATAGTAGATAGGTAACCATATTTTATGTTGAAATTGACGCTGCTGTCAACTCATAAAGAAGGTGAATGGTAAGATTATGGAATTTTGTTCAAATTAAACAAACATGCAATTCTTCAATTTTCTTTACAATTAAAAATAAATAACTTAAAGCTAAATTATTTACACTTAATGGTGGCACTATATTAATATGAGTTCAAATAACAAACGCGGGCACAAGGTTCTTAGTTTTAAAATGATTTAAAATTTACATCTTGTTGAGCCTTATGTAATACTAAGCTATTTACACGATTAAATTAAGTGTCAACGTGTATTATGTGTAGGTACTTCCTTTTATGTCAAAATAAAAAAAAATATGTATGTAGTCAGGGATTTTCATTGGTGAGCCAATTGATATTCCATGTCTACATAAATTTGCCGTGTTATAGCCATTTTATTAAATGGTCAAAGAATGTACGTAAGCACATTGTTCCTCATATTGTTGTCAACTAAAGAACCAAATCATTGTCCTTTCACAGCATAAGACCCATCAGCATCATATATCCTCTTTTTATTATCACTTCCATAACCATACTTATCATAACCATACGGCTGATTGTCAAAGTTGCCATAACTTTGGTCAAAATTACCGTAACTATGGTCATGGGAGTCAAAACTATGGTCAAAGTGGCCATGCTCATAATGGTCAAAATGATGGTCGTCGATGTACTCGTGGTGTTCGTGCTTCTTTTTCTTCAGGTAGTGGATGAACCAGAGGACAAAGTGCCAGCCTTTCGTTACGAGTACGTAGAATAGGGCTCCATAGACCATTTTGAGGACGATCAGCTTCGTTGCAACT
Source organism: Dicycla oo (assembly GCA_948252095.1). NCBI lineage: Eukaryota > Metazoa > Arthropoda > Insecta > Lepidoptera > Noctuidae > Dicycla > Dicycla oo. Next base: position 34,941,131 of record OX411711.1, read on the forward strand.
ACGTAGAAGAAGTGTACTGTGAACAAAGAAAATATAATTTTAGCCGAAAGTCAAAGAGTTTATTTCAATTAAACAATTTACAGGCACTTTTGAGTTGTCAAGGAATCAGAAGTTGAAGCTGTTACCCGGTCAAAAAGAAGATCTCTATGGAGAAGAACGAGCAAGAAATTCTAAGGACACTCTTTAAAAATAATTGTGATTACCTGGTTACATTATTCATTATATCTACAAAGAATAAGGTTAAAATAATATTAAACAATTAGTCTAAAAGTTACGATACCAACTCCTACATTTCGCACGCTATGTTATAATTATAAGTCCCATGTTCCAGACAATAATCTACTTACCTACATTAAAAGTATCTAGGGATCAAGGTGATTTTTACTAATATTTTATTATCCTATTAAATGATATAAAGAATCTAGATGATACACACCTACACCAACTACCATCTCTGCCGATTCTTAATGAAATCAGCAATCAAATCCAAGGCCTGGTACCCTTCCCTGTGATGAGAAAACTTGTCCGAATAAGGCGCAAACTTATCCGCATAAGGCGAAAACTTATCCGAATAAGGTGCAAACTTATCCATATAAGGCGTAAACTTATCCGAATATGACGCAAACTTATCCGAATATGGCGCATACTGCTCCGTTTTTTGATAATGTAAGTACAGGTCAGGCACATGCATGTATATGACGGAGGCCCAGACCATTATGAGGAGTATCTTCATGCTAGCTACCGTCAGTGCTATCGCCAGAATCAACTTATACAGTCCAACTTTCGCAGCCAGTACGATCGCGAGGTTGGCTGTAACAAAGAGAGGGCTGTGCTGTATTATTTTCATTTTGGTATTTAAAGAGGGAATAGACTATGGAAAATTAAAAGAGAGATAGGCCTTTGCTCTGCTGTGATATACCATAGATTCAATAAATCTGGATTTGAAAATTGGATTCTAAAAACATCCCGGTAGCAAGCGTGATAGATTTAATTCTAAGGTCCGATAAATAGTTTATACCTATTTGGTTTTAGTCTCACACTGTAGTGTAGCTAGAAGCAACACAAACTATTACATGGAAAATAAAAAGAAAATATACATCTTTTCAACACAGAACGAGATGCCGTCACGATTACAATATAATGGATCGTAGACCAATACCAACATGAAAAGAGAAACGGACTAGATATTGAGCACATAAATCATTTTCACATTTAGGCAAAGGTCAGCTATTTGATTTTTATAGTTATAGTTACTATTCCTTTTCCTCTCCCAATCCCTAATAACCAGCTTCTCGAATCCTCCCCCCCCCGCCCCCGCAATACGAGACTAGTTTTTTTTAAATCTTAAAATGTTTCCGACCAAGGAAGGCTAAGGTTTCTGCGGAAACTTTCCAATTTGTTCTCCATTCAGATTTAAATCCTCGGTCCAGACTTCTATCTTTAATTCGCTGTATAAACCGACACTGGATGCTCCCGGAATCAGGAATAAGCTTTCGCGGAGATCTTTTAGTTTCCGACTTTCTTGTTTGAGTAGAAGCTATATTTGTTATACAAACTAATTGGAAGTGGACTTGGTAATGATGGCGGACATTGATACAGTTATCGTGATGAAGAATAAAATAGGTGAAGGTATGGCTCATCAGTTGGTGGAGGTATGGCTCATCAGTTGGTGGATGTATGGCTCATCACTTGGTGGAGGTATGGCTCATCACTTGGTGGAGGTATGGCTCATCACTTGGTGGAGGTATGGCTCATCACTCGGTGGAGGTATGGCTCATCACTTGGTGGAGGTATGGCTCATCACTTGGTGGAGATATGGATCATCAGTTGGGGGAGGTATGGCTCATCACTTGGTGGAGGTATGGCTCATCAGTTGGGGGAGGTATGGCTCATCACTTGGTGGAGATATGGCTCATCAGTTGGGGGAGGTATGGCTCATCACTTGGTGGAGGTATGGCTCATCAGTTGGGGGAGGTATGGCTCATCACTTGGTGGAGATATGGCTCATCAGTTGGGGGAGGTATGGCTCATCACTTGGTGGAGGTATGGTTCATCAGTTGGGGGAGGTGTGGCTCATCAGCGCAAAGAGGAGTGCTAATGTTTATCATTTGCGCTAAACATAATCGGTTTTGTTCAATGAGCCTTTAAATATACATCGGGTATCAAAAATGTGTGATCTTATTTTTTAAGGGTGCGTTATGTACTGTTATGTTGGCCCCATGGAGAAAGTTGTTCAGCTTGATGGTCTGTACTACACTCTTAAATATCATCACACATTTGTGATACTCGCTGTATTTTGAAAAGGTTTATAAACTTGCAACCCAATGCTGATAAAGATAAGAAAATGGAGTGCATATTACGAATCAGGTTGCTTTCACGGATACCCACAAGAAGTGTAGGGTATCCATTTCATTTCCAGCATCAAATTCGTATGACGATATGTCATAACTAGTCATAAGTGTCGCTAAACAGAAGCTGACGTAATCTATTAAGTTACGGATGTGGGTGGTTAGACCCCATCACTGAACTGAACTTTCGCTTTCAGGGGTTTGGAAGCGTGTGATATCCTATTCAATTGTATACAGGCTGTCTGTTTACGGTGTAGCGAAAATTAAGGGTGTGGTACAGACCATCAAACTGAACAACTTTTCCCCGGGGACCAACATCGTAATCATGAAAAAAAAATTAGTCGTCTCATATAAAACTTTAATACCTACTTGACCAAATGTATGGAACGACAATTTTTTTTTTTTCACGATTACGATGTTGGTCTCCTTGAAAAAGTTGTTCAGTTTGATGGTCTGTACCACACCTTTAATTTTCGCTACACCGTAAACGGACACCCTGTATATAGGTACATATCCTAAGTAGGTCTTTAAGGTCTTGCATCATTGGTATAGCGGTCGTAAACAATACCATGAGGTTCTGAGTTCCACTCTCAGGTCGGGCAAAGGTTCCTGCCAGGGTTGCGGGTTGTTTGAAAGAGTTAACGTGACTCTGGCACAGGCAACTGAAGGAACACGTGTGAGTTGTAGTCAGTAGTTATCAGATAATTTCCCACGCAAAAAAAAGGTCGGGCAAAGGTTATTGGGGTTTTTTTTATCGGATATTCTCAGTACCACGCCAGATTTGTGCCCGGTTGATGACAATAGACTCGCCTCCTATTACATGGGACTTAACATAACTGGCGAAATGTGGGTGTACTATAGGCACCCCTCTGCCTAACTCTTAGGGAAGTACAGGAGTGATATTATATTATCAATTAAATATTAATTGACATTCTCAGTTTGGCCTAGATTGCAGTATATGGTAGTTTTTTTTTTTCTATTATATTGGTCTACTTCAATGTTACTTATTATTTTATATTCATCATCATCATCTGCCTAGCCTTTTCCCAACTATGTTGGGGTCGGCTTCCAGTCTAACCGGATGCAGCTGAATACCAGTATTTTACATGGAGCGACTGCCTATCTGACCTCCACAACCCAGTTATTGGGTAATACGACACCCCTTGGTAAGACTGGTTGTCAGACTTTCGGGCTTCTGACGACGCGTAACAACTGCCAAAGATCTACGAATGACAGCCGGGACCAACGGCTTAACGTGCTTTCCGAGGCACGGAGGAGTCTCGGTATGTACAAATGGTCACCCATCTACGGACCAACCCCGGCAAGCGTAGCTTAACCTGATGGATCGACCCTTACGGCTGTTATTATTTAGCCACGAGCTCCTCTACTTATTATTTTATATTCTCTTCAATAATTAAGTACTAAAGGAAAAATATTTATCTCGTCCTTAAATAAAGAAACATTCCGTAGAAAAGCAGTAAAAGAAGCTTTTAAACAACAATCTGAGTCGTAAACAATATCGATGCACAAAGGTAAACTTAATCTCTTTACTATTTCAATGGACGCCATTCCAGCTCCAAGGAATTCTGGAAAGTAACACAATTCGTTTTTGTTACTCAGTATAAAGGCTTTTATTAAGAAAAGTGTTTTGTATAGATCGGTGTTATTGTAGCAAGCAAAGTAAGGAAGCTTTAATGATTTGTATAGAGGTATTTCAGCATAACGCGAGGAGGTATCAAGTAGAAACTAATATCAAATACTTAGGTCCCCTGGATCTCTAACAAAAACAAGCTTCTAAGTCAACGCAATAATAAAAATACGGTCATTTATGTGACATATTTTGACACTCCCAAGTAAATCAAAACCTATAGTTCCGCTGACCTAGAAACATGAAATTTGGTAAGAAGCAAGGTCTCACATCACAAATAAAGGAAAAAGTCCTAAAATTATTAATGTGTAATTTTATCAAATAAAAAAATTGGGATTGTAAACTTAAATTTACAGTTGGAGAATTGATCGTGACGTGTGTCAATGTATTGGATAACACGTTTTTCAAGTACAATGATAAGTCTGTTTTTGGGATATATACTTTTCAACTACGGAACCCTTCATTATGCGTGGTCTGACACGCACTTGGCTGGTTTTTTAACGACTTCATAAAAATGAGTTATCAATTCGACACGTATGTATGTAAGATTATTTCTTGGAACTGACACATGATACATAAATGACACATGATAATCTATTAGGGCTTCCAAACAAATATACAAAATTTTATAGATATATGTATGTTTTCATGTATGATGTTTGTCGACGCATTTCTCCGTAACTATTAATCGGATTGTGACTATTTTTTATTGGCTTACATTTACTTCAACTTAGGGAACAGTGCAAGTTTCATCAAAATCGGTTAAGTAGTTTTCATGATACGTGTAAGTGTGACGGCCTGACTTATTAATACGAGCTACGGGCGTGGTGTCAAAGGGAAACATCTGAAAACCTTGGCCAAATTATAGTGCAATATTTATAACAAAACTATTAACTACTTATTACAAACAAATATTCCAGTTTTTACTAAAACTAAATATTACGAAATAAAAAAAATAAAAAATCGACTTCAAAAAGAAATTAACTTGAAATTATGAAATAATTAAAATTTCGGAAGTCGGTGGTAAAAAACTAAAATACAGGTCCCAAGACACCGACTTGCGAAATTAAAGTTTTTTCATAATTTTGAGTTAATTTCTTTTGATGTCGATTTCATTTTTTTTCATTTTTTTTTTTTATTTCTTTTCTATGAAGAAGTTAAAACAAGTAGCACTTAGAAGCATTTGATTTTTTTTTTCATTTCAGTAGTTTCAATTTTAATTTAATTACTTAATTTCCTATGTCTAATTAATAATAGAAAAAAATAAACAAAATTCATCTTTCATATTCACTATACCTGATTATTAAAGAACTGTTAATATAATAATGGATAATTAATACTCACTTATTAACGCGTACGTCGCTTTGCCTCTCGGCTCCACTTCATTTGTTCTTTCATTTTTATTAGAAGCTTCCACGGACCACGATAACGTCACAATGAAAATGATTAATAATGCCTTCATTATGAAGTGTTAAAAAAAAAAACAAAAACTTTTGCACAAAAATTTTAAAAATGTGATTGCGGTAAATCTGAAAACATTTCCCAGAAACAAAACTTTAAATAGTATTAATAATCTTTACTGTTACTGTATTTTGTTTTTCTATTTTTGAGACCTTCAGCTCAGTTCAGTGCCGTATTTTAAAATGACATTTCACACTCTGTGTTGCCAGTCCTACATAATGTGCTAATGTTACAAATAAACACTTTAGAACCGTGAAAGTGTACTGAGCATTATTACAAGATATTATCACGAATTTTCGTAATAGGAAGCGAGAGTTTTTTTCTAAAGTGAAGTAATATTTATTTTTGGAAGATTTGTTATTTCCACTTAGGGCTATTTTTTAACCGACTTCCAAAAAGGAGGTTATCAATTCGACACGAATGTATGTATTGGAACTGCAACATATTCACGTATGATCTATTAGGGCTTCCAAACAAATATATTTTCTTTTATAGATGTAGGTTTGTACGAGTATGTATGTATGTATGTTTGTCCACGCATTTGTCCGAAGCTGTGAATCGGATCGTGACCATTTTATTTTTATTGGCTTACATTAACTTAGGGAACAGTGCAAGTTTCATCAAAATCGGTCGAGATGTTTTCAAGATAATGGACTACTACGTGTAAGTGTGACGGCCTGGCTTATTGATACGAGCTACGGATGTGGTGTTAAAGGGCAAACATCTCAAAATATTGGTCAAATTCTAGTGCAATATTTATAACAAAACTTTAACTAGTTATTAGTAACAAATAAAATTGTTTATCGCAAATAAACGTATTTTCTTTCTTTTCTTTCTTTCAAATATTCCAGTTTTTTACTAAAAACTAAAAATGACGAAAGTTATTTCATAATTTTGAGTTAATTTCTTTTTGAAGTCGATTTACTTTTTTTAAATATTTATTTTTTATTTTTCAATCGTCAGATAACTTTTATTTATGGAATAAATATGGCGGTTTGACAGTTTTTTTTTATAGAAAATATTTATGTGAAACTGTCATATTTATTATTAGTATAAAAGTTCCCTTATTTATTTTAGAACGGTTAGTTTGGAATCGAGATTGTTGGTCTACGAGTATCAAAGTGAAGTTTGAGACATTCTATTGCATTTTGTGTAATAATGTGAATGACGAATGATGACTCAGTCTTTTCAAATACTTACTATTTATTAATACCAATCAATCTGCCTAGCCTTTTCCCAACTATGTTGGGGTTCGGCTTCCAGTCTAACCGGATGCAGCTGAACACCAGTATTTTACGTGGAGCGACTGCCTATCTGACCTCCACAGCCCACTTATTGGGTAATACGATACCCTTTGGTATGACTGGTTATCAGACTATCGGGCTTCTGACGACCCGTAACGACTGTCAAAGATCTATGAATGATAGCCAGGACCAACGGCTTAATGTGCTTTCCGAGGCACGAAGGAGGCTCGGTATGTAAAGATGGTCACCCATCTACGGACCAACCCCGGCAAGCATAGCTTAACCTGATGGATCGAACCGTGCGGCTTTTATTACTTAGCCACGAGCTCCTCAACTATTTATTAATACCATCAAAATATAATGGTTTGAAAACATAAACACCAATCTATATGGTCTCAACATGATCTGACCAAGATTATGTCTGGACTTTAAAAGAGACTGTGTCCTCTGAGTTTGTTTCGGCCTTTCTTGTCAGAGTAGTCAGATAGAAAACGCCGACCGCATCTAGTTAGGGTTCCGTATCTCAAGAGGAAAAAACAGAACCCTTATAGGATCACTTCGTAGTCCGTCTGTCTGTCTGTCAAGACCCATTTTCTAAGGAACACGCGGAGGTATTGAGTTGAAATTAATATCAAATACGTAGGTCTATGGTCAATTAGAGCTCTAAAAATAAAAATAAATTAAGCTTCTAAGTCAACGCAACAAAAAATTCGGCCATTTGTGTGACATATTTTGATACTCGCATGTAAATCGAAACGGACAGGGTACTTACCGTTGAACTAAAATCATGAAATTTTGCAAGGTCTCACATCACAAATAAAGAAAAAAGTCCTAAAATTATTAATGTGTAATTTTATTAAATAAAAAAAAAAATGGGAGTATAAACTTAAATTTGCAGTTGGAGAATTGATCGTGATGTATATCAATGTATTGGGGAATATGTTTTTCAACTACAATGTTACGTTGGTTTTTGGGATATTCTTTTCAACTACGGAACGTTTTTTTTTTTTTAGTATGATGTATAAAAGTGTTTGTACATACAAACCTAGTTACAGAAATAAAACCATTTACCATTAGATTTAGGGCTTATTTTTCAATAGTCAGGTAGTTATCTGATTATTGAAAACTTAACATTCGAAAATCAAACAATAAACTTGAAAACAATACACCTCAAGACGAACGGGAATAGTGCTCAGCTGAGGTCGCAGCCCTCACCTAATATTATTACTATTAACTCTTACTTAATATTATTGCGGCAAAGTTACCATAAACAATAAAGTTTGTTTACAATTAATTGCTAAACATTTCATCGGAATTTTAGGTTAGTAGGTATTATTGTTGACTTGAAAGTGGAAACTGTTCCTATTACCACTAAATTGCTTACCTATACGATATGTATCAGAAAGGTGTAATTTATGGGTGTGGTACATACAGACCATCAAACTCAGCAACTTTCTCCATGGGACCGATATCGTAATCAAGAAAAAATTATCAGATGTCCCGTACAAAAATTCAGTGCCGACTTGATCTAAATGGTCATCATTTTTTCTCGATCACGATGTTGGTCCCATGGAGAAAGTGGCTGAGTTTGATGGTCTGTACCACACCTTTAAGTTGACCACACCTTTCTGATACACCCTGTATACAATTATTACACGACCAACTATTTAAATTTAGTACTAAATTAAATAAAAAACCGGCCAAGGGCGTATCGGACCACGCACAATGAAGGGTTTCGTAGTTGGGATGAATGTATTCCAACAAAAACTTAACATTATTACGTAGTTGAAAAACATGTTCGCCCATACATTCCTCTGCAAATGTAAGTTTGTACGCACAATATTGAGAGATTTGCCATGTTATTTTAAGACCTTAGACTTCTTATAAGATTTCCTGTAATCTATAGATATAGAACTATTTTCTGTATTTTTTTTTTTAATTTTAGGCTCAGTAGTTTCGGAGATAAGGGGGAATGGTAAATTTTCGTCTATTTTCTTAAATAACTATAAAACGGTTTATTTGAAAATTATAAAAAAATATATTTGAGACCCTTACAGTGAGCTCTTTTATTTAATATGTCACACGGCTGTACCGTTGAAGACGTTTTTTTTTTACTTTTCTTATTTGCCCCCTAAAATTGACCCCATATTCAAATTTAACTTATTTACGTGAAACGTCCGTGTTTGGGTGATAGAAATTCATACGTGTACCACTTAATCGGTCCATTAGATTCGGAGCAAAGTGGCTGTGACAGACGGACAGACAGACACAGGAGTGATCCTACAAGGGTTCCGTTTTTTCCTTTTGAGGTACGGTACCCTAAAAACAAATAAAAGGACACTTAGACGACGAAGTACTCTTCCACATCGCTGTCATCCGGAAACGAGTCCAGACTGGCAGCATTACCACGTTGAATGGCAATGACAATTCTTTGGCCAAAGAACGAGCCAGCCCTTTGAGTGCCGAAGCGTAAGTTGATTGAGATCAACCCAACATCAAGCTTTTACAAAAAAAAAAAAGCTTATAGGTACTTTTTTTCTGATGTTATGCTTTTTAATCCGAATGACATTTTCAGGATAAAGCTGATTTGAGTTTCCTCTTAGTTCAGCTGTTTCTTTCGAACCAAACAACTCATTATTTTTTACTAAGATTACTGTATTGACAAAGTGTAAAACAAAGTTACAGAAAGTTTTCTCATACTTTCTTAGGTTTGCTAAAACTTCTTGTTGAGCTAGCCAGTCGCTTGCGAGTCGTAAATGTTGAGTGCAGGAAATGCTCAGTAAGTTGTAACCAATCCGTCCGTAGTCTATACATTTTATCACTATAGCAATTGAACTAACATTTTAGCCCACGTAGTAGGTAGTACGCTACTACGTTGCTGTCCAACTACCTCCCTACCCATATACTTACTAACAACCGATGCAACTTACACAACAAGATAGCTTTGCCGGCTTGAAACTTATCCTTGAATTGTTGAAGTGAAAACTTCTTTAGTAGGCGCGTTGAGCGGTTTTTGTTCAGGGGTAAATTTACTGGTTCGCGTCACCGCGACACCATGACGTCGATCTATCTATCAAGTAGCGCGATGCATAGTTCTACGTGTTTTCACTTCTGTCAGCAGTCCCCATAACTGGCTAATTTTTTTTTCATAAAACAATACATAAAGTAACTGTAGAACGCGAAACTATTCCTAACCGCTCTCGCCACAATCCGCACGATTCCGGCCAACAAGAACCAGTTGAAGCTTCTAGAACATTCTAGAAGCTTCCTTAAAAGCAGACGACGTGCTGCTTTCTTATTGACATTCTCATCTTTGATACATTTTACGGAACTTTATCTTCGCTGCGAATCCTATTGTTTCAATAAAGCATTTACATCAGATATGTGTTTATTTTAAACTGGCTCCCAACACGGGGCCTGAACCCACACCCTGAGATTAAGAGTCTCATGCTCTACCGACTGAGCTAGCCGGGCAGCACCATGTATGTGTATTTTAGTTCCGAAGAGTAACGAGTTCTGGTTTTGTGTAGACTACCGGAAACTGAACGCCATAACAAAATCAGATGCCTACCCCACGCCACGTAGCGACGAGCTTGTGCAGTCCACCAAAAGGAACTGCGCGTTGAGTACCTTAGACCTCCGCAGTGACTACTGACAGGTCCGATTGAAAATTTGGGACAAAAGTGCGTTCGTAACGCCTTTTGGTGCTTATAGGTTTACGAATGCCGTTTCCAGCAACCAACCAGCGTCTAATTGACCGATTCAGGTCGACTGCCTCGCTGAAGACGTGCTCCCCAGCCACCCCATCACCTAATTTGCTGTTTATTGTACGCAATGTGTACCGAATTAGTACATACTTTAAAAAAATAGTACCTTAACAGGTTAACAGGTACAGGCAAATAAATTATGGGTTGCTGTAGAGCATCTCCCCAGCAACCCCAAGTAAAATTTGAATAAAGTTTACGTTGACAATTACTTATTAGGCAAACCAATGGTTGACAAAAATTGTACTCTTATTTTTACCACTGGATGTGCTAGCTATGCCTACTTAAAACCTTTATTTTAAATATTTAAATCTCGATTATAAGCGCCTGAGAAAAATAAATAGCAATGTCAATGTGTATTTAAATATCTTTCCTTATTATAAAATTGGTAGGTGTTGTGTAGGAAATAAATTATAGACACTATAATTGTGATTAAGCAAAGCTATGGTTATAAATAATAATATTTTCCTTTAGCTGATAATATACCGGATATTGTTTCGATGGCTCCTAAGTATACTGAGTCAACTGTACTTCTAATAACTTTAAAGGAAAGCGATTCAAAGAGCGAATGGTTATTATTAAAATAATATGAAACTTATTTTGCACTATCATATTTAATTCACTATGATTAGATTTTTCTTGATTGTATTAACGTTTGAAATTTAACATTCGCTACTTTTTTTTACGCCTTCCTTTAAAGTTATTAGAAGTGTATACTTAGGAGCCATCGGTTTTATTTGTACGTAGAAATTACTCATACTGCAGTTTACACGGAACAGAAAATACAGTGGAAGTGCAAAGTAGGCGTAGCACGAGTGTCACAAGAGAGCTTGTTGATAAGCTTACTTGGACCATGTAAGCTTATCAAGTATGTAGGATGTAAGAGTAAACAATGGCAACTTTTTAAGGGGTACTCATCATTATTAACAACTTTTACTATGGGACCAAACCTGAAATCGCGAAAAGAAATCAACTGTTCAGTACATTTATGTTCGCATAACTCGTCAAAATGTAGGGAGCAGCTGATTTTTGATTCGCCTCTTTCCGCTTACAAAGAGACCTTATACCCTTTGAGTCACCGACATATTTTTACTCTGCTTTCTGAATTATCGTATTAGGTTGGCGAAAAGGTCTTTTCGCATTATAGTATGTATGAACTTGTAATAAAATCTCTTTGGCTATACTATTTGTATCTGGCTGGTTTTGGTACCCCGATTGCCACCGAAGTAGCGTGGTATGCACTACGATTAATACTGCATTCTGACACACCACGTGCGGCTAATTAGCGCTAGTGTCGAAAAAAAATGTATGTAAGCTGCGTTCGCGATTTAGGATAATAATACAGAATAAAGGTACGCGTTCTTGTAATGTTTTTTTTTTAGCTTATGATGTATTAAATACCTGTAATGTGAAATGTTAAATAAATGTATTGTATGTAAATAGTTCACTCAAGTAGAGTCGTTGTTCCGTAGGGTAGCCGGTAGGAATGGGGTTATATGAACCCGTCGCCCCTGATACCTCACGTTCGGTCGCGAACTCCGTTCACCTTTAGCTGCGGTTAAGGATTTTGAGCAATCATTGAGGCCGAGAATTTCATGCCACAAATAACTTCGTAGGTATCTGCGTAAACTGGCTGCCACCATAACCACGGCTAAAGAGCGGTTAGAGCAGAGATGTGAGAAAGTCTTGAGCCGACAAAAATCATACTGATGAAGCGGTTAATACCCATGTTCTCAGTAGCTCAGTACTTTAACATTTGGCTTATAATAAGGATGGGACCAAGGAGGTCATCGGAAAGTATCACAATGTCAGACTTGCGCCGATATCATTCTAGAGAAGATGAATGTCTAGAATAAAATTAAAATTTTAGAACATTCTAGAAGCTTCCTTAGAAACAATCGACGAGCAGCTCTCTTATTGACATTTTACCCGTCTGACATCCGTCAACTAGGCTGTGCAAATCTTTGCTTTATCTAGGTCCCGAATCCTTTGGTTTTAATACAGCACTTACATCAGACATGACTGTGTTTATGTTAAAGCTATTAATTTTGTAAAAAAAAATGTTTATTGCTTTTCAGAAGATTAAAGTAAAACTTTTAATTGGCTTCGATGTTTTTCATCTACATTTCATAAAAAAACAATGTCACTACTCCGTGTTGCATCAAAAATTGTTTTACATTCTCGTATCATATCAAAACGCTAACACAAGTCTACATGCAGTTGCAGATCTTGTTATAAACGCGTTAACTGTGAAACTAATTTAAAAGAGTTTCGGTAGTTTCCGAGTTAACGTCGGCAATCATAAATACATTTGCGAAAAGCCTCCGACAGACTTGACCCGAGATTTTATAGGTCAACTTTATTTTCAAGAGATTTTCATACCTACTGAAAATTTAGATGCATTCTTCAATAGATAGATATGGTTTGCTATTTGCCTTATATAACAGTGGTAGGCCATATACAAACAATACTTACTTGATTAAGTAATTATGTTGCGAAATTATGGGGAAATCAGAGCTGATTCAGAATCTCCATGCTCTAAATTCGGGATCATATAATAGGGATGATGTCTGGGTAATAAAAAAGAAATTATTTTTAGTCTGTCAGTCGGATAATAAAAAAAATTTAGACACGTATTTTTTGCTTTATCATAATAGGTTGGGGAAAAAGTTTTTTCGCATTTTTTAAGAAAATTCAAAACATTTTTTAATATAGTTTATTTACATTTAACTAAAGTATGTAGGTACCATTTTGTTCGATAACTTTTTGCCATCTTGTAGGTAGGGACATGATCCCATTGCTATAGAAATTTTGGGACTTCTGGTCAAAATACCGCGACAAGTGGTTTTGGCAGTCCTCTCGTGATGTTAACCTGACACTGCCTAAAGAATTCTGAAGAGACCGAAACAGGTGGAAATCTGAAGGTGCAAGGTCAGGACTATACGGCGGATGCATTAACACCTCCCAGCCAAACTCTCTTAATTTTTGCTGAGTGGCTAAAGATGTGTGACGTCTAGCGTTATCATGATGAAAAACCACACCCCTTCTGTTGATTAATTCCGGCCACTTTCTCTCAACTGCTTGCTTTAATCTCATCAGTTGTTCGCAGTAGAGTTCAGAATCGATGGTCCTGCCTGATGGTAACAGCTCATAATGAATAATGCCCTTCCAATCCCACCACACACACAGCATCACCTTGTTGCGAGTTAACCCGGGTTTCGCCACAGTCTGTGAAGCCTGACCGGCCTTTGACCACGACCTTTTTCGCACGTTCTTGTCATACGTGATCCACTTTTCATCACCAGTTATCAGCTTCTTCAAAAATGGTTCGGTTTCATTACGTCGTAATAAAGAATCACAAATGAGTACACGGTTCATTAGGTTTCTTTCAGTGAGCTCGTGAGGTACCCAAATGTCGAGCTTTTGTGTGTACCCAGTTTTTTTCAAATGCGCCAAAACTGTTTTGTGGTCAATTTCCAGTTCTTCAGCTACGTCGTAACTACTGATATGCCGATCTTGCGCCACTTTTTCAAAAATGGCATCCATTTTATCCGTAATAGGGCGACCAGAGCGACGTGCATCTTTGACATCAAAATTTCCGGATTGAAAACGCTTAAACCAAATTTGTGCTACTCTCACACACACTACACTAGGTCAATAAACATCGCAAATTTTTTTCGCGGCTTGCGTTGCATTTTTACCTTTTTTGTAGTAAAATTTTAAAATGTATCGGATTTCTTCATTAGATTCACTCATCTTGACGGTACGAAAAACAAATGAAAATAACACATTTTCCTAACTTGAATTTGGAATTATGTTCTTTAAAATTTAAACTTTCAATGATACCAAAACCAGCCAGATACAAATAGTATAGCCAAAGAGATTTTATTACAAGTTCATACATACTATAATGCGAAAAGACTTTTTCCCCAACCTTATTAAAAAATGAAATAGATAACACGCATTAATGTTCGAGAGTGGGGGCTCGCTACGTCACTTCTACGTATAACATCTACCAAGGCGTGACGTCATGCCATATTTAACTCAATGTACCGCCGTAATTTTTTGATTACGTAGAAAAGAAAAAAATATGTGTCCATTATATTTTAATAATCTACATGACGGACAAAAATTTTTTACTCATCATCTCTATTGAAACTAGACGCTCTCATATATACCTATCTGCGGAAATCATGTTTAGTGATCAGATCCAAACAACATAGGTACCTTACTAAACCTTACAAAAAAAAAACTGTGTTAAAATCAATTAAACTAAAACATAGCTTTTTATAAGCTACAAATAAAAATTGCCTGAAGTCAAAAGCATCCCCAAAATAAACATTTAAATCGTTCTGTCAACAGTGATCACTATCAGTATCGCAATGGCGGCAATCTTTTAGAACGCATTCAAATATATCGTCATTCATTCCTGCAACATTTGCCTGACTGCATATAACGGAACATAACGGAACAATGCGTTCAAACTATATACGCATTTGTAAATAAAACCTTTGATGAATTATTTGGCGTTTTATTTAACGTTCAACGATTACGGGAATTGGTTTCGTGATCAATTAAATTACGGTACCTATGTGGCGAACGGGATTAAGAGTTGAACATACGAATGGCTCGGTGTATGGAAAATGTTGGTGGTAATTTGTCGCATGTCTTTTAAACTGGGTAATTATAGGAAATTACAGCTTTAAAAACGCTAGCACAAAGCAATTTCAATTAATCTATATTTGAGGGGAAAAACGATTTAAAAAAAAACTACAAAATATCTGTAGGTAGGTACGCTAGTTATTTTTGCAGTAGAATCCAGCACTTAAAAAAAAAAAATATATTAATACAAAATCTCGGAATTCATAGAATTCAAAATATATTTTTCATATAAACCTACATGGGCACGTAAGAAACATCAGAAGCTAGGTGCACGGTTCCAGTTGGTTGTTTCCTATGGAGAAAAGCTGGCAAAAAAACTCCACGGTAAAATGCAAAGAACCAAAACCTTCCAATTCCATCAACAATTGATTTCCCCTAAGAAAAAAAAAACAGTAATCACAGGTAACTAACCTTACGGTCTCATATAATCGATACGTAGGCAATCGCATCCCTTTTACGACTTCATTTCAAGGACTTCAATTTGGAAGTTGGTTGAAAGCCGAAGTCTTTCGACGTTTGCTCTAATTTTGAATGGTGGTAATATTGTGAAATTGCTTCCATACGTGTGTGCAATCATCGTTAAATATAGAAATAATGAGCCGTTCGCATTTATGAGTCTAACGATATGGACTAGTGATGCGCTGACTGTCACAGATTGTCGATATTTTTTTTTCTTACTGTCACAGTTTATACACCAGTATATACGTAACATTAATAATGGCTTTACTAAAGAGGTCTTGAAATAAATTATTTTTGTGACCAGTTTATTACTTGAATTTTGTTATTCCAATATCATCGCGAGCTTAATAGATACAATATTCTGGAATAATTTCGCAATTTATTTTAATGAAGTTCCAGCCCCAACTTAAGCCCATTTCGTAATCCATGGGCCGTGGTATGTATTATAATATCCAAACCGAATCCGAATTTATATGAATAATGTACCTAAATAGAATAATAATTACACCAGCCTGTTATTGTTCTACTTTAGGGCAAAGGCCTCTTCTCATATAGAGAAGGCATGAGTATTGATCACAACGCTTTCTCAAGGCGGATTTGTGACTTCAAACTTATATTATTTATAAGTCCAGTTTTCCTCACGATGTTTTCCTTCATCGATGTCAGAGATGTCCAAGACTATACTTGCCCATCTGGACCCTGCTTTTTTGCCTAATTTAAATATTTAATGCTAGCTTTTTCCCGCTGCTTCGCCCGCTTGGATGTCGGAAAACTATACGTATAAACCTTTCTCTTGAATCACTCTATATATTGATGAAAACCGCATTAAAATCCGTTCAAAAGGGACTTTGTTTTATAATATGTAGTGATAGAGATAGTGAAACTGTAAGTTGTTGCTCACGTAACAATTTGAACTTTATCGTTTTAAATATGATGTAACATGACATCGATAGATCACAGTCCCATCACTAGCACAATATTAGCAAGAGTATAACGCGTGTTTCATTTGACGATCGAACTAGTCGGCATGTGATTAACTATTTAATGCCCGACCATGTTGGCGTCGCATATTTGGTGTTAGAAGCATGATGAGTAAGTATAGCCTTTGTAAAGACCATGGAAGAGAAGTTGCAGCATCTTTTTTGCAGTACTGTGTCATGGTATCAACAATCCATTTGCCAAGGGTATGAAAAGACCTCTCAGAACTGATATTGAGAGCAGAACAACAGAATTAATACTGATAGGCAGTCGCTCCATGTAAAATACTGAGATTCAGCTGCATTCGGTTAGACTGGAAGCAGACCCCAACATCTAAGTTGAGAAAAAGCTTGACAGATGATGAACTGATAATGAATAAAAAAAAACATGTTCTTCCATACGATATACGTGACGGTCAACTCTTCAACAACAAAATGTAAGTTCGTAATCGCAAACAAAAAAATGTGAAAAACTACAAATTAGCGACTTTCTGACTTTTTCCTTTACTTTTGCTGTAATACCTTGCTTTTTGCAAATCTATTTCAGACACCAATCTACATGGTCTTCACATGAACTGTCCAAGATTATGTCTGGACTTTATAAGAGACTGTGACCTCTGAGTTTGTTTCGGCCTTTCTTCTCAGAGTAGACAGATAGGAAACGCCGACCTCATCTAGTTTAAAAAAAAAAACATGATTGACTTGTGTTTGTAGGTACAGACCTATTTATAGGAATAAAATCATTTATCATTATAAGGGTTCCGTGTTTTTCCTTTTGGAATTATAAAAAAAGCAACAGAAAATTATGAAATAAAAATGTGGGAAAAGCATATTTTATCCAACAGTGGATAAAATATGCTTACTAATTTAACTGCTTGGTTAAATTGCACACGATTTTTCTTAGTTCTTTTTACGTTTATTCTGAGACAAATGGAACAAAAGACACTGAAACACTAAGTTTAATTATTTAGTAGGTAGCTCGTCTGACGGAGCTGGATCTAGCACAAGTTTTTCTTAATTTGCACGTGACAAAGAGAAAAGAAAGAAAGAAAGAGAAAGGTTTAATAATAGTACAAACACTACAGTTTCTCATTTGTTTTAACCTTACCGGCTAACGCTAAACATATTTAAAACCTCATTCTGTCTTTGTCATCTTCAAACGATTGACAGAAAAAGAACGATGTTTTAAATTTCTATAGCGCTGAACGTGTTTAGTGATTTATTGTTAATAATACTTTTGACATATTAGAATCATTTTCCTTATCCCCGGGCGTAATTTGTTCATTTAAATCGCGATTTCTTTATCTCTATCTATGCTTTGAAACTATCGTAATTTTAACTCAGTAATTTTCCAATTTCGCCAACCAACTCGCTGTAACTTTGGTGACTTTTTAAGTCGTAACTTTAAACTACGTGAGACTTCGAGGTCCGATTTGCCGGGAAATAATTCTCTCTATCTCGTTGTGTCGAAGTTTCCTGTTTTTTTTTTTTTTTTTTGTAAATTTGATAGAGAGCAATTTTATGAGTTCCCTTATTGCAATGAGAATTCGTAATAAAAGTGGAAATTGGGAAGGCGGATTTTTAAGGAACTTTATCGAAACTGAAATTGATGTATAAATATTATTAGCTATGCAGATTGATACCAGGGATCATTTGCGAGTAAATCATTCACGTAAAGTTAAACGGTAGGTATACCTATATATCGTAGGATGATTTGATAATTCGAATTTTCGCGAACACCCTAGGGATATTGCAAAAACATGGATAATTAGATAATTAGATAATTAATAACATTTCTCAATGTTACTGGAAAAAGGGTTTTGCAAAAACACGAGTCGCTCTAGTAACATTGAATATCCTTAACTCTGATTGGTTAGATTTTTGCTTACTGACCAAATCTTATTCTGAGTGGTTCCTAGTTTTACCATGTGAGCTTTGAAGTATTATCAGCAGATCGGATGGCGTCAGTACGCTGACGACACGCTGGTCCTGGCGCAGGGGAGGTCGCACCAGGCGGCGGCTGAATTAGCGACACGCGGGGTTGCGATAGTCGTTGAGAGGATCCGGCAGTTGGGACTCGAGGTGGCCCTGCACAAGTCCGAGGCCATGTGTTTTCATGGTCCTCGGAATGCGCCACCGTCGGGTTCCCAAATAACGGTAGGAGGGGTTCGCATCGGAGTCGAGTCGACGATGAAGTACCTGGGACTCGTCCTCGACAGCCGGTGGAACTTCGTGGAGCATTTCCGACGTTTGGCTCCCAGACTGGAGCGGGCTGGGGCTGCCTTGAAGCGGCTCCTGCCCAATCTAGGTGGTCCAAACGCCTCCTGCCGGAGGCTTTACGCGGGGGTCGTGCGGTCCATGGCCCTTTACGGGGCACCGGTGTGGGCGCGTTCCCTGAGGCTGCGGCCAGTCCGCCGGTTGAACGCGTCCCAGAGGGTCATGGCCATTCGGCTAGTCCGGGGTTACCGCACGGTCTCCGGTGAGGCGGCGAGCCTCCTTGCCGGATTGCCGCCGTGGGATCTGGAGGCGAAAGTCCTCGCGCACGTGTGGGAGTGGCGCGAGGAGGCAAAACGCCGGGGCGTAACTCCGCTGCCGCGAGAAATCACGGTACAGCGGACAGAACTCCGGCGGGATCTCATGGCGACATGGAGAGTGCGACTGTCGCAGCCCAGCGCTGGGCACGCCACAATTGCGGCGATAAGTCCCCTCTTTGAGGAGTGGTTAGAGAGGCGCCACGGCGTCCTCACCTTCCGCCTGACGCAGGTCCTCACCGGACACGGTTGTTTCGGGAGGTTCCTGTTTCGCATAAGGCGGGAGGAAACGCCCGGGTGTCACCATTGTGTGGATCGCCCAGAGGACACGGTGGAGCATACAGTGGAGGTCTGCCCGGCTTGGGCAGAGCACCGCCGTGTTCTCACGGAGGCGATCGGCGGCGGCGATCTCTCGCGTCCGAGCCTGGTCCAGGCCATGGTGCGGAGCGAGAGTGCATGGGAGGCCGTCACCTCCTTCTGCGAAGCGGTAATGCTCGCGAAGGAGGAGGCGGAACGCGTGAGGGAGAGGCAGCCTCACGACCTCAGTCGCCGCAGGAGACGCCCTGGGCGGCGGGAATTGATAGCCGATTCCCGGCCACCGTAGGCGCGGGCTTGCGGACGGTGAGTAGTGGGTAGCTCGCCGTCCGGTGAGGACCAGGCCCGGGTCGACGGCGCGTTGTGTTCCACGCGCGCCTCAAAGAGATGTCAGCAAAAGATGGGGTCCAATAGGGCCAATGCCGCTGGGGTCGCGGGTTGTTTGAAAAAGATACCGTGGCCCTGGCATAGGCAACTGAAGGAACACGGGTGGGTTTTAGTCAGTAAAAGTCTGACACGCCCTTCCGCTCCACCCAGAGCGGGAGAAGTTATTTGATGATTTCCCATCCACAAAAAAAAAAAAAAAAAAGGTTGTGCGTTATTTAAATTACATCTTGTATATTATTCAAATGCATGGCCTTTTCCCAAAAGAAACGGACGTTTCCATCATGCTTGCTCAGTGGGAATGCGCGGTGCATCACGAAGTTTGTCTTCACAGACGTCAGTAGGTGTTCAAGGTAAACTTGGAAGGCACAAATGCATTTAACTTTGACAATGTAACGTCAGAGAAATTAATGGTGTACTGGTAACCTTGAACCTAATGCTTTAGCGATAAAGTTGAAAATCTATTAAGAAATTTGACAGATTGTAGTAGCTTGATGTGCTGGCGTCTGTACATAAGGACCATTTAAGTTGGTAGTTTGTTTGCTTAAACAGACTACCGACTTAAATGATCCGTAATTATAATTAAATCACAACTGTAATACTTAGACTGTAGTATGTAATTGCAAATTGACGTAGGGGGTCAATGTGCTTAACAGTCAATGCGCGTATTTTGCGTATGGGTGGGAAAATCGATTATTTGATCCACCCCAGCTCCTCAAAGAAGGCCAGCGGCGCCTTGGTGTTACTGACAGCCTCACTGAGGGTACCTGGGTTACCGAAGTACTTGGCTCTATATGCGGCGACCACCGGGCAGTTTCGAAGCACAAGAGCGGCTTTCTCGTCGTCCTTCATACAGGCCCTGCACAGCAGACTGTTTGTGAATCCTATGACAAAAAGGTGTTTGTTAAATGACCCATGACTAGTTATAGCTTCTGTAACTATACGCAGCTGTTGCTGGATTTACATACGTGCCAGTTTTAGAATCTGTACAAACGAGTCATCGGCATGGTAAAAAATGTATTCCATTTTACGTACGATGTGGGTAAATTATACCTATTACCTTTTTACTTTCTCCATGACAAAGCCTACGGACTATTAAAGTTTGAATGAGTTTTACAGCCTTGTAAGGCTTGTACTATAAAGCCTATAAGACTACAAGGCTGTCACTACATCAAGCTCTAATGTAATCTAAACCCGACTGATACTGTTACATGAAGCTTATTATATAAGTCAAATAATATATATCAAAGTCCAGGGGTCGTATTATGAACTATCAACGCCATCATTTTTCCAGTGCTAGAGAGAGACGGACCTATAGCACCATCCCTTTTTTGCAATGGAATCATGATGGCGTTAATAGTTCATAATATGGCCCCTGGCCTTGTTTTTAAAGTTTTTGACAGGCATAAATCTTATAAAATTACAATTAATTGTTTTGTTTGTAATAATGTCAATTAATTATGACGTTATTGTTTGCCTGTAGCTATTTGAATGCAGGTTATTGAAATTTTGCCTGTAGATGAATGTTTTTAAAAGATGAGAAATATTTATAAGTTTTTTAAACCGACATGGTCCCTAACACTATTATTAGAACTTAAAACGGGATATTTACCATGGATCACACCGCCTCGAGTCGATGCGAGCGGACGCGTTCACAATTCTCTCATAAAAATATTAAAGTAATATTCTCATTTACATTACATATTGAACCCTATTGCTACAAACATAAAAGTTAAAAGTTAAAGTTTACGCGCAGTTAGCGGATTGTGACGTACCGCATTCCTGTCTTATCGCGACCACAGACCTCCGAGTTGATAGACAGTAAGATGTCAGAATCACCAAACGCTCGTGCGAGCTCGGTACCGGATCTCACGGTGGACAAAACATCTGAAGAGTCAAGAATGAATGTCACTCGTCGCAAGCGTGGACATAACGACGAATTCACACAAGCATTCGAAGATTTCACCAAGAAAATAATGACGACACTAAATGAATGGAAGATGGATTTCGGGCAGGATATATCACAAATTAATGTTTCACTGAAAAACTTGAATGAAAGTACACAAGAATTGAGATCAGAAATTACTAGTATCAAAAACGAATTTTCGGAATTGAAGAAATCTGTTCATAAGCTAGAAAGCAAACAAACCGAAGCAGACGCGGAAATTGCATCACTTAAAAAGTCAATGCAACATCACAGCGACGAGCATGATGATGTAGCAAAAAAAACTGAACTTCACACAAAAGAAATTAAGGAGTTATATCAATTAAAACAAGAACTTGAAGAAGTCAAGGTACAAAACAGAAAATTGAGGATAGACGTTAATGCAAGTGAACAAAGGGACCGGCTACACAACATTGAAATCGTTGGTATACCTGAACTTAACAATGAGAACTTGAATGAAATTGTCTTAAAGATCGCTAAACACACTGAAATTGATATAAGAAATGATGATATAATTCAAGTAAACAGAGTTACTGCTAAGTCTAAAATTCAAGGCAGACCAAGAAATATAGTAGCCAAATTACGTACCCGCCAGCTCAAGGATAATATTATTTCTCAAGCACGTAAACGCCGTCTGTCTACCAAAGACCTGGATATTCAGTGCAATGTTGTCCCAATTTATATAAACGAACATCTTACGTTATTCAACAAGAATCTCCTAAAAAAAACCAAAGAAGTGGCTAACATTAAAGAATACCAGTTTATTTGGACAAAAAACTGCAGAATTCACGTAAGGAAAGCGGTAACATTACCAGTTATCTTCATTTCGGACGAGGAAGATCTAAGAAAAATCGTCTAAGTCGTAACTTCTTAACATTCATAAGGTTTATTTTTAATTATTATTTGTCTCATTCTTATGTGTTTAATTATATTATTTGGTTAGCTTGGAACAGAGCGGAGTTGATAGTTTGATGTTTGCATTATCCGAGTCTACATTTGCTGAGTCTACATGTACAGTGTTTTTTGTTCGAGTACTGTGACGCCACTGGCGAGTGTGTATGGGATATGCGCGTTGGGTGGGTGCGATACATTATGTGCACATTATATTTACATATACTGGTCTTGCAATATCTTAGATGCTTCGAGGGCGTAACTCTGATTTTGCAGACAATCTATAAATACAATTTTATTTATAAGTCTAATGATGTGTTACTTAAAAAGACAAACAATCAAAAAATCAATTTAAGTTTAACTTTTTATCCTTCCGATAAATATTTTCAGTTATATATTAATTGCAGGTTAATTCATTTTAATGTTATAGTACATAACCTTAGTTATAAAATACGAAGTTCATTTACACAATTTCGTATCGCACCTATAGGCAGCGCATGCACTGTACACGTTGTTACTCTAATGTACGTTTATAACTCATTAGCAACATACCCACTTTGCAGTATAATTATTTCTTGTCTGTTAGCATACGGTTATATTTTTTGGACTAGATTACAAACAAATCAGGTTAGTCATAACAGAATAAATCAAAGCGCATTTTATCCTTTTACTCTGGTTATGCCGTTGCAGGAGATAATTGTCTGCCATCAATCTACCCACGAATTACTAAATGTGCTAATACTAATTATCGTTCTGCGTCCCTTGAGTACATATTTGTCAAATACGTTTGTAGAAAAATATACTTAGCAAAATGCAGCCCCCTAACTTAAACTTAAATATATATTACCAAAACTGTCGCGGTCTCAGAACTAAAACAACACAATTCCGTCAAAACATTTTATGTAACAGTTATGATTTAATTATCATAACAGAAACCTGGTTACATAGCGGTATTTTTGATAGTGAATTGTGCGACCATAGGTACGACGTATTCCGTAAGGACCGCGACTTAGCCGCCACTGGCAAATCGTCGGGTGGTGGTGTGATGATACTCTCGCGATCTGAGCTAGGCGCGTGGTGCATTGAGTGTGTGCCTAATAGTATTGGTACGGAATTGTTGACCATAATAATACCGGCCCGCGCGCTGTCGGCGTCGACTGATCTATACGTGAGTGTTGTTTACGTACCGCCCGATGTTCATAGGATAGCCTCAGATATAGACTACGTCTTACAATGTATTACTAATTTATTTTCACACAACACAAGAAATAATAACTATTTACTTATAGGCGACTTTAATCTTCCGTGTATAAAATGGAGTGTGGGTGGACCAACCTTTTTAAAACAAGGTGCCGTTGAGGTACAAAATGCAGCTATGCGTTTGGTGAATGATCTGGGTTTTTTGGGAATAACGCAACACAACACACTTTTTAATAGCAAGGGCCATACACTCGACTTAACGTTTTCTAACTTGATATTAAATATAAAAAACGAGTGCCTCCAACCGCTCACGAAGATTGACATACATCATTCAGTGTTAACCATAGAAATATCCGACCTCGAAATTTCCCCACTACACGAATTGTCTACACCTAAACGTAATTATCGTAAAACCGACTATAGCGCATTAAATAATTACTTTGCTAGTATAAACTGGCAATCAACTCTGGATATCACACCAATAGAAAACACTGTCAACAATTTTTACGATGTGATACAAACAGGAATCGATAAACATGTACCTTTTAGCCGACGAGTAGGTACTCGTAATTATCCCATTTGGTATAGCAACTCACTTATAAAAATTATCAAAGAAAAAAGTAAAGCACACTCACGTTGGAAACGTTATGGTAACCTGCTAGATTACGACGAATTTGCAATGTTGCGGGATAGGCAGCGATATGTTCAAAAACTATGTTACGATAAATACTTGCACGAGACAGAAGTTAATCTCAAAAATAACCCTAGAATGTTTTGGACCTATATAAAAAATTTGCGTGGAGGATCCAATTATCCAAAAATGTTAACCCGTAACAATGTAAGTTATACAAAAGGAGGAGAAATTTGCGAGGCATTTAGTGACTTCTTCCATGATGTTTTTGGTGAACCTTCTGATTATAACTTTGCTAGTTCACTGAGCCCAGAAGTTGATGACTGTGTTGATATCATATCTAATTTACAAATAACTCCATCAACCGTGGAGAGATCATTGAGTTCTTTGTCTACCGATAAGGGTCCAGGTTGTGACGGAATACCTCCACTGTTTTGGAAAAGTTGCGCAAAGTCTTTAGCCCATCCAATTTGTTTTATATTTAATCTCTCTTTAAGTGAAGGTACATTTCCAGATACATGGAAGAAGGCACTTATAGTACCCATACATAAAAAGGGCTCGCGAATTAAAATAGAAAATTACAGAGGTATTTCTATTCTTAACACGTTAGGTAAAGTATTTGAAAGGCTTGTTTACAATGCTATCTATCCATACATCCTGAGAGGTATCTCTTATAAACAGCACGGTTTCTTGAAAAAACGTTCGACTATATCTAACTTGGCTTGTTTCTCAAACTTTATCCTGGAAAACACAGATAGTGGGGGACAGGTTGATGTGATCTACACAGATTTTGAAAAAGCTTTCGATCGCGTGGATCACGTCATCCTGCTCAACAAATTGTACAGATTGGGTATACGCGGCGATCTTCTACGTTGGGTACAATCATACTTATTTAAAAGGTCACAAGCCGTAGTATTAGGAGGTTATCGTTCTAACTTCGTTGAGATCCCTAGCGGTGTTCCACAAGGGTCTCATTTAGGACCCCTTTTTTATAATGCGTACTTATTTGACATCACCGACTCTTTTAAATATTCTGAACATTTAATGTACGCTGACGACAAAAAAATATTTTACACAATAAGATCGCTTGATGACTGTATATCTCTCCAAAAAGACCTTGATAATTTACATAATTATTACACAAAAAATAAGATCACAGTAAACGTCACGAAATGTCAATGCATTAGTTACACGCGTAAGAAGAAGCCTATAACCCACTCGTACCAATTCAATGGAATAACAATCAATAAAGTCGAGATGGTCCGTGATTTGGGCGTTATGTTTGATAACAAACTGACATTTTCAAATCACATAGACCTTGTTACTACCAGAGCTTACAAAAATTTAGGATTCGTTCTTAGATCCTGCAAGGCATTTAAAAACATCGAAGCCCTTAAATCTGTATATTTTGCATACGTTCGCAGCGTCCTTGAATATGCATGTACAATCTGGTCACCCCAATATATTTTATACAAAAATCAAATAGAACGGATACAAATAAAATTTATAAATCACCTCAACTATCGCCTCCGTAAACCTCCAATGTCCTACGAAAATGGCTGTCGGACATATGGTCTGCTCACACTCGATGAACGACGTAAAGTGTTGGATATGAGCTTACTTTATGATATCCTTAATGGCAGGTTGGACTGTCCGGATTTGGTGGCACAGATCATGTTCAACGCTCCCCTACGACGCACTCGTCATACGCCAATGTTACACGTGCCTCAGCATGCAACTAACTACGCTCAAAATTGCGTACTAACTCGCATTGCTCGAACTTACAACAGTAATTTCTCACAAGTCGATTTATTTAACTGTACAAAACCTAGTTTTAAAGCTCAGGTAAAAAAAATAATTTTGGAAGACAAATAACAAGCAACTTCGCTCTGTTCATCATCTTCATCATCATCATCAATTTTGCTTAATTTTTCTTTTAATTTTTATTAATTAGCCTATTTATACGTGTATATTGTAGTAAATTAAATTCTTTAATTTAGATCATCTGTCATGTCATCACTGTCTGAAGGCCGTTCGCATGGTTTACACAAATTATGTTAAACAGGGAAACCTATTATTAGCCATACATACTGTTTTATATCTCTGTAATATATTATAAGTACCGCTGTTGGTTTTCTAAATAAATAAATAAATAAATATTAAGTTTTTTTTTTTTTCGGAACAGATAAGGGCGGTGAGAAACAACGATACACAGAAATCGGCCATAGCTCAACATCTTTTAGAATCCGGATCGAACCACTGGATTGAGTTACATAACCCTCAGGTCATCTCAACAGAAAGCCACTATATACCTAGACTAGTGAGAGAAGCGATTGAAATTACCTACCAAATATAAGAACTCGTATTCAGTAGTCCAATTGTGTAAAGACCGCAAGAGTGCCGAAAAAAGTTCGCGAGCGGACACAGTGAGTTTTGTGTGTCGAGAACAGAATCGAGTTGTGAGTGTAACAAGTGACAATGGTAGCGATGTCAATCGCACAAACTGAACAAGAACGAGGGTAGACCGTTTTGTCTGCTCGTAAACATCCACCCGCAATAACTTCAGTTTATCTGTGATCATAGCACTTGCAACAGTGCCGAAATATCGGAAACTCGAAAAACTTAATAAACATGGTAAATATCCCGTTTTAAGTTCTAATAATACAGAAATATTTAATTTTACCTAGACACTAATATAACCGATATCACCAACCGATATAAAGTTCTAACCAAAAACAATAGCAATTATAACAATGTTGTAGTAATTCTTACTGTGTGAAAAGGTCTTCCACATTTTTGCCCACGTTCTCACGAGTACTTTTTTAATGCGCACTGTATTTTCAACCCTCGGTGTTGCGCCGACCGTTGGAAATACAGTGCGCGGTAAAAAAAACGTCACGTTAAAAAAGCACTCGTGCGTACATATCATCGTGGCACCATAACTTCTTTGATCTGTGCCCAAATTACAGTCAAAGGGCCAGACGAAAATGTATGATTTGTAAAAGCGAATAAGATAAATGAGATGGACTTGCCTACAATTTGTCATCGGGTGGATGGCGAGGGTTGACCGATCACCCATAATATTGGATTCCGGGGTTTGAGCGACGGTCAGACGTTGCTTCTCGAACAACTTTGAGAAGTTCAGGGGACCTGTTATAATAAAGTTATCTGCGTATACTTACTATCTAATTGGTTATCATTATATTTTACTTTACTTATTATCTGGTTTCCATAGTACAAGCTCTGCTTAGTTTGAGATCAAATGACCGTGTGTGAAAATGTTCCAGGATATTATTATTATTATCTAATCTATACTTTAATATTAAAGCTGAAGAGTTTGTTTGTTTGAATGCGCTAATCTTTGAAAAATATTTTTATATTTGATAGCCCAATTCTTGAAGAAGGCTACTTAACATCAAGCTAGGACCCTTAAAAGCCGAGCAAAAAGAAAACAGTCAGAAAGAACGCTAAGCGAAATCGAAGTACACTTGCGGAAAGACGGGTCAGTACGAAAAACTAAAATTACTCTTAAAATAATAGAGCTAGCGATGTGAATGAAACTGTATGTTGTAGATAATTTACCTGTTAATAAAATAACACTAAATGTTGGAAACAATATTAGTTAATTTGTTAAAATTACATTAAAAAAAAATATCAATAATTTTTACGTTGAAAAAATAGTGGTTGGTACACATAACGAACTTTAAAACAAAATTTTATTAATACTTTGTATTGCCTCCACGGGCTCTTCTCACAGCTGCCAGGCGATTGAGCATGCGTATAGCAGCATAAGTTTCTTATGCGACGTTGCGGGATATTGGTCCATTCGTTCACTAACGTATGTTTCAGGTCTCGAAGTTTAGCTGAGGCGGGGTTTCGATTTCTTACTCACCTCGCAAGCTCCCGTGCTGTACTTCGCTGACTTCTGCCTTCTTCTAACATAGTGACGATACGTGTACATTCTAATTCTATAAAGATGGTAAACAGATTGAAAATAAAAGTGAGAAAAACCAGCGAAATTCAAACAACCGTGAATTGAAATTTGAGATTTTTAAAATAAAATTTAAAAAATCTCAAATTTCAATTCACGGTTGCTTTTTTAAATTTTTTAATTACGTTGTATTTCAGACGATATTAAAATTTTCTGTTATATAAAGTTAGTTTCATGCACCATCACCATTCTCCTAACCTTATCCCATTCTATTTAGTGTCGGCGCAACATGTCTTTTTTTCCTTAAATTGTAATTTTCTTAATAAGTACTATTATTTCTAATTATTTCTAACAGTAATTTGTAATGAAAAGCCCTATCTTATAAGCATCATCATTCTTCGTGTCTGCGCAACATGTCCCTTTCTTCCATACTCCTCTATTAGTCGTCATCTCGGTAGTCACCCCCTTTCTAGCCATGTCATCTTTCACACAGTCCATCCATCGTTTCTTTGGTCTTTCCCTACTCTTGTAGCCCTCGACGTTCATACTCAAAACTTTCCGCACAATATTTTCCTCATTCCTCCGCCATACCATGATAACCGATTTCCGCACAACTTTTCACTCACCGGTACCACTTTCAAACTTCCCCTTATGTACTCATTTCTTATTACCCATTCGCGTAACACCACACATCCCTCTTAGCATTCTCATCATCTCTGCTGCATGTAAATGCATTTCATTCATCGCTTTTGTGGCCCAACCAGCCCAACATTCTGATCCATAAAAGACAGCAGGTCTTAACAATTGTTTTATATATCTTCCCCTTTATTTTAAGGGGAATGCAGGAGTCGCAGGTCACGGGAAATTGTTCCCGTGACCTGCCGCCATTTCATCCATCCAGTGCTAGTCATCATGATTAATTTGCAAGTTACAGGGATTATGAAAGAAATAGCTATAACATTTCAATTTTCCTGACGTTAGCTAGGAATTTTCAACTGTGAAACACTGAATAATTCTCCCTCTGTACTTTTGAATACTGAATACTTTCAAAGCCGCAAAAACTAATACCGCGGCTAGTAAACCAAATGAGCAGTAACTCTATCTGTCTAGACTGGCAGTAAGTCTACCTACAAAGTATTGCCGCCTGCTAGATGAAATATCACCTGTTAGACCGATATTATTTACCTCTTGGGACTGAAAACACTGAAATGGTATATTTTCGGGAAGAGGAAACTACATAAAACATACCTTCACCCCTGTTTTCCTGAAGGGGGTAGCAGTTTTACCCACATTTAGCTTGTTAGGTTCAAAGTCCCATGTTATAAAGTGCGAACTCAGCCCCGACCAGCGTTTTCCCAAATACGTTGGGGTCGCTTCCAGTCTCACTGGATGCAGCTAAATACCATAGCATGTATTTTACATGGAACAACTGGCTATCTGACCTACAATACCCAGGGCAATGGTAATATAGGCTCGCTGCAATAGGCAGTAGGCGTAAATGGTAAGCGGGCAAAAATCCTGACTCCTGACTCCTGACTGACTCCTGACTGACTCCTGACTCCTCGAGGAATCGAAAAAAACAGTTTTAGAAAAAAAATAAAGTGAGTCGTGCTTTTCATAACAAACTGAAAGCATTCGGAATTTAGATTTATTTTGATCTGATTTTGTTTTAATTGATATCATTTTAACGTTTAATTTAATTTTGATTGGGATTTTGATTTTAATTTTAATTGTAATTTTAATGTTGAATTTGATTTTAACTCTAACATAGCTAGTAAGTTTTATTACTAATACAATATAGATGATTTCCGAAATAAATAAATGATTGATTATTAATTACAGAAGTTTAAAACAATTTTTATATGAATTCAGAGTACCTCCTATCTACCGACAGGAGTACGGCAAAAAGAAAGGTACATAAACATGGCATCTATGATACGCTTATCAGAATACTTATAAGCAATCAAAACGTTAAAACCATTCGTAAAGCGAACCGTAACGAATTCGCCTGAAAAACTGGCTGGAAGTAAAATTAAGAAAACTGTCCTTCGAAATACAAGATCAAACTTTTAATATATTTGATAGTTACATTATAGACTGGCCTGTTGGTCTAGTGGTTAGTGGCCCTGACTGCTATGCCGGAGGTCGTGGGTTCGATTCCCACCCAGGACAAATGTTTGTGTGATGAGCATGATCATTTGTTCTGTGTCTGGGTGTAATTTATCTATATATGTATGTATTTAGAAATATATAAGTATGTTTATCAGTTGTCTAGTACTCATAACACAAGCTCTGCTTAGCTTGAGGCTAGACGGCGTTGTGTGATAGTTGTGGAATATTATTATTATTATTTTTTTTTTTTGGTATTTCTCGGGACCCTGGGGTCCCGGACCTTTGGAAGGCGTACGAGGAGCCGAAGCCAACTCACAGAGGCCCCTTAGATAATTTTAAATGATGAGGAGGCACCAACCGACGATTATCCCTGTATGCACTATGCAAGTGCACCCAAGGACAACCCCCGGTTGGTACAGGACTATTGTTGTAGGTGAAAACAAAACATATTGGGCTATGGGTTTGGGTGGCTAAAGTGGATTGGGTAACTTGAACTATGGAAGAACTATGTCCCCTGCCTGACCAATGTTGTATATTATACACGGATAAAATGGCAGGGGGTGACTTGCACACTCAATAATGGGCCCCCGGAGACGGCCGCTAGCACATAGTGACGTAGCGACAAGGGGGCAACACTTCCTGAGGTGCTTGAGGAGTGGAGAGGTATTCCACGGCTATCAGGACAATCCCGGAAATACGGTCAAGATCCCTACCAGCACCTTACTGGAATACTTCCTTCCTCCGAGCACGTTTGCTCTTGCGAATCTCCACTCAAGCCGGCCAATAAAGGCAAGAAAGAGGTGGGAGCTCTGTTCCTCGTCAGTGTTCACTCCAGCCGGCCAATAAAGGCAAGCCAGAGATGAGGACAAGATTTCTCCCGGGAGATAGGGTCCATGGGGTCGCTACTGCCCAACAGCTCGCCACATGCTGCCCTGCGGGTTTCAATATCTCTCTTGGTCTGGCTCCTCATCCTAGACCCGTTCCGGCAAACTCTACCGGCACAGACCTAAAGTTTGGAGCACGCAAGCCCCACCACGACGTCAACGTAGAGATACAGCGGTGGGGTTATTATTATTATTATTATTATTCGTTCTCAGTGGAAGTCAAGAATTGTATAAATTAGAGTTTTTTCAGAGGTTTTCAGCCAAGTGGAAGCAAGGCTTTGGTCACAGCCTCTGAGGAAAAGTTCAGAGTTCCCATTTTTCAGGAAATTCTTGGTCGAGTGTTCGCGAGTTTGTTTTTTAATTTCCACTAAGGAATATTGGGTATATGGTCTTAAAATAACATGGTAAATCTCTCAATATTGTGCGTACAAACTGACATTTCAAGGATCCAACCCACATTACACCTAATGTGGGTTGGATCTTTTTCGTTTAACTATGGACAATTTGTAGTTGGAATGTATGAACATGTTTTTCAACTACAATGTTAAGTTTGTTCTTGGGATAAATTCATCCGAACTACGGAACCCTTCATTGTGCGTGGTCCGACACGCACTTAGCCGGTTTTTTATATAAATAGACCTAATGAGAAAACAATCGTTACTAGATCCATCATGGATATTGCCAATGGAACTTCTGAGATTTAACGCCGTTTTCGGTTACTGCTTGCGTTGGTTAAAAGTTCGTCGTAACTGAATATTTTAATAAATTATATTAAAATTGACATAATATTTTCATTAAAGAATTGGTATAAGCAGTCTAGTGCTTACACTCCTGGGACCAAGGCCTTCTTCTTGAATCTTGATGATTGAGTCGTTTGTTAATTTAAGATAATTACTACAGAAATAAAATAAAAGACACGACCTATTGTAATAAGACAGTTAATTAAAACAATGGTTTTCAAATCTACAAAAAAAGACAAAATCTAAGTTTCTTTTTTTATGAAAATATAAGAACTAAATTACCAATATTTCATAAAGACATACTTTTCCCTGTCTGAAAAAAAAAAATCTCATTTTCCATAACCACAGACCGAGGCGCCCTTCCCAATATTTCTTTTTATTAATGGTCTGTGGCGCGACCCCTCACTGCGACCATCAATTGTGCGTTTGGAGAAGCAGCGGACCAAAAAACTAAGATCCCTGTAACATTTGTGTGATGGATCGGTTTTATCGTTGACATTTGAAGGATTTTGTTATCAACGTCAAAGACTGAAGTGAAATACAGAACCTCCTTTAATGAAGTCGGTAACAAAACTTGGGAGAGGCCGTTGTTCAGCAGTGGACTACGATTAGCTTAGTTGATTGATTTTATAACTTCACGCGTAGTTCACAAATTAGCGCCTACAATATGTTTTTATTAACAGAGTGCATCGTCGTAGTGTGGTGTCGTAGTGTAGTGGCGTAGTGTAGTGTCATAGTGTAGTGGCGTAGTGTAGTGTCGTAGTGTAGTGGCGTAGTGCTAACCTAACCTAACCTATTTCCGTTACTGAGGACCAATAAGCACTAGCTTATTGGTCCTCAGTAACGGAAATAGTTAGGTAGACCCAGCTTTCAACATTCATCTAATTGAGCACGGATGCTGCTACATGATACTTTCTGAAGGTCTGATGATGACCAGGTAAGTGCTTATTGGTCCTCAGTAATGGGAATAGTTAGGAAGACCTAGTTTTCAACATTTATCTAATTGAGCACGGATGCTGCTACATGATACTTTCTGAAGGTCTGATGATGACCAGGTAAGTGCTTATTGGTCCTCAGTAACGGAAATAGTTAGGATGACCTAGCTTTGAATATTTATATTCCTTTACTTATATTCTATTCGAATAAGTAAAATCATGATGGTTCTACATAGTGCCGTTACTGAGATCATATACCCGCCTTCAGATTCCACCATCAGGTAGGTGACATCATCAGTCATCTAGATCTCCATCCTACGAAATTTTCAAGATAGCTAGATAAAAAATAAACACAGCAGAAATAATGTAGTTACTTATTAGTTTTGGAGAGCTCGGCCACGCTTCACCTTAGATTTTAACGACTTCAAAAAAAGGAGTTATCCATTCGATACGTATGTATGTAATATTATTGGAAATACAATATATTCACATATGATAATCTATTAGGGCTTCCAAACCAATATACAAAATTTTATATATTAGGTATCTATGTTTGTATGTATTGTATGTTTGTCCACGCATTTCTACGAAACTATTAATCGGATTGTGATCTCAAAACCTTGGTCAAATTCTAGTGCAATATTTATAACAAAACTATTAAATACGTATTACAAACAAATATTCCAGTTTTTACTAAAAACTAAAAATTACGAAATAAAAAATAATTTAAAAAAATTAAATCGACTTCAAAAAGAAACGAACTCAAAATTATGAAATAACTTTAATTTTGGAAGTCGGTGGTAAAAAACTAAAATACAGATCCCAAGACACCGACTTCCGAAATTAAAGTTATTTCATAATTTTGAGTTCGTTTCTTTTTGAAGTCGATTTAATTATTTTAAATTATTTTTTTAAACTTACTTTTTAATTAAATTATTTTGGGGTTATTAGGATGTCGTGGTAAAGTATTTGCAGAGCCGCTTTACATTTTTTAAAGAAGAATAATTATTATATAAATGTATTTTGGGTAGGTTTGGAGAGAAAATAATATGGTTGGCTCACCTCTGAGAATGCAAGCAATGCTGCGAGCAACAGCTAACAATATATATATATATTTGAAATGTGCTAATTAAGCCCTTTCATTTGATACCCAACAAGGCATCATTTAAAAAAATAGTTAAGCGCCATATTGAATTTAATGTGACTAAGACGCTTCCAACGATACCTTCTTTGTCAAATTATGATAAGGAGTTTAGAAGTTATGAGGGAACAGATGAACATACATACATACCGGTCATAATCATAACCGTCCTTTTTGCTTCGCCGTAGTCGGGTAAAAATAACCCTCCTTTTGCTTCGCCGTAGTCGGGTAAAAACAACCCTCTTTTTGCTTTGCCGTAGTCGGGTAATAATAGCCCTCCTTTTTGCTTCGCCGTAGTCAGGTAATAATAACCCTCATTTTTTGCTTCGCCGTAGTCGGGTAAAAAGAAATGTTTATTACAATGTTTTCATTCTTTCTCATGAAATAAATGCTGCGTTGATGTTAATATTCTTTACTTTGATTACAGATACATATGAAATATTTAAATATTCTCAAGAGACCTAATTGAAACAAGCCCACTTATTACGTATATAAAAACAATTTTGTCTGCAACGCTTTGTTTCGATTTAGAGATCCGTAGACAACGAATCACGAACTTAATTCGTTAGTCTTTAAAAATCTTTTTAAAATTAGCTTATTTATTTATTTTACCATTTATGTACACACAGAAAAATACATAATAACATACATAATTATAATTAGGAGTACAAAGGTACTGCTTATTTCTTAAGAAATTTCTTCCAGCAGACCTGCGAAAGGAGAAATGAAATAGAAATGTAGACAATAGTGTAATGTAATTAATTTAGTTTTAATTTTAAATATACCTGAGCCATATAAAAGATAGGTTGGTGTTTTTTTAGAAGCTAATTTCTAAGGAATCCATCGTCTAAGCTCATTACGTAGTTATATATATATATATATATATATATATATATATATATATATATATATATATATATATATATATACGAGTATATTAGGTTGGGGAAAAAGTCTTTTCGCGTTATAGTATGTATGAACTTGTAATAAAATCTCTTTGGCTATACTATTACTAAAGAGATTTTATTACAAGTTCATACATACTATAATGCGAAAAGACTTTTTCCTCAACCTAATATAATATACGTAGTTAACTTTCTTTCTTTTATTTATTTCTCTTTCTATATATATATATATATATATGTAACTCAATTTCAAAAGCTGTGATAATTAAACCAACCCATTGACTCTCATTACATAAAACCCTTTAAACAGGTAATCATAAATAACACTCGGAAAAAGCTCGGTAGATCATGTTAAATCGACCCTAATTGATGTAAGTGAGAGATTCACTCAGGATAATTGAGTTAACTTGGCACCCTGCCAACCAGCCAACCAACTGACGCGATTTATTTATGATTTTTATGTGTATAGGTACTGTGATTGTTCAAATATAATTATGGTATACAAGTTATAACTGAAATTAATGTAAAACGTTACTTTAGGACATATGAAGTATCAGTTTCTTTCTAGACATGGACCACACGAGACAAGAAACCAACAAAATATTTTAATATTATATAAAACTAAGGTGCTGGCAGGGATCTTGACCGTACTTCCGGGATTGTCCTGTGTAACGTAACAGATAGCCGGAGCTATCTGCTACGCTACATGATGAGTAGAAAATACAAAGATTAGTAATAAACAAGTGAATCTTCAAGGCCAGGAACCAGTTCTGCAGCGCGAGACGCGCGCAGGAGTAGGATGCAGCAGAGTAGGGACGGTGGATCTTCGGCTCAAGACTCTTGGTGTCACGACCGTGCAGCAGGAATCAGCAGGCAGCAGGGCAGAAGAATCCACAGTCCCCAGAGAAGGGACGAGGATGAGGCTGCAGCGCTTTACTCTAAGGAGGAGTCCGCATCCGGCACCCCATGCTGGCAGTAGCTTACGTCACGCCACTAGAGGGACGTGAGGGGCTTTTCTGTCCAAGAATAGACAGTAGACGACAGCAGCGTTTTATGCCACGCCGTTAAAAGACCCCTCAACGTCAAAGTTCTCCCAAATATGTCCATGATATGTACTTTGGAAGACCAGGGAGTGGGTGTCAAAGTTCTCCCAAATATGTCCATGATATGGACTTTGGAAGACCAGGTAGTGGGTGTTATCTCTACGTACATACGGGTCAATCACGAACTTGGACTCATGACTGGAGTCCTCCGAAAAGATTTACTGCTTGCTGTTACATCATGGTTTTCATTGTAGATTACTTCGTAGTTGAAAATAGACTAATTTTTAGAAGAAATGACGGGTCCCTTTATAGGAGCCCGTCGTTCTAGAAATACAAATACTAAATATTTTAAGATATGTCAGATTTGATGTGTAACAACATAGCCAGTGATAATTAACATGAGAACTCGGCCTTAACACATAGTTTACAGTGGAGACTTGGCTTTAAAAAATAATAAAATCTGGCAATTGACATTTGAGTTTTGACAATTAAAAAATAAAAATTAGAAAATAATGTAATAATTCTCAATGAAATGAGTGATTCCTATTGGAATTGGTGTTTAGTATGTAAAATGTAAATATAGTGAAAGTATGAACTCCCCCAGCTTGTTAGACATAAAAACATGTGGTTTTAAGAAACGAAATACCACACCTGATAGCCGTAAAATACCTCTCCACTCCTCAAGCACCTCAGGAAGTATGGCCCCCTTGTCACTTTGTCACTATGTGCTAGCGACCGTTTCCGGGGGCCCATTATTGAGTGTGCAAGTCACCCCCTGCCATTTTATCCGTGTATAATATATAACATTGGTCAGGCAGGGGACATAGTTCTTCCATAGTTCAAGTTACCCAATCCACTTTAGGCACCCAAACCCATAGCCCAATATGTTTTGTTTCCACGCACAACAATAGTCCTGCACCAACCGGGGGTTGTCCTTGGGTGCACTTGCATAGTGCATACAGGGATAATCGTCGGTTGGTGCCTCCTTATCATTTAAAATTATTTAAGGGGCCCCTTCGAGTTGGCTTTGGCTCCTTGTACGCCTTCCAAAGGTCCGGGACCCCAGGGTCCCGAGAAATGTAAAATAATAATAATAATAATAATATATTTCGCGGAAGTGTGGTGGTCGAGGCTTCTTAAATGCTAAGACCCTGCACAACCGTGAGGTATGCAGTCTCAGGGAATACTTCCTAGAAGCCGACGTGGGGATGCACCGAGATGTGGTCTCAGTGGACAAGGGCCTCACCCCGCTCTCCTTGGCTAACGAGAACTGGCGCAAACCTATAATATTAGATACTAATGACCGCAGGGAGGTATGGCAGAGCAAAGAGCTTCATGGGCGCTTTTACCGGGTCCTACATGGGCCTGATGTAGACCTCTTGGCGTCCGTATCCTGGTTGCGATTTGGTGATCTCTTTGGTGAAACCGAAGGTTTTATCTTTGCGATTATGGACGAAGTTATAATGACGAACAACTACCGGAAATATATTGTGAAGGACGGCACGGTTGACATCTGTCGGGCATGCCACCGTCCGGGGGAATCTATCCATCACATTATTTCTGGCTGTTCTCGTCTGGCTAACGGAGACTACTTGCATAGACACAACCTTGTAGCCAGGATTATCCATCAGCAACTTGCTCTGCAATACAATCTTGTGGAATCGGAAGTACCGTACTATAGGTATGTGCCCGACCCAGTTCTCGAAAATGGCAATATCACGTTGTATTGGGATCGATCTATCATCACTGACAGGACTATTGTTGCCAATAAGCCAGATATAGTGGTGATAGATCGAAAAGAGCGTCGCACAATGATTGTTGATATAGCGGTTCCGCATGACGAGAACCTCGTGAAAGCTGAAAAAGATAAACAGATTAAGTACCTATCTTGATTTGGCTCGCGAGGTTGTCGACATGTGGGATGTGGATACAGCAATCATTGTGCCGATAGTTGTGACAGCCAATGGCATAATATCGAAGAGTCTCGACCAACACCTGAGGAGGCTCTCGTTAGGCAGCTGGATCAAGGGCTTGATCCAGAAAGCGGTACTTCTGGACACGGCACGTATTGTTAGGAGGTTCCTCTCTCAGGAGCCCTGACCACCGGTAGCTTGGACCCTGTTCCCGATACCGGTGGGCTACTATTTTTTATATTTTTAAATGTTTTTATTTATTTTAAGTTTTTATAAAAATATTTAAAAATGTAAATCATATGTATATAATAAAAAATAAAGGAAATAATAATAATAATTAGGCCTGGCAACACTGATACGTCAATAACGTAAACTTTTTTCATCTCGTATTTCGCATTTTATTTTATTTTAAATTCAACATATAAACAGTTAAAAACACGTACAACTATCCAGAAAAATAACAGATAAAAGTGAAAATGAAAAATAATAAAAAACCGATAAGAAAAAAACACAAAAATATAGACATATGTCATAAACATACAATGCGAGGAAAATCACTGATGTGAATAACGTTATATCAGTGTTAGGTCAGGCAGGGGACATAGTTCTTCCATAGTTCAAGTTACCCAATCCACTTTAGCCACCCAAACCCATAGCCCCATATGTTTTGTTTCCACGTACAACAATAGTTCTGTACCAACCGGGGGTTGTCCTTGTGTGCACTTTGTGTAGGGATAAACGTCGGTTGGTGCCTCATCATTTAAAATTGTCTAAGGGGCTTCTGCGAGTTGGCTTCAATCCCTCGTACGCCTTCCAAAGGTCCGGGACCCCAGGGTCCCAAGATATATCACCAAATATAAAACTGAGACACATCTTTACAAACCGAGACTCCTCCGTGCCTCGGAAAGCACATTAAGGAGTTGGTCCCGGTTGTCATTTGTGGATCTTTGACAGTCGTTACAGGTCGTCAAAAGCCCGAAAATTTGCTAACTAGTCTTACGATGGGGTATCGTGTTACCCAGTTACTAGGTTGTGGAGGTCAGATAGGCATCCGGTTAGACTGGAAGCCGACCCCGACATAATAATATACATTGCCATTTCACAAAACAATCGCACATTTTTTACCAACAGCGCCCCCAGTCGACGTCATTCTAGCGCCATAATATCCTTGCACAGTCCGGTCGTCAAGAAAATGCGTTCTTGACACCTGTCAGTTTCATATTAACGAATATATGTGTTTTGCGAATTTGATCCTTACTACAACTAGAAATTGTCCAACTGACAGATTTCAGGAACGAAACGCATTCTCTCAACGGCCGAACACGGTGTACACGACATCCAAGTACGGAATTTGACGTCAGACTGCCATTTGACATGCGTTGAACCAAGTGGCGAGACCCCTAGTTTCATATCGCTAAAACATGTACAGAACCCAACCTAAGGGAACAGCAGTTCTTATTGAAGTCGAGTCCTCGAGTCCCTGTAATACGTGCAGTAAGTAATTGGGTTCGTTTTATGAAGAACGTGGGGCGAGCACGGCGGCAGACTGCAGGCAAAGGAATCTGAGACACGATCTGTATTGACGGTGGAGTACGGGGATTAGCGAGGATATATTATTATTGTAAAGAGCTTTCCGTAGATTTTTAAAAGTAATTACTTATTTTGATGTGGGATTTTATTTTAAAAACTTTGTTGTAATCTTGGATTTTCCAAAGATGTGGGTACATGTTTACAGACACTGCAAACAATTAGACCCGATGAAATATAAGGACTCTGTGGAATATATTTAAAAAATTGCTTGAGATTCAAACTTACGACTTTTAGCGCGCATTTTATTGACTAAGTACTTAACTGAAAAAAAAGAAAGAAAATACATTTATTTATAACAGCCTAAAAGGCACACAACATATACCTCCGGCAAATAAAAAATAAAAACAAATAAAAAATGTAAGTGCGTTGGAATTAGCAGGAAAGTATCCATCACGGCTGCGCCAAATAGGCCCAGTTCAAGGCACCAAGAGTGCCGTAACACTGGCTTTTCCTACCGTTCCTACGTGTCGAAGCCTACTAGATTGGAAGGTAGCTAATATTAGTAAGAAGATGATCGACCACAACTCAGTAAACAGTCAGAGAGTCATTT
This sequence comes from Dicycla oo, assembly GCA_948252095.1. NCBI lineage: Eukaryota > Metazoa > Arthropoda > Insecta > Lepidoptera > Noctuidae > Dicycla > Dicycla oo. Next base: position 34,981,335 of record OX411711.1, read on the forward strand.
GCACAGCAATAACGAGCCTCTAAGGTTTGCGGAAGCTTGTGGGTAATGTTGAATGTTGGTATTACAGGCACACACAGCAATAGCCTGAGATATGGTGTATTGTGTATCACCGACTGCGATACCAAAATTTAATAGATTATAATGCTTGTTTTTCTCTTTTGAGATAGGGTTTTTGCAGTCGGGTTTTTGTTTATTTTTTTTTTAATCTTTTTAGTTTTATATATATATATATAGTTTATTTAAATTTGGAATTATATGTAATTGTAATTGGCTAATGACTAGATTTTATTTGATACTAATATTGTTGTAATTTATTTTAAAATATTACCCTCCTTCTGTGGCAGTCGGATAGAAAATAACTTCCCTTCCCTTTTGTCTTGTATTTCCAGACACAATATATAAATATTATATTATATAGACTATGTCACTCCCACAATTAAGATGAATCTAACGACACATCATACGTATGTTAAAATCGATCAAGCCGTTTAGGCAGAGTTATAGAGCGTGCTAAAGAAATAGACATACATACATACTGTAGTAATGGAAAAAAAGAAAGTCTAAATTTACCACTTTAAATACGTATAATTTTTCAGAAACTTAATAAAACAACGGAACACGGATTATAAAGGTAATGGACATACAAAAGTATAAAAAGCACACAAAATTATAAAAAAACAATCCCGGATTTCTCTTTGTTAGCAGTAGAACACGGAGATAATTTAGATATTTGAAATGGTCGCCGGATAAGGTTATGCTTAAATGTGAAGAGAGACGGCACCTATATTGGATCTAAGCGTCCTATCCTATTGAATTCGAATTCCATGGAGCGAGGCCGCCTAAACCATGCGGGTATACAACGTATCCCACGTAAACACGACTCAGATCAACAATAACATTCAAGCAGAATCATAACCGACGGCCCAGACGGAAATACGTTCTTTCACATGTTTACATATACTACAAGCTAACCCGTAAAATAATTCAGAAAGGAAATACAATTTTATCTGTAGGCGACGGCCGCTGAATCACCCATCGTGTAGTCGGCGATGGTGGGGTACTTGAGCTAATGGAGACGGCCCGCCGCCGTCGGTACAGCTGACAGAGGCCAAGCAATCAGTTGGAAGCTGTGCTCCCCGTGCCGGAAAAGCCAGAATGCTGGCTTAAATAATTTCCTACACGAAAAAAACCTGTTATAGGTAGGAAATATTCGCCAGGATTCCAAAGATAAAGTACTTGACATGAAAGATCTAAACTTACGTGTTGACGGTGTCAAGACGTTCCCATGCAGAAGCTTCCTGAGCTGTAGGTATAGACTCGCGTTCTATAGAGAGAAGAACAAGGCCATATTGATTATAGAAACGATAATGCGGAGAAAAAATAATTCATACTGAATAATTATTTGTGCTATTAGGTCAAGACGACAGAAAAATATTTCTCCAAGTCACTATTAAACTTAGGCTTTTATTTCAATGATGTTTTATTTATACCAAGAAATTCATTCGATGAGGGTGGCATATAATCTGTCTAGATTAAAACCCTCTATAAACAAATAAAGAAAAAAAAATCATTCAAATATATCGTTTAAAAGAAGAAATCCGGGGCTGAATGACAGAAACATTAACGTCAAAGTCGAGTTAAAAAAAATCACTACCGTAAAATGGGGTGAAGCGGGTCACTTTTGAACTTTGTTTACAATTTTAATATATGAGAACTTGACAAAATAAGATTGAAGGTTTTTTTTTAATGTTCCGAGACTCTAAAGTTTATTAAAAAATACATAGTTATAATGTTTTATTAACAAAAATCAGAGAAAATCGTAAAAAACTGGTCAAACCCGGTTCACCCCGTGCTCGGGGTGAACAGACTCAGAACTGGGGTGACGAGGGTTTTAGGCTAGGGTTGTCAAAAAAAACAATGTTCCATATTCAACCAGTCTTTAATCTTTGCAGTTAGGTAGGTAACAATTTTTTACACAGAAATAAAAAATCAAACCACTAAATAAATACCTAAAATAATATAAATATACCTATATCTTAAATCGTTTTGGTCCAGCGGATAACCCCAATCCGCACAAATATTTAAATTTTTTACAATAAAAGCCTCGGCCTATGGCGTCATTGCCGTTCGGCCACCATGGGGTTTCACTGATTTGTTATTGCGTCTCTGTAAAACTGAATATGAAATTCCATATTTCTCAGCAATACGTCGTATCGATGTGTTTCCAGCTGATATGTCTAGTAAAGCTTGATTAATTATGGCTACGTCATGTTTTTTAAGAGATTTCGCTCCCGGTTTGGGTCGATAATTTCTAGGCATATCTGTAGACAAATAAAATATATTTCGTAAATATAGGTACCTATTTGAGCACGCGTACTAACTCACCAGGATAATATTGAAATATATATATATATAATATACATAGGTATATTTTTTATAATTTGATTTGCAATCTGTAATGGCTTAAATTTAAAAATAAAGTAGGTAAAAATAAAAAATCATTATTATTTTGTAATGATGACCTAGGAAAGGACTCAAAAAGTTATAATTAATAAACTATTTTATTTTATTGTTGTATTTAAATAGACCTAGTCATTACCTTGGATAGTTAGCATTAAACGTGTCGACAACCCTAATAAAAAAAAACCCCTTCGCCCCTTTCTTGACCCTGTACACCCCATTCTTGAGTCTATTAGCCCCACAAGTGATTCTGTTGCCCCCTTTCTATGACCCGCTTCACCCCTCAGGTGACCCTGATAACCCCAAAAATCTAAGTAATTGCCTTAAATAAGTTTTTCTCCAATTATGCAGGAAAATAATACACAAATTCACTCACCTATGCGTTTTTACAATAACCCAAGAGACAAGGTTTGCTTAGAACCGGGTTATATCGCCGAAAAATCACAGACACCAAAAAAAAAAACGAAATTACGCGGTACCAAAATACGAGTGTTTTGAAGTGGGTTTTTTTAAACCGTTTTTTCTTCCATTCTACTTTGTCTATGAATCGTGTGTTGCCATTTCATAAAAATTCAAAACCTTCTTTGCTCAAGTCAGTTACCTGACCACAGATAAACTAAGTTTTAAAGCCAGAAAATGAACGTGAACAAAATTAGACTACATGATTCTGTTCCCCCCTAGGACCCGCTTCACCCCATTTTACGGTATTCCGATTTCAAAGTTTACAAAAAATCAAAGAAAAGAAAAGCTATGCAGTTCCTACATCTGATTCAGTTAAAAAGTATTTAATCAAGAAAAAATCTCAGAACCGACTTTGTAGAATAAATAATTCTACAATACATACTCTCGAAAAACATTACCCTCCATTCGATTAACGTTTAAATTATCTTGGAGCTATGATTTAATAAATCTTTTACCGTTTGTTTAAGCATATACAGGACCTACTGCTGCTTAGTACCTACCTACAGAATGTTAAGAATATCAAACAAAATATAAAATACTAGCTGCTACCCGCAACTTCGTCAGCGATCCAGGATGAATAGAATTAAGTTCTTTTTCAGGTCATGGTCTACGCCAGTACCAAATTTCATCCAAATCTGTTTATCCGTTTTATCGTGAAAGCGAAATCAACAAACAAACAAACACTTTCGCATTTATTTAGTTAGGAAGATGAAAAACCGGTCTATCGACACTAGACTCACGAAATCTATTAGGTACTTAAACAAAAAAATTACTCAAGTTTCAATCATGATTCGAAAGACACGTGGCGCCATCTATTATCATAAAGAAAGTTATTGTGGTTTTCCTCGGAAACAGTACTTTCTTCCGAAATGAAAGGTACCCTATGTCCGTGTCTGTACACGTGACAACGTATATGTAAAATTTCAGAATGATCGGTTCGGTGGTTTATGCGTGAAAAGGTAACAAACAAACAAACTAACTATCGCGTTTATAATATTTGTTAGGATTAATTATTATCTTGTAATTAAAAATTGTGGTTAGTTATCCTCTTAATGCATACAAACCACATTAATTATATTCGTGTTATTAAACTTAGCTCAAAACTTAGTTACTAAGTAAATCTCAACTTACTAACTTAACTGGCCGCATAAGAAGTTTATAACCTATAGTTTTGTTTACTTATTTCAGTTGAAAATGTAAGAGCTGGGCAAGATATGCGTTTTTTGTGAAGCGAAAATAAAGTACGTATAACTTGATGGTTTTCTCAGCATCATTATTATTTAAAGTTAAATAAATATGATCGCCGCGTCTGTCTGTCGGTATGTTCGCGATAATCTCAAAAACTGCTGACGGATTTTCATGTGGTTTTCATATATTAACAGAGTGATTCCTGAGGAAGGTATAGGTGTATAATTCGTCAAGATTTTGTGTAAATTAGTTGAAATATGATGATGATTATTGAAGATGTCGGAAAAAATCAAGCCGTCTGGGAGCTTTCATCGAAAATGTTGCCTAATCCGTTTGAGATATAACAAAAGACTGTATAAACGTATAATACACGTATTCTCTTTCTTTCTGTACGGTGCGGTTGTTTCTATTTTATATGTCTACAAAAATATCCGCGATAGCATATGACTATATTTTAAGGGTAGCTTACTATACCCATTCTAACTTCTAAAAATAGTTTAAAAAACACTAGAAAAAACACGCTTTTATAAATGCACGTAAAAACCAAAAATAAATTATGGATCGTTCAAGTTGTCTCTATTTCTGGGCTGAAGTGTAAACTATGTGCTTTTAATTATAATATTTGATTGTAAAAGCGTGGGGCGCTGGAACAGGAAAGACTTTCTTGCTTGCTGAGAAATCAAGTTAAGCGATGTGACGGGAAGCAGGTTACAGAGATCGGCGCTCTAACTGGAGTTACAGCACGACTAGTAGGTGGCTCTACGTTAAACAGTCTTTGCGAAAGTCTTTCCTGTTCCAGCGGCCTACGCTTTTACAATCAAATATTATAAATAAAAGCACATAGTTTACACTTCAGCCCAGAAATAGAGACAACTTGAACGATCCATAATTTATTTTTGGTTTTTACGTGCATTTATAAAAGCGTGTTTTTCTAGTGTTTTTTAAACTATTAATTTATTTTATACTTTTTAGTCTTTGATAACGAAATATTTTTAACATTTATACATTTATTTCAAGTAGGCGAATGAGCCCGCATCCTCTCCATCTCCGCCAGTGCGTCTGTATTGCATGGTGTTTTATTACAACCTTGAAACCTGATCGTGTTCAAAGTCCATTACGTGACCTCTCTCACAAGTGCAAACACGACTATGATATTATATTCCATCATGGAATGTCAGTTCCTGTCTTCCGGCTTCATCATCAGACCTTGAAACTTAATCGTGGTCAAAGTTCATTACAAGACTTTTCTAACAAGTCCAAACACAGCTATGATACGATGTTCCATGGAGTTCCAGTTCATATCTTCCGGCTCCATCATCAGATCAGTTCGACAGTACCATATTGTCATCAGAACTACATACAGCTGCCAATTTTCACGCTACGATCCTTGGAAGATGGTTAAATTAGTTAGCTTAGATTCCATTACATAGTTAGTTACATACAGGTCGACCTAATAAAAGCGTGTTAAAAATGATCACATAAGTAATGTGGCATTTGCAAAAGCTATTTAGACGAGTACAGTATTAATCATTATCAAATTAAATACTTTGGTTACCTTAAGCATTTCATACACATTATAATAGCCCTTTCACTATACAATTTAAATTAATAAAATATCGTAAATTATAAACTACGCGCGATAAAATATATTCAAGCGCTCTCGCACCAACGCGACGCGACGACGGGATTCGCTTGATGCAGCCCCCCCGCCCGCGCTCCATCACCCGCTGTCACCAATTGTTGTTACATGCGAGTGATAAAGCGCGCGATTCCCTGTAAGTTTTATGCCCCTGGCTGGAGGCTTTGAGTTCGCTTAAGGTAGCCACAGGATTGACCGGTTAAGTAGTCACGGCCTCTCTAGGCCAGCTACGAGATGCCATACACAAAAAAAAAGCGCGATTCCCTATCATTAAAAATACTCCAAGTAGTTCACACTCGACGCAACATGCTGATGCAAAAAATGTTGGCATGTATGCTCTACTACACGTGCGAAGCCGGGCCGGATCGCTAGTTTATTATAACTACTTAGATGTAAGCACTTTACGAGCATATCTCATTTAAAGAGTACTGTTATCTAAGTTGTTTGGGTAAGCTGAACATATTCCGTATCCTGAAGGCTGAAGTTGTTAGCTAGGCTTATAATAATCAGTGGCTTAGAGAGTTATGCCATGAAAACAAAATAAACTATTTGGAAAACCTTATCCTGAGGGCCTAGACAAAATGACGTACTATCAGTGAAAACCATAAACGACTATCATAGAACTGTCAAAAATGTATGGGACTGACATAAGCTAGCGAAAACTAGCTCATGTCCATACTACCTGACGAATGGGGAAGAAAACTGTCAATTAGTTCCACGTAGATGGCGCTGAGTGTTTATCTCAAATAAACAGTAAAACTCCATAGAAATTAAACAATATTTTTGTGACTTTTATCAATATAATGGGTCGTTGGATGCAAAAGAAATAGGCGTTGGCAAATTCCCAAGTGTTTTGAATGAAGAGAAAGTGGGAAAAGGCACTGAAATAAAAAAAAATCAAATCTTGTGATTTTTCGAGGTTATGTGGGAAACATTTCAAGGAAACAGACTACTAACTACTTCTAAGACGACACGTTGGTACACTACCTATTATTATTATTAATGTCTTTTTATTAATAGTAGTAAAAAAGCTTACAACCTATGAAAAAAAAATGGTTTCCTTTCAAATAAATAACTATACATTTTGTAACAAGTAACTTTACATCTTGTTTATCATTAAACTCGCCACAAAATAATAGGTCCGTTTTGACAGCCCATATCGTTTCATATGCCAAAGAGAGACAAACATAGCGGGACAAAGAGGGACACCTTCTTTGTCCCGCCTTTGACTGTTGAAAAATTAAAAAGGTGACCCTTCTGCCCATTATCTACAAGGAAAAAGGGGGCAGCGTTGCCACTTATATAAGACTCCTGAATGTTTCCATCTGAAGTAGCTGCTTTGTTTTGCTTACCGCTTCTTAATAAAACACTAGGTGGACAGTTAATTTATCGGGCCGTTTGTACAACTAGGTGGGTGACCAGATTTCATTATGTCTGTTAGGATTATTTTAATTTTCAACCCGAGCGAGGCTGACGTCAGCCGCGCTTACAACTGGCTCACATTGCCTTCGATCAGTCCAGAAATTTCAGAAATAAATCCAAAGAATATTGCGCTTCCGGTGCAAGTTGCATCAAAGAAAAGTGTTGCTATTCAACTTCTATTACGTTCCTTTTTCAGGACTATGCCTTAACCTGCAAGGGACATAGGGGAGAAATACCCAGATGTCACATCATTGGAACAATAAAATGTAATGAGGTAAGTGTTCTTATTCGCATACACCAAGGAAGCATTGACAGGATCTCCCAGAAATCGACCGACATACTCTACGTGATAGCTTTAGTCAAGCTCTCTCAAAATAACAAAACAATATGTTCCGCAAAATCTAATAGTTTTCGAGTTGTACTAGATTTTCAATAAAAAAAAAAATTAAAAAAATAACCGTCATGCGTAATTCTTTTGACTCTAACGTGTAAATAAAATCTTTTTATTTAGTAACTTTTCCATCAAAATATTATTAAATAGTTACTCTATACGTAATTACCTTTGATTCCCATAAAAACTTACAAAGTCAACATAAATTCACTATTCTTTGATTTTCTTTCCTCAAATATTTTTTGTTAATAAATTTTAAACAGTGGCGACGAAATAAAATTGTATAAGAGTTTGCGGAACATATGTTTTGTTATTTTGGAAGAGCTTGACCAAAGCCGGTCGATTTCTGGGACACCATGTATATGGCACAAAAGGGAGGAGGCGTATACTCAGCAGTTTGTGGAACTGATGATGAAGTCTTCATACAAAGTAACAAGTACTTAAAATAATTCTTACATCACGGTCACTACTTGGTGTATGCAAACCACGTACCGGAACTTTTTCTTGCACCGCCACCTACCGGAGTGCGCTTAGTGATGTAAAAACATAGCTGATCCACCTTTATAGTATTGTGCAGTAGGACAAGAATTACTTATACCCTATTACATGGGACTTCAACATAACTGTCGAGGTGTGGGCGTACTATAGATCCTTCGGGAATTACAGGCGTGATCGTAAACATTTTAAAGGAACCCTGGCTTTCCTTCATCATTTTTCACAGCATCATTATAAAGCTGCCTTCAAAAATTAATATTGAAAAATTTTAATACCTGTTCCATACAAAAGTGCAATTATTCTAACACGATAAAAATTCAAGAAGCATCAAAGTATAGGTAGAACAAATGCTGTGGAAATGCGTTCCTAGCGAAGAATGTGTGGTGTGACTATGAATGAATGAATGAAAATTTAAAAGAGTATGTTTAGATGGTTCGGTCATGTTGACAGGATGAATGAAAGGTGACTAACAAAAAATATTTACAAGGAAACGCCGATAGGGGACGCCCTAGGAAGACATAAAGTTACCTTATTGGTGATGTTGTTCAGAAAGGTCAGGTGCGGTCAGGCGTGTATGAACGTAAGCGAGGCAAAAGGAGTGTGTAAGGATCGTAGCAGGTGGCGTTCTGTAGTTTCTGCCTACCGCCATGGGAAGAAGGCGTGAGTTTATGTATGTATGTATTGTACGATCAAAATTCATGGAACAACAGTTTTGTTTTTCTGTGTGTAATCATATTCATAAGTACTGTCACGTGTTCTATTAGCTTTATTTTGTTTGGACGTTGTTATTAACAACGTTGTTGGTCAAGTTAACTTACCGTTAGCTTTTAACTAGGGCAACACCTCACCGGTGTCCTATGTAAACAATAGCCATACACGACGTGCTTATGAAAATGTATGTGCATAGTAATGTGATGGCGCCGACCGCGGCAATAGCTACATTGACGGGTTGATGAGGTTTGTTGACTACCTTAGTTGTGGACTCTAACGCATTACGTTAATGACGGAACTGCGACAAGCCGTAGCTTCTTGGTATTGTTTCTCGAGTCGTTGAGCTCCTTAAGTTCTGAGTTGAACTACCTACACCAGGAATTCCCAAAGAGGTCGGTTCGATCGGTTTCCCAGGGGTCGACATAAACGAAATCTGGTTTTGGGGGTCGATGAGGTCTAAAAATCAACCCCTTTAATTAGCACAAGTTCTTATTTTAAACTTTCAAGAGACTGTATAGGTTGTGTGACATGTACCAACTTGTTATAAGAATGACTATCTAATATTTTAGTAGGCAGTATCATTGTTGTACTTGCAAAAACTTCAAAATAATGTCAATTTTACTCACTTAACCAACCGCAAAGTTTTTAAATTGGTAAGTATTTTGTATGAATAGGTATCAGTTCATTTTGGAAAAAGGGGTCTCTTGCCCAAAATAGTTTGGGAAACTCTGACCTACACGAATACTGACAAATGCATGCACTGACCGTGGACCTGGTCAGTGCATGCATTTGTGTGGTTCTTTCATCTCTTGGTAATCTGCATGGTCCTCACATGATTTGACTAAGTTTATGCTGTGCCTTCTGAGTTTGTTTCAATGTTTCTTCTCACAGTAGTCGGATAGGAAACACTGACCTCATTTAGTTCAGTGTAAGTGTTTGTCTATACCATTACAGAAATAAATATCATTCTTGACCACAGAATATCAGTGTTCTTGGCGCACGATGGCCCCCGGGGGTAACGTAACAATGGACTTATGTCTCATTAGTCAAATCGATGAATATAAACTCCAGAACGAATCATCTTCATCAAAGTATTCGCTTTACACAGAAATTATTTTGTATGAATGTATGTTCGCGGCATACCTTTATGACGCGAACATGATTCATACAAAATAATTCCCTATGTTCGACCCAGTCGCACCTAAACTTTTTTTGTTTCTTGGGAAACCTTTAAAAACGCCCGGCCTTCTTGGATAAGACCGGGAAGTGTGGGGTTCTTCCCTCACTAACCACTTCGGTGGTCACAATATGCATAGGTAATAATGAAGGGAGTTTTCGGTCCTCATAAGAATCCAGCTCCAGAAGCGTATGCAAGGACTGTTGTTGCACATCCCTCGGGAAGCTCCCACTTGACCTGACTTCATTCTCTTGCGCTCGTCCCAATTTATTTGGGATCAGCAGCACATGTCTTTTCAACTTAACCTACTGTATCACTCTTTTCATTCAAACATAAATACTGTCACCATAGTTGCCAACATAGGATGAGTTCAAGAGTGGTGGCGAATGTCCTCGCTGTCGAAGCTGTGTTGAAGTTAATACAAGTCACTGTTCTGTGCTCCGAAGTAGTTCCAGTCAAACTTCAGTCTTGTTCTGTGCAGGATTATCATGGACATTGCAAGTATAAGCTCCCCGTACATCCAATATTCTAAACTCGTAGAGAATTATCTCCTATATCCCGATAATAGAACATCATAACAATGAAAGCCATTGTTCGCCGTATAAAGAGATGGTTACCGATATTGGAAGCAGCCGATGTGTTGAAGTTTCGCTATAACAACACGGTAATAGGCATTAGCTTGGAATTCAGAATACAGGAATAGAAGAAGTTTTGGTGCAGTGGAGCGCTAGTTTTAACACTGCAAACTTTAAACCTATAGTCGCTTTGTAATGAGCAACTAGCTTAATATTTCTGACTAAAGCGCCTGTGAATGCTTTAATTGAATTAAATAAGGAATCGACGTTGACACATCGTTGTTGCAAACTGGGTGGTAGTGTTTACTGAACATTGGTTTTTCTTTACCATAAACAATTAATGTATCGTCTGGTGGGCTTATAAATTACATTATATAAGTCTTTTATAATGCGCACAGCAAAAGAGTGGAAAGCACTACCTGCGTCTGTGTTTCCGAGCGCATACAGCCCTAATCTCTTCAAAGTGAAAGTGAACAGGCTTCTTCTGGGTAAGTCACTCCATCGTCGACTTTGTCTCTGTCACCTCAGACCTAGACTAGAGTCAAGAGCACACCATCTCATATAAATAAAAAAAAAAACAACAATAACGTTCTTATGATAACGTGACACGTGGCGCCATCAATTATCATAAGAAACTTATTGTTGGTTTCCTCGGGAACAGTACTTTTTTCCGGATGAAAGGTACAAGGTAAAGGTACAGGGTGACAACGTATATGCAAAATTTCAGAATGATCGGTTCAGTGGTTTAGTCGTGAAAAGGTAACAGACAAACAAACAAACTTACCTTCGCATTCATAATGTTATATATAAATATATAATATATATAAGTTAGGATACCGAGCACTCCATTAACTACTTTAGTGAATATAATAAATATAAAACAGTGAATCATTTCCAGCTGTTCAATAAAACTTAAAGTGCTTATTCCGATAACAGCTGGAAAGAGACCGCCCGAGTTAAGTATGACCATCTTGAAACTTTCAATCTATTGACAAGTAGCAATATTCTATTGAGAATGGAGCAAAGTTCGAGAATTGTTTGGCGACCCGAGTAGTGTTTGCAAGGACAGATTTAGGGATACAACTAGTTATTAAGTATATATTTCGCCTGTTACTGTCAGCTTGGATCATCCCCTACGGGTCAAAGTCTGGAGCTAAATAAAACTTTTATAGAGAGTATATTTAAGTACCCTCTTAATAGTGTCAGTCTAATTTGAATTGGATAAAATGACTATCAATGACACTAGTGTGTAGTGACCTATATATGTTATTATTATTTTTTTATTTGAGATGGGTTTGCTCTTGACTATAGTCTAGGTCAGAGGTGACAGAGACAAAGTCTATTTTAAATTATGAAATATTAGCTGTTGCATTTACGTGTATTTTGAATTTAATCTTTTTTTTAATACAAATATCCTCGAAGAAAAGTATAGAGAGAGCCAAGAGCTCCTCTACTCGTCTGAGTAGAGGAGCTCGTGGCTAAGTAATAACAGCCGCACGGGTCGATCCACCAGGTTAAGCTACGCTTGCCGCGGTTGGTCCGTGGATAGGTGACCATCTTTATATACCGAGATTCCTCCGTGCCTCGGAAAGCACGTTAAACCGTTGTGACAACCAGACTTATTAAGAGATATTTATTACCCAGTAACTGGGTTGTGGAGGTCAGATAGGCAGTCGCTCCATGTAAAATACTGGTATTCAGCTGCATCCGGTTAGACTGAGAAGCCGACCCCAACATAGTTGGGAAAAGGCTAGGCAGAAAGAAAAGGAATCCTCGATGAAAAGTACTTAGCCTATGTCCTTCTCCAGGTCCCAGGCTACCTATCTGTTTTCATAACGATCGGTTCAGTGGTTTAGGCGTGAAAAGGTGACAGACAGACAAAGTTACTTTGGGATTAATATGGGAGATGTTAATGCATACACTTTTTGTTGCAACACTGAAATACAGATGTGTTTTTCTAATCCTTCTCTGTTGAATCCGTGGATATTAAACAAAATGTCGAGATAGATATTGAGTGTGCACGGAAGTCGTTCACACATAGTTTCACAGTCCCAACTCTAATCCCGTGTCATAACTGACTAAATCAGTTGCTTTTCAGTGCCAAAGTTTTGTCATTTGTTACAAAGTTCATAACGCGTTATGATAGTAGAGTCGCTAAACTTGTGTTTGCTAGCGCTACTGAACTTGCGGTTCTGGGTTCGCTTCCCAGGTCGGACAGTGTTAATCGGTTTTCCGTCAGGGATTGCTCAGTAGCAGCCTGGAATCTAGATATGTGTCCGGTTGATGACAATAGGCTCGCCCCCTGTTACATGGGTAACAGAGTAAACATACCTTTTAGGGCAAACAGGCGTGGTGCTATGTTATGCTAGCAGATGGTTTACCAAAAAGTAAGCACTTGTCTCTGTCTATTAGAACTACAACATCTCACACAAGTCTCATGTATGTAATGTTTGTCCACGCATTTCTCCGAAACTGTTGATCGAATTGTGATGACCATTTTTTTTATTTTTTTATTTTATTTGTGATGGGTTTGCTCTTGACTTTAGTCTAGGTCAGAGGTGACAGAGACAAAATCGACGATGGAGTGAGCTTACCCAGAAGAAGCCTGTTCACTCTCACTTTGAAGAGATTAGGATGACCTCCACAGCCCAGTTACTTGGTAACACGATACCCCTTGGTAAGACTGGTTGTCAGACTACCCAGTCATCTCAGTAAGTCTTCGAAATACGCAGTACAATGCCAACATACAAAAATTACAGTATCCCCGAAAATGCTCCACTGTGAGTAATAAGGAAACAATTACTGCGCTCAGACTTTAATAATATGAAATTAACTCTAAGCCTGCAAAATAACTCTGAATTATAGTAATTGAGTTTAAACTTTCGTAAAGTTGTAATTTAGTTAGTGTGTTAATGCTTTTATTCATGCGAGTAAGTAACTACGAGTAGAGTAGTGTTTGTGCATCTCCTGGGTGCAGTGTGTTTGTTAGTGCTTTTAATAGGTAACTATAATTAGTGCTAGGTGGGTACGGCATGTCTTTATTTCCATGGAAGGTGGGTAGGCCTTTAGTGCGGGTCGCAACGTGTGTCGATACTCTTGCGCCTTCCCATCTTCCTGGCATAGCGTGCTGTGCTGGCGCTGCTGCTGCGGCTGCGGAAAACCTCAAGCGGCGGAAGTATAATAACCTTATCGGTAACTATATTTTCGAGCCGTTTGGGGTTGAAACCCTCGGGCCGGGTGGGTCCGTGTGCTCATGCTTTGTTCAAGGAAATCTCCCAACGGCTGGTTGACACTTCCCGTGACCCAAGGGCAGGCTTTTACCTTGGCCAGAGGCTAAGCATTGCCATACAACGTGGCAATGCCGCCAGTCTCTTGGGTACATTACCAGATGACAGCGATGCGGATGAATTTTTCGACGTCATATTTTAGTTTTTTTTTTTAATAGTATAAACCAACTAAAAGTTGGTTAGGATATTATATTTGTGCTAGGTATCCTAATGTGCTTTGTAAAGCCTTTTTGGGAAAGCTCTATGTTTCCGAGTGCAAGTTCCGCATGGCAACAGACTAACGATATTCGTGAATCGTAAGTTTATTTTTATAAGCTTTTTAAACTTGGTAAACATAAACACGCTTTGAACACTCTTCCTTTTCATTTCTTCTTCTTTTTTAGGGTTCCGTACCTCAAAAGGGAAAAACGGATCCCTTACAGGATCACTCGTGTGTCTGTCTGTCAGTCCGTCTGTCACAGCCAATTTGCTCCGAATGTAAAGGACCGATTAAGTTTAAATTTGGTACACAAACTCGTATGTATTTCTGTGACCCAAACACGAACATGTAACGTAAATAAATAAATTTTGAATATGGGGGTCAACTTTGGGGGGCTTATAAGAATTTTTTTTTTCAAGTTTTGCAAACTGTACCGTGTGACATATCAAATGAAAGGACTTACTGTGAGAGTCTCAAATGTATTTTTTTTATAAAATACATTTGAGATATTCATAAATAAATAAATACATTTTTTTAAATAAACGAATTTGAAGTTATTTAAGAAAATAGACGAAAATTGACTATTCACCCACCTTATCTCCGAAAGTACGGAGCTTAAAATTTTGAAAAAAATATAGAAAATAGTTCAATACCTATAGATTGCAGGAAAACCTATAAGAAGTCGATGGTCTTAAAACAACATGGTAAATCTCTCAATATTGTGCGTACAAACTTACATTTGACCATAGTTAAACAAAAAAGATCCTTTTCGTTTAACATTTGTAGTTGGAACATATGGGAGAACATGTTTTTTAAACTACCATGTTAAGTTTGTTCTTGGGATAAATTCATCCCAACTACGGAACCCTTCATTGTGCGTGGTCCGACACGCACTTGACCGGTTTTATTTTTTTCTTTTTTTCGCTTTGCGTTTGCTTTTGTATTGCTGTTTAGCTTTATGCTAAACATGCTTTCACAGGCTTTACAACACATAAACTCAGTACACATTTTTGCATTCATTAGAACTTCACATCTTCATTTACTCACACTAAAATTCCTCAGGCTTACAATATTTTTCGTCAAAATAAAACTCGAAATACAAAGCAATAAATAATTTTTAATTTAATAATTTACTAAACTAAAACTAAACACTTATTGGTTCTTAAACTACTAAGGGATCCAAAAGTATTTAAAACCGACTAGAGGCAGTTTAATACGTAACTTGCTGTTTGGATATGGTTCTACTACTTTCTATACAATAGGTACAATTTACTAAAGCATTTTGTTCATTTCCTATGGCACTATGACTGGGATTGTACTATTACAAGTAACTACAAAAGATTCAGCATCAATGGCTATCTGAAAACTTCAGCGGGTAAAATACATATTCTCTAAACTTGCTATATCTCATTTCGAAAAATATTGGATAGCTATGGGATATCCAACAATTTTCTGTTTTGACAAATACCCAATTTGAAGAGAATTTGATAAAATAAGCAGTTTCTCACTGAGACTATACAAGATACATTGAAATGAGTTCCTTCGCGTAAACTATGATGGAATTGGAAAGTTGTCAAAATGGGAAGCTACCACTTATGCCCGGTTTCTGAGGTTTTTAAACGGAGTTTATCCATTCGATAGTGATTATTTTTATTATATTTAATTATAGACCTTAAAAACTAAGCATAAGGAAGGAATTCGCTTAAATAGATAATTTTGTCGAATCAATAGCTATTAAGAGTTTAAACTCCGTTTAAGAATTCTTAAGAAACCGGGCATTAATTACATTACTGCTGCTGATTCTTAAACAACCAATTAATCCCGTTACTAAAGTCAGCTATACTAGGCAACGACTCCGGAGTTTGGAACGGCTCAATATCGCCTGGCTCATAACTATATCCCACAGTATTATACTCCTGGGGAGGACCGTACAACATTTGAGTAGGTGTTCCAGAAGGTGGCCCCGACTGGTTCTTCATGTAGTAGTTGAGGAGTAGACCACCAGCGTAGAAGAGCTTTTGGAAGAACGCGACCAGGAAGAAGAATGATGCGACCTTGATGACGGCCAGCTTTGATAGGACTACTAGTGCGACGATTGCTGAAACAAATGAAATACATTCAAATAAAACAGTGTTTCTATTATACTGTAGCAGTTGCATCTTTATATTGATTGGATAAACCTGATTTTATCGGAAAAAAGCCATAAGGTACTTATTGATTTCAGGCATTTTATAGAAAATAGAAATAGAAAATGGTTTATTGTCCAGGTAATACAGTAAGCAGGTTTGTATATGTTAACAACAAGTTGAGACGACATGAGTAGCTTAAAATATTACCTATATCTAGTTTACAAAATAATATTTGTCAGTGAGCCTCAAACTAGACAGTTAGTCTGTATCTTGGGGCTCGGGGTACGGATTCCAGAGTGGAGACTAGAGAGGTGATTTCAAGTATTTTATGGTATGCTTGTGTGTGGTGTGTGTGTGTGTGAGGGTGTGTGTGTGTGTGTGTGTGTGTGTACGTATTTGTTCCCATTAAACGTCTTTTGATTCAGTGTCAGGTCAGGGTATTTATATTAGTTGTTCCGAGTCATCATAGCCGGAGTTTTGCAACATTTGCTTAATAATTTTTTTACAGCTGAATAAGGTGGTATTTTTAATTTCGCAGAGTTTGCAGACTTTATTGTAAGTATTAATAAGAGAGTAAGCTGGGGAGCGTCTACCTAGCAATGAGCTGTTGTCAGGTGTTGGGATTCTATAGTTTCTTTTGCTTATGATTGATGTGTAGTCGGGTCTGCTTTTAATAGTTTTGTGAGTTTTGGTGCAGGCAGAAAGAATGAAAAGCTGGCGGACATCTTCACTACTTTCTGAGTTTATCTTGGCGATAACTGACATCGGTAAAGGAAAAACATCATGAGGAAACCAACACCCTAATTGGGAAGCAAATTGCTAATCCATTGCTTCATATGTTCGAAAAATTTGTCTGCTCGACAACATAAATAACGCAATGAATGTTGTTGAACTGTCAAAATGAAACCGATTCCGATTGATAGCGTGTTACACAATTGGGATACTGGACTTTAGTTAATATAAGTCGGAAATCGCCAACCCGTCTTGAGCAAGCGTGGTGAGTGTGGTGACCAATGCTCGTACCTTCTCTGTATAGAAGGGGCTTTTGCCAACAATATGCATAAATATATAGAAATGTGCTAATTAAGCCCTTTCATTTGAGAACCCAACACGGTATCATTTTTATTTTTTTAGTTCATGACTGTATGTCCTCTAGTGGGCGCCATATTCAATTTAGTGTGAAGTCACATAGCCTATAACCAGCAGAAATTCAAGACGCTTCCAACGATACCTCATTTGTCAAATTATGTTAAGAAGTTTAGAAGTTATGAGGGAACAGATGGACATACATACATACCGGTCAAAATCATAACCCTCCTTTTTGCTTCGCCGTAGTCGGGTAATAATTAAACTTCATTTTCGAAAGAGTAACTAATATTTTTAACCGACTTCCAAAAGGAGGAGGTTATCAATTCGTCTGTATGTTTTTTTTTTTTTTTTTTTTTGTATGTTTGTTACGCGATTACTCAAAGACGGATGAACCGATTTGGAAAATTCTTTTTTTGTTAGAAAGGGTATACTTCCGAGGTGGTCCCATATAAATTTTATTAACTTTGCTCGAGGAGTTTTTGAGTTAGCTTCAATAATGCGTATATTTCCCACTTATTTTATATGGATGTTGTGATGTTGTTTTAATAACTTCCTATCACTGTTATTTACATGGCTATATCTACAATTATTGTGCTCAATTATGTATTCGAATTTGTGTGGGGTAGGTTCCACAACTAAAAAGTGAAAAATAAAAACTTTTTAGCAAAAAATAAAACCGACTTCTAAAACAAAACACTACAAAGTGAAAAATAACTTTAATTTCGGAAGTCGGTGGCAAAAAACGAAAATACAAAACCAAAGACACCGACTTCCGAAATTAAAGTTATTTTTCACTTTGTAGTGTTTTGTTTTAGAAGTCGGTTTTATTTTTTGCTAAAAAGTTTTTTTATAAAAGTAATTCTACCAGATCTGAGCTCAGTCTTGTGTTCTAGTTCTCCGGATGGTAAATAAATTTGGTCCTAATTGAATTATGAAGAATAAGTAAATCTTTGGCGGTCCGCACATTGCTCTAACTGTTTTTTATTTAATTATACTTCGTCAGGAATTAAGCAAATTACGTCTTTATCAGACCCAAGGAAATAAGGGTAGTTTTCGCTCAATGCTAATTATACCTAAAATGTTTTCAAGACATTCACGTTAAGAGGACGCGTACCCAAACAATAAAATAATTTACCCTTAATTACAATGAAGTACCTACAACCTTTTCAATACAACAAATTACATACAGTAACTAAAATGTTTGGTAAACTGAAGCCTACATTTGAAATTCCAACTTTAACCTCAGGGAAATAGAATCTATTTTCTTGTGAAGATCACATCTGGAAAACGGTACGTCAATAAATTATATTGATGAGATGAAATGTCAACCCAAACGTAGTTAATTTCCATTACGGAAATTGTATCAGTTCTAAGTAATCTCGTAGGTACAGGTCTCTTAATCTTGATTAAACTATGTACCTACTTGTTAGTTATTGTAAGGTTAAGATAATTTGAAGATATCGGAGGTTTAGGCAGGTTAATCTCGGTTAGATTTTGGCTCATTTAAACTAAGTGGAATTCTGGATTTACTGATTGTACCTACCTATAGCTAATAGGCACAATTAAAAACACGAAGTTGGCAGTCAGCAAAAAATACATGAAATACGGAATGAAAAATTATGCAAACAGAAAATGGAGTTAATTAATTACTTAAAAGCACTGCATTATATTACTTTTCTTGATTTCTTCTTGTAATTGCACAGATTTTTTATTCATTTTTGCCAGTTTCTTCCCTTTCGTAAAAACACGGAAGCTTGATTTACGTTCCCATGTTCCGCTGAACATCGTCATAGCTCTCCGGCTATAAGTATTAAGACTACAAAAGATCCCTTTGATTTTTTCGGTTGTAAAAACTCTCCAATTAAATTAACTACTCACCCAAAAGCCTTAAAGATCCTTTCTTTTTCTTCGCCCTCGCTTCCTCCGGTAATTGTTCGTTGTTTTCCAAACAATAACAACACACAAATAACGATAAAATAATGATCATTTTCTTCAACATTTTGACGGTAAAAAAGCTATATATAATCTGTATTTAAATTGCAAAATAATATATTATTCTATTTTCCCGCGCTTTCTGACAGTTGACAGTTTGCTTTTTTTAATCCAAAATTATGGAGCAGTGGAATTAATACCGAGAAGTTCTGTCATAAACTCTGCGGGTAAATATGAAAAGTTTGACTTTTAAAAAGTTTTGGCGGGTTAGAAATATATTTTACACTTTTCCCGAACACCGAACTGTACGGTCTGCGTTCCCGTTAATAAATAAGTATTGGTTGGTGTGTGGCATTCGTAAATTCTTTTCTCGAAGAAAGTTTGGTCATTGTTTCCATATCTTAAAGGAAACTGTGTCGAGTTTTCATTTCTGTGACTAATTTGCATGTAAGGAAATAATTATTATGTTCTTTTGTGTAACTTTCGCGTTCCATACGTTTTGCTTGTAACTATTCAAATTTTTACGCTTGTTTCAAAAAATTTCACCGTCATTTGCATGTGAATGGTGTATATTGAATATTCCGCATGACGTAGGTAGGTACATGTGGGTACCTATGTGTGATATGTGAAATACGTGCTCATTTACATTATCTGTAATATCTCCGTGAGAAGGAAGGGACTAGGGTGTTATAATTTGTCTTCGTCTTAATTAAAATTAAATTCAGGCTCGTTAGAATGATTACATACATAAAATCACGCTTTCTTCCCATGGGGGCAGGATTACTGAACGTCAGAATGATTAATATAGGAATACTTTGTGGGTGTTTCCTTAATACGTATACGTTTTCAGTGATTTTGTGAGCAACTTTATCTTTAACCGACTTCAAAAAAAGGAGGAGGTTATCAGTTCGTCGGAATGTTTTAAATTTTCTTTTTGTATGTATCTTACTTGAAGACGGCTGGAACGAGTTGGAAAATTCTTTTTTGTTTGAAAGGGTAGTTCCATTACAACTCATGATGAAGACCACAGATGGCGGGTTGCGATTCGTTTACTTTAACATGGTTGCTAAGCAGTTTGTGCTCGTCACCACCGACTGAGCCACACTCATTACATTCACATTTATTTAGGTTCAAGTGCAGAAAAACACACAATATTAAAAACGTAAAATTTATAAAAAAACGACCGACTTCCAAAAAAGAAAACACTACAGAGTGAAAAATAACTTTAATTTTCGCAGTCGGTGGCAAAAAGCTAAAATACAGATCCAAAGACAACGATTTCCCAAATTAAAGTTATTCTTCACTTTCGAATGTTTTTTTTTTTTTGGAACCTGGTTGTTTTTTTTTTTCTTAGTTAAAAGTTTTTTCATTTAATATTGTAAGTTTTTCGGCACTTGAGAGGGGCTTGTGGCTAAGTAATAACAGCCGCACGGGTCGATCGATCAGGTTAAGCTATGCTTGTCGCGGTTGGTACATGGATGGATAATCATACCATATAATACCAAGATTCCTCCGTGCCTTGGAAAGCACGTTAAGCCGTTGGTCCCGGCTGTCATTCGTAGATCTTTGACAGTCGTTACGGGTCGTCAGAAGCCCGAAAGTCTGACAACCAGTCTTACCAATTATCTAGTAACTGGGTTGTGGAGGTCAGATAGGCAGTCGCTCCATGTAAAATACTGGTATTCAGCTGTATCCGGTTAGACTGGAAGCCAGCCCCTAGATCGTTGGGAAAAGCCTAGGCAGATGATGATGAGTTTTTTGCACTTGAACCTAAATAAGTGTGAATGTTATCACTATCAGCCTTATTTTAGGGTTCCGTACCTCAAAAGAAAAAAACAGAACCCTTATAGGATCACTCTGTCTGTCTGTCTGTCTGTCACAGCCAATTCGCGGTGAAAGGGGGTACTTCCCAGAGGAGGGTCCGGTGACGGACAGCAGAGGCGGGTTCGCGGTGAGTGCTAACGCGTGCTCGCATTCCCGCCACAAGCGGCAGAGGAGGACACCGTGGAGTTTTAGTAGGTTGGAGTCCCACATAACTGTACTATCTCCCCGTCGTAGTGCAGTATGCATGAGCATTTCTCCACGTAAAAAAAGGCCTCCAGGGAGTGGGCCGTAACCCACCACGTGGGCCCAGTGGAGGTTGGTGACACCTTAATTATTTTATAGGATCACTTGTGTGCCTGTCTGTCTGTCTAATAAATCGTTTTAAAGTTATTTTAGAAAATAGACGAAAATAAACCCTTATCTCCGAAACCACTGAGCCTAAAATTTTGAAATAATATATATAGAAAATAGTTATATACGTATAGATTACAGGAAAACCTATAAGAAGTCTCTGTTCTTAAAATAACACGGTAAATCTCTCAAAATTGTGCGTATAAACTTACTTTTGTCCATAGTTAAATAAAAAGGATCCAACCCACATTAGGTAGGTTGGATCCTTTTCGTTTAACTATGGACTTTGGTAGTTAGAATGTACGTATGGGAGAACATGTTTTTCAACTACAATGCTAAGATTGTTCTTGGGATAAATTCATCCCAACTATGGAACCCCTCATTTTGCGTGGTCTCACATGAACTTGACCGGTTTTATTAGAGGTTCACAGGAGGTTCTTATTCAGTAAATATATTCAGAACAACAATAGGAACTTAAAATAAATCCTAAAACATTTGGGAACCTTTGATTTGAGACTTTGACTAAAAACATTTGAACTAAAACCGATCAAGGCGTCCGATCTAAATGGATTACTTTACATCTGAAATGGAAATATCAAAGAAAATGTTTTGTTTTGTTTTTTTTTATTTTATTTAACCGGTCAGAACAAGTTTGTTTATTAAAGGTTTAGATATCACATTAGTTTTTTCAACAGAATAAATAAAATATTAAATGAACCTTTATAAGCCTTTAAGAGGATTACATTCGTTCGGGTTTTGACAAAGCTTACTGTTTATGTAAAATGGATATTTACAATACAAAAAGAGTCCCATTTCCGAATAATATACACTGATATAAGATCGTGAAAGTTATGGGAACATTTTGTCGAGTCTGTTATTTATGTAGTGATTTTTGACCTTACAGTTAAGTACGCAAGTTTCAAAATCGATTTTCTCTTAAAGTATTGAATATAATAACGGTGTTACGAACATAGTTTTGTCGAAACCTTACACTATGAAAGTTGTATTCGTTATATCCCGAAAAAACGCTTTTTAATTTTAAGGTTCAACGTGACTGTACCTGGCAGCCTTTTAATAATTCGTCTTCAAATCTCATGTCAGCATTAACTTGTTATCAGTCAATCACGACGACACTGTATATAAGGTATATCTATTCATACACGAAATCTCTTAAGGTTTGGTCCCATAGTAAAAATAACCTTTTTACTATGGGACCAAACCTGAAATCGCGAAAAAAAAAACAGCTGATCCCTACATTTATGTTCGCATAACTCGTCAAAATGTAGGGATCATCTGATATTTTTTTTGTGATTTCGTGTTTGACCCCATAGTAAAAGTTAAAGTTACATACCGAGACTCCTCCGTGCCTCGGAAAGCACGTTAAGCCGTTGGTCCCGGCTGTCATTCGTGGATCTTTGACAGTCGTTACGGGTCGTCAGAAGCCCGAAAGTCTGACAATCAGTCTTACCAAGGGGTATCGTATTACCCAATAACTGGGTTGTGGAGGTCAGATAGGCAGTCGCTCCATGTAAAATCGACGGGCCAGTTGGCGAGGTTGGTTAAGATACCGCCTATCATGCCGCTGGTCGTGGGTTCGATTCCCATCCAGGACAAACATTTGTGTGCATGAACATGTCTGTTTGTCCTGAGTCTGGGTGTAATTATCTATATAAGTATGTATTTACAAAAAAAAAAAAGTAGTGTATGTAGTATATCAGTTATCTGGTTTCCATAATACAAGCTCTGCTTAGTTTGGGATCAGATGACCGTGTGTGAAAAATGTCCCAGGATATTATTATATTATATTAAAATATTGGTATTCAGCTGCATCCGGTTAGACTGGAAGCCGACCCCAACATAGTTGGGAAAAGGCTAGGCAGATTGATTGAGTAAAAGTTGTTCATAATGATGAGTACAATGATCCCTTAAGAGATTTCGTGAATGAACAGTTATACCTCATATATCAAATTTGATCAGGCTATAGGGTTAATCTAACTTTACGTAGCCCTCCAAAATGATATAATACACACTTTCCTAGCAGAACATTCCCCATTACAATAAATATAACATAACACAACAGGTACAGGACAACAAAAATATACTAAAATCTAAAACCAAATTAGTCCACATTTCAGCCGTAACTTTTCGCCCAAAACTACCAAATTTTCAGTGTCACTGCTTGGTATTTAGATTTAGTACGGTCATTAGCGCCTGTCTTTGTTGCTTGTGGCTCGTGGCTGGTGGCTCGTGGCTAAACAACCCATCAACAAGTGTTGATTTACATTTTAGTTTAGCTATATTCTGTTCTCGGAAATTTAGATAAGCCTTAACAGCTTTCGTGCGGATTTTGTAGTATTTTATATTACTTAAGATAGTTTCACCGATACCGAGCTCGGTGTCTATTGCGTGGGTACACGTTACATGGGACTTGTGAATGTGTGAAATGTGGGTGTACTTTACACTTCTGTAAAGTTGGCCTGTGTTAAACAACTTTACCGAGGTACTTAAAGATATGAAAGTTAATGGCTTAAATTTTCTTGTCCTTGTCGCTGAGAATGCTATCCATAGTCATATATAAATTGTCTATAAAATAAATAATCACAAATAAAACAAAAATCTTTTAATTACCTACTTACTGCTCATTGCGTATCTGGTCATCCAAACACGCAATTCAGTACACATTACCAAACAGCATAAATACCTGATTACTTACATTTAAATTCCAAATAAACACAGCTATTTACTAAATGCCAATCCATCGTCGAATTTCAGCACAACAATTTTGTTGAAATGAAACACGCCGCATTTATAACGGACTCGAAGCTAAGCGAAGCGGTATTAAAAGTACTACAGGCTAATAGAGAGCGTGAATTATGTAATACCGCATTTACACAGTCGTGTTCGCCATTCGCCTCGTCACTCGACGAACATTCGACGAAACATTCGTATACGAGTGCCGTCGGAAACTACTGCAGTGCTATTCTGTACAAATCTCACCGTGAAAACTTGGGTGAAGTGAGCGTGGAGTGAGCTGTCAATAGTGTCAATCCCTAACATCAGGTGGAATAACAGCTCACTTCAAGCTCACTTCACCTAAGTTTTCACGGTGAGATTTTTACAGAACAGACCGGCAGTTCACACATTCGCGGGGTGAATTATTTTGACATTCGTACACGAACATGCAGGACGTGAAAATAATGGTGGCATGTGCGCTACATCTATTGAGTTTATACAATTATTTAGATATCCTGCGTAAAAGAGTAAAAAAGAAAACTGTTGACGCAGACGATGGTGGATGATAGCGTGTCAAGTTGCTGACTGGCAATCCCATACCAGTTGATATACGGTTCCATGCATCGTTTATGTTTTGTCTATTTTTATGATTGCGATGTTTTGCGTTCCAAATGAGCTCTGCCTTTTGATAAAGTTCTAGGAATTCTAAAATTCGCACTTCACTCCATTTTGTCTAAGCGTCCTGTTGGGTCGGGCGCTAGCTGTCAACTGAATGCAGGCGAATGTGTAAACAGTAAGTTCGTGTTCGCCATTTGATTGCGTCCGAAAAACCGCTCGCAACGCGGACACGCGAATCGCGAGGCGAGGCACTAGGCAGATAGCGAGCGCACTGTTTACATATGCGTGTTCGTTATTCGACTCGCCATTCGCCTCGCGATTCGCACGAATGTGTAAATGCGGCTTAAGCGTCGGAGCCAGTATGATGGTGGAGAAATAACCAGGGAACGGGAACGTTGACCGGGATTTTTGATTTGCAACATTTTAGTAGGTAAACTGCGATGCCACAGGCGACGCTGTGAAAGTGATGATGTTTTGGGCCAATAAAATTTTTATATGTATTGTGCCAGCAACAAAAAGAAGTAGGAAAATTCTGTCTTACGCTGATAGGTTACCTACAATAGGACCCAAGTACACTAACGGCAGAACCCAATAACCTATGTTCAGTAAAAGTCAGAACGCTCTTGATGATAGACAATATAATTCTATCTGTCCTTACGTTCCTTTCGTTCGTTCGTGTTCTTTTGTTTTATCTGTGTTAGATTTTTGGGACGTTAAAACAATAGATAGATAGGTTTTTCTATCTCCAGCATGCCAAAACTGGTGAAAGATAGGTCTTTGGGTTCGGCCGTAAATGAAAAATAAGTTAAAATAAGATTGCTTTTCAATAAAACATAAGTTACTTGCAAAATGCAGCTCGAAAGCAAAGAGATATTACTTGCAAAGCTAATAGAAATAACAAATTACACAAGCGTCGCGTCGTCGGTCGTCGTAATCTCAACAAGTGCAACCTGTAGTGATGTAAAATGAAGCCTGGGAACGTAAGATCCGGGACAGTTGTAATGTTAACGATTCATGAGATGTCACTAGGTTCAGAAATTGTCTTTGAAAATGAAGTCAAATTTTATGTGGAATCAAGAATTGAAACTCCCCTGTGAGTAGTACCGATTTTTCACTACTTTAAAATCAAATTAAAATTAAAAGTCATTTATTCAAACTAGGCTGAGAATCAGCACTTTTCGAACGTCAAAATTACATAAGACAGTCCCCCAAAACGCCCACCCTTCACCACTTCCTAGTGCTTTAACTGCGAAGAAGACGTAGCGCAACAAACTCCCCAGCAGCACAGCTGTCTTTTCATTAAAAAAAAATGATTCTGTACAATAGTACGCAAAATAATTTAGGTTACATAGGTAGGTACTGGTGTGCTATTCTGTAACCATCTCACCGTGAAAACCTAAGTGAAGTGGGCGTGGAGTGAGCTGTCCGTAGTGTCAAACCATCATAGCATTAGGTGGAATGACAGCTCGCTTCAAGATCACTTCACTTAAGTTTTCACGGTGAGATTTTAACAGAATAGCACGACTGGTACCTACATGTAATCCAATAAGCCAAAAATAAAACATCGCTCGACGAAATATTTATTGAACATTTATTCCGTTATTTACGAATCCCGGAGCTTAATTTCCCCTATCCTCCCTACACTGCTGCTGGAGCTTCCAGTTTTTTATTGAATTTTACCTTATTTCGAGCTCATTCCGTTCATTTCGAAACGCCCTGATTTTCAGTTAACCATTTTAAAGTATAATATTTTAACCGACTTCGAAAGAGCTTCATGTTGTTTATTTTTTCTTTTTCCTTTTCGATGATGTCAATTTAAAGTGAATGTTTGCAGAACCTCGATTTTGAATGCTTTTCAAATCAAAAATCAAATCAAAACTATTAGGACAATAATGAGGAGGATAATTAATTAATTATTTGGAGGATAATGTTAGTAATACCTTATAGCTAGAGTTAGTAAATAATATATTGTTATTATTATTTGAGTTTGAAGCATTTTGCATAGAAGTAATTTACAATTTTCTCACCTGGCCATCCTCCACAAAATGCCTCAAAATGGGAGAATAAAAACTCTCTGTCACTGTTTTCAGAATGCTGTTGCTATGTTGCTACTAGCTCGGGTTCTAGTTACTAATGATGCGATTTTTTTTTTTTTTGAAAGCTGTTGATGTTCGATTCTGTGCAAATATTTCCGACGCACTACAGAAACGATCAGTCTCAAGAGCATATTAAAAAAAATGTAAATGCTGAAAATATTATTTTAATGGAAGCATAAGACATATACCTATTTATGTGCACATTAACTATAAGGTCGTCGGTACCTAAGTACCCGAGATATTTAAATTTATTCACTCTTTTTATGTTCAAGCCATTTAGGGTCACATTAGGTGCATAGTTGTTTTACAATAAATATATTCTATATTCTATTCTATTCATCCGTGCATTTACCGGCGGCCTTAAAGACCATGTATTCACCTTTTTTGCCATTGTACACGAGCCCATGTGCAGCAGCATAGTCCTCGCATACTTTCAACATCTCTACACAAATCCTGCAGTCGGGCCCAGCAGCACCATGTCGTCCGCATAGCTGATACTGTTAACATTAATCTGCAATAGCAAACCGTGCCATCATGAATGCACATACTACGCTGCTTTGTTACTAATTCACAGAGGTCCTCAACGCTCTTCTTCCGCACTCTGAATAACATAAACCAAGCACACGTACACTGTACATACATTCCTAAAATGTCGTTGGTGGTACTTTCTACACAAATATGTTAGGAGTGCTGCATTCCTCATACTCGTACCTTTGGCCCTGTAAAAAAACAGTCGGTTGTTTTTATTAGCTTTACTTATAAGTTGTAACTTTGTAAAATTACGAACAACTGTATGCAGGTGTATTGCTATGATTTAACCCCCGAAAATACGATGTTTATGTAAAACTAGCACTTCTTCTCCAGCTACTTCGCACACGCTATATCCACTCAATCGGGCTAGCTTTTTTCCAACTATTTTAGGATCGGCTTCCAGTCTAACCGGATGCAGCTGAATGATCCCAATGCTGAATACCAGTATTTTACATGGAGCGACTGCCTATCTGACCTCCACAACCGAGTTACTGGGGTATATCCCCGATCCCTATAAAAGGAACCTCTGTCAACTTTGTAGGTCCAGAGGTTTAGGTTAGGCGTTGATGAGTCAGTCAGTAAGTCAGGAATATTTTTTTTATCCGTATCGATGTCTTCCTTTTAACCTGCACCTTAATTGTACATACACAATTAATCACAATTTCAATGATTGTGAAGCATATTGCTAATCCATTGCTTCATATGTTCTAAAAATGTGTCTGCTCAACAACGTAGATAACGCAATGAATGTTGTTGAACAGTCAAAATGAAACTCATTCCTACTATAAGTGTATTACGCAATTACTCAGCAGTTTTAAGCGCGTCTGGAAATGGGCACTTTGTTTACAATTTAGGAATAGCATTTGATAGTCGACGTTTGTGAACTGATAAATCATTTAATTCAATTTCATTCAATTCAACCTAGCAGACCTTTAAATTCGACTCATTGACTCGGCTTCTTCGCTTAGTCACCAGTTAATACAATAGACTCAACAAATGCTTCAATCAGTGATCAAAACATGAATGATAAATGATTTTATTTCTGTAAATAGGTTTGTACAAACACTTTTACACGTCAATCATGTTTTTTCAAAACTTGATACGTTCGGCGTTTCCTATCTGACTACTCTGAGTAAAAAGGCCGAAACAAACTCAAAGGTCAGTCTCTTATAAATTCCAGACATAATCTTGGTCAGTTCATGTGAAGACCATGTAGATTGGTGTCTGAAATGGTCTTTTGAGGAAAGAACCACACAGATTGAGAGGACCTGTCCAGTCAGTGCACGCATTTGTCAGTAATCGCGCAGCTCAACTCAGAACTTAAGGAGCTCATCGATTCGACGAACAATACCAAAGAAAAGATATTTGGGTAGGCCGCATAAATTACTCAAACTGCCAGACCATGATTAAAAGGAAGATGGATCTTCACACCACGACGTAGCTTGTAACGGAATCTCACTATAACTTAAATATCTTCCACCACACTTCTCCCACGTACAAAAAGTATAACGTACCTCAGGTTACATGCACTTGCATGTAACCTGAGGTACGAGTAGCTAGTACTTTATGTGCTTATACCGGTGCACCATGCGCATGCACCAGATTCCCGCCAGCCGGCCGGATTCCTGCCGTAATGAGCATGGCATTCCTTGGCGCGCGCTGAAACATAAAACTCTATAAGCGCTGCTTGACTATGGCGACTATGGTTTAAGTCATTTTTAAGAATAGTGTCGAAATCATTTCCATTGATATTACTTTAGTGCTTTATCTGAAGTGTATGAGAACAGTGGTTCTGATCATCTGTTCTTGTAAAATAATCCGAAAATTTCATAATCGATAATTTCTGTGTCCTAATTACCGTCTAATTCCAAAAGAGTGTACAGTAAGCCGCACGTTAGTGGTAGCACTTTGACCTTGACCTGAGGGGATTGCGTAACAGATATAAAATGATAAAATCACAATGAGTATTATTTTGACAGTTCACCCTCCTTCATTGCGTTATTTACGTCGTTGAGCAGACGAATTTTTCAAACCTGTGAAGCAATGGATTAGCAATATCCTTTAAACTCTCGGATTGTGATTGAGTGTTTTACACAATTAGCGTGTTAGCCTAGAGCAGTACGGAGTTTCAATATAATAAGAGGGGTGTATCAGAAAGGTGTGGTCAAATTTAAAGGTTGTCGCAACCAATTCAAACCCTCGCACTTCCGGACGCCGTCACGTATGTCTTCCCTCTCGCTTTAAAGACTATGCACTAGAGGCATAGGAGAGAGAGAGAGAGAGAGAGAGCGATAATGCAACCGCGACGCTCACGCGCCTCAGACGCTGGGACAGTTGACGCATAGCCACGCACGGACACGTCACGAACCGCCGCGCGCGCCCGAGCTCTAGCCGACACGCGTGTTCTTATAACGGTTTTGTTCTAGTTTTCCCGTGACAGTAATTTACCATATTAGTTTACCTATTTACCGTGATTATACGACGTTTAAGTTACACAAGTGTTTGATTTCCCAATCCACTTCAATCCATTATGGACTCAGTTACGAAAAGGTGGGTTTTTTTTTACAGACAATCAAACTGAACAACTTTCTCCAAGGGGTCAACATCGTAATCAAGAAAAAAATATCAGCTGTCCCGTACAAAACTCCAAAAGCTACTCGTCCCAAATGTATGGGACAGCTGATTATTTTTACTCGATTACGATGTTGGTTCGATGATGAAAGTTGTTCAGTTTGATAGTCTGTACCAAAACCTTAAATTTGAACACAACTTTTTGATACAGCCTGTATAGATAATCAATTAACAGATGTTCAACACCGATCCAGTAGATCGCTAATTAACAGATGTTCAACACCGATCCAGCAGATAGCTAATTAACAGACGTTCAATCCACCTGATCCAATACATCTGCTAATTAACAGATGTACAACACCGATCCAGTAGATCGCTAATTAACAGATGTTCAACACCGATCCAGCAGATAGCTAATTAACAGACGTTCAATCCACCTGATCCAATACATCTGCTAATTAACAGATGTTCAACACCGATCCAGTAGATCGCTAATTAACAGATGTTCAACACCGATCCAGTAGATCGCTAATTAACAGATGTTCAACACCGATCCAGTAGATCGCTAATTAGCAGATGTTCAACACCGATCCAGTAGATCGCTAATTAACAGATGTTCAACACCGATCCAGTAGATCGCTAATTAACAGATGTTCAACACCGATCCAGTAGATCGCTAATTGACTGACCTGTTGGTCTAGTGGTTAGTGGTCCTGACTGCTATGCCGGAGGTCGTGGGTTCGATTCCCACCCAGGACAAATGTTTGTGTGATGAGCATGATCATTTGTTCTGTGTCTGGGTGTAATTTATCTATATATGTATGTATTTAGAAATATATAAGTATGTTTATCAGTTGTCTAGTACTCATAACACAAGCTCTGCTTAGCTTGAGGCTAGACGGCGTTGTGTGATAGTTGTGGAATATTATTAATATTATTATTAATTAACAGATGTTCAACACCGATCCAGTAGATCTGCCAACTAACAGATGTTCAACACCGATCCAGTAGATTGCTAATTAATAGATGTTCAACACAGATCCAGTAGATCGCTAATTAACAGATGTTCAACACCGATCCTGGAGATCGGCTAAGTAACAGATGTTCAACACCGATCCAGTAGATCGCTAATTAACAGATGTTCAACACCGATCCAGTAGATCTGCTAAGTAACAGATGTTCAACACCGATCCAGTAGATCTGCTAAGTAACAGATGTTCAACACCGATCCAGTAGATCGCTAATTAACAGATGTTCAACACCGATCCAGTAGATCTGCCAACTAACAGATGTTCAACACCGATCCAGTAGATCTGCTAAGTAACAGATGTTCAACACCGATCCAGTAGATCGCTAATTAACAGATGTTCAACACCGATCCAGTAGATCTGCCAACTAACAGATGTTCAACACCGATCCAGTAGATTGCTAATTAAAAGATGTTCAATACAGATCCTGTAGATCTCTAATTAACAGATGTTCAAGACCGATCCAGTAGATCTGCCAACTAACAGATGTTCAACACCGATCCAGTAGATTGCTAATTAAAAGATGTTCAATACAGATCCTGTAGATCTCTAATTAACAGATGTTCAAGACCGATCCTGTAGATCGCTAATTAACATATGTTCAACACCGATCCAGTAGATCTGCCAAGTAACAGATGTTCAACACCGATCCTGTAGATTGCTAATTAAAAGATGTTCAATACAGATCCTATAGATCTCTAATTAACAGATGTTCAAGACCGATCCTGTAGATCGCTAATTAACATATGTTCAACACCGATCCAGTAGATCTGCCAACTAACAGATGTTCAACACCGATCCAGTAGATTGCTAATTAACAGACGTTCAATACAGATCCTGTAGATCTCTAATTAACAGATGTTCAACACCGATCCAGTAGATTGCTAATTAACAGACGTTCAATACAGATCCTGTAGATCTCTAATTAACAGATGTTCAACACCGATCCTGTAGATTGCTAATTAACAGATTTTCAATACAGATCCTGTAGATCTCTAATTAACAGATGTTCAACACCGATCCAGTAGATTGCTAATTAACAGACGTTCAATACAGATCCTGTAGATCTCTAATTAACAGATGTTCAACACTGATCCAGTAGATTGCTAATTAACAGACGTTCAATACAGATCCTGTAGATCTCTAATTAACAGATGTTCAACACCGATCCTGTAGATTGCTAATTAACAGATTTTCAATACAGATCCTGTAGATCTCTAATTAACAGATGTTCAACACCGATCCAGGAGATCAGCTAAGTAACAGATGTTCAACACCGATCCAGTAGATCGCTAATTAACAGATGTTCAACACCGATCCAGTAGATCTGCCAACTAACAGATGTTCTACACCGATCCAGTAGATCGCTAATTAACATATGTTCAACACCGATCCAGTAGATCTGCCAACTAACAGATGTTCAACACCGATCCTGTAGATTGCTAATTAACAGATGTTCAATACAGATCCTGTAGATCTCTAATTCACTGATGTTCAACACCGATCCAGTAGATTGCTAATTAACAGATGTTCAACACCGATCCAGTAGATCTGCCAACTAACAGATGTTCAACACCGATCCAGTAGATTGCTAATTAAAAGATGTTCAATACAGATCCTGTAGATCTCTAATTAACAGATGTTCAAGACCGATCCTGTAGATCGCTAATTAACAGATGTTCAACACCGATCCAGTAGATTGCTAATTAACAGATGTTCAACACCGATCCAGTAGATCGCTAATTAACAGATGTTCAACACCGATCCAGTAGATCTGCCAACTAACAGATGTTCAACACCGATCCAGTAGATCGCTAATTAAAAGACGTTCAATACAGATCCTGTAGATCTCTAATTAACAGATGTTCAAGACCGATCCTGTAGATCGCTAATTAACATATGTTCAACACCGATCCAGTAGATCTGCCAACTAACAGATGTTCAACACCGATCCTGTAGATTGCTAATTAACAGATGTTCAATACAGATCCTGTAGATCTCTAATTAACAGATGTTCAACACCGATCCAGTAGATCTGCCAACTAACAGATGTTCAACACCGATCCAGTAGATCGCTAATTAACAGATGTTCAACACCGATATAGTAGATCTGCCAACTAACAGATGTTCAACACCGATCCAGTAGATCTGCCAACTAACAGATGTTCTACACCGATCCAGTAGATTGCTAATTAAAAGATGTTCAAGACCGATCCTGTAGATCGCTAATTAACATATGTTCAACACCGATCCAGTAGATCTGCCAACTAACAGATGTTCAACACCGATCCTGTAGATTGCTAATTAACAGATGTTCAATACAGATCCTGTAGATCTCTAATTCACAGATGTTCAACACCGATCCAGTAGATAGCTAATTAACAGATGTTCAACACCGATCCAGTAGATCTGCCAACTAACAGATGTTCAACACCGATCCAGTAGATTGCTAATTAAAAGATGTTCAATACAGATCCTGTAGATCTCTAATTAACAGATGTTCAAGACCGATCCTGTAGATCGCTAATTAACAGATGTTCAACACCGATCCAGTAGATCGCTAATTAACAGATGTTCAACACCGATCCAGTAGATCTGCCAACTAACAGATGTTCAACACCGATCCAGTAGATCGCTAATTAAAAGACGTTCAATACAGATCCTGTAGATCTCTAATTAACAGATGTTCAAGACCGATCCTGTAGATCGCTAATTAACATATGTTCAACACCGATCCAGTAGATCTGCCAACTAACAGATGTTCAACACCGATCCTGTAGATTGCTAATTAACAGATGTTCAATACAGATCCTGTAGATCTCTAATTAACAGATGTTCAACACCGATACAGTAGATCTGCCAACTAACAGATGTTCAACACCGATCCTGTAAATCGCTAATTAACAGATGTTCAACACCTGATCCAGTAGATCTGCTAATTACAACACCTCCAGCCAGAAAGCCAGAAAGTGATTAGGTATATAACATTTCCACATAATTCTTGTCTTGTAAACAACTTACGCTTTGATAAACATAATTTTATTCTCATTGTCAATTTGAGCGAAGTTGCACGACGGCGATGTTATGTGACGTAACGCCCGCGGCTCCCGTCGGGTAACTTTTTTCACATTTTATTTTCTGTGTTTACTTTTTTTCCATCGTCAGTGCGGTTATAGATCTAGCAGTCTGAAATACTCAGGCCGCTTTAATAAACATATAATGATATGTTTTTTTTTTTTTGTGGTGCAAATAGATCAACTTTGTTGAAAATCAATCGGCTTTAGTCATAATTCGACTGTACAATGAATCTCTATGCCGATGCCGTTGGCAGGAATACTGGGGTAGACTGAAAATATCCAATCGAGTTTCATCACTATCCTTTTAAAAGGTGCCAGTATATAGCAGCAAACAGCAATGAAACTACATCAAGATAAGTACATAGATACATAAAGAAACTACTCTAAAACCATGCAGTTTAGATTAGGCTACAACAAACTCCCCAAGGGCACACAAAAAGTGACTGTACGAACAAAGCCACGGACAAAAGCTAGTAATAACGTAAGATATAACTATGTTCTTCATAGTGTTCGTACGTTTAAACCGTGTTGTTGTCAGTTGGTGTCTCCAGAGGGTTGTCTCTAAGAGTCGCAAACGCTTTGCTTCCTTAGCGAGTCTTTTGTTTAGTTTGTAATGTGTTTGTTTAGCTAATGTATGAGTTTTGTTAAAGTGGCCGTTAGACAATGCGTGGCTCCTATACCAAGGTATTAAGACAAGAAAAAAATACTAGATTTACCTCCTTTGGTGCTCAAATCCCGGCAAGTACCAATGTGACTTTTCAATTCTTATCTGCTTTATAAGTTTATCTTTTACATTACTAACATTGGTGAGAAAATGTCATTAGGAAACCTGGACTTGTAATATTAATTGAGATCGATGACGCGTCTAATCTAGCTCGCTGTTCATTGCTTGCTCCGGACCGGCTGCGGATGTCGCTCGCCTGTGCGTGGTGCCTGTTCGCGGCTCCATAAGTGTGCGTGCGTGCGTGCGTGTGTGTGTGTGTGTTCGCGCCCCCACCAGTGCCTACCCATACTGTTCGATATGCTTCAACAACCCAGGCGATCATGCTGCTCAACACCCTGATTGATCAGGAACCGGATACTGACATATTTATATACCTACAACAGTAAATCTATCTTTAATGTTTGTATGAAGTTTTTTAATTAAATGCTATGTTGTTGGCTTGCTACACGCTTTGTGTACACTGTAATTGCAGCAAGCAATGTGGAAGAAAACTGTCACATTATAATAATAATAATAATAAAAGCCTTTAATCGCTGACCTTTTAAACTACACATGCTATTCTTATAACAGTAGTAGGTATTCTTAAATCTAATTTACATAGCAAAAATAATTTCATTAGCAACCACTTTGGTCAGGTTGTCTGTCGACATAGGCCTCCCCCAATCGTTTCCACGTCTCTCTATCCTTAGCAGACCTTCTCCATCCTTTTGGTAAATCGACCTCCCATCTTTTGATTTGACCTCCTCGTTGTCTTTTCCCATTCCTCAGATACCACTCTATTACATCCTTAGTCCATTTTTCTTTGTTAGTCCTCATTATTATGTCCAGTCCAGTTCCATTTATTTCCAAATATATATATTCATCTATATATTCTATAATTTCTTGTCCTATTACTATATTTTCTTTCTCATCTTTCTTTTTCAAAAGAAAAAAAAAAGAAAAAAGAAACTGTCACATTAGTTCCGCGTAAATGGCGCTAAGTGTTTGTTACTTTCATTCAGTTGTCAATGCTTTCATTCAGATACCTTGTTAAAAACTTGGCCGCGAGATGGAGCTAAGTGTTTTTTCTTGTCGCCGATTGGTCGCTTCGTCTTCAAGATGAGTTTTGACAAGAGACAAACACACAGCGCTCTCTTGCGGCGAAGCTTCCGCGAAACAATGATTCAAATATTATCGTTAAATCATGCAAGCCTAGTACTTTTTGCTGAAATTCTGCACAACGTGCCGTGTCGTGATTTCAAATGCTATCTTGAATTAATGCAAACTTTAACTTTAAGAAGCTCGTGGCTAAGTAATAACAGCCGCACGGGTCGATCCATCAGGTTAAGCTACGCTTGCCGGGGTTGGTTGGGTGACCATCTTTTCCTACCGAGACTCGTCCGTGCCTCGGAACGGAAAGCACGTTAAGCCGTTGGTCGCGGCTGTCATTCCAGGATCTTTGTCAGTCGTTACATGTCGTCAGAAGCCCGAAAGTCTGACAACCAGTCTTACCAAGGTCAGATAGACAGTCGCTCCATGTAAAATACTGGTATTCAGCTGCATCCGGTTAGACTGGAAGCCGACCCCAACATAGTTGGGAAAAGGCTAGGCAGATTGATCTTGAAATAATGCAAACCTAGTATTTTTTGTTAGGTTACCGAGGTATTTCTTTCCGACTTGCTAGGTATTTTATAGCATTTTTTTTTTCATTTTTCCAAACTGATATAATTTTTCTTATTTATGGACCGATTATTATAGATTGAAATAAAACAAACACCAAAAGTTCAGTGAAGCTTACAACAATACATTAGTGAAAACCGCACTCAAATCGGCTTAGCCGCTTCTTAGTTTAAGACAGACAAATCTACAGACTAAAATTCTAAAAAACATTGTTTTTGTTTCTATTGCGATAATAAAGACCCCCAATAATAGTTTTTTCTCAAATATCTTCCATGTACAGACAACGATTAGCTACACTTTTATTATTTGTATAGACTAGCTTCACTGCCCACGACTTCGTCCATGTGAAATTTCTTGATTTCCCGTCCCACCGCGTCGCATCGCATCACCCGCCAGCGCTACTACTTCGTTTTCGCTATTACTTTTTTTATTTTTGCTCAGAGCCTAGGGACGTAGCGTGATGTAAAATAACCTCCCTCAATAATTGGGCTATCAAATGCAAAAATATTTTTTCAAATCCTACTGGTAGTTCCTGAGATTAGTGCGTTCAAATATACAAACTAGCAAACTCTTCAGCTTTATTATCAGTATAGATATAGACTACTAAAACAATTGGTCCTTGTACTGTCTGTTAGAAAACACAAGTTATCCACGCTTTTTTTAAAACAGTCAGCCCTTTCAACAAAAATACAGAACAGTCTCTTCTGTAAATAAATCATGTTCACCCTAGCTGCAAGCGGTTGATAACTCAGTACGTCTTGACAAAAATTGGTTTCACTAGACGCCCGCGCCGTGCGCCACGTTACCTACCTGCATTATATTTAAATCAAGTATAAAACAAAAATAACGTAGGAATAATACCTTTCTTCGCTTTTGTGGTTCCATTTTTATGATGTCATCGGTCCGTGTTCTAAGTTTCTTTATTTAATACTTTAAGCACACACACAGTTTTGACTTATAGCAAATATTATTATTTCAATTTATTCATGAACAATTTACATTGTGTTTGAAATAATTTTGCATAATAAGAATAAAATAAAACACTAACAAATACACGTACAATTAAAATTTAAAAATTAACAATATAGCAAACATGACATCCAATATTATTCAATGTCAACTAAAGTTAAAAATAGAAAAACATTTAAAAATAAATTCAAGTAAAGTAATTCATGTCAACTCAAAAAAAATAATAATAATACTCATAAAAGGAATAGTACATTTGTCATTAAAAATAATTTCCATAACATGTGTGATGTCGATTTTGGTAACATACCTACTTACATGTTAACAGGAGAAAAACGCATGGTCATAATATTACATATGGTCAACGGAATAGAGACACTTATCTAGTAGGTATGCTTGAAGTTTTGTTTTAAATTCAGAAGTATAAAACGAGCTTTTCAAGTGTAGTGGTAACTTGTTAAATATTTGCACTGCTTGATATTGTGAACTGTGCTTCACAACGTTGAAGTGAGGACTTATCTTATTTCTCAAATCCTTCCTACGTGTGCTCTCCCTAACCAGTCTTTCCTCATCTGTCTCATATTCATGTGTGTACTTCTTAAGATTAGTCAGGAGTACTAGAACGTAAAGACTGGGTACTGTGAGGATGTTTAAATCTAAGAAATGTGGGCGACAGCTCTCTGTTTGTGAAATACGGACAATAGTGCGTATAGCTCTTTTCTGAAGAACAAAAGCTTTTTGGCAGTTATAATTATAGCTGTTCCCCCAAAATTGAATACTATATCTTAATTTAGATTCAATTAGTGCGTAGTATACTATTTTTAATTGTTTAATGTCAATTTCGTCTCGAAGGGTTCTTAACGCATAACACGCAGATGATATAGAAGTATCTATGGCATCGAGTTCCTTTTTCACATTTAATTGGTCATCTATGTGCACTCCCAAGAATTTAGCTTCTCTCACGAGTTCAATTTTGTTCTCTTATCTTGTCTCTTATTATTCGCCTTTATTGTCCCACTGCTGGGCTAAGGCCTGCACAGGACCAATC
This sequence comes from Dicycla oo, assembly GCA_948252095.1. NCBI lineage: Eukaryota > Metazoa > Arthropoda > Insecta > Lepidoptera > Noctuidae > Dicycla > Dicycla oo. The sequence continues at coordinate 35,019,717 of OX411711.1, forward strand.
TTTATCAAAGGAGTCCAGCTCACCCTGCCATCTCGATTTTTAATTTTCTTGACACAAATGAAAGAGAAAAAATAGGCGGACGTAATGGGATAGATATTTTCTACCAGTCAACCATTAACCCTTATAAAAGGTAGATTACAGTCATATGGTATTTTTTTTTTTTATAAACGTGTTGCTTATTAACTATGTTTCAAGAGCAGTTTGTATGATTCGTTATGATTAGAGATGCAAAACGGATTTTAAACGATTTGGTTTTAAACCGTCTTTTTGGTTTAAAACAATTTAAAACCACGCTTAGCGGTTTAATAATGGTTTAATTTTTTTTTTTTATAGAATGCACTGAGTCTTCACACGAAGTGATCTAGACCACACCCTTTCCCTGATGTAGGCGTGGTTTTTTTATCCTTAGTTAACTCAACCAATGATTAATTAAACATAGTAACTTATGGTTGAATTTTGGCTAAATGTGAAAAACCAAACATGAACGAGTTAACATGAATGTATTCATGTTAAATAATAGTAACAAATTTTTAATAGAAGATAATACTTATTTATACTATTTATGTATATTAATAAAAACATGATTTATTACATATTTCAAAATGTGCAGCCCCCTTCCTGCCCTCTTTCTCCTCATACCTACGATGTTGCGATTTTGGTAGTAAAGTGCAAAATAAAAATGCGGCGTTGCCGTTACATTTTATCATGATTGTTTTCAGTTTGATTTTTTTGATCTTAAAAATTTGTATAGGTATGATAAATTACTTCACTTAAATTAATAAAAATGGTAAATAACTTCAATTAGCCATTTAAACTTAATTTTTAAAGTAATACGTAATCAATGTACGGCCCACGTGGTCGTGATTTTAAACCGTTTTAAATAAATTTAAAACGGGTTTTAAACCACGGATTTTGGTTTAAAACGGTTTATTTACAACAATAGTTATGATAAAGAAGTAAGTAATAAAATTGAGAATATGTCACGGTCACAAAACGTCTCGCTGATGTTGGCGCGTGTGTTGGAACATTCGGTTCCCTACAAAATGGTTGCGCTGGATGGTGCTGAGCCGAGCATGGTCTTCTCAATAGAAGATTAATTGTAATATCGTCTATGGCGTATTTTCGCATATAGAAGCAAAAGAATAATGTACCCAGGATTGTGGAATATCTTGATTTAAAAGAGGTTTCGTGGAGTTTCTCGTCCGTTCGTCTCCATAGTGTAATCATAAACCTTTTCAATACGAATAATTCTGTATTTATATTCTTACACACATACAAATTTCGTATAGGATAGCACTATTTAATTAGGTACTCAATATAATATCAGTATAGTCTTCAGATTTCTCAAAGATAACCTTTACGTTCCGAGGCTTGTAGAGAACTCTCTAAGAACTGACTTATAAAAAAAACTAAGTGACGCTCCAAACATCATATTTCTATTCCGTTCCGTGAAAAAATCCAGTACTTTCAAATGAGTTCCTTTAATCTTCATGAATACACAGATACAAAATCATTTGGGACAAATCACATACTTTGAACTTTATATTTAGTATTTAAAATCAACAAAACTTTTATTAATTTAAAATCATGAGTTCATGACAATAGAGATCTGAGATCTAACAGACCAATTTTATGACAATTCAAGTATCTGTAATTGGATTAATTGAAATAAATTCTTAGAGTTTCAAGAAGTGAGTGCTGGTTTGTTCAGCAACGAGTTACTGAAAGTGAACCACTTTTATGAAATCGGTGTGTAACCCCACTTCCAACCGAGCCATTATCGCGCGCAATCGAAATCAAACAAGGAAAACAAAGTAATCATAGTATTAATATCACAACAATTGCAAGTCACCGTAACTATACAATAACTTGGTATATCGCGCGCCCACAAAAGATTGAAGCAATCATCGTTAAATTAAGTCAAGGAACAGACAAGTGCAGATGCGACACGTTAACTACCTATAGAAATGTCAGAAGAATGATTAATACAAGTACTTAAAGTCATGTATTTTTAAGGTTCCGTACCCGAACGGTACGAAACGAAAGCCGTTCCAATTGAAAGCCTCCGCTGTTCGTCCGTCCGTCTGTCTGTCAGCGGGCTGTCTCATGATCCGTATGGGTAGACAGTTGAAATTTTTACAGATTGTGTATTTATTTATATTGCTGCTATAACAACAAATAAAAATTTACTAAAGTTAAAAAATTAAAGGGGGTCCCATACCTATGAGATGTGTTTTTTTATGAAGTATTTTTTTTTTCAAATAATGTGTAGTGTTAAATATGGTTCGTTGGTACGGAACCCTTCGTGTGAGAGTCCGACTCGAACATGGTCGGTTTTGTATATCTTCGTCAGTTTTTAAATTGTTTTGAAGCTAACGGCACTGAGCAGATTGTTGCATAGTAAACAGTAACTATATTGAATAACTTGATAACAAACATCAAAATATAATACTGAGTTGGTAAAGCAGATTCTATCTTGCAATGAGCAGACAAAATTAGTCCTTAAGGTGATTAGGTGATGTACATATTTTGAATGTGACTGTAGAAAGCTGCCGGACGGATGACAAGAGAACGTCCAGCATTACATCGGACAAAAAAATCGGCCATCGAAAGTGCGTGTCGGACTATGCTGAAGGGTTCCGTAGTTGGGATGAATTTATCCCAAGACAAGCTTAACATCGTAGTTGACAAACATGTTCTCACATATTATGTACGTTCCAATTGCAAATGTAAGTTTGTGCGCACAATATTGAGAAGTTTGCCATATTATTTTAAAACCATAGACTTATATTATAGGTTTTCTTGTAATCTGTAAGTAAAGAACTATTATCTGTATTTTTTTCCAAATTTTAGACTCAGTGTTTTCGGGGGGATGGTCAATTTTCATCTTGTTTTCTTAAATAACATTAAAACAATTTTTTTTTTTTTTATTTAAAAAAAAATGCATTTGAGACCCTCATAGTAAGCCCTTTCACTTGATATGTTACACGGTACAGTTTGCAAAACGTGTTTTTAACTTCTTATTTGCCCCCCAAAATAAATGAATTTATTTACATTACACGTCCGTGTTTGGATCACAGAAATTCAAATGTGTACCTACCAAATTTCAATTTAATCGGTCCATTAGATTCAGAGCGAATTGGCTGTGACAGACGGACAGACAGACAGACAGAGGATTTTTCCGATATGTCACCCTGCTTTGTCCCTTTAGATGGACAGATCGGAAAAAAGTTTGATCTGTCCCTTTGTTTGCAAGTGGTTGAACTGTCCCCTCGTTGCTAACAGGGGGACAGATCGAAATTTCTTTTCCGATCTTTCTTACTAGGAGGACAGAGCAGGGTGACAGATCGGAATATTACCAGACAGACACACGAGTGATGCTATTAAGGGTTCCGTTTTTTATTCTGACGTACGGAACCCTAAAAATTAAAAAAGAAGAGTTGTAAGGTCTACCAACCAGGGCTACCGTGCCGAATAACGGCCCACTTCCTCTACAGAGAGGAGGCTAAGTACCCCACAGTATCGCAGTATCCCACTGCTGGCGTAAACATAGGACGAGTATTGACCAGAATTTCCCCTATGTTATCCAGCGTTTTGATTATTTCTAGTGTACTAGCTGTTGTACGCGACTTCGTCTGCGATTCAGCATGAAAAGTAGCCTATTCCCATACCATTTTTATTGTTGCCTATTGTCCAGGTCATGGTCTACCCATGTGCTAAATTTCATCCAAATCCGTTCAGCTGTTTTAGCGTGAAAGCGTAACAAACAAACTCACTTTCGCATTTATAATAATAGGTCTTTACCTATGAAATTACCGATTTTTGATACCGGCTATCTTTCATTCTATATCTAGAATTCCAAATTCAAATTAATTTTATAACCAAGGATGACATTTAAAAATAAATCAGTTGTTCAATTGTTTTCTTAGCTGTTCGATTCTTCTCTGATATCGATGTTTCTGTACCTTGGAAAAATCGAAATTGCGCGCTATTTTCAAATACGAGTTTCGTCGTGGCACCACAACGCAACACAGATACACGCAATATTAACGGCGTACATGGAAAGTGAACGCAAGTGAACTCACGGTGCGTTTTTGGTTTGATTGCTTCCATTCTGGAAATTTTGATCTCAACAATGAGCCCCGAGGAAAAATTTCAAATCCAACGAGGCGGTGAAAATTGCCTTTAAAGAATTTATCGATTCGCGTTCCCAGGATATCTATAGCAGAGGCATTAACCACAGAACAGATGAAATCTCTTTTATCTGTTCTGTGGCATTAACGAACTTTTCATTAAAATGGCAAAAGTTCATCGACAATATTTCTTTTAAAAAAATTGTTTGTTTTTTTTTTCTATGTAAATCGGCAATTTCGGAAGTTCGGATTGTAGCATATTATAGCCGTCAAAGACAACGTGAACACGGCTACATTCAGACAGAAATATAGGTATTATGTTCTCCGTTACAAACCTGTACTTACACTAGGGACAATAATGGCTTATACAATGTACAATGTAGGTACAAAACTTATTCCCCATCTGTTACTCCTGCGAACTTTGTCCATGTTGTTTTATGTTGAACGTAAAACGCTTATAATCGCGCCCGGCGGCATCGCATTTATAGCAAATTCGTTAACCCCTTCTTTATGGTTCACCAAACGACTGTTTTTATTATGTCGTACGTTATACCCTTGGGTGGCGAAATTTTGGGTAAGGTTTGACAGTTTGCAATGAGTTTAATTTTATATTGTAGGAAGCAGAAAATTTGCTAAACGACATGAGCTCCTAAAGCTGGCAAAACTAGATATTAGTAACTGTTGTCATGCCCCTCGCATGGCGCGAAGTTAAAGTCATTTTCATACCCAAACCTGGCAAAACCGACTATACAATTTATAGCCTCACATCCTTTCTACTGAAAACCCTCGAGAGACTCTGTGATAAACATATTCGAGACTCAGACAGCATGCGAACTCCACTGGCAGATCAACGGAATCCGCACTGCACAGCGTGGTTTCCAAAATTGAATGTGCAGTAGAGCACAAATGCTCATCACCGTCCGCCTTCATTGACATCGAGGGCGCCTTTGACAAAACCATGTTCAAAAGCCTCACAGACCCTGAGCGGCTGAATCACCAACATGCTTAAACTAATAATATTAATAATAATAATAATTTTGTTCAATAAGAAATGCATCATTTGCGGAGATTATAATGTCAACTTGTTACTAGAAAACAAAAAACGTGCTGAGTTTTTAAGTCTGCTGGCATGTTATAATTTTAGATGTCTTTTTGATAGCCCCACTTTTATTCGTAACAACTCATATTCCTGCTTAGACAATATCATAACGAATCTACTAGAAGAACAGGTATTAGGAAGTGTAATCGACCACAATGGTTTAGGAGACGGACATGGAGCACAACTGGGTGAATTTTTATTAGAAGATATGATAGGAAATAATCAATATTTAGTAATTAATAAAAGAATCTTTAATGGTAGAAATAGTTTCGCTTTTAAGAACAGACTATTGCATCAAAATTGGAATGCAATGGGAATTAATTCGTTTTTGAAAAACTTTAATAATAGCTTTCGGAAAAGTTACAAAAAACGGGAAATAAAAATCAATTTGAAAAGGGGATCACAGTTAAACTGGGTAACTAAAGGACTAAAAACTTCTAGTAAAATGAAAAGATTTTTATGCACAAACACGGGTATTCATGTTCACGAGAGTGTACTTAATTATAAAAATAAATATATTCGCATATATAGAAGAGTCATGACCAAAGCCAAAAAAATGGCGGTCGCAGAGAGAATTGATAACTCTAAAAATGTAAGTAAAGAAGTTTGGAAAGTAATTAATAACCGCACAAACAGATTAAAAAAAGTGCAACAGAAACCACTTTTACTAAAACTTAATGATCAAATCATCGACTCGCAAACGGCCGTAGCTAACATATTAGCAAAACAGTTTAACCATAAACATGATTCAGCTGAAATTAACACGGAGGAAGCTCTATTGCTTCTTCAACAAAGTTGTGATAGGGTTTTAAATGAAATGTCACTGGCGCCTACTACACCCAAAGAAATAACACTAATAATTAAAACTATGACTAACAAGCACTCAAGTGGATATGACGAAATCCCTATTGCTATTCTTAAAGAGCACATAAAAATATTGGCTGGGCCACTATCTACATTTTTCAACAACTGCCTTGTGCAGGGTACTTTTCCGGACCAATTTAAAATTGCAAAGGTTGTGCCAATTTATAAAAAGGGGTCAAAAACAGACCCTAAAAATTACAGACCAATTTCGCTTCTACCCACACTTTCAAAAATCTTTGAAAAAATATTAAAAACTCGGCTATTGGCTCATCTTCGTTTAAATAAAGTTCTACATGATAGACAGTTCGGTTACCAGAAAGGAATTGGCACTGGAGATGCCATTTATAAACTTTTAGATGATGTGGTTAGCAAAATAAATAATAAATTAAAGGTAGCAGGGATTTTTCTAGATTTGTCTTCTGCTTTTGATACGATTGACCACAATCTACTTATTGCTAAATTAAATTATTATGGTGTCAGAGACAAAGCCCTACAATTATTTACATCGTATTTAAGAAACAGGAAAATGTATGTAGAAACCAGTACTATAGAACAGGATGGGCAACGAAAAACATATCAGTCATCCTTGATTAGTATTACCACTGGCGTACCGCAGGGTTCCATATTAGGTCCCTTTCTGTTTATAATTTTCACGAACGATTTGATAAATTATATTAAAAAAATCTTTCCAGACATTAATCTCGTAGTCTTTGCAGATGACACTAACGCTGTAGTAGGGGCGAAAAGTATCAGGGAACTAACAGACAAGGTCAATACTACGTTGGAAGCATTTCAGTTTTGGTTCAATGCAAATAGATTAATAATTAATATTAAAAAAACGAACATCATGTTGTTTCGAACCACGGGAGGCAATAAAGATAATATGTGTATAACCCTTAACAATGTAAAGATAGAATTAGTGAGAGACGTTAAATTTCTAGGTATCCATTTAGATGATTTGCTGAACTGGAAAAAAGAACTAGCACACATAGACTCTACTATATCATCTGCATGTTATGCGTTGAGAACATTGAGAGACGAAATAAATACGGAACAGTTAAAGATGGTATATTATGCTCTTGTCGAGTCCAGACTTCGATACAGTATACAGTTCTGGGGGAAAAGTTACGGTTATAATTCTCAGCGAGCCTTCATTCTCCAAAAAAGAGCAATACGTACAATTGTCAGAATTACACAAAGAGAAAGCTGTCGATCTCATTTTAAGCGTTTAAATATTCTAACATTGCCCAGCTTATACATACTTGTGTTATTAGTTAATTTTAAAAAATATATCCATGAATATGAGTCTGAGGAAGAAAGAACAGCCAGGGAAAACACTCGTAGAAAAGACATTAAAAACAAAGTTGTAACTAACTTTAACATTGTCAAGCATAGCCCTCATTACCAAGCTGTACAAATATTTAATAGACTGCCGGCGGATTTGAAAATTTTGTTGTACACTGGCTCTTTTAAGGCTAAGCTCAGAGAATTTCTGTTGGAAAAAAATTTGTACTCTGTGGACGAACTGTAATTTAATATAAATATTCAAATTTTCTATTTAATTTTAATGCTATTTATTATTGTTGTTTTTTATTAATCATGTTTTTTTTTTTGTTTTATTTTATTTTATTTATATTGCTGCATGTTTACTTTTAGAATATAATAACGAATATTGAATACTGTAATATATCAAACACAATATAAATTGTTCCTGATAAATAAATAAATAAATAGCTGTACAAGTGACAGTGAGCCACACTACAAGGGCCATCGTGGCAAAGGGCTCCTGGTCGTAGACAGCCTCATTAAAACACTCAACGACCAAAGATACTTCACCGTAGGCTGTGCCGACGACCTAACCATAACATCCACCCCACTCACGATAATACCCTATGCAACCTGATGCACTAAGCCTTGAAAATAGTAGAGGACTGGTGCAATAAACACCAACTATCAGTGAACCCTACAAAAACTGAGCAGATTCTCTTTACAAAAAAGAGGAAGTTGACAACACTACAGCAACTACCACAATTGTTTGGAACTACCCTAAGCCTATCAACTGAAACCAGCCTGCGCATCTTTTTGGGCAAACAGCTGAACTGGGCAAAACATACCAACTACATCACCACGAAAGCCAGCATATCCCTGTGGCTGTGCATGTTAATGCTTGGCAGGAGTTGGGGATTAGCTTTAAGGTCACTTACTGGCTATACACCACAGTTATCAGACCAATCATCACATACGGCTCACTACAAATAGTCTAGTGGCCCAGGACAGACCTGAGCACAGCCCGAAGAGACTCCAGAGACTCCAGAGTCAAGCACATTCGCATAGAGGTGGATGCGATCAAACGACAACCAATGATGGCATCAGCCTGTGACAGAGCCCCGAAACGACACTACTTTCAAAAGCATTACAATATAATACTCACAGAAGAACAGTATGACTACTCAGGTCCGAAAGAGTTGAGAATTTACACCGACGGACACACGACCTCAATATAAACATATCCAGTTTGTTGGGAATGTTCAACACTGTCTACCAGGCAGAATGTGTGGGCATTATACAAGCAGCGTACGCCATAGAAGCCAGGAGAGTTACGGATACCCATATACGTATACTCTCCGACAGTGCCTCAGTACTAACACTAGAATGTCAAAATGCATTAGAACGAGTAACGGTATCTAACAGCAACACAGTGACACTGCAATGGATAAAAGGACACAGTGGGTCACTAGGTAACGACGCAGCTGACGAACCAGCCAGGAGAGCATCCAGCACGTCAGAGATACAGGAGTTCACCCACACACAAGCGGAGAGTTGGTGGTCCTCGACACCGGGTTGCAGGGAGGCCATGCTATCCTTAGGTGGTAAGCTTACCAGGCGTTTATTACGCCTGGACATGTATGGCCTGCGCCTGGTGACGGGGACCATCACAGGACATTGCTCACTAAACAAACACCTCCACACAATAGGCATAACCGACAGCCCTCTGTGCAAAGGTTACATGGAGTCTGAGGAAACCGTTGCGCATGTGCTTTTTGAATGCACAGGCTTATCGAGATTAGAACAGAAACCCTCGGGGCACCTAGATCTTTCACAGATGTTCTGAACAGACCAGAAGCCGTGATCAACTTCTGGAGGGAGGTGGGCTGGTTGGAATAACCACCAACGGCTGCCCAATGGCTACGTGCAATGGTCCACTTGAAGAAATAAGTGCGGAAACCAAACTCAACAACATAGAACATATTATTGTCTAATATTATGGAGTGTCTGTAAATAGGCTCGGGGAAGGACAGCCTTTCCTAGTGGCCACGAACCACTGAGCATCTCGACAAGCAAAAATAAAATTGTATTGTTTCCTCCCCGGGATGTGTAAAACAAGTGGCACAGGAAACATAACCCTTTTTGCAGTCGGGTATAAACACAGGAGACCTCAGAGACCATTTTCTTTGCCATACCTAATCCAACGGCCAGATGAAGTGTAAAATATTATTTATTTAGTTATTAATCACAGAATCCACAGCTCTTAAAAATACCTTAACACACTTATTGTACTAATATTACAGCCAATTACGGATTCACAGTTTAATTACTATACAAAGAAGATATTGCAACAGAAACTTTAAACAATATTATAGGACTCATGTGAGGTATTAGGAAGTGTGCAAGAGGAGTAAACGATAAATGATAAATGATTTTTATTTCTGTAAGTAGGTTTGTACAAACACTTTTACAAGTCAATCATGTTTTTTTTTTAAACTAGATGAGGTCGGCGTTTCCTATCTGACTACTCTGAAAAGAAAGGCCGAAACAAACACAGAGGTCACAGTCTCTTATAAAGTCCAGACATAATCTTGGTCACTTCATGTGAAGACCATGTAGATTGGTGTCTGAAATGGTCTTTTGAGGAAAGAACCACACAGATTGAGAGGACCTGTCCAGTCAGTGCACGCATTTGTCAGTAATCGCGCAGCTCAACCCAGAACTTAAGGAGCTCAACGATTCGACGAACAATGCCAAAGAAAGTACATTGGGGTAGGCCGCATAAATTACTCAAACTGCCAGACGATGTTTAAAAATAAATGAGAGAAAAAATAAAACAAATAAAAAAAGCAATGACCTACATAGTCTTCACATTCACAATAAATTAAAATAATATAATACTGTACAAAGTAAATAGTCATGTCAACATTCAGTATGCAAAAATAAAAGAATAAAATAAAATTTGGAGCAGTTCAATCCCAAGCCTTTTTGTCCTCAATATAATCTTTAACGGTATAATAAGCTTTCTGACACAACTTGCGTTTAATGAATGATTTGAATTTATTAAGGCTCAGATCTTGAACGTGGCTTGGAAGTTTATTATAAAAGCGTATACATTGACACCTGAATGAGCGACCAAGAAAATATTCTTGAGCCTTGTTGGAGGTACAACAAATTTGTGTTTGTTCCTAGTATTTATATTGTGGATATCACTGTATTTTTTAAACAATTTAATGTTTTTATGCGCATATAAAAGATTTTCAAAAATGTACTGAGAAGGCAAAGTCATTATATTAATCTCCTTAAATTTCTCTCTGAGAGATTGTCTCGGACTTAATTTATAAATGCATTGAACAGCTCTTTTCTGCAAAACAAAGATAGTCTGAATGTCGGCAGCATTTCCCCACAACAGAATACCGTACGACATTACACTATGAAAATAGCTAAAGTACACTAAACGGGCTGTGTCTATGTTAGTTAAATTACGAATTTTCCTAACATCGTATGCTGCGGTGCGGAGCTTAGCTTTTTTGACAATTTATCTATATCTATAGTAGCTTGTGAGTGTGTGTGTATCAAATGCGAAGCAAATGCGTTATGCGTTTCAAATGGGAAGACAGTCGAATACCCTCCCAGTATGCTACACTCGGACAAAACCACACAGCTAGCAACAAAACAGTCCAGTTCAAAAACCAAGGGTCAGTTTTTTATGTTAACCCTTCATTCCCAAAACAGAGCATTCTGCTGCCAACAGCACAGTCCCGAGCCACCGCGTCACAGTGAACGAAGCCGCCGACCGTCCTCTCGCTCGAAACGCACAGTAGTGTATAGTGTGTACGGCTGTAATTATACCTACCACTCAACTCTATTCTTAATAGATTCAGTCATCTTTAGCTTTATTAGTCAGTTCGCCGCATACAGAGGTCAGTAGCAGTTTCCTGAACATACCTTTCCTGGAGTTAAAATATCAATGTGAGTGATTTGTTTGTTAAAATTCCTTAGTATCCTACCAATAACTGAGTTTTGAGCGTAGTTTGTACTACAGTGTGTTACTCCATCCTCCATCCTCATTATATCCTCCATCTTTTCAGGTAAATCAAACACAAAAGCGAAATACTGACATACAACACGCGTACAACACGCTTCGCTTAAAGTAACAGTAAAAAGGCTTACATTGCTCTCTACTCTACACATATACATAATCCGTGTCGCTTCCCACAACAACGGAAATAACCGCAACAGCTGACACTCATTAAAAATTGAAAACTTTCAACAGTTATCGGTTATTTTAATACGGAAGCACTGAAATATAAATCACGCTTTACAATTTCCGCTCTAGAGATAACCAATGCTACAGTTTTACGGTTTTTTTGCTTCATCGAAATGATACGTCAAATGTGTACGTTTTATCTGTTTGTCAGCAAACTCTGCCGTATAATACAAGCTTTCAACGGATTGATTAAATAACGCAGTTTATTTGAAAGTTTAAATGTAACTTTATGTTTTGCGGCAATTGTTGATCATTATGTGGAGGAATTTTCGGGAGGACAGGGATGTAATTAGGTAACATGAACGGGTGCATGTGTTCCTAAAATATATATGTAAATATTTGACTAACTTTACTAATTAGGTACTTTTAATTTTAAGATATCATCATATCACCAACAGGGTGGAAATACTATACGGAATTTTCGAAAAGAGCTAAAGTACATTTTTATAACCAGTGTGAGAATATGTATGTTGTAGCATCCACGAATATATTTATTGTAAAATATGAGTATGCTTCATAGTGTTGGGATTTGAAAAATTGTAAAACAATATCAGTCTTATTACAAATTTATTATTATTTAACCTAAACTAAAAACAGTTCCAAATACACTCCTTTGCAAAAAAATAACGGGCGGTTTTGTTTTTTCTACATTATTGGTAATCATGTATTTCTAAAGACTGGCACTTAATAAAAAGTCCGGGTGTGAAAAAAGTTAATTCCAAATTCGATACTTTTGTTTTTAAAAACAATACTTAATCCCTTTTTCAGTTCGTGACTTTTTACTTACTTTTCGCGGGTTTGCGGTTAAAAGGTTATCAGGCAACTAAAACTAACTTCTCGTTATTTTTAGTACAATAATTTATGTTTGTCGCATAATACTGCCTTATTGTGACGTAAAACAGATATGTTTGTGTTGATTGTAATGGCAGAAAAAGCAATAAGAGCTAGTAAAACTATAGCGCTGCTGGTAGAGGAGTGTAGCCAATGTTACGTCTCACAGCGGTTAAACGCGCAAGCGCAAAGCGCAAGTCCGATCCTCCATGGAGTATTGCAGTCACCTTTGGGATGGATCAGCTAAGTACCAACTAGCCGCCCTTGACTCGGTGGAACGCAGAGCTAAGAGGCTCATTGGCGACGTAAAACTGGTGGATGCCAAGCTTCATAGCTTGGCTCATCGCCGCAAGGTTGCCTGCTTGTCGGTCTTCTACAGATTGTACTTCGGAGAGTGTGCCCGAGAACTCCACGACCTCATTCCACCGGCCCCCTTCTACCACCGGACATCTAGACGCACTGCCAGTTACCATCCCTACCTGGTTGCTATTCCACCAATTCGCACTAAGCGCTTCCAAATGTCTTTTATAATGCGCACAGCAAAAGAGTGGAACTCACTACCTGCGTCTGTGGTTCCGAACGTATACAACCCTAATCTCTTCAAAGTGAGAGTGAACAGGCTTCTTCTGGGTAAGCTCACTCCTGCGTCGACTTTGTCTCTGTCACCTCTGACCTAGACTAGAGTCAAGAGCAAACCCATCACAAATAAAAAAAAAAATAAAAAAAAAAAACAACGTTAGTCGTTAAACCGTCCAAAAAAACCTGGACTGGAGGATACCAAGAGACAGGTTCCGTTCAGAGAAAACGTTGCACACACCCACAAGACGACCAATTTAAGTGACTCAGGCGCTAAGGAACCGCAAATGCCGTTACGTAGACCTCAAAAAAAACCTTGAAGAGGTACGAGGAGCACAAGTTAGCCTATGGGCAGTGAGGAGGAGGCTTTTCGCGGCTGATATACGCAGTCGACGACCAGCGCGGGCCCCCAAGTTACTCCCTGAGCGCTGGATTGCTCGATTGAGGTTCGCTATAAATTGCCTATCTTGGACACTAGGTAACTGGAGTAGCGTACTCTTCTCCGATGAGGCTGGGGCTTGTCTAAATGGTGAGGACCGACGTCGGCGAGTATTACGTAGACCAGGGGAACGCTATGCCGACGTGTGTTTTGAAGAAATCACCACTTACGGTGGAGGGTCCGTTATATTTGGGCGAGCGTAACTTCCAGCTATCGTACCGAGATAGTATTCATTGAAAATGGCTCACTAAATGTGCAAAGGTACATAACAGAAATCCTTTGTCAACATGCACAACCCGCAGGCTTATTACGTATCTTGCAGAAGCCTAGCGATAGCAAAATTTGCGCAATAATTGCTTTTCAATCGCAAATCGGTATTATGTATCAGCGATAGCCACACCTTAGCAAACTAGCGATAGTGCTGGCTCTATGGAACAATCAGTTAAAAATATGCCTTTTCTTAAAGTGATTTTACGGCCTCAATGAGTACGGCACACCCTATATTTGTGTTCTGTGGGCACACCTAGACTAGGTTAGATCCAAAAATTGCTCCTTTACTTCTTTTGGCGCTAGTGTCGTAGCGATAAGTGCATATTATCAAACAGCGAGCAGTTAGCGAATGATTTTTTAGATAATACCGATTTTTATAATTTTAAGCGATTGATCGCGCGATAACTACGCGGTAATTGTTGATTGTTATTTTTTACGTAATAATCCTGCCGTACTGACCGTAATTGGTGAAGATGCCATTTACATGGACGATAATGCTCGGGCCCACCGTTCTGGCGACATAGATGCTTATATGCAAGAGGTCTGTATTCGTTGTTTGGATTGGCCAGCGCGGAGCCCCGACCTTAACCCCATTGAGCACCTCTGGGACCTCCTAAAAATGAGAGTACGATCTGTCCAACCACATCCACAAAACATCAGGGTGCTTGACGTGTGATCTCAGCTGAGTGGGAACACATTCCACAGGACACCATCAAAACACACGTACAAAAGAAGGATACAAAACAAACAACACACACACACACACAAAGGACATCATCATTGTAGTCTGGTGGAAAGCATTCCATGACGATTACACGCCGTAATCGCTACAAGGGAGGTCATACTCGTTATTAATTTTTATGTTTTATATTTTTTTTTAATAAAATACCATAAAAATACTCTTACTCTTAATTTCATTATACCCATAAAAATGTCCATTTTAACACGGTTCTCTGTTTACATTGACTAAAACACCGATTCTAGGATTTAAGTGTTAAAAACTATATTCTCATTGATAATAAAAAATTTCTAGTCTTTTATGCTAATGACATATGTTTAGTATATTAATATTATCCATAGAAAATCCAATGACTGTAAGGTGCTCGTTCTTTTTATTGGCAAAGGAGTGTATAATAACCTATGTTCTTAATTTGTCCAATGCATGGTGATATCATTGTACAAAAACTGCATTTGGACGTCTCTAATAAAATCATCATAATTTGTTCCTTTCGACGTTTTTAGGAATAACCTTTGTTTTATAAATATTTTGTAAGAAATTTAACAATCGCATCCAAACTTATTTACTAATTTATTTAATTTTGAATGAAACGACTCTAGAACATTGTTTGTCTGATGTCTTTCACCGTAAACGCTGAATACGTCAGGAGTAGGTATGTATTTTTAGCCAAAAATTTTCAACGTAGCTTATGAACTTGTCCATCTGTTTCAAGCTCTCGCTTTCTGTTTTCTATATAATCTAGTCCAAATTTTATTAGCAGACAGAAGCGGTAAGGCGGCAGTAATTGCCACGATTCTCCTTTCAGGACTTGTTTGTGTTATGTGGAACTTCTGAGATTTAGCATTCTTCCAAATATTGCGTACCCAGTGGTAAGAGCATAGTGCAATTTGGAAAGACTTTCAAAATTACATGCATTGCTGCTTTTTCATAATCACATGTATTTATACTGGTTACCACTACGCTATTTGTCACAGAATCAAATAGAACAAAATTATATCGCTCTTTTCTTTACGACTAATGTCGAACCGTAACGACTGAAGTAATGCCGCTAATTTTTGCTTTGATAAGCAAAAATTTGCGGCATTACTTCAGTCGTTTCTGTGGTGTTGCTTACACCACGAATATTATACAGTGTGTTAGGTTAAACGAGAGACATATTGAGGGAGGGTATTCAGTATTCGATTTTGGTCCCAAGTGTGTAAAAAGCCTATAACCTTAATGTGTGACGTAATCGTCCAATAAAATACACTATTCACGAACACTGAGCGCGCACAAAGTGAACTTGTAAACAGTAAAGTAGTCACGCGGCAAAACATGTCCCAATTCTGCCGAAAAAGAAGCCAGCCCGTGTGCAAACCCCGTTCCTCGCCTTTGTGTTGTCTCCGATGCACCGACAGGACACACTCCCGCGCTGACCGTAGTCTATGCGAGTGCGCCGCTATTTCTGCATGTCTAATTGCGCTTCCGCGTATCGCTTACTTCGAAATGTGTCCTGTAAACGTGTTGCCAATAAACAAAAATTACGTCTTACCAATATTCCAATGAAGAATATTGGGATATGGTTCGTGCCTATGCGTTAAGTATTGATAATGTGCAAGGAGCCATTAATTTGTACCAAGAGATGTTTAGAAATGCTGCAAGATGGTTCGGTGTATCGCATTGTAATCGACTGTGTGGAAGCTGGTGCATGAAGGAGATACCCAAGAATGTACCCATACCATTTTAGACCCGTTCAAGGTCGGGGTCAACGACCACGAACCACGTGTGAATTTTTGCCGCTGGTTTTTGTCTAATTTAGACAAAAACATTTTATTTACTGCTGAAGCCACATCACGAATGGGGATATTTAATGTGCAAAATTAACATTGGTGGAGTAATGAAAATCCCTAGTTCTGCGATTGGTATGGTTCTGTCTGTTATTTATCAGTGTTTTTTTTTGTTCATATTTTTATTAATATCATAGAGCATGAACTTGGGTTTGAATACGTCCCTCGTTTAAAGTAACATATTGTATATTTGAGCTAATGGTGTAGGGCAACTATAGAAAAATATTCTTTAATATTTTGAATCATTTTACGGGACTTACTGCAACAGAAGACAGAAAATACGTGTTTGTTCCCCAGTTTGCTCGTCGTAGTAGTCGGGTAAAAGGAAATCTTCGAATTGAACCGGTATTTCAACTTCAGTAACATTTTTGAACACAGTCTTTGTTATCTGTGCCGATTTATTTCGTGCAAAAAATGCTTAACACTGATACGGCGGTAAACACCCCATTGCTTTATTGAGTCCTACAAATGAATATACCTAATGAAACTAGGCTGGCGCATCTCTATGGTGGTATGGTTCAGTCTCACCCTACCCCCAAGAGTATGGCCAGGGGTATAGTGGGTTCGGAGTGGTCTCTCTGTGTTTCATATTATTTATGCTTTCACAACTGAAGACACAATTACGTGACTGTTTTGTTAAAAGATAAAAGGAACATTAATCATGTCAATAGAAATAAAAAATAAGGCAGTCTAGAAAGTCTGATAAATAAACTAAAACTCAAGAATTAAAACTTTTCATAAATTCTCACGTTAAAGTCAACATAAATGATAAAAATCATATTTTAAATATTTTATCTGCCATAAAACGAAAGATGTAAAAACGACTATTAAGCAAAACCGTTAGCAAAGTGAAATTAGTAAAGTTTTCGCATCATTTCTGCGCCCCTGAACGTATAATTTTTGCACCCCTGGACGTTTGCACGTAATTCCAATCTTGATGGTGCATCCGACGTGATGTTAGGTTATAAACGAGATGGTAAATCAAGTTTAGTAAGTGGGAAAAGCGCAGAATTGGCGTAGTTTCGGCTGGTGCAAATATGAGATGCTGTGATTGGGTTTTATGCCTTTAGTTTCATAATGAAAACAGTTGAAATATAGCAGTCGTTAAAGTTTAACAGTTGATAAGAAATCGGAGATGTACAATGAGAGCAGTATTTTAGGGTAAAAACTGGCCAAGTGCGTGTCGGACTACGCACAATGAAGGATTCCGTAGTTAGGATGAATCCGAAGAACAAACTTAACATTGTAGTTGAAAAACATGTTCTCCCATACATTCCAACTGCAAATGTAAGTTTGTATGCACAATATTGAGAGATTTACTATGTTGTTTTAAGACCATAGACTTCTTATAAGTTTTCCTGTAATCTATAGGTATTGAACTATTTTCTGTATTTTTTTTTTCAAAATTTTAGGCTCGATAGTTTCGGAAATAAGAGGGGGGAATGGTCAATTTTCGTCATTTTCTTAAATAGCTTTAAAACTATTTATTTAAAAATTATAAAAAATATTTAAAAATTATAAAATATTTCTGACCCTCACAGTAAGCCCTTTCATTTGATATGTCACACAATACTGTTTACACTACTGCATACTGGTTACAATACTTTTCTTTTTTTTCTTATTTGCCCTCTAAAATTGACCCCATATTTGAATACGGACGTGTAGCGTAAATAAATGAATTTTGAAATTCATTTATTTACGCTACACGTCCGCGTTTGAAATACATACGCACAGAAATACATACGTGTACCGAATTTCAACTTAATCGGTTCATTCGATTCGGAGAAACTTGGCTATGACAGACTGACATCAGACACAAGAGTGTTCCTATAAGGGTTCCGTTTTTCCTTTTGAGGTACGGAACCCGTAAAATGAGTAGGAAAATCAAATTTTGGACAATTTGATTTATTTATTTATCCTCCCACTGGAACACCATACAGCAATTACAGCAACGGACCAAAAAATTACTTCATGCCATCGATGCTTCATGCGCTGCTGTCCATCCATCCTGCGCGCGGTGGTCATCGACGATGAAGTCTTAGAGCATGAAAACTTATCTTAGTTTCGTTTAGGGCCGGTTTTTTGATCCGTAGTTAACTCAACCAATGGTTAAACAAAGTAACTAATGATTGAATTTTGGCTAAATGCGAAAGGTTAAATATTAATGAGTTATGCCATTAGTTAGTATTTTTTTTAATATGATTGAGCTAACATGAATACATTCATGTTTAGCCTTTTACAATTAGTCAAAATTCAACCATTAGTTACTATGTTTAACCATTGGTTGAGTTAATTACGGATCAAAAAACCGGCCCTTAGACCATAAAATCAAGAATGAAAAGATTTGTTCAAGAAAGAGTTGTTCAAGGGTAGCTGTGCTATTAGGTTCCTTCAGCAAGTCAATGTAGTCCTCTATCAAAAGAGCGGTTGTTTTTAAAAATTACCAAACTGGCATCGGTCATGCGCCCACGATCCCTCCCTGCGTATGCACCCAAGAACTCATCCTGTAACAAATGTGTGACACTAAATTACAAATTATCGCGCGGAGCCGGTACTGTCGCGCGCATAAATTAATACTCACTGTTATTCTTGATTTATGAACGTGACAAATCAATTCGTGGCTGTACGGAAATAACAGAATATATTGGCTGTATGAAGTTTTATTGTGATGGCTGTGTATTATCTGTCTTCATAAAATGACACAGCAAAAGTTGATACATATTCATGCGGTATTTCTTTTTTAAACTTTCAGTATAATTATGTATATTTATGGACTGCATTTTATCACTCTCTCGCCACTGAACTCACGTGCAGGCCGCAACTTATAGAACTCCCATACTCTTAATATACTTACAAAGCTTAGAATAGAAGAGTAAGTTAAACTTCGTATATCTTACGACGTTCTCAGTATGCATACCAACATTCAACGAAATATATCCAATAGATTCGTCACTACAGCTAGTCAAAGATTGGCAAAGCCCTACAATCGGCCCATCACTACTACATAGTTTGTCTGTAAACAATCACATTTTCAATTTCAATGTTAGGACTTATTTGATAGTTTTAAAATCCTATGCATTAGTATTGTCAGTGCTTTCATTTATTGTCGTACTAGCATTTGCCCGCGGGTTTGGCCGCGTATAGATCGGAAATGTAAGTATTACCGAGCAAAAAGTATCCTATGAGAACATGATCTGGGTTAGGACATAGGCATGGATTTGGATGTGGCACATGGGTGTCTGCCGTTTTAGCGTGAAAGCGTAACAAACAAACTCACTTTTGCATTTATAATATTACTAGCTTCTTCCCGCAACATCGTCCGCGTGGAAGTGAAGTATAACCTATTCTGTGGAACTCGACAATATAGTGTAGCTTTCTATCAGTGAAAGAACTTTTGAAATCGGATAAGCAGTTTCGGAGATTACCCCCTATATACAACTTCACAAACAAGCTACTTTTACCCCTTTATAATATTATTAATGTAGATAATAAAATATTATTTAGGATTATTGTACAGCGGTGAGGTGTGATTTTTTGTAAGAGAGAAGCCGGTCTTAACTAACTTAAAAGTTTCTTTACTTCATCTAACACCATCTATCGTCAAATAGCAGAACCAAAAAGACGTTAAAACATTTATTTTTTAGAGAAACAAAGTCAACTAAATTAGGGACTATCATTTTAAAATTATTATAGGAATATAAAGAATCCAACACAGTACAGTTGAGTTTTATATAGGTTGAAACAAATGAAAACTAAATAAAATTTGCAATATTCCTCCATCTCGTTTTCGCAGACGTATTTTTTCTACATCTGTCTCTATTGTAACCTGTTGTACAGAGGCTGGCTCTCGTTCATATCAAGCAGTGCCACGTGACCTAAAGTGACGTCATGACGGGATCGCTTTTGTATGAATTTTTAGTTCCCGATTATGACGTTTTGGCTCCGGGTTATTTCAGAACATTTTTTTGTTGTTGTTGTAATTCATAGGCATTTTTGTCGTTTGAATGTTATGGGTAATTAAATACCCATAGTGTAACTATATCTTTGGCAATACTAGACACTATTGACTGTGGCATTTTTCAATAGTGGTAGAGTTGCTGATCCGAACCTCCGAAGGGAAGCCGGTAGGAATCGTGTTATAAGGTGCTTTCGCTTAATCTTTGAATATTATTGCAAAGTGGCGATCGCAATTCATATGTGAGTAGAATTGTGTTATTTGTCAGTTATATTTACATAACGATAAGAACATAACAAAAAGATAGGTCAGGTTATCATTGAAATTCGCGTCCTCAACCGAAACTCATTAGTACTTATGAAACATCTCACTTAATTAGTTAGTTTTTCGTTTTATCTGTCAATAAACTCGCTGAAACTGTGTACCGTTTCAAATGACAGTCTGGAGTACCGCGCGCGCGATTCTAAACATTATTAAACTGGTTACGGGCGGTTATAACCGGAGTGAACCGGTTTTATCCGGTTTATGTCCTGATGGAGTGGCGAAATTGTTATTTTTATTATCATTTTCTTTAGGATGTGAGCTGAAACTGGACGAGACGTCAGGATTAAATTTTAATGCGTTGATATAAGTAGATGTCACGGATAATATTGGCATTTATTTTTTTGAATTTTTGAAGGCATTTTGGCAAGATTTTATATAGGTTGAAAGACAGAGAAATGGAGACGTCTTATCAACTTGCTCCACTTAATGAACTCAAGTCCTAATCCTAAAAATCGGAATGTTTAAAAGCTCTCCGTCTCTAGATGCACCTTACGTATAGTACAGCCACGAGCATAAAGCGATTTTCTCCTAAAGTATTGATAGATATTTTACGGTGTTACGAAGATAGTATTTTGGAAACACACTAATATAAAATGGGTATTTTCTCAAAGTTGCAATTGTTATTTCACGAGAAATGTTAGTCAAAATAAGTGAAACATTGATAAAAGAGGGTTAATTTCCTAATTAAACCTAATCATGACTCAATGAAGCCTTTCTTTGTAATCGTACACTGTAAGCGTACCCGTATGTTTTAACTACCAACAAGATAACCACATGAGTGACTTTTAATACAAACGCGGGCAAAATAACGTGCTCATTACATTTTATTGTCATACAATACTTTTAAAATAACGTAAAATTAACGTCAAGATAAAGAGAGAAGTTGGCACTACAAGTGGCAGCAATGTGGCGCAGTCACCGCCAGGGGGCACTAGTGGTTTACTTGCTGGATAAACTACAGTTTTCACCCGGTGTTTCTTACTCACAGATTCAAATTATGAAATCAATCTGCCTAGCCTTTTCCCAACTATGTTGTGGTTGGCTTCCAGTCTAACCGGATGCAGCTGAATACCAGTATTTTACATGGAGCGACTGCCTATCTGACCTCCACAACCCAGTCACTGGGTAATACGATACCCCTTTAACATTGAAATTGGTAAGACTGGTTGTCAGACTTTCCGGCTTCTGACGACCCGTAACGACTGTCAAAGATCCACTAGTGACAGCCGGGACCAACGGCTTAACGTGCTTTCCGAGGCACGGAAGTTGCGGTATGTAAAGATGGTCACCCATCTACGGACCAACCCCGGCAAGCGTAGCTTAACCTGATAGATCGACCCGTGCGGCTGTTATTACTTAGCCACGAGCTCCTAAAAAACTGAAAGCAGTTCTTACATAACTCGTTGTTCGTAGTTTATTTGACAGAAATTCTTACATCAGCAGGCTCTCTCTTTTTCACACACTCCGATCGGGTTTCCGTATAGTCTGGTACAATTTACACGACTTACCTGTAAACATTCATCATCGGCACCCTAATTACGTAACACACTATCGATCGGAATCTGAATCATTTTGAAGTAAATTGCTAATCCATTGCTTCATATGTTCGAAAATTTTGTCGGCTCGACAACGTAAATAATGCAATGAATGTTTTTGAACTGTCAAAATAAATCTGATTCCGATTGATAGATAGTGTGTTATATAATTAAGGTACGGGTACCAGATAATGTCAACTCGTTCTTACTTTGATCCGAGTAGCAACTTAGACACCAGCCGGTCTATTTAAAAATCGTACCATAATTAGGTGAAGTGAGCTGTCATTCCACCCGATGCTAGGGGTTGACACTATTGACAGCTCACTTCTATCTCACTTCATTTAAATTTCCAATGTGACATTTTTACAGACTATATAGGGTGATATATTTTTAAACCACTTTACGTTGCGTGTTGTTCTAAGAAAGGTACAAAGATACAAAGTAAAAAACAGACAAAACTACTAACCTCAGTTGTACAGATTCACATTTCTGTGTACATATTTGCGTGAACTTTGCCAACTTCTTAATAAGCATGCATTACGGTGAGTACGGTAATTACTTCGTATTTAACTTTTCCACCTGACGCCTTCAGTTACCGAGTCTGCCTTAAACTAAGTACTACGGAGTGGGTAGGTAACCCTAGTGAATAGAGTTTTCTTAATGTAGGACCGGAACTAATAGGTAATTAATTTGTTAAGCTCATAAGTACGTTTTCAATCGTAGTTATAGTACCTAGTGTAAGGAAACTAAGGTTTTAATAATAAACACAAGAAATTGCATCAATACATTCGTTGATTTAATATTACCTATTTACAATCACAATAAATAATATTATTTTACAAAGAACACCATGTCCTTTTCATTTCATCAAGCTAATAACTAATTAAATTACACATTAAATACTTGCACTCACACAAAAGCTCTCATTCTACTCAAATCACACAAAAATAACATCTCGATGCGAGACTTGAACCGTCAACTCCGGGTCATATCTGTCAATACCATTCATAATATCACACACAAATTCAATGCAATACAAAATAAGTACAGTCAAAACAGCCGGTCTATTCTGTAAAAAATTCATCATGAAAACTTAGCTGAAGTGAGCTCACTTCACCTATGTTTTCATGCTGAGATTTTTACGGAATAGACCGGTCGGAATACCCCACCAACACCTCTCTCGAGTCAAACTAAAAGAGATTTACATAGGGTAATAAGATGGCTTAGCAGAATAGGAACTCGGCTTCGAATAAGGGTTAAACGGCTTCTGGCTGCCCCTCCTATATGGCCCTGGAGGACCATACTCCACATGGTCGTGATGCCCATGATACTCCGGTTTCTCCTTGATGTAGCTGAGGAACCAGCCAAAGATATAGCCAGCTTTGTGGAGCAGCAGCCAGAAGGCGAACGCGTATATCAGCTTGAGGATGAATATCTTCTTGATGACCAGGTCTACGAAGTATACTGGAAAAGAGAAAGGATAAGGTAGGTTAGGAAAAGATAGATAAATAATTAGATGAAGATTTTAGTGATAATAAAGTACATAGTTTAAACTATGTACTTTATTATCACTAAAATTTTATCTTTATTGGAGCATCTTTATTGGATAATGATCACAGGTTCTCTTATGTAGGGGGAAATCTTCGAGAACTCAGAATTGGCAACGATGCCACAATCACCACACTTGCGAAATGTATTGGTGATCACTGACGCTTCACCTGTAGTATAGAGGTAGCTAAGTCATCAAAACAAACATATTGCTACTGGCAGATAAAAAAAAAAAAATATAGTGTACTACGTGACCAAAACAATTAGGCGCATGACAGTTATGAAGTTATTGGAACTAGGGAGGGAACAATGGAACGGTGATTGATATTGTACGTATTATGTTCACTGCCGAAAGCGAGTATACGACTGCCTGTCACTACGGGAAGAGCGGGGATAGGTGCGGGGTGCCGGCGCCGAAACCGAATTCCTGTCATGCGCCTAATTATTTTGGACAAGTAGTAGGTATTATGAAATTTAAGCAAATGAAAGACAAAGGAGCGCATAATAATAATAACCCCACCGCCGTATCTCTACGTTGACGTCCTGGTGGGGCTTGCGCGCTCCAAACCTTAGGTCTGTGCTGGTACAGTTTACTTTGCCGGAACGGGTCTAGGATGAGGAGCCGGACCAAGAGAGATACAGAAACCCGCAGGGCAGCATATGCAGTAGGGACCCCACGGACCCTATCTCCCGAGAGAAATCTTGTCCTCATCTCTGGCTTGCCTTTATTGGCCGGCTGGAGTGAACACTGACGAGGAACAGAGCTCCCACCTCTTTCTTGCCTTTACTGGCCGGCTTGAGTGGAGATTCGCAAGAGCAAACGTGCTCGGAGGAAGGAAGTATTCCAGTAAGGTGCTGGTAGGGATCTTGACCGTACTTCCGGGATTGTCCTGATAGCCGTGGAATAGCTCTCCACTCCTCAATCATCAGGAAGTGTGGCCCCCTTGTCGCTACGTCACTATATGCTAGTGGCCGTTTCCGGGGGCCCATTATTGAGTGTGCAAGTCAGTCCCAGCCATTTTATCCGTGAATAATATATAACATTGGACAGGCAGGGGACATAGTTCTTCCATAGTTCAAGTAACCCAATCCACTTTAGCCACCCAGACCCATAGCCCAATATGTTTTGTTTCCACGCATAACAATAGTCCTGCACCAACCGGGGGTTGTCCTTGGGTGCACTTGCATAGTGCATACAGGGATAATCGTCGGTTGTTGCCTCCTTATCATTTAAAATTATTTAAGGGGCCTCTGCCAGTTGGCTTGGGCTCCTCGTACACCTTCCAAAGGTCCGGGTCCCTAGGGTCCCGAGAAATGTAAAAAATAATAATAATAACTCCACCGCTGTATCACTACGTTGACATCGTGGTGGGGCTTGCGCGCTCCAAACTTTAGGTCTGTGCCGGTAGAGTTTACTTTGCCGGAACGGGTCTAGGATGAGGAGCCAGACCAAGAGAGATACAGAAACCCACAGGGCAGCATGTGGCGAGCTGTTGAGCAGTAGCGACCCCACGGACCCTATCTCCCGAGAGAAATCTTGTCCTCATCTCTGGCTTGCCTTTATTGGCCGGCTGGAGTGAATACTGACGATGAACAGCGCTCCAACCTCTTTCTTGCCTTTGTTGGCCGGCTTGAGTGGAAATTCGCAAGAGCAAACGTGCTCGGAGGAAGGAAGTATTCCAGTAAGGTGCTGGTAGGGATCTTGACCGTACTTCCGGGATTGTCCTGATAGCCGTGGAATAGCTCTCCACTCCTCAAGCATCTCAGGAAGTGTTGCCCCCTTGTCGCTACGTCACTATGTGCTAGCGGCCGTTTCCGGGGGCCCATTATTGAGTGTGCAAGTCACCCCCTGCCATTTTATCCGTGTATAATATATAACATTAGTCAGGCAGGGGACTAGTTCTTCCATAGTTCAAGTAACCCAATCCACATTAGCCACCCTGACCCATAGCCCAATATGTTTTGTTTCCACGCACAACATAGTCCTGCACCATCCGGGGGCTGTCCTTGGGTGCACTTGCATAGTGCATAACCGTCGGTTGGTGCCTCCTTATCATTTAAAATTATTTAAGGGGCCTCTGCGAGTTGGCTTTGGCTCCTCGTACGCCTTCCAAAGGTCCGGGACCCCAGGGTCCCGAGAAATGTAAAAAAATAAAAAAATGATAATAATAACCTGGGACATTATTCACACACGGTGATGTGATCCCAAACTAAGCAGAGCGTGTACTATGGAAACCAGATAACTGATATACTACATACACTACTTTTTTTTGTAAATACATACTTATATAGATAATTACATAATATAGTTGAACCTAAAAATAAACTTCCAGATATGTTGCCTGTAAACTAAATACACCACTAAATATATTACGCCCATTGTTATTTTCCTTTTGAGAAGGTAATGGACATTACATAATTATAGCAATAATTTCGAAGAAGTTATATACAATAATGCTCTCGACAAAAGCCCCCGTTTTCTACGTCCTAACAAACTGAAAACCTACAAAGATTCTGGTAGTTTTTTATCATAAGTATCTTCACATTTATGCTAAGCCAAGCACAAATCTGAAGGTTTTCGGAGATAACAATAAAGTGGACTTAGCGAAGTAATTGCTTCGTCCGAGCATGCGTGAGGAGGAATTCAATAAACCCATCTTATTTATTGTATTAATATTAACAAGATGTTCGGTAATCTTTATTTATATGTTTCTTTTTTCTTCATGTTTAGTTTGTAAGTACCTATTCTTTAAGTATGATATTTGGAACATGACATAAAATTGCTGCCGTTTTTCGATACAACCATGTCTCTCCTTTATGATAACTAATACACCGTGCTTTGTTAGGGTTCCGTACCCAAAGGGTGCCAACGGGACCCTATCACTAAGGCTCCGCTGTCCATTCGGTCGCCAGTCTGTCATATTTTTAACCATAACAGGTAAACACTTCAAATATTCACAAAGTGACTACTATAACAACAAATAATAAAAATAAAATAAAGTTAAAAATTAATTAAAGGAAATATTTTTGACATGATGACAAATAGCTCCGCACTATAGTTATGAGCCGATTGCATCGATAAAGTGGTATTCGATAATCGCTTTCCAATGGCCGTGCAGCACATTTGAATTTATTGAACATCATCTATTTCCGACTTAATAATAAAATATCTTTGTTCCGACTGCATATTATTTTGTTTGAGTGATGTTAAAATATCCATTTGTAAAATATCGACAAAATGTACAGAATTTGTTGGTAGCTTTTCGAATATATTTTCTTTAAAAACGATCAAATCTACATTATTTACAAAAGTTTTGCTGCTATGTTATATTTTTATAGATTTTAATTCAACTTTTAAGATTTATTGAATACTTTTACATCCAGTTCATTGTTAGACAAATCTAAGTTTATTTTTAGAAATTCTTGAATGCAATAATATTATCTAAGACGTTATCGGGTTTATAAGTTACAACTCAACATAAAAACTTACTAAACAATCCAATTTTCTTCTTCCCTCTCTCTTCGACAGCAACTTCCAACCCCTCACAGAGCACCACATATAAAAACACTAGCAACACTGTCAACTGACGCATTTTTTTTTTTACTGGCAACTCCGAAAAAGAACAAAGGTCAAAAAGTTTTTATTTATATTTCTAAATCAGTTTTATTGTCTGTATTCACCATGAATCGATCGTGTAATGGTCGAAGATCATACATACAGTAATTTTTAGCCTCTCAAACCTCGAGCGAGTGCTAATTGAAGGAAAGTTGTACCTATGTTTGTTTAGTTACCACTTTCTATGAAACTGCTAAACTGAATATAATGAAGTTATACTGAACTTGACAATGTTGTAAATTATTTTCGCATAGTTAGACAGTTCTTATGTAATATATTCATAGGATTTCATGACTTGACGTTTTTTCCCCTAGATATTTCAAAGGAAAACGTAATAAAAGAAAGTGTTTGTTGGTTACATATTGTATAGAATAACTTCGTAACAGTTGTGTAAATGTTGGTTAAATTATACGTAGGTATTGTTACACAATTACCTCCGAGAAACTGGCGGCCGCTGGTCCGTTGGTAAATACTTGATAGCAGAGTAAGCGGAGAGATTTTCCTTGAAAATTTAATAAGTACGTACCTACGTATCTAGGTAATATAGAACAGTTTTGTATTTATCATGTCTGTGTTCATTCCTTGATAGTTGCAAATGTTTACTAGGGGTGAGGGTCGCGGTCGGCATCATAGGTCTGATCAGCCATCCGGCAAAACCGAATATGTAGAATTGTATATATGTTTGGGAAACAGCCGCACGGCTTAGCTCGAACTGTGCTGAGCCGATGCGAGCATGACTCAGCGAGGGTAGATTCCAAACGGAGAGTGCCGATCAGCACGACAGGAATGAAAGCCGAATATATTTAATACTTTATTGACTCGGGTCGGCACATTGATTCGGCGGTATTTTGAACAAGTAATATTCAAAACACTACCGAATCAAATGTTTAGTTATTTACTTTGTAAAGTATTATATTATTTTAATTTTTTGTGAATGTGAAGACTATGTTCATTGCTTTTTTTGTTTGTTTTATTTTTTCTCTCAGTTATTTTTAATCATGGTCTGGCAGTTTGAGTAATTTATGTTCGTCGAATCGTTGAGCTCCTTAACTTCTGAGTTGAGCTGCGCGATTACTGACAAATGCGTGCACTGACTGGATAGGTCCTCTCAATCTGTGTGGTTCTTTCCTCAAAAGACCATTTCTGACACCAATCTACATGGTCTTCACATGAAGTGACCAAGATTATGTCTGGACATTATAAGAGACTGTGACCTCTGAGTTTGTTTTGGCCTTTCTTCTCAGAGTAGTTAGATAGGAAACGCCGACCTCATCTAGTTTAAAAAAAAAAAAAATATGATTGACTTGTAAAAGTGTTTGTACACCTACTTACAGAAATAAAAATCATTTATTATTTATCATTCGATCTGAACAAGTGTCTAGCTCTCCTTTTATTACATATGTATGTGCTTGGCGGCAGAACTGGTGTAAATACTGCTCCGGATGAGCTAAATCTACTTTTATTTTGCTTGGCATTATTTTCCATGGTTTTTCCAGAATAGTTTTCCCTCTACGAAATTCATTTTGCCTGTATTTAGCAAGTTGAACTAACTAAGCGTACCCGCTGAGAACACGACGTGCTCATAGTTAATTAACTAAGAGAAATAGTTAGTTAATCTTTCACTCTTTGATCCCAATGGGACATAACTGATTAATGTGTTGCTTCATTTTCCTTAACGGTAATAATATTACCAGCTGCTATGGAACTATTGTGATACCTTTATGTCCGATTTCACTAACACTACGCGTGATGTAAATATATTATGCCTAATACAAGCGCACTGTTGGATTTTCAACGCTCGGCTAATTGATGAGAGTTTAAAATCCAACATCCAGGCATTCTGTGTTAGAGAGCTTGGTTTCCGCACTTAGTCCTTCAGGTGGACAATTGTGCGTGGGTCATGGCGGCAGTCGCTGGTTATTCCAACCAGCTCCCTTCTCTCCAGAAGTTGATCACGTATCCTGGTCTGTTAAGAACATCTGTGAAAGATCTGGGCGCCCCGAGGGTTTCTGTTCTAATCCAGGTGACGCCTGTGCATTCAAAGAGCACATGCGCAACGGTTTCCTCAGCCTCCATGCAAGCCCTGCACAGAGGACTGACCGTTATGCCTATTGTGTGAAAGTCTAAATATGTATAATGCCTAAAACCAGCGCAACCAGTTTGATTTTCAACGCTCGGCTAAGTGACGAGAGTTTAAAATCAGACATCCAGGCATTACTCTGTTGTTAAAGTGGCCTAGGGTACATTACTTAATCACCAGATTGTGGCTCCATAAAAACTAAAAATATCTGTTTCAGTTTTGTATCACACAATTCTAAAAAAACCTATGTATTAAGGAACAAATCTAAATTCCCTATACTGCCGTCATAAGGAAAAGAGACGTATCTGACATTTTTTTTCGAAATTGAGTTATTTACATATTAGGAATCAGCAAAAAAAGACGCATCTACCATTATTTTTAAATTGGCGTAAACTTAACGAAAACCTAAGAGTTCTTACTATTAAAAGACGCATCTGCCTTTGTATCTTGTATTTTAAACAGGACAAAATATTTTTTTCTCCATTTCAATATTTTTGTAGATACGTCCTTTTTCCATAAGGCGGCAGTATATTGAATAGAGAACATCAACATATTTTGTACCAAATGTTGTTGACACCGGCGCCGATATCAATTGATAGAGCGGTGCAAATATTGCTGATCCCGGATCGTTGTCGATAAATATAACCGTACCGCTAGGGATGGGTAGACGCATAAATAGAGAACGAGTGATTTTTTTATAAAGTCGCAGCATTAGGAATGTTATTTTATTTATTCAGTTTAAAAGAATTTTGTTCTCATTACGACAATCGTAACTACAACTACATTATAACGATATGTATTTACAAAAAAAAAAAGCAGTATATCTCTAGCTCTGCTTAGTTTGGGATCAGATGACCGTGTGTGAAAATGTCCTATGTTATTATGTTTTTTTTTTTTTACATTTCTCGGGACGCTGGGGTCCCGGACTTTTGGAAGGCGTACAAGGAGCCGAGGCTAACTCGCAGAGGCCCCTTAAATAATTTTAAATGATAAGGAGGCACCAACCGACGATTATCCCTGTATGCATTATGCAAGTGCACCCAAGGACAACCCCCGGTTGGTGCAGGACTATTGTTATGCGTGGAAACAAAACATATTGGGCTATGGGTCTGGGTGGCTAATGTGGATTGGGTTACTTGAACTATGGAAGAACTATGTCCCCTGCCCGACCAATGTTATATATTATACACGGATAAAATGGCAGGGGGTGACTTGCACACTCAATAATGGGCCCCCGGAAACGGCCGCTAGCACATAGTGACGTAGCGACAAGGGGGCAACACTTCCTGAGGTACTTGAGGAGTGGAGAGGTATTCCACGGCTATCAGGATAATCCCGGAAGTACGGTCAAGACCCCTACCAGCACCTTACTGGAATACTTCCTTCCTCCGAGCACGTTTGCTCTTGCGAATCTCCACTCAATCCGGCCAATAAAAGCAAGAAAGAGGTGGGACCTCTGTTCCTCGTCAGTGTCACTCCAGCCGGCCAATAAAGGCAAGCCAGAGATGAGGACAAGATTTCTCTCGGGAGATAGGGTCCGTGCGGTCGCTACTGCCCAACAGCTCGCCACATGCTGCCCTGCGGGTTTCTGTAACTCTCTTGGTCTGGCTCCTCATCCTAGACCCGTTCCAGCAAAGTAAACTCTACCGGCACAGACCTAAAGTTTGGAGCGCGCAAGCCCCACCACGACATCAACGTAGAGATACAGCGGTGGGGATGTTATTTATTATTATATTATATAAAATATTAATTAAATTATCCCAGTACGGGTACAAGAAAATCAAATGGTCACTTTTCTCCCATACAACTTGGCTTTTATTTGTGAGAAAATGAAATCGATAATCCTTTATTTTCCGACCCTTTTTAGGGTTCCGTACGTCCGAATGAAAAAACGGAACCCTTATAAGACCACTCGTGTGTCTATTTGTCTGTCACAGCCGATTTGCCCCAAATCTACTGGAACGATTAAGTTGTTTGGTACACATAATGTGAATTTTTATGACCCAAACACGAACGTGTAACGTAAATGAATGAATTTTGAAAACGGGGTTCACTTTTGGGGGAAAAATCAGAAAATTAAAAAAAAGTTTTGCAAACTGTACCGTGTGACATATTAAATAAAAGGGCATGTTATGAGGATTTCAAATATTTTTTTTATAATTTCAAAATGTTCAGTTTTAAAGCTATTAAAGAAAATTTATGAAAACTGACCATTCGCCTTTATCTCCAAAACTGCCGAGCCTAAAATAAAAATAAAAATACAGAAAATAGTTTATAGATTACAGAAAAACCTATAAGAAGTCTATGGTCTTAAATAATATGGTAAATGACTCAATATTGTGCGTACAAGCTTGAATTTGCATTAGGAACGTGTGGAAGTGTTTTTGTGCGCGCTTTATTGTGCGTGGCCTGACACACACTTGGCCCATTTTTTTTTTTTAGTGTAGCTGACCTCTTTATGTAGTGAACTCCATGAGGTCTTTTATCACCTACGCATTCTGTCTGTATTGCCTTCAATGTAACACGGTGAGATCCTTTTGTTTATTTTTTTTGTTTTTTGCGTGGCGAAATGCTCATGCATACAGCACTACCACGGGCAGATAGTGCAGTTATGTGGGATTCCAACCCACTAAAACTCCACGGTGTCCTCCTCTGCCGCTTGTGGCGGGAACATGGGCACGCGTTAGCACTCACCGCAAATCCGCCGCGGCTGTCCGTCACCCGACCCTCCTCTGTGGAGTAACACCCATCACCGGCGCACCAGAACACATTGCACGCCGTGACCATCCCTGGGACCAAACCCCACACCCCGTGTCTAGGCACCCTTAGTCCCCCTGCGACCGGTCAGGTCAGTAGCCCGGCCGCCTACACCACAGAGGATAGAGAGAGCGGCCAACCGGCCAAACGTCCGCGGCCTCCAACTCTCAGCCGTGATACCTCCCATACGACATCGCGGCCTGCCTCACTTGCGATGTCGCTCAAGCGGCACCGCAACCTACATGTTGGCCGCTACGTCGTCGACTTTCTGGAAAAAGTCCTGACGAGCGGCCCCTCCCCGGGTTCCTCTTCGCTTCACCGTGGGTGACCAAGCCACGGTTACTGAGCCTCCCGCCTCGACAATGCGGGAACCCGAACTTAATTAGTCTTGTTCCTAAAGTATTACGTACCAGTAAGTGTACAAGACATTACATGCTGGGATACCATATTACAACATCTATACCGACAATAGCTTGTGAAAATATGCCACATGATATCCCAAAACAATATTATGTCTGTATAAAGTATATACGATCCAGTTACGTTGGTGTCTCACCTGAATAAGGGACCGTGACCGTAATCGTTCATTTTTAGGAGTCCCGCGATTATCTCGGCGGCACTAAATCTAGGGTTGCCTCACTGCAGATTTAGAACCAAGTGGATCAGTTTAATATAGCGAACTTTGTTATACAACATGGTTAGTAGATGCCAGAGATACATATTGAGTTAAGCAGAAGTAGGTCAAGTCAAATTTTCTTTCTTTATTTCACAACAAATAATGTGCTTACCTCAATGCCCGGACAAAAAAAGTTTACTTGTCGTAGGGAAATGAGGATACCAGGGATTTCACGAAATCCCTAGGGATACCACGAAATCACGGTAGATATCGAATATTCTTGTTTATTACATCTTCTCACTAAAAATTTATAGTGATATGACAAAATACTAATATAATGGTGCCGATTCTCTTGTTCAATAACTGAACTAAAATTAGAGAATCGCTATCTTATACTAACAGGCAGCGAGAGAAAAGGACGGCTATAGCTATAAACTAAGTTGAGATGTTAAACTAGTCTACGCCTTGCGCTTCACCGTGTTCTTAGTCGACATGTTTTTACGTGTCGTGTAAATTTGTATGGAAATATTAGTTCAACTAAATTTGACAGCTCTAATTTACGTCCATCTCTTTCTTATTTTATTAGAGAGAAAAAGTTAGCAACAGCCTAACTTAAGTTTAGTTTGAGCACAACAGAATCGGCACCAATGTTAGATTTAATTTAGTGAAACGACAAAACTAGTAAAATTGACAAAAAAGCAGACACTAGAGAATAAGATCTCGTACCGGCTTGGGGGGGGGGGGGGGGGGGGCGCCCGAGCAGGCGTGGCGCGTGTGATTTTAGTTGTTAAAATATTACGCAGTAGGAAGCACGTGGTGCGCACGCTCATTTCATGTCCGTTTTAGGCTGAGGCCAAACGAACGTAATTTTTTGAGCTGTGAGTGAGGAAGAAGTTGTACCTAATCTGTGCTAGTACCAGTAGAGAAACACGTTCAGAGCAGAAACAAGAGTTCGTGTCTAAGGACTTGGAGACTTTGATCGGGATATTCATAAATAATAATAATAATAATAATAATATCCCGGGACATTCTACACACGGTCATCTGATCCCAAACTAAGCAGAGCTACTATGGAAACCAGATAACAGATATACTACATATACTACTTTTTTTTTGTAAATACATACTTATATAGATATTTACACCCAGACTCAGAACAAACAGACATGTTCATGCACACAAATGTTTGTCCTGGATGGGAATCGAACCCACGACCTGCGGCATGATAGGCGGTATCTTAACCAACCACGCCAACTGGTCTGTCAAAATTTCGGAAGGAAAAAAGAGACTGCAGAAAGGATTAAAATGTAATTAAACTCGTTGAAGATATAAATCGGCGCTGATTTTGATTATATAAATCATGTAATAAATATGATATAATGAGTACCTGCCAGTCAAAAGTTTTGATTCTGAAAAGTCAAACTGAATCAGATTCAATTGTTAAAATTATTGCATCTGAAGATTACTATCGTATTCTCACAGAGTACCATGAATCAACCGAACATGGCGGTCGAGACAAAATGCTATTTTTTCTTAAATCAAAATAGTTTATACCTGTAACAACACTTTCATAAAACTTTGTCATGTTTATTCATCCAAAAAAACTTTTCTTAAAAAAGGATTCGTGGTTTCCCCAATTACTTCAAGTGAACTTAATGTTCGGGAACTAGTTGATTTAATAGATCTTCAATCCATTTATAACCGACTTCAAAAAAAAAAAGTTTGTCGTCGTCTTAAGTGGTAGTCATAACACGCATACATTTTGAAGTCAGTTTAATTTTTTAAATTGTGTTTGCTTTTTATTTTTGTTATGAACGAACTCACATAATAGAAAAAGGTAAAATATCGTCGTTAGAATATATCAGTTAGTTTGGAATTTTGTTTTATTATTTCATCCAACAACACTTTTCTCATTTTACGAGATTTAATTTCGTGAACAACGTGTCATTGACATTATACACACATCAAAAAAGTGTAAGCAACACGAATCATTGCAGAAACTGCATGTTTTATTAATTAATTTTATTTTTTTCACTTTCAGAAAAACAGAAACTTTTCGATTGTGTTTTGTTTTCATTAAAATAAAAGCTAATTATTTTTTCCTGATTTCATGTGTTTTCGTTGCGTAATAAATTTGGTATTTATCTCACTTTTATCATTTTGAGATATACATTTTTGAAAAAAAAATTGTGGTGAGTCACTTTTTATGTCATAGAGACAGCGTTACGTATCGACATACAACTGACTGCAAGACGTCAGCCGATGTTCCGATATCCTGTCGAGCAGTTG
Source organism: Dicycla oo (assembly GCA_948252095.1). NCBI lineage: Eukaryota > Metazoa > Arthropoda > Insecta > Lepidoptera > Noctuidae > Dicycla > Dicycla oo. The sequence continues at coordinate 35,054,750 of OX411711.1, forward strand.
TACTTCTTCCTCGTCCTGGATCCCCTGTATTAACGTAACGCTGTCTCTATGACATAAAAAGTGACTCACCACAATTTTTTTTTCAAAAATGTATATCTCAAAATGATAAAAGTGAGATAAATACCAAATTTATTACGCAACGAAAACACATGAAATCAGGAAAAAATAATTAGCTTTTATTTTAATGAAAACAAAACACAATCGAAAAGTTTCTGTTTTTCTGAAAGTGAAAAAAATAAAATTAATTAATAAAACATGCAGTTTCTGCAATGATTCGTGTTGCTTACACTTTTTTGATGTGTGTATAATGTCAATGACACGTTGTTCACGAAATTAAATCTCGTAAAATGAGAAAAGTGTTGTTGGATGAAATAATAAAACAAAATTCCAAACTAACTGATATATTCTAACGACGATATTTTACCTTTTTCTATTATGTGAGTTCGTTCATAACAAAAATAAAAAGCAAACACAATTTAAAAAATTAAACTGACTTCAAAATGTATGCGTGTTATGACTACCACTTAAGACGACGACAAACTTTTTTTTTTTGAAGTCGGTTATAAATGGATTGAAGATCTATTAAATCAACTAGTTCCCGAACATTAAGTTCACTTGAAGTAATTGGGGAAACCACGAATCCTTTTTTAAGAAAAGTTTTTTTGGATGAATAAACATGACAAAGTTTTATGAAAGTGTTGTTACAGGTATAAACTATTTTGATTTAAGAAAAAATAGCATTTTGTCTCGACCGCCATGTTCGGTTGATTCATGGTACTCTGTGAGAATACGATAGTAATCTTCAGATGCAATAATTTTAACAATTGAATCTGATTCAGTTTGACTTTTCAGAATCAAAACTTTTGACTGGCAGGTACTCATTATATCATATTTATTACATGATTTATATAATCAAAATCAGCGCCGATTTATATCTTCAACGAGTTTAATTACATTTTAATCCTTTCTGCAGTCTCTTTTTTCCTTCCGAAATTTTGACAGACCAGTTGGCGTGGTTGGTTAAGATACCGCCTATCATGCCGCAGGTCGTGGGTTCGATTCCCATCCAGGACAAACATTTGTGTGCATGAACATGTCTGTTTGTTCTGAGTCTGGGTGTAAATATCTATATAAGTATGTATTTACAAAAAAAAAGTAGTATATGTAGTATATCTGTTATCTGGTTTCCATAGTAGCTCTGCTTAGTTTGGGATCAGATGACCGTGTGTAGAATGTCCCGGGATATTATTATTATTATTATTATTATTATTATTTATGAATATCCCGATCAAAGTCTCCAAGTCCTTAGACACGAACTCTTGTTTCTGCTCTGAACGTGTTTCTCTACTGGTACTAGCACAGATTAGGTACAACTTCTTCCTCACTCACAGCTCAAAAAATTACGTTCGTTTGGCCTCAGCCTAAAACGGACATGAAATGAGCGTGCGCACCACGTGCTTCCTACTGCGTAATATTTTAACAACTAAAATCACACGCGCCACGCCTGCTCGGGCGGCCACCCCCCCCCCCCCCCCCCCCCCCCCCAAGCCGGTACGAGATCTTATTCTCTAGTGTCTGCTTTTTTGTCAATTTTACTAGTTTTGTCGTTTCACTAAATTAAATCTAACATTGGTGCCGATTCTGTTGTGCTCAAACTAAACTTAAGTTAGGCTGTTGCTAACTTTTTCTCTCTAATAAAATAATAAAGAGATGGACGTAAATTAGAGCTCTCAAATTTAGTCGAACTAATATTTCCATACAAATTTACACGACACGTAAAAACATGTCGACTAAGAACACGGTGAAGCGCAAGGCGTAGACTAGTTTAACATCTCAACTTAGTTTATAGCTATAGCCGTCCTTTTCTCTCGCTGCCTGTTAGTATAAGATAGCGATTCTCTAATTTTAGTTCAGTTATTGAACAAGAGAATCGGCACCATTATATTAGTATTTTGTCATATCACTATAAATTTTTAGTGAGAAGATGTAATAAACAAGAATATTCGATATCTACCGTGATTTCGTGGTATCCCTAGGGATTTCGTGAAATCCCTGGTATCCTCATTTCCCTACGACAAGTAAACTTTTTTTATCCGGGCATTGAGGTAAGCACATTATTTGATGTGCAATAAAGAAAGAAAATTTGACTTGACCTACTTCTGCTTAACTCAATATGTATCTGGCATCTACAAACCATGTTGTATAACACAGTTCGCTATATTAAACTGATCCACTTGGTTCTAAATCTGCAGTGAGGCAACCCTAGATTTAGTGCCGCCGAGATAATCGCGGGACTCCTAAAAATGAACGATTACGGTCACGGTCCCTTATTCAGGTGAGACACCAACGTAACTGGATCGTATATATTTTATACAGACATAATATTGTTTTGGAATATCATGTGGCATATTTTCACAAGCTATCGTCGGTATAAATGTTGTAATATGGTATCCCAGCATGTAATGTCTTGTACACTTACTGGTACGTAATACTTTAGGAACAAGACTAATTAAGTTCGGGTTCCCGCATTGTCGAGGCGGGAGGCTCAGTAACCGTGGCTTGGTCACCCACGGTGAAGCGAAGAGGAACCCGAGGAGGGGCCGCTCGTCAGGACTTTTTCCAGAAAGTCGACGACGTAGCGGCCAACATGTAGGTTGCGATGCCGCTTGAGCGACATCGCAAGTGAGGCAGGCCGCGATGTCGTATGGGAGGTATCACGGCTGAGAGTTGGAGGCCGCGGCCGTTTGGCCGGTTGGCCGCTCTCTCTATCCTCTGTGGTGTAGGCGGCCGGGCTACTGACCTAACCGGTCGCAGGGGGACTAAGGGTGCCTAGACACGGGGTATGTGGTTTGGTCTAAATGATGGTCACAGCGTGCAATGTATTCTGGTGCGCCGGTGATGGGGGTTACTCCCCAGAGGAGGGTCGGGTGACGGACAGCCGCGGCGGATTTGCGGTGAGTGCTAACGCGTGCCCGTGTTCCCGCCACAAGCGGCAGAGGAGGATACCGTGAAGTTTTAGTGGGTTGGAGTCCCACATAACTGCACTATCTGCCCGTGGTAGTGCTGTATGCATGAGCATTTCGCCACGCAAAAAAACAAAAAAAAAACAAAAGGATCTCACCGTGTTACATTGAAGGCAATACAGACAGAATGCGTAGGTGATAAAAGACCTCATGGAGTTCACTACATAAAGAGGTCAGCTCCACTAAAAAAAAATATCTGTCAGGCCAAGCACAATAAAGGGTTCCGTACTTGGGATGATACAAGAACAAACTTTACATTGTAGTTGAAAAACATTTTCTTCCACACGTTCCTAATGCAAATTCAAGTTTGTACGCACAATATTGAGTCATTTACCATATTATTTAAGACCATAGACTTCTTATAGGTTTTTCTGTAATGTATAAACCATTTTCTGTATTTTTTTTATTATTTTAGGCTCAGCAGTTTTGGAGATAAAGGCGAATGGTCAGTTTTCATAAATTTTCTTTAATAGCTTTAAAACATTTTGAAATTATAAAAAAAATATATTTGAAATCCTCATAACATGTCCTTTTATTTAATATGTCACACGGTACAGTTTGCAAAACTTTTTTTTAATTTTCTGATTTTTCCCCCAAAAGTGAACCCCGTTTTCAAAATTCATTCATTTACAACTTAATCGTTCCAGTAGATTTGGGGCAAACCGGCTGTGACAGACAAATAGACACACGAGTGGTCTTATAAGGGTTCCATTTTTTCATTCGGACGTACGGAACCCTAAAAAGGGTCGGAAAATAAAGGATTATCGATTTCATTTTCTCACAAATAAAAGCCAAGTTGTATGGGAGAAAAGTGACCATTTGATTTTCTTGTACCCGTACTGGGATAATGTAACTAATATTTTATATAATATAATAATAAATAACATCCCCACCGCTGTATCTCTACGTTGATGTCGTGGTGGGGCTTGCGCGCTCCAAACTTTAGGTCTGTGCCGGTAAAGTTTACTTTGCTGGAACGGGTCTAGGATGAGGAGCCAGACCAAGAGAGATACAGAAACCCGCAGGGCAGCATGTGGCGAGCTGTTGGGCAGTAGCGACCCCACGGACCCCCTATCTCCCGAGAGAAATCTTGTCCTCATCTCTGGCTTACCTTTATTGGCCGGCTGGAGTGAACACTGACGAGTGTCAATGTGTAAGTGTAAGTGATCAAAAAAGTGTAAGCAACACGAATCATTGCAGAAACTGCATGTTTTATTAATTAATTTTATTTTTTTCACTTTCAGAAAAACAGAAACTTTTCGATTGTGTTTTGTTTTCATTAAAATAAAAGCTAATTATTTTTTCCTGATTTCATGTGTTTTCGTTGCGTAATAAATTTGGTATTTATCTCACTTTTATCATTTTGAGATATACATTTTTGAAAAAAAAATTGTGGTGAGTCACTTTTTATGTCATAGAGACAGCGTTACGTTAATACAGGGGATCCAGGACGAGGAAGAAGTACAACTGCTCGACAGGATATCGGAACATCGGCTGACGTCTTGCAGTCAGTTGTATGTATCGACATACAACTGACTGCAAGACGTCAGCCGATGTTAACTGCCCGGGAGATAGGTTTAAAGCTACAATTCTCAAGCGGTGTTGTTGTTAGCCACCAAGCCGTGAGAAATAGTCTGCATGAATACGGCCTACGAACAAGACGCCCAACTATACGCTATGGCAATCGCGCCCGTCGAAACGAATGGTGTAGGGAACACTTGACATGGACCCAGGAGCATTGGGATAAAATTTTATTTCGCGATGAGTCCTGGTTTGGTTTTGGGCTTGATACGAGAAGGGTAATATAAGTTGTAATGCATTAAAGGAGGTTGTAATGCATTGTTCTTTCACTGCAAAAGCGCCCATTGAAATTAAACCGGTACTTGGTACTTAAACCGTTGAGTGAAGGTTTAAGACAAATTAAATCTAAATCACATACTGCTAGGAAGCAGTATGTGATTTAGATTTAATTATTCAGTTATACAAAAACCAATCAATAAACTATTTTACTTACCGAAACTACGATATCCCCTATCTGATACCATCCTTTAACGTCCTTGACGCAATATTTTTACAATTTTTCATTGAATAGTTCGCCATTTTTTAACGTGCGTGCAGTGACGCGAGCAGAAAAAAAAACACAAAAAAATTATTAAAAAATACATAATTAAAGAAATAATAATAATTCAAAAATAAATATGCAGAGTTATTGGTAAAACACCAAAAACCTCTTAAGGGGTCATTGTACTCATAATTATGAACAACTTTTACTATGGGACCAAACCTGAAATCGCAAAAAAAAATCTGCTGTTCAGTACCTTTATGTTCGCATAATTCGTCAAAATGTACTTACTGAACAGGTAATTTTTTCATAATGATAAGTACAATGACTCCTTAAGAGATTATTGGTGTTTTACCAATAACCCTATATAATTTACAGGAATAGTATCCTATTTGAAATGAGTTCACTATTTTAAATTGTGCACTCTTTTTTTGCGGACGGTTTTGAGACGCTGCGTGTGTAATCTGTACACACATAGGGTTTTTTTTATATATATGTTACGGGTAATGCTAGAAGATTGAGTAAACCTAGGTTTACCGAAGCATTTTGGGTAAAGTCCGAATAATCTCGTGCGTTATATGGTCACAATTCTAACCTAACCTAACCCACCTTTCAGCCTACACCTAAGTTTAATCATTCTAGCATTACCTAAATCGACCTAGGTGAGTATGGGGAATTAAAATTTATTTTAATTATTATTTGGACTTTACCCAAAATGCTTGGGTAAACCTAGGTTTACTCAATCATCTAGCATTACCCACAACATATACACTAACTTTAGCCCGCGGCTTCGCCAGCTTGGATGTCGGAAAATATCCACGGGAAAATCCCACCGGGATTAAAATACCCTATGCGGTAATCTTGGTAAACAATGTATTAATTCCGTAACACATTGTTTTCATATAACTTTACCTATAGAGGTTTACGTGGCGCACGCAAGTAAAGCTACCAGCATGGAATCGGCATGATTATTTCTGATTTCTTCAACAATCATCGTTATATTTCAGCCAATTTACATAAAACCTAAATGAAATATATACTTAAACTTTACTCAAGAATCACTCCGTCCATTGGTGTACACCGTATGAAAATCCGTTTGGCAGTTTTTGAGTTTATCGCATTCAGACTGACAGACAGATGCGGCGAACGACTTTGTTTAGTTAAAATTATGCCGGTCACGCTCTAATAACAAATAACTTTTCAACGAGTGGACCAATTTTAATGAAAATGAAATAAAGAATATGATTAATTAATTAAATGTTACCTCAAGATACGAACTATGATCACATTTCGAATCCAATAAATCTCTTAGCAAGAGGTACAGAATTTTTTAAATTGCCAAATTTTATTGAAATACGTTCAGTGGTTTAGGCGTGAAAAAGTAACATACAGACAGACAGACAGAGTTACTTTCGAATTTATGATATTAGTATGAATGCTTGGACATAATAAATGACAAAATGTTTCAATAGATATTTAAAGGCTAACTTTGAAGACCTAATGAAACATTTGTCGTCAATAATTAATTAATACCTAAGTATTAAATAGTCATTTTAATTGGCCTTCTAAAATCTTTCTTTGTATCAGCTGTAGTCTGGAGTACTACTATTATTACTAAACACATGACATTTAAATCATATTTAATACTTAATTCTATACTTATTTTATCATATTCCGTCATTTTGCCAACTTTTCATCTGGGTACAGTCGCGAGCGGAAAATTATTCAGTCATTACAGAGACACATCATATTAGCGACACTTTTGCACGCGAGTGACATACTTACATGATGCCTCGTTTGCGCTATTTATTCGGTGTGAAAATCCAACAGTGCAATAATATTTAGGGATTCAATTAAGTATCACTTAGGGTTGGTGAAGACGGCCATTAGAGGAACAATTTTTTGTCGCGTATCTATTGAAACAAGTAAAGGATGAAGGCAACCCCTTACCTAGTACTGCTCTACGACACATTCTCGGTCATCATCTGCCTAGACTATTCCCAACTGTGCTAGGTCCAGTTAACCGGATGCAACTGAATACCAGTATTTTGCATGGAACGACTGCCTACCTAGCCCCCACAACCCTGTGACTTGGTAATACGATATCTACCGCTTGATAAGACTGAGAGTCAACTTTCAGGCTTCTGACCACCCGTAATGGCTGTTAAATATCTACAAATTACAGCCGGGACCAATGGCTTAAAGTGCTTTCCGAGGCATGGAGTGTTCTCGATATGTAAAAATATAGTCACATGATATCTACAAACCGACCGCGGCAAGCGTAGCTCAACCTCTGATGGACATTATCGCTATGATGTCAGAATTATACAGGTTGCTCGCAAATTCGACATATTCCTTGAAAGGGGTTATGAGATCCCAGAGTTCATTTCCAACGAATTAAGTCTATCAACTAGGCTAGGAGTCGAAAATTATTTTTTTTTTTCAAGTAAAACGTCTAAATATCAAAAACAATAAAATAAAAAATATTTTCTTTCCACTTAAGACCTTTTATTTCTGACATTATGGAAATTTAGAGCAAGTGTTTTTCTTATATATATATATAAATAATCACTCATTTATTATCAGTCAGGAAAATCGCAAATAAGTGTCGAGAGAGAAGTATTTATTTTTAAATGATTTGTTTTTAGTGACCAGTCTGAAAATTTGAACAATAATCTAAAAACCTCCGTACCTCGGTAACAATTAATTTCCGATCTCTAGTTGGCGGACTTAATTTGTTGGAAATGACCTCTAGTACATCCCCTTTCAAGGAATATCTCGAATATCCGAGCACCCTGTATAATTCCCACAAAAAACAAACAAGTCCCACAGTGCTCCATACATTTACCCAATCAATAACAGATTACCTACCTACATTATCCGAACAAATAACAGAAATCGCAAAATAAATTAATACTCTCTGCCATTGTCACGATAACTTGGTCCATAGATCACGCAAACAGCCCGTACTTCATTACGGGTTTACAATATGAAACAAATCGGGGCTATTATTATTACAAAATAGCCGGCCTTAAGCCGTGCTCAATAAAGTATGACATTACATGACTGGTTCGATAGCGGTAGTAACGTCCCTAGGGCAGCGGTGGCCAAACATTTTAATTTGAGGGTCCTGCTAATACAAATCGGTTAAAGTTTAGTTTCGTTTGGCAGTTGAAGGGGGTTGGGAGGGGGAGGGGAGGGGAGTACCCCCTCCCCCCTGGTACCATTCCCATGAAAAGGTAACGCACCATTCTTGAGAAAAACAAATTATTATAACCTAACCTCAAAATACTTGTTGTCAAAACAAAGTCGCTTCTGCAACGTCTCCAGCGCTGCGGGAAGTGCAGCCCCTTAAAAAAGGATAGGCACCCATGCTCACCTCCGCAGCTTCGGCTTGCTGGTCGCCGGAGGCGACGAGCCTCAGCCGCTACGGCTAGCACGAGTGCCTATGCTTTGTTACAGCCGCTGGAGGCTGGTCTCGCCCCGTGCCTCTGGATTTGTATATACACTCTAGGGGTAGCAGCCAAAAGACTACGTGGAGTTGGGTTGCCCCGATTCGGTTTTGGGACAGTTTCGACCTATTTTAACCATAAAGTGGTGGTACACTAACTTCCTTCTGAACATAATTTCTAGGTTGAGAAAAGGAATGAACGAAAACTAATGACACTGACACATGACGCAAATAGCGTAGTTTTTATTAAGTTCCGTTTCATCGATTTTGCACGACATTTTACACCACAGACAATTTATTGGATATACTAGTAGAGATTTGGTTGTCAATCGCCCATATTAACGTTTCGTTTTCCCTTTTTTCTGATTTGAGGTTAGAAACAATTTTTAATAATTTCTCGAAAAATTTGCATTACCTTGCAATAAGAGTGATAACGTTATAATCAGGGACCCAACCCCTACCATCTTTAACCTCTTTTAGCCCTCTCCTCCTGCCAAACGATACTAAACTCGAGCCAAAAACACTTTTACGGTTCACAAAAATAATTTTCCAAGAAACAATTCCCAACAATTTCCAACTTTTTTTTTCTATTATTGTTACGTCTCTTACATTTCTCGGGACCTCTTGGAAACGTACTACCGGGATGAAAAGTATCCTTTGTCCTAATCCAGGTGCCAAATTTCATCCAAATCCGTTCAGTCATTTTAGCGTGAAAGCGTAACACACAAACTCACTTTTGCATTTATAATATTAGTTAGGATTGGCTTTTCATGAACTTCCTGGGACCTTTTTTATCACGCCAATATCTGCTCAATATGGGTAGTAGTCAATGTAGGCAACGGTCAAGATGACATTAATTGGTAAATCTTTCTAATTATTTTTAGACAGTTTTTCCCCAGTTATTATAAAGAAAATAAACTACCTATATGCAAAATATAAAAAAGCAACCTCTCAGCATAGTTATATCCATGAATAAGACCAGGGACTGAATTACCCAAAAATTAAGGTATCTTTAAATTTCGGTATGACGTCATACCATTAAATAAGGGTTACCGAAATATTTCGATACCGTTCTTTTTTTCGTAGTGGAATTTCGAGGTTGGATATGCATACCGGTAGATTTCGGTAGAAGTACTATAACCTTTATAAATGCTTCGGTAGCAGTTCCTAAACCTTAATAAATAGGGGTTTTCTTTGAGACAAAATACACAAGTTCTAACGTGTTCTTGCCCCAAGCGTCCTCGCCGCGCCCGCGCCGTCTCGCGTGTTGTTCGGTACCGAAATCGTAACAGTATACCCCAACCTTTATTTATAAAGGTATCGATATAGCTCAACCTTTATTAGTTTTAAATAAAGGTTGAGCTATACCTTTATATTTTAACTTTATATTTACCGGTACCGATATATTTTTGAGGTATATTAACCTTTAATCGTAACCGCCTTCAGTCACTGAATAAGACAGAGTTGCAACATCAGCAACGATAATTTTCTTAGCTATCCCATGAGCAACTCAATCAATCTGCCTAGCCTTTTCCCAACTATGTTGGGTTCGGCTTCCAGTCTAACCGCATACAGCTGAATACCAGTATTTTACATGGAGCGACTGCCTATCTGACCTCCTCAACCCAGTGACTGAGTAATACGATACCCCTTGGTAAGACTGGTTGTCAGACTTTCGGGCTTCTGACGACCTGTAACGACTGTCAAAGATCCACGAATGACAGCCTGGACCAATGGCTTAACGTGCTTTCCGAGGCACGCAGGAATCTCGGTATGAAGAGATGGCAAGCGTAGCTTAACCTGATGGATCGACCCGTGCGGCTGTAATTACTTAGCCACGAGCTCCAGCAACTAATAGTCATAAACTCAAAACGCCCCCCGGGCTGTATAAACCACTTTGGCAATCTCAGCACCGACCAATTAATTGTTGTATCGGTTTTATGAGCATTCCTAATCCCGGCCACCCGACCATCGGCACAATCATTACATGAAAACGGGGAATTACGGCTTAATGAGCCACTTTGAGAGCCACTAGAGGGACAAAAATAGGTTAGGTTAGGATGAAAATAAAATGTGTTGTTTTGTTTCTGTGTTGAATTGGTGAAGGTTTATGCCTGTAGGAGAAAGTGTACAAGCTTGCCTTTGTTCTATTTCCCGGTACTTAGATAAGTACTGGGATTATAGTTACAACGTACAGACGCCAGCAGGTCAACCTACCCGAAACTGTCAGATTTTCCCAATCAACCTTGAACCTAATGCTTTAGCAATAAAGTCGAAAATCTATTAAAGAAATCTGACAGATTGTAGTAGCTTGATGTGCTGGCGTCATACACAGTAGGTACCTAATGTACTAGGCTGATCCAAAATTAATGATAAAAAAATAAAACTATTCAAATGAATGTACGTCCCGGGAATTGTGGTCTATTTATATGATTTTTTGGGTTCCGTACCAAAATGGTAAGGAATCCTTATGGTGCGACTCAGTCTGTCTGTCACAGCTGGATATCTCAAGAACTACTAATGCTATCAACTTGAATTTTGGAATAGTTTTAGATGACGTTTGCCCAACTATTTTACAAATAAGAAAGATATTATTTTTTTTTTTTTGCAAAAGGGACTGTAAGGGGGTCTTAAAAATTCGAAGGGGGCTACTAGGGCATGTGGGGTATCGTATGAAAGAGTGTTGTTTGCACATTTTTCTTTTTAAGGGTCCGTACCCCAAGGGTAAAACGGGACCCTATTACTAAGACTACGCGGTCCGTCTGTCTGTCCGTCTGTCACCAGGCCTCATGAACCGTCATAGTTAGACAGTTGAAATTTTCACAGATGATGTATTTCTGTTGCCGCTTTAACAACAAATACTAAAAAACAGAATAAAATAAATATTTAAGAGGGCTCCCATACAACAAACGTGATTTTTTGCCGTTTTATAGATAATGGTACGGAACCCTTCGTGCGTGAGTCCGACTCGCACTTGGCCGGTTTTTTTAGGCCGCATAATTTTCGATTTTTGATGAAAAATGTAAAAAAAATACTGTTCCCCCCTTTTCTCCGAAGTTTGCATACAGAAAAATCTGAAATTATTCTGTGTGATAGAAGTTTATATAAAGATTACAGGAAAAACAAAACGATGTCTATAAATAGCGCACTTTTTTATATGTGATGGTACGGAACCCTCGGTGCGTGAGTCCGACTCGCTCTTGACCGGTTTTTATGCTGACTTAGTGGGTAAATAAGCAAGTTAGAAAAAAATATATATATATATTATATATATTAATCGATTATCATTATTTTTCGATCAGCCCTTGTAGGTAACTAGTTTCACAATGTTCCCTATTGACTTTGAAGTTTTACAATCTATGTGAAAAGTTGATATAATAAAATTAATAACACAAAAACCGTTACCTATTATATTTATTATTTATTAACACATGCATACTCGTATCAAAAATTCAAAAGATATACATTCTCAGATAATATTTACAAATTGGGCACAAACTTATAAAATTTTAACAAGACAAGCTAATAAGCCAACATTTGCTTAACCCAGCCTAGGACTACATATGGTAAGAGGAATATTATGCATGAAGGGGCCAACTTCTACAACAAACTACCTAAAGACATAAAAGAAATCAATTCGAAACATTTACAAGTAGGTAAACTTTAAAAAAAATGTATTAAAAAATCTTTCCTGCCTTTCGATTAATAAAAAATGATAGTCCTATATAAAATCATAAGTTTATGTACAAATATTAATCGACAAAAAATAATTACATCAAACAATTTTAGTAAAGCGCTTGTGTTCTGCACTGTGTCGTAGGCCTTAGTAAACACGCAACGACTATTAAATTGCACCCTACCCTCATCGCTCAAAACTGTTGTGTGGTTTCTTGTGTGTAACCTGCCTTCTTCTGATTTGTGTATTTTGTACTTGTTATGCTAAAACGATGTAAGTTAAGTCGAAGGACCTAGTTATGCAGAAAGCAGCCATATGGCACTATTTCCAAAAATGAGTTATAAACACAGGTCATACTAATTTTTACATACAAGATTTGTTGCAAAAATAGCCATGTCGATATCTCTATTTATCACGGCGATATGAGCCGTCAAATGCAGCCTTGTCCATACATCCATAATGCAACCATCGACAGAAAAAAAAGCTTATAACTCTGTTTGTACTTTTCCCGAAATGGCTGCTCTCTGCATAACACGGTCTAATTGTAATGTTAGTTTTAATTTGGTTTTAAGATTTATATTTGTTTTTGTTTTTTATCTAGGCTTACTGGCGGATAAAATTGTTCTAAACCTATTTATGTTTCACTATAAGTGAATTTGTAATTCTTTTGAGAAATAAATATATTTAACCGTATTATTTATTTATCAGCTAATAAAGTACACTTAGACCATCAGAACGTTAACTTTAAAGACTCTCACAACTTTTCATCACATTCTTAGCCTTCAATCTTCTTTTCAATATTTCCAAGTGTCCACTTATAATTTTATTGCACACTTCGTTCAAGATATTATGCTTTAAAAATTTAAAACTTCAGAAGTGTCGATAAACTCCGATCAAAACTGGAACATTGATATCGGGGCAATATCTACGCCTTAATTAAGGCTTTGAGCAAAGTCCCTATTTGCCTGCACTCCCTGGGGTTCCGCTCTCGAGGTAAATAGTTAGCCGGCATCTCCTCTTTGATTGATAGGACTTGCAATGCCCCTGAGTGGAGGCATGGTGGAGGCACATACGACCGTATATGTACAATGTTATGTACATCTATACATATGGCTAGGTAGTGTAGTTGGTCGATTTTGTTTTTACATGAAAATCGAAACAAGCAAACATTGCTAACTTTGGTTATATAAAGGATAACTTAATGTACTCTGCTTATGCGTTTTTAGTTTTGTATTTTTATTTCTGCTTGAGTATAGTTTTCGATTATTATTTCTTTTTTTGTATATTTGCGTGTGCTAGCTAGCTTACTTATAGCAAATAATTTAATTTAATGTTTTGTGTTGCGTAATGTACCTAAATTATTATGCACAGTGTTGTATAGATTCAATTTTTTTAACTGAACAGACAGCTGTGCTGCTGGGGAGTTTGTTGCGCCAATTCTTCTCCCCAGCTAAAGCACTAGGAAGTGGTGAAGGGCGGGCGTTTTTTTCAAAAAGTGCTGATTCTCAGCCTAGTTTGAATTAATGACTTTTCATTTTGATTTTGAAATAGTGTAAACACATACTGTAAAAACCCGGAGTGCCTTTACTTTTCTCAGGATCAAGGCTGATAACATAAATAAACGAACTCACGTTGTACTCCGATATATTTTATAGACTTTCTAACCTTGTTTCTATTCAAACCAACGCACCTATATTAGACGAGGAGCCCGTCTCGCTGATGTCTCCCTAGAACAAAGTCGCAACGACTTTTATAAAAGTGACCGTTCGAAGGTCAAAGATACTGCCAGCCTGATATAAATAGACAGGGGCTTGAATGAAATTCTACAGTACCTATGACTCACACTGAAACAGCCTTTTAAACTTGTAAGTTACTGAACAAAACCAAGACTCCAGTTACTGAACATCCACCCCTTAAAAATACATTAATGTAGAATGTAAGACATCCCGACGTGGACTCCTCAGAGTCACGTCCGAGACTAACGGCCGCATCACTCCTGTCCGAGACTGAACAGCGGATTGATTTCAGTTTTCAGTTGCTTCACGAAAGTACTTATTATGAGAATAGATTTCGAAGAGAAAGTAGACAATGAATCTCTTTTATTTTCACAACAGTACAGCTGTAAGGCCTGTTCTTGTATCTGATATAAGTGTAAACAAACTTCTTCAGGTTAAATACTAAGGGTCAGTCACCACCAAGCTTATATAATATTTAAAGTCAATATTGATACAGTTACTTATTCAGTGAAATTTAATAAGTGCTCGAGCATTCGCGAGGATTTCTCCGCTTGGTCTCCACCACCTGACTCTTACGCAATCACTCACTAAAGGGAATGAGTGACACACACATTCATTTATTTAACCATTTATGCACGCATCAAGAGCAGTGCTACTTTTTTTTATTTTGAGATGGGTTTGCTCTTGACTCTAGTCTAGGTCAGAGGTGACAGAGACAAAGTCGACGATGGAGAGAGCTTACCAGTGGTAACGGCCCCGACTTACGAGTTGTAGGTCGTGGGTTCGTATCCAAGCTGGCGGTTTTCACTGTGTAAATAATTTCATCACCACTGCTCTCAAAACCGTGAAGGAAAACGTGAGAAAACCAGCATGTCCTAGAACCAAAAATTCGAAGACATGTGACATCTACCAACCCGCCCTGGGCCTGTGCGGTAGATTACAGCGCACTGCCTCTTGAAAAGAGGAGATGTGTCCCAGCAGTGGGAACGGGCTGAACATCAACACACATATAAACAGACTAGAAGAAAGGGACAGAAAAATACGTTATACAAAAGTAATGCTTATTTCTAAATAAATCTCTTCCAGCATACCTGCGATAGGAAAGTAGATAATAAGAGATGTTAACACCGTGTGTAAGAATAGAAGAGAAAACAAGATATATATTATAAAATCAAAAATAATTAACTAATTTAAATAATAATAATAATAGCCCTGACCGCCCGCGCCGGGTAGCTTGGACCCTGTTCCCGATACCGGTGGGCTACTATTTTTTTTTAAATGTTTTTATATCTTTTTAATCTAATATTTAAAAATATAAATTTTATGTGTATTAACAATTAAATAAAGGGAATAATTATTAATATTATTATATTATATTTACATTAAAATAAATATTTATTCATCATCTCTCGCTATTGCACCTACCTGCTTGTCTCTGCATCAACCAAAGGTTGACGGGTAGAAAATGCCTATGGTATTAAGTCCGCCTCTGTACATATTTTGTGCTTGAAGTATTAATTAAATAATGAATGAATGAAATGCACCGACCCCAGCGTGGTTTGACCAGACTCGATTACTCGAATGAACCCAAAGATTCACACTAGACCGGCCCTTAGGATATGGATAAGGATTTGAGCCTATCCTGTATGCACCGTAAAATAAGCAATGGAATTGTGGAAAGACGGGTGATATATACGTATATGGATGGGCTCTTTTAACAACGTCGGCGCCAGGCTCCTTCAAGTTCAACTTCATCGGTGAATCCTTTGGCAGGATTAAACTGCATTCTCGACACTATCCACGTCACTGCTATGCTGCGTTGTTCCAAAGTCTTCGTATGAGTTCCCGCTACCATCCGTTTCAGGTTTGTTGTAATTCTCGCTATCAGCCCTCTCAAACTTATGTCTCTCCTCAGCCGTGTCCAACCATAAATTTATCTTGTCGAACTAAGTCATTCCCTGCCTGTCTATTCTGTAAAAATCTCACCGTGAATACGTAGGTGAAGTGAGCTGTCATTCCACCTAGTGCTATGGGGTTGACACCATTGACAGCTCACTCCACGCTCACTTCACCTAAGTTTTCACGGTGAGATTTGCACACGCACAGAATATCACTACTGTTTTGTCATTCTAAGTGTAAATATTTTAAATATGAAACTATATAAATATGAAAATATTAGTTTCATATTTATATAGTTTATCATTTCATCTCAATATTTATGTAGTATAAATATACTACATAAATATTGAGATGAGATTGTAATTGACCGAACAACTTTGCTGGCCCCACAACACGACCCTTTATTCCTGAGCAGGCACTCAACTCGCTACCTGCTCAACCGCTTGACGGCGACGACGCTCGAGTGTATTTCCGTACAAGGCGTGAATAAGTTGATAAGTCGACTTGCAAGTAATTTTTAAGTGTATAAAAATGGCATGGAATGCCTAATTTATATGGTAAATAAAAATGAGTAAGTCGATAAGTTCATAATTCTCAGCAAAATGCACTTGTGTATGTTAATATGAATTAGATTCCAGATGCCATTTTTATACAATTCAAATTTTTTTTTGCAAGTCGACTTATCAACTTATTCACGCCTTGTACGGATTTAATGTCTATGCATTTACAAAAACAAACGATTTTGAGACACCAATTCACTACCTCATGTACTGCACTACACATTATATTATTATAATTAGTCACACACATAATATAGATTCAAGTTAGGTGCCTATTTAGCACATGTAGTAGGGGCAAAATAACTTAATTAATTATACTGAAACGGTCTCACCAAATTATCTTGCACGGGGGTCACACCATATCGCACGTGGCCCTAGATCCCAGGCAATTAGGCTCTTCTATTTCCACAACACAGTTAAGCACTCACTAACATTAAAATACAGACTGGCACTACACAGTTACACACTCACTAACATAAAAATACACATAGGCACTACACTACAAAACCCCGAGCTTGCGGCTCGAACGTGCTCCCGCATGCACGTGTGTCCGTCTCAGCGGTCGACACGCCAATCGCTTAAAGTATTAATTAAATAAATAATAATAATATCCTGGGACATTATTCACACACGGTCATCTGATCCTAAACTAAGCAGAGCTTGTACTCGTACTATGGAAACCAGATAACTGATATACTACATACACTACTTTTTTTTTTGTAAATACATACTTACCTAGTCTTGCCATAAATATTGTCACGAAGAAAAAACATTTTTATTTATTGCAAATAATATTTATTACTTTTACAGTGTGTTATTTAATACATAAATATAAAACAATTTAAAATATAAAAATCTTATTCGAAGTGGTCTCCATTGGCTGCAATACAGTCCTTTAAACGTTCAGGCCAGTTATCAATAGAAGCACGCAGTCTTTCCATGGGAAAATTCTTCACTGCCTATCGTATGGATTGTTTTAGGGACTACAAATTATCATGGCGTTTAGAGCAAGCCGTACTCTCTAAAACTGACCATAAATCATAATCCAGCGGATTAAGATCGGGACTAGACGACGGCCAGTCTTCAGCTTGGTTATTGAACATGGTGTTGTTAAGGGGCTTAACTACCTTCTCAAGAATGGTATCTTGATACAATTGTGCCGATGTTTTGATACCTTTTTCACAAAAATATGGCTTAGTCACTCCTTCATAGCTAAAACCCCACCAAACCATAACTGAAGTCGGATAATGCCCACGTTGCACTCTGTCGACTAATTGAGAAGCTTCCTTAGAGCAGCTTTGAGCATAAATACGGTCATTTTGTTTGTTAAAATGTTACTCAATTGTAAAAATTTTCTCATCCGTAAACAAAATTTTTCTGTGACCTCCCTTTGTTACCGCTTCAGTAGTTGTTTCGATTTTACTACCCTATTCTTTTTTAAATTATCAGCTAAAAAAAATGACCAGTGCGTCTCTTATAGGCTGCAAGTCCTAAGTCATCCTTTAAAATACGCGACATGGTTCTGGGTGCTATCTTCATCTCCCGAGATAAAATCTTTTCCTTTCGGACAGGATTTCTTCGAATTCTTTCCCTTACTGCTTTGACCACCTTTTTCGTACGAAAACTACGTGTCCACGTAGTTTTCCTACGAAAAAGGCCAGATCTTTTTCTGTCACAAACAGAGGAGGTCTCATTGTACCTATTAATAGCCCGGTACACAAACATTTGACTTATAGCAAGCGTATGGAGAGTTTTAAAAGTTGCATTTGGCTCCATACCAACTTTGTGTAATGCAATCACAGCCATTCGGTTCTCTTTATCACCCCACTCCATTTTAATATCGCAAAATATTGTACAATGTATTGGCGCCAAAATTAGAAAACTCAATGAACAATCGTATAAAAATGACAGACTCCAAATTCAAATGCAATATCTTTCTTATTTTTAATTGTAACAGTATTTATGGCCAGACTGTGTATGTACAGAGTGTTTGGCAGAACGTTGAACATATGAAAATGGTGGATAGGTGGGGTCATCTGCTACTTACTCATCTCTAATTTATTTGGCCCTGGCCCACTGGATATTATTTTTTTTTTTGCTTTCTTCTAGTTTCACCAATTTAAAGTGTAATTTTGTGTAATTTAAAAATGGGTAAAACAGGCAATATTTTGTTTTTTTTTTAATCTTTAATGTTGCCAGTTTCTTATAAAACTATTGCTTTATTCAGATGTCAGCTAGAAAAAAAGTTATGAGTTCTCAAGCTTACAGAAAGATGTAAAAAATACTTAAATCTTAATTCCAACTTGCAATAAAAAAAAATGGTTGAGGAGTTCTAATTCTAGCAAAACATCCCTAGTGTGTGACCTTTCTTTTTCTTTATAATTTGCTTTTATAAAAAAACGAGTTATTTCATAATTTTATCAAGTAGGAAATTTTTGACGAAACTCTACCTTTACGTAAAGTGAAATATTTCGCGAAATTTAATACTGCAAGGTTGGGAAAAATTAAATGATCGACGGCTTGCCAGTAGCAGTGGTGCAAATTGACATTCACTATTCCCTTGGGATGGTTACACAAAGCAGGTAGAAATTTTGTTTTACTCTTCCGCAGTCATAGCGTATTTTGTCTCTCTTTCACTCTCGTGGCACCGTGATGCCTCAGAATGAATTCTTTTCTTTTATTCAGTCGAGACTTAACTGCCTATGTGATCTCACGTGCCCGTTACGCTTACGTTTGTTTTAGTTCACTTCGTTTTGTTTTATTGTTATCACTAGTTTTGTAACATCGTTACAAAACTAGTTAACTTGTGTTAAGTTTTTTGTTATTACTGTTACCTGTTGTTATTGGTAAAGAAATGGCTGCTTTTACCAGTGAGGAATAAGCGAGGAAGGAAGCGCTAATACTAATTCGCGTGAAGCGCGAAGGATTTATCAAGAGCGCTATCCCAACCGCCGAGTAACCCATCAGACGTTTGCGAGTACTTACCGACGTTTACGGCAAACCGGTAACCTGAACTTTCAAGAACCACGAGTGAACGCAGCACGACCCGATACTACCGTTTTGACGAACAAGTACTTGCCGAGTTTGACGCGGACCCTACCTGTACCTGTAGAACTCCCTGTGAAAATTTGCGCACTGCTTAAAAACTTTTCCTGTATATAAATATTATATAGCCAATGTCACACCCACAATTAAGAAAATCAACGACACCTCATATGAATAAAATCCATCAAGCCGTTTAGGCCACAGAGCGTGCCAAAGAAATAGATACATACTCTCGAAAAACATTACCCTCTTTCTGAGGCAGTCAGGTAAAAACGATAATAATTAACTGTCAGTGGATTATTTCCTTATCAATATACTATGACTACCATTACATTTTAATGCCAAAAGAATACACAGAAACGTGAGCGAAGGTGCGGGCACAGCTAGTCTGAAAATCATCATTGTTCAAAAGAACTATAATTATTTTCCTTATATTGTAACACTAGCTTCGGCACGCGACTTCGTACGCGTGAAATATCTTGTTCCCACCGCATCGCATAGCCTTCCTCATGAATTGGGCTAACAAATGCAAAAAGAGTTTTTCAAATCCGACTGGTAGTTCCAGCGTAGCTAGTAAAAACTAGCAATATCCCCTTCGTCGCAAAACGTACCATTCTCATTGTTTTGATACTCTCACGTTCCAGACAAATTGCCGCATCAAACGACTGCGATGTATGGTTAGCATTTACTATCGGATTGAAAGATTTCGCTACTAATAGAAAATGGAATCAAATCATTTGTTTTATGTGCCCCGAGAGCGACAATGTTGATGTTTTAGATATTTGTCAAAAAAGATAACTCTGAATTTAGCTCAATTGCTTGTGTAATATAAAACTTCTTTACAAACTACTCAAAAATATAAACCTTGCCTAGTTTTTTCCGAACTATGTTGGGGTTGGCTTCCAGTCTCCATTCCATCGGATGCAGCTGAATACCAGGATTTTACACGGAGCGACTGCCTATCTGAGCTCCACAACCCAGTTACTGGATAATACGATACCCCTTGATAAGACTGGTTGTCAGACTTTCTGACGACCCGTAACGACTGTCAAAGATCCACGAATGACAGCCGGGATCAACGGCTTAACATGGTTTCCGAGGCACAGAGGAGTCGCGGTATGTAAAGATGGTTACCCATCCACGGACCAACCCCAGAAAGCGTTGCTTAACCTGATGGATCGACCCGTGCAGCTTTTATTACTGAGCCACTCCTCGAGTTAGTCACAAACATACTACAGTATCTACATTATAAACAAGTACACAATTTTGATGTTTATTCGGCGAATTGAGTACCTACATCACGCTGAAAATCTGTTTGAAATCTAATATACCTAAGTTAATTTAAAAAATAAAGTTCACATTGTGGAATGCAACAAATATATTAAGTATTGAAATACTCCAGTACCTACCTACAACAAACAAGTTTTATAAGATCCCGTATATCATAGCATTCAATTTCCTGTCCGTTTATTTATTGAAGACAAGCAAAGAGACGCCGGCGCCGTGTGCTGAGCATCAACATGCGGCACCGGCGCAATTTCGCATCGATTGCAGTTCGATACAAATGGTTATGACGGAGATAGAAAGTGTCTATGTCCAGTTTTATTACGTTCGATATGCGGCTGTTCTATGATTTTGATAAATGTGTTGTTATTTAATGCAACATTAGGTGTAAAATGGGTTGGATACTTTTCGTTTAACTATGGTATTCAACATCAATCAAATAATCTTAACTGTCGCATCCTGTATAATAAGGTTATGTTATTTATTTATTTTACCATTTATGTACACACAGAAAAATACATAATAAAATACATAATTATAATTAGGAGTACAAAGGTACTGCTTATTTCTTAAGAAATTTCTTACAGCAGACCTGCGAAAGGAGAAATGAAATAGAAATGTAGACAATAGTGTGTGATAACAAGAAGAGAAAAATATGAATATGCGAAGACTTAAACTAAAATATTAACTATACCTACACGTATAACATAAACTTAAATAAATACATAAAGCTAAAATATATAAACATACTTATACTATACTTATATAAATAATCACAGTTGAGAGGAAAAGTAATGCTTTTTTGCTCTATATTTGAAAAGAGACACAGTTTTTAAATCGCGAATGCTAGGCGGAAGTGAGTTCCACAGTCTCACAGCATGGATAGAGAAGGAATAAGAATAGTAGCTAGTTTTATGAGGATGAGATTTAAGGAGGGATCTAAGGTGTGATCTACACGGGGCGTCACTAGGGCGAGCAAAGGAAAAACGCTCACGCATGTAGGAAGGATAAGACGGGTTGTGTAAAATGTTGAAGAGGAGACATAAAATCCGAGTGTTCCTGCGAAGGCGGATTGGGAGCCACTTGAGTTCCTTGCGAAAGTGAGAAACATGATCATACTTTCGAAGACCAGAAACAAAGCGAATGCACAAGTTTTGCAAGCGCTCAAGCTTGTTTAATAGCTCCTCAGTAGCATCCAGGTATATTAAAAGAAATAAAAATCTCTGTCCTGTTTTGCCCGATAGCCGAGGCCTTGTTCACCCACATTTTCCAGTCAGGCACTTGTTTCTATTTGTATTAGTTAAAATGAAATCGTAATTATACCCTCATAGCTTGGTATATTAGGTTGAAGAACTAATAAGTTTATAAGCTGTCCCAGCTCACAACTGCAACTGTACGACATGTTACAGCTAAAACTTGAAGTGCGACTACACCTAGTTCTAGCCGGCTAGAGCTAGGTGTAGCCGCACTTCGGGTTTTAGCCGTAACATATATATTTGATAGATTTGCGGTGGGAGTATACACCTGCAACTGTGGATTACGTTAGATGAGAAACAACGTAACAAAACTCTCACGTGTGGCTGGAGAAGGCACGACGAGCATTGATCACTATATTTGCTCAAGACGGTTTGGCGATTTCAGACCTACCTATTCCCAAACAACAACTCAAGAAGTTCACCTAACACACGGTTCTTTACTGCACGTTTTCTCAGCTAAACAGAACTCAGTCAATCTGCCTAACCTTTTCCCAACTACGTTGGAGTCGGCTTCCAGTCTTACCGGATGCAACTGAATACAAGTATCGGCCCTAGAGGACCCCATCAGTTACTGCTGACCTCTCTTGAGGCGCGCGTGGAACACAACGTGCCATCGACCCTGGTCTGGTCCTTAATCAGTGTCCTAGTCCGCAAGCCCCCGCCTACGGTGGCCGGGAATCGACTATCAATTGCTGACGCCCAGGGCGTCTCTTGCGTCGACTAGGGGCGCGAGGGCGCAAAGATTGCTCTTCCTCACGCGTTCCGCCTCCTCCTTCGAGATCATTACTTGCATTAGTGCGACTACAGACTGCGGGTGGTCGCGTCCAGGGCTTGGGTTAAACTGGCACTCCTGTGCGGTGCCACTTCCTGATTTTTATTTTTATTTCTTTTGTGGTTTGGTTTTTGTATGTACTACTCGTATCAATAGCTTTGTAAGGATTTTTTTGTGTTACTAACATTATATGGACTACGTCTGAAATAAATGTCTTATTATTATTATTTTTTATTTTTTACATTTTTCGGAACTCTGGGGTCCCGGACCTTTGCAAGGCGTACGAGGAGCCGAAGCCAACTCGCAGAGGCCCTTTAAATAATTTCAAATGATAAGGAAGCACCAACCGACGCTTATCCCTGCATGCACTATGCAAGTGCACCCATGGACAACCCCCGATCGGTACAGGACTATTGTTGTACATGTTGTTATTATTATTATTTTCTTACATATCTCAGGACCCTGGGGTCCCGGACCTTTGCAAGGCATACGAGGGGCCGAAGCCAACTCGCAGAGGCCCCCCAGATAATTTCAAATGATGAGGAGGCACCGACCGCCGATTATCCCTATATGGACTATGCAAGTGCACCCAAGGACAACCCCGTTATTATTATTATTATTACTGCGTCACAGAAGGAGGTGACGGCTCGGCTGCCCCATTTCAAAACCTAGTGAGGGACACTTTTTACAAAAATCGTTTTATTGCACAATCTTGCTAACATAGTAAGTCCCTAACAAATACAAAAACACAGCGTTAAAAACTCACAAATAAGCAGATATATTTAAGCATCTAAACCTGAGTGCTCCACTCACTGCCCCGTGACCATTTTACGTTTTTGCGCTCTCCTGTAATATTTTGTCCTAAGTCCTTACTAGGTTTTGAAATGGGGCAGCCGGGCTTCCCATGCACTCTCGCTCCGTACCATGGCCTGGACCAGGGCCGGACGCGAGAGATCGCCGCCGCCGATCGCCTCCGCAAGGACGCGGCGGTGCTCCGCCCAAGCCGGACTCTGGCAGACCTCCACCTGATGCTCCACCGTGTTCTCCGGGCGATCTACACAATGGTAACACCCGGGCGTTTCCTTCCGCCTTATCCGGAACAGGAACCTCTCGAAGCAACCGTGTCCGGTGAGGACCTGCCAGATGGAAGTTGAGGGCGCCTGGACGCCTCTCCAACCACTCCTCAAAGAGTGGTCGCAATAGGGATGATGACTAAAAAATGATTTTTTGTCCGTCATGTAGATTATGTAGATTAAAATGTACTGGACACGTATTTTTTCTTTTTCTACGTAATCAAAAGATTACGGTGATACATTGAGTTAAAATGTGGCATGACGTCACGTCTTTGTAGATTTTATACGTAGAAGTGACGTAGCAAGCCCCCTCTCCCAAACTTTAATGCGAGTTATCTAAGTCATTTTTTATTAATATGATAAAGCAAAAAATACGTATCTAATATTTTTTTATTATCTGACTGACGGACTAAATAGATTTTCTTTTTTTTTACCCAGGCATCATCCCTATTATGGCGTGCCCAACTTTGCCGGACCTGGGAATCGAACCCAAGACCTCAAGTTCAGCAGTAGTGCTTGCGACCACTAGACCAAGCAGTCATCTAACTAACTTCTTATTCTCTCAAATTGTCCAGAACTCGTTTAAATTTTCTTGTAAGTACATAAAAACTAACTGCACTAACTACTTTGGGGTGTAATTTACCTAATTAAGTTGGCCGTGTTGTATATGAGCTGGAGGAAGGTTAGCTTGCTTTAGTTAGACGTACACTTGGGAGAACATAATTATGTTTTACTCGTGAAGAATATTAAAATCAATGATATTATTTTTAAATAAAAAAGAGGCAGATATGTTTGAAGCACGCGCGTCACTTATGAGTATGAGGGCTCGAAAACGTGGTACGCGTCAAACCTAAACGCTGTGTAGTCACGTGTCACGACCAGATTTTAAACGTCTCGGTTACTATGAACGTAACATATCTTGTGTATAATATCATTCATTAAAATGAACAGAAAATTAAGTGTCTCGTTAATTCTTTTGTAATTTTTAAATATAAATTTGCTTGCTAGCTAAAGATAAATTCGTAAATGAATGGGATTTGATAACCGACGGCCGAGTAGGTATGCTGCTATAATATCCAGAAGTTAACTTTAACGAATGTAATAATATTTAAGGTCCTTTACGCTAATAATTTTATTTTTAATGAGCCCGTCATGAAAACTTTTAATAGGTACTAAAAAGATCATAAAGTTATCAATTTCAAACAAAAGTATGTGTTTATTACATAAATTCAGCACTCTTAGAAATAAAAATAAACTGAAAGCGAGTGACCGTTATGATTTTATTTATTTATTTATTATCTTATTTGCTTATTAGCTTTACAGCAATGTGCAAGGAAAACATACTTCCTACGTGTTTATAAAGAGCTACGAGTAAGAACAGATATACCTACCTAATTATTGTAATTAATACGCTTGCCAATTAAATAACCTAATTACAATGCCGGTAATCTCTGTAGCTGTTGCTATATACCCAAATATCTAAGTCACTAACTTCACAACGTAAAAACAACCTTTGAAAACCTTAATTATAGCACCATAAGTGAAACCACATACGAAGGTCAAGTAACGTACACATAAAAACGTTGTATTCCTATGTATGTAAAAGCTCTAATAATTTTACAAGCCCTCGTAAAAGTGGCGGCTGTGTAATAAAATCAATTTTGAAGAATACAGCAAGTTTAATTATTCAAGTATTTTATAGCGGTCCACGGCGAATCTATTTTAAGCCGGATTATTATAATAAGCACTAGGTTGTCTTCGTACTTATATTCAAAAATAAAACGGACGGTGACGCTGAAAGTGCTATAAATATTTAAGCACATTTGCAGATGTGCTTGGTGCTGGGCTAATAGGCTTGTCCCTCTCGTGTAGGGAAGGACAATCCTATTTCAAAATTTGAAAAGTCCTGACTAAAAACTAATTTAAAGTCACTTCTTTAAATAATCATTTATTGGGGCTTTATACGTTTACAATAGACATATGTATGAACAAACGTTTACAATCCTTTTAAATAGAAAAAAAAATGGCTTCGCGACTGAGAGTCGCGGAGGATCGCTGTTGTACGTCCGTTTCCGTCGACGATCGGGCTTCCCTCTCTCTGTCGCCCACGTCCCTTCGGCCTGCGCTAGCGGCGAGGTGCGCGGGCGGCGGAGGAGGGGGCGCTTTGTTTGGCACTGCGTAGCAACATCATCGTACCTATCATAGTCATAGAAAAACCCGCGCTATACTAATTATTTATTTTTTAGTACTCATTGAACTTTTCAGTCAATCTACCTAGGTAGCTGACCACAACATAGTTGGGACAAGGCTTGCCTTTTGCCAACTATGTTGGGGTTGGCTTCCAGTCTAACCGGATGCAGCTGAATACCAGTATTTTACATGGAGCGACTGCTTATCTGACCTCCACCCACAACCCAGTTACTCACAACACCCCTTGATATGACTGGTTGTCAGATTTTTGGGCTTCTCACTACCCGTAACGACTGTCAAAGATCTACGAATGACAGCCGGGACCAACGGCTTAACCTACTTTCCAAAGCACGCAGCGGTCTCGACATGTAATGGATGGTCACCCATCTATGAACCGGCCGCGGTAAGCGTAGCTTAACCTTCGTCGGACCCGTCCGGCTGTTATCATTTAGCCCTCTATCATGAGCCCCATACTCATTAATTAAACTCTTATATTTTCTAAAAACATTACCCTCAACTGGAAAAGTAGAAAGTTGAGTTTGTGTTGGAAATAAGGCAAAGCCAGACAAAGTCCGGATGGGGGCCAAAAAGCCGGATATGTCCGGACAAATCCGGACGGATGGTAACCCTACTCCTTACTCCCGTGGGTGACAATAACGACTCCTGAATATGGACCTTCTGAATGATTACTATGAGACCAATGATGACGTTGGGACCTAGACTATTTATCTACCGTGTTGACCATAGATATAAGAAAGGTGTTGACTGTTAGTAGAAGGCAGTTTCACTGAAACATTGTTAATTGGTCACAGAACATTCTATAGGTATTTCATCATATTATTGCGCATCAATGCTCCAATGTCTCAAGAATATACAACGCGAGTGGACACAGGGTAATGTATACAGCACCCACAATCTAAAAAGAAAACAAAACACCAACCACGACGCAATAAAAACATCAACCCATGACCACTGCAAAAAGTTTACGACCAAAACTCATAAAGTGGACAGCAACCAAATGAATATAAAGACCACAATCCATTTAACCAGCGACCACACAGCATGAATCCCGGCTGAACACATTCAGTTTTAATTAACCCTTTGCAATAATTAAAACTCTCTTGTAATTAACGTAAAAGGCCATGAAATCGTATAAAAATGTATTTATTTCGTATCATATCACTTGGAGTGCTTTGCTAATAAAATAAAAGGCCAGTGTCCGTGTGGGATTTAATTAAATAGTTTAATTACATTTTAGAGTGGCCATCTAGTGCAGAGTCGCGTCTGGACGACCCAAGATGTTAGATGTAGCGAAATATTGGTTAGCTAGGATGAAGATTAGGTTAGTAGAGTAGCTTAGGACAGTGTGTAATACCTACCTTATACATAATAGACATAGTACTAGATGTTAAGACGATTGTGAAGCTTTAAATTTTCATACAAAAAGGGATAACGTTTTTCTCCCCGTAAACATAGTCTAATCTTCATAATTTTTGGAAATGTTGCAGGTATAGGTAATAAAAAGCTAGGTCCGTATGTTTTTATTATAAAGAAATATTGCATACTATACCTATAAGTTATTAGCATCTAAATATCTATATTTTTGACATAAAATCTTCCTCGAGCGTTTTTATTGGTTTTTTATTAAATTAAATTAAATTACTAAAAAAGAAAACTTACAGACCTAGACTAAGGTGTACCGAATGTAATAAGATCAAAATTGTCTCATTTCTTAAAGGTTTAGGGGGGTGAAAACGTTATCGCCCGAAACAATATTTATGTAAATAATTGTATGAAATGTAGGTAATTGCCTCCAAGACTCGTGCCGCGTATCGGCACTTCACAATTGTTACTAACCCTATGGACTCTATCTGAAATTAAAGTATTCAATTCTATTCTTTAAACACTGTTCAAAGCAAACTAATCAGGAAGTGGTCCGTCCACTCAGACAATTCATGCCACTGGCGCCACGCCCCAACGCCGCCGCTAGATGGCGTTGTAAATAATTCATGATAAATGATTCCTTCCTCATGATTGCGTGGTCCCAGCATTACAGTTTTAATTTTAAACCAAGTTTTGTCCTTAAGGGATGTTAATTAACTCATGTTAATTGCACTTTGATAATTTAACAGTCGTGTCTGGTAAATTGTTCTCTATTCGATACCGCTGGGAGTTTTCATAATTGAATTTGAGAAACAACTGTTTTATCGCGTTTTTTCATTTCAAGTTGTTTGGAGTTAAAAGTGTTAAGAATTCAAGAAGGACTTCTGATTTTTGACCTATATGATTTCTTTATTTATTTTTATTCTTTAGGCACATACTATAATATTGAGCAATGGTTTGCCATTCTACTTTGGTGCAGGGACCTACGTACAGACAACACAATAGGATTAATTGTGTTTTGGTCAAATTTTTGAGAGTCTCAATAACATAGGATAAAGTATCCATTTACTGTAGGAGGTCGTGTAAGTATAATATATAGTGGATATTTTTAATTAGCTGTAATTGTAATACATCACCTACCTAGCAATTTCCAAAAAGGAAATCCGTGGCAAGTCCCTCAGTATATTTTGACACTAGGTGTAATATTACCTGAGCTCAGTATCATCACGGCGGCATTTTGGTATCTGTAATCTGAGCAGTGACAGTAATCTTATAATTAATTAAATCCCTAGTCGTTGTGCCTCCGAGTAATAAGCTACGCTTTAGACAGGATGGGAGGTGGTCTGACTGATAGCGAGGAGGCTCTTGTCTTTAGGTGCTACGGGTTCGGGATGAAACTGAAATCAGTGAAGAATCTAATTAGAACCTCTTTGACTTGCGACCCGACGATAAAAATATTGTGACCGATAGTTTAATCGAGCTTTTCTTTATAGACCGTAGATGATACGCAAGGCACTGTTGGACTTGCTTTGGCAGTTAGTCTTAGTAGTTCTACTATATTTATTCTTTTAACTACGTTGGTAAGGCCTTTAAGCGTGTCTATGAGATAAATCAATGAGCCGTGTCCTAATATAGAAGGTCAATTTACTATAATAACTTGGCTCTATTCCTGTAGTTCTACAAAACTAAGGTCCGTATTACAGAACCTCACTCAGGTCAAGCACTATTTAAAACAAGTTTCAACCAATCAAATAGATTTAAACTAGTTTTAGGTAATGTTTGAGACTGGATTGAAGTTCTGTCATACGGGCCTAAGTTCCTAAGTAAAACGTTTTTTTCTCAGCGCTTCCACAGTGACCACAGCCTCACTTCTTACAAGTCACTCGTAATGTTATGTACGGAAGAGATAATAATAATATAATTAATTAATGTTACCATCTGCTATACTACAATATAATCCATGAGATAGCATTTAAAAACCACCATTTGTTCAAGTTGTCATGCTTTAAACAGGAATTTACGTTTAAGTCCGCCTTTGTACGGTATTTGTTTTTTTACTTGTGCATAAAGTTTTAATAAATAATAAATAAATAAATATACAGCGACCTCATACCTACCTTGTTAAGTATACAGCGAGCTCACGCCTACCTGCTCAAAATATACAGCGAGCTCACACCTACCTGTCCGAAATATACAGCGAGCTCACACTTATCTTTACGAAATATACAGCGAGCTCATACCTACCTGTCCGAAATATACAACAAGCTCACACCTACCTGTCCGAAATATACAGCGAGCTCACACCTAGGTAGGTGTGAGCACCTAGGTAGGTGCCCAAAATACACAGCGAGGTTACACCTACCTGTCCAAAATATACCGCGAGCTCACACCTACCTGCCCAAAATATACAGCGAGCTCACACCTACCTGTCCGAAATATACAGCGAGCTTACACCTACCTGTCCAAAATATACCGCGAGCTCACACTTACCTGCCCAAAATATACCGCGAGCTCACACCTACCTGCCCAAAATATACAGCGAGCTCACACCTACCTGTCCGAAATGGGAACTATTGAGATGACATAACGGTGACATTTATGTGGAACAGTGACGTAGTTTTATGAATAAGTAGGTATTAAAAAACAATCTGCAATACAAATCAATGCAATATAAATCACAGTTGATACATTTATGTTTCAAAGTTATAGACTTAGGTTTGGTTAGGTTAGGACGGAATCTTATTTAATTTAATTGAACTCTGCTGCTACTAGGAATCTATTGTTAAATATAGGTAATAGTGTCTCTTCGTTTTAAAATCATCAAGGTTTTAGAATTTAAAGTTCTGTAGATGGATAAAATTTACTTTATCTACACCCATGCTATAAATACTCTATAAAAGTTTCTGAAACAGTTAGCTTATTGCCAACATTAAAATAACGAGTGTCATAGTAACCATAATATCATCCAAACGAGTGTTATAATGTTGTACTAAATTTCATTATGCAACTCCCACAGAGTACTCTTTTATATAAAGGTGACTGGTAATTAGTGACCGATACTTAAACACATGATTGTACTCATGATAACAAACAACTTTTACTATGGGAACAAACCTGAAATCGCGAAAAAAAATCTGTTGTTCCCACGAGTTGTGCGAATATAAATATAGGGAACAGCTGATTATTTTTCGCGATTTCAGGTTTAGTCCCATAGTAAAAGTTGTTTGTTATCACGAGTTATTGTTCTTTACTTTCTTTGGTATTGTTCGTCGAACCGTTGAGCTCCTTAAGTTCTGAGTTGAGCTGCGCGATTACTGACAAATGCGTGCACTGACTGGACAGGTCCTCTCAATCTGTGTGGTTCTTTCCTCAAAAGACCATTTCAGACACCAATCTACATGGTCTTCACATGAAGTGACCAAGATTATGTCTGGACTTTATAAGAGACTGTGACCTCTGAGTTTGTTTCGGCCTTTCTTCTCAGAGTAGTCAGATAGGAAACGCCGACCTCATCTAGTTTAAAAAAAAAAATTGACTTGTGAAAGTGTTTGTACAAACCTACTTACAGAAATAAAAATCATTTATCATTTATCATTTATCGTTATGCGAACATAAATGTAGGGAACAGCTGATTTTTATTCGCGATTTCAGGTTTGGTCCCATAGTAAAAGTTGTTTGTTCAATCACGTGTTTAAGTATCGGTCACTAATTACTAGTCACCCTATATAGGCAACACCTTTGCTTTTTCTATCTCTTTCTTACTCATCAAACAGCCACATTCTCACTACTCAATTCGTGGTATCTTAATGAATTTCCAAAAAAGAACATTGTCATGCATGCGCGTTTCACTACCACAGCGCCGTAATTAAAAAAAAAAAAAAAAAACTTATACATACTTTGTTTGTATTAAATACTCAGCAATTAAACTTTCCATGAATTTACATAGAGTTCATACAACACTGTACAACACCCTATGGTTTCAGAACCTTTTATAGAGGATTCATATCATGTGTGTAGATAAAGTCTTGTATGCAACTGTATATAATATAATTAGGTATTAAAACACTCATGTGATACTATTATCACATTCGGCTTCGCCTCGTGTGATAAACCCACATTCGTGTTTTAATATCCCTTGTTATACTGCAGTTATCAGTTGCATAAATAACTATTATTGTACTTACACCGGACTTACACTAAAACTATGTCACTGCTCTACATAATGCCATCATAACGTCATCTCAAATAGTTCCTATTTCTGGCAGCTGTGTGGTTTTGCTACCCAACAACACAAATACAGGCAGGATAATCTTTACATACTCCTACATCAGAGTTTATTTGTGTAATGGTCAAAAACTTTCTTTTCTACTACCCACCTTTATTTGTCCAAAGAATAGTAGGTACTATATCTAATAGATGATATCTCAGAAAGTGTTCCGTTGTTTGTCTGTTAATCATGGTAAGAGGCTGTCCAACTTGTGTGGGAGAAAGAATCCATTCGGTCCAATATTTGATATTGGTTAGATTCTGATAAAAATATTAGGCTAAAAAGCCTAGATAAAGATTCGCATCAGCATTTTGACACAAAAAGGATTTTTTTTTTATTTGTGTTGGGTTTGCTCTTGACTCTAGTCTAGGTCAGAGGCGACAGAGACAAAGTCGACGATGACTGTATGTAAAAAGTACTCTGTGGTCGACGATGGAGTGAGGATGATTATGCGGTTGACTAACCTCAAAACACAGGCATATAAGGAAGAGATTACCTACTAACCTATTCCATAAAACCCTGAAAAACACATAATGTACACAAATCCTGAAATGTCAAATGGTGCAGCTTATCGTAAATGCATTCCGAATTCAAAAGTTTGCATCTACGTGCTCAGTATGGTTTACGTTGCAATAAAATTTAAATCGTTTGTTCAAAACTGTTCAAAGCTAAGTTTGACTGAAGTTGTATTCGTGCGGTATTCGGAATACTTAAAATAGTTTTCTGTAACGCCGAACTGAGCAAGCCTTTATCTATAAAAATATCCCAGCTTTTGCTTGCAATCAAAGATTTCAAAATGTTAAATTGTTCTTCCTGGTTTTGCCGTTTCCTACTTCCACAAGAAAAATAGAAAATCCCTTTCCTAACTTGAATAGGTTGTAGTTTGTAATCTTGTTTAAGGCTAACAGCATCATAACACGGTCATTGTTCCCCAAAATCGTAAAGAGAGATCTTCAGCATCATTCATCATTGGCAGTCCTATTCCACCAACTGCTGAGTATACAGGATTCCAAGGAAAGATAAAATTTTGATGCCTTTTATTGCAGGGCATCCGAATCACCCCCTTGTATGTTCCGCGATTAAATTGTGACTATGAGAACAATTTCTTTTTATCTATCTCCTAAACTACGTTGATTGCGTTGACGCAGGACGCCGGCTGCCCTTATCACACAAACCAGCACCTACTACTATCCTATTCTAGCACGCGTGTGTGAGAGAGATATCAATTACCTGAGTAGTTGTATTTATGGTCAACAAAGGGACAAGATGTTGTAATTTCCGAAAACATTAAAAATAAAAACACATTTTACAATCAGATAAAAAAATCTGATTAATGACACAAGTTAAAGAAAAAGTTTAAAGAAAAATTAGAACAAGTTTAAAGAAAAATTAAAATCAATAATTTTTCTAATTTTCCTAAAAAAAAGTCACTTTATTTTAATAGAAGGCAAGTTATAGAATAGGTATAAATACCGACAGAGGCCGGTTTTTTTATGCTTTTATTAGTGATGAAGGTCCATTGCAGTTTTTAGAAACACTTAGAAGCCATTGCCACAATTTTCTATGTTTTATTGAATTCTCTACTCAATTTCAGTCATGAACTCATGATCCATAAGGTCCAGGTAAACTATAACTTTTAAAGTGGTTCATGACATTAAGGTGATTAATTATCACAAAAAAAAACTTCCACAAACATCCAATAGAAAGAGAAAAAAATCAAAACCGAAGTCAAGTGAAAATTAAGAAAAACATATTTTGAAAAATCTATCTCCTAAACTACTAATAATCGCAGAACATTACATATAGAGCTGATTCGGATGCTCCGCAATAAAAGCATCTTAATTTTATCTTCGGACGTCATTCGTCCGGTTACCCAGTATAATATCCCTCCTCTCTTCTGTGCTAAGCTTCCAGTTCTGACAGTGACATTCAGAAGATCTTCCCAACCCTTTTCCATACCCGATCTTCTGAATGTCAGCTACCCAACTAACTATTGGACTGTATGATGTCTTTAAATGAAGATAAAAGTTTCACTTCTCTAGGAAAGGAACAGTGTTTGTTTTTTCTGTGGAAAATCATAGTAAACGCTTAAAATTCACCCCGTATGCTCTCATTAAATCATAGTTACAGCACTATCCTGGTGCCGTGAATTATTATTTATTACACATTAGTTATCATTAACTAACCTCCGTAAATTACTATTTTCTTAATAACATTATTGTTAGCCCATTGCGAATTTGTTTTCTTAAAAACTTGTAATTTATGAAAAAAGGATGCTTGGAAGGATTTGACCTTTGCTCAGTAATGGGACAATGTAGACTAACATAAAAAAAGTGAAAAGCAAAGCAAGAATGCTTTATCCATTTGATGGATCTTCAGTGCGTTTTGAAAAGGCACATTTCAAAAAGCGTTTTAATTTCTCATACTTGGAAAGTAAATAAGCTTGAAGTTACCTGATCAGAGGGAGGGAGGGACGAAAAATACTGTTTTAATAAAAAGTGTTTGTGTGTTTTTTCTGCTTTGAAAAGAAAAAGAAATCATTTATTTAGCACAGACTAAAAGGCACACAAAATAATACACAGCAGATTATAATAATAATAAAAAACAAACAAAAAGTGTAAAATGCGATGCAGGAATATGTGCCTCACGGCTGCACCAAAAATGGTCCAGTTCAGCAAAAATGCCAGACAACTAGTGCCTGACGCTGGTTTTCAACTGGAGCTGAAGTGTGAAGTGACGGATGTATACCAGTTTTATACTGCAACGTGTGTATGCATACCTACTTAAATAATATCGGGTATGTACATAAGTAATGTGATTTTGAGTAAAATTGCACAACAAACAAAGAAGACAGATAAATGAGACGGACGCATAATAGACCTTCGTTAACAAGTAAATGAAATCCTTTAAAACGATTTAGAACAAAATCTGTTTAAACGATGCCAGACTTCCACGCGCCAACACACTGTCTTATCATAATCCGTGCACTTCATCGCACAATACTCTGGAGAATATTTACGGATAGTTTGCAACTTGTTTGTGTTTTAAATTTGTCTTTGCTATGGTTTGCGTTGAGATTAACCCAATACAATGGTTGTAAAGTAGGTAGAAATAAAGAAAGAATAAAGAAAATATATTTATTCGGCACATGCCATACAACACACACAACAAACAAATAGAAAAAAAAAATTAAGAAAACAAAGAAAAACAACTTAACTCTATACAATAAAAAAAGCTTAAATCTAGACAGAAAAAAAAGATAATACTCGTAATGTGTGTCTCAAGGCTGTGCCAAATAGACCCAGTTCAGCAAACTGCCGAGCAGCTAGTGCCTGACGCTGGTTTTCAACTGGACATGAGATGGTGATGTAAGAAGCCAAGTACATAAATTAGTGAAAGTGGAAATGGAACTAAAAACATGCATAGATAAACGAAGAAGATAAGGATGAAAGGTAAGCGCTAGTCAATAATAGTATTATTTGCAGAAAAAAATCTGCATAGACGTTCACCCAATACCAGGTCTTGGTGAAGGATCGGTGGATTGGCGCCATCCCGACATCTCACATCTCAGTCGCGTGCAAGGGTACGTTGAAAATCAATGTGATATCGCAACAACAATCTCAGGCATAGGGCATAGGGGCCATAAGTCAGCGAGCCAAGCCGAGCGTTAACACGAGCGAGAGCAATTACAATGGAACTGTATAGCAGCTATTTACATTTTCGTGCAACATTCACCGATAGAAACGATTTTCCCTGCTGTCAAAAGAGGGCCGAAAGTTCTGGAGTGGCAACCGTGTACCGGAACCGGAAAACGTATCGTTGGAAGGCCTCCCACAAGGTGGACCGATGACCTTGTGAAGACCGCAGGATTCTGCTGGATGTGGGAAGCACAGAACCCGTCGAAGTGGCGATGCTTGGAGGAGGCTTATGTCCAGCACTGGACGTCTTACGGCTTAAAAAAGATGATGATGATGAAGGAAATTAATTGCTTACCAAATTGACACGCTACGTCAGTTTGCCGTGTTATAGTATAGCATTTAATATTAATACTGCAATGAATGACACTTGTGATGTGAAAATATGGGCTATTTAAAGTAGTAGTCAATTTGAAAAACAATTAATTTCCCTATCACTAAGTAAAAAAAAAAAAACATTTCTCATACTTAGAAAGTACGCTTGAAGTTACCTGATCAGAAGGATGAAAACAGTACTTTTAAACATTTTTCCCTGCTGTGAAAAAAAAATTAAAACTATAGTATAATAATAATAATAGTAATTTATTTTCTCTCAAAAAGGTACAATTTTGGTACATAGTTTCAAAGTTACAGGCAGAATCAAACCTTTGTGAGAGCAAGTAAAGTAACAAAAACGATAAATCTACATTCCATTACAGTACCAAAGACTATCCGGAGCGAAGTAGAACAAAATATATTCCAGCTGATGAAAATTACAAAATATTGCTTTCTCCGACATTTACAGAAACACAAGAAACTCAAGTTTCGCAAAAATTATCCAACATGAATATACCAGGAAATAACCGTTCCCTTACGTTTAATATTAATCTAATATTAATATTTGAAATAGATATTATCTTACCAATATTGTTTATTTATGTTTTAATAAAATAATGTTCGTTTAATTAATTAGGTTTTTATTTGCTCATATTCGAAATGAAAAGCAAAGTGTTTACCTCGGGTGAAAGACCAAACCCAGGCTAAATAGGTCCATTTCATCCCTTGTATAACAATCTACTATTCCACAATGTTCTTATTTAACGAACCCTTTAAGGATGTATAGGCCAGGGAATTTAGACTATCTGTCTATATCAAAAGGGGTTTAGACAGTCTAAATCTTCATTATTATTTATAAGCTTCTTCTTTATATTTTAATTAAAATCAGCCAAACTATTTGTGAATTCTTTTGTACAATCAACACGAGACAGCGAAAAATTCGAACTGAAATCCGCCTGTACCCTAGATACAAAGCTTTGTATCTAGAATCTAGACGGTACCCGCTGTGAGCCGTCAAATATAATTTTATTTTCTTTGTGTAGTCCGAGAGCAGACATTCGTTTATTGTTATTATCCATCATAAGTATTACAGCGTTTGTTTTGAAAAGGTTTTCCAGCCCGAATTGCAGGAGATAACAAATTTTGATGATACTTGATTTGTTTTTATAAAAATAATGGGGTTTATGATAGAAATGTTGCAGCAGCGATGATTAAATTCGGTTTGTAATATTCTACTACTTTGAGATCAAAAGAAAAACTAGATATTGCTTTGAAACACGATATGATGAGTTCTATTGCAGCCAGGGTTGCAGAACCCATTTCTTACTATAGTAGTTATCATGGCATAATCTTTGTGACCAAGGATTCCTCATTTACCTTTTTAAATATTTATGTTATTTAATATCAACCAATTATATGAATAATTCGTTGTATAGTTGCATTATATTCTAAGTACTGTTTATTTTATTTTGTTACATGTATAAGTACAATTCATTAAGCTGACTTGGTTTCCGTACGTCTTTTTCGGGTGACCACTGAAAATCAGCGCTGTGCTGTGGGTGTGATAAGAAGACTTCCACTCAGCATGAGGGGGTAATGCTGTGTGGAAGTCTTCTTATCACAGTCATGAATTGGCAGCAGCTGTTGTGCTCGTGATTATTTTATTTTATTTTTCGGTTACTGCTGCTACTCGAGTTAATTATCTTTTTTTTTTCACTGAAACACGTGACTCTTATTTTTTTTTCTTTCTTTTCGCGGCAAACTTCTGCGTATGAAATTCATTCTATGATATAATATTGATCTGTCATGCGGTGTGCGACAGATGTCAAATACGTTGTAAGGATGTCTCTGTAGTATTTTAATATCGTAAAAATATATCTGAGTAAGTAATGAGTGAGTATCTGAATAAGTGCTAAATATACCAATAGTTAAGTAAAAGTGTTATCTAAACGTAAATATCAATAAAACTTATAAACATCCAAATTAAAATAGTGAACATAAATATTAAAACAACTCTTAAAACCATTGTGCAGAAATATAATAAACAACAGTGAAAGTAAACTATACAAATAAACTTTGCATAATAAAGTGCCAGCTAGTTACCAAAAAGTTATTTCTAGTAAACTTAAAGTGACATTGGTGAACACTACTTAAAATGATATGTAGATGTGAAAAATATTCCCAGATCTCGTGCTTTACACGATCTTCAGGTACACTGAAAATGCACTTAGGCAGGCTTTTTATTTTGTACGATGCCTAATCTAATAGATTTAGATCTAATAGATTTTGTATCGTGTTTGAGGTAATAGAGCTGAAATGCACGAAATAAAAAATCCGTAAGGTAAAAATTCCGCCATGCAATTTTGAACTTTAATGAAATATTCTTAAGACTATTTTTGAAAGAAAAACATTTTTTGTCTAACACAACGACAACGAAGCGATACAAAATAGTTATGAACATAGAAATAAAAATTTTAGTCTCAAATATAAAGTTCTAATTAGTAATTTGAAGTATTTTCAAAGTATCGCAAAACAAACTTAATTTTAAAAAATAATTCAAATTAACATCATTATAAAATTAAATTAAAATACGTATTTACAAATAAATACAAATACATTTCAAGATCAAAGCGACGCGACGCGCATCTATGGAGCGCGCTCCCCGAAATTACGTCACACAAAGGGCACCCTCCTAGACAATTAGTGATACAGAAGTCCGGTTTTTTTTTTATGTAGCCCAACTCAATACCCTCGGGGTTTTTTTTTCATATTTTCGATATTGCATTTAGTTTTTGAGATATAGTTGATTTTATGACAAAAGACCCTAAAAAATTGATCGAATTTTTCACATTTTTGCGATTTTCAAAAACTTTTTGGCTTTTTAATTTTTTTTTCACCATATTGTAGCCCTTGTTGATACGCGTCTTT
The DNA here is from genome assembly GCA_948252095.1 of Dicycla oo. Classification (NCBI taxonomy): domain Eukaryota; kingdom Metazoa; phylum Arthropoda; class Insecta; order Lepidoptera; family Noctuidae; genus Dicycla; species Dicycla oo. The sequence continues at coordinate 35,093,365 of OX411711.1, forward strand.
TGAGACCTCAACCATTCATGTAGCCTTTAAACTCACGACACCAAGGCAATGTCCCACTGAGTGAAAATGGGGGCTATACTGAAGCGATCGAAAAAACATTTTCAATGTCAATCATAATCGTGTCCAACGGATAGACCTTACATTTGAAAACCAAATACTCTAGAGCAAGATCCCAGGGCCACCAGACCTTACTTATTTTCTGCTTAACAAAATGTATCGGAAAGAGTAGGTAGTGTTAGTTTGAACGTACGCATACCTGCTAACTTGGGCTGACGGCTAATTTTCAGGTATCAGGTACTAAAGTTACATGAAATATTTGTCACTTTTCTTAAAGTCTGACTGCTAATTTTTATATATGTTTTATAGAATATTGTTAATAATCAATACTGTCAGACACTTCCCGTCGACGGTTTTTTCCGCCAAATGCTTTAAGGCTCGCAAAAAATGACGTCATCTTCTTGTCAGTCTTCAGTCTTGGACTACTCAGTAAGGGGTCCCTAATTAAGCGCTGCAAGCTTTACCTACACCAAGCGCTTGATCGCTGGTTCCAACCTCACGATCTGCGGCGCCTGTTTGTGATAAAAATATTTGTTCACGACTTTTTATAAAAGTATCGCATCAAGATTGAGTAAAACGACTGAGAGCACGAAGCAAAATCATTATCTCCTAATTTAAAATAGATCTACATAACATATCAATCATCATGCCAGTGTTCCTCGAACATGTGGACAGAGGTGTATTTGGAATTATAAGAATTTAACCATAAATAGTAGAATAGTTATAGGGGAATATCAGTATAATATTGGACGATACGACAAACGTTAAAAGCCAGTCACTAGATAATAACATAACATGGACAACAATGTCCATTCTTTGGACTCTCCTACGTCCATTGACCTACTGAGCAAAAGCTTGGATCTATCAACAAACTTGTTTCCATCTAGTTTTATTGAAGAGATGGAATCTGAAATAACAAGTTTAAAATCGAACCTACAAAGTAGCCAAAACGAAATGGATAATTTGATTCTGGAAAATTTTGGATTACTAAAACATGTTGCTCAGCTATCCCAGGAAATTACTATTTTGAAACAAATTTCATCGCCATAATTTGTTACGAAGAAAAAACTGACTAATATATTTATCGCTTTAGCAATCGAAATTCTGAAAATCTCGCTGGTTCTAATAAGTTTCCTTGATATTTTAAAACCATACCTAATAGCATACATACACATTTTAGGAAAATTAGGAAAACAAATATGTAGCCAGCTTTACTTGGTAGGTTAACAAAATAATTAGACTGACGATTTGGAGAAGTCCCACGTCAACTAAGAAAAACAATATATCTTCGAACCGGAAAAATAGTGTGAAACGACGACTCACAGATGATTTTCACCATAGTCCTATCACACTTTGTCCTAAAAAGGGAATGGGTAAAGAAACAACCAAACCACTAACACAGTCTCTTCCAGACTTGGAAACTAAAGTCAGTCAGCGAAAATTACACAGGCACATAAGTCATAAGTGATTTATTTCTTAACAATATACATTGTGTAAGAAAGTAATAACAGAAAATAGAAATAAAACCAGTACATAACAATCGGCTAATGGCAATATATTAATAATTATTATTTACGAATAATTTTATAATAAAAATATAATGTCAAAATATAAAATTCCACATAAAAATATCAGAAAGAAAAACATAAAAAAAAATAATAATAAAAGTCAAATGTCAAAAATAAAATTCAGTTATAAATACCACAAAAATAGTAATGTTAATAATCCAATTATCCAGTTAATTTAAGTACATTATTGTCGTTTATCCTCTAGAAACTCATCAACACTATAATAGCCCTTCCTCAATAAGTATGTCTTGAATTTGTTTGCATTATTAATGATTTTATATTCTACGTGTAACTTGTTGTATAGAAAGACTGACTGATATCTGGGACTGTTATGAACCACGTTCAATTTCGGTTGGATTACGTTAGATAAGTCTTTCCTTCGAGTTTTATGTCTAGCTTGTCTTTGCTCGTCCGTTTCGAGTTTGTGCAAATTTTTAACAAAATTAGTAAGCTATACTAATAAATGTAGGCATGGCACAGTCAAAATTGAGTGTCTTATGAAATACTCCCTACACGATTCCGATTGTTTCAAGCGAAGCATTGTCCTTAAGGCTCTCTTTTGAATCACAAATGCCGAGCGGATATTATACTTGTAACTGTTTCCCCAAAACTCAATTACGTATCTAAGCCTAGACTCAACCAAAGCAAAGTATACCATCCTAAGCCGGGCCAAAGTTAGTTCCTCCCTCAGGCTTCTGATAGCATAGCATGCCGAGCTAATAGTCTTCCTTATAGATGATGTCTCAACCTTCCAGTTTAACAAAGCATCAATATGAATACCTAGGAATTTGACATGGTCAACCACTTCGACTTTGTTATCACAAGATAGATCCTCAAGACTAGCCTTGTTCCGAGCGTTCGATTTGAATAAAACACACTTTGTTTTTTTTGCATTAAGTTTTAGATTATTTGTAATTGTAATTTATGATTATTTATTTATGCATTGACTGTAGAAACTATTCCATTTTGTGACATCTATATTTTTTTGTTTTTATTATTTATCATCATTATCTTAATTTTGACATACCTACCAAATAATTTACCTCCCGCATGACCAAATTTTATTTCGCATGCAACCATATTTGTACGCCTCTTGGCATAACATAGCGACCTATGAACTCTGTTATAAGAACTGTATTTACTACCTATGCTATACAAATAATAAATGATTATTGATTATTGATTATTATTGATTATTGTACCAAACCAGTGTTCGAAAGCTTTTAACATGTTATTAATTTTTGTTTCGAGATTATTTAAGTTGTCAGCAGACACTATTGCGTTGGTGTCATCTGCAAAAATAATTAGATTTGCGTCTGTGATACGCTTTTTTATAAACTCAGTTAAGTCATTCAGGAAAAGGATGAAGAAAATAGGGCCTAGAACCGATCCCTGAGGGACACCACGAAGTACTGCCATAAGGTTGGACTTAGTTATAGTTTCTTCTCCATTCACTACTGACTTCATTTCTATAAATTGACGTCTATTTTTTAAATAAGATCTAAATAGCTTTAAAACCTTCTCCCGTATACCATAGTGTTCCAGCTTGGCTAGCAGAATGTCGTGATCTACTGAATCAAAGGCAGAACTGAGGTCGAGGAAAATACCTGCCACCTTATGCTTATTTTTAAGATTGCAGACCACCTCGTCGATTAATGCCTCAACAGCATCGGTGGTTCCCCAAAATCTCTGATACCCAAATTGTTGACCATTTAAGATTTTGTGCATTTGAACGTGTTTTATAAGCCTGTCGTTCATAATATTTTCGAAGATTTTCGACAATACTGGAAATAGAGAAATGGGCCTGTAGTTACGAGGATCCATTTTTGAACCCTTCTTAAAGATTGGAAGTACTTGCGCGATTTTAAGCTGTTCAGGGAATATGCCTACCTCAATACACTCGTTGTAAAAAGATGCTAGTGGAGTTGCTAATAAGTCAATATTATCTTTAATTATAGTCAGAGGAATTTCGTCGTAGCTAGTAGAAGATTTATTAACCATATTTTTGACCATGTTGAAAATTTCTAAGGGTGTGACAGGCTCAAATATCATATTCGAGTCTACCCTGCTGACACTTTCAGTTAAATATGTCATTGCCAATTTTTTGTCACATGCATTCAGCGGATGTTGTTGTTAAACCTTTCAGAAAAAATGTTAGCCACGTCTAAAACATTATTAATCATTTTGTTGTCAATTTTAAGAATGATTTGTTCATTATCAAGATTTTTTGTAGCATTGCGTCGTCAAAATCAAAATCAAAAGTCATTTATTCAAACTAGGCTGAGAATCAGCACTTTGTGAACGTCAAAATTACATAAGACAGTCCCCCAAAACGCCCGCCCTTCACCACTTCCTAGTGCTTTAGCTGGGGAGAAGAAGTGGCGCAACAAACTCCCCAGCAGCACAGCTGTCTGTTCAGTTAAAAAAATGATTCTATATAACACTGCGCATAATAATTTAGGTACATTACGCAATACAAAACATTAAATTAAATTATTTGCTATAAGTAAGCTAGCACACGCCAATATACAAAAAAAAAAAATCGAAAACTATACTCAAGCAGAAACAAAATACAAAACTAAAAACGTAAGCAGAACTTTATACCCAAATAAAAGCCTCCAGTAATAAAGGGCGTGCCCACTTACATATAGCCGTACATGTAGTCCACTTACATATAGCAAAGTCACAGATGATTAACTAGGACCATCGAAGTAAAATCAACAACGAGTTAAGTTACTAATAACAAAACAAAACCAAGGTCAGCAAGACGACCTGTCACCACAAGCAGCACCCGTTCACGAGTATAACGCAAAGATCAGCCATTACCCCCCTCGCCATATTTGAGGCCTTCCCTCAAATATGGCAACCGGACCCCCGACGCTAACGCAAGCAGTGACATCTAAGGGAGCATGACGAACTTGCTGCCGGTTGCTCGGGCAAGAAAAACTATGATCAATTGTCGGTCACTAGCTAACCACATATTGCAATACCACTCATAAAAAATAAATAAACATTGAAATGAGTAGATTATGTCAATAATAAATAAAAATAAAATTAAAATAAATTGACCTTGAGAGTCAAACAAAATAAATAATTATATGAACTCATATAACCTGTCAGTAGGTATGCTAATTCTGGAGAAAGAACATAAGTTGTCTTAAGTTAAACACAGCGACCAACTATTCTTATCGTTTAAGTAATCGTTGATAGTATAGTATGCCTTTGAACAAAGGTTAGATTTTACTTTAGCTTTGAACGCATTAAAGGGCAAATCTAGCAAAGAAGAGGGTAGCTTGTTATAAAAAGATATACCAAGCCCAACAAATGAGTTATGAACCTTATGAAGCCGGTGAAATGGAGCACGTAATTTGTCCTTATTTCTGGTGTTAACATTGTGAATATCACTGTTTTTAGTGTATAAATGTATATTTTGTCTAATATATAAGATGTTGGCGAAGATGAATTGTGATGCCACCGTGAGGATACCAATCTGTTTAAAAAAATCTCTCAAAGAAACTCTGTCACCGAGCTGGTAAATTGCTCGAACAGCTCGTTTCTGAAGAACAAATATATTTTGAATGTCAGCGGCTTTGCCCCAGAGCAGAATACCGTATGACATAACGCTATGAAAATAACTAAAATAGACTAACCGAGCTGTATCAACGTCAGTGTATTGTCTTACTTTCCTGACGGCGTAGGCGGCTGAACTGAGCCTTCCCGCTAGGCTTGATATATGTGGGCCCCACTGAAGTTTGGCATCTACTGTTATACCCAGAAAAACTGCCGAGTCTACAGTTTTAAGCATCTCTTTATCTAAAACGATGTTGGGTCCTAGATTTCTAACATTCGGTAAGGCAAACTTTATACATTTCGTTTTCTTAGCATTGAGAACTAAATTATTTGTCGTAAATCAATCTGTAACCATTGAGAGTGCACTGTTTACGTCGTCAAAATCTTGTCTATTCCTGTCTACTTTAAAAATAAGAGAGGTGTCATCTGCATACAGTACAACGTCACAGATACCCTTTAAATAGAATGGTAAGTCATTGATATACACTAAAAACAAGAATGGACCCAGTATTGAACCTTGAGGTACACCTAACTGAACTGGTAGCCCGGAAGATTTCACACCATTTACATCTACACATTGAAACCTATTATGTAAATATGAATTTATTACTTTAAGAGCTTCGTTTTGTACACCGTAATGATGTAGTTTACGCAAAAGCGTGTCATGGTGCACGCAATCAAAGGCTTTGGAAAGGTCACAGAAAATTCCAATAGCATTTTGCGAGTTCTCCCATGCGTTAAATATATGTTTCAGCAGAGCAACACCCGCATCTGTAGTCGAACGACCTTTAGTAAAGCCATATTGTTCATCATGAAGGAGGCCATTTAAATTAAAATGTCTTAGCAACTGCTTGAGTATTAACTTTTCAAATATTTTGCTAAATGCAGGTAAGATAGAAATAGGCCTAAAATTGCCAACGTCATTTTTATTACCTGATTTAAATAAAGGTATGACTTTACTACTTTTCATGAGGTCAGGAAAAGTTCCTACATCAACACATTTATTAAAAGTAACAGCTAGATAGGGGGCTACTATGTCTATTATATTACTTAACAGTTTAATGGAGATGCCCCAGTAATCACCAGTGTTTTTAGACTTAAGTGTGTTAAATACATTAACTACATCACGAGGTGTTATAAGTTCGAAGCTAAATAAGCGACCACATTTAGGCACACTACTATGCAAAAGGGTTTCAGCTTTAGACGGGGATGAATTTAAGGAGCGAGTCGTAGTTAAAGGTATGTTGGCAAAAAACTCATTAAATGCCTCAGCAACGTCTGCTGCTTTATTAACTAATTTGTTGTCGACCGTAACTTCAAGTTGTTTGTCTTGTTTAACCGACTTACCCGTTTCATTGTTAATAATTTTCCAAGTGGTTTTTACTTTGTTATTGGAATTTTTAATTGTATTGCTTAAAAATTTAGATTTAGCACAAACACAAATACTTTTAAATAATTTTGAATCATTTTTGACATACTCTAGGAAAGGAGTATAAAACCTGTGCTTTTTCAAACCATATAATTCGTATAGTCTCGCTCTACTTTTATAAATACCTGGAGTAGCCCATTGGTTAAAGCCAACGGTAGTGCCATTAATATTAATGGTTTTAGTCTTGAACGTAGATTGGTACTCTTTTTGCACAACATCAAAAAGGGCTCCATAGATTTCATTAGGATTGTCATGTTCTACTATAGATGGTCTAATTCTTTGGGCTACATTATTTTTAAATTTGTTGCAACGACTAGCTGCATAGGGCCTGCATTCTATTTTATGCGGCTTTTTATGTAATGGCATAGGGAAGCTAGCTAATAAACCACAGTGGTCAGACCTTAAGTCACTTAGCACTAATTTATTTGTGGCATCACAATCACTAAAAATATTATCAAGACATGTGGACGAAGATGCCGTGATCCTAGTAGGTTCAAAAAACAAGTTAAATAAATTATAAGACCTAAAAAGATTGAGAAGTCTAATACTAAATGGAGTAACATCTAAAATATTAATATTAAAATCTCCACATAAAATTATACTTTTATTACTAGATTTTAACCTATTGAGTGCATCTTCCATTACCGATTCAAAATGAGTAAAATCCCCAGAAGGGGGTCGATATACGCAAATTATAACGTATCGCCCGAGTTCAACACAAGACAACTCAATAGTGCGCTCGATAGAAAGATTAACTAAATCTAACCTTTGTTTACATTTCAACTTGTTTGAAACCAGAACTAAAGACCCACCGCGAATAGCACTTTTCCTTACAAATGCACTTTGTACAGTAAAATAATCATCATTTATAAACAATACTTCATGTTCCTTCAACCAGTGTTCAGTCATACATAAGACCTGAACATTATAGTTCTCCATAAATAAACTTAACTCTAGCTCTTTGCCGGACAGACCCTGCATATTTTGATGCCGCATTCAGTATATGCGGTTGACCCATTTTCACACCTAATAGTTTAAACTACAAGGTGTGTCAAAAGTGGTGTTAGTACCACTACTAACAGTATTCGATGGTACACTACAGGTACCGGTGTACTTTGTATATTGTATGCTAAAAGATTAGCAATAAGTCTCCGACAACTAGGTGGCAAATACATTGTATTATTTGTCAGTTTGTAATCAGTAATAAATTGATTACAGTCGAAACATAAAATAGCATCACTGTGATGACAAGTCCTATTATAAATTAACATATTTAAATTATAAATGTGCCTATTTTGCTCATCAGACAAATATTGCGAATAAGGTAAGGCACAGAAAATAAATTTACAATTCTTGGTCTTGTTAAGATGCAACATCAAATGGACACATTCATTTATGTCCTTTTTTCTTACAGTTAAACTATCCCCATGCAATAATATAACAGTGGAACTGGGGTTTATTTTTGTCAATTTAATTTTCCTAATTAATTGGCTAATACTGGCACCGGGTAAACAATGATTAATTACAGATTGTTGTGAACACTGATTAAATATACTACCAAAACCTTGACCAAATTTGTCAGAAAATATATAGGTATATGTTGTTTTAATCAAATTATTCATACTATTGTTATCATCATACATACAGCTACCTACTGGCTGAGCCCCTGAGGGTATGGGTGTACCAAGTTGAGCCTGGGGCTCCTGGGAGCAGGCACAGCTAAAAGAGAGGTTATTAGTCAGAGACTCATACCTCTCCGCATTGTACTTGACTAACGCAAAACATCAGGATTCCAAACTGTATCTCAGCACAATGTTATACACGCCGACAGTCTAATCAGCGTGGATAGCGTAAGGTAACATAGAGGAAGAATGCGGAACTAGAATCAACGCTAGTAACGGAGTAAGTACTTCTCCACTTTCCTGAACTCTAACAACGACAACGTGGCACCAGTTACAATGAAAATATCGTCCAACATTCTTAATATTTTTCACTGATCGATTTTCTTATCGCTTGACTTTAACCTACAGTGCTGAAAAAAATTGTATGAGAGAGTTTTGTACAATAAACTTAAAAAATTGCTTGTTTAATGGTGATTTTGGATAGATTAAATACGAAAAAAATGCAATTCTAGTTCCAGGGAAGCTGATTTTGTTAAAAATGCTAGTAATGTGACTTTGAATTCGAACCGCAGTGCGGCCGTACTACGATTCGAATTACATAATAATATATAATCTACGACCAACCAGTCGGTCGGTCTGTAAATGACATCTTTCGACATGTCATTTACAGACCGACCGGCTGGTCGACCGTAGATTATAAGGATAAGGTACTCGTAATAATTATGATAGTAAAAACAGTAGACTTAACTTTATAAAAATTATAAATTTAATTTAAAAATCAATTGGCCAAACTTACGACCCAATGGGTTCCGCTTAATGGCAAACGAAATCGCGGCATGCCCAGACGGAGATGGCGGGTTGAGCTGGACTCCTTTAATAAAGATTGGTCCTTGGCAGCTCTGGACAGACAGAGGTGGAAAGAGGGTAGGGAGGTCTTTGCCCAGCAATGGGACAGTAATGGGCTAGTATGGGTCCTAATGAATGTCTTATTAAGTGTCTAGTTATGATTTGCCAGTTTCATATTGTAGACAAATTCAACAAAACCGTGGAGGTGTTGCAATTCTCATTAAACATGGCATGAATCACTAATAATTATTCTTCCTGAAGGAACACAGTCTTGATAAACACTGAATGTTGCAGCTTGGACTTTCACATATCATTTTCATAATAGCAAATTCTGATTTTTCTTTATTTGTTTTCACGCAACACTTTTCTACATAAACAATAAAAATATAAAAGAAAAATATTATTCTTTTAGGCGTTATAAATGTCCCCCCGGTGGGTTCCCGCATTGTCGAGGCGGGGGCTCAGTAGCCGTGGCTTGGTCACCCACGGTGAAGCGAAGAGGAACTCGAGGAGGGGCAGCTCGTCAGGGCTTTTCCCAGGAAGTCGACAACGTAGCGGCCAACAGGTAGGTTGCGGTGCCGCTTGGGCGACATGCGACATCGCAAATGAGTCGGGCCGCGATGTCATAGGGTTGGAGGCCTACCTTCCGCGGCCTTGACGGGGTCGCCACCGTCTGATGGTGGACGCGGTGGGGCCGCAGAGGAAGAGGAGTGTCGGTATTTCGTTAGCCGCTCTCCCTATCCTCTGCGGCCGAAAAGTGGTAGGCGGCCGGGCCACTGACCTGACCAGTCGCAGGGGATCAAGGATGATAATCAAGTTTAGTTTGTGTACAACAGAATCTGCACCAACGACGAGAAAAATTGATTTATTTTTTAGTTTTGAAAGTACACCGTCATACAATCACCATACCTACTAGGTTTGTATGAAAAAAATGACCGACTAGCATAACCGAACAATACGGGTTTCAAAAAAAAAGTAAAAACCGACTTCAAAAACCTAAAACGAATAAAATAGTACCTAACTTTCATAAAAATCTTAACAGCTGCTGAAGTCGGTATATTCAGTTCTTCAATGCACTAAAGAACTGAAGACACCGACTTCAGAAGCTGTTAAGATTTTTATGAAAGGTATTTTATTCGTTTTAGGTTTTTGAAGACGGTTTTTACTTTTTTTAAAGTAAATTTATTTTTCCATTTTTAGTTGAATATACTAAATACCTATGCTCAAGACAAACATAAAAATACTAATAATAATGATCATATGGTATTTTTTTCTAAAATACCATATGATTATTAGGAAAAACAGCAAGATTTGAGTTCTACATGGCAAGGCATAAAGTCTGATTACCTTGTGAAACTCATTAAAAGCCATAATAATAAGTAAGTTCAGATATACGAACAAAAATCGTCATTATGTATGTACGGTTTATGTATTTATGGGCCTATTTATGTAATACTACTTTACTAATTTTATTTTTACAACAATCAACATTCTGTACCTAACAAATCCCCTACCCATTCTCCTTCATTCATCGTCATTTATCGCCCACTCTGCGTCCCGATCACCGTAGTCGCACGATTATTCGGAAATGTGCGCCAGTTGCATAATTGCCACTCTGCATGTTTTAGCCAATTTACAAACTTTTTGGAGCTGGACTTAGTTGGAACGTTTCAGTTAAACGGACGTGCCTAGCCATTGCTATAATGTAGGTATACTGCTCGAAAATTTTGGAACTGAATTAGAAGGTACTTTAATTAATTTTGGCATATGGTTTCTATTGATTATTTGCTGCTGACCAAGAACTTAATATAACACTTTCGTTCAGTTTAGTGGCGATTGAGACAGTATTCAGGATTTAATAAAGCACATTACAATTTCAAGCGAATTTCCTCAATGGATGCAATGCAAGGCACACCCGATGGTAGCTGCAGCTGACGAAGCTGTCAATTTCCTTTATTTGATCGTTTCATAGCAAAATGCGCTTTGACGCGATCCATATGAAACGTAAGGTGGATTATGCAATGGTAGCAAGCTTATGCATCGGAAATTCGGAATTGTTAAGATATTTAGATTATTTTTTTTACTAGGTAATAAATGCTTACTTTACATATTTCAACTTATTTAATTTTCTATCATTGTAAAACTTATGACTTATTAATGTGTACTTTCCGTGTTGCTGATATTGTAGTGTGTACATTTTCTTTTATGATGGTGCCAAATCATCTCAATGACTGATTCGACGAAGCGAAAATGACAAAAGGAAGATTATCTATCCCACTAAACCCACGTCACTAATAATAATAATCAAAATAATAATATAATATAATCCCCAGAAACATTATTATATTAAACATTATTTGGAACTTTTGGAAACATAATCTCCCATAATTGCTGCATATAATCACTTTACCGTTTCACAACGCTAGAACATGAAACTTCCATAAATTCGCGATCTAAGCAAACGACTACTCATTTACTTTGATGTCGACGAACATAACTGAATCCAGGTGAGGTTCAGGTCTTAATTTCAGGACATTCGTCAGTTATATTATTTTAGTCTTTGACCTAGCTTCCCGGTGAAATGGTTTCGCAGTAATGTTTCATTTCACAAAATCAATTTATTTATATATTTTGCTGCGGTATAAAAATGCTTACAATGTTTCAGGAAATAGATAATGAGACCTTCATATAAAACTTTTTAGCAAAAAATAAAACCGACTTCCAAAACAAAACACTACAAAGTGAAAAATAACTTTAATTTCGGTAGTCGGTGTCTTTGGTTTTGTATTTTCGTTTTTTGCCACCGACTTCCGAAATTAAAGTTATTTTTCACTTTGTAGTGTTTTGTTTTGGAAGTCGGTTTTATTTTTTGCTAAAAAGTTTTTATTTTTCACTTTTTAGTTGTGGAACCTACCCCACACAAATTCGAATACATAATTGAGCACAATAATTGTAGATATAGCCATGTAAATAACAGTGATAGGAAGTTATTAAAACACCATCACATCATCCACATAAAATAAGTGCGAAATATACGCATTATTGAAGCTAACTCAAAAACTCCCCAAGCAAAGTTAATAAAATTTATATGGGACCACCTCGGAAGTATACCCTATCAAACAAAAAAAGAATTTTCTAAATCGGTCCATCCGTCTTTGAGTAATCGCGTAACAAACATACAAAAAAAAAAAAACAAAAAAAAATACAGACGAATTGAGAACCTCCTCCTTTTGGAAATCGGTTAAAAATATATACTTACCAAAAGTTTGCGTGGTATTTTTTAGTGGAATTAGAATAGGGTGCTCCGTGCTTCCACTTTGATACAAGAAATGCGATATTATGAAAATCATCAAGTGCAGTATCTAGCCGTAGTGCTAGTACCAATATATCGAACTTGCTGCTGGTTAATTGCGTAACTCACGTACTTACAATGGTAATTGATGGCAATGCATTTCATTTTGACCGTTCAACCACGTTCATTGCGTTATTAACGATGTTGAGCAGACGAATTTTTGAAACCTGTAAAGATTAGGAATTTCTTTCAAAACCTATGGACTGCGAATGAAAATGTCTTACGCGATGAGGGTGTACGTAGGTACACAGATCGCTTTCAAACGTATGTTTTGTTACCCTCACTGTGTGCCCGGCCTATTAATTTCCATACGAAATGACAGTAACGGATCTCTTGGGTCCAATCGATGCTTCAGTTTATCCGTTACACAAACATTAAGATTTAAACATTTGCAAATTAATGCGTGGGCTGTTCTGTGTTAACTTAAGAGTACATGCTTAGAAAGGAAATCGTCCCGAAAACCTACAATTTTGATTAGACAAACAATAATCGCTTTTGACATCAAAACCTAAGAAGAGCTTCAATCTCAGTCTACCCACATTACTTAGGTAGCTCTTCCAAGAAAAAGGAAGTGTGTCGGTGGAACGAATCGAAAACGTGACGTCACGTAAAAAGTAAGCCTTCTTTCGCACGGGAGTTTAAATTAACGTCGCGTAAAAAGTGCTCAAAGTATTTTTTTTACCGCTGAGCTCCAACGCTGTTCAAACGAGCGCTTTGTTCCATTACATTGCTTGATACGGACGCGCTATGAATTCAGCTGAAATTGCGGCAATAGGTATTTGCGTTGTAAAAAGGTGAAAGAGAAAAACAAAATTATGGATTCACCCAATTAATAGTGAATGATTATTTAAAGACCAATTTGTGACGCTTTATGAAGAATTGAGACAATACCCTGAAAAATTATTTAGCTACCTACTTCAGGATGATAGTGAATCCGTTTGACGAATTACTAGCTATTGTTGGACCTAAAATAACATTGCAATATACAAATATGAGAATATTCGGGAGAGGCTTTATTTGTAGAGGTCCGGTCTTTCTTCAACTTCTACTATTAGTCTTTCAACATTCATGAAGTCATTAATTTGGACACAATGATGGACCCAGAAAATATACCTAGTAGTAATAAAAATACGCGAAGTGTGCAGCGCGTGACTTTTAAAATACATACGTTCGCATCGGTCAACATCGCAGGCGCAACTGACGGACGGAGCGGAAACACAAGATTTTGTTTACAAAAATATGTATGTTTAGGTTAAGGTATTTTTCTATGGGCCTATGTCGCCTGAAATAAATGGTATTATTATTATTATATTATTATTATTAAAAGGCACTCGTCCGAACATCCAAGTACGTTTCATTGTGTTCCAATATTTGGGAGCTTTTCACTTTTCACTCGGGAGTTTAAAATAGAGCATGGGCCGATAAAAAAAAACTCCCGACGTGAAAAGTATCTACGTGCGAACACACGCAGGAGAAGTCATAAGGTCTAAATCAAAACTTTAAAATAACGCGCGTTAAAACATCGAAAAAGCGCTCGTGCGTACTTACTGTTAAATGCAGATGACTTTATCATTGAACTCATCGGGATGGGGCCCAAACCCATATTATCCTTTCATAATTAAGCCATTCTATTTGAGCACAAACCTAAGCAGTTTTCGAAAATGAGGTTTAGAAGTGATTTCCTAAAAAGAAAAAAAGTGCTCGTTGAAAGGAGGATAACGATTGTTACATGATATTATTATGTTATGTTCCCATAGCATTATACGATCAGTTTGTTCCTTATTCAAAGCGTGTTGAGGCAATAACGGTAAAATTCTACTTTGTTACCTAACCCTGTGAAAGATGATATGGTGACTGCCAAGATTACGGTTAGAGATATTGATTTCTCAAAAGAATTACACATTCATAAATCATAAATAGGTTTCCAACAATGTTATCTGCCAGTAAGCTTAGATACAAAACAAAAACAAATATATATCTTAAAAACCCTTAAAACTAACATTACAATAATACTTCGACTAAAAATCTATCGTTTTAGCATAACAAGTACAAATTACACAAATCAGAAGAAGGCAGGTTACACACAAGAAACAACACAACAGTTTTGAGCGATGAGGGTAGGGTATTACAACGGAGGGTTTGGGGGATTACGACTAATAGAGAAGTATGATAGAAAAGACATGAAAAACTAGGAAAAATAAATTGTGATGAGGAGAATGATGATGGCCTAATCCTAAAAGCATTATATCCGCAAACTCTCGGTTCACCTAGACTACTTCTGGGTACTATAGGTACCTCGACACTTGCCATCAGTCAGTCTCTGATTGTCCTTGTACCTATAACATTAAATGAACACATTTTATTGAATGTAAAGTAAACACGTTACAAGTAGGTGCTAAAAACTCACAGCATCCCTTAGTAGGCACCCGAGTAGGCAAGTCATTGCTTATTAAGCGAGGAATCTCTTCCATTATTAACAACTCTCGTCTTGGGAGCGCTGTAACGAAATTGAGTTCCATTTTTTCCCCTTTTGAGATTTACTGCGATGATCATAGGTCTCTGTTCAGTCTTTATGTTGGAATTAAGGAAAACTGTATCGAGCTTCTACTTATTTTCTAGTTGAATTCAAGTGGTGAAGCTTAAGATATTTTTTTTTTTTTAGCTGTATTAAGTTACTGGCTGTATGTAATTTTTCTTTTGACCTAGATGTTTAAGATCTCTTTTACCCGACTGCTCCAGAAGGAGGGTAATGTTTATAAAATTATCTATTTAAGTGAGTACTGAAAAGCTCTCACACAGAGAAGAGGCCTGTGTTTCAGCAGTGGGAACGTTGTACGAACGTTGAACGGGCTTGCTTCTCAGCATAATCGCTGAGAAGCAAGACGATTCCTGCTGGGATGTCGCCTGTGATAAAGTAGCTCCTATTACGTAAAAACAAGGAAGTAATCATCCCATGCACTTTTTAACGCAAACCCAGCTTTGTCCCACAATAATCAGCGCTTACTATTCACGCTGTCAGTTTTCCTCGGCCACAGCATCAGTATAAAGATCGCATCTCGTACACAATGTATGCGGCATCACTTACCGTGGTCGAATGTTGCGACGGAGGCACGTCCGCCCACTAACACGTGCTAACGTGCTCAACCAGGTGCATGTACGGCCATATTTTTACGTATGTAGGTACTCATACTTACATATTTCGTAATAATTTCGTGCAAGCAGAAAACTGCAGATGCGAAATTATATGATAATGCTCTGATATTCGCTTGGCTACTTTTAGCAAAAGGATTTTTATGATTTTCTAGTTTTAATAATATTATCATATAATATTATCCTGGGACATTATTTTACACACGGTCATCTGATTCCAAACTAAGCAGAGCTTGTACTATGGAAATCAGATAACTGATATAGGTACTACATACAATACTTTTTTTTTGTAAATACATACTTATATAGATAATTACACCCAGACTCAGGACAAACAGACATGTTCATGCACACATATTTTGGTTCCGTTTCGCGGGGATGTACTATTGTGTAGTTTCAGACATACCTAAATGGCCGAGGAATATTGGGATTAAACGAATAAATAGATTTATTGATAACAAACGTGACTTGACTGTCCTTTTGACCTGATAGAAAATTCTTTGGAAGACCTAACCAGTCAAAGTGCAGTTCTGTAATCTTATTTACCTACCTTATTTAGCATTTACCTTCCGTGTTCGATTCGAGACACCGGTTGCGTGAAAACACCACGCTTCTGCAGCACGGTACTTACATGCCCACCAAAACTGACAATTAAACACGTTTAGTAATCAACTAACCTTATTGTTTTAACAAAACAGTGTACAGCATAAGGTCTGGAGTTTACGGTTTGTCTACTACAGGGATAATCTTTAATTGATCTATTGACCTTTGTCTAATTATTGTTGGATTTTTTTCAATGCATGATGTGAATATGATCAGTTCTAAAGGGCTGGTTTTTGGATCCGTAATTAACACAACCAATGGTTAAACATAGTAACTAATTGTTGAATTTTGGCTGAATGTGAAAGAAAAGAAAGTAAACATGAATGTATTCGTGTTAACTCATTCATGTTAAAAAATAATAACTAGGTAATAACTAGGTAAAAACACATTTAGCCAAAATTACACCTTTAGTGACTATGTTTCTCCATTGGTTGAGTTAACTACGGATCAAAAAACCGGCCCTTAGTTCATTTGTCAACTGAGTTATGCAAAATGTTACGACAATCTCCAAAGCGGTTGTTCCACTTGGCTAAATTTTGTCATCTATGAACTCGAACAAAAGTATCTATAAATTGCGTCCTAAAATGGATAACTTCGAATCCCCTTTTAGAGTTATTTTACAAATGTCTTAAATACTAGACGTCTTAGGTTAAACATAATGAAATTTTCATCTCTCCCGTGTATTACACCCCCTGGGATATTTGTCTACAGATTCTTGGATGACTTTTGACCTTCACCGTGACCTTTTTCCAAATATTGTTGGAATTTCAGTTCGCGCCTTAGTTTAGCTTCCCACACTACGCAGCCGATACGCGGTCTCCACTCTAGGACTCGTCTGCTCCACCGGCGATCGGTCCTTCGACAAACACTTCGGTTTGCTTAGAGCGCTTACAGACGAACGACACTCGCTAACGACCGTGGACGACGACGTCGCCGCCGCTAGGCGACGACGTCGTCGACTAGCGGCGGCGACGTAGTCGCCTAGTTGTGGCGTGTGTAGTAGTTGTCAAATAGTCTCGGAGACTCGACATATTCTTGCTCTTGTTAAACATTACTGCGTATTAATATGTTTTGTTTTTGAAGAAGAAGAATTGTTGCTTTTGCTGCGTCATCGTCAACAAAAAAGAAAAATGCGATCAGTGTGGGTGCACAATTTCCTATCATACAGGGAACACAAAAATACATTCGTGTTTATTAATTGAAAAAATTAATAAATCTACACTAATTTCGTCGTCACTCATTTTACTCGTAATTTACGTGCGTATTCTAGACAATTTGCTGCCAACTGCACGGACTTATTGCAATGACACAACTGGGCGACGTCGCCGTCCACGTTCGTCAGCAAGGAGCGATCGAGTGTCGTTGGTCTGTAAGCGCCCTGACTCTGCAAGCTATGTCGGTTACTCGGGTTCTTTTCCGGATAACTTCATTCCTGATTGTATCCTTCAAAGAACTCCGAGCATAGCCCGCTCCATAGCGCGCTGAGTGACCTTGAATTTGTGGACCAGCTCGACTGTCAGTGTCCACGTTTCGGCACCATATGTCATAACGGGCAGGAAGTACTGGTTGAAAACCTTAGTCTTCAAACATTGCGGGATAGACGACGACAAGGCTTGATGAGGTTTGCATGCCTGTAGCTGGTACAAAACTAGGTACCTATACAAGTACCTAGCTCAAGCTGGCATGCTATTATGACATTGACCAATCAAAAGTTTTTATGGCACACGGTATGCCAGTTACATAGCATACACAGCATAGTTTTGTACCAGCTACAGACATGTTTATTTTCGCCCTTATAATTCGCGCACCATCAGAATGCGATGGATTATGGCGGAACGCTTTTCCGCCATAATCCTCCCTCACCTGTTTTCTGCTCAACGCTTACGGACTTCAGTTAAAAACTTGGTATCAAAAAATAATCGTCCCAAACGATAACAATTTCGACCTGGTTTACTCTGTATAAATATGTAATGTAAAATATTGTACACCTTTGGCCGGATTTTTCGCATTCTCACAATTGATTTTCATGGAGTTTTTCAAAACTGGGGATTATAGTGACGTGGCCACGTGCGTCTCAGTTCCAATAGGTCGCATCCCATTCTGATCACGCGCGGATTATACTTCTATTATGGAAAACCAGTGAACGTAGACAAGCAAGTTTGTAGGATTTATATAATCCTACAAACTTTGCTTGTACTGCTTGTTTTGTTGCATTATAAAGGATGTCATAATTAAAACTCAAAAATGATCAAATAATATTTATTTTCTCCTTCCTTATCAACAAATTCATTAAAAAAACATCGTTCTGTATGTAGCAGTTCGACATACAGGCTCAACAAGCGCATTGTTACAAAGAACTTGTGCACCGCCAAGTAATACATAGTCATAAATAATAAAATACAATAGATACAATACAATGACATTTTATACATAGCACATGTATGTATAAGCCCTCATTTACTTGAAGACATGGATAAATAATTTAACGGGATTATAATATTTGCAACTCATAAAAGTACCTATGGATATATTTTACACGTAGGTGTTTCATTATCGTTTTTCTTCACTATAATAAATTATTGGCTTGAGGCTCTGAGGTCGATTCCCAGGTCGGGCAGTGTTATTGGGTTTTCTATCTGGAATTTCTCAGTAGCAACCCGGAGATTTTGTGCCCGGTTGATGGCAAGAGGCGCCCCCTATTACATAATATGGGACTGAAAACATAATTGACGAAATGTGGGTGTATTATAGGTACACCTCTTGCTATCCCTTCAGGGAATACATACGTCATGGTATGTTGTTGTTGTATTATAAATTATTGGGCTAAGAAATCTAAGCAGCCAAAGAGAATGAAATTTACTATGGCTTATAAGATTTTGACTCCATAAACAAACCGATACAAAATAGTTTTCACTATGATTATTATTTTGTAGGTTATAAAGGCGCCATTATGTATAAGATGAAAAAATACTTTTTTTTTAACGGAAACTACGAAGGAGGAAGAAATGATTCTCTTTGGCAGCCCTCGTACCGTCACTGAGTAATAACAAAGTGACAAAAACATCTCAGTTGACTGAAGAAGCATTTATCACTTTTTTTTTACCGACAGTTTAACGATCAGTCCGCATTTTCTACTTACGTTGTTTATCCCCCGCACCGGGAACAGGACGTCAACGAGAAAAAGATGACGGCGCCGAGACAGTAGCTTTATTATAGTCGAATAATATAGTTACTCGTTAACCTCCCGTTCCCGGTGCGGTGGACGACAGATGCATCCCAAATTTACGCGGAATTTCCTGTAGATAATGTAATCTTTTAACCATATAAAACTCACTTGGCAAAAAAAAACCCAATTAGGAAATGGAGAGATGAAGGTAATAGTATAAACTAATATAGTTCAAAAGGGCATCGAAATAATTCGTGGGTCAATACAAGTACTTAGGTGCAGTGCCCATGTCTTCCGTGAGCTCTTTTCTAACCCAAAAAATAGCTCAAACTATAGTTTGACCAAGACCGCTATACCGCGCCGTAGGTATGTGCGCGGCGAGACGATGGGCAGTGCAGGCCGCTCATTCGTCAACGCTCACGGCGTCCCACAGCTCATTTGCCAGCGCTGCACCCCGCCTCGCCGCGCATTCCTAAGGGGCGGTACAGCGGTCTTGGTCAAACTATAGATGAGTGAGTACCTGTATGTATCATCCTCATAACCCAAATACTCGACTCTCTATTTCACGTCAATTTCGTGTAAAAATTCGTTATTAGGTACATTATTTACTGTACAATCTGAATATAATTAATTTGATAACATTATCATTGTTTTCGTGTACTGTTTATCTTATGAATATTTCTATCCGTGGCGGCATATAGTGTGTACTTATCATTAACTAGTTTATTTAATAGCACTTTTTGGTGTTTAATATTGATTTTGGAGATGTGTATGCATATTAATATTATACATCTATACACATACATTTTACTAGAGCTCGTCAAAGCGAAATTCACAATTGATCTCAGGACACACTTATTAGGTTAAAATATAATAGCAGGAGGAACGGATAGGAAACACACACATACCCGCGATGAGCTGGAAGTCTCTCGGTCAGTGGGTTAGTCATACGTCTACATGTTTCTTGTATAGATCAATACATATCGACTACATAGAACGATTGTCAAAAAAAATATCGCCAGGAATGTGTATGTATCCTAACAAACTACCACACCATAACATAACATCAGATCAGTAAATAAAATAAATACACATAAATGTCTTGTAAATAATAAAATTAAACACTAAAGATATATTTGACATTTTATTAATGAAGTGTCCACATAAAAGCATTGAACTATTTTGAGCACACAACAAGAGCACCCTGTCATTACAATTTGTATTAAAACTATCAAATGGCTTATTTTACACAACGTCCGACTATTATAAGCATTCAGGTAGGATAAGGAATCTTCTATTAATCCGATAATAATTCTAAGTTTGTAAAAAAAAAATACAAAATTAATTAGAAAATTATTAATTGGAATACACATCATTTAAATGCATAAAACGTTATAAATAAATAGAGATTATTCGCCAAATAAGTAGCTAAAAGATAAGTCTAAACTTAATTTAACTAAAATATAATTGAATCAGCTTTGACATAATATTTAATACTTATTCAACAAATCCGTAACACCATTCGATGTAGAGGAATAGAAGACTCCTTATTTGTTGTCCAACTTTGACCACTATTAGCATGCAAGCTTGCCCAGCGTTGGGCACCGTGCCCACTGTCCAAGTTTAGACCATTAAAACAATAATCTCTTAATATTAGATTTAATTTCTTTCCAACCACTCGGGCAGCACGCACTCTATTTAGAATCATTGGAAGAATTGAATTCCATCTATAGAAGAATATCATTTGATTGTAGTTCATTTATATCTTTAAATAAATCATAGTTGCATAGATTAGAGTATAATTATAATTATGGTCGACTTTGCGATCGGTATTAGAATTCAGTATTTTTATAGGTTCCTTGACAAGTGTTCCTATTCTTTTTATGATCGCGTATCAATATTTAAAAAGTGTAATTTTAACATTTTTTTTTAACATTTAAAATCACTGATTTACAGATCGTCACTGATATCGTG
Organism: Dicycla oo; assembly: GCA_948252095.1. NCBI lineage: Eukaryota > Metazoa > Arthropoda > Insecta > Lepidoptera > Noctuidae > Dicycla > Dicycla oo. Next base: position 35,114,702 of record OX411711.1, read on the forward strand.
AAGAAGACAGAAAAAGAAGTGAGGTCATAATATTTCGAAGGAGGAAGAATTTAACTATCTAGAATTCAATAATTTTGAATTTGCGTACTTTCTCAGCGATACAACATCGTCAACAATTTATCTAAAATCTATTTCACTTAACATTTGCTAAAAGTATATTCCGATCAAAATGGGCTATCATTTATAAATCTGTATTATTATTTCCTATTAAAATTATCTGCATTATAAAACAACAGTATGTCTGAGTGTAATACGTACAAAACCTTCGCGAAGCAGTCTACAGTATTGTAAAACTTCAAGCAAGATTTGTTTGTTTATAAATATTTCATTAGTTATAATATGTACTGATAGAAAATAATTAATAAGTTTTATAGTCCAGAAAAGGCCACTATTGGATGAGATTCCTGCGCTTGCGCAGACAACCACGCAGGCAATATACGGGTCGCGACAAAAGTTGCAACAATAAACATTTACGACTTCTTTCAACAGTAGCCATTTACTGACGATAATGAATCGACGCAGACCTTGTATAACATTGCAATCTTTACAGACAGGAGGAACATGAAAGAGATATTACGATAAGTAACTCTCGTGTGGTTTTAGGGACATAATAGTCCTCCAGACCAAATTTCGACCACGGCGACCTCTCAGCGGAGACCAGCCTGCGGCGCCGTACATATTATATGCACAAGTGTGTGCGCAGACACAGGTGCACTGTCTCTTCCGTCACTCTCAGTCCGATGGGACAGCTAAGGGCCAATGGCTTAACGTGCATCCGAGGGACATTAAGGTGTCGAGGTCGACTAAAATTTAAAGTTTCCATTCCACCTAATCCTATAATTTATTTTGTACAGCATAGCAGATAGAGGGCACTAGTTCAAGCGGTCTTCAACATAATCTGGGTCAATTCAACATTCTCTCAGTACATATTAAAACCTCCTTTATGTTCACTACATCAAGTACTAGAACGGTCTGTAGCTAGCTGGGTATTTAATAGGCATACTCGACTGCGCCGCTTTTACGTAGAAACCCCAGCCCAACTGTTGGTACGCCTGGACGAGTCGCTCCTCTACTTCCTTGGAAGGTCGCTCTTCTTGGATCTTCATAAGCAGCTTGATGGCGCGGCCCCATTGGCCGAACGTGAAGGTGTGCCACACTCCGTAGTGGATTGCCTATGGGAGAAATGTTTTTTAGTACAAGTACGAGGTTGTAGCTACTTTTGTGGAGAAAATATGAACAAGTTGGTATCGGCGCATTACAATGGATATTGGAATGGATGGTGGATGGTTGGTGGATTGTGTTTGTTGTTGCATTAAATCACCTGTCCAACTTTCCTTCTGGCCAGAGATCCCGCAACATATTTTCAGAACCAATTCTCACCAACTTCTTCGTGGTGTACCGTGATCTTGGAAACTTTTCTACAAGAGCGTCTATCCAATCTACTAAGCCGGAAATCGAAACGCAACGCTTTCTTCCCCTTGACAGAGTTGCTCTGTGCGAGGGTACATTTATAGTATGAGCGTAGCCACGTTGTAGTTACCTTAGTGTCAGTAAGATCAGTAAACTTCAGCAGGTCAGCGACGTTGTTCTGCAGCGCTTCAGTGATCTTCTCCTTGGCAGAGTTGCTCTGTGCAAGCGCGCGCAGCCGGCACAGCGCGGTGCCCTTGCGACACAGCGCGTCTATTAGGTAGCCACGTTGCTTTTCTTGTTCCCTAAGAAAAACGGAAGGAAATTCTGTGTAAAAACGCAAGTTATTGAAATTCATTGAAACATTATTATAATAGATTGTTAAAAAGAGTGTGTTTTGCCCAGTATTTTCGATAGCTATCTACACAGGAACAAGCAACTAATTTTCGTTTGAAAATGGTTTTATTGAAATAAATGCTTTAATGAATGGGCTAAAATACTTTCTTGTATTTATATTTTTTTTACGGTCACAGATATTTCAAATAGTTTATAAGAATAGAAGAACTTACTGTTTAATCTTAGCGGCGTCGCTTCTCGTGTCATTCTTTATGCCGAGGTACGCGAGCAACTTGTCCTGATCGATTGCCTTTATAATCTGCGAACGGAGAACAAAATCGAATAAATAAAATTCTATATAAACAAGCCCCGTGATATATACGACTTAACTGGGAATATGTGGGTGTACAATATACGAGTCATACCTTCTCAGAGATAGTAATGAGCTGCTCACACCACGCTGTCGTGACATCGGGGTCTTCATTAGCATGAGGTAGTCTGAAACAATAAAACGGCACCATTAACGTTGTGGCGCCACCTTCACGGCTACGTACCTTTAGTTTTAAATCACGCAAGTAAAGGAGATGTTTCGAAATGAGCCAAGTCTGTGTACACTACCTCAAAAAAAAAAACAGGTCAAGAGCGTGTCGCACCACGCACAATGAAGGGATCCGTAGTTGGGATGATTTTATCCCAAGAAAAACTTAACATTGTAGTTGAAAAACATGTTCTCCCATACATTCCAACTACAAATGTCCATAGTTAAACGAAAAGGTTCCAACCCAAATTACACCTAATGTAAATGTAAGTTTGTACGCACAATATTGAGAGATTTCCCATGTTGTTTTAAGAACGGAATATTACAGGAAAACCTATAAGAAGTCGACTTCGGTTTTCCTGTAATATATAGAACTATTTTCTATATTTTTTTCAAAAGTTTAGGCTCAGTACTTTCGGAGATAAAGGGGAGGGGGGATGGTCATTTTTCGTCTATTTTCTTAAATAACTTTAAAATGGTTTATTCTAAAATTATAAAAAATATACATTTGAAACTCTCACAGTAAGCCCTTTCATTTGATATTTCACACGGTACAGTTTGCAAAACTTTTCTTTTTATTTTCTTATTTGCCCCCAAATTGACCCCCATATTCAAAATTTATTTATTTACGTTACACGTCCGTGTTTGGGTCACAGAAATACATATGTGAAAAATTTCAACTTAATCGGTCCATTAGATTCGGAGCAAATTGGCTGTGACAGACGGACGGACAGACAGACAGACACACGAGTGATCTTATAAGGGTTCCGTTTTTTCCTTTTGAGGTACGGAACCCTAAAAACAGAAAAATCCGTAGAATTCGGAAAAAAATACAGATAATTCATTTAAATGTATATGTGGTAGGGAATTGATATTTATCAATTATTTTTATCGACTTTCAACATGGCGTCTCACCGATTTAGTTACTCTGTGCATAAAAACAATGACAGTAAACCATATATCGACCACTGATCATAGAAAGAGGACTGTCAGCTGTCCCAACAGTGTCACTTCAGTCCTCTTCTTGAATATTAAATATGTCAAACTTCATTAATCAATCAAAATGACAGCTTACCACATAACGGGTTTTTGTTGTGTGTGGCAGTTTCAAGTGTAAGTAACTGTGGTTTACCAGCAAACAAAGCCATTTTAAAGTAATTGGACAGTTGAGAACTGTTTTAAATATATTTCCCTATTTTTATGTATGGTGTACACGTACCTGGCCCAAGGTCCATACATTTTGGAACATCTCCTTTAAACAAGTACATACAATTATTGATGGGGGAGCATCTGTAGCAGTTCAAACGATTCTGAACTGTACGATATTTTACAGTAAAATGTTGGGATCACACGTCAACGTCGTGTGATCCCAACATTGTACGGTAAAATTTCGTAAAGTTTAACGCATTATGAACGTAGCTCACGTTCGAGTTCTAACGACAATTATTTATTATATATATATATATATATATATATATATACGCAACGAATTGAGAACCTCGTCCTTTTTTTGAAAGTCTGTTTTTAACCGGCTTTCAAACGACCTATTTTTATAAAATCTAGGCCATGGTTCCTTTGACCACTTTGCCCTTTGCAAAAATCGTATTATAAACTGAAATAACACAATTCGGACTGATTTTCATGATTTACCGTAACACAATATTTCGTTACTAATGTTTTATTGTAATTTTTTCATCACCAAGAAATAAAAGGGCACTATTGCTCCATCCATTCTGTTCATTGTCTTTTAACAACAACTTTGTCTATACACAGCATGCTTACGATGAACTGGAGGCACGCAGGAGAGGCGCAGCTCGTAAGCGTAAGTTTAAGCAGATTCTGTAGGACAACATGTCAATATTGCACTCACTTCTTGGCGTCCGTGGGCGCGTCGAGTGCGTGCAGGTAACTGACGTGAGCGCCCAGGTAGCCGGGGAACTTCTCCAGCAGCTCCTCGTACACCTGCTCCAGCTTGTCGCCCTCTGCACAAAGTACAATCATACATTGTAGTTTTATCTATAACACATTCTCTGCTTAATTCTTTATGCAAACGCTTCTTTATGCTACACCCTTACCGACCCTTTTTTTTACGATGTTTTCGAAACAATAGAGATGCACAACGAACGCACATGTGCGGCGCGCCGCGCTCGAAGAAAGTTATGAAAACGCGCATGTGCGTCTGCCGCGCCTAATGTAATAACTAGCGACACGCCCCTACTTCGCACGGTTTTTACGACTTGAGAAAACATGGAGATTTCTTTATTATCTTAACTATCTTTATTTCTATATTATTTATCTTCCGGAATAGTCTCTAAATGATGGTTACAACCGCATCAAAATCCGTTGCGTAGTTTAGAAGTACAACGTGGTCACACAGACAGACACAAAAATAATTTGTATAGTAAATACAGGGTGTAAAAAGACCCATCACGAAACCGTCACCTACGCTTTCAGTACATCAAACAAGCAACTTTCTGCAAAAATAACTATAAATTAACAAACGCTAAACCACACAATTATTAATACACTTTTGTGTATAACTTGGTATAGTGTGTGCAAGAATCACCGCCTGAGGTATGTGATCGCCGAGTGTGCGTCCATACTGCTAGCCTAGCGCGATTGCGACGACGGGCGCGCAGTATCATAGATATGATACTTCGCGCCGTTTGCATCCATAGTGTAGTGACTAAGGCGGGCGCCTAGCGCGACGGCCCCGAGCGGGATAGCGCGGTAGTTACAATACGTTCCTCTCCGTGCGTTATGGCCACACTACGGACCTAGTCAGCAAACGACCTCATAATGCGCGGCTGGATGGGGTATCAACCCAGTTCGTCTTGTCGCTCGGCGTAAACGCATTTTTTTTAAATTGTAAATGGCGGTAAATACTGAAGTATTTATAAATGCGATTCAATCTAAACCAGCGATAAGGTAAAGTAAGCATCCACACCACAGTAAAATAAAAGAAAGTTTGTATTTTCTCTCCTGATTTTAGGTGATATAAGGAGATGGTTTTTGGTGAATTTTTTTAGTCTAAGGCTACACTTAAACCATAAGCTTAGTAAAACACTAAGGCCCACTTGCACAACAAATCACTGACTACGTTTAGCGCTAAACGAATTTAGTGTTTTGTGGTGCAAGTAGGCTTGAAGTGAGACGACTCGCATTACATTATACTTTAACTCAGAATTATGGATAATTTTTAATCTTACTTAATCGATTATCCACTTAAGCAAAATATAGCTTAGGTTAATTTTCATATGACCATTTGTAACAAACAACTAGTAGTTCTGCGAACAATAGGCCTCGCGAGCACAAACTTGTTTGCAACAATTTCAGTATACCACTAAAGTAATTTAAAACGGGATATTTACCTTTTTTCATCAGATCTTCACCATTTTTTATGAGGCTTAAAATGACCTTTCAAATATAAAAAGAACCAATTTTTGCTCCAATATCCCCGACGACAAAAAAAATCTATAAAGTTGTATAACCTGTATACCAACTTTCGTCCAGATCGGTTGTAATATACGACCTGAAGAAGAGTACCAACAAACTGACAGAGGAAAGCAAATTCTTCCAGACTTGAAGCAGAGACGCTTCGCGCTCTCAGTCAATAAGAAGCAGTTGTATTTCACGTACCCAGTTTGCTGATCCAGCTGACGGTGAACTCCTTCACGGCGTCCATGTAATCGTCGTGCGGCTTGCCCTTGTCCCGTGGTGCCTGCGCGCGCTTGGCGGGCTCGCACACGCAGTAGACCACGTCGTAGCTGTCCACCTTGCGGCCCAGCTCGTCCTTGGCGAACGTCGCGGTGCCCGTGAGCGTGTGCCCTATCGTGAGATTGGAGCGGCTTATCCTGGGAAAGTTAAATTCTCAAGTTGGCTTACAGCTGCTGTGGCTATGTGTCCTAGGTTATTTATTTATTACCAGCTGTTCACGCCCGGCGTCGTGCGTCACTAGTGGTTTAGGCTGTGTGTTGTCTTCTTAATTTCATATAAAAATACCCTTAAATTTCCGAATTTTCTGGTGAGTTTTCAAAAAAAAAAAACTGTCCTACAAAACTTGTACTAACAATTACTAACACAACAAAAAAGAATGAGCCAAATAGGTGCAATTTTTTTAAATTGATGCGCTTAAATACATTCGGCAATTGATTTTTACTTATATAGATTTAATAACAGGTTGGCTCTAAAAACAGAATGTATTCGCTCAGAATTTCAGTTACGTGCGCGTAGGCGTAAAAAAACCGGCCTAGTGCGTGTGGAACACGCACAATGAAGGGTTCCGTAGTTGGGATGAATTTATCCCAATAACAAACTTAACATTGTAGTTAAAAACATGTTCTCCCATACATTCCAACTGCAAATGTAAGTTTGTACACACAATATTGAGAGATGTATTTTTATTCGGGATAAAAAAACAGGAGTACAATATTAAATGTTATACATACTATTTTTTTATTTAAACAAAATACTTATTATACTACTAGCAACATTATCCACGTATTACTAATTTGTTGATTGTTAATGCTACGAGAGATAAAAATAAAAACATTACATAAGACAATGGAGTGAAAGATTAAATGATTGATTGATTGAATGAATGCTTTCTAAAAACCAAAATCTATGGGATAGAAAAAGGAAAAAAATAACAATATAAAATACACCTATAATAATTTAAAATCTTTTTAGCTAGAAATGAAACCGACTTCCAAAACAAAACACTACAAAGTGAAAAATAACTTTAATTTCGGTAGTCGGTGTCTCTGGTTTTATATTTTCGTGCTATGCTACCGACTTTAAGAAATTTAAAATCATAGCTGACGCTGGCGCTCAGGTTACTCTACCGACTTGACGACGGCAATTGTAAAAGACTAGGATAGTAAAAATAGATGCTTATGTATATTTCTGGATCTCTCAAAAGCATTTGACACGGTCTCTGTCCCCATCCTTCTGGCTAAATTGGAGAGGATAGGCATACGAAAAAATGCTTATACGTAGTCTGGGCATAAGTTTTGTCACATATGGAAAATAACTGACACAATGAGTTACGCACTGCAACCATTTATACATCAAATGAAAGGGTATAAAATACAAATTTACACCACATTAAAATTATTCGAAATGTCCTCCTCTTGCTTTGATACAAGCCAGATCTGCAAGGCCAACCATCAATCGAAGCACGTTCATGTCAATATCGGTGACTACTTTAATCAGGGATGCTGTAAGTGACTCCAAGTTTCCATGGGGTTTAGCGCAGACCTCTAAGTGCTGCCACATTTTGTAAACGAAGGGATTCAAGTCTGGCCTGGATGACGGCCAATCATCATGCCTGATAAAGTCGATTCTACGGGTCGTGAGCCAGTTTTGGGTACGTTCCGCCTTATGAGCCGGCGCAGAATCCTGCTGGAATACCCAGTGCTTGTTTTCGAACATTATTTGTGAAAGAGGTTCCACAATGTTTGTTAGGACTGTGTTTTAATATACCTCCTCCTCCCTCCTCCATTTTCACAAAAAAAAAAAACACCTCCGTTGGACCCAAATAGGACGTCCCAAGCCAAACCATGAATGCCGAAGGGTGATGACCACGCTGAACACGTGGCACACGTCTGCTCGCTTCTTCACTATAGTGTGCATACACCTACTCAACAACATAATGGTCTATTTATGAATTAACTATAATATAATTATTTACCCCATGTACACAGCGGCAACGTTTGACTTCCAAGTACAAAAATGCACTGCCACCCAAGATACAAGCATTCACTTAGTTTGGGAGACAGTACCAATACCCAAAGCACAATACATTTACCTATGTCTATTTATAAGTCACCTTATGGACTGTATAACTTTTGTGACAATAAAGAATATTATTATTTCTTACATATCTCGGGGCCCTGGGGTCCCGGACCTTTGGAAGGCATACGAGGGGCCGAAGCCAACTCGCAGAGGCCCCTTAGTTAATTTTAAATGATGAGGAGGCACCAACCGAGGATTATCCCTTTATGCACTATGCAAGTGCACCCAATGACAACCCCCGATTGGTGCAGTCTGGGTGGCTAAAGTGGATTGGGTTACTTGAACTATGGAAGAACTATGTCCCCTGCCTGACCAATGTTATATATTATACACGGATAAAATGGCAGGAGTTGACTTGCACACTCAATAATGGGCCCCCGGAAACGGCCGCTAGCACATAGTGACGTAGCAACAAAGGGGCAACACTTCCTGAGGTGCTTGAGGAGTGGAGAGGTATTCCGCTGCTATCAGGACAATCCCGGAAGTACGGTCAAGATCCCTACCAGCACCTTACTGGAATACTTCCTTCCTCCGAGCACGTTTGCTCTTGCGAGTCTCCACTCAAGCCGGTCAATAAAGGCAAGAAAGAAGTGGGAGTTCTGTTCCTCGTCAGTGTTCACTCCAGCCGGCCAATTAAGGCAAGCCAGAGATGAGGACAAGATTTCTCCCGGGAGATACGAGTTCGTGGGGTGGCTACTGCCCAACAGCTCGCCACATGCTGCTCTGCGGGTTTCTGTATCTCTCTTAGTCTGGCTCCTCATCCTAGACCCGTTCCGGCAAACTCTACCGGCACAGAACTAAATTTCGGAGCGCGTAAGCCCTACCACGACGTCCACGAAAAGATAACTCAAAAACTACCGAAGCATATATACAGGGCTATTTTTAAATCACTAGCTAAATTTTCACAGGGTGTTCTACCCATGAATACGAACAACTTTCACTATGGGACCAACTCTGAAATCACGAAAAAAAATCAGCTGTTTCATACGAAAGTTCTATACCTACTCGACCAAAATGTATGAAACAGCTGGTTTTTTTTCGTGATTTCAGAGTTGTTCATATTCATGGGTAGAACACCGTGTGAAAATTTAGCTAGTGATTTAAAAATAGCCCTGTATATAGGGAGAACTATAATAATTGTACTGGTACGGAATCCTTAGTGAGCGAGTCCATGTAGCACTATGCAGATATTTCTGGTTTTACAATCTGCTTAAACTCGTTTCCCTAATATTTGCTTTCCTTGTCTTGACTTTTACAGATGCAGTTTATCCTGAAGTTACTAGTCACAAGAACAAAAGTCTAAAGAAGAAGAAGTAGTCTGAATAAGGCATGTTGTTTTAATCAAACAAAAAGTATGTCAGCTAATTATTCCAAGCTCTAAACTGTGTCGTGAATTTGTGAAATCGTGGAAGCAAATTAAATTCAGTTATAAAGCGTGAAGAGAACTCAATTTTTTTTTTGTATTACCCGGTTATCAACTACTTGTTTGAAAACTAAAAAGTAAAAATTTATGATATCAAATGCATTAAATAATTAGGTACAAACTATTGCGCGCGGGTCGTCGCGTGATTCTGAGCGACGTTGCCGTGTCGTGCATCGTGTTTCCGATGCCATTTCATACAACGGTTGTAACCAAAAAAAACCGTTTGCAATCGCGCGGTTGCCTTCGTTATCATCCGGCTTCGCGTCTATAGTCTAAACTCACTGAAAATACAGAATAGAAAGTAAACAATAAAGATCACAAATATACTAACTTATCAGAAGGAACAGGTGCGATGTACAGAGGTAGTAGGTTTCCACTTGATAATGATCCCGGACTGAACTTCTTCCCGCCTGTCAGCGCCTGAGAAATAAGAGTAAACATTAATATTATGAGGATAAAACTCAATGTACAGACGCCAACAGGTCAAGCTACCCGAAACTGTCAAATTTTCCCAATCAACCTTGAACCTAATGCTTTAGCGATAAAGTTGAAAATCTATTAAGAATTAAAGATTGGCAAAACCCCATGTACTTTGAGTGTCGCCTTTATACTTCGCGTGCATTAGTAAAAACACCCGAAAGAGATAGATCTCAGGCCTACTAACATAAAGTGTAATCATAGCATATTTTTTTGTAATGGGATTTTGACAGAAAATCGTTTTAAAGATTTATCATGTAGGTGAGGTTATGTGTGTTGTGAAATGTTTTTGTTATAACCTCCCTTGGATAATTCCATGACCTTATAACATTAACAAGGTCTTCGTTTTCGTTTGAAAGACGTTGTCGTGGTCTCGTCAACTGAAGTTAGTTAAGTTAGTTAACGCACCGAACGTTAGAACGAGACATGTTTATAATAAGAAATAGTCCTGTCTCAAAAAAAGTGTTCACTATCACAAGTACTCAACACGCAGGAACTCGAAAGCTCAACTGAACGCGAAATAAACAATGCAAGTAAACACTAATGAGTTGGAAAGTAAACAAATAACAGACGCCAAACAAATCGCAAGATACGTACGACGACTTTGACAGATCACTGATGACAGTTGTCAGAAATACGGAATTGTTTAATGTTGCCAGGTATTAACTGTAAAAACTAACGATAATGTTATGTTTTCTTTAATTACTGAATAATACGGTTTATAGTTGAGATTGGAATATTGCAATCTCATTAATTTCTATTAATATAAAAAGAAAAAATGTGTTCATAATGTTATAAAACGTATTTTAGTTTTTAACCATCCAGCCAACAACCACATTCTACTAATATGTATTATTCTACTGAAAATGGCAATGACTACTTCAACAACGCTGTTTTACGTTTAGTAATTGCTACTTTTACTTCTGATTTAACAAAATATCTATTTATAATTTTTTTCTCTTTTCCCACAAAATAAAAAAAAACTTTAATCAGGAAAGTAAACTACTGAACTTGATCTACAAAATGCATATAATTTAGTTTAGGCTCGTTTCTCAAATATAGCGACACTGACGCTGCCGTTCTTCTTTGAGAGATTGTAGTAGCTTGATGTCCTGGCGGCCTACTCCATTTAAAATAACATTACACATTTAATTAAATCTTTTACAGTCCGTTCAACCGATTTTGACTTCTATTTCATAGGCATAAGGATGGCAGTAAAAAAAAATGTGGTTACAATACCAACTGTTTAGTGCAGCCGACATTTATCATGCCACCAACGCAATAGAAGTCAAAATCGGTTGAACGGACTGTAATAAAGGTTTATGTCTAATCTTATTTCAAATGGAGTTTATAGGCTAACCTAAAACATATGGAAGTCGGTAGATCTTGCAGATTTATCTGAGTAGAACGTCAGTACACATTACTGTTTTCGCACAGACAGACTAGCTCTACCTACCAAGCTTTTTTGAAACTCTGAGCCATATTTGCGACCGCGTACTATACGTTAATGCAAGAGAACATTATCAATGATCCCGAATGAGGTCATTCTTTCAATCACGTTATTTTCTTGGGCATAAGGGTGACAATGCCGTGTTGAGGTAATTTATTAACTTTATTTTACACTAGCTTCTGTAGCTTCCTATTAGTGAAAGAATTTTCGGAATCGGATCAGCAGTTCCGAAGAGTACCTGGCTACATACAAACAAACAAATTTTACCTCTTTATATACACTAACCCATATATGCCCATTGATTCGAAAACGAAACAAGAAGTAGTACTCTCATAAAAGCATCGTAAATCGTTTGTTAGCGCAGCAAAATGTAAAAAAAAACGCCTTCTATCGTAAGGCTATGTAAGTAGGTTCTATTGTATATTTAGAATGAGTAAATAATAATTTATAAATAAAATATTTATAAATTATAATTTATACAAATAAAGTAGTTCTGGGCGTATATGGGCTAAGGGCCACTCGCACCATAAATCAATAAATGCATTTAGCGCTAAACGAATTTAAAACATCGTTCTATTATTGTCAATCGTTTGAAGATGACAGGAACAAAATGCATTTAGTGATTTGTGATGAAAGTGCGCCTAAAAAAAGGGCCAAGTGCGAGTCGGCCTCGCACCGTATAATATTTTTAACACTACATATATTTTAAATATAATTACTTCAATTTAAAAAAGTACGTTTCGTGGGGTCGGACGGGCAATAGTCTTAACACATTAACTGCTGAATTATTTGGCGAATTTGCTCCAAGTGCTGCTTTATGATACACTAAACCCTGTGCGGCAAACGCTCATGCGCGCCCAAAAAATACTTCGTGTGGTGCTATGAGCGCGCATACGCGGTTGAAGAAACTCTACCCAGTGCGGCTGGGCGCATATGTGCGGCGTTACAAACTTGTCCCAAGTGCGGCGAGACGCTTATGTGTGTTTGAAAATTTTCGAGTTTTATGAGTCATAAAACAATTACGCCAATAACAATAGAGATGCACAAAAAACCCACAGGTGCGGCGCGCCGCATTCGAAGGAAGTTATATAAATTGTATGGACGCGCATAAGCGCCGCCAGCACATGGTGAACGTTCGAAAATCGCGCATGCGCGTTGTCCGCACAGAACGTGTTAAGGGGCGTTCATTAATTACGTGAGGTGATTTTGGCGATTTTTCCTCCCCCTCTAATCTCACGTGGCATTTTTCAAAATGCGTATTTTTAGTGTAGATACGTTAATATGTGCTTGATTGCGTTGGATTTTTTACTACTTATAAATTAATACTCACCCACTTACCATCGATTAGACACGAAAACACTTAATTTTCAATCAAAAACACACAGTGAGACACTCGCGAGTGATGTCACATTTTCGAAACGTCATTTTCATTTATTTTTTTTGTTTCAAGTTTCCGAACGCTATTTATGGTTTTGAATCAGTTAGTCGACAAGATTATCCTTCAAGCCATAGGACTGAAACTGCCCACAGGATATTAGCTGTAATTTTATAGTAATAATAGAGGTAAAAACTAACGGGTGCGTCCCCAGGACTTGAAGGCGTTTCGTGAAAACTAATACGTAATTACCCAGTAGCCAGGTTTCTCGCAATTTCACACTCTTTCATGATACCCCCCATCCCCTCCTCTACACGCCTCACGTAATTAATGAACACCTCTTAGTATTAGGTTTCCCTTAAACGGTACGGAACCCTAAAAATTATGGTAATCGTTTTTACCTGTGGTAGCGAGCAGTACATATCTAAGGTGATGGGCTGCTGTAGTCGGTATTGTATGATAGCCGGTAGCTCTTGTAGCTTCTCTAGTAGAGACTTGTTCTCGTGACGGATGCTCAAACGAAGAGTGTAGTCGCCTTTTTCTAACTTAACGGAGTACTGGAAAAGAAATAAAAGATATTTATTAAAAAATTATGCTTCCTCATGTTAAAAAAGTCATGTAATAATTTAGACTATATCAATAAAAATCGATGTGTGAATGCTGTTCTCTTATGGCCTCCAAAACGGCTGGAGCGATTTTGATGAAATTTTCAGGCAAGCCTCAGATTATCCGAGAGGGTGATCCTGTAAAGTTTGGTAGCGATCAGGCTACTCGTGCGATGCGAACCCGGGGCGGGTCGCTCGTATTTAATAAACCTAGTCGAGTTGTTAATTTAGCAATGATCAGCAAAAAAGCTGCACAGATAGAGATTATAAGTTTAAAGATTAGTATTAAAAGTAATCATGCGCAAAATTTGGAGTAGACAATGACAGGCCATGCATGCATCATCTGCCTAGCCTTTTTCCAACTATGTTGGAGTCGGCTTCCAGTGTAACCGGATGCAGCTGAATACCAGTATTTTACATTGAGCGACTGCCTATCTGACGTAATACGATACCCCTTGGTAAGACTGGTTGTCAGACTTTCGGTCTTCTGACGACCCGTAACGATTGTCAAAGATCCAAGAATGACAGCCGGGACCAACGGCTTACCGTGCTTTCCGAGGCACGGAGGGGTCTTGGTATGTAAATATGGTCACTCATCCACGGACCAACCGCGGCAGGTGTAGCTTAACCTAATCGATCGACCCGTGCTGATGTTGTTACTTAGCCACATACCCCTCTAACAAGCAAACTGCACTACACTAAAGCATGTTCTATCCATATATCTATCTAATCAGGCATTTAAACTACACAAGGAGTTTTACGAGACTTTTACAAAGGTCTTCTTTTCGAGTCGATTGCAAAAGTTAAAATATTTTATTACATATTGGTTGGACTTGGTTGGACCCAGTAAGCGACTACGCTAATTGCGGCAACAATGGCGTTTTTTAAGTCCTGAGAAGTGCAGGTGTATGGACACTGGACACTCGGGCATGGTTTGGTCAGGAGCACTGCATGCGCACTGGTTTGAAACAGGTAAGAATGAGAGTCATTGCTCAGCAAAACAGACCTACTAAGATTGTATGACCCATATTAAAGGCCACGTACTCCAACAGTTCAGTAAAAGCCAGAAGTATTTACATAGGCACTGACTCTACAAACTAATGCTACTGTACTGGTTGCCAAGGGTAAATAATGATTACTTTTTTTTTTCTATGTCTCCTGCGTCTCACCTTAGAAGGGTAAGCGTCACCGGTCGCCATCAGCTGTTTACAGCTGTTGTAGATCATCCACATCTGTGACTCAAACTCTGATTCGTATAACATATCGCATAGTAACGATATTATTGGTGATACCTGGAACAGAATAAATTTATTATTACTTGTAAAGGAAGTGTAGAGGATGTTCTATCTCTCCACTCGAACGTCCGGGCGACACAGCTTGTAAGAGTGCTGAACGTCCAGGAATTTTCGCGCGAAACTTTATTGTTTTTCGATATTTTGTTTTCGCTCGCCTATAATGTTCTATACAACAACAGACGCGGTATTTAATACACCTTCATCTCGTATATTTTACAAGCGTACATAGAGTTAGCATGGTACAGACGCCAGCACATCAAGCTACTACAATCTGTCATTAGATTTTCAACTTTATCGCAAAAGCATTAGGTTCAAGGTTTATTGGGAAAATTTGACATTTTCGGGTAGATTGACCTGCTGGCGTCTGTACAAAAACGTTTTAAATGGAACAAGTCGGCGAGGCTTCTTTAGCCACCTGGATGTTCAACCGGGAATTTTTGAACGGCCGCGGCAACATGTTTACCGTTTAGAGACGTCGACAGTGGTAGGTGGTGGTGGTGGTAGTCCTGTACGTTTTAGAAAATAATGACTCACTACGAAGCTTGGTGTCCTAGGTTCGACACCAGGGCCGAAATATTACTGGTGATGCACAAGGCGAAATATGTGTATCATATACCTTTGCCTACCCTTTGTAGACTGCAGGCCAGATGTTATGTACCCTCTTACCCTGGTAAGAGGGTAATCAATTAAAATTTGTAATATTTGTAAAGTAATAAGAAGATTACCTCAGTAGCTTTAGCGACATGGAAGTTGTATGTATTGACTAGTTGGTAGATCTGTCTGCTGGGTGGGATGACGTCACGGGCTGTTAGCGGCGTCAGCTTTGACTCTGTCGGCCTGGAAGTATTTATTGAACCATTGGAAACATTGAATAAGTGTTGGCGAACAAAACCCATATGAAAGAAAGATCGAAAATACATTTATTTAGCACAGACTAAAAGACACACAAAAATAATACACAGATGATTGCAACATGATAAAAAAAAATGTATAAAATGCGACGCAGGAATGTGTGCCTCACGGCTGCGCCAAAAAAGGCTCAGTTCAGCAAAAATGCCAGATAACTAGTGCCTGACGCTGGTTTTCAACTGGAGCTGAAGTGTGCGGTGACGGATGTAAACCAGTTTTATACTGCAACGTGTGTATGCATACCTACTTAAATAAAATATAAGTTCGTGTCAGATAAAAATAATAACGAGTGTGTAAGTACTGTGATTTCCAGTTAAAATGCACAACAAACAAAAAATTAAAAAAAGAACAAATAAATAAATGAGACGGACGCATTAATACACCTTCGTTAACATGTACAGTCACGAACCGGGATTGTTGAGCCACTAGCTTATCATCTTAACTTGGTTGTGTTACACGAACGCCGCCCGTTTTTGAAATGTCACATGTCAAATTTCACGGGAGGCATTCGTGTAACACAACCAAGTTAAGATGATATGCTCAACAATCCCGGTTCGTGACTGTACTCAAATATGTGCCTGTAATTACACTGGCAGCCGTACCCTATAAAGCGCAGCACAGCAACGATACTTGGCGGCAGAAATAAAATAGTCTGCTCCAAAACTAAGTAATGAAACTGTAAACAAACCCTGTTCAGGTAATAAAATGAGGTTATAAAAGTGACCTCCAATGTCAAATGAAATAATCTTTAGGGTGATTTATAATTAGAATTCCCAGTTAAATTATTCAGATAATCAAATCAAGGCACTCAATTTGAAAGTGGCACTACGAAATTACGAATTGACACACATGTACGTTTTCTAATCCATTTGTTTACATTTTCATTAGATAATTTTGGAACAGACCACACTACTGCTTGTGGTGACTGGTAGTCTTGCTGACCTTGGTTTTGTTTTGTTATTAGTAATTAACTTTGTTTATATTACTTCGATGGTCCTAGTTTATCATTTGTGACTTCAAGTTTCGGCTTCATATACAATCTTCATATATGTAAGTGGACACATCCTTTATTACTGGAGGCCTTTATTTAGGTATAAAGTTCTGCTTACGTTTTTACTTTTGTATTTTTATTTCTGCTTGAGTATAGTATTCGATATTTTTTTGGTATATTGGCATGTGCTAACTTACTTATAGCAAATAATTTAATTAAATGTTTTGTGTTGCGTAATGTACCTAAATTATTTTGCGTATAAAATCAATTTTTTAACTGAACAGACAGCTGTGCTGCTGGGGAGTTTGTTGCGCCACTTCTTCTCCCCAGCTAAAGCACTAGGAAGTGGTGAAGGGCGGGCGTTTTGGGGGACTGTCTTATGTAAATTTGACGTTCAAAAAGTGCTGATTCTCAGCCTAGTTTGAATAAATGACTTTTGATTTTGACTGCTTACAAACAACTTAATACTCTCTTTCAAAAGCCTCACAGCTAAAATTTAAAATAATTCCGTCTCTCTCACCTGATAATAGGCTCTGAATACTTCAACTGCGCTGAAGGTTGTACATCCTGCAACCTTAAGGAATTCAGCAGGACACTCTTGACTCCGTCGCCGGCTACCATCACCAGCTTGTTGCCGAAGTCCGGTTTCAGGCCGTGGAACTCAATACTGTAGTCCACGGATAGCTCGCCTAAGTTCGCCCAGTATTTGGCTATAACGACTTCTAGTGTAACGCCTCCCTATAAAACAATGTTTAATATGTTAAATAAAATATAATATTATAAAGAGAAAACATTTCATTTTTTTTTTGTTTGTTACGGTTTCACGGCTAAACGGCTGAACCGATTTTGATGAAATTTGGTATGGGTATCCCCATACCAAATTTCTTTGAGCCCTGGGGAAGGACATAGGCTACTTTTTATCGACATACCACGCGGGCGAAGCCAGTGAATTAATAAATTTAAGAAGATGAGGTGAGTTCGAATACATTTTTTAGATTTATTTTCAAAATATTGGAACGGCACTCGCGCGTAGCATATCCCACAAACACACAATCTAATATCATAGAACAATTAATTGGTTAAACATGTTATTCTTGAATTTTACGAGCACGCGTCAATACTGTTTGTTAGGTTAAACGAGGGACATATTTAGGGAGGGTATTGAGTATTTGATTCTCGTCCCAAATATGTAAAAAATCTATAACCTTAATTTGTGACGCAATTGTCCAATACTTGTTCAACACTGAGCGCGCAAGAAGTGAACTTGTAAACAGTAAAGTAATCACGCGGCAAAACATGTGCCAATCCTGCCGAAAAGGAAGCCCGTGCGCAAACCCCGCCCCTTTCCTTAGTGTTGTCTTCAATGCACCTACAGGACACCCTCCCGCGCTGATCCTAGTCTATGCGAGTGCGCCGCTATTTCTGCATGTCTAACTGCGCTTCCGCATATCGCTTAAACAACCCCGCTTACTTCGCGATAAATGTGTCCTAATAACCTGTTGTTGAATAAACATAAATGACGTCTTATCCAATATTCCAATGAATAATATTGGGATATGGTTCGTGCTTACGCGTCATGTAATGATAGTGTACGAGAAGCCTTTAATTTGTACCGAGAGATGTTTCCCAACCACGGCTGTTGGGAAACAGTCGTGTCGGTGGAACAGCCAAATTCCGTCGTACAATCTTATGTTAGGTGTCAACCAACGATTGCGAACATTCGGTCAGTTCACCGTACCGACGCATGGCCAAGGACGAGGAAGGGAGCCATAACCAGTTTCACCTACAAGAAGCCATTTTTGATTACTTCGAGCATGACCCACAAAAGAGCACTCGAAATGCTGAAAGTCGGTTCGGTGTATAACATTGGACTGTGTGGAAGCTGGTGCATGAAGAAGGAATGCATCCATACCATTTTAGACCCGTTCAAGAACTCGGGGTCAATGACCACGAACCACGGGTGAATTTTTGCCGCTGGTTTTTGTCTGATTTAGACAAAAACATTTTATTTACTGATGAAGCCACATTACACGAATGGGGATATTTAATGTGCAAAATAAACATTGGTGGAGTAATGAAAATCCCTAGAGTTCTGCGATCGCTAGCGCAAGGGTGCATAACGTTGCGGGACTTTTAGCGAAATTTTTGGTATGGTTCTGTCTGTTATTTATAGTATTATTTTTTGTTCATATTTTTATTAGTATCATGTAAGCATGAACTACTGTGGGTTTAAATACGTCCCTCGTTTAAACTAACATACTGTATACTATTGCAATTTAAACATTTAATAAATCACAAATGACTCATGCTTGTGACTTGCAACAATAAAATTATACCGATTAAACAGCAGAGGTCGGAATCTGCTGGTCATTCTAGGTCCGCATTTTTTGAATTGTAATGTGACAGTGGGGAAGGGCCTACTATGGATTGACTTGGTTTAGAATCTCAAAATAACAGGGAATTCATTATTATAAATATTACAACTTCTTGCAAAGTACAGATAAATGATCCACCCTCCTATCACCTCTCATCACCATCATCAACATGATCATCATCATCATCATCATCATCATCGGCATGACCATGACAAGCTCATGCGACACGATCATGTCAACACGGGTCATCTTGATTACCTTCTTCGCAATCAATCAACGAGTATTTTCACGAGTGTGTTCCTTACACTTCAATGCTCTCCAAACGGATTTCACAGTCATCCATTTCGATCATTATATTTTATACCTAATTATGTTTAGGCAAGCACCTGACAACCACCTGAAGGTACCTGACCGGCTTACCTGTACAGCTGAACTGTGCAAGTAAGCCGTGCAAAGGTCCTAGAAGAATGGTCGTGATGTTATGTCACTTACAACTAACTGGAAGGGTAACAAAGTAGGTGCTTCAGCATTAACGTTGATCATTTTCTGTGTCTCGTGGGATCTACAACTTTTCTTAGGTAACAGCTGCATGGTGTGGACTAGGAATCTGCCAGTCTTTTCTTTGTCTTCCGTTGAGATCTTCAGCACTCCCCATGAGGCTTCATGAGGGACTGTGGAGGAATTGATAGTGAAGTTATTAAAATGGTTGACGAAATGATAATATGTGGTAGTTCCATTTTAAAATTAAAATTATTATTCTTTCTTATATGGTCACATGTGGAATATGCATACGGCAGTAAGTTAATTACTGCCGGTATAGTCCTTTTAGTAAATGGTTTTATGTATTTCTATTTAAGTGCAACCCCGAGTCACAGCAACAAAATCTGTGTAGACTTAGCGTTGGCTTGTTAAATGTACCTGTCTGATCGAACAAAAATATCAAAATAAAAAGTCATTTATTCAAACTAGGCTGAGAATCAGCACTTTTCGAACGGCAAATTGGATTCGGACTGTTTATGTAATTACATAAACAGTCCCCTAAAACGTCCGCCTTTCTCCACCTCCTAGTGCTTTAGCTGGGAAGAAGAAGTCACGCAACAAACTCCCCAGCAGCACAGCTGTGTTTTGCTATTTAGTTAAAACAATTTGATTCAATGCTATTGCATTACTATTGTACGCAAAATAACTTAGATACATTACGCAACACAAAACATTAAATTTCCCTACCAGCACCTTTATTGGCACACTTCCTTTCTCCGAGCACGTTTGCTCTTGCGGTTCTCCACTCAAGCCAGCCAATAAAGGTAAGAAAGCGGTGGGAGCTCTATTCCTCGTCAGTGTTCACTCCAGCCGGCCAATTAAGGCAAGCCAGGGATGAAGAACAAGACCTCTCCCGGGAGATAAGGTCCGTGGGGTCGCTATTGCCCAACAGCTCGCCACATGCAGCCCTGCGGGTTTATGCATCTCTGTTGGTCTGGCTCCTCACCCTAGACCTATTTCGTTAAAATGAACTCTACCGGCAAAGACCCAGAATTTAGGAGCGCGAGCCCCACCACGACGTCAACGTAGGTACGGCGTAAGATACGGCGGTAGGGTTATTATTATTATAACTTATTAGTAGGTAATGTTTGTCAATAAACAGTGCTGTCGCCGAACAGCCTAATATTACTATACCTATTTTTCTTAACCATACCGCATTGCGCAATTTACAAAACAATAGTTTTAATTCTATTTTATATATATAATAGGTTGGGACAAAATTTCTTCGCATTTTTTAAGAAAATTCAAAACATTTTTTAATATAGTTTATTTACATTTAACTAAAGTATGTAGGTACCATTTTGTTCGATAACTTTTTGCCATCTTGTAGGTAGGGACATGATCCCATTGCTATAGAAATTTTGGGACTTCTGGTCAAAATACCGCGACAGGTGGTTTTGGCAGTCCTCTCGTGATGTTAACCTGACACTTCCTAAAGAATTCTGAAGAGACCGAAACAGGTGCAAATCTGAAGGTGCAAGGTCAGGACTATACGGCGGATGCATTAACACCTCCCAGCCAAACTCTCTTAATTTTTGCTGAGTGGCTAAAGATGTGTGAGGTCTAGCGTTATCATGATGAAAAACCACACCCCTTCCGTTGATTAATTCCGGCCGCTTTCTCTCAACTTCTTGCTTTAATCTCATCAGTTGTTCGCAGTAGAGTTCAGAATCGATGGTCCTGCCTGGTGGTAACAGCTCATAATGAATAATGCCCTTCCAATCCCACCACACACACAGCATCACCTTGTTGCGAGTTAACCCGGGTTTCGCCACAGTCTGTGAAGCCTGACCGGCCTTTGACCACGACCTTTTTCGCACGTTCTTGTCATACGTGATCCACTTTTCATCACCAGTTATCAGCTTCTTCAAAAATGGTTCGGTTTCATTACGTCGTAATAAAGAATCACAAATGAGTACACGGTTCATTAGGTTTCTTTCAGTGAGCTCGTGAGGTACCCAAATGTCGAGCTTTTTTGTGTACCCAGTTTTTTTCAAATGCGCCAAAACTGTTTTGTGGTCAATTTCCAGTTCTTCAGCTACGTCGTAACTACTGATATGCCGATCTTGCTCCACTTTTTCAAAAATGGCATCCATTTTATCTGTAATAGGGCAACCAGAGCGACGTGCATCTTTGACATCAAAATTTCCGGATTGAAACCGCTTAAACCAAATTTGTGCTACTCTCACAGACACTACACTAGGTCCATAAACATCGCAAATTTTTTTCGCGGCTTGCGTTGCATTTTTACCTTTTTTGTAGTAAAATTTAAAAATGTATCGAATTTCTTCATTAGATTCACTCATCTTGACGGTACGAAAAACAAATGAAAATCAAACATTTTCCTAATTTGAATTTGGAATTATGTTCTTTAAAATTTAAACTTTCAATTATACCATAACCAGCCAGATACAAATAGTATAGCCAAAGAGATTTTATTACAAGTATGAACTTGTAATAAAATCTCTTTGGCTATACTATTTGTATCTGGCTGGTTATGGTATATTACTACTTTGTAATATACAGGGTGTCCGGTAATGAATGGATAACCTTGAAATGTCTTATAGTATAACTTATGGCCGTTCAGAAAAAAAATTGAAACAAAATATATCATAAGTAGTACCTAAGTTATGATTTTTTTAAAAGAAAGGTCTAATTTTTTTTACCTTGTTTTACTTTTATGAACACTACGATCAGAAATGAATGGATTCCATCGGTTTGTTGTTATTTTATTATTATACACGAACTATGCTAATAGATAAACAGTCAATAGTATGACTAGCTATTGCACTTTTTTATTAAAAAATTAGCAAATTAATTAATTTTAGAAAAACTTTGCAAAATTTATTTTTTAAACTATGTTTAAACATCTTGGGTATAAAAAAAATGTATGAATACATGAGTGGCCAATAATTTTAAAATAATGTCACTTTCAAGTAGATTTTATAATGGTACAATTCATAAATGTATCTACAATAAATAGTGAATTATTGCCATTAATGTAGAAAAGGAGAAAATTTTACCAAATGTCAAAAGTAATGTAGGAACTTTTTTTAAATTAAATTGCTTCTGACCACTGAAGATTAATCAAAAATACATTTAAGGAATTTGTAGTGAATAAAAATTGCGTATTGAAACCAAATTGTCAGAAATTTACAAATACTCATAATGATTAAAATAGTTACTTTAAAAGCGTGAAATGGGTCGTGTGACCTTCATATTTGCTACCTGCGCGCACGCCGTGCTGTCATTCTTTTGTGTTATGTTAGACAAAGAGGGTCTGAATCGGCTAGGTGCGAGAGAGAGGAAATAAATGTAAAACATCAGGTAAGCACTCATACTTTTAGTGCGTTTCTCGACTTGCTCGACTTCGCATGTGTTTATTTAGTTTCCGTTTGCAATTATCGTGATTTACTTTGAATCAGTGTTAAAACGACCACGTGGCTATTTTATTGGACTATTCGTTTTGCTTACTGATTTGGACTTGTTTTGTTTGGTGATATTTGCGACGATTTGGTTTGTTTTTGGACTAAACTGGACTTTTGTGTTTTTGTGTATCAAAATGCCACGTCAGTATACGGCACAAGAATATGCAAATATGCATTACATTTATGGAGAATGCAGAGGTAACGCAAATGCAGCTGCAGCGCTCTATAGGGAGAGATACCCTAATGCGCGCCACCCAGACTACCGCGTATTTATTCGTGTGCACGGTTGTTACTCCGAAGGAAGATTGCCTGGTAGTGGTGTCGGTGGTACAAGCAGTGGAAGAATCGCTCGTCTTGATGTAGAAGAAGCCGTGCTTGAGGAAGTCGAAAACGATCCTTCTACCTCTACACGAACAATAGCTCGACGCACAGGTATCGGAAAATCGACCGTGCACGATATTTTGAAAAAAAATAAATTCTACCCTTACCACGTTACACGCGTGCAAACTCTCCAACCAAGAGATTATGCAGCTAGATTGCGTTTTTGCCGACAAATGCTGGCAAAAATCGAAGAAGACCCGCAATTTTTTAATAAAATTCTGTGGAGCGACGAGTCAACATTCAAAAGAGATGGATACATGAATCTTCATAATTTACACGGTTGGGAATTAGAAAATCCCCATCTTATGCGTGAAGATAGATCCCAATACCAATTTAAAATCAATTATTGGACTGGAATATTAAGTGGAATAATAATCGGGCCATTTGAATTACCGGGGAATTTAACAGGGCAAAGTTATTTGGAGTTTCTTCAAAATGATCTCCCCAATTTATTAGAAGAAGTGCCCGAGGAGCTGAGGGAGTCATATTGGTTGCAAAATGACGGCTGTCCTGCGCATTATGCTGTATCTGTTCGTGCATTTTTAAATAACACGTACCCAGATAGATGGATCGGGCGGCTAGGGCCAATTTTGTGGCCTCCACGTTCACCGGACCTAAATCCATTGGATTTTTTTTATTGGGGCTGCCTTAAAGAGGAAGTATACTGTAAGCCTATAAGGTCTTTAGAAGAATTAAGAAGACGAGTCAGAGCAGCCGCATCAAAAATTAGTGAACGACGGTACACAAGACTGCTCCGTAGATCATTTATCCGTAGATGTAGGGCCTGCATAAGAGTGGGAGGCCGGCAGTTTGAACATTTATTATAAACGAATGATAATAAAGTGTTGTTTATGTTAAATGTTGTTTTTTATTAATCCCCAAAGTTCAGGTACAATTAAATTTAAAAAATGTTCCCATATTACAAATTTTGATATTTAGTAAAATTTTCTCCTTTTCTACATTAATCGCAATAATTCACTATTTATTGTAGATACATTTATGAATTGTACCATTATAAAATCTACTTGAAAGTGACATTATTTTAAAATTATTGGCCACTCATGTATTCATACATTTTTTTTATACCCAAGATGTTTAAACATAGTTTAAAAAATAAATTTTGCAAAGTTTTTCTAAAATTAATTAATTTGCTAATTTTTTAATAAAAAAGTGCAATAGCTAGTCATACTATTGACTGTTTATCTATTAGCATAGTTCGTGTATAATAATAAAATAACAACAAACCGATGGAATCCATTCATTTCTGATCGTAGTGTTCATAAAAGTAAAACAAGGTAAAAAAAATTAGACCTTTCTTTTAAAAAAATCATAACTTAGGTACTACTTATGATATATTTTGTTTCAATTTTTTTTCTGAACGGCCATAAGTTATACTATAAGACATTTCAAGGTTATCCATTCATTACCGGACACCCTGTATATTAGGTTGGGGAAAAAGTATTTTCGCATTATAGTATGTATGAACTTGTAATAAAATCTCTTTGGCTATACTATTTGTATCTGGCTGGTTATGGTATCATTGAAAGTTTAAATTTTAAAGAACATAATTCCAAATTCAAATTAGGAAAATGTGTGATTTTCATTTGTTTTTCGTACCGTCAAGATGAGTGAATCTAATGAAGAAATTCGATACATTTTAAAATTTTACTACAAAAAAGGAAAAATGCAACGCAAGCCGCGAAAAAAATTTGCGATGTTTATGGACCTAGTGTAGTGTCTGTGAGAGTAGCACAAATTTGGTTTAAGCGTTTTCAATCCGGAAATTTTGATGTCAAAGATGCACGTCGCTCTGGTCGCCCTATTACGGATAAAATGGATGCCATTTTTGAAAAAGTGGAGCAAGATCGGCATATCAGTAGTTACGACATAGCTGAAGAACTGGAAATTGACCACAAAACAGTTTTGGCGCATTTGAAAAAAACTGAGTAAGTACACAAAAAAGCTCGACATTTGGGTACCTCACGAGCTCACTGAAAGAAACCTAATGAACCGTGTACTCATTTGTGATTCTTTATTACGACGTAATGAAACCGAACCATTTTTGAAGAAGCTGATAACTGGTGATGAAAAGTGGATCACGTATGACAAGAACGTGCGAAAAAGGTCGTGATCAAAGGCCGGTCAGGCTTCACAGACTGTGGCGAAACCCAGGTTAACTCGCAACAAGGTGATGCTGTGTGTGTGGTGGGATTGGAAGGGCATTATTCATTATGAGCTGTTGCCACCAGGCAGAACCATCGATTCTGAACTCTACTGCGAACAACTGATGAGATTAAAGCAAGAAGTTGAGAGAAAGCGGCCGGAATTAATCAACAGAAGGGGTGTGGTTTTTCATCATGATAACGCTAGACCTCACACATCTTTAGCCACTCAGCAAAAATTAAGAGAGTTTGGCTGGGAGGTGTTAATGCATCGGCCGTATAGTCCTGACCTTGCACCTTCAGATTTCCACCTGTTTCGGTCTCTTCAGAATTCTTTAGGCAGTGTCAGGTTAACATCACGAGAGGATTGCCAAAACCACTTGTCGCGGTATTTTGACCAGAAGTCCCAAAATTTCTATAGCAATGGGATCATGTCCCTACCTACAAGATGGCAAAAAGTTATCGAACAAAATGGTACCTACATACTTTAGTTAAATGTAAATAAACTATATTAAAAAATGTTTTGAATTTTCTTAAAAAATGCGAAGAAATTTTTTCCCCAACCTATTATATATGGATATATGGTGTAAGTGTAAACAGTGTCAACCTTTTAAGGGGTCATCATTATTAATAACTTTTACTATGTGAACAACCCTGAAATCGCGAAAAAAAATCAGCTGTTCGCTACATTATGACGAATTATGCGAACATAAATGTACCTGAACAGCTGATTCTTTTTTTCGTGATTTCAGATTTGGTCCCCTAATAAAAATTGTTTATAATGATGAGGTACAATGACCCCTTAAAAGGTTGCCAATGTTTACACTTACATCCTGTATATGTCAAAATATATTCTGTGTGCAGTATTATTTGCCTACCTACCTTAAACGGACAGTTGCCATGCTGACCTTGCTTTTTGTTAATATCCTTTTTCACTGGAAAGTGATTTTTCACAAAAACGCATTAATACCACTAGGTACGTTGAAGACGCGTACTACTTTAACTTGTGAATATTAAGGATAGAAAGCTGGATAAGTTACTTTCGATCGTAATTTCTTTCCAAGGTTGTTGACCAACAACTTTTACTATGGGACCAAACCTGAAATCGCGAAAAAAAATCAGCTGTTCAGTACATTTATGTTCGCTTAATTCGTCAAAATGTAGGGAGCAGCAGATTTTTTTTTAAACATTTTTTTTACCACATTCTTCAAAGACATTTGTTTTTTTTTTTTATATTGAGCAAATGTGAAATAGAATCATCACATTTCTATTATGATTATATTACTCACCGATAACAAAATGCCTGACAATAGTAGCAGGTTTGAACAACACATTCTTCTCACTAATGCCGGGCGGCGCGGGCGAAGCTAATCTAAGTGGTTGCGGCTGAAATACTGTCACAGGCACACGGAACACGGGGCCCTTTTCTATGCAGGCAACGTCGTAGGCGTTTATACTGGAATCATTTCGTAAATGATAATGAATTAATACTTTTTTTATTCAAAATACAATGAGATCACAATTAATCTAGTGTTAGTACTTAATAACTAAAACAGATCGGGTCTTATTTGCAAGCGACGCTAGCGCCCTGTCTCCCCGGGCGGCTATCGATTGCAGGGAAGTGTTGGGACTGCCACGCAACCTGCAGATGCAAGGCAGATGTCTTACACCACAGTGCGTGCGTCGGCAAACATAGCCGAGGCAATACAAAAGCGCAACAGTCGCAACAATTCCCTGAACGCGTTATTGAGTTGGATACGCATAGCATTGTAAGCCTTTTGGGTATAAATGTGAACCACAGAGCCCCCGAGTACTGTGATGTGCAGTATGCCTTAAAAAGGATTAGTTTGATTGCGTCTGTACATCGAGAACATCTGCGGGCCAGCATATTCGCTCTAACTGACAATGCTCTGCGCTCCCTCTATAGATCCATATCTTTCATTACATCAATGACCAGATGGGCCCAGGTATTTAAATTTATATATACCCAGTTTATCGGGCGACCTTTCATTAGGACAGGAGGGACAGTAGTAGGACACCTGGTGCCAGATCTGAAAAATCATGATTCTGAAATTATGATCCTTCTTGTATCTGGGGTTGGTACACACGGCTACATATCAAGTTATACAATTCCAGTATGAACTGACCTCTCATTGTACGGAAATCCTATACAATGCGAGATCAGCTTATACTGGAAATGTACAGCTTGTTATGTATATAGAAAATAACAATAATAATAATAATTATTATTAAAAACCCGTGATGTTCCACTGCAGGGAAATGGCCTCCCTACTCTCTTTCCACTTCTGTCTGTCTAAAGCTACTAAGGTCCAGTTCTTGTTGAAAGAGTCTAGCTCATTGCACCATCTTCAAAGAAAAATAATAAGAAAGGTTTTTTTTTTAATTTACGTAGTGGGGATTTGGTCAACATTTTATATTCCCAGAAGATTATTAACCCTTGATAACTAAACATTCGTCCGTTCGACGACCCACCTACTCGCGATTCTCGTGTTCGTGTACTTCTAGGTGGCCCCTCCCCGCGCCTCTTTGTTTACCTTCCTAAAACACCTAAATAGTGCACCGTGTGACGTGAAAGTGATCGCACGATAACACTAGTTTACACGGTTTTCGTACCCCAGCAGAAAGTTGTTATTTTATTATTCATTTAGCTAGAATAGGGATGATGCCTGGGTAAAAAAAAAGAAATTCTATTTAGTCCGTCAGTCAGATAATAAAAAAATATTAGATACGTATTTTTTGCTTTATTATATTAATAAAAAATGACTTAGATAACACGCATTAAAGTTCGGGAGTGGGGGCTTGCTACGTCACTTCTACGTATAAAATCTACAAAGACGTGACGTCATGCCACATTTTAACTCAATGTATCGCCGTAATCTTTTGATTACGTAGAAAAAGAAAAAATACGTGTCCAATATATTTTAATAATCTACATGACGGACAAAAAAACATTTTTTAGTCATCATCCCTATTATCCAGAAAAAATAATAAAAAAATTCTGTCACGTCTGGTTTAAAAAATATTTATTAACTTAACTGAAATACATAATTTTGGTATTAATACTAAAAAAAAATAAAAATGACTCATTTTTGCCTTCTTTTTATAGTTATTTGAATCAGTTTCTCTTATAATGGACCAACAGTAATCCCCTAACATGTTTTCATCCCAAAATCCTTGATGTCGTTCTACAAAAACCTTTAAATCTTGGTGAAAACGTTCCCCTTGGTCGTCACTCATACTTCCTAAGTTTTCAGGGAAAAAGCTCAGATGCGAGTGCAGAAAATGAATCTTACGACATGTTTATTCCCATCTTTTGAAAATTTTCCAATAAATCGGTAAAAATTTCTTTGTAATTTTCACATTTTTATGTCCCAAAAAATTTTCCACAACCATTTTGAATGACTTCCAAGCAAATTTTTCATTAACAGATAAATTTTTCATTAACAGTATTTTGTGTAACCACCCTGCAATCCCAATGACATACCGATGACCTTGAGATCGCCGCACACTTTCCATTGGTGTTCTTTATACTTTATTAAATTAATTAAAATACGCATCGTTTCATAGCTCTCTTTACAATTCACTGCGTGTCCTATTGGTATGGACGGTTTCTTATTACCATTGTGTAATAAAACAGCTTTTAGACTATATTTAGAAGAGTCTATGAATAAGCGCCACTCTGCTTTATCATAGTTTTGATTCATTGCTTCAAAAAGTCCCGGGATATCATTACAATAACAATATTCACCTTCTCTTTTGAAAAATTCTGAAAAAACTTTGCTTCTGTTTCTGAAAAACGTAACTTTTGTGTCTGGTAGTAATAAGTTCCATTATTGTAAGCGGGAACCAAGAAGCTCTGCTTTAGATCTAGATAATTGTAAATCTCTTATAAGATCATTTAATTCGGCTTGGTTAATTAAATGTAGAATGTTTTCTTGAAGTGAGAACTCGTCTGAATCACTAGAAATCGATTTGAATTCAACATCACTTTCATTGTCATCTAGTATATTTGCACTCGAATTACCGGGACAAACTGGATGTGGTAGATCTTTCGAATGTAATATGGGCTTAGTAACAGACGGAACTTCGGCATATTATAATACTTGCCTTATTTTTTTTATTATATCCCAATGTCTTCGTAACACAAAAGTAACAATCATTTTCATGATTACTTGGTTCTCTCCATAGCATTGGTGAACCAAATGGAAGGTAAACGTTTTCTCCTGATGACCACTGGAGTAAGATGATTCTACAGCTTTCGCAAAACACATGAGGCACCCACTTTTTATCTTGATTTGCAACAGGAAATCCAAAATAATGAAGATATGCACTTTTTAACGAATCTACAATGGGTCTTCTCTTTTTGAAAATATAAACTGTCCACAAACATAACAAAAACGATCAGAATTTTGTTTACACTTTCTACTCGACATTTTAAATCAATCCGAAACAAGATAATTGTCGTTTGAAGCGAACGAATAAACAATAAACTGTCGTCACCACGTTAGGGAGTTAAAAAAATAACATTTGACTGCAGGAAGAAATTGTGACGTGATAAAAAATTTCTGCTAACACTTTTAGGTTTAAGGAATGTAGATTAACATATTTATATACATTTATTTTGGGGTATAAAAAAAAGTTCAATTTTGTAAACTAGTGTAATTAGAACAGGAGATGTGACCATAGCGTCGTCTGCTTGACGAAAGTTTAGTAACAACGAGGTATGTATTATGTGTTGATCTTTGTATTATATTTTTATGAAATATTTGTTCATTTTATTGTTATTTTTTTCTGAATTGTTTCATTTATTACTATTTATGAATAATATTTATTATTTTATAAATGAAAAGTCCGAGTGTGGATACTTTTATTTCTAGAAATGTAATTTTGTACGTCTATAATATCTACACGTATCATTATATATGTTGCTTATAGATACGATTTTATTTTTTTTTTATTTCAAGATGGATTACGAGGAGATGAGGAGCAGATTCGTCGATGGCTAGAGCATAGCGACACAGACGAAGACGAGGAACAAACTCGGGATTCTGAATCAGAATCTGAGGATATTTTGGAAGAAGAAATACACCGGTCTACCAGCAGCTATTCTGACTCTATTCACGAATCTTCTGTTTCAGAAGAAGAAAACATACGGCCAAGTAAGAGACAGAGAACACAAATTATAGATTCCAACGAATCTTCTGAGGATGAGAGCAATGTTTCCACACCCAGCACCCAAAACGGAAATGTCCCTGATGCTCGGATTATTCAATCATCTTCTAGATACCTTTATGCTTATTTTTTCCATAAAGGTATCTAGGTAGGTAAGGCGTGATTATTTGCTGAAGTTAGCCGACCAACTTATGGAGCCCTGGTTGAGGCAAAGATTTTGAAACTGTTACTTTGAGGCGGGACATCAAGGTCATGATTCAGGACATTCTCGGTATAACTCCGCCGGTAAATGCTCCAGTTCCTTCTGCGTCAAATGTGCGTAAAATTTGCTACTTATGTCCATCTAAGGCCCGCAGAATGACCAAACACCTGTGCATCAAATGCAAGCGATACATTTGTGAACCTCATAACATCGATATATGCTGTGGCTGTGTGAAATAGATCTTAGTTACTGTTTTGATAATTTTTTGTTTAATTATGATGATGTACATTGGTACATTCTTTATGTACCAATGTCAGAAGTTCCTATGATTAATAAATACTTTTTCCAAAAAAATCATTTTATTTGGCGTAGTCGGTTCGACGAATGTTTAGTAACCATGTAACAACGAAAATAGTTTAGTTATCTAGGGTTATATCTATACCATCGACATTGTTTAGACGTTGACGAAGTACAAAAAAGAGGGTGTCAAAATTTTTTATTAGACTAGACAATGAATTTAACATCTTATTGTAGCACAAGAACATTTGCATCTCTAGCTCATATATGTAGAACTGTTAAAGACTTACAGTAGGGAGCTGCCACGATAGTGTTGTACGCTTCATTATAATGAACTTTGACAATGGGACCAAACCTCTAATCGTGAAAAAAAATCTGCTGTTTCCTGCATTTATGTTCATATATCTCGTCAAAATGTAGAGAACACCTGAAATTTTTTTTTCGCGATTTCTGGTTTGGTCCCATAGTCATTTATTCATAATGATGAGTAAAACACTATCGTGGCAGCTCCCTAGCCAATAAAAAAGCAGCGTGTATACTTTGACCGTGTTGACAGTTCTCCAAATTAGACGAATTTTAATTGCTTATTAGAATATCAAGAGCAACTTGAACTTACGTCATTTCATCCACCGCCAATTTCCTCCAACCCTTATAAAAAAAACACTCGACTCACCTCGTGAAATGCGGGCCCGGCTTCAAGCCCGTCGTGTCAACCCGCACAGTGAGCGTGCGCGACGCGTTCATCATGTCGACGTGCGCAGGCGCCGACAGCCAGGGCGCGTCGCACGCCAGCGCCAGGCGCATGCCGAACGCTATCTGCTTCGGAATTATCGACTTGTCTGCAACACATGCACGCTACATAGCTTTCGTTGTATCTGCTACTAGTTGGCCCGAAGTTACAGGATACATATACAGCACTACAAGGTTCTTTTGGCTCCTGAATGACCTTCAGTATGATTGAATGACGTTGCTGGTAAGCATTTGCGAAATGGGGTTGTTTCTCGGAAGTTTCACCGCAAGAGAGCGCCGTGTGTTTGTCACTTGTCAAAGTCATCTAGAAGACAAAGCGACCAAATCGGCGACAAGAAGAAACACTCGGCACTCGCAGTAGTTTTCTGCAAGGAACTAAATTGACTGCTGAATGAAAGTAACTAACACTTTAGCGCCATCTACGCGGAACTAATTTGATAGTTTTCATCCTCATTCTCATACAAATTGTATTGAAAAAAAAAAAAACAAGATGGCGGCATTAGTTCCGATTTTGTTCATGCGCCAAAATATCCTTGTAGAGCTCTAAGTATATTATCACATAGGTTTGCAATGTGAATAATAAGGAAGATAGGACTGATAGGATGTGAGTTATAGCGAGATAGATTGATATGACTCATTTGTAAACGATGCCGATGTTAGCCTGCATCGGCCAGGCACACAACCAAGCTAACACAACACCTTAACAGTCCTCGTGTGATCAACTGATCAGATATAAGTTGTAAGTTGTAATAAACGTCTTTTTTTCTTTCTTTATTACGGTTACTGGATTCTTTTGGGAAAATCTATATCCATATTGTAAAAGAAATCGCAAGCGCATTGCATGGTTATTAACCTTGTAGTTATTTCTGTATATATAAATCTAAATTATTATCAACGATAAACATTTTCCTGAATCAATTCAATTTAATTAATTTAAAATTATTTTATTCCTGTGCAGTTTAATACCTTGTCAATAAATTAAAACTACATAATATAAACATCTTGGACGTACCGTCAGATAAAATTCCAATTATTATATCCTTGAGCAAAGGTACTTTCGGCCCTACGAAATGAAAATACGGGTCAAAGTCCACTTGGCTTTAAAAATTAAATGGCTACTATAAGTTACCTAAAAATTCTAGCAACTATACAAAACTACATAAAAATTAACTAATCCAAAATGTCCTACGTCACCTATGCACCTTTTTTTTTTTTTGCTCCGGCGTGCAAAATCCTCATGGATGTCCTTCGCCCTGGGGGGTGGGGTCTGTCAGACTCTTACTGACTGAAAACCACCCGTGTTCCCACACATACACCGGGATCATGGGAACTTGTGCGCCTTCCACGATCCGCGGCTGGTGCATTTCAGGCCCGCGAGGGAGTGAGATGTAACACCCTCCGCTCGGCCCTGTAGGGGCACGCGTGGAACACTCCTCGCCGGCGCCTCGAGTCCTGCCGGATGGGATAGGGGGCGGCGGTCGTCCCCTCGCCGCCTTCCCTCCGGACCTGTTTACGGTGGCTGGAAGAGGACGTTGCGCTCCTCCGCCTGCTGCGGGTCGGGAGAGGTGTCTCGATCTCCCTTTCCGCAGCAAACTACGCACCCTAAACTGAGCTCTACCACAATCAAGATCTACACTAATATTAGGTAAAGTTTATAAGTTTGGATGTACGAGATAATGTAAGAAACAACTCATCTAATTTCAAAAATTCTTTCACTGATAGAAGCTACACTATTACCGAATGTTATAGGATATGTTTAATGGTACAGTTGACTTCTACGCGGACATAGTCGCGGGATGAATCTAGTAAGGTACAAAGTAACACTCACTCTCCATGTCGCGATGGTCCTGTAGAAAGTGTGGCTCGACGGTAACGCCGACGTCTTTGGGCGCGTCGTCCGGTCGCGGCCGCAGGAGGATGCCTTTAGCGTTGCCGGTGCCGCACTGTACGCTGAATGTTACGTCGCGTTCCGGTTGCTCGTGATATGTGCTTAGGAGGTCGAATGCCTGTGGTAATAAGATTTAGGTAAATAAGTGAAGGGTTGTTAATTGAACCACCAATTGGAAGAAGTGAATAAACGCCACTTTTTGACATATTCAGTTTTCTACACTTTTAAATAAATGAATATTATATGTTTCAGTCACGTCTATTATTAAATAAATCAAAATTTTATATTTTCTTCATAACCATTAATATCACTTGAGCCTATAAGTTGAAAATAAAAAGTTATAAAGTTTCTTTTTTATTTATTTTCAATTTATCTCCATTCTTATTTTTTGGATTTATTCCCTTCTTTCAATTGGTGGTTCAATTAAGCTTAGTACTTCTAATCCATCAAAGAGTTGAAAGAAAATCAGTTTATTTTTTGCATAACTTAGGCACAGTAGATGCTGCATTGCATCAGTATTTATCGAGTATACGTAGCGTTGGTTGGGCCTAATTCTAAGCTGAACTAACGCTAGACGCGAACGCAATCTTCATCAAGAGGACACAATAGCATTCTCTTGTCATCAACACAAACAAAATGATTCAACAAAAAAATATCAATTAGTCATGAAAATTACAAAATAATATAAATAAAGTTTACCTTTTCAACATTCAGAAGACCGCAGCCCTGTGCCCAGGGCTCCACATGTGATAAGTATGTAGCAGAGTTCTCTAGGGCGCGCTTAATTGAGTACGGGGAGTAAGGGAGGCTCTTCGCTTTCAGTCCAGAGATTAGGGTCGCTGAAAGAAGTGTAAAGATTAAAATTATGATAAAGCCATTTTATAAGTTTTGTTTACAAGTTTTAGGTGCTATTCAAGGTGTAACTTAAATGATGTTGGACCTGAAAAAGGGTCATTGGCATTATTGTACTCAACATTATGAGCGTCATGTTCGTGAACGGGCGCCGTCAGTTGAGACTGGCCATCTCTTAAGGCGGAACATACGGTCTGCTCTCAGTCATTTTGCCGGTAGATGGCGCTGAAGAAATTTTTTTTGTTTATTTTGTTTTATGTGTAATTGGAACAGTAGTAAGTCGTAGTAAGGAGTACCCGATAATCGGACATTACACTTTATTGAAGTTGGGCATAACATTGCCTCAAAATCCACCCTATTCGACACATAATCCTAAAATAACATCTGCCATGGAATACATGTCGTTTACACACACAGACGTAAGTGAGTACTTCCCTACGTTTACAAAGATAGACCACTAGGTGGCGTGTATTAAAAAAAAATGGGCCGAATTATTTAAAAGCAGAACTACAGAATGGTTTCGTAAAGATATCATAAGAAAAATCTATTGTACCTAATTATTGTTACAGATGTAAAAATAAAACCTATTTTGACGAGAAATACAATGTTACAATTAATTTCTATGAGATACAGGAATTTGCTGGAATGTTTATAAATAACTCTCATATGCTTCTTGGACCTTTTTACGTTCATAACGACACAGGCGAATATTTTCAAGTATCCCAAGTAACGTACTACAGGTTAAATAGCTACTTTTATAACAAATAAACAACAAGAACAAATTAAACTGTGCGTCGCATCTGTGCAAGAACGGGTCGTCGCTCAGCAAAACGTGACGAGCGCTGTCGACGATAATTTCGTCCGACGCGTCGGACGAAATTATCGTCGACATCGCTGATTTCCAGCAACTACCTCGAATGACGTAATGAAGTCCCCCCTATGTGACCTAATATCTCAGGTAAGTAAAATTTTCAACAGAAATAAGTGTGATTCTAGCTGAACATAGTGTACTTGTTTATAATTGAAGAAAAAAATATGTCTGTATTTATGCGTACCTTACAATGAATATAAAAATAAAATATACTAAATAAAACATGTAGTGTGATGTGCTTCCTGTTTAAGGTATTAAATATAATTTCGATTCACTAAGAATAAGTACTCTATAGTGAAATAATTAAGACTTCAAATTCAAACTGATACACCATAAATGTCATGGGAATATTTGCGATGGCAGCCATTTGCAAACAGTATACATTCAAACAACAACCGACAACCATGTTTTTCCGTTCAAAGCGATAAGACAGCTTGATATAATATAATGTCATTTATTATAGATTATTACTATTTTAGTGAGCCGAATGGATCATGGATCTTTCGATGTACGAAGGATCAAGATCAACCAACATTCCAAAACAATGCACAACCAAGTCGCCTTCCAATGGTACATAAATTAAGGACTAACCTACTGCGCCCGCGACGTGCGGTGCTGCCATTGATGTTCCATTCATTAATTGACAATTTCTTAGTGTAAATCTGCAAATACAAAAAAAAAAAATATTAATAACGATGGCGAGACAAGCTAGACTCCTTCAACAAGAACTGGTCCTTAGTAGCTTTATACAGAGAGAAGTGGAAAGACAGTAGTGCGGCCTTTTCCCTGCAGTGAGACATCACAGGCTTTTAATATTAATAATATTTCATATTTTTAAATGTTTTTATTCTAATATTTATAAATATAATTTATACATGTAAAAAAATTCAAATAAACGCCAAGTTTTGATATATTATTATTCAAGTCAAGCTAAGGTATAATATGCTTGAGCATATCCTCTGAATCATGTTCAGTCCTATTGCCTTGTTTATATTAGGCATGGCTGGATACAACGAGCTGAGATTCAGGCGTGAGTTCACACTTGCCTCGTATTTATTTAAATTAATTAGAGGCAAAATACATAACGCCAACATATTAGAGTTGGGTGTGTTTGAGTGTGCCCGACAGATGTGTGGCAGCGACGGCGGCCTCAGCTGCTGGCTGTACCTCATGGCCGCACTAATCTGTTGAATAACGCGGGCGCTTCGCACTCTTAACCTTGTAGCAGAGGAGATAGATATTTTTGCTTGTACACGCGAGTGAATTCACAAGGATAACACTGTATGTAATAAGTTTAGAAAATAAGTTGTTATTATTAGGTTTGCTGCACTATTGCATTGGGCTGTACCTGTAATAATTAAATAAATAACAAAAAGACCACAAGGAAAAGTACACGCTTCGTAACTCATCGTTTATCTTCGAAAATACCAACTCGCGATGTTGAAATCTAATATAAAGCTGTTACAACCATGGACGTATGTACTTGCCTCTTAAGTATTACCATGGTTACAAAATTATAAATGAATAACTCTATGCAATTCCAATAAACTTTTCAAAACTTTTGAGTGACATAAATGACGATCTGGACTGGAGTAGGTAAGCGACGTTTCCTTGACGTTTACTCTCTGTCAAGAGAGAAAACGTTATAAAAACGCCCAATAGTAGGTGCACTACTACTCTACAAAGTGCGGCGGGACAAAAGTTAGAACCTTTACCTCTGTGGGGGGCACTCCACGGGCACTCTGTGGCGCGACGTTCGTGTTAATTCGGAAACACGAAGATTACCGAAGCCAGTTTAACCATAAAAGGTGTGCTTCTTTGTTACATACCTAGCGGGCACAGCTCCTCCGGGTGCACACACAGAGAGCCCATCTGCCATCTGCGGCCGGCCCGCGCGAGCTCCAGCTGTAAGTGTCACATACCTAGCCACAGAAGCCACAGCTCCTCCGGGCGCACACACAGAGAGCCCGGCCGCGCCATCTGCGGCCGGCCCGCGCGAGCTCCAGCTGTAAGTGTCACATACCTAGCCACAGAAGCCACAGCTCCTCCGGGCGCACACACAGAGAGCCCGGCCGCGCCATCTGCGGCCGGCCCGCGCGAGCTCCAGCTGTAAGTGTCACATACCTAGCCACAGAAGCCACAGCTCCTCCGGGCGCACACACAGAGAGCCCGGCCGCTCCATCTGCGGCCGGCCCGCGCGAGCTCCAGCTGTAAGTGTCACATACCTAGCCACAGAAGCCACAGCTCCTCCGGGCGCACACACAGAGAGCCCGGCCGCTCCATCTGCGGCCGGCCCGCGCGAGCTCCAGCTGTAAGTGTCACATACCTAGCCACAGAAGCCACAGCTCCTCCGGGCGCACACACAGAGAGCCCGGCCGCTCCATCTGCGGCCGGCCCGCGCGAGCTCCAGCTGTAAGTGTCACATACCTAGCCACAGAAGCCACAGCTCCTCCGGGCGCACACACAGAGAGCCCGGCCGCTCCATCTGCGGCCGGCCCGCGCGAGCTCCAGCTGAACGCACCGCCACTGACCCGGGCGCGCATGGAGTATGCAGCCGACATCATCTCAGGAGACACGTAGGCTCCCACACCTGTGCATATGCACAACACAATACATGTTAGTTGATTTATTAATACGTTACATACATCAACTTAAGGCGAGGTTGTAGTAGTTTTTAAGTTTTTTGAAACCTTATATCTAATTAATGTAAATATTGCGCAAAATAAAAATCATTTTAACAAAATTGAGCGGTCGGAATACGGTCAAACGCTGACTAAAGACGGAAACGGAATTACTAATAATTGACTCGATAAAAAATCGCAAAGATGAGACTAAATCGATATTTCTATCGTACATCTTAGTAAAAAATTCTATGTCGAAATCATGTACTTAAGTAATATTATATCAAAACATAGGTTTTAACATTTTCTAGCGCTGAATAAAGCAGTTTACTGAAATGGCCACAGCTAGGTTAGTATACTTTGCTTATTTCCACAGTATTATGTCTTATGACGTTCTGCTGTGGAGATCGGCAGCTGACGTAGATACAATTTTCATTTTACAAAAGAGGGCAGTCCGCTGTCTATTAAATGAGTTCTCGTAAGTCCCATAAAAATCAATTCAAAGAAATTGATATACTAATTACGATAAGTACGATACCCAAAAGATAACTACCAAGCAAGTAATAAACAGTATCCGCTTTCATAACAAGTTGCATTACATAGCTACAATTCTAATTTCAACTATTTATTAGTGGCTTTTGTGGACAGGATATTAATTCAGATTAGTTACAGTTGTAATGGCAATCATGTCATTTGGTTTAAATTGGTTTTTATTTATTTATCTTACGTCGTACAGACCATAACTTTCTCCATGCTTCAATAAATACTCGACCCAAATGTATGGAACTGATATTTTTTTCTCGATTACAATGTTAGTCCCATGGAGAAAGTTATTCAGTTTGATGGTCTGTAACCACACCCTTAAATTTGACCACACCTTTCTGATACACCTGTAGATTCTTTTATATTTTGTGAATGTGAGAATGTTGTAGACTGCAGACTGACCAGTTAGACACTACACTGACTTACTTACACTGCTTACCGCTTGGTACTTGCCTACACTGTCCTTCCATACCTATTGACACAGTCATTTGAAAACATAGTAAAAGCCAATTATTTTTAAAAAGAGTAACTATGAAGTTTCTTGCCAGCATTTCTCCATAGAAAACAACCAATTGGAACAGTGCACTTAGCTTCTGACGTTTCAAAAGTGCCCATGTAGATTTAATGTGAAATAAAATATTTTGATTTTGTTGGAAATATCATGTTGTTAAATATGTAAAGCCAAACCTATCAAGTCAGCGGTAATATTATTATCTGTGGTAACTAAAATGAATTACTGCAATTACTACTCTGTCCTGTTTCTTTTTACGTTTTGATAGTCTATCTGTGTAAGTTTTTTCTGTTGAGAATTAATCTCTTGAACTATGCTAACGATCACCTATTATTCTTAAACAACTCAACAATTAATAGAAAATATTATATGGTTCAAACAAGAGCTACTACAGAATTTACCTAGAAAAGTTTTTAGTTTACCATAAAATTATCAAGTAAAGAATAAAATACATACCAATAAGTATAGGTTGCGCGATGTCGGGTGGCGCGCCCACAGTACAGAGCGCGGGCCCGTGGTTGCCGGCCGAGACCACCCACGACACGTTGTAGCGGTTCACTACCTCGCAGATTATGTCGCCTATACGACTGAGGAGAAAGAAACGTACCATAATAATAATAATAATAATAAAAATCTGCCTGGCCTTTTCCCAACTATGTTGGGGTCGGCTTCCAGTCTAACCGGATGCAGCTGAATACCAGTATTTTAAATGGAGCGACTGCCTATCTGACCTCCACAACCCAGTTACTGGGTAATACGATACCCCTTGGTAAGACTGGTTGTCAGACTTTCGGGCTTCTGAGTAACCCGTAACGACTGTCAAAGATCCACGAATGACAGCCAGGACCAACGGCTTAACGTGCTTTCCGAGGCACGGAGGAGTCTCGGTATGTAAAGATGATCACCCATCTATGGACCAACCCCGGCAAGCGTGGCTTAACCTGATGGATCGACCCGTGCGGCTGTTATTACTTAGCCACGGGCTCCTTTAATAATAATAATAATAATAAGACATTTATTTCAGATGTAATCGATATACTGTTAGTAACACAAAAAAAAACCTTAAAAAGCTATTGTTAGTAAATACAAAAACAAAACCACAGAAAGAAATAAAAATCACGAAGTGGCACCACACAGGAGTGGCACCGCACAGGAGTGCCAGTTTAAGCCAAGCCCTGGACGCGACCACCCGCAGTGTAGTCGTATCCAGTGCCGCCACATCGGCGAGTCCCAGCGGCCCACGAACACGCTCAGAAGGCTGTTCGAGCTGGCCCGCATGCGCTTCATAAGACGCACTACGCATCCGCATAATGGCATGAAAACCATCCACGCTTTTCAACGCAAACATAGCTGAAGCGCTGCAGTGGCAACGCAGCCCGAACAGCACCCTGAACGAGTTATTATACTGTACTCGCAGAACAGTGTATCTACGCTGCGTGTACTTAGTCCACAGGCTGCAGGTATAAAAAGATTGACAGAAGGCCTTAAATAATGTCACTTTGACTTGCTCGGTACTTTGTGCAAACCTGCGGGACAGCATGTTACAGCGCTTACAGCGCCCTGCGCTCCCTCTCAAAATCAATGTTGTCACACATATCCTCTCGAGACCCAGTGACCCAGATACTTGAAATTAGACACTCTGTTTAAGCTATTATGAAACAAAGTCATTTGGACAAGGTAGATAGGATGGATGGAGAAAGAGAGAGTAATAAAGTATCAAAACTTCCTTTTTAAACTACAACAATGGCTTTCAGACACACACATCTACCTAGCCTTTTCCCAACTATGTTGGGGTCGGCTTCCAGTCAAACCGGATGCAGCTGAATACTAATATTTTACATGAGGCGACTGCCTATCTGACCTTCACAACCCAATTACTGGGTAATACGATACCCCTTGGAAAGATTGATTGCCCAACTTTCGGGACTCTGACGACCCGCCACGACTGTCAAAGATTACGAATGACAGCCCGGACCAAAGGCTTAACGTGCTTTCCGAGACACAGAGGGGTCTATGGTATGTAAAGAAGGTGGTGATTGGTGGACAACCGCGACAAGCGTAGCTGAACCTGATCGGTCAACCCGTGCGGCTGTTTTTACTTAGGCACAAATCCCTCTTGAATTTCATTCAATGGCTTTCAGACAATACTTTCATTTTTAAATGTGTAAAGAAGTGAAGATGTTTTGTGCACACACATTTCAAAACATGATACTATGATGAAGTTACATTTGAGCCTGCACACTAATTTAAATTTGTACATAAGAACCATGAAAAGAAATACGTAGTAAAAACCAAAAGGAATAATAAAAAAACGTGTGCGGAAACAGTGCGCAGATGAGGCCAGACTGTGCGTAATATCAAGCTACTAGTATTGTCTGTCTGTGGATGATGAACACTTTCTAGCTAAACTTCGAACATTTCCGCTACTACTCACCCAGCATCAGACCAATGCGCATGCTCTCCATAGCTCATATTAATAACATCGATCTTCATCTTCTTAGACAGTTCCATGATCTTGATGCAAGCCCTCACCAGCGCCGTGCCGGTCTCCATAGAACCCAGGCGGCTATCTCCAATGGTGAGGGAGACTATCTTGGCGCCCGGAGCCACGCCATTGCGGTCCGGTTCGTCCGGGAAGTAACCGGCGGCTATGGCGGCGACGTGCGTGCCGTGTGTTGCTGGGGACACAAATGATTAATCATTCAAAATTTAATACTTTCTCATTTTTAGGGTTCCGTATCCGAAGAAAGAAAGACAAATGTTGTTTGGCATAGTATTATAATCATAACACCAGGCATCCACGTGGTTTTGTAATGCTGTGCCAAATTAAACGTTTTACTTTCTATAATTCCTAACTTGCATGGTGATTGATTAATATAATATTCTAGCTCCAATAGCACAGATGTTGCATGGCATGGTTTATAAACTCGTTAAGCAGTAGCTGAGCCCAGCATTCTTAAATATCAAGCTCCACTCCCGCACGAAAACAGCTATTTCTGGCCTCATTACTCTGCATGAAATATAATATGCCCCCTTATAATGCCTTAGTAGGAAAAACCACTGTTCAGCAATGTAGGACCACTACTCACAGCACATGCCGACGACCTCAAGCGTGTGTCCGTCATCGTGTACGTTGACGCTAACGGTCATCTCATCGAAGGGCGTCAGATGCGCGTGTTCGTGCGTGACGCTGTATTCTCCCAGCACGGGGCCTGACGCCAAGTCACCAGTCTCTGACGTGTCGATACATGCTCTGTTGAGAAAAAGTTGGGTTTGAAGTTTTGCATTCAATGTTAATAAGTGGAATGACACTCACTGAATTTTGTAAGAAAGTAGTTTTATTTATACAACAGTGAATGCAAATAAAACATGGAAACATTCCTAGCTGTAGAAAAAGACCCAAAGCAGATTGCGCCGCGGTAGGCGGGGCTTACTGATTGCGCCGCTCACGTGTTTGGTTCATTCGCTGTAGACAACAGCGGCGGCCGACTATTATTTACCGGTTTTTGCGTGGTAAATATTTAAAAATGCCTTCTTGTGCAGTGAAGTGGTGTATAAACCAATCACATTTGCATACAAAGAATATTGGAATTAGTTTTCAAGTGTCATTACATCTAATACATCGCTATTTATATTTCTATTAATCTGACAATAATGAAAAGTTTTAATATTTTTATTATAATCTAAAGATACAATACACACCATTTATGACTTATGATTTATGATTTATGACGATACCACCTATCACGCCGCAGGTCGTGGGTTCGATTCCCACCCAGGACAAACATTTGTGTGCATGAACATGTCTGTTTGTCCTAAGTCTGGGTGTAAATGATGTATATAAGTATGTATATACAAAAAAAAAGTAGTATATGTAGTATATCAGTTATCTGGTTTCCATAGTGCAAGCTCTGCTTAGTTTGTGTGTGTAAATAATGTTCCAGGATATTATTTATTTTCTATGA
Source organism: Dicycla oo (assembly GCA_948252095.1). Lineage (NCBI taxonomy): Eukaryota > Metazoa > Arthropoda > Insecta > Lepidoptera > Noctuidae > Dicycla > Dicycla oo. The sequence continues at coordinate 35,157,883 of OX411711.1, forward strand.
GGGCGACACTATGCAAAATATAATAAGTTATTGTAGGTACTTACATAAAAGTAAGCACATAAGCAATGATATAATGCTATTTGGCAATATAATAAGGAAAAAAAACACTAATATTAATGTATACCTAAATTGTGAATAATAATAAATTAGACCACACATTGTTTTATTTACCTTAAAATTTCAGCTTACATACCTATTACTACCTAAACACTGCTCTATTTACAGACCTTAGAACAATTGTTGCCATACAGTTCATAAAACATATTTTAATACACACTACCTTAAGAATATGTTTGATTACAAATTATTTTGGTATTTTATTTGTATGAACTACGCATGCTCCAGGGGCCTCAGGATTTTAGACCCTACAATGCTAATCTACAATCTTTGATTAGATGATACATCTAGAAAGGGGGTGACTATCAAGATGAAAACTAATAGAGCAGTATGGACGAAAAAGACATGTTGAGCCAACCCCAAATAAACTGGGGGCGTTCAATAATTACTTGAGGTGATTAGGGGGGTGTGGGTCGAGCCGAATCTCACAGAACTGGGGGTAGAGGGGGGTCTCGGCAAATATCACCTAATTTTTTTTTCGCATGATCAGTAAAATTGCGACAAAACGGTAATATTATAAAAAGTAATTAGCAAATTATTTATTTAAGTAAATCCTATGTAATCAAGCACAGATCAGATTAACGTATTTAAGAGGGCTGTCCCATTTTGTCACCTCTCTCGCTCACACAGGACCAAATTTTTAAGATTATTAAATGAATGAGTGCCTTTTTAAAAAATGTAATCAATTAGAGAACTAGTATTTATTTTATAGGAAATTATTAAAAAACACATTTCTATTGTGTTATCTAATGAAATCGGCTCAAAAAAGTATAATGATCTGTTTTTGATGTTTTTGAAATAAAGGACACATTAAAATTGTGTTTTTAATAATTCCCTATTAAATTAATATTATTTACTACTTCGCTAATTGATTAAATTTTTCAAAAAAGCATCTTATCATATAACATTCTTAAAAATTTGGTCATGTGTGAGCGAGAGAGGTGACAAAATGAAACAGCCCTCTTAAACTAAAAATACGCATTTTGCATTCTCTCACGTGAGCTTAGGGTTTAGGAAGGGGTTGAGCCAAATATCACGACATCTCACCAAAGGGGAGGGGGGAAGGGGGCTCGAAAAATCCCTAGACCTCACGTAATTAATGAACGCCCCCTAAGGCCCAGAGAATAATAATGATGATGAACCTCATTAAGTAAATTTTTAGCTACATACTAAATTAATATCTTTTTGTGTCAAATCCACAACATACCTCCACACAGTTCCATCATGGAACAGCACACAGTCATAAGTAGGTCCCACATCATTGTACTTCTTCTCTGCAGTCTGCAGCACTTCCACCCTAGCCTCCAGCTCTTCCTTCAGGAGTTTCTCATCTGGACTCAGTATAGGGTTCTTGGCTACTGAAATAACAAACAATGTTTGAGTTCATTTGAAATAGAGAATATTATTAGCTATTTAAGCGATGAGACACTCTCACAGAGAGGAGCCTGCATTCTAGTTGTGGAAACTTTATTGGTTGATTTAATGGGTGAAGTGTGGCTAATCTTTCTAGTAAGGCTTTAGATAGCATCCAAAAATAATGCTTGGTTATTCATTATAAACCTATCAAGTAGTTTCTGTGATTGAAACTTTTAATAAAAGAATTACATTAAAAATGGAGTAAAAATACATTAAAGTACTTTGCTTTTTGCTACTATGTATAAATAGAGTTTAGAGCTAACCATAACCAAAAAACCATACCATTGGGGCTCCAAAGCTGTAACAGGCATTTAATACAGTGATATTTGAGACCCAATTAATCAATTTTTACATGTGCCTGCATTTTATGTAAAAAATATCTATAATTCTCAATTCCACTTACCAACATCAGTTTCAAAATCTTGCAAATGCTTATTAGCCTCAGCAAAGGCTGGCTTGTAGCCGACATCCCAGCCGTGCTCCTTCCGATGCTCTTGCATGCGATCCTTCAACTTTGTTGGGTATAAGCTGAATGGGTGTAAAATTCCCACTCGCCATGATCCTGAGGGATTCTTCCACAGCTCTGGGATCTATGGGAAACAATGTTTGGCTACAAAATATTATTCATTATAATAATGATCTATGAGCGTTGTTATGGGTCATCAGAAGCCCGAAAGTCTGACAACCAGTCTTACCAAGGGGTATTGTATTACCCAGTAACTGGGTTGTGGAGGTCAGATAGGCAGTCGCTCCATGTAAAATACTGGTATTCAGCTAAATGATATATGATTTTATTTCTGTAAGTAGGTTTGTACAAACACTTTTACACATCAATCATTTTTTTTTTTTCAATTAGATGAGGTCAGCATTTCCTATCTGACTACTCTGAGAAGAAAGGCCGAAACAAACTCAGAGGTCACAGACTCGTTATAAAGTCCAGACATAGTCTTGGTCAGTTCATGTGAAGACCATGTAGACTGGTGTCTGAAATGGTATTTTGAGGAAAGAACCACACAGATTGAGAGGACCTGTCCAGTCAGTGCACGCATTTGTCAGTAATTACACAGCTGAACTCAGAACTTAAGGAGCTCAACAATTTGACGTACAATACCAAAGATAGGACATTTGGGTAGGCTGCATAAATAATGCAAAGTGCCAGACCATGATTAAAAATAACTGAGAGAAAAATAAAACAAACAAAAAAGCTATGACCCAAATAGTCTCCACATTCACAAGAATAGGGATGATGACTAAAAAATGTTTTTTTGTCCGTCATGTAGATTATTAAAATATATTGGACACGTATTTTTTCTTTTTCTACGTAATCAAAAGATTACGGCGATACATTGAGTTAAAATGTGGCATGACGTCACGTCTTCGTAGATTTTATACGTAGAAGTGACGTAGCAAGCCCCCACTCCCGAACTTTAATGCGAGTTATCTAAGTCATTTTTTATTAATATGATAAAGCAAAAAATACGTATCTAATATTTTTTTATTATCTGACTGACGGACTAAATAGAATTTCTTTTTTTTTACCCAGGCATCATCCCTATTAAAATAATATAGTACTTTACAAAGTAAATATTCATGTCAACATTCAATAGGCAAAAATAAAAAAAGTGAAAAAAGAAAATTTGGAGCAGCTCTACCCCAAGCTTTTTCTCCTCAATATAATCTTTAACAGTATAAAAGCTTCCTGACGCAAGTTGCGTTTAATGAACAATTTGAATTTTTTGCTTGGAAGTTTATTATAAAAGCTTATGCATTGACACCTGAATGAGCCACCTATTTTCTTGAGCGTTGTTGAAGGTACAAGAAATTTGTTTGTTCCTAGTATTTATATTGTGGATATCACTTTATTTTTTAAACAATTTTATATTTTTATGGGCATATAAAAGATCCGGTTAGACTGGAAGCCAACCCTAACATAGTTGGGAAAAGGCTAGGCAGATTGAATGTAGTGAAATTACAGGGAGGATACCCATGATTGTTTTATAAATATTCTTGGTTTGCCTTATTCAAACATTTAATATATTATCATCATTCTAATAAGCCACAAAAGAAATAAAAGTAAATATAAAAAGTTTAAAAGTATATTAAATAGTAGTAAACATATTTAAGCTAACACTGGAAGATTTTTTAAATATTATGAAATGTGTTTCTGGCAACAAGCCATTTAAATAAAACAAGTTCTTTCTTTGTTTTAGAGTAATAGGTAATGAACCAGTAGTATTTGCAAGTAATAATGAATGATAGCAGCAATTTATTTAGCTTAGAGAGAATCTGTAATACATTCTAATCAGACCAAACAAAGCTCTTAAAAAATATACATTGTTGTCAAGTTAGAAAAGTAACTTGATGATAGACTTATTATTCCATTCTTTGTCACTTAATGTATGTTATTAAATAACCGATCTATTGACAATGTCAACTAACATTACAATGAACATATCAATCATAGAAAAAGTTGGGAAAAAAATCTAATTCCGCAAGAATTTACCTTCAGTTTGCGGCCCGTGAGGCCGGTAATACATCCATCGGTGACTTTTTTAATGACAGTACTGGTGTCTACATCGCCGCAGCCGCTACAGTCATACCTCTCAATAACCTTCGTCTCACCCGTACTCGTTACCTGCAACGACAGAAATACTTATTATCGCCATCGGCCAAAATTGCAATAAAAATGCAACTAAACAAATCGTGACATGACAGTTTTTTACCGTAAGTCCAACAGCTGCAGGGTCCACACCCGAATCGAAAATAGCAATAACCGTGTCTCTGCCATCATAATTTGCATTTTTGTTGATAAATGAGACAACTCCCGTCTCTTTTTTCGGCAATAATCCCCAAACGGGGAAATCACAGTCGATCGGAGCGTCTGCCATTTTTGATGACCCGATAACTAGTGCTGCTGTGTTGCCAAGAAAGAAAAATATAAATAAGAAAGACAATAGTGTTTCCATAATAAAACCAGTCAAGTGAGAGTACTGATGGGTAATGGAAAAATTTCGGAAGGAAAAGAAAAGAAAAAAAATATTTTTCCGAAATTTTTCCAATATTTTTCCAATACTTTTCCGATATTTTTCCAAATCAAAAAGCTGACTGTGATTAAAGATTAGAAAAAAATAAGACTATTAATGTGTACTCTGACATCAAGCAATGAACTGACAATCAATGAATGACATCAAGCAATGAATAGACTGCTTGAATATCTACGAGACTTTTTGCTGCAGTTATTATTCTAAGGTCTTTTGCCTGCTTTGCATGTGTGTCATTACTTTAGGTCTTTTTTTTTTGTAACGTGCGTTTTGTTTGTGCAGAATAAACAGTTTTTCTTTCTTTTCTTTTTTTTCTTTACTGAAAAATTATAAATATGTATCTAATCTTTAATTTTTTTATTTATTTTGCCATAATGTTCTCTTATTGGAAATTATATACATAAATAAGAAAGAAATTACAATGTGCACTATAAGTATCAAGTAGTTCTTTTTGGCCGGGTAGACGTGAGCCGACGACGATGCGCAGAATGCACAATTGGGAAAATACCATGTGCAGATGGCGCCAGATGGCGGTTGCGCTCATTTCAACCCGCGGAGCAAATTGCGTCATTGGAATCAGTTTCTTTTTGACAGTTCAAAAACATTCACTGCATTATTTACGTTGTCGAGCAGATAATATGTCGAACATGCGATGCAATGGATTAGCAATTTGCTTCAAAATGATTCAGATTTGATTGATAGGTTGTAACGCAATTAGGGTGCTGGCCAAAAAGATTGGGGACTAATTGGACTACTGTACTTAATCACGTCCAGGCGGAGCATTATACTGAACTGTTACTTGGTCCACATTCACATGTTTTCCTTTATAACCGTCTACAAGTTTTAAAAGATAGTAAGTTTCTCATGTACGGTAGTGCATATTGCAATTCTTCTAACATCATTTTCATTTGTCAATATTTTCTTGTTTCTTGGCACAAAAATCGGGGCATAATTAATCATACTTCTAAAATGAAAGTGTATGAATTTCGTACTCTTTCATTTTAGAGATATGAATAATTTTGCTTGTATTGCGCTGTTCTTCTACAGCTGACTTAATTTTGGCGGGTTCTTTTCCTGGGTTTGGTTGATTTTCGGGTTTGTATAACTAGATCGGTTTTTCTCTGAAACTTGTTGGTGATATAAAACCCACCAACGGCAGATTTATTGTTTGTGTAGATGCAGTAGAAAATATTGATCATGATACTTTTCGCCAGTGATGATTCGGATTCTTCAACAGAATAGATGTGTTAATGCAATAAAACCCTTTGAATGTAAATAAAACCCTTTAAACTCTGTGTTATTTTACTTCCTGAAGTCAAAATTTTACAGTAAACAATAAAAAAACACATCACAATCACTCCACTTCTAGTTCTCCACAATTCAATCAAACGCTTCGCAAAATAATAATAGATCGCTTAGTTTAAGAGGATTGCGATTAAAATAAAACGTCCACCGACCACGAGTTCACTGCTCGTTTTACAAGATGGCCGCCTCACTAGTTCTCGATGTTCGTTTTTGAGGTTGACATTTGTACAACAAGTCAATTAAGTCTAGAAAAGCGGAGGCGCCGACCATGTTCAGGTAGGCGTGGATTATCGGGTAGAAAGGCAGTATTTAAAAAAATAACACCTATCACAATCACTCCACTTCTAGTTCTCCACAATTCAATCAAATTATAGATCGCTTAGATTAAGAGGGATGCGATTAAAATAAAACGACCACCGACCACGAGTTCACTGCTCGTTTTACAAGATGGCTGCCTCACTAGTTCACGATGTTCGTTTTTGAGGTTGACATTTGTACAACAAGTCTATTAAGTCTAGAAAAGCGGAGGCGCCGACCATGTTCAGGTAGGCGTGGATTATCGGGTAGAAAGGCAGTATTTAAAAAAATAACACTTATCACAATCACTCCACTTCTAGTTCTCCACAATTCAATCAAACACTTCGCAAAGTAATTATAGATCGCTTAGATTAAGAGGGATGCGATTAAAATAAAACGACCACCGACCACGAGTTCACTGCTCGTTTTACAAGATGGCTGCCTCACTAGTTCTCGATGTTCGTTTTTGAGGTTGACATTTGTACAACAAGTCTATTAAGTCTAGAAAAGCGGAGGCGCCGACCATGTTCAGGTAGGCGTGGATTATCGGGTAGAAAGGCAGTATTTAAAAAAATAACACCTATCACAATCACTCCACTTCTAGTTCTCCACAATTCAATCAAACACTTCGCAAAGTAATTATAGATCGCTTAGATTAAGAGGGATGCGATTAGAATAAAACGTCCACCGACCACGAGTTCACTGCTCGTTTCACAAGATGGCCGCCTCACCAGTTCTCGATGTTTGTTTTTGAGGTTGAAATTTGTACAACAAGTCAATTAAGTCTAGAAAAGCGGAGGCGCCGACCATGTTCAGGTAGGCGTGGATTATCGGGTAGAAAGGCAGTATTTAAAAAAAATAACACCTATCACAATCACTCCACTTCTAATTCTCGATAATTCAATCAAACACCACACAAAATAATAATAGATCGCTTAGATTAAGAGGGATGCGATTAAAATATAACGTCCACCGACCACATGGTTGCGTGCGCACCTTACAAAAAATCCGAAGTTACCTACCTGCTCATTTTACTAGATGGCCGCCTTACCAGAGTGCTCGGTGTTCGTTTTTGACGTTGCCATTTGTACAACATGACAATAATTGACAGTCTAGAAAACCGGAGGCGCCGACATATTATTTACCTCATGTAAATAAAACAACAAACTAAAAATGATAACAACACCACGACAATTGTGCTGTACCTACTGTATAGGAAAATAAACATAAAATGACAATTTTAGTTTAGTATTGCCAATCCAACCAACAATTTCCTAACCTTTTAGAACGAAGTAGTAAAAATTTTCCTTGAACATATTTTTTTAATTGGCCTTAATTAGATAATATGATAGCATAAAAGAACAGATAATTAATTGAATTTATTTTGTATAAATGTAACTTTTAGACGTTCAAATAAGAATTCGCCATTGTCCTTTTCGAGTTAATCAAGCCACGTAGTAGTATCCTCCCCTGCAAAATTTACTGCCCATTTTCACCCCGTAAGTATTCTTTATTTTTAGTCTTATGTATAAATAGTGAGTTTAGAGTTAATTGGTCAGCGCGTTAAAATTTTGACACACCCAATTCCCCTATAGCCCCCTAAAGGGGAATTCGGTGTGTCAAAATGGGTAGTTTAGAAAAACGAAAATTAAAAAGTTCATAATTAACATAAATATGTATTCGTGCCAAGTTCAAGTTTATTAACTCAAGGAATAAATAATAATAATAATAATAATAATAATAATATCCTAGGACATTGTTCACACACGGTCATCTGATCCCAAACTAAGCAGAGCTTGTACTATGGAAACCAGATAACTGATATACTACATATACTACTTTTTTTTTTGTAAATACATACTTATATAGATAATTACACCCAGACTCAGGAAGATAAGATTTATGTTTTTTTAATTCCTGTTGTCAACATTTTACAGTAAACAATATTTTTCCATTATTTTTCCATATTGAAATTTTTCGGAAAAATAAACGGAAAAATTTCCAAGTTTTGAAAAATTTCCGAAAATTACCCATCACTAAGTGAGAGTCGATAGTTATTTCACTCACATCCACATAGTGATGGGTAATTTTCGGAAATTTTTCAAAACTTGGAAATTTTTCCGTTTATTTTTCCGAAAAATAACAATATGGAAAAATAATGGAAAAATATTGTTTACTGTAAAATGTTGACTACAGGAATTAAAATAACATATGAATTAAAGGGTTTTATTTATACTGAACATATTTACTGACTGACTGAATGAATGACTGACTGATTGATTGAATAAAATGACTGACCGACTGACAAATCAACGCACGGCCGAAACTACTGGGTCTAGGAACGTAGAACGTTTTATAATTTAGGGGAGCACTAAGAAGGGGTTATTGGAAATTCAATCTTATAGGGGGTGAAAAGGGGGGTTTTTGTTTGTATGAAAAATCTTATTCCTTGAGTTAATAAACTTGAACTTGGCACGAATACATATTTATGTTAATTATGAACTTTTTAATTTTCGTTTTTCTAAACTACCCATTTTGACACACCGAATTCCCCTTTAGGGGGCTAAAGGGGAATTGGGTGTGTCAAAATTTTAACGCGCTGACCAATTAACTCTACACTCACTATTTATACATAAGACTAAAAATAAAGAATACTTACGGGGTGAAAATGGGCAGTAAATTTTGCAGGGGAGGATACTACTACGTGGCTTGATTACCTCGAAAAGAACAATGGCGAATTCTTATTTGAACGTCTAAAAGTGACATTTATACAAAATAAATTCAATTAATTATCTATGTTCTTTTATGCTATCATATTATCTAATTAAGGCCAAATAAAAAAATATGTTCAATGAAAATTTTTACTACTTCGTTCTAAAAGGTTAGGAAATTGTTGGTTGGATTGGCAATACTAAACTAAAATTGCCATTTTATGTTTATTTTCCTATACAGTAGGTACAGCATAATTGTCGTGGTGTTGTTATCATTTTTAGTTTGTTGTTTTATTTACATGAGGTAAATAATATGTCGGCGCCTCCGCTTTTCTAGACTGTCAATTGTCATGTTGTACAAATGGCAACGTCAAAAACGAACACCGAGCACTCTGGTAAGACGGCCATCTAGTAAAATGAGCAGATAGGTAACTTCGGATTTTTGGTAAGGTGCGCACGCAACCATGTGGTCGGTGGACGTTATATTTTAATCGTATCCCTCTTAATCTAAGCGATCTATTATTATTTTGTATAGTGTTTGATTGAATTATCGAGAATTAGAAGTGGAGTGATTGTGATAGGTGTTATTTTTTGAAATACTGCCTTTCTACCCGATAATCCACGCCTACCTGAACATGGTCGGCGCCTCCGCTTTTCTAGACTTAATAGACTTGTTGTACAAATGTCAACCTCAAAAACGAACATCGAGAACTAGTGAGGCAGCCATCTTGTAAAACGAGCAGTGAACTCGTGGTCGGTGGTCGTTTTATTTTAATCGCATCCCTCTTAATCTAAGCGATCTATAATTACTTTGCGAAGTGTTTGATTGAATTGTGGAGAACTAGAAGTGGAGTGATTGTGATAGGTGTTATTTTTTTAAATACTGCCTTTCTATCCAATAATCCACGCCTATCTGAACATGGTCGGCGCCTCCGCTTTTCTAGACTTAATAGACTTGTTGTACAAATGTCAACCTCAAAAACGAACATCGAGAACTAGTGAGGCAGCCATCTTGTAAAACGAGCAGTGAACTCGTGGTCGGTGGTCGTTTTATTTTAATCGCATCCCTCTTAATCTAAGCGATCTATAATTACTTTGCGAAGTGTTTGATTGAATTGTGGAGAACTAGAAGTGGAGTGATTGTGATAGGTGTTATTTTTTTAAATACTGCCTTTCTATCCGATAATCCACGCCTATCTGAACATGGTCGGCGCCTCCGCTTTTCTAGACTTAATTGAGTTGTTGTACAAATGTCAACCTCAAAAACGAACATCGAGAACTAGTGAGGCGGCCATCTTGTAAAACGAGCAGTGAACTCGTGGTCGGTGGACGTTTTATTTTAATCGCAATCCTCTTAAACTAAGCGATCTATTATTATTTTGCGAAGCCTTTGATTGAATTGGGGAGAACTGGAAGTGGAGTGATTGTGATATGTGTTTTTTTATTGTTTACTGTAAAATTTTGACTTCAGGATGTAAAATAACACAGAGTTTAAAGGGTTTTATTTACATTCAAAGGGTTTTATTGCATTAACACATCTATTCTGTTGAAGAATCCGAATCATCACTGGCGAAAAGTATCATGATCAATATTTTCTACTGCATCTACACAAACAATAAATCTTTAGTTGGTGGGTTTTATATCACCATCAAGTTTCAGAGAAAAACCGATCTAGTTATACAAACCCGAAAATCAACCAAACCCAGGAAAAGAACCCGCCAAAATTAAGTCAGCGGTCAGTGGGTAGCCTTAGGGGTAGAAGAACAGCGCAATACAAGCAAAATTAATCATACCTCTAAAATGAAAGAGTATGAAGTTCATACACTTTCATTTTAGAGGTATGATTAATTACCTATGCCCCGATTTTTGTGCCAAGAAACAAGAAAATATTGACAAAAGAAAATGATTTTTGCTTTTTAATGTTAGAAGAATTGCAATGTGTACTACCGTACATGAGAAACTTACTATCTTTTAAAACTTGTAGACGGTTATAAAGGAAAACATGTGAATGTGGACCAAGTAACAGTTCAGTATAATGCTCCGCCTGGACGTGATTAAGTACAGTAGTCCAATTAGTCCCCAATCTTTTTGGCCAGCACCCTAATTGCGTTACAACCTATCAATCAAATCTGAATCATTTTGAAGCAAATTGCTAATCCATTGCATCGCATGTTCGAAATATTATCTGCTCGACAACGTAAATAATGCAGTGAATGTTTTTGAACTGTCAAAAAGAAACTGATTCCAATGACGCAATTTGCTCCGCGGGTTGAAATGAGCGCAACCGCTATCTTGCGCCATCTGCACATGGTATTTTCCCAATTGTGCATTCTGCGCATCGTCGTCGGCTCACGTCTACCCGGCCAAAAAGAACTACTTGTGTACATACTTATAGTGCACATTGTAATTTCTTTCTTATTTATGTACTTATATAATTTCCAATAAGAGAACATTATGGCAAAAAAAATAAAAAATTAAAGATTAGATATTTATAATTTATCAGTAAAGAAAAAAAAGAAAAGAAAGAAAAACTGTTTATTCTGCACAAACAAAACGCACGTTACAAAAAAAAAGACCTAAAGTAATGACACACATGCAAAGCAGGCAAAAGACCTTAGAATAATAACTGCAGCAAAAAGTCTCGTAGATATTCAAGCAGTCTATTCATTGCTTGATGTCATTCATTGATTGTCAGTTCATTGCTTGATGTCAGAGTACACATTAATAGTCTTATTTTTTTCTAATCTTTAATCACAGTCAGCTTTTTGATTTGGAAAAATATCGGAAAAGTATTGGAAAAATATTGGAAAAATTTCGGAAAAATATATTTTTTCTTTTCTTTTCCTTCCGAAATTTTTCCATTACCCATCAGTCACATCACATCACACGAAATTCAAACTTCCCAAATCAGTCCAAACCACGGCAAATCTAACTTAGAGAGATGTTTAAATAATTATTATGGTTATACTTTTACTAATAACTTTTTATAATTTTGTTGTTGATATTTTTATGACATATGATATTTTTGTTGTTATCGCCAATCATATTTTGATCAAGATACAACCTGACAACCTGCAAATTGTAAAAAGAACTTCGCGGGCTATCACTACGAATCTACCGAATCTACCTTAGGAGGCCTATTATATTTTGACCGTGATTTTTGCCAACTGGCGTTTTTATTCTAAGAAACTGAAAGACTTCGAGAACTTTGATATATTGAGTGTGGAAAATAGTTATTAGTAGTTCATAGACCTCGTTTTCGTATTTTTTTCTTATTTATTTATACAGGTTTATTGGTATAACACCAACAACCTCTTAAGGGGTCATAATGATGAGTTCATTATGAACAACTTTTACTATGGGACCAAACCTGAAATCGTGAAAAAAGAATCAGATGTTCAGTACATTTATGTTCGCATAATTCGTCAAGTTGTACTGAACAGCTGTTTTTTTTTTGCGATTTTGGTTTGGTCCCATAATAAAAGTTGTTCATAATGATGAGTACAATGACCCTTTAAGAGGTTATTGGTGTTTTACCAATAACCCTGTATACTTATAGCCAAAATTCCGAAGCCAGCTTTTCATGAAATGCGCGACGTCCTTTTTTCGAGCTCGTGGATGAAATACTGTAGGTACCTACTATAAGCAAATGAAATGATAATATCACTTAAATAGTGGTTAAGCTCACAGCTGCTTCAAAATTTTGAATCATGTAGATATGGAATATCTATCTATATCCTATTTATCTATATCTATAAAAATGAATCGCCAAAATGTATGTACGCGCATAACTTCCGAACAACTGCACCAAATTAGATAATTCTTTTTTTGTTGTGTTTGTAATTGTCAGGACAAGGTTTGTATGAAAGAAAATGTCTGAAAAGTTGCCGGGAAAGTTGGAAAATTCGGGAAAACTGAAAGTGCATTTTCTATGGGAATTTTATATGAATCAATGAATTTTGTCGTTAAAATCAACGAATGTCGGGTCAGCTAGTCAGTACTTATAGAAATCCCATTCAAAACCAACTACTAAAAACTCCATACATAAAAAAAAAAACATATCCTTATACATATTAATATTATTACGTATACAGGGTGTTTGGTGCATCGTGTGCCAAATTGAAATGGTCGACTGGGGGGGTCACCTTCTATCCTTTCAGACCCCTAAACACTTCTCATGCCCTGTGGCTTTTTTTTCATCGACTTTTTATTTTTTTTATAAAAAAAATACCCAAATTTTGCATTCAATTTCAAAATAAAAAAAAAGTAAGTCGTAGACTCTGAATTTTAATTTTATTTAGACGTGTATTGTATTACAGTACTTTTAAATTCAAAATTAGTGACATTAGCCATCCAGTTTTTTTTTAATTTACTCGCAAAGTTTCGGACTTCAATTAAAGCTGTCCATGTTACAGCTATTTACATGGCTATAAAAAAAAAAAACCAAAAGCGACCGGGATCTTCCAACTCCCTCAAAAACTCTCTAGTCTATCCTCTTGCTAGTGATGTGCCACATGCCATAAAAATCTTTTTACAACTTTGTGAATTCGCTAGAATTGTGAATCGAGTCACAAAATACTAAATTTGAAATTATGATTTAAAAAAATATTTTTACTTAAATTATACCTCAAGAACTCATTTAATCTGTTATCTCACTCTTGTAAGGTAAAATCTGTCTCGTATCTCTCTTTTTTGGGGGGGACGGTTACTAGAAATAAAAAATAATTGCATTTTTAACATTTATTTAATCATTTTTTACATATTCTGCTCAAATTGTTGGCCGCTATTGCGAATGCAGGCCCGACATCTATTTCGTATTTCCACAGTTGTTGTACGAAGTCGTATTTCCTCCTTAATTTGATTAAACGCCGTTTCAATGCGTTGAAGTAGTACCTCCCTAGTCGGAACCTCCGTGGCGTATACCAGCTCTTTGGCACGTCCCCAGACATAAAAATCTAGCGGAGTTAGGTCTGGAGAACGTGCCGGCCATGCAATAGGGCCATCGCGACCAATCCACGCATTGGGGAACACATCGTCAAGATATTCCCTCACAGTCAAACGCCAATGCGCGGGACAGCCGTCATGCTGGAATACTTTGGGAACATTTTCATTAAATACGGGCACCTCGGACACTAATTCGGGCAGGTCATTTTGAAGGAACTCCAAATAGTTATCGCCATTGAGGTTATCGGGCAGGTAATGCGGTCCAACTACCTGATTCCCAATCACTCCTGCCCAAACGTTTACACTAAACCTCCTTTGAAAAGATTTCTGCCTTTTAACATGTGGGTTTTCCGTTTTGTTTGTCCAGTGATGCAGATTGTGAAGATTGAGGATCCCTTCTTTGGTAAATTTGGATTCATCCGTCCACAATATTCTTTTTAAGAAATTAGGATCATCCACATCCGTGTGTAACATAAACCGACAGAATGCCACTCGTCTGTCAAAGTCGCCACCCTCAAGACCTACAAACAAAGAACTCTTTTAAATTCCTGTTGAGCAGTAAATAATTGCACAATGAGATTTTTAATGACCGGCGGCGTCGGACCGTTTGTATGGGCTGGTTCACTACCTGGAAGTAGTGACGTCATACCCATTACCTGCTAAACAAAGGCATCGTCAAACAAAGTGTGTACGGGTTTAAAGTTAGTTCAAAATTACGTACCTTGCACCGGAGTGTAGTGGAATGGATGTTTTTCGTTTTGCTGAAGAACTTTCCACACTTTCCATATTGAAATATCAAGATGTGCTGCCACATTTCTGATGCTTCTTGTAGGGTCTTCCTCAAAAAGTGCCAGTATTCTCTCGTCCACTTCAACATTATGTCGCACAATATGGCCCCTTGGTTCATGAAAAGTGACACTGCCAGTCTCGCGTATGCGTCGGTATGTGTCTTGGAAGACTCTGCGGCCAGGTAGTCGTCTACCAGGAAAACGTTCCTGGTAAATTCGTTGCGCTGCACGAGCGACACCATTGGCGGCTCCATAAGCCATCATGGTGTCAGCATATTCCTCGTTAGAGAACGTCGCCATTGCAACAACAAAAAATCAACAAAGTTTAACAATAACACCAAAAGTTAAAACGTAACAAAAACCAACAAAACTCAACAAAACAAAGTAACAAAATGAAAAAATCGCGGAGTACGGTGAACTAACACACACGTCAGGTAGCAGAGGCAGTGATGTCTCGACTGACTGACGAATGACGGATTGACGGCGTCGCCGCGTCGGTGGCAGTTCGTCGTTTGTTCAAACTAGTTTAGGTACGCTATGCAAGAAAGATAGAGATAGAAGATAGATTTTACTTCGCGAGAGTGAGAAAACAAATTTTACCTGTTACTTAAGTAACAATTACGCAAAAAGACTTTTTTCTTTTGAATTTGGAATTTAATATTTTGTGACTCGATTCACAATTATTCTAGCTAATTTACAAAGTTGTAAAAAGATGTTTATGACATGTGGCACATCACTAGCAAGAAGATAGACTAGAGAATTTTTGAGAGAGTTGGAAGATCCCGGTCGCTTTTGGTTTTTTTTTTATAGCCATGTAAATAGCTGTAACATGGACAGCTTTAATTGAAATCCGAAACTTTGCGAGTAAATTAAAAAAAACTAGATGGCTAATGTCACTAATTTTTAATTTAAAAGTACTGTAATACAATACACATCTAAATAAAATTAAAATTCAGAGTCTACGACTTACACATTTTTTTTATTTTGTAATTGAATGCAAAATTTGGGTATTTTTTTTATAAAAAAATAAAAAGTCGATGAAAAAAAAGCCACAGGGCATGAGAAGTGTTTAGGGGTCTGAAAGGATAGAAGGTAACCCCCCCAGTCGACCATTTCAATTTGGCACACGATGCACCAAACACCCTGTATATCAGAATAAACGTTAGTTCATAAGAAAATAGAATATTTCATACCTACTTTAAACAGAAAAAAAAAACTCAAAATAAACGTAATTACAACTGCAAAATGGGGTGGTTTCCCGGAAGCTCTGCCGCAAGAGAGCTTCGTGTGTTTGTCAGTTGTCAAAGTCATCTTGAAGACAAAGCGACCAATTGGCGACAAGGAAAAACACTTAGCACCATCTCGCGGCAAAAATTTAGCAAGAAATTCTATGGCAACTGAATGAAAGTAATAAACATTTAGCGCCATCTACGCGGAACTAATTTGACAGTTTTCTTCCCCATTGCCACATAATGCGATGCATCGCCGTCACAGACACCTAAATAATGCAAGTAATACGATCTGTATGAAAACCAAGCGTGCCATTTTTTCACCACCTAATATGACGTCACAAGCACTATTTAGTGATGGGAAAATTAAATCCATTCAAAGACGCCGCCACGCCATCCCGTGAGGCACCTCTCTCGCCCCATCCCCCGCCTAGCGCCAGCGAGCGCTCACCCAGCCAGCAGTACGCTGAAGCAGAAATAGTATTCTGTGGCGCACCGATGCAGACTGTGCGCAACATTTTATGCTTAAGCTGGGCACGCGAAGTACGTGCTCTTGCGTTATCTTGGTCTATCTATATCTGTGGTCACCGTGCTTCCATATATCTAATCTTTAAGAAATTACAGACTGGAGGTCTGTAATTTCGAGTGCTTCTGACTAATAGGAGAGAGTTTTTCCAATCATTATTCTACCTTACTATAAAAATAGGTTGTAAAAAGGCCACGGTGGCCAAGGGATTTTCCTAAGGTATTAGAGAACCGAGAATCTTGGCAGACTATCTATATCAAACTAATATGATATTCAGATAGAGGCTGCCGCGGCCTACGTCGTCAGACTGTTCATGACAGTTGTAATGTTCGGTGGTCGGACCTTGAGCTGGCCTAAACAAGAGGCACAAACTGCATTGAGATAATGATAAGAGGCCAGCATAAACTGGTTTGTTACCTAACGTGCGGATAGTGGTACTGTCTGATAAGAAGTTATTCAAACACACACGGGATACAATACAACTATAACTGGCCGCCACCTTTGTCTTAAAAAACGCTTATAGGAGGTTGAAACACAATCCTCCTTTTGAATTCTGTTGAAAATATTCAATTTATTGCACCTCCTTGTCAGTGCTCACAAAAATACACTCAAAAACGTTGAGATAAACTCAAAAATGACACTGACACACTAAAGATGACAATACTGTCTTATCATCATAACATTATATTATAGTAACGTTCTTACTACTTAATAGGGTGTTTTGATTTTGGAGAAATAATGTGGTTTAATATTCTACCATCTTACCTTATTGTTTCTGCTGCTGTTGCATTCGGAGGATACGGACTCTGGTGGACTCATTATTTAATAGTTGGGAACGTAAGACACGAAAATTGTTAGACACTATTGTTATCACAAAGTTCAGAAAGGTACAGCTTATGCAGCCTATAACGTATTCACTGCTGGGGCACAGGCCTTCTCCGACTACTCTCTGCAAGAGGGATTGGCCCATAATACACCACGCGGCCTGCGGGCCCAGTGCGGGGTTTAGTTTGACCAAAGGACGGTGGGTGATAATGGCCCCAGCCAGTACCGCCAGCCGCTACGTGTGAATTACCTACTTAAAATAGCAAATAATACTGAATCTTTTTTATTTTGTCACCCACAAAATATGTCCGAGAGGAACCGATCTACGTGTATCTAAATTATTTTTCTTTAAATCAATTATTGATAAGTCTTGAGTGCTTAGTGCAATATAAAGATTTAACAATAATAAAAGGCTAACAAGACATTGTAACATCACGAAATGAAAGAATGAAAAATACATGGACACAACCTGCGCGTTGATTGGTGCGGCTCGATGTCACCCTCCCTCGCAACATATTTTTTTTTTCGATCGGCACTGTTTCTGGACTCCATAATTATCGAAACTTGGAAGCTTGAATAACTCACAATGTTAGTTTTTAGGGTTCCGTACCTCAAAAGGAAAAAACGGAACCCTTATAGGATCACTCGTGTCTGTCTGTCTGTCCGTCTGTCACAGCCAATTTGCTCCGAATCTAATGGACCGATTAAGTTGAAATTTGGTACACGTATGTATTTCTGTGACCCAAATACGTAACGTAAATATATACGTAATTTGAGATATTTTGATGTGTGGGATGTTTTCTTTATTCCGTGCGACGGGATACCTGTTGTTACTGGTTGCGTTATTATAACGTGACTAGTGATAATAGGTATCGTGTCTTGTGGGAGTGTCTTGGGTGTCTTACTTGAAACTAGTGAGTTGCTTGATTGTTCTTCATCAGCAGTCTGCGGACCACTTTCCTGAGAGCATGATATGCGGGCTCTCGGGGGGGGAATTGCTTAAGTAATATGGCCACGATAAGTGTCCGCACATAATATTTATTTGCAAAACTGTATGTTCCTTTCCTACAAACAAACCGTGAAAACGGTTTTGTGGGGCATAGTTATTAAGTTAAGACTTTTAAAAACTTTATATTTTAATAAATAAATAAATTATAAATGAATTTTGAATATGGGGTTCGATTTGGGGGGTGCAATGAGAAAAAAAAAAAATTTGCAAACTGTACCGTGTGACATATCAAATGAAAGGGCTTAACCGTGAGGGTATCAAATATAATTATATTGTTTTAATCATTTTAAAATAAATTGTTTTAAAATTATTTAAGAAAATAGACGAAAATTGACCATTTGCCCCCTTATCTCCTGAGCCTAAAATATAAGGGGTCATTATACTCATAATTATGAACAACTTTTACTATGGGACCAAACCTGAAATCACGAAAAAAGAATCAGCTGTTCAATACATTTATGTTCGCATAATTCGTCAAAATCTCCTCCGGCCTCCAACCCTCACCCACGTTGCCTCCCATACAATAACGCGGCCCGCGTCAGTTGCGATGTCGCCCAAGGACACCGCAACCTACTTGATGGCCGCTACGTCGTCGGCATCCTGGGGAAAGCCGTGACGAGCGGCACCTCCTCGGGTACCTATTCGCTTCACCTTGGGTGACCAAGCCACGGCTACTGGACCCCTCGACATTGCGGGAACCCACCGGAGGGAAGGGCGGGAGGTGACGAATAAAAATTTAGACGATTTTGTAGCGGAAAATGAACTCCGAAGCTTTTTAATCAATCTGGTTAGCCTTTTTCCCAACTATTGTGGGGTCGGCTTCCAGTCTAACCGGACGCAGCTAAATATTTTACGTAGAACGACTGCCTATCTGACCTCCACAACCCAGTTACTGGGTAATACGATACCCCTTGGTCTGGCTGTCAGACTATCGGGCTTCTGACAACCCGTAACGACTGTCAAAGATCCACGAATGACAGCCGGGACCAACGGCTTAACGTGCTTTCCGAGGCACGGAGGAGTCTCGGTATGAAAAGATGGTCACCCATCCAGAGACCAACCCCGGCAAGAGTAGCTTAACCTGATGGATCGACCCGTGCGGCTGTTATTACTTAGCCACGAGCTCCTTGAACTCCGAAGCTTTTATCACAGAAATTTTAAATCGACTGTCAGAAAGGTTAATAGCAATAAATTAAAAATGTCGCTTGAAAATATAAAGTCATTTTTATACTAAGTACAAAAAATATCGAAACTGTCAAAACATCGTCAACATAAAAAAAAATGTTATCAAAAGGTTGTGGGTAGATATGTATGTATCTATTGTGTTATGTATCTATGTTTTGCACAATATAATATGTATACTAATAAAGTTTAAATAAATTGATAATTTATAAAAGTATTAATAATGTTATAATAGGCCGATAGTTCAGAGCGCGGAGTTGCGCAATACAGGCCAAACGTTTGAGGGGTTATGGCGATTGCTACCGCTAGACGCTACAGAGCACTACTGATTTTCGTTAACTTTTTATAGGCTTTTGCATAAATTATGTAAGTGATGAAAGGTATTACTTTTGTTCATAACATCACGACTGTATTCCTCGAAGGTTTAATATTTTATACTAAAAGGTAGATTACCTGCACGGATTTGGCCACTTTGTCCACTTTCCACTCGGTCACACTGTTGTTGCTTGCAATATTTTATATCGAACTCTGGCAACACGCAGTTTACTGTCATTCGAATTACGAAATTGTTGCTACTGTGTGTTCGATAATTTGCTAATATGTGGTACGAAATTCTGCCCAGCGCCTTCATTATCACGGCTGCCGTAGGTTTGCCAGGCTGGGGTCTATATCACATTCACAATTTAACAATAGGCAACGTAAGTTCACTTGAGACTACCTATCATGTTAGATAACAACCCCTAGCACAGTGTTTTCTTCCATAGATCATACAGAGCTCAGTTTTGGGTTCACAGATAAAACATTGTGTGTAAGTCGGACAAATCATCAGTAGTGATTAAATTCTATAGAAATGTAAGAATATAGCCTACACACAGGTTTATGGATGCTGTAATGTAGTTCATGCCCTTGCTGCATTGATATAATGGGTAATCAAAATCTTGTGTCCAACTGTAGATTTTATAATATTAAAAAGAATTAATTTTGTTTTGCAGCACTACAGACGCACACTCGATGCCAGATGGGACCGTCAGCTGTACCAGAGGGACCTCAGACTGACTGGAAATCCCTACAAAGTTGCAGTAAGAAATATTTGTTTATAAACAGTTATTACCTACATTTCAATTGAAGTAATAAAGGCATTATTATGATTAGAGTCACCAAAGAGATCTCCAACAAATTAATTATTGCTAGAAGTTAATTTATTGACTTGCTATGCCTAAACTCGCCACAAAATAATAGGTCCATTTTGACAGCCCATATTGTTTCATATGCCAGAGAGACAAACATAGCGGGACACCCTCATGTAAATAATATGTACTGTTTCTAAAATAATATTTCTTATTTCCAGGGATTGGAAACAATTAAGGATGATGATTGTGGTATGTACATAAGACAATATATCTCTCACACAAACACTATGCGCTTCAGCAATCATTGCCTATCTTCAGAAATAAAAATGTGCAATAATGATATCTGTTACAGTGATGAGAGCCGTTATAACCATGGAAGTAATGAGTAATGACCTATTTTTAATATATTTACTGTTGTGGTTACAAAAGTAACTACAACTACTAACTTTTCAACACCAGATGAGGCGTGACTAGAGTAGATAACCCAAATGAGAGAAAGCTTCATACAAACGCTGATAACTGCCTGTGATCTATGTCTGTGGTAATTTACCATATTATTTTCCCAGTAGCTTCGCCTGCGTGCTCCCAAATTATTATCCCACGGGAATCATACTTTATTTTTTCTGGAATAAAAAGTAGCCTATTTGCTATTCCAGACTATTATCTATCTCTGTGCCAAATGTCATCCAGATTAGTTCAGCTGTTCTGGCATGACTTAATAATAAACGTCCATGCAAAATTTCGCATTTATAATATTAGTAAGATATGAATATAACATAAGTTATTTTCCCTGGTACTTTCATATTTAGCCCAAAAATATTTGTGGTGGCTAAATGATTGTGCCCTTCTTTATTTGCAAGCTTTTCCCGGTGGTTTCTCTCTTGCGTGGCGACAGAATAGGTATAAAATGATAAATTTTATTTATTTCTGTAAATTGGTTAAAAACAATGTAAATTAGGTTTTTAAAACTAGATAGACGAGTTCTGAAACACGAAGATTACTGAAGCGCATACCTTGTCTGATAATAACTGCAAACCTAATTAATAACACAGTAGTTTTTGCAAAAGAAAGCACTTAATAATTATTAAGTGCTTTGACAAATTTGTCTTAACTGCACATTTTGTTAAAGATCCCCAACACCCCAACAAATTAATTATTGGGAGAAGATAATTTGTTTTAATTGATATACTTACCTCCTTATCAGATAGGGTGTTATTACTAAAATCATATTTTTATTTTCAGATAAACAGAAAAAGAAGTAAAGAAAAGAGTACATCAGAGTAGACCTAAATAAATTATGTACTAGATATTTCTGTTGTTAATAAATTGCTTTTAATGTATGTCTTTACTTTTTATAATAAAATAATAGGTTCTCTTTTATGTTAGTTTATACACTTTCATAATGATAACAAAATCATACATTTTAAAATAACAACATATCCCTTTTAAATTTCCTTAGAATAAATTAAGTGCGTGGAGCCATGTAAACACCACTAGATCAACCCACTTGTATTCCTAAGAAGGCAGTTTACTCTTAGGTTATAGTATACTGTTCAGGAACTGGTGCAGCAATGCAATGCCTATAGCAGCAGTGAGCAGTGATGCATAGGTCTTAATTTGTTTCAGATAACATATCTGCTGTGCTACAGTATAAGTGGTACTTTCGTAGAAAAGTTATTCTTATCTCCATCCAAATATGTTGAATGCATCCACAAATACATTCTCCTCAGGTTCGATTTTGACTTCGACTTTACTTATGACTGAATGACATTCATTTGTTTTTATAGTAGGTTCTGAGCATAGTCGATAAGGTTGTGAATTAGTCAAGTTATTACATTCATTTGTTTTAATTACATGTTGTGACCTAATAAAACTAAAATCTTCACCATCGGAATGATGTTTTTTTCTATAATGTAGGTGCATAGAATATTTTCTTACAAAGAATTGGTCACACACTGGGCAAACAAATACTCTACTATGCTTATTCAAAACCTTTGGATTCAATCGGTAAAGTCTAAGCCTTAAAATTTTAACTTCTTTTGTCCTGTAATTAGATCTTGGGACAAATTTAATGGCAGGTTTAACTTCTAAATTTGTCCTGTAATTAGATCTTGGAACAAATTTAATGGCAGGTTTATTAATGAATTCATCTTTACATTGTAGCTTTTGAAACTTGCGGTAAGCAAGTAAACCTGTACTTGCAGTTGAAAATGAGTTATATCCTCTGTATACAAAGTTTTCTGTATTTATGTAAACAAATCTAGCCTTGACACTTTTCAACTTAGTTTGACACATTTCAGTACCATTTGTGAGACCGTCTATGATGTGGCCAAGATTCTGTGAATTATATTTACATTTTGTGTAGAACTTGTAACTGTTTATTGCTCCTGCTGAACATTGATTGCATACTGCATTAAATATTGATAGTTGGTCACTTATCTGAAACAAAACTTGATTTTGGATTTGGGTATGATCTTACAGTCAACTTAAATCTTAGGTAAGTATCTTCTTGAAAGCGGGTGTCAACATCAATAAGTCAATACTAATAATAGGTAGGTAGGTACATGATACTTATGTAAAAAAGTTCAGCAGGCTTTTTGGTCAGTGAGTCGTCTTAGGTTTTATGGAGCCATGTTGGCTTAGGGCCGATTTTTTGATCCATAGTTATCTCAACCAATGGTTGAACATAGTAACTAATGGTTGAATTTTGGCTAAATGTGTGTGCCAAAATGCCATTATTACTATTTTTTAATATGACTGAGTTAACATGAATACATTCAAGTTAAAAAAAATAAATATGTTTAGCCTTTCACATTTACTCAAAATTCAACCATTAGTCACTATGTTTAACCACTGGTTGAGTTAACTACGGATCAAAAAATCGGCCCTTATTATATTTTTAATGTTTTAGAACATCTGGCAGTTATACTTTTGACTAGGTACCTATATTTCTGTCTATGCCTCATTGGCAAGCGGGCGTGACGGAAAGGCTGGTTACTATGGTTGTTACAGTTAAGGATAAAAACAAGATGAAATAGATTTTTACCTCCGGACCCAAGATAGTCACAAGAATATCAGTCATATAAACTTCGCCGTAAGTATTATCGTGTTTCTTTACAATAACCTTGTCTTCTATGTGAATCGCGGAATCGGCTACGGTTTTGAAGCACAAGCAACAAAAATGGTTTCTTCCTAGTATCATGCTGTTAACAACACTGCCTTTTATTTGTTGCATTTTATAAGAATAGATTTCGGTGCACTTTTCAGGTATTATTTATTTGGTTTCTGTTTTGAAACTCGTGCAAACTGCGATTGCAAGCAAAATGAAAACTTTACGTGACGTCACTGTAAACCATAAAGTAAAGATTATATTTTTATTGTGTATCAAGTCTTGTTGTTGTAACAGGCAACATCGTGTGATATGACGTCACGCGTTCAATACGAACGAAAAATACAGAAAGCTTGTTTCAATGAAACTATTCTGGGACGTTAACTCGTGTTATCGTGTGGCGAGCGTGACAGCAGAACATGGGCCGATGGGGTCCAGAGTTGAAACTCAAGATTGTGCAGTGCTTTGCAGTGCGGTGTTTGGTAGATAAGCACATTGTATGTACATAATTGGCCTGTAATTATATACTCCAAGATTAGCGATTATGGTATGGAACTGTGGCCCTGTTTCGAGGTGTTTTATCTTTATCTAAGGTTTTTTTTAATTATTCTTGGTGTTTCCATTTCGGGAATTAGAGAATGGAAATTGTTGAATCTATGGTTGACACTTTGTCACCTCTGTCTACGGCACTGACAATTGACATTTAACGATGTTGAATGTTATTTGCAGGCAGATTACCACATACCACATAGCATGTAACTTTACAGATTACGTTACGTAGTATTGTGAGCTCAGACTAAGTATCTCTGTAGAGATTGTGACCATTGAGATATGTGTTTGATAGATTTAGATCTCTCGCCTAGATATGTTTGTATGTTCTGTGATTTATATGTCTATTTCTTGTGAGGCAGATGCCACAGATGGTGGCTGTGGTGGGCCATAGAGGTAATATAGTAATGGGTTGTTTCCCGAAAGCTTTGCCGCAAGAGAGCGCTGTTTGTCACTTGTCAAAGTCATCTTGAAGACAAAGCGATCAATCGGCGACAAGAAAAAACAGCACCATCTCGCGGCAAAGTTTTCAGCAAGGAACTCCACTGACAGCAGAATGAAAGTAACAAACACTTAGCGCCATCTACACGGAACTAATTTGACAGTTTTCTTCCCCATTGGTGGCAAATAGTGTAGTCTCTTACACAGTAAGAAAGCTTTAGAGCAACGGGTTCAGGCTTTCTCTTACATAGGTACTTACTAATTAAATTCTATCCACTCTCCGAACACCTTTGTATTTAGAATCACACAAATTGTGGGGTTTTTCCTCACACGTTAACTCTAATTACCCTAAATACCTATAGTGACGTATTTTCTTTTGTCTCTTACTGCGACACTCTTTAGAGTTGTCTATAGCATTCTCTCAATTCTCTGTATACACACATGCTCTGTCTGTGGTATACAACACTACACGGGCTACGGGGCACAGATGTATGTTGTTTTGATTGATAGTCGCTAACATAGATCGACTATATTATGGTCGCTAATGTAAATTAATGTTTTACAAAATAACGACCCGCTCCCGCCCGACTTAAATTTGTAATTACTGAATATGGATAACTGTTTTGTAGACGTCACAATAGAATTCTTAGCGGTTGCCTTCCACAGCATTCTGTATTACGTGTCAGTTTACCCTAAAAGTGTCTTTGAAACTCGTAAAAAGTACAATATTGTTGTCCATCGTTCAATTCATCCTGAAGTGAACCAGTATCTTGATCTGTGCCTGAAAGTTATGGGAGAATGTTTGAAGAGTGACCAATTAGGTTGTGTGGAGTTTGTAGTTACAGATAATGAATACAAACCTTTAATAAAATTTGTGTTTCAATTTGATAAAAACAGTTACTTTGATGAGACAATTGATGCTTATTTGGTGCAATGCGAGCAGAATTTGCGGGCTTTTTGCTTAAAGATTTCCTCCGTGAGTAATAATTTTAAAGACTTGCCAGAAGATTGCAGTTTCTCAATATACATTCATACCAATGAGTCCAATGCTGTTGCCATGTCTACCAATCCTGAATTTGAAGAGTTCCCGCTGGTTGAAGTTGGTGAAAAGCAAGAGGAGACTAATAGAATAATTCCACTCAGCAGGTTCTCAATAAGAAGTTATGCTGTAGATACTTATGTGGAGTTAAAGTAGTTGATAGTATTATTGTAAATAAGTAGAATAATAATACCTACTCTGTAAGTGTACACAAGATTTATTTTATGGTTGTCCTGGCTATAACATACCTTCAATTAATAATAAATTGAGAGTTATAAAATTCTATGAGAGATATCTATGAAATCAATAAATACTTTCATAGAGTTCTTTAATAATGCTGAATGTGTTACAGAAATGCAAGTGTTATTTAAGTAGAGGACGTGGCATCCTGAATAATTGCTGCAGATTGAATTGGAACCCTGCATGTCTCAACAAGAATTTGCCAATTGTAATATAAGTGAAAACTATGCAAGTCCGACAAGCAGAAAGCGGAACTTGACCGAAGCAAAACATTGTTACAAGTGTTACAAAGTGCTGTTGAATATTACCCAGTATGGTGCTATATGTTACTTTTTTTAATTCCTAATAAATAATTTAGTATCTGTCATAAATTCATAATGTTGTCCACCTTTTATTAAAAAATAGTCAAATTAATTATCTATAGTTTTATTAGTAGTAGCATATGTAATTTGTATTTGATATAGGCCTGTATTACAGAACCTCACTCAAGACTCGAGTATTACTTTGAATTAATAATGCTTGAGTCTTGAGTCAATTATTTATTTAACTTAATTTCTCTCGGAAAAAGCTCAACAGATACCATCTTCATTGTTCAACTTTACTTTCAAACATCTCAATCTTGAGTATATCTCATCCCAGTCCACATAAGCTCCTATTAGTTGCCGCACATTATTCTCACTGTCCTCATACGCGTTCCGACCGTGCAACAGCCTTATATTATTAAAGCACAGTATCTCTCCAGCCTTAGTTTTAAACCTTGCGGCTACCTTATGGTTTAAAGCTAGAAACATGCCATGCGCCTCATACCATGGCTTCACTAACTCAATCGGCCCAGGGAACTGACTACCTCTTTGCGGAATCGAGAAGTTAATTCTTGTTATTTCGCCGTGACGATCTAAGCAGATGACGGGCTCACGATGCAGTTTAAAGAATTCGTTACCATCTTCTGTTCCGACATCCCTCCACTCAATTTCGGTGTCAGTGAGAAGCTTATATTGATCTGGGTGATTCTCCTTCATATATTCGGCGACATAGTGGCAGTCCGACAGCAAATTCTCCCCTCCTCGACTAGCTGTTTGAACTAAACAATGTAATAAATTAGCTCCCGGACAATACTCGTAGTAGGGCAGGTCAGTGTGTAGCTGTAGATTGCTCGATAAGTAGGCCACGTTACTCGTGTGCTGCACATTCCGCACGACGAACTTGACACCGTAGTGTGTCCTCTTAGTGAATCCAATTTTATTGACAACGGCGTCTATAGCTGTTTCAGAGTCTGGCGTGTTCTGAATCAACGCAACGCCATAAACGGATAACTTGTATAGCCAGTTGTACAGAGCTTCATCTGAATTTAATACCTCGTTGTAATCATGTTTGGAAAATACTTTATCGAAGTCTTCTCTATGCCACGTAATCTTCTTAGGTTTGTAGATAGTTTCGGTGTAATTCTTCTGATTTTCTGGCGTGAAACCTCTGAATTTGAGCCAGTTCAAATTGTATTCAGATGTGTGTCCGTCGTCCCAGATGACTTGCAGAGAATGTTGGTCCTTAGAGACGTCTCTCGGCTTAACATTCAGATCGAAATTGCTCCAATCCAGAATCCGGCTTTTGGCTGAAGTATGATAGCACTGTTCACACTGGCAGTTTTCTCGTAACCACACGTAGGGGAATTGTAAAGATTCGCCACGAATGTTTACGTTTAATAAATCTTCTTTATTTTTGTATAGCACATTCCGAGTGTGAATTAGTTTGATACACGATGTGTTTGGCAACGATTTAGTAAAGTGTTTCGCCGTCGTAGCGAGTCTCAAGGCGAACATGTCGACGTGCCGCCGAGCGCGCGAGCTCCACACTGAGATAAAACTGTGATATCATTTACTATTCATTATGTTAATGAACTTTTATGTGGGCTATGTTATATCAATAAACAATCTGTGTAAGATAACGATGTGTGTAGACGACGATTTGGATAGGTACGCTAGTTTAGAAAGGCATAGGCTTAGGAGGGGCTCGTGGCTAAGTAATAACAGCCTCACTGGTCGATCGATCAGTCGTCCGTGGATGGGTGACCATATTTACATACCGAGACCCCTCCGTGCCTCGGAAAGCACGTTAAGCCGTTGGTCCCGGCTATCATTTGTGGATCTTAGACTCGTTACGGGTCGTCAGAAGCCCGGTAGTCTGACAGCCAGACTTACCTACTAAGGGGTATCGTATTACCCAGTACTGGGTTGGGTTATGGAGGTCAGACAGGCAGTCGCTCTACGTAAAATATTCAGCTACATCCGGTAAAACTGGAAGCCGACCCCACAATAGTTGGGGAAAAAGGCTAAGCAGATGATGACTTGCCGAGAATCGAGCTGAATGAGGTACAATTGGAGAGGTCCAGCATTGGACTGCTGTAGGCTTGAGTTTATAGGATAAGTTCCATCTTCCTTCTAAGTAAGTATATAAAATGCTATAACTGTCTACTTGAAGATAAATATCACCGTCTGCATCACTTGCAAACTCACAAAATCAATAGAATCTTAGGAACGTCTGTTCATAACGTTCGTTCTGTTCTGTGTTTACCAGAGCACTAAACCGGCTTTCTTGAAGTTCCGACCGACATTATTGCTGAAATAATCTCAATATATAATTATCTCACAATGTACTAATTTCAGAGATAAAAGAGCTAGTATCAACTGCCACTTTGTTTCACTTTCGCGTTAGTTAACTCGATAAAATAAATGATACAAAGTTCGCTGTCTGACGACCCGAAATGGCCTTGAATCGTTCAAATTCTCGCTAGCAAAATATAATTTGTAAATAGATTTATAACCAACTGACTCGAGCGACTCGAACCAATGACCTCTGGCGAACTGTGCCTATGAGTTTATCACTGTGCTACCGTGTACCTACCGTGCAAATTATTTTAAAATCTCTACAAAATATTGTAGAAGTAAAGACTACCGTGGATGTCACATACAGGATGTAAACCGTGTAACACGTAGTCGTTATCTACGCATTCTGTACGTCAAATAAGTAGGTAGGTAACAAATCAATCAATCTGCCTAGACTTTTCCCAACTATGTTGTGGTCGGCTCCCAGTCTAATCCGCAGCTGAATAACCAGTATTTTACATGGAGCGACCTCCTATCTGACCTCCACAACCCAGTTTCTGGGTAATACTGGTTGTCGACTTTCGGGCTACTGACGACTAAAAATTCCACGAATGACAGCCGGGACCAACGGCTTTTCCGCGGCACGGAGGCGTCTCGGTATGTGAAGATGGTCACCCATCCACGGACCAACCCCGGCAAGCGTAGCTTAACCTAATGACCCGTGTGGCTATTAATACTTAGCCACGAGCTCCTCATCATCAAATTAAAAAGTATTGCTGGGAAACGACTTTTATTTTTGGTGTGAGAAATCGCTGTTTACGGCAGCATGCAATGTATCGCACGCAAAATATTGTGTTATTGTGTGCATGCAACCGAACGAGAGTCGTGGGGTATTTCTAGTTAAGGTTTTTCGTGCAAAATACTTAGGTAGTTTGAAAAAAAAAAAGTTGGAACTTGACCTTAATATCTCCGTAACCAGAAGGTTCCAGTACAACGTCATACACCCGTTATTGTATAATTAACTTACGCTTCCGGAGACCTTGCACCACTTACATTCGCCACTCATTGGTTACATTACAGTAGTTATTAAAACATTTGTTACATAACACTATTTTAATGTGCAAAAAGTAATGTACAGACGTACATCAAGCACTGCGGGTGCTTTCAAATTTTCCCAATCAGCCTTGAACCTAATGGTTTGGCGATAAAGTTAAAAATCGATTAAAGAAATTTGACAGATTGTAGTAGCTTAATATGCTGGCGTATAGTGGCACTATGAATAATAACAACATTTTTCAGTAAACAAAACGCCTACGGATCTATTTATTGCATTGTATTTTGTAAACACTGAGCATAAAATTATGAGAAACATTTAATTTAGTAAGTATTGGACTAGGTTGGTACATAATTAGTCGTTATTTTAGATTAATGTATTATAAATGACTGAATATATCGACGCAAGAAAGCGTAAGTATCTCGAAAAGTTGGAACTTTACACCAAAGTCAAAAACTATTTCAAAAATTCATAACTCGTTAACTAGCTGAATCTAACAGGTCATTTTTGGAACAAGTATTTCTTATAATGAAATTTATCCGATGCCACTAATGATAGCATACTGAAGTTAGTGTAACTTGCGTTTTATAACAGTTACGGCGATTGGTATTTCAATTTCAAGCAGCAATATTGCTGTAAGTTGGTAGTTGTAACATATGGCACAACAAAGTAGCTTTAAACTTCAAAGTTCAGTCTTCCAAATATACGTCAATGAGGTGTGCAGAATGACCATCCCCAAATCCAAGATTATTGCGTATGCAGACGACACCGCAGTTATAGTTTATCAACCAACCATTAACCATCAACCGTTTATTGACCAACTTGGGATAGCGTTAAGCGCTACGCAGAAGCGGCAATAACAAGCAAGTATAATGAAATGGCTCAAACTAAACTTACCCTAAACTGCGATAAAACATCGCACATTCCATTCGCTATCCGGCGCAACAACTTGCCCGACAAATCTTTTTCACACAACAGCGCACACCTGCTCCAAACAATCCCCACAATACTTATGTCCGACACTTACAAGAACTGATAATGTGAAATATCTGGGTGTCCAAATAGACGAAGGATTACGATGGAATAAACAGGTTGACGCAATTACCACTAGATCTATGAAACTTGCATATTTTCAAATCCCTTAGAAATCGGCTGCGCCAGAAACACTGAAGATGGTGTACTATGCTTTATGTCAATCCGTCATTGGATATTGCATCACAGTATGGGGTGGTACCAATAAAACCAGTGTTCTGAGGATTGAAAGAGCGCAGAGAGCCGTACTGAAGGTGATGTCGCGCAAACCTTATCGCTATCACACTCCGCAACTATACGCTGATTCCAAAGTACTATCAGTATGCCAGCTTTTTGTACTGCAGTCTAGTGTTAGAAGACCCTAAAAAAGGAAGAAACTGCCCTTAAGTACCCCTCACCAAACCTCCTTCGCTCAACACCAGTACTACACATTAAGTACATATCTATAAACAAATTCACAAAAAGATAAACATTGTCGAACTAAATTAACGGAATCGCTACAGAAACAGGACTATCTACAAACAGAATCCCTACTTAAGTATGTCGTCTAACTACCTACATCCATATCTCCAATCACACACAACACACGCGTGCACACACACACATGCACACACGCACGCACACATCGCGTATACTGACTATATACTTAAATTAGCTTTTTATCTTTTTTTTTTTCATTTTCGCTTTCCTTCATTCGCTCAGGTAGATCGACACAGTCTACTATCATACTTATAGCATCACATTTTAAGCTGAATCACTGTCTCTCAAGATACAGGTTACCTAGTTTGAGAGGCAGGGTTTTCCATATTGTGTACAGATTTCAAAATATAAAGATAAATTATGTACGTAAAAAAACCATGATGCTATGTAAAAAGAAAAAAAAAAAATGAACGCACAAAACATGTACGGACAACATAATTTTTTATAAGACCTTGCATGCTTTAATTTGTGTGTAAACGCATGTTATGACAAATAAATTATCTTTATCTTCAGTTCTTAGATTTGTATCGCACTGTGTTACTACCAAGCTCATTTAAATTGTCTTTATATAAAACACGTTTAATCTGTATTTTTATGAAATAAAGTTTATCATTATTATATTAGTTACAACAATTTTATCGACACCTGCAGGAATAACGTCGTAACTCAGTTTTAGGCCATTTTGTTACAATCGTATTCTTGCTGTACAAAAAATGCTGATATTTTGCACTCACCCCTGTTTCTAATTCCTTGCTGTACAAAAATCGACATTTTTCTACAGCAAGAATATGACTGTAACGCAAAATGGCCTAAAACTGAGTTACGATGTTATTCCTTGCAGGTGTCGTATGTTATTTATAGGATGACTGGTAATTAGTGACCGATACTTAAACACTTGATTAAACTCATGATAACAAACAACTTTTACTATGGGACTAAACCTGAAATCTCAAAAAAATTAAATCAGCTACTCCCTACATTTTGACGAGTTATACGAACATGAATGTATGGGATTTCACGTTTGGTCCCGTAATAAAAGTTGTATGTTATCATGAGCACAATCATCACTAATTACCAGTCACTCTATATAACATTAAAAAATAGTCGATTTTATGGTATTTTGAAGTGTTTTGTTAAAAAAGTTACAAAAAGTCAACGTCGTAAAATAAAATAAAAAAACATCGTAGGAAAACTTTGCTCAGACCGTACCACGCACTATTTTTTCTGATTTCAATGATCCAAAAAAAAAAACATTTTTCGAGATACGACAAAATCGCTTTCCAGTGTCGATATGTAGTTGAGAGTGATAATAGTAGTATATGAAACTGTTGCATAATGCGTTTGTTGCTGTTGCGTACTAAAATGTACCCCTGTATTAAAATGAGTGTTTTAATACCTAGTTATGTGCAGTTTCATACACTACTTTATCTACACTAATGCAATAGGTATTTAAAAGACAGAAGGTAACTGTTTACATAAAAAAAATATAAAAATAAACAAAGTTAGCAAAAAGTAAACAGACACGATAATGGCTCCGAAACCATAGTAACGTGGATTACGTTACGTTACTATGGTTACAGTCTATCAACGGTCAACCGCGCATGCGCCCTAGCGCGGTCCCCATATAAATGATAAAAATCGAATTGAAAACTCTTTGGTCGATCCCAAGTGTACTTTAATAGAAAAAAGTTATTTTATAGCATTATTTTGTTAAGAAATCTGTATCATAATAAAACTTTTTAATTTTGTTTGAGTTGTACATGCATAAAGATTTTACAAAGAGCTTTACGATGTGAGTGTAGATATTTTTTTTTTTACATAATTGCTATTTTTGCATTACAAAATGGGTCATTATCAGGAGACTCATTATTTGGTTGACTTCGGTGACAATTTTTTTTCTTTAATTTATGCGTTACTAATATGAAATATCAAATCTAGAGTTAATTTAAAACCTATTAGTAGTAGAGGGAGTCGTATAGACCGAATAGATACGAAGGGATTTAATTTTTTTTAAATGGTGTCCACCGAAATCAATATTCTTATCACCGAAATCAAATCTATCAAATAATTTATATTTCAAAGACTATTCTTTTTTATATATTAACATATGGTTTGTAAGAAATTGCAGATTAATTTTACAATAAAACATTTTATTTTATCAAGACCCATTTATTAAGTTATAGGAAAATTTGCCAAAATCAACTTTGAAAGGAAGCGTTACATTAGTAACTAAAAATAGTAGCTAGTCTTAAACTAACAATATAGGAACTTAAAAAAAAACTGAAATCATAATTGAGATCTAGCTTAATCACAGACAATTTACTTATTGATAAAAAAATCACTACAAAAATCACTTAAAAATCATTCTTTTTAACAAAATCAATTGTAGAAGGCACTTACTTAACTAATAATATTTGTATTTTTATTTACAACTAGCTGACCTGACAAACGTTGTCCTGTCAAAATTTCAATAATTCATACAAAATTCCCATAGAAAATACACTTTCAGTTTTCCCGAATTTTCCAATTTTCCCGGCAACTTTTCAAGCATTTTCTTTCATACAAACCTTGTCCTGATTATTATATACACAACAAAAAGAGAATTAGCCAAATAGGTGCAACCGTTCTGAAGTGATGCGCGTACATACAATTGATTTTTATGTATAGTATAGATTAAATAAGCTTTTAGGTAATAATTATTATTTATTTATTCATCAAACAACAAAAGGTCCACATTGACAAAATAACACACAAAAAAAAATACTTAACAAGATGTTAGCAACAATGTAAGGTATATTGTTGCTAACATCTTGTTAAGTATATTGTTTGGTATATTGTTGCTATCATAACCTACGTTAGTACTTATACGAGTATACTAGGATGTTAAACGTAGTAACAATGTGGCTTATGATCTATGTTAGTACTTATACACTACGACAGACAGCGTTGTTCTGATGAGATGTTCCATTATGGGACTCTCATCAAGCCTGTCAGCTATCACCTTCAGGAGGCTGTTGCCACTGCCATGCAATCTGGCGAGCAGAGACGCACTTTTCTTCCGTACGATAGCTGAGAAGCTGTCGACTCGGGCTTTTGCGAACATCTCTGACGCACTGCGGAAACGTAGCAGCCGCCGCTGATGCGGCTGCTACCCTAAAAGCGTTATTATATTGGACGCGCAGCGCACTGACGGCACGTTTGGTACAGTTGATCCATAGGGCGCTCGAGTACATACATGTGCAGTATGCTTTAAATAGCGTGTGTTTGACCACTTCTGTACATCGAGCAAACCTACTACGGGCCAACATGTTCGTCCGCACCGCCAATGCCCTGCGTTCCCGTTCAACATCAGCATCATCTTTAAGGTTGTCAGCATGTCCCAAGTATTTTGACTGATGTACCCGACGAATCGGGACGTTTTTATTGGTGGCACATTTACTGGACATTTCTTGCCAACAGCCCCAAAAACCATGATTTCGGACTTCTTCACGTTATATCGCAACCCATGGCTGTCAGCATAGTTCTCACAGTTTTGAGAAGTTTTCTGAGTGCACTGACCGAGGGAGCCAACAGCACCATGTCATCCGCGTAGCTGATGTTGTTAAAACACACCCCGTCGTGCTGCCAAGTCTCGATAACACGCTGAGGTAAAAGAGATGACATGCCCGATGAACTTGATGGTAGCAAATCAAAATAGGAACTTGCTTCAGTTTGAAGTGGTCCTGATCGTTTTGGTTGTGACAGTGAAGTCACCAAAGGATCGTCAGTTTCGTCTGTTATTTCTGGTACGATTATTAAATCCTCTTCAAGACACCTCATCTCTTTGCGCCTTTTTTTCAAATTGAGTTTGTTGGAAGCCAAATTCTACTTCTCTCCCTAAAAATTCATTGTTGGCGAGGATCTTATTCACTTACAGGCTTTATCTTTCCTCCATTCTTCCTTTTATAATACCATTGCCTATCTTTCTTCTTGTGCACTGCGTAAAGCTCTAGATCAGTCTTGATGCGAGCATTCCGACTTTGTTCAGCCAATCTTTTTTTAACCAACAGATCTTCTTTTGAATATGCCATAATCACAATACTGAAACAACTTTGAGAGGTGATGAAAAAGTTAAATAAACGATCTTAAAATGTAAATAAATAACTATTGATTGATTTCAGTGATTTTAAAATTGATTTCGGTGCGCCTATTTCCACCGAAAACACCGAAATCAATGCCACTGAAATCAAAATAATTATCAAAATCCTAGATAATTTCAAAAGTAACCCGAATTTTTAATATTAATCTCTTTTATTGAAATCGAATACATATAAGACATACTTTTATTATAATTTGAAAATATTAATTCTAACAGTTGTGGATAAAATGAATTCACCGAAATCAATTTTAAGGGTATACCAAGCCACCGAAAACGATTACGTACCTTAATAAAAGAGTGGCACGTAGACGCACGCACTTGTTATGCTTACCACCGATGCGGCGCAACTGACAGTTTGTATTACTCGAACAACTATTCTCGCAGTCACTGGAATACAGGATATATGAACGGATCGGTGCGCGCCACTGATATCAATTCTAAACGTCGGACGTGAAAACAACCAGTTGTAACTTGTCTACTAAGGCCTATAAAGGCATAGAAATATTATAAATTGTGTTAATAACTATCTAGTTGTTTGTGAACACATGCAAAATAGCGCCATGTAATGGAGAAAAAAATATAAAAATTAATTTCCGCCGCAATACGGGGCCGGACGCAGCACCGAGGTCAATATTTTCGACGTTTTTATTTTTTTAAACTAACTTATATTTAATTTATGAAAAAAACAACACAGGCCCCTCCTAATATTTTGATCGAACCTGTTATAGAAAAAAATATCAAGTTGTTAGTTATCCATTTCGTACTGGATTTCGACCCGGACATGCGTATTTGAGCTGTCTGAGAATGACCGAAATGTCATAATTATTAATATTATAATTGAATCGACGATTTCTAAAAGGGCACTTGTCACACTGTATTCTCTAGGGACAAGTGCTCTTTTAGAAATCAATGATTCAATTAATAGGAAGATTTTATGCCTGCCTATTTTTGCCCGTTTGATGGCAATAGGCTCGTTCCTATTAAATGGGACTTATACATAACTAGGTATACACACTATAGACACACGGTAAAACAGGCGCTATGTTATGTTATATTTGTTCAGTCGTATCCAGTCTTACTGGTAATCAAATCGTGATTTCCGTTCAGGGGCAAAATGTCCAACGGTGTCAAAATAACCAAATCCCGAAATGTCCATTTGTCAAAATGTCCAATCTTTGAGAATGTAGCAAATATGTTCAATAAGTATTATTGTTGATTTGAGAAACACAGTGATTTCGAGCCTGTTGTGGTCTTCTATAAATAATACATATTTTGTAACTTTCAGTATTTTGTAATGAAAATGATAAATGATTTTTATTTCTGTAAGTAGGTTTGTACAAACACGTTTACAAGTCAATCATTTTTTTTTTAAACTAGATGAGGTCGGCGTTTCCTATCTGACTACTCTGAGAAGAAAGGCCGAAACAAACTCAGAGGTCACAGTCTCTTATACAGTCCAGACATAATCTTGGTCACTTCATGTGAAGACCATGTAGATTGGTGTCTGAAATGGTCTTTTGAGGAAAGAACCACACAGATTGAGAGGACCTGTCCAGTCAGTGCACGCATTTGTCAGTAATCGCGCCGCTCAACTCAGAACTTAAGGAGCTCAATGATTCGACGAACAATACCAAAGAAAGGAGATTGGGGTAGCCCGCATAAATTACTCAAACTGCCAGACGATGATTAAAAATAACTGAGAGAAAAAATAAAACAAACAAAAAAAGCAATGACCTACATAGTCTTCACATTCACAATAAATTAAAATAATATAATACTTTACAAAGTAAATAGTCATGTCAACATTCAGTATGCAAAAATAAAAAAATAAAATAAATTTTGGAGCAGTTCAATCCCAAGCCTTTTTGTCCTCAATATAATCTTTAACGGTATAAAAAGCTTTCTGACACAACTTGCGTTTAATGAATGATTTGAATTTATTAAGGCTCAGATCTTGAATGTGGCTTGGAAGTTTATTATAAAAGCGTATACATTGACACCTGAATGAGCGACCTATTTTCTTGAGCCTTGTTCGAGGTACAACAAATTTGTGTTTGTTCCTAGTATTTATATTGTGGATATCACTGTATTTTTTAAACAATTTAATGTTTTTATGGGCATATAAAAGATTTTCAAGAATGTACTGAGAAGGCAAAGTCATTATATTAATCTCCTTAAATTTCTCTCTGAGAGATTGTCTCGGACTTAATTTATAAATGCATCGAACAGCTCTTTTCTACAAAACAAAGATAGTCTGAATGTCGGCTGCATTTCCCCACAACAGAATACCGTACGACATTGTAGTTTGTCATAAGTATTTAAAAAAAAAACGGTTTGATGATATATTGAACAAATTTGCTACATTCTCAAAGATTTGACATTTTGGGAGTTGGACATTTTGACAATTGGACATTTGACACCGTTGGACATTTTGCCCCTGAACGGTGATTTCGACTATTGAGTCAAATAAAAAAAAAAACTATATAAGCACAACACTAGTAAAACCTAACACGAGTATGTCTCTACTCTGTGTACTTACGTAAGTAAAGGCCTAGCGTGAAAAACTACTGAGTAACTTAGCTTAAACATACTTTGAACCTAGAAGTATCCACGCAGAATTAGTCATTCTGTACTGTAGTGATGTAAACACGAATGTCGATAAAAAAAAGGCCTTTCAACGTTTCAGGACATCCTACTGCAAAATTAAATAGCACAACAGTCTCTATTGCTTCAATAATAATAATAATGAAAACTACTAAATATTAATGTTTGATCTGTACTTTGATTTTATGGTACGCATTGCTAAGTACCCCACGTATGTTCCAAATGTCCTCGAACTTCTCTGGTTGTGTATTGAAGTTGCTATCCGTCGCCTTCGCCCATAATTCGAGCTGCAAAAATAAAAAAATGGTTAGCTTCACGATTCTGGGGCTTGAATTCAATTCAAACCGGCAGGCTTATCACGTATCTTGCAGAAGCCTAGCGATAGCAAAATTGCTTGTCAATTGCGCAATAATTGCTTTTCAATCGCAAATCGGTATTATGTAACAGCGATACGTCATACTGATTTGCGATTGTCAAGCGATTGAAAAGCAATTATTGCGCAATTGACAAGCAATTTTGTTATCGCTAGGATTCTGCAAGATACGTAATAAGCCTGCGGGAAATATGCTGTCAAATATCAATGTCTTGAATAGGCTTTATGAAACTGTATACTATGCACTCCTCTCTTATACATATTGTGAATGCGCGCAAAGTACGACAGAAAATGGCGGTTGAACACTTTTTAGTCTTATTTCTAAGGGCATAAGGGTGAAATCTATCAAAATCACAGTGATCTTTATTCTTGTGACTATAAGGTTGCTGTAGGGTTGGTGCTGTCAGATAAAAATCCGGACAACTGCGAGTCGGACTCCCAAACAAAGGGTTCTGTACAATCGTGCAATATTTAAGACTACATATTTTATTTAAGTACTTCACTTTAAACAACACGTTTCTTGTTATTTTTTTATTTTATTTTATTTTTATTTAAATTTCTAAACGAAAAATATAAAATCAAAATCAAAATCAAAAGTCATTTATTCAAACTAGGCTGAGAATCAGCACTTTTCGAACGTCAAAATTACATAAGACAGTCCCCCAAAACGCCCGCCCTTCACCACTTCCTAGTGCTTTAGCTGAGGAGAAGAAGTGGCGCAACAAACTCCTCAGCAGCACAGCTGTCTGTTCAGTTAAATAAAAAAAATAAAAAAATATATATATTCTATACAACACTGTGCAAATTACATGCAAGTACATTACGCAACACAAACATTAAATTAAATTTAATTATTTAAATAATTCATCTTAAATTTTAACAATCGGAAAGATTACTTTGTACTTTATAATAATACTGTGAATTACAAACTTATTTTTTGCAGTTGCAGAAAATCGTCAATATTTAAAGAAAATACCTTTTGAATCGGTGTTTTTAGTATTTGTTGATTAAATACACAGAAGTACAAATTCCTAACTTGTTTAGTTATTGCGATAGAGCTCGTACAAAAATACAATAGTTTAAAACTGACAACTTTTGCGGACCCCTATTTATTCATTTTTGAAGATAAAAAAATAAAATATTTGTACTCTACTCGATGAGTTCTAGACAATGACACCCCACATGCTCCAGGGTAAGAAAAAAAAATCAAAAGTGAATTCCCATTCAATAAACTTTTGATTTAGAATTTTTTATTTTTAACTTTATTTTATTTATTGTTATAGCGGCAATAGAAATACACAATCTGTGAACATTTCAACTGTCTATCTATTACGGTTCATGAGATGCAGCCCGCTGATAAGACAGACGGACGGACGGACAGACACCAGAGGCCCCGGGCACCTTTCGGGTACGGAACCCTAAAAATAACTATGAAAGAACTGTACACTGCGATCTCTTTGGTAGTTTAAAGTTTATTTCCTAGTTCAACCTCCATTTTCGTTGGTCCATTAATTGGTCTTTGAACATAACGAAATTGAACCCAGGACGTTTGTTCCTACCTCTTTCTGTCCCTTCTCCACCGGTATCCTGGCCGTCCAAAGCGTCCACGCATAGTGTTGCTGAGGCGGTGCATCATCACACTGCAACTCCTCAGCCTGCACCCACGTCGCGCCGCGGTCGGGAGATATGTCCACTCGCAGGATCTTGGCTCCACCTCCGGAGTAGGCGTAGCCTGGTGATCGAAGAGATGAAGTAAGAAGTGTGATTACAACGACGAGTCCTGGATTAAGCATCCAAAAAATAAGAGCATACAGCTCTTCTAATAATAGGATATTTGACAGGTTTTTTAAAATTAAACAAAACTTCACTGTAAAAATAAATTGTTTCAAAATAAAAACAAATGGCTAAGTTCTAAGCTTTTTTAACTCTTATACTAGAAAGCACTACTGCGATCTGACGTCACAACAGAGGAACGCCATAGTAACTTCAGTACAACGGCCGTTTTGCGAGACGAAGAAAGAATTTTTTTTCTAAAGGTTCAAAGATATTTATTCTCAAAAAAGACACAAGTCACTTACATGAGAACAATGCTTAAAATCCTAACTTCCTAACTAATATTAACTAACGTTCTTATAGATAATAAATGGCGCCACGTGTCTTTCGAATCATGACTGAATTATATTTTAGTTTTTTCCGACAACCACGCAGGCGAATCCGCGGGCAAAATCTAGTACCTAAATAATAAATGTAAAGTTCGTCACTGACGTCACAGTAGCAATTATGATACACCCATCCAATGCATACAGCTTTTAGGAAGGGTGTTATTTGTTATTAAATTGAGTTTAGAAATAATGGAATAAGTGTATTTTTTTATACATGAGGGTATTTAGTTGTGCTCCTTCAAAAGTTAACATTCTCAGTAAAGTCAGAAAACTAGCTCGGCGAGTGCTACGTTAGGTTACTTGTTTTACTTTAGTAAACGATAAATTAGTTTGAATACTTTTGTTGAGAGCTTTACGAATGAAAATACATAACTAATATATAATATAACTGTCCAAAGCGTGTAACTTCAACATATTTCCACCAATTTCATTATATTTTTTTCAATAATCGTGAATTTACTGAAACATCTTTAAAATAAGTCTTGAGTTATTAGTTTATAACTTTGATAGTAGTCAAATACAACCACAGCATAGACAGAGAAGTGGAGGACAAAATTCAAAAACAATTTAGGAAGAAAAATAATTTATTCAATAAAATTACAAATTCTCAAGACAGATAATTTTTGAATCACTTTTTGAAGGGCACTAGTTACGAAAACCTCCACAAAATGCCCGCTAGAAACTAGTTCAGGGTTTTAGAGGCTTTGAAGGGAAGGGTGAAGGCGACAAAAAGTGGGGGCAACAAATTTCTCAGCATCATTATGCTGCGAGGTTCATAACTTTGCAGAACTAACTCATCGTCTGTTGAACTAAAATCAAAAGCCATTTATTCAAACTAGGCTGAGAATCAGCACTTTACGAACGTCCTCCAAAACGACCGCCCTTCACCACTTCCTAGTGCTTTAGCTGGGGAGAAGAAGTGGCGCAACTCCCCAGCAGCACGTCTGTCCATTCATTTAAAAAAAATATAATTGATTCTAAATAACAGTACGCAAAATAGTTTAGGTACATTCCGCAACACAAAACACTAAATTAAATTAAATTAAACTATTTGCCATAAGTCAGCTAGCACACGCCAATATACCAATACAAAAATAGTCGAAACTATACTCAAGCTGAAATAAAAATACAAAACTAAAAAGTAAATAGAACTTTATACGTAGTCGTGCCATAAGTTCTGTCACATAAGTAAAATTTCGAAATTGCCTGCAAGCCGAGGAAAATATTACGGGTATTCGAAATTTGAACATTTAAAGAAAATAAAAACAAAGGGTTTCTGGAATTTTGTTCATTTTCTCTTATATACACAGTCTGGCCATAAATACTGTTACAATTAAAAATTAGAAAGATATCATGTATTGTATTCATTATTTATTCGATAATTATGTTGGCTTCAACAAAGAAAAATGAACCAATATATTCTTAATAACACTGTTTCATTTCTGTACTGCCGTCGTAAGAAAAAAGGGCACAACTAACATTTAAAAAAAAATCTACAAAACATTGAGCAGATTAGCCTTTTTTTTCTGATTCTAAATATGTATGTAACTCAATTTTTTTTTAAATGTTAGTTGTGCCCTTTTTTCTTACGACGGCAGTGTAGTGGTCGGCGAATGCTGCGTGTATAAATAGGTACGTATACATCTCTGCCTAACTCTCCGGGGAAAATTTTATTTTCATAAAAAGAGAAAATCTTCACCCAACTGAAGCTGTCAGTCCAGTCTATGTTGACCAACATGATTTGTAGAGCTTATGTTAAAAATATATGCACTTTTCAAACTTTGCTATGTCACCACTCACTCCGGAAATTATTTTCCGTCACTACGGACGCCAATCGCGGCGGCTAAAGCAATATTAATATAATTATTTTCAATTCGGATTCCCTAAATCTGTGAAAACGGAAACCCACTCCCATTTGCGGCTCTGTATGTATACTTATATAGTTATCTGTGTTCTAAAATTGAGTGGATGCGCAAAGAAGACAGAGCCGCAGTACTCGTAATTGCATTGCATCGTTGCGGTCATGCGCCAACTGAGATTTTTAAACTGCTGAAAAATTTGAAAATTCCACTGAGATTTATTTATCGTACTATCAAACGATTCAGGGAAGATTCAAGATTAGAAGGTAAACAAAGGAGCGGTCGACTTCGTACTGTTCGGACTCCAGCGGTCATCAAAGCAGTGAAGGCGCGAATTCAACGAAATCTTGACAGCAAACAAAAAATGCTGACCCTTTCAACAGTAGTTCTGCTTAGTC
Organism: Dicycla oo; assembly: GCA_948252095.1. NCBI lineage: Eukaryota > Metazoa > Arthropoda > Insecta > Lepidoptera > Noctuidae > Dicycla > Dicycla oo. The sequence continues at coordinate 35,200,481 of OX411711.1, forward strand.
CCATAAGCAGAACTACTGTTGAAAGGGTGTTATCAAGACCTAGGACTGCGTGCTTATAGAAAAAAATCTTCTCAACGCACGGCTGAAGAAAATCAGACTCGAAAGAAGCCGGGTTTTCGGGTAAAAAATACCGCGAAATACTTTTTTTCAGACAAAAAAAAATTAATGTTGAGGAGAGTTTCAACAAACAAAATGATAAAGTGTATGCACACTCTAGTGATGAAGCGAGCAGACGTGTGCCACGTGTTCAGCATGGTCATCACCCTTCAGCATTCATGGTTTGGCTTGGGGTGTCAAAATCAAAATTCATTTATTCAAACTAGGCTGAGAATCAGCACTTTTTGAACGTCAAAATTACATAAGACATTCCCACAAAACGCCCGCCCTTCACCACTTCCTAGTGCTTTAGCTGAGGAGAAGAAGTGGCGCAACAAACCCCCCAGCAGCACAACTGTCTGTTCAGTTAAAAAAAAAAAAAAAAAAGATTCTATATAACACTGCGCATAATAATTTAGGTACATTACGCAATTCAAAACATTAAATTAAATTATTTGCTATAAGTAAGCTAGCACACGCCAATATACCAAAAAAAAAAAATCGAAACTATACTCAAGCAGAAACAAAATACAAAACTAAAAACGTAAGCAGAACTTTATACCTAAATAAAAGCCTCCAGTAATAAAGGCTCCTATTTGGGTCCAACGGAGGTGTTCTTTTGTGAAAAAGATGTGAAAATCAGTGCCTTTGCCAAAACACAGTGCTAACAAACATTGTGGAACCTCTTTCATAAACAATGTTCGACAACAAGCACTGGGTATTCCAGCAGGATTCTGCGCTAAACCCCATCGCAACTTGCGAGTCACTTAAAGCATCCCTGATTAAAGCAGTCGCCGATATTGACATGAACGTCGTGCGTACTTCGATTGATGACTGGCCTTGCAGATTGAAGGCTTGTATCGAAGCAAAAGGAGGACATTTCGAATAATTTTAATGTGGTGTAAATCTGTATTTTATACCCTTTCATTGGATGTATAAATGGTTGCAGTGCGTAACTCATTGTGTCAGTTATTTAACTTACCATATGTGACAAAACTTATGACCAGACTACATACATAAATAAAAACATTCAGGCATATAGGGCGTGCCCACTTACATATATGTATACTTATATAACCTTATTCCTCACCTCTAACCTCCACGCATCCATCGTGTACGGTTACAGTGTCGCCGTCTAGCGGGTCGCAGATAGCGGAGGTGACGGGCAGGCTGTATATCGGCGGGGCGGATGCAAAGTCTGCTGTTTCCCATGTTTTGGATGCGTTGAAGGAACGATAGTCTTTTTGATGCCAGTGCGAGGGACTCTCGTCGTAGGATACTGTTACTGATTCTGTTGGGAGCGGAGAAAATAATATTATACAGGGTTATTGGTAAAACACCAACAACCTCTTAAGGGGTCATTGTACTCATCATTATGAACAACTTTTACTATGAAACCAAACCTGAAATCACAAACAAAAATCAGCTGTTTAGTACACTTAGCACATAGATAGTAGGTTAACTTCTACATATAATATTCTTTGCATGGCTAATCAGCTTATTTGTGATCTCGATCGGTTTTCCGTGTCTGAAACTAAAATCTGTAATGTCGAGGAGTGCAAAAACTTAGTTTTTAAAGGGGACAAAACATTGACCATTCTTACACAAAACATACGCAGTATAACCCGTAATTTTGATGGTTTCCAAGTATTGTTACAAGATCTTGATATATGCTGCGACATTATCGTTCTGACAGAGTGTTGGTTATCTAAGCAGACGGCCAATTTACCAACTCTCGATGGATTTAATCTTCACAAAAGCGACAGAACGTTCAACCAGAATGATGGGGTCGTCGTTTATATTAAAAATAATTTAAAAGTATTAGTAGAGGAACCTATTTTTCCAGACTGCAATTGCTTAGTAATTAAAATGTTTCCCGATACAGTAATAATGGCTATATATAGGCCACCATCTCTAAGTATTGATGGGTTTTTGAACTCGCTTAACAGTAACTTAAGAAAATTATCCTCGTTTAAAAATATCGTACTGGTAGGAGATATCAACATAAACATTGCCGCCGAAAAAAATGATACTCATTCTCATAATTATCTAAACATTTGCTCTTTTCATGGATTATTACCAGCTCATTATCACCCAACCCACCAGAGCGGCTCTTGTCTGGACCATATCCTTATAAAATTGAGGAGTCCTTCTAAAACCTTAGTTACTAACTCATCACTTACCGATCATCAAGCTGTTTTACTAACATTGCAAATAACTTCACCTCGTAATAACTGCATGCACAGCTATACTAAAATCAATATGACGAGTCTTGAAACTGACTTACGCGGTATTAATTTTGACCCCGTTTACAATTCACGCGATCCAAATATTTCTTTACAATACTTCGTCGATGTGTTGCAATCTACGATAAGGAAAAATACATTTACTAAAGTAATACCTAGAAAATATGGTAATATTAAACCATGGATTACGCCCGGACTTGTCCGCTGCATTAGGCATAGAGATAAACTCCACCAAAAATTAAAAAGTACACCGGGTGATAAACAACTATCAATTATTTACAAACGATATAGGAATTTCTGTAATAACCTTTTGAAAAAGCTAAAAAACCAATACGATCAGACTCAACTACAAAAAGCAGGTAAAAACACTAAACTTATATGGAAATTCATAAAAACTAACACTATTAGGTCAAAAAATGCCGAACCAGCACTTGATCTTTTATCGTCTGAGCGGAGCCCTACCGAAGCAGTAAACAAAACTAACAACTTTTTCATTAACGTAGGAAAAAACTTAGCAGAAAAAATCTTATTTTCTAATAGATCTAGTTCTTCCAGTCATAGCCAAACTAAAACATATGCAAAACAAAACTCTTTTGTCTTATTAGATACCGATGTTGATGAGGTAGTAGATATTATAAATGGATTAAAAGAAATTTGTGCCGTAGGATATGACGACATACCTAATAGCATACTAAAAAGATTTAAATACGTCATTGCCCCTCCTTTACCTCATATTTTTCAGTTATGTTTAACCAGAGGAATATTTCCTAAATTGCTTAAAAAAGCCGTAGTCACCCCTGTGTTTAAATCTGGAGACAAAAATTGTGTAAATAATTACAGGCCAATATCAGTTTTAACTGGCCTGTCAAAAATATTGGAAAAAATTATAAATAGTAGATTAGTAAAATACCTTGAAAGTAATAAATTACTCTCTGAACAACAATTTGGTTTTAGGCCTAAAAGATCAACGAGCCAAGCTGTTCACCATCTAACAAATTATATAAGCACAAACCTGGATAACGGTCTGCACACCCTAGGGATCTTTTTAGACCTCGCCAAGGCTTTTGATACAATTTCTTGTACTTTGCTTTTGAACAAGCTGGAGAAGCTGGGAATACGGGGAGCACAATTGCAATTATTATCTGATTACCTAAGTGATCGCCATCAGTCTGTAAAAGTGGGTCAATGCATCAGTTCTGAACTTAAAAATACCTGTTACGGAATCCCACAGGGTAGTATTTTGGGTCCTACCTTGTTTCTTATTTATATAAATGACCTGTGCAATTTGGCCCTCGAGAACGGTTTAATTATTTCATATGCTGATGACACAGCTCTACTTTTTGCAGCTAAATCAAAAGTCGAGGTCTATGAGGTAGCACAAAATGGTTTCGATACTGTTTCTAATTGGCTTCACGATAATCTCTTAAGTTTAAATACAGATAAAACCAAATACTTATTATTTACAATGAGAAACACCTATCCAACGCTTACTAATCTAAGCATTCAAGCGCATAACAATTGTCACCTTCATTGTGCTGATATCGCATGTACTTGTCCTAGTTTAGCAAAAACTGACCATATAAAATATTTAGGTATCACGATTGACGCAAACCTAAACTTCCGCAAACACATCGATTTATTGTGCAACAGAGTGCGTAAACTAATATATATCTTTAAAAACTTACGTAACATAGCCGACTTTAAATTAATTAAACAGGTTTATTTGGCTTTGTGTCAATCTATTATTACCTACGGTATTACGTCATGGGGTGGCGCCGCTAAATCGATCATGCTGCACTTAGAACGCGCCCAAAGAGCAGTTTTAAAAGTTTCTACTTTTCGCCCCTTTCGATTTCCCACAGACCAACTATACATGGCATGTAAGGTCCTAACAGTACGCCAACTATTTGTTTTGCAGGTAATTTTGCTCCAACATACTAACCTTTATTTTAACCCATTACCATCAGATAGAAGAAGAAAAGATTTGGTATGCACTAACTTTCGAACTAAACATGCTTATGCTCAGCGATTCTTCTTATTTTTAGGACCCTACTTGTATAATCAGTTTAACAGAATACTAAAGATCTATAGTCTAAGTTATAATAGGTGTAATTTACTAGTTCAGGAATATTTAGCAAAACAGAATTATGCAGACACGGAAAAACTTCTAGAAATTGTAAAATAAAGCCTCTTTTCTAATGTAATTAACTTTAATTAATTATTAAGTCTCCACTTTATTGGTTACAATATTGTTCGTAAATTTGTTTAAATATAATATCATACTTAATCTAGTTTAAAATAATATTACTCAACATGTTACTTTTAAGTCATTGAAAATATTGTCTTCCTTTCTTTTATTATTTTGCATCCATTTCATTTTGTTTTTCATTTAAATGTTTGATCTAAATAGATGGCCTGAAACACAGGTTTTTTTTATTAACCTAGATCAGGCAGGTCTACATTACAGTTAGGACTAAAAACATTCTCAATTGTAATTCATGTAAATCACAATTGTACTAACTTTTTACTTGAATAAATTATTATTATTATTATTATATATATTATACATTTTGATGAATTATGCGAACATAAAAGTACTGGACAGCTGATTTCTTTTTCGCGATTTCAGGTTTGGTAAAAGTCGCTCATGATGATGAGTACAATGACCCCTTAAGAGGTTGTTGGTATTTTACCAATAATCCTGTATAGGTAGAAGGTTCATTTATCTCTGCGTCTGTTTATTTAAACACAGTGCTCTGTTTAAATCTTCTTGGATGGATGTGGTCAGTACACATTGTTGCTAACCGCAATGAATATAACAGCCAATGAAAATTTAGGACAATCCGACATTTAGAAGTAAGCTTTAATAGCAACACAGCTTTATTTATTTATACAGGGTCAAATTAAATAAAGAAAAAAAAAATTGGGGTCAATGACCGCTAGTAGTGTTGTTACTTGAAGTGTGAGTTGATAAAATCTGCTTTATCGTGTTGAGATATCGATACTAATTACGTCTGTGAAGTTTAGTTTAATTAAAAAAAAAAAACCGGTCAAGAGAGAGTCGGACTCGCGCAACGAGGGTTCCGTACCATAATATATATAAAAAGTGTGCTATTTAGCGACATCGTTTTATTTTTCCTGTAATCTTTATATAAACTTCTATCACGAAACGGTATTTTTCTTTTTCACTTTTTTCATCAAAAGTCGAAAACAATGCGGCCTAAAAAATATTTTTGAGAATATACATACAGCGCTCTTTCATATGATACCCCACATGCCCTAGTAGCCCCACTTGGAATTTTTAAGACCCCCTTTCAGTCCCTGTTGCAAAAAAAAACAATATATATATATATATATAATATATATATATATATATATATATATATATATATATATATATATATATATATATATATATATATATATATATATTTATTTATTTCTTTCTTATTTGCAAAATAGTTGGGCAAACGTCATCTAAAACCATTCCAAATTTCAAGTTAATAGCTTTACGAGTTCTTGAGATATCCAGCTGTGACAGACGGACAGACAGACAGACTGAGTCGCACCATAAGGGTTCCTTTTACCATTTTGGTACGGAACCCTAAAACGATTTTTAAACTGATATTTTAAGTGAACAAACTACCGGTTGATTATCCCAAAAAAAAAAAATATCAAAATATTTTCTTTTTTGTTTCATTATGTTTAGATATCGATACTCATCACGTCTGCAGTTTCGCTAGCCAATTTAATTTGACCCAACTAAATACATACAAAACATTACTCGTCAATCTTTGTCATAATAAGGTTCTTTTTGTGGGATGTCCATTATTTATTTATTTATTTATATATAGGTACTCCAACGACTCATTCACTAATAACATATTAAATAAAATAACTTATTGTATATCTATTAGTATGGTGAATTTGTCACTTAAAGAAGTACACAGCTTAAACATAAATAGAAAATACATGCAAAATTATAACAATTATCTTAAAGTGATTTAAAATAAACTAACTTTTTGTTTGTTACATTGAGAGATAATTAAGAGCTACACATAACATAGGAAGACAATATAAAAGAAAGTACAACGTCAGATTTACTTAATTAATTAATAAATACTAGATCCTTAGTTTAATTTTGGTGTGATAAGACGACTACAATAAACGTGATCAAAATTATGAATGGTTGGGAATCATAAGTTTTTTACGGAATTGGCAAAAAGTGTCGGCAAAGATGTCAATGTTGCTGCTATTGTGGATTATATTATAATTATCCATAAATCGGTTCATGGGGGCACTGCGACCAAGATTTGTTCTTGATGAGGACATAGCAAATATATCATTTCTGCGTACAGATCTAGTTATAGTGCGCCTAGGTACAGTGACATTAAGTTCAGATAATAGCTCTGGAACATCGGACCGATTACGGATAATTTTATAAAGAAATATCTGATCGGAGAGACTTCTACGTTGTTCCAGAGATATCATATTGAAATGATTGAGTCTTTGAGGATAACTAGTGTCTCGATCGCAACTAGAACATCTGAAGCGCAGATATCTGGTGAAGGACTTCTGTATACGTTCTATCCTATTGACATGGACGCGATATGTAGGATTCCATGCCGGAGATGCGTAATCCAGTATACTTCTAACCAGCGTGCTGAAAAGAAGTTTTAGGGTCGATATGGACCGAAATTCCGAGCAAGTTCTCTTGACAAAACCTGCCATTTTTGTCGCTTTGGATACGACTAGGTCGATGTGTTTAATGAACGAAAGTTTACTGTCAAGCTGGACTCCTAAGTCACGGATGGTGTCAACCTGTTGCAGATAAACTCCATTTAATCTATAGGACGAAGGTACTATATATTTGTTACGCGTAAACGTCATGTGGTAGCATTTACTTACGTTAAGGGTCATCATGTTTAACCGACACCATTCATGTATCGCATCCAGATCCTTCTGAAGAAGCGATACGTCCAAGTCCGTTTTAATTTCTTTGTACAGTTTTAAATCATCAGCAAACATGGAACATTTGCTATGTCGTACTGTGGAAACAATGTCATTTACAAATATAAGAAATAAGATCGGCCCCAGGTGCGATCCTTGTGGTACTCCGGAAGTGGAAGAGTAGAACTGTGATTCGTATCCTCTCACAACCACTCTCTGCTTCCTCCCCGTCAGGTAGGAAGCGAACCACCTGAGCAGTTGACCAGTTATGCCAAAACGCTCCAGCTTCATTAAAAGTATATTATGATTAACCTTATCAAAAGCACTGCTGAAATCTGTGTAGATGGAATCCACCTGTACACGGGAGTCCAGGGATTTAGCAATGTCGTTTGTGTAGTGAACCAAATTAGTGGTAGTAGATTTGCGAGCTCGGAAACCGTGCTGTTCAGAGGCCAATTGCACATTAGCGTGCGAAGACAGTACAGGACAAACCAACGCTTCAAACACCTTTGCAAATATAGAAAGAAGAGATATGGGGCGATAATTAGAAGTATCGCTGGGTTCTCCTTTCTTAAAAATAGGTACCACGTTAGCGATTTTCCACTCTGTGGGGAATTTAGATGTTTCAATAGAGCGATTGAAAATGAGTTTGAGTGGAAGACACAAACTGGATGCACATTTTTGGACAAATAGCGGGGGAAGGCCATCAGGTCCCGGAGCTTTGGAGGCGTCAAGTTTGTTTAATTCTTTTAATACTTCTACTTCTGTGAACGCAATTCTGCTTAGAGCAAATTGAAAATAGTTATCGGAGCAAGTATCAGAGGCAGTCGACTTATTGGATGGCATGAAGGTGGAAGAAAAATGTGTGGCAAATTGGTTGCTTATTTCCTCACCAGAAGAAGCGGTATTACTTCCTAAGCGCATGGTGGTGGGTATGTCACTAGCCTGTGATTTTTTGGCTTTAACGAATGACCAGAATAGTTTTGGGTTTTGCGCTATGTTTTTTTCAGTGTAGCTTAAATAAGTTATCTATTATCTATGATTTTATCGAACTGTTATCATGAATGTTCCTACTTTCATCTTATATAAAGACCTTCCTTGCGTAATCATTCGGGACAGTTGATCCGTTGGCAGTTAAGAGGGACCTTCTCGGCCCGTCGCAAAGTTTGTTGTTTCATCCAACGCAACGCCCGTTTAGAAAATACGTGTTTTTAGCAAGCCTTACAAGTTTGTGAAATAAATTTTTGTGATTTAGAATCTCCATTACTTGTGCGAGGTTTCTATCGATATGTTTTCTTTACTTTTACAATTTACGAGTACATTATGAACGGCCAAAGTTCAGGTAATAATTGTGAAAAAAAGAAGATTTTTGGAGGCTTATACTGAATTTGTTTCTCCAAATTTTTATTTTTCGCCTTGATAGAAACCTAGATACAGTGCACAAAATACCTATTAGTTCAAAAATTTCTTAGAAAGATATGTTAAAACGCTATAATCACGTACGAGCGTTTGTATGAAAAGTATGACGGGTTGGCCCCTCTTAAGACTCCCTTCCCGACATACCCCCAGTGTATTACTAAAAAGCAGTTTCAGAGTTACCCAGCCACTTGACACTCCTGACAGCAGGCGCGCCCGGCACCACGACCCTCAACGGATACCCATGATCAGGCGGCAGCGGCCGGCCGTTCATAGCCGTGGCCAGTAGGATGCGACCGTTGGGGTTCAACGCTTGGTCCAGAGGGATCGATGTGGAGAAGTTCACACCAGTCGCGTCTATATCTGAGCCTGTAAACTGAGGATAAACATGTTAAGATGTTTGCATGAGGACAGGTTTTATGGTAAATTAAAGAAAAAATCAAATGATGATCATTTACTTGGATGTAAAGATTTTAGTCTATGTGTTTTTCATGGGTGTTGTAAAAGACGAGAACTAAGGGTGATTTAGATGAACTGACAAAGAAATCAGTCTGCATATTAACAGAAACATAGGACTCAGTTTTCCTGCGAATAGTTATGTATACCTAACACAACCAGCGTAAAAGTGCATCAATAAGTAGGTTCTAGTGCGAAAAACGGATGGCGTTATATAACAGGATTTTTCTAACTGTGCGCTTGGAGCTGTCGAAGTCGTTAGGTTAGTCAGGGGTCGGCAACAGGCGGCGCGCGAGGTTCACAAATCGAAAACGTAAAAAAATAATGAAATAAATAATGTAGATAGTTTCACATTATTTGGGCCGGCGTAAACAGGCGCGAGTGCGCCTCACAAGAGTTTTAAAGTTACAAGACAAGAAACACTGTAGTTAGGCATAGAGATACGGGGCGCCCGAGTCGTTCGGACAGAGAGGAGGCGAGCAACCGCAAAACATTTATGTATATGTTTTAGCCGTCTACAACCTGACCTAACCTAATTTAGTTGTAGCCGGTTAAAAGTAGGTGTAACCGCATTTAGACTTTTAACCCTGGCATATAATGAAGTGCAGCCCGCATTGATTTCCTGGCAACATGTGTGGCCCTCCACTGGCATTAGGTTGCCAACCCCTGGGTTAGATGACTGTATTAGGCGCCCGCTTACGTCCTCAGCGCCCCACCGACGCCTCTCTACGTTGTGAATACACACTCGTGTCGTCTGCACAGTTCTGTCATATTATTCGATAAGTTGTTATTGTTATTTTAAAACATACATAACTATTATAGTTCGCGTCACGTAAGTTTGCCGCTCTGAAACCAAGCTTTCCGATGCGCATGGCATGGCACGCTGCTGTTTTAGTAAAGATAGACTACTCCGCAGCCATTTGTAGCCTACTTCAGAGCACTTAGATGATACTTAGATATATTATTTTGCGCAGTGTTGTATCAAATATATTTTTTTAACTGAACAGACAGCAATGATGCTGGGGAGTTTGTTGCGCCATTTCTTCTCCCCAGCTAAAGCACTAGGAAGTGGTGAAGGGGGGGCGTTTTGGGGGACTGTTTTATGTAATTTTGACGTTCGAAAAGTGCTGATTCTCAGCCTAGTTTGAATAAATGACTTTTGACCCATACACACACACTGTAATATTGTTATACGCTGTAATATTTTGACGTTGACAGGCGCACAGTTAGAAAAATCAGGTTATATTTGTCCTTCATAGCTCCATCTCTTTTTCGCACTGGAATGATGACTTTAACGCTACCTTTTACGGCCCCAGGTCTTTAACACATTAACTGCTGAATTATTTGCGAATTTGTTCCAAATGCTGCTTTATGATACAAACTTGTCCCAAGTGCGGCGAGACGCTTATGTGTGTTTGAAAATTTTCGAGTTTTATGAGTTATAAAACAATTACGCCAAGAACAATAGAGATGTACAAAAACCCCCCAGGTGCGGCGCGCCGCACTCGAAGGAAATTGTATGGACGCGCATAAGCGCCGCCAGCACATGGTGAACGTTCGAAAATCGCGCATGCGCGTTGGCCGCACATAACGTGTTAAGGAAGGCCATTGTTGCAATGTATATCTTAAGAAAAATACACAAGTTATACGTTACAATGACGTGTTTCCCGACGGTGTTCTGCGTGTCGACGCCGCAGTAGACCAGCACGTCGCGCAGGTACACTCCCTCCCACACCGCGTTACTAATAGCACCGCCTTGCCAGCTGATGCCCTTTACTGGTTTCACCTGCTTTTTTGAGCAAACAGGAAAAAAGAAGAAGAATATTATATGCTTGCCCGCAGGTTCGCTCGTTGTACTACAGACGTCAAAGTAACTTTCTTAAGTCTTTTTAAGGCGTTCTGTCAATCGTTTTACACGAGCGGCCTGTGGGTGTCATATACGCGTCGAGCCTACAATGCCCTGCGTGTTCAATTTAATAATGCTTTCAGGATGCTGTTGGGACTGCCATGGCGCTGTAGCGCGTCGGGAATGTTCGCGGAGGCTCGCATAGATAGTTTTCACGCTATCATGCGAAAGAAAGCGTCCTCCTTACTACAGCGTCTGCATGGTAGTGAAAACAGCATTTTGAAAACGATCGCCGCTAGACCGGACTGCCCCTTCCAGAGTCACTGGGTGGGGACAGTCTTACGTCTGAAATAATAATAAATTAAGTTAAGAAATTATAAAAACTAACAATACTAACCTAGTTACTTAAGTAATATTGTTACTAACACCAAATACTAACACAACTATGGACTTTAGTCTGAAATAAAGTTTATATTATTATTATTAGTCTGGTGCAACTGTTGAGTATGCCTACAACAAAATTATTGCATCTAATGTGTAGTGGGCAAAATACAAACGTGGTGTCATCGATGCAGTCTACGTTATCCCGCACGGAGAAAGGGATGACGCATGTAGCCTACAACGTGTCCCACTTCTGGGCATATTAAAACTAGGACAGAAAAAATTGCCCGAAAAAATCGACTCGTTTAACATTTTAAGCGCTTGGCTAAATATCAATTGCTGTGCCCCTAGCGCGCGGCCACAAATCGATAAAATTATACCTACAATAAATGAGGAGGAGCAATCGTTGTGTCGATTAAAAAATACTCAAAGTTTTTTCGCTTCGTCGTCACCTTCTAATATTATCATCATTATTGAAATGTGACTATTTTATCGACAATGCACAAATAACCACGAACAACATTAATGGAAATTTCTATTCGTTTGATCCGCTTGTGACGTAGGCTGCAGCGGTCGTATTAATGCGACAGTCGCACTAAACTAACTAGAGAAATGTGTTGCAAACATAGGCGTCTAGGGATGGGAACTAACGTCAAATGCTGTCATTATACAAAGACCCTGAGGGATATTTTTCTTTTTTTTTATCATAAGGAAAAGAATTAATAACACAATTATGTTAAATAAAATATATTTCGTATGACTGTTTATTTTATGCTGAATGATGCATTATACCTGATTATTTAACTGTTTGCTATTTCGTTTTTAAAATGCCCATTGCATTGTATCCCATCCCTATGGTCATATTTGTGCGACGCGCGCGATAGGCACCGAAGAAAAGTCCAAGCTGCCAATTACATATTTTTGTTTAAGCTTTTTCAATAATTAGAGCCACGAGACATAATTTTAAGTAATTGTAAATAATATCTCTATTTAATAATGGTTTTAGTTGTACAGTCACGAACCGGGATTGTTGAGCCACTTGATTATCATCTTAACTTGATTATGTTACACGAATGCCGTCCGTTTTTCGTTATTGAAATGTCACATGTCAAATTTCACGGGCGACATTCGTGTAACACAACCAAGTTAAGATGATAATCAAGTGGCTCAACAATCCCGGTTCGTGACTGTAAAAGATCGAAAAAGTCATACATGTTCTCTGTCGCAGAAATACGACACGAGCGGTCAAAAGGTTAATCACGAAACCACCGTACCTCATTCATCTCACTGCGCCTATTCCCGGCACACATGAGCGCGGCGCGCACGCTCGCCTTCGGGAACATGGCCAGCAACTGCTGTAGACTGAACTCCTTGGTGCGGGTGCTGCCGTTCTTAATGATGATGCGCACGTGGTGCTCGGACGATTCCAACTCTGGAACAGGCATGTGTTGACGGACGTAAAATAATTCGCTGCAAACAAAAGAATAGTGCGAGGTGAGGATCGCTGGCTAGTACTTGTACATACTTCTGCGTCTGTTTTTCAATTTTTATTAAGACATGATTATTGATTTATAGATCACTGGCTTTTACCCGCGGCTTCGCTTGCGTCAAAGTCGGAAATCATCTAACGAGAATGTACAACTGCATACTGACATAAAAGTATTCTATGTCCTAGCCTAGGTCATGCTCATGGTCCATCTGTGTGCCAAATTTCATCAAAGGCACCAAAAGGCAACACAGACAGATGAAATTACTTTCACATTTATAATATACCTCTGCCCACCCCATCGGACAATACAGGCGTGAAGTTATGTTATGTTAGTTGAGTTGTATTTTCTGGGGTAATTGTAGTATGGGAGAACAAGTATGAGAGTTCAAGCCCCTAAAAGTGTTTCACATTTCCGGCACTATATATTTTAGAAGTGGTCGTTTTTGTAAGTCACAATAAGAATTACTTTCTAACAGTGCCAGAATCTAGACAAGGGCCTGTTAGAAGCCAATATAGGAACCTATTACAAAATGGTGGTTACAATACTCGTGTGAATGAAGGATAAATAAACGTGTAAAAATACTTGTGTCATGGTCATGGAGTACTTTCGCCGACTGGCTTATCTAAAAACAAGTTTTCATGCAGATTACATTTAAAACACGTAACTACGCCAAGTGAAATATTATTATATCAACAAGACATACCAATGACAGCAAAGAAGATACATTTAAAACAGCACACTCATACATACATACTTTTATATCATCATGTCAACACTATTCTAGCTCAACGTCTACACGAGACATATCTACGCCAAAACGCTCTAAAATCTAACAAAAATTCATTCACAAGTACATTACCAACATACTTGGGCGTATCAAAGTGCGCTATCTGCATTTTGGGCGGTATCTCTGCGTTGAACGGCTTGCTGGTCTTCACGATGAGTCTCTTGTCCCTGTTCGGCTCCTTCACCCACAGCTCGTCGTCCGTGTGGTCAACTACGTCGTCCTCGTGAAGGTTACCTGTGGATACGTGCTGCTCATGTTTTTATTGGGAACTAGGTATGCATGGAGGGGCTCGTGGCTAAGTAATAACAGCCGCACTGGTCGATCGATCAGCCGGCGGTCGGTCCGTGGATGGGTCTTTCATACCGAGATCCCTCTGTACCTCGGAAAGCCCGAAAGTCTGACAACAAGTCTTACTAACAGGTATCGGTGTTACTCAGTAACTGGGTTTTGGAGGTCTGATAGGCAGTCGCTCCATGTAAAATACTGGTATTCAGCTGCATCCGGTTAGACTGGAAGCCGACGCTAACATAGTTGGGAAAAGGCTAGGTAGATTGAGATTGGAATGCATGGAGTCATTTTTTTAATGTTTCGGTAAATTATGGATTTTCAAGAAAGCCAGCTCTAAAATTCTTAAAGCCGTATCAGACGCTTCACTTCTTGTTCATTTTTACTTATCATTCGGCATCTTTCACTCGATGTAAAACGTCTGAACACAAAATGAATCAAAGTGAAAAATGGATTCATTAGTGAACCGATCCAACGATGTTGGAGTTCGGCACTCGGTGATCGAAAAGTGACGCGAAGACATCCAATCACAGTACACACTTAGGCACGGATCTAGGCTAAACATACCAACATCCAGGCTAAAAATGCATTCTACAAGTCCCTACGTAATGTCTATAAAAATATACAACAAACTACCAGACATAATAAAGAAAGAAGAAAATTTCAATATATTTATAATAAAACTTAAAAAAATTACTGATAAACAAATGCTATTATTCCTTAGATGAATATTTAAACGATAAACATACATAATAGAAAAAAGTAAAAAAGAAAGTAAGATAGTATAATAAATGTTAAGGAAATTACTAATAATATAATAATAATAATTATTGTTAACAATAATTAATGACAATCACGCAATTTATAGTTATGTTTGAAATATATTAATGATATGGTAATTATTAATAAATAATAAAATAATAACAAAAAATACATTAAAAAATACTTAAATAAAATAGCAATAATAATAAATTAAAAAATATAGCAATAATTCATAAAAATTCAATAATTCATGATCTCCTAAAACAGGGCTTCCTCTCTCCTACCCTTTTGCTGTGCCCTACAGGGTCCATAATGATCTCAATTATATAGAACTTACCACCTAAGTACACATTATGGTAAAGCAATAAAGATATTGAGTATTGAGTATTGAAATGAATGGAGCAGATGAACGTCCTATGTAGTTTTACCGAACTCTAAAAATGAACCTTTAGCCGAGTGAAACGTTGACATCGGCTCAAGAAATGGCAACAGTTGTTGGCAACTTCTTGCCGGTACATGATGCGGAGATGAGGCACAGAAGTTTTATCAAGGTGCTCTGTTATAGATAGGCTGCCTCTAGACTGTACACCTCAAAGGGTTGCCAATGAAGAGAAAATGTTGGATTGCATCATGTATCAGTCATTTTCTCCGCACAGATCATCTTTTTAAATTCGGAACACAGCGATGTTGTAATCTACCTCACCCAGGGTGTAACGAGACCTATCATATAACCATCAACTATGCATTCTGTATATCAAACTGAGTAACTTTGCACAAAAATAATTGCTGGGAAACCACTTTTATTTCTGGTGTGTGACAAAGCGCTGCACGCAAAACATTGTGCTTGGGTGCATGCAATTGTACAACAGTCGTGAGTTCATAAAAAAAAAAAAAACGTCAGAAAAAGTTGGAACTTTGACCTCAATATCGCCGTTATCAGAAGGTTCCCAGGTATGTTCAAATCCAAAATAATGATCACAATGACGAGGAGTACAAGTGACTCTCGACTTCGTGAAGCGTCTTTTTACACCCGTTTTTATGTTATTCATAAAATAAACCCTCACCTATTCTATAAGACTCCAGTAAAGCATACACCTCCTGCGTCTTGTGCATTCCGTAAACGTTCCAAAAGGGCTCAATACTCAGCCCTGCAGCGTTCATGATCTGAGCCCCTCCTGGATGGGAGGGCAGGAATGACGTTACGTCGTACACTCCGTTCTTGTAAGTCACCCAGAAGCTTTTCCTGTGGAGGGGTTAGAGTTTAGAAGTGGGATCTCATTCAGGTTTCGGTAAAGGAGTTTATGCAGGGCTAATAGATTATCGCGTATGAAGCTTCTTTTTTCGAATAGAAAGAAAGAAAGAAAAATTGATTTATTTATCACAGAAACACGAGCATACGAAAAGTTAAGATAACTCAAATAAAGAACATAAAACAAAACAGATTTACCTATAGGTACTTATGAACACAAAACATAAATAGTTGGAAAACTGATGCACAATCTGATAGGTACGTATATACATATAGCGCGACTGGTAATTAGTGTACCGATACTTAAACACATGATTGTACATTAGTACAATATAATATGAAATAATAAAATATGAATATATTATGAAATAACAAACAACTTTCACTATGGGGCAAAACCTGAATTCGCGAAAAAAAAAAATCAGCTGTCCCATACATTTTTGCGATTTCAGGTTTGGTGCCATAGTAAAAGTTGTTTGTTATCATGCGCACAATCATGTGTTTAAGTATCGGTCACTATTTCCAGTCTATATAGGTACAATTAAAGTCCCAAAGATACAGTTTGGGGAGCACCGTCCGAATAAAATGATTTTTAAGATAGTTACAGGTAAAATAATTATGTATGTAATAGTTGTAATCTTTTTGACAGGCCAGTTGGCGTGGTTGGTTAAGATACCACCTATCATGCCACAGGTCGTGGGTTCGATTCCCATCCAGGACAAACATTTGTGTGCATGAACATGTCTGTTTATCCTGAGTCTGGGTGTAATTATATATATAAGTATGTATTTTAAAAAAAAAAAGTAGTATATCAGTTATCTGGTTTCCATAGTACAAGCTCTGCTTAGTTTGGGATCAGCTGACCGTGTGTGAAAATGTCCCAGGATATTATTATTATTATTTTGTAACAAATATAAAGTATTTATTCTTATTCTCAAATAGCCCTTCTTTCGGGCTATGGGAAAAACATGAGTCGATGGGACAGAAAAAGGTCATCGTGATATAACGAATTTCATTTTTGAGTTATCACAAATATGAAAATGATACGATAACATCGAGCAGCTTGAGGGCATCGGATTAAGAAATGATGTAACGTCGAATACCTACTTATTGATAAAGTGAAACATTATCGATAATTTATTTACCTCTTCCAAGCTTTACTGTACTTTAAAATAAACCCACAAATTAGCTACAATTAGCGTTTAGTGGCTAGACTCAAAAGATAAACTATGTGAGAAAATGAATCAATAAGTCAGACATTATTTAGTTATTTCTGACATTTTAACATTTAATAGGTCTGCACGGCGCCGGCGCCGGTCACCGCAGCCGGTGACCGGCGAACAATTAATTTTCTGTTGTGTGCTCTATTGTCTGTGTCAAGAATACGTCAACTCTATACAGGGTGTAATTTTAATCACCTATATCCTCTTAAGGGTTCATTGTACTCATAATTATAAACAAATTTTACTTGGGGACCAAACCCGAAATCGCGAAAAAATATCAGCTGTTCCCTACATTTATGTTCGCATAACTCATCAAAATGTAGGGGGGTGAATATTTGACCTTTAAACCGCCGTCATTACCTTCCGCCAAAAGTTGATGAAGGAGAATATCGTTAATGAAATATTTCATCAATTCCCAGAATCTGCTTAAGGACCAGAATCAGGAATTGCTGAAATATTTCATTAAATATATTCTCTTTCATCAACTTTTGGCGGAAGGTAATGACGGCGGTTTAAAGGTCAAATATTCACCCAGGGAACAGCGGATTTTTTTTCGCGATTTCAAGTTTGGTCCCATAGTAAATGTTGTTCATAATTATGAGCACAATGAGCCCATAAGAAGATAACGGTGATTAAAATTACACCCAATCATTGATGACACTGTTCACTGTTGTACTCCTAATTATAATTATGTATTCTTATGTGTGTACATAAATGATAAAATAAATAAATGACAGTTTTGTTTTCAACTCCTTACTAAAACTGCGTTTCAAGTTCCTAGTACATTATGTGACCAAACTGTACACCGCCTTTTGAGTATAAGATTCATCATCTGCCTAGCCTTTTCCCAACTATTTTTGGGGTCAGCTTCCAATCTTACCAGATGCAGCTGAATATCATTATTTTACATGGAGCGACTGCCTATCTGACAACAACAACCCAGTTACTGGATAACACGAAACCCCTTGGTATGATTGCTAGTCTGACTTTCGGTCTTCTGACGACCCGTAACGACTGTCAAAGATCCACGAATGACAGCCGGGACCAACGGCTTAACGTGCTTTCCGAGGCACGGGCTGGTCTTGATATGTAAAGATACCCATACACCAACAGCGGCAAGCGTAGCTTAACCTGATCGATCGACCCGTGCGGATGTTATTACCACGAGTCAAGGAAGCCTGCTTTTCGAGACACGGATGGCTATAACGTTGTGTACTAATTCATGAAGTACGCTTAAATAACAATTATTTCATCATACTCAAATACGCAACCGCAAACATATCTTGACAACAACACAGTACAATCAATGTAGTTTATATCTATATATTACAAGCTCACTTTACACATATATTATCAGTGCCAAGATTGTTGCCAAACAGAACTCGATAACATTACGTACATTTACACGTAAATTTTTCTTATCAGTTCATCAACAAGTGTTGATCTTGTCAATGTAATCTTATTTCCAGATTTTATCGAGCGAGAAAATTTTCATTTACATTGGTTTAACACCTAATATCACTATTAAATCATAGTTATCAATAGTGTAACTAGGTGATTATTATTACGTAATTCATCGTTCAATATCTAATGCCGCGTTCCCACGGCCTGAGCCTTTCGAGGCCTGTCGCGGCCCGTGCCGAGTATTCCACGGATCATCCCATACATTCGATAGGACGGGCGACGACAGGCCACCGCAGACCGACTGTTCCTCTTATGCCGCTGTGGGACAGAGGCATAAGAGGAACAGTTGCTAAACAACTATACATTAGTTATGTAGAGCTATCGCTATGTTGCAGTTCAACGTAACACACTATCGATCGGAATCTGAATCATTTTGAAGCAAATTGCTAATCCATTGCTTTATATGTTAGAAAAATGTGTCTGCTCGACAACGTAAATAACGCAATGAATGTTGTTGAACAGTCAAAATGATACCGATTCCGATTGATAGTATGTTACGCAATTAGGGAGGAGAGGTCTAGACGTTCTGATCCTTAAAACTGGTAATTTATAGTGAAGAAGTTAGTCACGTATCAATAATGCTAGCGATTAGTTAGGTAGATATTAAGTAGATCTTGATCAACATTGAAATAAACCGATATGAATCAACAAAAAAAAAATCTGTATCAAAAAACAAGATAGGTAAATTATTTAGTCACGGCACCTAATAAATTCGATTGAGCAAATATTGATTTGCAACAATTTCCTTAAAATATTTCTCATGGGGATTCCAATAACTCGTGTGTCGTAATGGGACTAGGTAATCTAGGTACTTAGTACAGTCAACAAAAGATAATATGCGAGCCAAATAAGAATTGTACTGTCAAGACGCCATTTTGTTCCGGAATACTTGCGAACTTCATTACCAAAGCGTAAGGTGTGCAAAAAATAAATAAAGAAAAATATACTCAGTTCAATTATTTTTTGTTCATATTTTGGTATTTCTAATCAATTTTACGCCAAATTAATTATACATGAGTAGGATTTGAAAAAAAAAGCATGTTAATAAAAAACATTTTTTGTTTTACTGTTTCCATTATAATCCTGGGACATTATTCACATAAGATCAATCAATCTGCCTAGCCTTTTCCCAACTATGTTGGGGTCGGCTTCCAGTCTAACAGGATGCAGCTGAATACCAGTATTTTACATGGAGTGACTGCCTATCTGACCTCCACAATCCAGTTATTGGGTAATACAATACCCCTTGGTAAGACTGATTGTCAGACTTTCGGGCTTCTGACGACCCGTAGCGACTGTCAAAGATCCACGAATGACAGCAGGGACCAACGGCTTATCGTGCTTTCCGAGGCCCGGAGGAGTCTCGGTATGTAAAGATGGTCATCCATCTACGGACCAACCCCGACAAGATTATGTTCACACAAGATCATCTAATCCCAAACTAAGCAGAGCTTGTACTATAGAAATCAGATATCTGATAAACTACATACACTACTTTTTTTTTGTAAGTACATACTTAAGTAAATAGATAATTACACCCAGACTCAGGACTAACAGACATGTTCATGCACACAAATGTTTGTCCTGGATGGGAATTGAACCCACGACCAGTGGCATGATAGGTGGTATCTTAACCAACCACGTCATCTGGCCTGCCATAATATTATTCATTTATCCAAAATTATCTATTTATGGAATTCAAGAAATAAAATTTTATAAAAATGAATATAAATAACTTTTTTTCACAGTTTTTTTGCTGGCAGTACTAATTTGAAAGCTATTGTGCGAAGCTGTCAGCAAGCGTAATCCTATTCTTAGTTGGCTCGCATCGTAACCAATCAGGAATGTGGTCATGTTTCATGCTTACTTTTCAGTTAATTCAGTAAAATTATGTTTTGCCTTTGTTTTATAACTTACTCGCACGCAATAACTATGAATATTAACGCCGTAGCGCAGATAATTACATAGGTATGTTTATTTCTTGTTTGCTAACTAAACTTTTTTGCAGACTGTACCTATACAGTAGCTATTAATAATTAGTATTTACTATCGATAAAAATGTTGACTGGCATTTATGAAGTGTTAATATTTTCCTGCTTGTTTTCTTGGCAGACTGATGTGTAATCAAGTCAAGATATTGTTGTTTGTTCTGCTCGGACGAATAATTTAGAGGACTAGGTATTTTATGTTACATGTGCCTCACATAACAATGGTAGCTTTAATTGTGTGTTAATTTTACAATTGCTTGAACATAATACTTATTTTACTACTTTTAGGTTTTAATAATAATAATATATCCTGGGACATTGTTCATATACAATCATCTGATCCCAAACTAAGCAGAGCTTGTACTATGGAAACCAGATAACTGATATACTACATACACTACTTTTTTTTTGTAAATACATACTTATATAGATAATTACACCCAGACTCAGGACAAACAAACATGTCCATACATATAAATGGTTGTCCTGGATGGGAATCGAACCCACAACCTGCGGCATGATAGGTGGTATCCAACCATGCCAACTGGCCTGTTTTATAACCACCATAAAGGGTGCAAATGTCGGTTAGTCATTGATGATGAATGATGTGTAATATTTAATTTTCTAATAGTTATTGTTTCCATAAATATTGTAAAAATTTAACTGTGCGACAACTTTGATTTATGTCTGTAATGTTGTGCATAGTTTTTCCAATTAAAATATCTTTAGCTAGTCACTGACTTCTTCACAGATTTTCTAAATGTAAAGCTGTGATGGTAAGTATTAAACACATGCCCAGACACTCCAGATATTCATGATGGGTAGCTGGCCTTTAAAAATAAAACTATTATGTATCATCCAGGGTAAAGTGTAAGTAACAGTAACTTACTCATTGTCATGCTTGCTAACTTCATCAGCCCTGAAGGTTGGAAGGTCAGGCCTCTTCTCACCTGCCTCTATTTTTTTTTCTTCTCCATCTTTTTCATTCTTTTTTTTAGTTTCATTTTCGTTAGATTTTTCTGAAATGTACAAATTCACAATCTGCAATAAAAATAATGGCAACAACAATTTACTTTCATTTATATTACTTTTGGAATCTATGTGTGGCTGATCTTTTATATATTTTTAACTGATGATTTTTTTTTAAAGTTGGTAGGTCTAATTCAGCCCTCATTAGCTTTTAAATATATAGGTACCTATCATGAATTATGCTATGTATTGAGGAAAGCTATTTATTTCAGTATGATGAACTGTATATAGAAACAGCTGATAAAACTTTAATTACTCATTTACCTGCATATTCTGTTTTAATAAGGTTTATTATAGCATGAGTAATTTTAATCATTAGGTTTCTTGAGTGCCAATTAAGGTAACATAACTAATAAGATAAGCAATTTTTACTCCGTGAGCAGTAGCATTCACTCATTCCTCTCAGTGAGCCTTCAGTTCAAATGGTTACAGGCTGGTTACCGGCCTGTAATCCTTGGTAATCTGCTGGTAACCTAGGCCTTCTACTACAGCCAACAGGATTAATTAATTAATTAATTTTATTATAAGGCAAGTGTAAATTGTTGTAGGCATAGCTCAGAAAGTAATCCAAGAAAAATAGCCATCTCAATTTACTTCAAAATCTAAAAATACACTGTCTTGTCACGGAATTCAGAAAAAATTTAGTTGACATTGCAGGCTTTGGCAACAAAGCATACCTATAGCACTTAGAATCAGGCTGGAAAACTACAGAATGTAAATAGTGAAGTATGTTCATCAAAAGAAAAAGAAATTACCAGCTAGTACACTTCCAACAATCACAGAACTAAATAGCGCCGTAGCTACAGTTCTCCTGTAATGACCATAGTGTCTCTTGTCTTCTTTATGGCCATATTGTTCTGGATTTGATACTTTTACTGCAGTCGCAGCTAGGTTAATAAATTTATTCTTTTGGTTGATTGTTCTGAAAATAAATACATTAATTAAAATACACATATGTAAACTCACACTCTCTTTCCATGGGGGTAGCCGAAACTGCAGAATGCCACTTGCTATTCATTAATTGAATTCAATTATACTTAAATCGAAGTCGCTAGGTCTCTAGTTCATTGTAAGATAAATCGAGATAGTCTTCAGAAACTAACATACAAATTTATCGATAAATACCTTCTCAGAATCTTTACAATAACACAGTAGTTGGGAGTTTTAATGAAGACAAACGTAAAGTTTACTCAATCTGGATGTAGCTATATGGATATAGTTACCTACTGGTGTACCTAAATAATAAATATCTAAGGCACATTTTGCCATAAAATATCATACAAAAAAAAAAACACTGGAAGATTATCATGGTTTCATGATAATCTTCCAGTGTTTTTTTTTAATACAAGTTTTTACTAATAGGTACAAAAGTTTCCGAATTAATTCCCTTACTCCTTTCCTCCCAGAAAAATAAACTAAGTGAGCACTACACTTCCAATTTATTTATCCATTTTATTTTAACGCGAAAACAATTGTTGATTGGGCGTAATTTTCACTGACTCACCTTAGTAATATGTTTTTCAGCGACATTTTGATCGAAATTCTTCAAAACAATGAATTGTTACGGCGTTTACATGATAAACTAGTAAAATAAAATAAAAATATTTTCTGTTATCGACTATCACAACAGTATTTAATTTTCGACCTTGGATAATGGACTATTTGTGACGACCTTTTATCATTAAAAGTATTCACTATTCACACAACTCGCGAGCAAAATGACCAAAAAAATGACAGTTCAACCAAGTGGGCTGAGTGTGCAGGAAAACTCCGATTCCAATACGAGCTCGACACAAACACATATTTTCCCGCTATGAATGACAATGACACTAGTAATAAATGTCATACATGACAATCAGCTGATCCAGACCGGAAGTAGTTTTGCGTCTTTATTGGTCGTAAGGGGAAGTGTCAGGGTAGCCCGCGAAATTCAAAGTTTCTTACGTTTTTTGCAATTAGCAAGTCAGTATTAAGTTGTATGTTAAATAAAGTATGATTTGCGGCCGTAAAAATATGTATTTACAGAATTATTTCATTAGAATCAGTAATACAATTCCTTAAGTTCCTCGTATAATCCTGAAATGTCAAGATTTCATGAAATAGTAATTCATTAGGATTACCTGGTCTTAAAAAACAGTATTGATCACTTTAATGATTCTAATTATATAAATAAATACTTGTTACGGCCGCAATTTATATGTTAATCAACGTACAAACTAATACCGACTTGTAAATTGCAAAAAACGTAAGAAAATTTGAATTTCGCGGGCTTCCTTGACGCTTTCGGCGTAATGTCATACTTTTGCGTTTAGTTACTTAATGTAATTTCACTTTTTTTTTAGATCGATTGCTCTCTCTAGTAAGAAAAAGGACAATCGGCATTCTGTCTAAGAATAAATTAATGCAAATTGTCGGCCAGGGTAACCTCTAGAAGATAGTTACTATCGGTTAAGTTACCCTGAAACTGGCGCCTCTGGCGGGGATTTTGGCTTAAAGCGGGCTACTCACACACCTGCCGCAAGGGCAATCTAGGTTGTAAAAGTGGGGATGACCCTTAATTGCCACTTTAATTGTGATGTGTATAGTCAAGCAGGGGAAATTTCCTAGATTAATTTAATTTAAATGGCCTCCTTCATGATGAACAATATGGTTTTACAAAAGGTCGTTCGACTAAAGATGCGGGTGTTGCTCTGCTGAAACATATATTTAACGCATGGGAGAACTCGCAAAAATCTCTCCAAAGCCTTTGATAGCGTGCACCATGACACGCTTTTGCGTAAACTACACCATTACGGTGTCCAAAACGAAGCCCTTATAGTAATTTTGTATTTAAATAATAGGTTTCAATGTGTAGATGTTAATGGTGTGAAATCTTCCAGGCTACCAGTTCAGATACGTGTACCTCAATGCTCAATACTGGGTCCATTGTTATTCTTAGTGTAAATCAATGAATTACCATTAAATTTAAAGGGTATCTATGACGTTGCACTGTTTGCAGATAACACCTCTCTTATTTTTAAAGTAGACAGGAATATTTAGACAAGATTTGACGACGTAAATAGTGCACTTTTATTTTATGGTTACGGAATGGTTTACGACAAATTAGGTCTTAGGTCTCAATGCCGAGAAAACGAAATGTATAAAGTTTGCCTTACCGAATGGTAGAAATCTAGGACCCTACATCGTCTTAGATAAAGAGGTGCTTAAAACTGTAAACTCGACAGTTTTCTGAGCATAACAGTAGATGCCAAACTTCAGTAGGGCCAACTTAAATTAAGCCTAGCGAGTAGGCTCAGTTCAGCCGTCGACGCCATCAGGAAAATAAGACAATACACTGCCATTGATACAGCTCGGTTAGTCTAATATAGTTATTTTCATAGCGTTATGTCCTACGGTATCATGCTCTGGGACAAATCCGCTGACATTCAAAATATACTTGTCCTTCAAAAACGAGCTGTTCCTGCAATTTACCAGTTAGGTGTCAGAATTTCTCTGAGAGATTTTTTTTTAACATATTGGTATTCTCACCGTGGCATCACAATTCATCTTCGCCAACATCTTATATATTAGACAAAATATACATTTATACATAAAAAAAACCGGCCAAGAGCGTGTCGGGCCACGCTCAGTGTAGGGTTCCGTAGTTTCCCGACCGTAAAAATATATTAACATATGTAAACGAAGTTAAAAAAAATGCTTGCATATACGATTATACTACAAACTTAGTCCAGAAATTATTTTGTACAACTTTTTGTCTTTTTTGTACAAAAACTGTTGTTTCCATCAAGTTCAAAATGATTTTCCTAGAAAGTCCTTATAAAGTTCTATTTTTCAGATTTTTTTCATATTTTCTAAACTTATGGTTCAAAAGTTAGAGGGGGTGGGGGCACACTGTTTTTTACTTTTGGAGCGATTATTTCCGAAATTATTGACATTATCAAAAAATGATTTTAGTAAACCCCTATTCATTTTTAAATACCTTTCCAACAATATATCACACGTTAGGGTTGAAATTAAAAAAAAAATCACTTCCCACTTTACATATAGGGGGGCTACCCATTAGGGTAGCCCCCCTATATGTATATTTTTTTATAAAATAAAACATTTTTTTTTCAATTTTTATTTTACCACTTTGTAGACGCGATTGATATACATATTGGTACCAAATTTCAGCTTTCTAGTGCTAACGGTCACAGAGATTAAGCGAGGACGGACAGACAGACATGGCGAAACTATAAGGGTTCCTAGTTGACTACGGAACCCTAAAAACAGTGATATTCACAATGATAACACCAGAAATAAGGACAAATTACGTGCTCCATTTTACCGGCTTCATAAGGTTTATAACTCATTTGTTGGGTTTGGTATATCCTTTTATATCAAGCTACCCTCTTCTTTGCTAGATTTACCCTTCAATGCGTTTAATGCTAAAGTAAAATCTATTCGATGTTCAAAGGCATACTATTCTATCAACGACTACTTATAACGATAAGAATAGTTAGTCGCTTTGTTTAACTTCAGACAATGTTTAAGGGGGAAGCGTCAGGGTAGCCCGCGAAATTCAAATTTTCTTACGTTTTTTGCAATTTACAAGTCGGTATTATACAGGGTGTTTGGTGCATCGTGTGCCAAATTGAAATGGTCGACTGGGGGGGTCACCTTCTATCCTTTCAGACCCCTAAACACTTCTCATGCCCTGTGGCTTTTTTTTCATCGACTTTTTATTTTTTTATAAAAAAAATACCCAAATTTTGCATTCAATTTCAAAATAAAAAAAAGTGTAAGTCGTAGACTCTGAATTTTAATTTTATTTAGACGTGTATTGTATTACAGTACTTTTAAATTCAAAATTAGTGACATTAGCCATCCAGTTTTTTTTTAATTTACTCGCAAAGTTTCGGACTTCAATTAAAGCTGTCCATGTTACAGCTATTTACATGGCTATAAAAAAAAAACCAAACGCGACCGGGATCTTCCAACTCCCTCAAAAACTCTCTAGTCTATCCTCTTGCTAGTGATGTGCCACATGCCATAAAAATCTTTTTACAACTTTGTGAATTCGCTAGAATTGTGAATCGAGTCACAAAATACTAAATTTGAAATTATGATTTAAAAAAATATTTTTACTTAAATTATACCTCAAGAACTCATTTAATCTGTTATCTCACTCTTGTAAGGTAAAATCTGTCTCGTATCTCTCTTTTTTGGGGGGGACGGTTACTAGAAATAAAAAATAATTGCATTTTTAACATTTATTTAATCATTTTTTACATATTCTGCTCAAATTGTTGGCCGCTATTGCGAATGCAGGCCCGACATCTAATTCGTATTTCCACAGTTGTTGTACGAAGTCGTATTTCCTCCTTAATTTGATTAAACGCCGTTTCAATGCGTTGAAGTAGTACCTCCCTAGTCGGAACCTCCGTGGCGTATACCAGCTCTTTGGCACGTCCCCAGACATAAAAATCTAGCAGAGTTAGGTCTGGGGAACGTGCCGGCGATGCAATAGGGCCATCGCGACCAATCCACGCATTGGGGAACACATCGTCAAGATATTCCCTCACAGTCAAACGCCAATGCGCGGGACAGCCGTCATGCTGGAATACTTTGGGAACATTTTCATTAAATACGGGCACCTCGGACACTAATTCGGGCAGGTCATTTTGAAGGAACTCCAAATAGTTATCGCCATTGAGGTTATCGGGCAGGTAATGCGGTCCAACTACCTGATTCCTAATCACTCCTGCCCAAACGTTTACACTAAACCTCCTTTGAAAAGATTTCTGCCTTTTGACATGTGGGTTTTCCGTTTTGTTTGTCCAGTGATGCAGATTGTGAAGATTGAGGATCCCTTCTTTGGTAAATTTGGATTCATCCGTCCACAATATTCTTTTTAAGAAATTAGGATCATCCACATCCGTGTGTAACATAAACCGACAGAATGCCACTCGTCTGTCAAAGTCGCCACCCTCAAGACCTACAAACAAAGAACTCTTTTAAATTCCTGTTGAGCAGTAAATAATTGCACAATGAGATTTTTAATGACCGGCGGCGTCGGACCGTTTGTATGGGCTGGTTCACTACCTGGAAGTAGTGACGTCATACCCATTACCTGCTAAACAAAGGCATCGTCAAACAAAGTGTGTACGGGTTTAAAGTTAGTTCAAAATTACGTACCTTGCACCGGAGTGTAGTGGAATGGATGTTTTTCGTTTTGCTGAAGAACTTTCCACACTTTCCATATTGAAATATCAAGATGTGCTGCCACATTTCTGATGCTTCTTGTAGGGTCTTCCTCAAAAAGTGCCAGTATTCTCTCGTCCACTTCAACATTATGTCGCACAATATGGCCCCTTGGTTCATGAAAAGTGACACTGCCAGTCTCGCGTATGCGTCGGTATGTGTCTTGGAAGACTCTGCGGCCAGGTAGTCGTCTACCAGGAAAACGTTCCTGGTAAATTCGTTGCGCTGCACGAGCGACACCATTGGCGGCTCCATAAGCCATCATGATGTCAGCATATTCCTCGTTAGAGAACGTCACCATTGCAACAACAAAAAATCAACAAAGTTTAACAATAACACCAAAAGTTAAAACGTAACAAAAACCAACAAAACTCAACAAAACAAAGTAACAAAATGAAAAAATCGCGGAGTACGGTGAACTAACACACACGTCAGGTAGCAGAGGCAGTGATGTCTCGACTGACTGACGAATGACGGATTGACGGCGTCGCCGCGTCGGTGGCAGTTCGTCGTTTGTTCAAACTAGTTTAGGTACGCTATGCAAGAAAGATAGAGATAGAAGATAGATTTTACTTCGCGAGAGTGAGAAAACAAATTTTACCTGTTACTTAAGTAACAATTACGCAAAAAGACTTTTTTCTTTTGAATTTGGAATTTAATATTTTGTGACTCGATTCACAATTATTCTAGCTAATTTACAAAGTTGTAAAAAGATTTTTATGACATGTGGCACATCACTAGCAAGAAGATAGACTAGAGAATTTTTGAGAGAGTTGGAAGATCCCGGTCGCTTTTGGTTTTTTTTTTTATAGCCATGTAAATAGCTGTAACATGGACAGCTTTAATTGAAATCCGAAACTTTGCGAGTAAATTAAAAAAAAAACTAGATGGCTAATGTCACTAATTTTTAATTTAAAAGTACTGTAATACAATACACATCTAAATAAAATTAAAATTCAGAGTCTACGACTTACACATTTTTTTTATTTTGTAATTGAATGCAAAATTTGGGTATTTTTTTATAAAAAAATAAAAAGTCGATGAAAAAAAAGCCACAGGGCATGAGAAGTGTTTAGGGGTCTGAAAGGATAGAAGGTGACCCCCCAGTCGACCATTTCAATTTGGCACACGATGCACCAAACACCCTGTATTGTACGTTGATCAAATTAAAATTTGCGGTCGTAACACGTATCTATTTACATAATTAGAATCATTAAAGTGATCAATACAACTCTTTAAGACCAGGTAATCTTGACATTTTAGGATTATACTAACTTAAGGAGTTGTATTACTGATTATATTGTATATAATTCTGTAATACATATTTGTTACGGCCGCAAATGATACTTTATTTAACATACAACTTAATAATAATAATAATAACCCCACCGCTGTATCTCTACGTTGACGTCGTGGTGGGGCTTGCGCGCTCCGTACTTTAGGTCTTTGCCGGTAGAATTTACTTTGCCGGAACGGGTCTAGGATGAGGAGCCAGACCAAGAGAGTTACAGAAACCCGCAGGGCAGCATGTGGCGAGCTGTTGGGCAGTAGCGACCCCACGGACCCTATTTCCCGGGAGAAATCTTGTCCTCATCTCTGGCTTGCCTTAATTGGCCGGCTGGAGTGAACACTGACGAGGAACAGAGCTCCCACCTCTTTCTTGCCTTTATTGGCCGGCTTGAGTGGAGATTCGCAAGAGCAAACGTGCTCGGAGGAAGGAAGTATTCCGGTAAGGTGCTGGTAGGGATCTTGGCCGTACTTCCGGGATTGTCCTAATAGCCGTGGAATACCTCTCCACTCCTCACGCACCTCAGGAAGTGTTGCCCCCTCTACGTCACTATGTGCTAGCGGCCGTTTCCGGGGGCCCATTATTGAGTGTGCAAGTATAATTGTATAACATTGGTCAGGCAGGGGACATAGTTATTCCATAGTTTAAGTAACCCAATGCACTTTAGCACCCCAAACCCATAGCCCAATATGTTTTGTTTTCACGTACAGCAATAGTCCTGCACCAACCGGGGGTTGTCCTTGGGTGCATTTGCATAGCGCATATAGGGATAATCGTCGGTTGGTGCCTCCTCATCATTTAAAATTTTGTAAGGGGCCTCTGCGAGTTGGCTTCAGCTCCTCGTACGCCTTCCAAAGGTCCGGGACCCCAGGGTCCCGAGAAATATGGAAAATAATAATAATAATAATATTGAAGAATGTGAAGAATAAAAATAATAATATTATTTATTCATCAGACAAAAATGATCCAGCGTGTTAGTAAACAATATTATAACTTATTACTAGTGTTAGTAGCTCAAATACAATACAAAAGACAGAATAAATAAATAGTGTTATGAAAAGGACATCACCAATTAACGGTTAGTGATTGTCCTTCTCACAAAACTTATAATAATTGAAGAGTCGATACTCTCCGCCATAGTTTTCAGAATGCTGTTGCCACTCGCCCGTAACCTTGACAACAGCGACGCGGTTTTCTTACGAGTTCTGCTTTCCGCAAACATAGAAGAAGCGCTGCACCATCGTGGCAGTCCCAACAGCATCCTAAAAATATTATTATATTGTACACGTAGGCCATCTAGCACTCTTTTGGTATAGTTGACCCAAAGGTTCCCCGTGTAAAAGCACTGGCAATATGCCTTAAAAAGTGTTACTTTCACTAGATTGCTACACCGAGTGAACCTTCGGGCCAACATGTTACCTCGGACCGCCAATGCCCTACGCTCCCTTTCAATATCAACATTGTCCTTAAGGTCGTCAGTGAGGAAATGCCCTAGATATTTAAATTTAGTCACTCTTTTGACGTTCAAGCCGTTAAGGGTAATGTTAGGTAAAGCATCTGGGCATTCACCGCCGGCCTTAAAGACAACGTATTCGCACTTCTTAACATTATAAACAAGCCCGTGTGAGGCAGAGGCAGCATACGCCTGACAGACCCTCAGCATTTCATTCACAGCACCTGCCGTTGGCGTCAACAACGCCATGTCATCAGCGTAGCTGATACTATTTATTTTCACACCATGGACGCTACAATCGACCCGCATATTGCTAAGGTCCACAATTAGGCCATCTATATATGTGCTAAATAGCCTAGGGGATGTCAAATCACCCTGTCTCACACCACATTCTAACCTATATGTCTCAGAAAGTGCATTGGACCACTTTACAACGTTTTCTTGGTTTCCATACCAATATTGTAGGATCCTGAGGATTCCTGCCGGTACACCCCTATCCCCAAGCTCTCTCCAGAGTACATCATATAATTTACCAGATCGAATGCTCTGGAGAGATCCAGAAAACAGGCGTATACGGCGTTTTACGATCAGTGTAATACTGGACCGTATGCTTGAGACTTACTATGGCGCTTTCCGTTGACAGTCCTGCTTGAAACCCGAACTGTGAGTCATGCACGGACAGACACTCCCTCAAGCTAGAATCAATCATACCGTCCAGCACTTTTGACATTGTGGTTGCGAGAGATATAGGTCGATAGTTTGACTTATCTGATATGTCGCCCGTCCTATTCATAATTATAGGAACCACCAGTGTTTTCATTAGTTTTGCCGGCAAGTAAGAGTGACTTAGGCACATAGTATAAAACAACGACAAAACCCTTGGTAGATGCACCCCAGCAAACTTGAAATGCTCAATACTGAGCCCATCATGTCCGGGAGATTTGCCTCTGCTCATATTTTTAATTACAGCCGCAACTTCTCTGGCTGAAAAGAACATTAATGACTGCACTCCCTGAATTTCAGGCCCAGCATTGATCATACCAACTGAGGGACCCAGAGGAGACTGCACTATAAAATGCTCCTTGAATATATTTGCAATCTCCCCCGGCTCACTCCTTCCGCTGACATTAACAGAGATGCCAGGCTTAATATCAAGCTTACTCGTGGACTTCCAAAACATAGTGAAATTATTTGTCGCTCTTGCTTTTGCTATAATATCCATCCTTATTTGCTCCTGGTTTTTTTGGCACCATTTTAGCCGAGCATTCGTTCAGAAATAACCCCAGAGGATGGCCGATTGTGTAAAACCCACAGTTCAAATTTAAGCCTGGCCTCCCGGTGTGCATCTCTTACATGATAATTCCACCCGCACAATATCTTGTGGTTCCTACTTCTAACTATAGTCCCTACCTTTTCATATGTTTTCTCGGCGGCATCACATAATGCACATGATATTTTACTATATAATTCATCTAAATTAGCTTTGTGCTCGCCTGAATTACAAAAACTATGGCTACACTCTTGAAACTCTGGAGGGAAATCAATCTCACGCAACTTACTATTAAATAGCTCACGGTATCTGTCAATTTGTGAGTCATTTCGTTCCCCCCAAATAACTTTGTTGCAAGGAGTAGGAATTGTTACTCGCTTAGGTCTTACTATATTTAAGTCACACTCAATGCAAAGTGGTAGATGATCTGACGTATATACGTCCTCTTTTATAGCAACCTTGCTCACTGAAACCCAGGCTGACAAAGAGACTATACAATGATCAAGCCACCTCCTACATCCATGTGCCTCACTCGTGAAAGTATAGCTACCAGAACTTATACCTAGTTTTTCAATATCAGCACAAACAAACGACTGATCCGCGCAGAAACTAGTAAGTTCCCTAAAAAATAATTCGCTTGGATGCGCATTAAAATCACCCAGTATAAACAAACTCTCGACCCCACCGCTCGCAACCACCGCACTGATCTCACCTAACACTTCCGTAAACATAGGCAAGTTATCGGGCGAATTAGTCGGCATATACACACAAGCTACAATAATCGAGCGCCCGCCAATGCTAGCTTTGACGGCCGCTAAGCGACAGCTTCCACTTACATTCCAACACAGTGACTGTATCAAAAACACCTTTCCTCCACAGAATGGCTACTCCCCCATGCGGCCTTCCAGTCAGTAATCCGGCAGTTGTGTCCACGGCTGACTTACCCGTATACTCAAATTCATCTGATATGGTACTTAAAATAGGAATAGGAATACTGACTTGCAAATTGCAAAAAAAACGTAAGAAAATTTGAATTTCGCGGGCTACCCTGACGCTTCCTCCTTAAGTTATTTCTCCAGAATTAGCTTACCTTCTGACATGTTTTATGAGTTCATATAATTATTTATTTTCTTTGACTGTAAATGTCAATTTATTTTAATTTTTAAATACTCTACTTATTTCAATGTTTTTTAGGAGTGGTATTACAATATGTGGTAAGCTAGTGACCTCGACAATTGATCATAATAGGTTGGGGAAAAAGTTTCTTCGCATTTTTTAAGAAAATTCAAAATATTTTTTAATATAAGTAGTTTATTTACATTTAACTAAAGTATGTAGGTACCATTTTGTTCGATAACTTTTTGCCATCTTGTAGGTAGGGACATGATCCCATTGCTATAGAAATTTTGGGACTTCTGGTCAAAATACCGCGACAAGTGGTTTTGGCAGTCCTCTCGTGATGTTAACCTGACACTGCCTAAAGAATTCTGAAGAGACCGAAACAGGTGGAAATCTGAAGGTGCAAGGTCAGGACTATACGGCGGATGCATTAACACCTCCCAGCCAAACTCTCTTAATTTTTGCTGAGTGGCTAAAGATGTGTGAGGTCTCATTTCATTTCATTTATTCATTAAACAACATTACATTGTGTTGAACATTACATATTAAATAATTAAATAAAGTTAAGTTATTACATGCAAGAACAATACATTTACAAGCCCAATTAAAATTAAATTGAAAAGTAAAATAGTAGTCCAATAATTCAAACTATATCAAAAAATAAATATAATGTCAAATCAATCGTAAGTATAATGTCAAAATCTAGGTCAAAATAGTAGAGTAGTGTACATTAAAAAAAAAACTAATTTATAGATTGAATTATATTTTATCGTTTGACATAAACTCTGAGACTGAGTATAAACATTTTTCTAACAAGAAGGCTTTTAATTCATTTTTAAAAGAGTGAGAGCTATATACTAATAATTTTAAATTTGTGGGTAACCTATTAAATAACTCCACTGCTTGGTATCTGGAACAATGCTTAGCTATGTTAAGATTTGGTACCATTTTGTGTTTAAAATCCTTCCGTCTTGTACTTTCTCTTACCGTACGTTCCTCTTGAGATTCATACTCATGAAGATACTTAGCAAAGTGACTTAGGATTATTAATATATATAAACTTGGCACTGTTAGGATGCCTAATACTTTAAAGTGCTCTCTACACGAGTCTCTTTGTGATATCCTTACTATAGTCCTTATTGCACGTTTCTGTAAAATAAACGCTTTCTGACAATTATAACTATAGCTGTTTCCCCAAAGCATTATACTGTATCTTAATCTAGATTCTACCAGCGCGTAATATATAGTCTTCAGTTGCTTAAGATCCAACATATCTCTAAGGCTCCTGAGTGCATAGCATGCTGATGAAATTGAAGAGTCAATAGCAGCTAGCTCCTGTTTCCAATTTAAATACACATCTATGTTAATGCCTAAAAATTTGACTTTGTCTACTAATTCAATCTTGTCTCCTTTGATATGTTCATCTAAATTGTCATTATGGCGAGTAGTAGTTTTAAATAAAATGATGTTAGTCTTACTTGTATTTAGTAACAGGTTATTGGCTGTAAACCAATCGCAGAGATATTGTAGGCTTTTATTTATATTTTTGGTCAGTTCTTTTAAGTCATTCGGCCCAATTATTATATTTGTATCATCTGCAAAAACAACAAGTTTTACATCAGGCTGTACGTAATGCATAAAGTCAAGCAAGTCGTTTGTAAATAGAATAAATAGTATTGGTCCTAAAATTGAGCCTTGGGGCACACCACGTTTTATATTTGTGATTTTCGAGGTATAAGTGACTTCATGATTTCTTTCATCGGTGTTTTTTATTTCGACAAACATTCGCCTATTTTGTAAGTACGATCTTAAAAGTTCTAAGGACTTGCCTCTGAAACCATAGTATTCAAGTTTACTTAGTAGCAATTCGTAATCAATCGTATCAAAAGCGGAACCGAGGTCGATGAATAGCCCTGCCACCTTCATTTTGTCATTTAATTTATTAATTATGTCATCTATAAGAGTGTTTATTGCATCTGAGCAACCGACGCCCGTTTGATACCCAAATTGTCTTAAATTAATTATTTTGTTTGCGTTCAAATGTACCATTAGCCTATTTTTAATTATTTTTTCAAATACTTTTGATAAGGTTGGCAAAAGTGATATTGGTCGGTAATTTACCTTTTTTGAAAATTGGAACTACTTTAGCCAATTTCAACTGGTCTGGAAAGACCGACTCTTCAAAACATTTATTAAAAAAGTCAGAAAGAGGGGATGCCAAAGTGTCTATATTCTCCTTTAAAATCGATATCGGTAAGTCATCAAAACCACAAGATTTTTTATTGGCCATTGTACTAATAATCTTCTTGATTTCGGATGGTGTGGTGGTATAGAAAGTTAAATCACTTTCGACTCTTTTTGTACTTTCCAATAGAAAAGTCATTGCTCTCTCCTTTTCATTGCTAGAGAGTGACGATTTGAACACAAAACTGTCAATGAAAAGATTTGCGACCTGCTGGGGGTCAGTTATCACTTCATTATTCACTTTTATGATTAAATTTCTACATTGCCTATTAGTTGTTTTCTTTTTGCATTCATTAACAAGTTTCCACGTCTGTTTTGTAATGTTTGTTGCGGTATTTAAATGCTTTATCATGGCCATTCTTTTGGTTTGCTGAATAACTCTTCTGTAAATTCGAATGTAGTTGTTTTTATACTTTTTAAGGCTAGCATCATTTACTGTACCTGAGCATAGTACTCTTTTCATCTTACTTGAAACTTTAACCCCTTTAGTAATCCACTGTATTGATGTGTTTTTATATGGCTTGATTATTGATTTCTTCGGGTAACAATCATGGAAAGCTTTACCGAGACAGTTTATAAAACTGTTGATTCCCATATTAGTCCAATCTTTATTTCTAATTATTTTCTTGAATGCAATACTATTTTTATCATTAAATATCCTTTTTTTTATTATTACACTACTATCACAGATTTTCGATTTCTTATTGATTTTTCAAGAACTACATTGCAGAAAAGTCCGCCATGACCATCTGCCAAGCCATTGTGATCAACAAAACACTGATCTATGTCGTCATCAGCGAGATTTGTTATTATGTTGTCTAAAAACGAATATGCATTGTTCCGTATAAAAGTTGGAGTATTTATGAGGTATCAAAAATTATAACATGTCAATATGGTTAAAAATTCAGTATGTTTCTTACTGTCAACCAGTACGTCAATATTAAAGTCACCACATATAATGCACTTCTTGTTAATAAAATGTTCTAACAGTTTTTCCAAACTTGTTATAAAACTTTCAAAATTTTTGTCATAAGGACTTCTGTAGCAACAACAAAGATTTAACCCTGTTTCAAGGTCTTTCACTCCACATATTTCAAAACTATCTGTTCTATACATTTTTTTAACACTGTCAATAATAATAATAATAATATTCCACAACTATCACACAACGCCGTCTAGCCTCAAGCTAAGCAGAGCTTGTGTTATGAGTACTAGACAACTGATAAACATACTTATATATTTCTAAATACATACATATATAGATAAATTACACCCAGACACAGAACAAATGATCATGCTCATCACACAAACATTTGTCCTGGGTGGGAATCGAACCCACAACCTCCGGCATAGCAGTCAGGGCCACTAACCACTAGACCAACAGGCCAGTCAATATTTTCACTGTCTTTGTCTACATGTGCTAAAATAAGACTACCTCCCCTTTTTTTGTTCGTCCTAGTGTTGTATGAAACTAAATTATAATTGGAAAAGTTAAATATATGAGCAGATTGCAGATTTAAGAAATGTTCTATAATACACAGGTAGTCAAACTGCTGACTACCCGTGGTTGTTATGTATAATAAAAAATAAAAATAAGTTTATTCATATATCTCATTTGGCATACACTGCATATCGAGGAACCTCCATTTAGGCATAAAAATGCCTGTAGTTGGAGGCTCCGCTCTTCCCTTACATTATAACCGTACGAGCACAAACAGGTACCTATATAAAGAACCAGAGAGGAAAAACTAAAAATAAAAATACAATCACTTTTCTACGAGTGTGTGTGTGCGTGCGTGTTGGAGTGTGTGTGTGGGTGTGTGTGTGTGTGTGTGTGTGAGGGTGTGTGTGTGGGGGTGTGTTTATGTGTGTGTGTGTGTAAGAGAGAGAGTGAGGGAGCTTTTGAGTCTCCATAAGTGGTTAAATAAGCGAATAAAATCACCAATAATATTTATTATTAAGTCGCACGTTGTAAAAGTAACTCTGTGTCATTATAATTTAAACTGTGAAGCCATGTCTTTAACTTTTCTTTACATTCATAAACTTTTTTATCATAAATATATATTAGTTTGTTTATTTTATTGTATAAAAATGCTGAACGTTTTTTGTATTGTCTACTGGCAAATTCTGTCCTAGTTGCAGGAACGTTTACTATGCAGTGTTTTTTTCTTTGTTTTAGTATTTTAGCATCATATGGTATCTCTTTGTGCGTTTTGAGGATGATAAGGGGGATATACAATTTCCTCACTGACAGCAGATTACATAATTCGTAAAGCTTGTCAGTAGAGAATCTTCTTTTTTTGAAGTACATCACCTTAAGTATCGCTCTTTGGGCGCGTTCTACACCTAGAAAACAGGTTTTGGCTGCTCCCCCCCAAACAGTTATGCAATACACTATAACAGATTGGACCAAAGATACATAAACTTCATTTAATAGATTTCTGTGGTTGTTCTTATTATTACTGACAGGTATTCTCCTTGGTACAACATATCTCAGCTCTTTGAATATCCATATAAGTTTCCTTACTCGACTCATGACTTGTTCCAGTTGTGGATACCAGAAAAGACGCTGGTCAATAATCACTCCTAGATATTTAACTTGGGTAACTTGCTGGATAGTTGGACAACTGCAGCTAGTTCTACCTGTACCAATGACGCACGAGTGGATTCTTAAATTAAATTCTGAGTCTGGTTGTACCCGGTTATAAATGTTAAAGCAAATGTAGTTGGTTTTACTAGCATTCAGGGTGAGCAGATTATCTTTTAACCAAGTTGCAACAAGAGCAAGCCCATCTTCTGCGCTATTTTTAACATCATCCCATCTTTTCCCATATAAAAGATTTTCAAAAATGTACTGAGAAGGCAAAGTCATTATATTAATTAATATTTTGTACTTAGACTAAACAAAGAGGGTACTTTGTAATAACGTAAACAAATCAACGCTGCGGTATGTTTGAGGGCCTAACGACAAGACTTATGCCGTGACCTACGTATTTATGTGCCAGGCGTGTGTTGTTTGTGTTAGTGTAGCTGTGTATGTGAATGTAAGGGTTAGTGTAGGTATGTAAGGGTGAGTGTAGGTGTGTATGTGTGAGTGGGTGTCTGATTTCTTTATGTTATGGTTAGAATAATTCTGCCGTGTCGTCATAATTTAGGGTGATTCTTTAATTTTTTGTTTGCATTGGAATTTGTTCAAACAATTAATATTTAATGTGATGACTTTGCCTTCTCAGTACATTTTTGAAAATCTTTTATATGCCCATAAAAACATTAAATTGTTTAAAAAATACAGTGATATCCACAATATAAATACTAGGAACAAACACAAATTTGTTGTACCTCCAACAAGGCTCAAGAAAATAGGTGGGTCATTCAGGTGTCAACGTATACGCTTTTATAATAAACTTCCAAGCCACGTTCAAGATCTGAGCCTTACTAAATTCAAATCATTCATTAAACGCAAGTTGTGTCAGAAAGCTTTTTATACCGTTAAAGATTATATTGAGGACAAAAAGGCTTGGGATTGAACTGCTCCAAATTTTATATTATTTTTTTTTTGGCTACTTAATGTTGACATGAATATTTACTTTGTAATTATTATATTATTTTTATTTATTGTGAATGTGAAGACTATGTAGGTCATTGCTTTTTTTTTGTTTTATTTTTTCTCTTATTTTTAATCATGGTCTGGCAGTTTGAGTAATCTATGCGGCCTACCCCAATGTCCTTTCTTTGGTATTGTTCGTCGAATCGTTGAGCTCCTTAAGTTCTGAGTTGAGCTGCGCGATTACTGACAAATGCGTGCATTGACTGGACAGGTCCTCTCAATCTGTGTGGTTCTTTCCTCAAAAGACCATTTCAGACACCAATCTACATGGTCTTCACATGAAGTGACCAAGATTATGTCTGGACTTTATAAGAGACTGTGACCTCTGAGTTTGTTTCGGCCTTTCTTCTCAGAGTAGTCAGTTAGGAAACGCCGACCTCATCTAGTTTAAAAAAAAAATATTGACTTGTAAAAGTGTTTGTACAAACCTACTTACAGAAATAAAAATCATTTATCATTTATAATTGATTCCACATACAAACTGTACAATACCAATATAGGCAAAGTCAATAGTATTAGGGATCTTGGGGTTATACAAGACAGCAAGCTACTCTTTGATCAGCACATTGATAGCATAGTAAATAAGGCGTCGAGAGCACTTGGTTTCATAATGAGAACCTCAGCATGTTTCCGATCATTAAAACCGATCAAAGTCTTGTATTGTTCGTTCGTACGCAGCCACCTTGAGTATGCATCACAAGTCTGGAACCCTCAATACGGGATCTACAAGTCTCGTATTGAGAGCATTCAAAGAAAATTTCTTAAATACCTAGATTATAAGACGAAGCAATTATCTGTTGATTACATTCACCGATGCAGAAGGTACCATTTTCTACCGCTGGACCGTAGACGTAATATTAATGATATATGCTACTTGTTTAATATAGCAAATGGTTCAATTGACTGTCCTGAACTTGTTTCAAAATTGGGGATACGCACTAATGAGTTGGGGCTGCGACAGCGACCGCTTCTACATGTGCCTTATGCAAACACTAATTATAGGCGTAATGCATACTTTCTGAGAGCCAGTCGCAGTTTTAACGAAATTAGTTGCGAACAAGACGTTGACCTTTTCTGCACCAATGCAAGCACACTAAGGAAGCTCTTAGCAAAGTCATTTTTTGTGCAAGAGGCACCTGCATGGAATTGCACCTTGTCCAAACTGGCTTAAAATTTGAACGGACTAACATTGAGGGAACACCTAAATGGCATAGAATTGATAAGATGTAGATAACTTGGGCTATGACGGAGCAATAATGTGTGTATTTAACTGTGGAGGCTTGTAATTAGCAATTTAGTTATATATTATTGTTATTATAATGTTATTAGTCTGTAAGCCTTTCGAAAATAAAGAAAAAATAAAATAAAATCATTTTTCCAGTACTAGAGAGAGACGGAGCTATACATTTTCGCAACGGAATCATGATGGCGTTATTAGTTCATAATACGACCCCTGATCCTACGAAAAAGCAACTATCCAACGTCCAAACAATAATAGGTTAGTTCTTGTGTTGTCGTTATAACGAGACAATATTTCCGCTGACGTAGGTATCTTAGGGCCGGTTTTTTGATCCGTAGTTAACTCAACCAATGGTTAAACATAGTAACAAATGGTTGGATTTTGGCTAAATGTGAAAGGCTATACAAAAGGCTTACTACTTACTGTAGTAAACGAGTCCTCCCTACCTATTTACTAATTTATAATCTCTGAGCGAGTTTGTGTTAGGGTAACAGTCAGGGGAAAAAAACACGTATGGAGTTCAGAAAAATGTGCTTTTATTATTATTGTCAAACATAAATTTTATTAATATTTATTCGTTTTATACTTATTAAAATAAAATAAAATTAAATTATGGAATAACAGAACACTTCTTCTTGGTTAAAGGTAATACGGTACGGTATGGTAATAAACACATACCTACATAAAACATCACAGCCAAAAAAATAATATCTTCTTCGGAGATCACTAATGTTAACAAAAGAACAAAAATGACAAACGAAAAACAAAGTGGTAACAATATTATGAAATAGAAACAAAACAAAACAAATAACAGTAACGAGAAACAATTTTCAACAGAATTGCGCATCAATGTCGGGAAAGCCGGAGTTGACAATGGCGACAATGACATTTATTTTTTGACCAAGACAAGATGGCTGCAAAGATTTTTTTCCCACGAAACTGCAGATGTCGCTGTCGTCTATGGAAATTGATGACAGTGTTAAGTGTGCCCCCTGTTTCAGAACATCCTACGTACTTAGGATCACTCGTGTGTCTGTCTGTCTGTCCGTCTATCACAGCCAATTTGCTCCGAATCAAATGGACCGATTAAGTTGAAAGTGATCAAACACGGACGTGTAACATAATTATAGGAATTTTGAATATGGGGGTCACTTTTGAAGAAAAAAAAGAAAAAAAAAGAAGCTTTTGCAAACTGTATCGTGTGACATATCAAATGAAAGGGCTTACTGTGTGGGTCTCACTATTACAACAATATATTTTCTTAAACAATATATTTTCAAATAATTAAAAAAAATCTATATTTTTTTTAATTATTTGAAAATATATTGTTTTAAAGTTATTTAAGAAAATAGACGAAAATTGACAATTCCCCACTTATCTCTAAAACTACTGAGCCTAAAATGTTGAAAAAATACAGAAAATAGTTCTATAGATTACAGGAAAACCTATAAGAAGTCTATGGTCTTAAAATAATATGGTAAACATCTCAATATTCTGCATACAAACTTACATTTGCAGTTGGAATTTATGGGCGAACATGTTTGGTTCTAAGGATGAATTCATCCAAACTACGGAACCCTTAATTGTGCGTGGTCCGACGTCCACTTGGCTGGTTTTTAATAAGTATATTGCTGAGAGGTTTCACAATACGATCCAAGACGGTCTCTTGATACACTTTTTTACAAAAATGAAGTTGTGTGACTCCTTGATAAGACACCCTCCACCAAACCATTACTGACGCTGATTATTAGTATTTCACGGGTTGCGATTCGATTACCTATTGACAACTTTAACTAGCGATGATCTACCTATTAGCAAATTTTACTAGGGATGATCTACCTATTAGCAACTTTGACTAGCGATGATCTACCTATTAGCAACTTTGACTAGCGATGATTTACCTATTAGCAACTTTAACTAGCGATGATCTATTAGCAACTTTAACTAGCGATGATTTACCTATTAGCAACTTTAACTAGCGATGATCTACCTATTAGCAACTTTAACTAGCGATGATCTACCTATTAGCAACTTTAACTAGCGATGATCTACCTATTAGCAACTTTAACTAGCGATGATCTACCTATTAGCAACTTTAACTAGCGATGATCTACCTATTAGCAACTTTGACTAGCGATGATCTACCTATTAGCAACTTTGACTAGCGATGATTTACCTATTAGCAACTTTAACTAGCGATGATCTACCTATTAGCAAATTTTACTAGGGATGATCTACCTATTAGCAACTTTGACTAGCGATGATCTACCTATTAGCAATTTTGACTAGCGATGATTTACCTATTAGCAACTTTAACTAGCGATGATCTATTAGCAACTTTAACTAGCGATGATTTACCTATTAGCAACTTTAACTAGCGATGATCTACCTATTAGCAACTTTAACTAGCGATGATCTACCTATTAGCAACTTTAACTAGCGATGATCTACCTATTAGCAACTTTAACTAGCGATGATCTACCTATTAGCAACTTTAACTAGCGACGATCTACCTATTAGCAACTTTTATCATTTCTGTGAATTAGATGACTTCCCACAGAAGCCCGGCCGTTGCGGAAAAACTACGTACCTACTATTCGTAGGTACCTAGTTTTAGGTAGGTAGGTAGGATTAGGTAGGTAGGTTAAAGTGTAATCATTTATTACCTTCAAACTATTTCAAAGGTAATAAATGATTAAGACCCTCAACGTCCCACCATTGAGAGCGCCTTTCTAAGGATTGTACATACGGTTTTAGGATTGGCTACATAATGGTTATGAGGCCTGCTGAAGCATGACGGGCTTAAGCCTGTTACTGCAGGCTCCAAGGATTTTCTTCTTCTTTACTAATGTTGCAGTAATCACGACTAAAACCCCACGGGCTTAGCCCACGGGGTTTAGCCAAATAGGCGCCCAGGAAAAATACCTACCTACATGTCAGACTAAATAAAAACCAAGACATAGCGCTGCGAACACATGCACACATTTACACCAAACTACAACTAAACTACGCCTCACAAGTGCATACATGTTTACGAAAACGGCCTCACGTTACTATTGACAGCGCTATGTTTTTTATTTGGTCTGAGACCTAAATGTCGCGGATTATTCCGATCTGTCACCTCTGTGGCTTTTAGATGGAAAGATCGAAAAAAAACTGTCCCCCTGTTAGCAATGAGGGGACAGTCCGAACGTTTTCACTCCTATCTGAGACAGATAGGAGTGAAAAAAGTTGCTAACAAGGGGACAGATCAAAATTTTTTCCGATCTGTCCTCTAAGAGGACAAAGCAGGGGGACAGATCGGAATAATCCATGTAAGCTACTTAAAGGCATACAAATAGGTAGGTACCTACATTACATTAAAAGGGCGTTGCATATTAAAATGCATGTTCTCAGTAGAAGCAAGAAGTAATGCGTCATTAACCTCTTTCTCATGTTCTAATGAGATTTTAAAGACTTTATGCATTAGTTATAGGTACCGGCTAGTTCTGCACGTAAAATATTACTGCACGTATAATAATTTAAAACTTCTTTCCAAGTAGCTCGGTACCTTTTTGCCTACATTGCGAATTTTAAACACGAACTTTTAAAATGCACAATTCTATGATAAGTAGGTATTCTGCTATCCTGCATCTTTAAGTATTGGTAAATAAAATTTTAATGAGATTCAGTCCCTTTGTTTTCTGGCAAAATGTAGGTACCAATTTGCTTATTACTTGTTGCAATTTACCGTACTGAAAGCTTATTCTGTAGGTGTTGGCAGTTGACAAATAAAACCGGTCAAGAGCGAGTCGGACGCAAGCGCCGAGGGTTCCGTACTGTCATATATTAAAAAAAATGTGCTATTTAGAGACACCGTTTTATTTTTTCTGTAATCTTTACATAAACTTCTATCACACAGAATAATTTCAGATTTTGCTCTATGCAAACTTCGGAGATAAGGTAACGGTATTTTTTTTTTCATTTTTCATCAAAAGTCGAAAACTATGAGACCTAAAAAAGAAAGAGTTTGAGAATGTGCAAACAGCGCTTTTTCATATGATTCCCCACATATATATATATATTATATAGATATCCAGCTGTGACAGACAGACAGACTGAGGTACGGAACCCTTAAATGTGGGAGACTTCAGTCAAGGCACTATCTACGATACTCGTACAGTTCTGTTCAGTACCTACAGTATACGAGGTCGCATTCCAGCGAGGAACCTAAATAATTTCTCACAGGGTGTTGTTACCATGGCACCTGTATTTGAGACCTCTTCGATTCCACGCGTCGAAAAGTACGTCTAAGAGGTAGTTTGTCAATAAAATCGCGCACAGCAGTGTTTTATTGCTCTCATTACGAGGAATGGCCTCTCGAACTACTTACTAGTAGAATAAAGTTTACTATGCCTCTCCTTTCCTCTAAATAATAACAGCCGCCCGGGTCAATCTAAGGTCCAGCTGCTGCCGCGGTTGGTTCGAGGATGGGTGACCCTGCATTATGCATCGAGACCCCTCCGTGATTAGGAAAGCAAGTTAAGCCGTTGATCTCGGCAGTTGTTCGTAGTACTTTAGCAGTC
The DNA here is from genome assembly GCA_948252095.1 of Dicycla oo. Lineage (NCBI taxonomy): Eukaryota > Metazoa > Arthropoda > Insecta > Lepidoptera > Noctuidae > Dicycla > Dicycla oo. Next base: position 35,245,178 of record OX411711.1, read on the forward strand.
TTTACGGCTAGTCTGAAGCCCGAAAGTCTGACAACCATTCCTACCAAGGGGTAAAGTTGCTCTGTGCCAAGGGGTATCGTGTTATCCAATAACTGGATGTGGAGGTCAGATAGGCAATCGCGTCATGTAAAATACTGGTATTCAGCTGCATCCGGTTAGACTGGAAGCTGACTTGGGGTCATAGTTGGGAAAAGACTAGGCACATACATAACTAGCAAACTGTTGTGGGTCTGTACCTCTACTGTACCTAGTACCCATCAGCACTGCCTACACCTTTGAGGAATACAGGCGTGATGACTACAGTAAACTGTAAGTAAGTAAGTACTCTATACCTTACTTATAATTTATATGATTTACCCAAGAGTGACAGTTTATGCAGTAAATTCGCTTGGAAATGGCGCATTTTTATCGAATCTCTGAATTGTGGAGGAAGCGATTGATAAAATAATATATAATAATAATAATAATTTATTGAAGTAGTATGTTTACAAAAAGTGTACATATGTTGCAGTATATAACATTAATCTAGGCCTATAATAGTATTATAATAATCTAGGTAAAAACTATGTTATGAATAATATAAGATTACAGTTGCAAAATAAAATAAATAAATTAATAGAATTCTGAAGGTAATGTAGTGCGTTGCCCGAGCTAGGTTTATTTAAACCTGTGTTTCAGGCCATATCGAACGACAGTACTTTTCAAAGAGAGCAGTCATTGAACTTATTTAACATATGAATATTTTCAATATCTAAGCAGTAGCAATATTTTGCATTACTTTATCTTAAGTTTAAACTAGACGTATAGGATATATACATGTAAGTAAATACAGTTAAGTCGGCTATTTTATTTGAGCACCTCTAGAAGTTTTTCCGTGTCTGAGTAATTAAGTTGTGATAAATAATCGGATAACATTATACTACACCTATTATAACTTACATGGTATATTTTAAGCAATTTGTTAAATTTATTATATAAAAAAGGACCTAGAAACAAATAAAATCTATTAGTGAAAGCATGTTTAGTGTGAGGGTATGTGCAAACTAGATCCTTTCTTCTCTTATCTGAAGGTACTGGTTTAAAATCTAGCTCAGTGTGTTGCAGCAAAACTATACTTAGAACAAATAGTTGCCGAACTGTTAGCACCTTGCATGCCAAATAAAGCTGGTGTGTGGGAAATCTGAACGGGCGACAGGTGGCGACTTTTAGAATTGCTCTTTGAGCACGTTCTAGGAGAAGTAAACTTGATTTTGCGGCACCACCCCAGGAAGTAATGCAGTAGGTAAGAATAGATTGGCCCAATGCCAAGTATACCCGTTTAATTAATTTAAAGTTGGCTATGTCCCGTAAATTCTTAAAAATGTATATCAATTTACGTAATCTAATGCATAATAAGTCGATATGTTTACGGAAGTTCAGATTTGTGTCAATGGTGACGCCTAGGTATTTGATATGGTCGGTTTGAGTTAAAGTGGGACAAGAGCATGCCGTGTCAGCGTATGTATAACAATTGTGCGCGTGAATGTTTTGGTTAGTAAGCATCGTAATGTTTTGATTAGTATTTCTCATTGCAAATAGAATAAATTTGGTTTTATCTGAATTCAACGTTAATAGATTGTTATGTAGCCAATTACACACAATATCAAACCCATTCTGTGCTAGTTCATAGACCTCAGCTCTTGATTTACCTGAGAACAGTAGAGCTGTGTCATCCGCATATGACATAATTAAACCATTATGGAGTTGTAAGCGGCAAAGGTCATTTATATATATTAAAAATAAAGTAGGCCCTAGAATGCTGCCTTGTGGGATTCCATAATCACTATTTTTAAGTTCAGAGCTCGTATACTGACCTATTTTAAGAGACTGATAACGGTCATTAAGATAGTCAGATAACAATTTTAACTGTGCTCCTCTAATCCCAATTTTTTCCAGTTTAAGTAATAATAGAGAGCAAGAAATGGTGTCAAAAGCCTTGGCGAGGTCTAAAAAGATCCCAATGGCTTGCATTCCATTATCGAGATTTTTACTTATGAAATTTGTCAATTTGTGTACTGCTTGGCTCGTTGACCTTTTGGGCCTAAAACCAAATTGTTGATCTGAAAGTAATTTGTTATTTTCAAGATATTTTACTAGTCTATTATTAATGATTCTTTCCAAAATCTTTGAGAGTCCCGTTAGTACTGAAATAGGTCTATAGTTAGTCACGCAAGTTTTGTCTCCAGATTTGAAAACAGGGGTGTAACAGCCTTCTGTAGCTGATCTTTGTCATATTGTGTTTTTAGTTTTTTCAACAGATTATTGCAAAAATTTCTATATCGCTTATAACTGTGACTAAGAGTATTTCATTGTTAGGGGAAAGTTTACATTTTTGGTGTAGTTTATCTCTATGTCTGATGCAGCGAACAAGTCCGGGCGTAATCCACGGTTTAATGTTACTGTACTTTCTAGGTATTACTGTTGTTAGAGTGTTCTTCTTAATCGCAGATTGTAACAAATCAATCAACCACTGTAGCGAAATATTTGGATCACTGGAATTATTGTATACGGGGTCGAAATTAATAGCTCGTATGTCATTTTCAAGATTAGTCATGTTGAGTTTAGAATAGCTGCGCATGCAATTTTTTCTAGGTGAAGGTATTTGCAATGTTAGTAAAACGGCTTGATGGTCGGTAAGTGAAGTATTAGTAACCAGTGTTTTGGACGGCACTTTTGACTTTATAATGATATGGTCGAGGCATGAGCCGCTCTGGTGCGTCGAGTAATAATGAGCTGGTAGAAGACCATGAAATGCGCAGATGTTCAGATAGTTATGTGCATGCGTATCAATTTTCCCGGAACCAATGTTAATGTTAATGTCACCTAAAAGTACAATATTTTTAAAGGATGATAATTTTTCAAGGTTTGCGTTAAGCGAGTCTAGGAATCTGTCAATATTTTGAGATGGAGGTCTATAAATAGCCATAATTACCGTATCTGGGGAAATTTTAATTATCAAGCAATTACAGTCTTGAATTAAGGGTTCTTCTACTATAGCTTCTAAATTATTTTTAATATACACAACTAAGCCACTATTTTGGTTAATGTGGCTATTGGTTTTGTGTAAATAGTACCCGTCTAGAGATGGTATATTCGTTGTTCGGTCGGAGAGCCAACATTCTGTTAATACAATAATGTCACAACTTATTTCAAGATTATGTAATAGCACTTCAAAGCCGTTAAAATTTCGGTTAATACTACGAATGTTTTGTGTAAGCACGGTTAACATTTTCTTACCAATGTGAAGAAGATTTTTGCACTCCTCAAGATTACAAATTACTGCTTCGGACACGGAAAAGCTGTCTAGATCTCTGATTAGCTGATTTGTCATGTTACTAAAAAAACTAACTTATCTACTGTTTGTGTGCAAATTAACAAATTATTCGATGGCGCCATTAGGCACCTTCATAGTCTATTGAATTTATATAATTGTCTTCAGCGTATTTTCGTGCTGGGCAATTCACGTCACCATTTGGGTGATCATACCTCTTGAACCGTTTGCACGTTGCACACTGGGGAGTAGAAGTTTTGTTACTGCATTCCTTGAACGAGTGACCTATCTCTCCACAGAGGTTGCATGTTGGAGATTTTTCACGGCAAAACTTAGCTGCGTGCCCGAACTGCTGGCAATTGAAGCACCTAGTCACTATAGTAAAATCTCTTACTGGGCATGATGTCCAGTTTGTAAAAATACGGCCTTGGTTCACCAGAATTTTTCTGATGCTGGGAGGTACTTCAAGGATATAATTACATGTGGGGCGATCTTTCTTTCCTGATTTATGGCTCATTTTCATTGTTTCCAGAAAGGCCTCTCGAGTAGTTTTCGGCAATTTGTCAGATAGGTTTTGTTCATAAATGCAATCCAATACCTCTTTCTCACTGAGAGCTACAGGGACACCAACTACTGCTATCCTAGGGCGGCGTTTAGATGGCTCTTCAATTTTAAAGCCTGACGAAACAAGTTTCTCCGAACTTTTTAATTTTGCAATGTCGTCTTTGCTATCAGTGCTAATAATGACGCCTCCATTCCTAATTTTTCTTAGACTGCGGACCCGAAGTTTCAGTTCCTCCGGCGAAATAATTTGCTGTACCAGTGTTTTGGTGTCGTCACTGGAACGTGTATTATCACTAGGGTAAATGGCAACGGAACTGAAATTTTCTGGGCGAATGAACTTGTCTGTACCCTTTTTCACCATATTAGCATACGAAGTACTTTCTGGTTGCGTCATCTTTTTTTCGACGACCTCTTTGAATTGTTGCAGTGAGTTTGCAACGACCTGCTGTTCTTGAAGGAATTGGACGGTGCTGTAAGCCTGAATAGATTTTTGCTTCAGGGATTGGTATAAGACAGCCATTTGAGATGTCCCATGTGCGACCTTTCGACAAAGATTGGTGACGCGGAGCTTCTGATCAGAGTTCATTTTTCCTTCGGCGACTGTAGAGCAAACTTCGTTTAAAATGGTCTCTATGGATCCTAACCATTTCTGGATCTCCGACGTAGCGATGACATCAGCCCGTAAGTCATCCTCAGAGGAAGCTGGTGGCGCTGCTTCTATTGGTTGGTTTTGGTCAGAGGGAGTTGGAGTAGGAGGTGGGCTTCGCCGTATTATTTGGCTACGCCCAAAAGGGCTAAACCCTTGATTAGACATAACTAGCACAGAAAATCACTATTTTTGTGTATATAAAGTCATTAGTTCATCTTGCTCTGTGACACAGTTATAGTTGCACCATCACAACGCGCGACACACTTTACTCAATATGACTGACTCCGCAAATTGTTATAATATTATTATTCGTAATTACTTAGAGGTATTTCATTATAATTAACACAAAACACGACCGCTTAGATTCGCGACTCGATGAATCATCCCAAAATCTGGAATGATTGAGTATAGCGATTCAGCAGCTTGCAACATTCTACTGCGTTCTTGTTGGCGTGAGTTATTCGGGTGCCTATAGCTTATTCAGTTGTGAAAGCAAGTGTCAGTCAACAAGGTTCATAGCGGGGCTTACCAGTGACCGCAAGGTGCCCTAGGAGTGCTTGGGTATCAGTCAACAAGGTTCATAGCGGGGCTTACCAGTGACCTCAAGGTGCCCTAGGAGTGCTTGGGTATCAGTCAACAAGGTTCATAGCGGGGCTTACCAGTGACCTCAAGGTGCCCTAGGAGTGCTTGGGTATCAGTCAACAAGGTTCATAGTGGGGCTTACCAGTGACCTCAAGGTGCCCTAGGAGTGCTTGGGTATCAGTCAACAAGGTTCATAGTGGGGCTTACCAGTGACCGCAAGGTGCCCTAGGAGTGCTTGGGTATCAGTCAACAAGGTTCATAGCGGGGCTTACCAGTGACCTCAAGGTGGCCTAGGAGTGCTTGGGTATCAGTCAACAAGGTTCATAGCGGGGCTTACCAGTGACCTCAAGGTGCCCTAGGAGTGCTTGGGTATCAGTCAACAAGGTTCATAGTGGGGCTTACCAGTGACCTCAAGGTGCCCTAGGAGTGCTTGGGTATCAGTCAACAAGGTTCATAGTGGGGCTTACCAGTGACCTCAAGGTGCCCTAGGAGTGCTTGGGTATCAGTCAACAAGGTTCATAGCGGGGCTTACCAGTGACCTCAAGGTGCCCTAGGAGTGCTTGGGTATCAGTCAACATGGTTCATAGTGGGGCTTACCAGTGACCTCAAGGTGCCCTAGGAGTGCTTGGGTATTTGGGTATCAGTCAACAAGGTTCATAGCGGGGCTTACCAGTGACCTCAAGGTGCCCTAGGAGTGCTTGGGTATCAGTCAACAAGGTTCATAGTGGGGCTTACCAGTGACCGCAAGGTGCCCTAGGAGTGCTTGGGTATCAGTCAACAAGGTTCATAGCGGGGCTTACCAGTGACCTCAAGGTGCCCTAGGAGTGCTTGAGTGTCAGTCAACAAGGTTCATAGCGGGGCTTACCAGTGACCTCAAGGTGCCCTAGGAGTGCTTGGGTATCAGTCAACAAGGTTCATAGTGGGGCTTACCAGTGACCGCAAGGTGCCCTAGGAGTGCTTAAGTGTCAGTCAACAAGGTTCATAGCGGGGCTTACCAGTGACCTCAAGGTGCCCTAGGAGTGCTTGGGTATCAGTCAACAAGGTTCATAGCGGGCTTGCCAGTGACCGCAAGGTGCCCTAGGAGTGCTTGGGTATCCGTCAACAAGGTTCATAGTGGGGCTTACCAGTGACCGCAAGGTGCCCTAGGAGTGCTTGGGTATCAGTCAACAAGGTTCATAGCGGGGCTTACCAGTGACCTCAAGGTGCCCTAGGAGTGCTTGGGTATCAGTCAACAAGGTTCATAGCGGGGCTTACCAGTGACCTCAAGGTGCCCTAGGAGTGCTTGGGTATCAGTCAACAAGGTTCATAGTGGGGCTTACCAGTGACCGCAAGGTGCCCTAGGAGTGCTTGGGTATCAGTCAACAAGGTTCATAGTGGGGCTACCTCAAGGTGCCCTAGGAGTGCTTGGGTATCAGTCAACAAGGTTCATAGCGGGGCTTACCAGTGACCTCAAGGTGCCCTAGGAGTGCTTCAGTGTCAGTCAACAAGGTTCATAGCGGGGCTTACCAGTGACCGCAAGGTGCCCTAGGAGTGCTTCAGTGTCAGTCAACAAGGTTCATAGCGGGGCTTACCAGTGACCGCAAGGTGCCCTAGGAGTGCTTGAGTATCAGTCAACAAGGTTCATAGCGGGGCTTACCAGAGACCTTGTGGTGCCCTAGGAGTGCTTAAGTGTCAGTCAATAAAGTTCAAAGCGGGGCTTACCAGTGACCTCGTGGTGCCCTAGGAGTGCTTAAGTAGCCTCACTAGGTGAGGCTCTTTTAATTCGCCATAAATTGAAATTAAAGTGAGTGCGACCCATGAAAATATGTCAAAAATATTTCATACAACAAATTTTTCTTTTTACGAGCCCTAATTCTTATTTTATGACCGACATTGCGGTCCTAACGGTGATTTTTTCGATGGAATAATCGTTCAGTTTTATGTCACTCTCAGAACGTGTTGAATAGAAAACTACTAGCTACATAATATTGTGTTTTTAATAAAATACTTTTACGAGTTTCATGTGTCGTTGTTTTATGGATGGTGGTTCGGGTGGAGGTACCTAAGTATAGGTACTTATGACGATTGAATTATTACTTCGTCGGTCATCTCATCATGTTTAATAAGATTCATGGACTTGGTCAAGTAAACGTTCTAGCTTGCAGGAAAAATTGTCTCAGAAAATTCAGCGTTGAAATTTAAATTCTGAACGTCCTCATATGCATAGAATAATATTACGTTGATCTAAGTCAATACCTATCTATATCGGTAGTCATGGTTTTATAATAGAAAATTTGTCTTGAAAATTGCTAGGAAAACTTGTAAAGTGCTTGAAATATACGAGTAGGTATGTAGGTTCTGATCTATGTCTGAAAGTAACTTAGTAACTTTCTTTTGGGATGGCGACTATGATTTAGGTCCTCTTGTGAAATATTTAGGTAACAAAACTGATTTTTAGGGTTCCGTACCTCAAAAGGAAAAAACGAAACCCTTATAAGATCACTCGCGTGTCTGTCTGTCTGTCACAGCCAATTTGCTCCGAATTTAAATGTCCGATTAAGTTGAAATTTGGTGCACAATTAATTTCTGTGACCCAAACACGGACGTGTAACGTAAATAAATGAATTTTGAATATAGAGGTCAATTTTGGGACAATTAAGAAAATTAAAAAAAAGTTTTGCAAACTGCACCGTGTGACATATCAAATGAAAGGGCTTATTGTGAGGGTCTCAAATATATGTTTTCTATAGTTTTAAATTAAATTGTTTTAAAGTTATTTAAGAAAATAGACGAAAATTGACCATTATCCTCCATATGGCCGAAACTAATTAGACTAAAATTTTGAAAAAAAAATAACAGACCGGGAGTAGTCCTAAACCTATAGATTACAGGAAAATCTATAAGAAGATAGTAGTTTTATAATAACATTATAAATCTCTCAATATTGTGTGTACAAACTTACTTTTGCAGTTGGAATGTATGGGAGAGCATGTTTTACAACTACAATGTTAAGTTTGTTTTTGAGATAAATTAATTCCAACTACGGATCTCTTCATTGTGCGTGGTTCAACATACACTAGGCCGGTTTTTTAGTTTGCATTTGCATTCTCTAAAAACCCAGTTGATCCAAGTGGGTATTGACATGTTGTGTTGCGTTGTTGTACATATTATTCAAGCTAATGTTTGTTTTTGTGACGAATACAGCTCGGAATAACTGAATGAGGTTGGTTTGAGAGACGGGTCTTAAGTCTCCAAATACCAAGAAAAATCGCTGCAAAGTGGGTATAAACATTTCAGAAAATGTGAAAAAGACATTAAAGATCACTGGTATTTCTTTAAGAATTTATTCAGTAAAAGTTTATAGGAATATCTGTATACGTTCAAGACAGTGTAACGAGCTCCTATTTATTAAGCCTGACTCAGGAAAGGTTTCACTAGAAGCGGACGAATTTACAAAAAAAAAAAAACTTCATGAGTTCATGGTTAACGGGTCCTACTCGATACTTTCATATATCACGATATTAGAGTGGAACGCACTACCTGCGTCTGTGTTCCCGAACGCATACAACCCGAATTTCTTCAAAGTTAGAGTGAACAGGCTTCTTCTGGGTAAGCTCACTCCATCGTAGACTTTCGTACACCCACACATCGCAAACCCATAACAAATAAAAAAAAAATTCTTCTCGATATCACCTAAGGATATCACGTTTAAAACCACCTCCCAATTAAAATTTCAGAATTAGAACTTATTTTAGGAGTAGCTTCTGCCCGCGACATCGTCCACCCTGGCCGCGCTATTACTTCGTTTGCGCTTAGCATTCTTTCTGACTTTTTTTCTTTTTGATCGGCACCTAAGGGTCCTTGCGTGATATTAAATATGGCTACAGCCTTCCTTAAGAATTCGGCTATCAAATGCAAGAATTTATCAAATCCGACAGGCACTTCCAGATATTAGTGCGTTTATACATACAAAAAAAAAAAAAAAAAAAAACAAATTCAGCTTTATAGATCAAAGGAATAAGATTTTTCTAATAAACTCTTCACCACGATAACCCTCGTTTTTAAAAAAGCATTTGGTACGTTACGTTACGACTTAAACATTACTTATACCCATTTTCGAGCTAATTGAAGCAAGCAGTAAAATCCACCCCTTAAACTTTATTACCGTTTTCCACCACCCCGTTAGGAGATGATTTTTGAAAAACCCTACGGTCTTTTGCAGTTTTGGTTTTAAGTATTGAAATTAAATGAAATGTATATAGGTATAATATTTTTATAATGAAGTCGATATCACTTTCAACGTCATACTAAGAAGTCGACATGTCCTATCTGACTACCCGTGAGAAGAAATTCAAATTCAAATTCTTTATTTGCTTAAAACATGGTGTTTATAGGTCTTACAATTAAACAAGAGTACAAACATGTTTAGTTATTGGAACTATAGCATGCAAAATCGAGTCATACAATGATTTCAAAAGGATAAAGTAATATATAAGTCAATGGAGTCATAGCTTAAATCAAGTCATAATTTATTTTCAAAGAATGTTTTAAGGGAGTAGAAGTTGTGGGCTTTCAGCCATTCCAACATTTTATTCTTAAACAGTCTATTATTTAAGTTTTTAAGTTCTCTAGGTATCTTATTATAAATTCTTACACACATAGACAACTTTTGCTGTATTTGGACAATCAGGGAGTGTCATAAAAAAAAACTAATCTATTATGGTCTCTGTGATTTCTAGAGCTTACGTCAGACACTTTTACAAAATATTCTTTATATTTCCATACAAACATGCATATTTCATATATACGTATATAAAGAGACGGTAGAGGTAATAAACTAAGTTTTTTGAATATTGGCTCGCAGGACTCATCAGGCGCTAGCCCATAAATTGGTCCGATGCTTATTTTTTGCGCATAAAACGCTCTATTTCATTCAGTACTATTTCCCCACATTATAAGCCCGTATCTTAGAATCGATTCTACGTACGCGTGGTAGCATGTAATCGCTGTTTTTATGTTAGTTTTATTTTTAACTTGACTTAGGGCATGTACAAACCTATTTATCCTGTTACATATACCTATATTTTCTACATGTGCTTTCAATTTTAAGTTTTGGTCTATTATAACTCCTATTTTTTTTATTTATTAGTTCGTTAATTTTTAATATTTTAAGATTAAAATTGTATTTTGTGATATGAGATTTATTAAATTGTACGTATTTAGTCATGTCAATTGTGTTATTAATGACAATTTCGTGACTTTTTATCTTGTCAATTTTTTTTTGCCAGATGTTGCCAAAATAGAGATGTCATCATCAAATAAAATACATTTATGATTTGTTATTTTGGTAATGTCATTAATGTATAATAGAAACGAAATTGGTCCTAAAATGCTACCTTGTGGGACTCCATACTTGTTATATCGATATTCGGATGAGTACGACGTCATATTGTCATGTTCATCTAATTTTGTGATTACAACCCATTGCTGTCGGTTTTTGAGACGACAGCCAATCTAGTACGGGTCCTCTTATACCAATTGCCTCTAGTTTTTGCAATAATAAGTCATGAGATACATAGTCAAAAGCTTAAGATAAGTAAAAAAATGTCCTGTGGTCAAACGGTTTTTGTTAATATTTGTCAATATTATTTTTAAAAGGGAAAAAATGGGTAAAGATGTCGATTTCTGTTTTTGGAAACACCAAATTGTGCAGTCTCAATAATCCGAAATTTATCGCAGAAATCGCTCAATCGTTTGTACATACATTATTCAAATAATTTTGATAAAATTGGAACTAATGTGATTGGATGATAGTTAATTAAATCTTCTTTTTTCCCCACTTTTAAACACTGGTTTTACAATAGACAATTTCAATGCCTCGGGAAAGGTAACAGTAAAAAAAGATAAATTAATTAGATGTGTCAGAATTTCAATTAGATCCACCGTTAGAATTTTTGTGTTGATTTCGTCATAACCTTACGAATTGGTATTTTTAACGACATTATTTCTATTTTAACCTCATATTCCGACTTCCGACATTGGTCTAAGAAACATTGAGTTAGCCCAGGGTGTTTTGAGGTTGTCTATTCGTGTTATTAATTAGTGTTTGGTTGTGACTATGAGTACTGTCGATTTAATGGTTATTAAAAGCCGATGCTATTTTTACGGGATTATTTAAAATATTTTTATTGGTTTTAATTGCTTTTTGGTGATTGTATAAAAATAAAGACCATTTTTAAAATTTGAACAACTTTGAAACCTTTGGTTTCGGTTTATAAATACGGCATTTATTGTGCAGAAATTAATTATTCAGATCAAATTCAGTTAAAAACTTACAACTGACCCCTGAAAAATGTACCAGAATTCTTAAAATGCTTGAAGACGGGCGCAGTCAGCGTTATACAGCGAGAACTGTTGGTGTGTCGCTATCAACCGTACATAGAGTGCTGCAGCGATTTGAAGAGACTGGTTCCAATATTCAGGAACAGGCCGAACAAGGTGCATGATGGCGCGGAATGGTGTCAACAATGTTGAGAAATCGATTTCAAACGGCTGTTGAAATAAAAAAACAACTTGTACAGACGCCAGCACATCAAGCTACTACAATCTGTCAGATTTCTTTAATAGATTTTCAACTTTATTGCTAAGGCATTAGATTCAAGATTGATTGGGAAAATCTGACAGTTTCGGGTAGGTTGACCTGCTGGCGTCTGTACGTGCTGGAGGAATCAATTCAAGTACGTGTTCAGTAAGGCAGCGTCTTGCTGATGCAAACTTGAAGGCATTTAGACATGAAAATGGTCCAAAACTCGAAAAGCAGCATCGAAAGTCAAGGCTGAGTTACGTTAGAGAACACAATGACTGGTGAAATGTTTTCGGCCGAGTCAAGTTTCGTGCTATACACGCATGATGGAAGACGAAGAGTCTACAGAAGTCTAGGAGAGCGCTTTAACCAACCTTGCATTGAATAGAAAGTGCCATACAGTGGAGGCTCCATACACGTGTGAGCTGGAACTTCTTCCGAAAGCCGCACCGTGCTAGTGGGGATAGAAAATGGCACTTTAACTGCAAAAAGATATGTAAATGAAATATTAAACGAGTATGTTGGTCCATTTTTAGTAAACATGGGTGAGAACGCCATCCCCATATAGCTCGGATAGTGTTTGACTACCTTGAAGATGTCGCTGTCACACGAATGGAGTGGCCAGCACGCAGATCAGACTTGAATCCCATCGAGCGTGTCTGGGACGAACTGGGACGACGTGTACGCCAGCGAAATAATAATCCCCCTCCAGTCACGCTTCTTCAACTAGAAGCACTGATAGAGGAATGGGAAAATATTCCTCAGCATCGGCTCAGTAATCTGATGGAAAGCATGCCAAACCGTATAACAGCTGTATTAACAGCTCGTGGTGGCAATACAAAATCTAAAATGTGTAAAAGTTGCATATTTAATACCGTAGCACATTTTTCGAAATCTAGTTAAAATGCTCATTTTTACTTAACTCACTTTTATTCAAAATAAACTTCATAATATTGAACTTTTATGACATTGATTTAAGCACTATAAAATTGTCTATAATACAGTCTTCATTTCATATAGTATATTCTCCAATATTTTGGAAGTTATTGAGGTTTTTTTTACCGAGCCGCTTTCTTTGCGGCCCAGTGTACCTATGGTTTCATTATAATCTGGAATGAAGCCCAACTACAAACTTCTCAGAAACACGTCGCTATCTAGGCCATGATATTGCCACTCTACTATATCATTCTAGTGACATACGAAAGAAAGATACCAAGAAATGAGATCTAATCAACTTCCGACATCGTCTTAACATTCCTATAGCTTCGGTAACTTTTGTATAGCCCACAAACTTGAAATCGAATGCCTACATTAGAAAAATGTTGTTGAACGTTTTCTATATCTTCTTCCATTTGTAAAATTATTGTCCCGTATTCAGTGGAACCCCGCTCCAATCGCGACGTCCGTTTTGCCCGGGACTCAGGTCCCGGGGGATGGTTATTGAAAAAGTTAGCGGTGCGGCTGAGGCCTGGCCGTGAATTAATGCCGCGCAAATACGGGAACTCATACTTTATCTTATCGAGAACCGGCCCAAAGAAACGTAAGAGATTTCTAAACGAATCCGCGTTTTTCGTACTGATAAAATTAAACGACGAATTAAAATGTGCTGGAAATTGATTTCTGATTCGAACAGTATTGAGTTTAAGTAATAAAGTAAATAATGTAAATTGCAATACAATAAACAAGTTAAATCCTCATACCTCAAAATGGCGACAAGAATGAGTGCTATACTTATACTCGTACCTTTGTCTACCCCTATTAAGAACACAGGCGTGATGTTCTATTTACCTCAAAATGATAAATACAGTGTGTTTTTCATCCACCTTTTCCATTAGCAAGAAAATGAAGCCATCACCGAACAATAAGCAGGATTGAGGGATGACTCGCCGGATTTTGATAACGTTGCCTCTAATGATGGATAAGTTGGGATGTAGGTAGGGTAATATTGATTGTGTAAACTTTGCTTATAATGAAGTTGATTTTCACCTTGTGAAGAGAACGGGTCGATGAGGTGTTACGCTTAGTGTGAAATTAAAGTGGCAGCGGGGCGGGAAGCGGAATCCGCTGGCGGGTAGCGCAAACACATAGTTTTTGACTAAGGTGCACCAAGTGCGGGCGGGGCGGGTGAGCGGGAATCGCAGCGGGACAAGCGGGAATCGCAGCGGGATAAGCGGGTGTCGTGAGCGGGGCGGGTGGACGCAAGTCTGTTTGCGTTTCCCGCTCGATTTGATCGGACATGCCGCTGACGACTGAAGATTTAATAAGTGCTGTATTGGCTAGGACGCCTTTGTGGAATTCTAGTGATTCAAATCATTCCAATCCACTAGTAATTAAAAAAAACTATGGGAAGGAATAAAAATAATAAGCGGAGATTCTGATGGTAATTAACTTTTATTAGTCATTTTCATTGTTATAATAAATTATTAAAGTCATTTCGTACTGCTCTAGCCCTCATTGTAGTGCTATTGTTTTTTCTAGAACTTGATGCTGAATTTGTTGAAGATATTTGATTGATTAAATGCATATGGCGATCGGCGTGAACATCTTTACTCATAGTGATGTTTTGAAGCAAACAAGCAGTTTTTATTATTAGACGTGCAAGTTTAACATTTGTTATTATTGATTTATTAAGAATTCGCCTTTCTGGCCTTTGATAGCGTCTGGTTAAATACTTCTTTGTTGTGGTCGAGATTTCTTTGGGGATATGGGCGCATGAGGTATTCTTTTAATGGATAAGCTTCATCACCAATCAATCCTAAGGGTAGCTGCTTGTCGGTGCCTGGAAGCGTTTGTTTCTGTTTGCCTCGACCACCAACTTCAACTACAATGAACATTTTATCAGCATCAGCAAATGCTTGAAGCACTAAAGAAAAAAACTTTCGCTAGTTATAGTATTCAGATCCTGAAAGTTTTGGTTTCTTTATACGACAGTGCTTTCCGTCAACTGACCCGATGCAGTTCGGAAATTGCCATTTCTCATAATAGGCATTTGCTATTTTCTTCCATTGTTCCATTGTAGGTTGATGCATGTGTATATGTACTAACTGATCCCAGATTGCTTCACATGTGGTGTATATAATTGTGCTAACAGTAGTCGCTCCTAATCGGAAGGAAAAAGCTGGTGCTTTGAAAGACATTCCCGTAGACAAGTACCTGCAAATAAATAGTACAGTAAGCTACAATTTACGAGTAAAAAGCTGGCAACATATCTACCTACCCAAAACTAAAAAAGACATTGCCAGCTTTTCACCTATTGTAACTTATAGTTTAAATAAACGGGCTCCAGGTGCAAATGACATTCACTTGAACAAAAATTTTTTTTACAGTTGTAATATTGAAGAAAAAATCTAAGAACATAAAGGACCATTACAGAAAAGAACTTAAGGAAATACCATCTACTCGATTAGGAGATGTAGGTAATGATTTCGTTGTTGGAAAAGTTGGAATCATTTCCGTCAAATGTCTTTCATGAGAGACCAAATTCAGCCTAGCCGAAGTGAATCTAATATTACTACTGAACACAAGTGACAGTGATGAAAACGATGATACG
Source organism: Dicycla oo (assembly GCA_948252095.1). NCBI lineage: Eukaryota > Metazoa > Arthropoda > Insecta > Lepidoptera > Noctuidae > Dicycla > Dicycla oo. The sequence goes on from OX411711.1 coordinate 35,260,395, forward strand.
CAAGACTCTTTTAGAAGTGATATAAATGTCGCATCACCTTTATTGAGCATAGCAGTATCTTCACCAACACACTCTCCGGCTCCATCTTCAGTTCCATCAACTTCAAGTCGAGGAAAAAGAGGAAATCAGCTAACGATCTGCGCTCTGAATTCTTGGATATAGAAAAAAAAACGACTTTTACTACTTCAGAACAAAGAAAGTATACCCAGTACCACACAAGAAGCGCCAAAATCAGATGATTATCATTATCTGATGAGCTTACTCCCACAACTGGAACAGTTCAAAGGGATTCAAAAGTAGCGAGTCAGAAACAAAATAAATTCCATTATTATGGCCGAGCTGCAACAAGAATGTTTTCCAGATCCGTATATGACACAATATGGTAGAAAGATAATTTGAATAATTAATGATTTTTTAATTTCTGGAATTGTTGATTCTTATTAAAAGTTTAATGATTATTATTAAAAGTTTTGATTTCTTACCTCAGAGTCAATATAAGTTTCTGCTCAGGAGATATGGTTAATGAAATAAAGTTAGTTGCAGTTTTCGATAACTGTCTTTTTACGGCATTTAATATGTAATCAAAAGTTGTTATTGTCATTCGAGTGTAATCATAAAATTTATCTTCATGATTTCGCAGCCTTTCGTATAAAGTATACAATTCTGCATGTCTATACCGATTACTATTGATATTGTGGCGATTGCTTTTAGAAAAAAAAAGGTCCCACTTTAGCACTAGCTTTCAAATAATCTGACATTATTATTATTATTTCCAATATCGCACGAGGTAGATAGGTCCGAGCAGCGGTCCGCTGCTACTGTGTTCATCCATGAAAATGTGCGTTTTCCGCTTGACCTGCCACCCGCACCCGCTGCCCGCCCCGCTGCCCGCCCCGCGCCACTGTAATCGCACACATAATAATAATAATAATAAGTTACATTTCCAAATTGTGACATAGCTACACGACCAAAACCCGCCGTTCCAGCCTGGCAGTGCAGGATCGAGCAGCGTATCGAGGGGACCAGGGTGCTCATCGGCAAACTATACTGCTTCAGGGAGGGCAATACTCGCCCTAGAGTGATGCGCTTTGTGAGGCGGGCGTTTTCCGGGACTGGAATCAGGCCTCAAGAATATATGTCCCGTGTCACAGAGCGCATTGACTTCCTGAAGCAGAAGGTCTGTGCATGGGCAAGCCGTATCCGTAGGTATAAGCGACGGGTTGAACGGTATACCCAGAATAGCATATTCCAGCGTGATCAAAGGTGGGTGTATAGAGCATGGGAGCGACCTGAGCAAAATGTGGCAGACGTATGCCGCCCGGATGATGATGCCACTAGCACATTCTGGCGCAACATCTGGTCGGTGCCCGTCTGCCATAATGAGGCTGAATGGATGCGCGATGTTGAGCGCGTGTGTGACGCCATACCGCAGATGGAGGAAGTAATAATTACTTCCTCCGATGTAGCCAGTGCAGCCCGTCCGATACCGAACTGGAAATCGCCGGGACCGGACGGACTGCACAATTTTTGGCTTAAATGGCTGCAAAGTTCACACGCGTGCTTAGCATCGCAATTCCAGTCGGCCTTAGAGTCTGGGTCGCTGCCACAGCTCTTTACAACGGGAGTTACCCAATTGCTCCATAAGTCAGGTGATGCCACGGAACCCAAAAATTATAGGCCGATCACTTGTTTGCCGACGGTCTATAAACTTCTTACATCCATTTTGAGAGTGAAAATTAATTCTCATTTAGAAAAGAATTCTATCATGTCTGCCTCTCAAAATGGATGTAGGAATGGGTCCCGCGGCACCAAGGAGCTACTCCTCATTGACATGGCCATAAGCCAACAGGTCCGTCGATCCCGAAAGGATTTGTCGACATGTTGGATAGACTATAAGAAGGCCTTTGATTCGGTGCCCCATACATGGCTCTTGAGGGTGTTAGATTTGTACAAAATTGATACAATTCTGAGCACCTTCCTAACGACGTGTATGGGGCAGTGGAGGACGGTTCTTCGCTATCCAGGATGCCGACAAATTCAGGGGAGCAACGAACCTATTAGGATTAAGCGGGGAATATTCCAGGGCGACAGTCTGAGTCCACTGTGGTTTTGTTTAGCCTTGAACCCTCTTAGCACTCTGCTGGAGGGTACAGGGCTGGGCTGTTCTTTGCGGAGAGGGGGTCAGGTAATATCCCACCTGCTTTATATGGATGATTTGAAACTGTTTGCCACCAACAAATTGCAACTGCTGGAGTCACTAAAAGTAACTAAAACTTTTAGTGATTCCATCAGGATGGAATTTGGTGTTGATAAATGTGCAGTCATGCATGTAAGGCGGGGCGGGATTGTGGAATCTGAGGAACTACAACTCTCAGATTCTATAAACCTGAGATCACTCTCCGCAACTGATACCTACAAATACCTGGGTATGTCAGAGGGGTTAGGCATTAACGGGGCTGACATGAAACAATCGTTGCAGGAGCGCTTCTTCGGTCGCCTGAAAAAGGTACTTAATAGTTCTTTGTCAGGCGGCAACAAGGTGCGCGCCTTTAACGGTTGGGTCATGCCGGTCCTGATGTACTCCTTTGGCATACTAAAGTGGACCCAGACGGAACTAGATGCCCTGGATAGGAGAGTCCGGTCACTGCTGACTGCAAACCGGATGCATCACCCACGTTCGTCTGTCATGAGGCTGTACATCCCGCGGAAGTGTGGGGGTCGAGGCTTTTTAAATGCTAAGACCCTCCACAACCGCGAGGTGTGCAGTCTCAGAGAATACTTTCTCAAGGCTAACGTGGGTATGCACCGAGATGTGGTTGCAGTGGACAAGGGACTCACCCCGTTATCCTTGGCTAAAGAGAACTGGCGCAAACCTGTGGTGCTTAGTACCAACGACCGCAAGGAAGTATGGCAAAGCAAGGAGCTTCACGGACGCTTTTTCCGGGCCCTTCATGGGCCCGACGTAGATTTCTTAGCGTCCGTGGCCTGGCTACGCTTCGGTGACCTCTTTGGGGAAACCGAAGGTTCAGTCTGTGCGATTATGGATGAAGTTATGCTAACGAATAACTACCGGAAGTATATAATGAAAGACGGGACGATCGACATATGTCGGGCATGCCATTGTCCCGGTGAGTCTATCAGACATATTACTTCTGGGTGTTCTCGTTTAGCTAACGGCGAGTATTTGCACAGGCATAACCAAGTGGCCAGGATTATCCATCAGCAACTTGCTCTGAAATACGGCCTTGTGGACTCTGAGGTACCGTATTACAGGTATGTGCCCGACCCAGTTCTCGAGAATGACCATGTCACGTTATACTGGGATCGATCTATTATCACTGACAGGACTATTGTAGCCAATAAGCCTGATATAGTGGTAATAGATCGATCAGTGCGCCGCACAATGATAATCGATGTCACTATCCCACATGACGAGAACCTCGTAAAGGCTGAGAAGGAGAAACAATTGAAGTATCTCGACTTAGCCCACGAGGTTGTCGCTATGTGGAATGTGGACTCGGCAATCATTGTGCCGATAGTCGTTACGGTCAATGGCATTATCGCTAAGAGCCTCGACCAACATCTCAAGAGGCTCTCGTTGGGTGGCTGGGTGAAGGGCCTGATTCAGAAGGCAGTCCTCCTTGATACGGCGCGTATTGTGAGGAGGTTCCTGTCTCTGGGGCCCTAACCACCGGTAGCTTGGACCCTGCACCCGCTACCGGCGGATCACTATTTTTTATATTTTTAAATGTTTTTTTTAATGTTTTTATAAAAATATTTAAAAATGTAATAAAATAAGTTTAAAAAAAAAAATAATAATAATAATACAAAGCTGACAACACTAATGTCAACATATCAAAAATTTGTTCTCATCATTTTCATACATTTTATTAATTTAGACGCAGTGTTTTATTAGTTCAGTAATTGAAATAAACGTAATACCTTTTGAAGCAAAATTACAATCTAAAAAATACCAAAATGCAAGTAATAAACCAGCTACGCAATAACCTGAAAATACCGAATCGGAGGTGACATCTGTCATGTCACCTCCGATAAAATCAAGATACAAGGAAATGAAATGAAAACAAAATAATGTTGACAAGAGCAGCTTCACGAGCACGCCCACCACCTCCGGACTCTTCGCTCAGCTCCGCCTCATCGCCGCCGGTACCCAGCCCCACTGTGAGTGCTGTGACGACACCGGCCGCGGTAGTTGCGTCGAGCTCGAGCGACGAGTATTTTTCCCCGCCGACGTCGCCAACACCTGTACGTCGGCAGGGGAGAGGCCGGCCACCGAGGAGCTTGGGACTTAGGGGCCATCCGGCCCCGAGCCGGGTCCCCGCTACCGGTGGTTGTGTGCAGCGCATGAGATGGACTCAGTCTATGAACGAGAACGTCATGCGCGCATATTACGGGTCTACAGAGGGGGGAACTAACCTCACTGCGTACCGTGTTAGGATGCTGTCTCTGTTTCAGGAACTAGAGCCAACCGTCAACGTCTCGGCCCAACGACTATCGGATCAGGTGCGGGTCATCCAACGTAATCGTAGGTTGGACGATGCCGCACTTGATAGGCTGCGCTCAGAGGTACTGAACAACCATATCGCCCCAACTTCGACACAAACCGCGGTACAAACTTCAACAATTGATGTAATCCCGCCGCGGTCCAATCATGTTGTTGAAGAGGAGGATGATACGGTTGCCACAGTAAGTAGCCACTGCAACGTCCGTTTGAGGGGCGCACTGGAGGATGCGTTTCGCGAGTATAGGTCCACTCCGACCGAACTTAGACCCCGATTACCACGCCTACCTATGCACAAAAAAAATAGGGCGCTGGTGTGTGCCCTGGACTCGCAACTTAAGAATTTTTTCGAAAGCAGCGAGGATCTCGTTGATACACACTCGATCCTGTATTGCGCGGCTGTTGCGGCATGTCGTTTAGCTAACGTCAAGTTTCCAAACTGTAACGAAGCTACTCGACCAAAACCAGCCGTACCAGCCTGGCAATGCAGGATCGAGCGTCGTATCGATGGGGCCAGGGTACTCATTGGCAAACTATACTGCTTCAGGGAGGGCAATACACGACCACGAGTGATGCGCTTTGTAAGGCGGGCATTCTCGGGGACTAGAATCAGTCCTCCAGAATATATGTCCCGTGTCACAGAGCGCATCGACTTCCTGAAGCAGAAAGTTTGTGCATGGGCGAGCCGTATTCGGCGGTATAAGCGGCGGGTTGATCGATACACGCAGAATCGCATGTTCCAGAGCGATGAAAGGGGGGTATATAGAGCTTGGGAGCGACCTGAACAAAATGTGAGGGACGTGCGCCGCCCGGATGATGCCACCACGAGTGCATTCTGGCGCAGCATCTGGTCGGTACCCGTCTGTCACGCCGAGGCTGGCTGGATGCAGGATATCGAGCGAGTGTGTGGAACTATACCAGAAATGGAAGCAGTTTTCATTACGCCATTAGACGTAGCCAGAGCAGTCCGTCCGTTACCGAATTGGAAATCACCGGGACCGGACGGACTACACAACTTTTGGTTGAAATGGCTAATTAGTTCACACACTCGCCTGGCATCTCAATTCCAGTCATCCTTAGAGTCTGGGTCGCTACCGCAGTTTCTAACAACAGGCGTTACCCACCTGCTCCATAAGTCAGGTAGTCCCGCGGAACCCAAGAATTATAGACCGATCACATGTTTGTCGACGACCTATAAACTTCTTACATCCATTTTGAGAGTGAAAATTAATACTCACATTGAGAGTAACTTGATTATGTCTGCCTCTCAAAATGGATGTAGGAATGGGTCCCGTGGTACTAAGGAGCTACTCCTCATCGACATGGCCATAAGCCAACAGGTTCGTCGATCCCGCAAGGATCTGTCGACATGCTGGATAGATTATAAGAAGGCCTACGACTCGGTGCCACATACATGGCTAATGAGAGTACTGGAGTTGTACAAGATAGATGCAACTCTACGCACCTTCCTTGAGTCGTGTATGGGGCAATGGAGGACAGTCCTTCGCTATCCTGGGTGTCGACAGATCCAGGGGAATGATGAGCCTGTATGGATTAAACGGGGAATATTTCAGGGCGACAGTTTGAGTCCACTCTGGTTCTGCTTAGCCCTGAATCCTCTAAGTACACTGCTAGAGGATTCAGGTCTAGGCTATCGGTTGAGGAGAGGCGGTCAGGTCATATCTCACCTCCTCTACATGGATGACTTGAAACTCTTTGCCCCCAACAAATTGCGACTGATGGAGCTACTGAAGGTAACTGAAACTTTCAGTAGCGCTATCAGTATGGAATTTGGTGTGGACAAGTGTGCAGTCATGCATGTAAAGCGAGGGGAGATTATGGAATCCGAGGGAATTCTACTCTCGGATTCCATAAACCTTAGATCCCTCTCTTCATCGGAAAGCTATAAGTATTTGGGTATGTCGGAAGCGTTAGGTATCAACGTTGCTGACATGAAACAATCGTTGAAGGAGCGCTTCTTTGGCCGCCTGAAGAAGGTATTAGGTAGTCTTCTTTCAGGTGGAAACAAGGTGCGCGTGATAGATTATTCAAAATATTTTGACTAAATATACAAAATAAATATTAGAATAAGTATGCTAAAATATGTGTGTGTCTATTTGTAAATGCCAATTTATGTCTACAATAATGCCAATAACAAACAGCTGTGAAATTGGTTTGATTTTACATACTTTATTATTTTTACAGGTTAGATTTTAGGTTAAGTTTATTATAGCAATATAGAAAGCTACTAAGATCAATTATCGGGTTATCTCATGTTTAAATATAAAGATAAAAATAAATTATGATTTAACAACATTATTAGCAAAAACTAGTAGCTCAAATATAATATTTTCTAAAAACATGTGACCACCCCACTTGTTTACTCATTGGTATAAAAAGACTCGAGTCAAACGGATTGACACACTATTAAGTGTCTAATATTTAAAAATAAATACTTGTTATACCTATAAATATAATTATTATCTGTTTAATATTTTATACTCAATTGTTAAAATTAATTAATGAATATAACAAACTTATCTTTCTATAAATCAAACACTGATTTGAATCAACTGTCGATTGTGAATCATACTTGTTTGTTATCGGGTATAAAAGAGCGGAGCCACAGTGGATCAGGGCAGTTGCTCTTCGATTTTCAAGGCGTTAACATCTAAGGGTATGATATTATTCTGATTATTGTTGTTGTTGATGATGTATATTGTATAGGTACTATTATTATTATTTTATGAATTGAGTAATTTGATAGTATATCTCAATTATTGCTTATTATGACCATATTGTTGTTGTAGTTATATTATTGATAATATTGCTAATATGTCAAACCGTATAATGGAATATTCATGTTCTTTTCCTAGCTAATGTTATTATGTTGCTATTATTATGGGTTCTCTTGGACCATTGTCCAAGAGATAGAATTAACTTTTTTTGAGATAACGATAATTATAAAGAAATATAAGTAATATGTTGATGTAATACTTTATACTGTTTCCATGGAGTTTCTTGTCCGCTCTTCTCCATGATGACCTAGTTTTGTGAACGGACGACTAGCTTTCTGATTAACTACTGACAAGCCTAATTGAAATAATAAATGCCTAGTCTTGTCTTTTTGTGTCTTTGTTATGAAACCCTTTCCGTACACACCTTGTTCATAGTACTTTCATACACAGTAAATGACCAATAAACATCCTGACATTTAATGCTTGCTGTTTTGATAATATCTATATATACACTTTTAATGTCTTGTTACTTTATAATCTTACATCAGAAGTGGGATCATGCTCTGTCTCACATAACAAATTTCTAATGAATTTTATTTTTATTTTCATAATCAATGTTTGAGCAATCTGCGTTCTGCTGGAATCCATCGGTGTCGGCGGGTCGTTGACTCAACTCTTACCATGAAGATGTGCTGCCTATACTGAGAGCAGGACTGCGGAGCTGCGAGGTGCTGTAGAACCTTGGAAGGCCATTCCAGGGGTTCAATGGAGCATTAGTGCTGGTCTACAAATTAGCTAAAAAGTCGGTAAGGCCTATAGAGGCTCTGCTTTAATATTATTTTATAATCTGAGACTTCCTCCAGCTGATGGTGAATCTTAGGAAAATTTTAGCAACCTATAAACTAGAATCTTAAAACGAAATGTTTGTCATTAAAAGTTAATTTTCAACCGGTATTTTAACAGACTAAAAACGAAAGCAGATTTTGTTATGAGAAAATGATGCTTATAAAAAAGGGGTACCTACAATGTTGAATAGGATAGTTAAGTTGAAAGATCATTGATTACCTGGGGTGTGGTTGAAGCGTAGCTTATAAAACCAATAGTTGCTACTATGTTAGTTACAAGATTATAATTAATTCTATTTCTCTCAAAAATGAGGCTGACAATAAAATGCAAGTTTTAACAAAAGTTGAACTTGGCAATCCCAAATGTTAAGGTTTGTTGCTTATAAATCAAAGTGCTAGTAAAGTTAGCTTGTGAGCATTTTATTCCAGAAGTAATTATGAAGTAGTTGTTGTATGGTCGAACAAATGCAAGTGTTCACGGAAACATAATTTAAAATTTCTAATATTACTCTGGTGTTCACAAATTAATTAAAAAGATAGCTTTGAAGAAAATGTTACAATAAGTATGAATAAAAGCCACAATTTAAAGTTGGTATATACTATGTCATAAAGCGGATGAAACATATATTTTTATTTGATCCGGTATACTTACTAACATGTAAGAAAAAGCAAATTTCACATACATTGTTGATAAACAAATAATTTTAGATGTATTAACTGATTGTTTTTCATTTTCAAAGTGCTATTGTTGAAGACGCTATTTAAGTTTTTTTAAATACTGTAAATTATAATTATAAATAATAATTTTAATAATTATAAATAACTGGCTGTGCCTGTGGCTAAGCTAAGATATAGTCTGTTGTGGAGCTTACGAAACTATGGCACACTGCTAATCGAGATTTACAGTTGGCTATTAATTATACCGTTTCTAAAAGTACGGGAAGATCTCCCATACAGTTGTGGTGTGGAAAAAAATGTTTGCCATTGGGTATCAAGCAAAGTCTTACAATCTTAGAAGTCTTACAAATCGACGATGATAATTCAATTGAAGATCTGATTACTGTTAGATCATTATGTAAATTAAGGATGGACGAGCGATCATTTCGGGACAAGTTAAGTATTGACAAGGGCAAAGCTCAAATAAAGCCTTTTGTAAAGGGGGATTTTGTCTTAATATATAAAGCATGGAAAACATACGACTAAACTTGATCCTAAATATGAAGGCCCTAAGGAAGTTTTAGAAGTATTTTCTAATAATCACTAAAAAGTAAAACGTAAATTTAACAGGATGTCCGAAGAAATCACTAGTCATGATTTTTTTTTTTGAGACCAACCACTGGCTCGTCATGATCCATTTATGGATGACAACGACAATGAACCGACCGTAAGGGCCGATGGTTTGTAAATTATCCTAGCTACTCCACCTCCCTCCCTATTACGCTGGCTGACAAATGAATAAATGACTAATGACTGATTACTGATGACAAATGGCCAACATGCGTATCCTTTTCCTGGTCTTAGGGCTAGATCCCAGGCGGGTGATGCCATGTGGTATGGCTAGAACCAAGGCGGGTGATGCCGTGTTAAAAAAAAAAAAAAAAAAATGGTAATAATATATATTATACCGCTGGTCGATCTTTGCCCTGATACTTCACTGAAATTCACACTGCAGCGGGTGATAGGTGCTTGTATGCCAAGGCCATAGATCAATAAAATATATACTGCTGGTTAAAAAAAAAAAAAAAAAAATGATAACAATAATATATATTATACCGCTGGTCGATCTTTGCCCTGATACTTCACTGAAATTCACACTGCAGCGGGTGATAGGTGCTTGTATGCCAAGGCCATAGATCAATAAAATATATACTGCTGGTTAAAAAAAAAAAAAAATGATAACAATAATATATATTATACCGCTGGTCGATCTTTGCCCTGATACTTCACTGAAATTCACACTGCAGCGGGTGATAGGTGCTTGTATGCCAAGGCCATAGATCAATAAAATATATACTGCTGGTTAACTAATCATTAATGCAGCAGGTACTAAACAAAACAGACAATATTATATATACAGACTAATATAAGGGGTACTTCGAGAGCGAAGTACTGGTCAGTCTGGCCGTGATAGATTATTCAAAATATTTTGACTAAATATACAAAATAAATATAAGAATAAGTATGCTAAAATATGTGTGTGTCTATTTGTAAATGCCAATTTATGTCTACAATAATGCCAATAACAAACAGCTGTGAAATTGGTTTGATTTTACATACTTTATTATTTTTACAGGTTAGATTTTAGGTTAAGTTTATTATAGCAATATAGAAAGCTACTAAGATCAATTATCGGGTTATCTCATGTTTAAATATAAAGATAAAAATAAATTATGATTTAACAACATTATTAGCAAAAACTAGTAGCTCAAATATAATATTTTCTAAAAACATGTGACCACCCCACTTGTTTACTCATTGGTATAAAAAGACTCGAGTCAAACGGATTGACACACTATTAAGTGTCTAATATTTAAAAATAAATACTTGTTATACCTATAAATATAATTATTATCTGTTTAATATTTTATACTCAATTGTTAAAATTAATTAATGAATATAACAAACTTATCTTTCTATAAATCAAACACTGATTTGAATCAACTGTCGATTGTGAATCATACTTGTTTGTTATCGGGTATAAAAGAGCGGAGCCACAGTGTATCAGGGCAGTTGCTCTTCGATTTTCAAGGCGTTAACATCTAAGGGTATGATATTATTCTGATTATTGTTGTTGTTGATGATGTATATTGTATAGGTACTATTATTATTATTTTATGAATTGAGTAATTTGATAGTATATCTTAATTATTGCTTATTATGACCATATTGTTGTTGTAGTTATATTATTGATAATATTGCTAATATGTCAAACCGTATAATGGAATATTCATGTTCTTTTCCTAGCTAATGTTATTATGTTGCTATTATTATGGGTTCTCTTGGACCATTGTCCAAGAGATAGAATTAACTTTTTTTGAGATAACGATAATTATAAAGAAATATAAGTAATATGTTGATGTAATACTTTATACTGTTTCCATGGAGTTTCTTGTCCGCTCTTCTCCATGATGACCTAGTTTTGTGAACGGACGACTAGCTTTCTGATTAACTACTGACAAGCCTAATTGAAATAATAAATGCCTAGTCTTGTCTTTTTGTGTCTTTGTTATGAAACCCTTTCCGTACACACCATGTTCATAGTACTTTCATACACAGTAAATGACCAATAAACATCCTGACATTTAATGCTTGCTGTTTTGATAATATCTATATATACACTTTTAATGTCTTGTTACTTTATAATCTTACATCAGAAGTGGGATCATGCTCTGTCTCACATAACAAATTTCTAATGAATTTTATTTTTATTTTCATAATCAATGTTTGAGCAATCTGCGTTCTACTGGAATCCATCGGTGTCGGCGGGTCGTTGACTCAACTCTTACCATGAAGATGTGCTGCCTATACTGAGAGCAGGACTGCGGAGCTGCGAGGTGCTGTAGAATCTTGGAAGGCCATTCCAGGGGTTCAATGGAGCATTAGTGCTGGTCTACAAATTAGCTAAAAAGTCGGTAAGGCCTATAGAGGCTCTGCTTTAATATTATTTTATAATCTGAGACTTCCTCCAGCTGATGGTGAATCTTAGGAAAATTTTAGCAACCTATAAACTAGAATCTTAAAACGAAATGTTTGTCATTAAAAGTTAATTTTCAACCGGTATTTTAACAGACTAAAAACGAAAGCAGATTTTGTTATGAGAAAATGATGCTTATAAAAAAGGGGTACCTACAATGTTGAATAGGATAGTTAAGTTGAAAGATCATTGATTACCTGGGGTGTGGTTGAAGCGTAGCTTATAAAACCAATAGTTGCTACTATGTTAGTTACAAGATTATAATTAATTCTATTTCTCTCAAAAATGAGGCTGACAATAAAATGCAAGTTTTAACAAAAGTTGAACTTGGCAATCCCAAATGTTAAGGTTTGTTGCTTATAAATCAAAGTGCTAGTAAAGTTAGCTTGTGAGCATTTTATTCCAGAAGTAATTATGAAGTAGTTGTTGTATGGTCGAACAAATGCAAGTGTTCACGGAAACATAATTTAAAATTTCTAATATTACTCTGGTGTTCACAAATTAATTAAAAAGATAGCTTTGAAGAAAATGTTACAATAAGTATGAATAAAAGCCACAATTTAAAGTTGGTATATACTATGTCATAAAGCGGATGAAACATATATTTTTATTTGATCCGGTATACTTACTAACATGTAAGAAAAAGCAAATTTCACATACATTGTTGATAAACAAATAATTTTAGATGTATTAACTGATTGTTTTTCATTTTCAAAGTGCTATTGTTGAAGACGCTATTTAAGTTTTTTTAAATACTGTAAATTATAATTATAAATAATAATTTTAATAATTATAAATAACTGGCTGTGCCTGTGGCTAAGCTAAGATATAGTCTGTTGTGGAGCTTACGAAACTATGGCACACTGCTAATCGAGATTTACAGTTGGCTATTAATTATACCGTTTCTAAAAGTACGGGAAGATCTCCCATACAGTTGTGGTGTGGAAAAAAATGTTTGCCATTGGGTATCAAGCAAAGTCTTACAATCTTAGAAGTCTTACAAATCGACGATGATAATTCAATTGAAGATCTGATTACTGTTAGATCATTATGTAAATTAAGGATGGACGAGCGATCATTTCGGGACAAGTTAAGTATTGACAAGGGCAAAGCTCAAATAAAGCCTTTTGTAAAGGGGGATTTTGTCTTAATATATAAAGCATGGAAAACATACGACTAAACTTGATCCTAAATATGAAGGCCCTAAGGAAGTTTTAGAAGTATTTTCTAATAATCACTAAAAAGTAAAACGTAAATTTAACAGGATGTCCGAAGAAATCACTAGTCATGATTTTTTTTTTTGAGACCAACCACTGGCTCGTCATGATCCATTTATGGATGACAACGACAATGAACCGACCGTAAGGGCCGATGGTTTGTAAATTATCCTAGCTACTCCACCTCCCTCCCTATAAATGACTAATGACTGATTACTGATGACAAATGGCCAACATGCGTATCCTTTTCCTGGTCTTAGGGCTAGATCCCAGGCGGGTGATGCCATGTGGTATGGCTAGAACCAAGGCGGGTGATGCCGTGTTAAAAAAAAAAAAAAAAAATGATAATAATATATATTATACCGCTGGTCGATCTTTGCCCTGATACTTCACTGAAATTCACACTGCAGCGGGTGATAGGTGCTTGTATGCCAAGGCCATAGATCAATAAAATATATACTGCTGGTTAAAAAAAAAAAAAAAAATGATAACAATAATATATATTATACCGCTGGTCGATCTTTGCCCTGATACTTCACTGAAATTCACACTGCAGCGGGTGATAGGTGCTTGTATGCCAAGGCCATAGATCAATAAAATATATACTGCTGGTTAAAAAAAAAAAAAAAATGATAACAATAATATATATTATACCGCTGGTCGATCTTTGCCCTGATACTTCACTGAAATTCACACTGCAGCGGGTGATAGGTGCTTGTATGCCAAGGCCATAGATCAATAAAATATATACTGCTGGTTAACTAATCATTAATGCAGCAGGTACTAAACAAAACAGACAATATTATATATACAGACTAATATAAGGGGTACTTCGAGAGCGAAGTACTGGTCAGTCTGGCCGTGATAGATTATTCAAAATATTTTGACTAAATATACAAAATAAATATAAGAATAAGTATGCTAAAATATGTGTGTGTCTATTTGTAAATGCCAATTTATGTCTACAATAATGCCAATAACAAACAGCTGTGAAATTGGTTTGATTTTACATACTTTATTATTTTTACAGGTTAGATTTTAGGTTAAGTTTATTATAGCAATATAGAAAGCTACTAAGATCAATTATCGGGTTATCTCATGTTTAAATATAAAGATAAAAATAAATTATGATTTAACAACATTATTAGCAAAAACTAGTAGCTCAAATATAATATTTTCTAAAAACATGTGACCACCCCACTTGTTTACTCATTGGTATAAAAAGACTCGAGTCAAACGGATTGACACACTATTAAGTGTCTAATATTTAAAAATAAATACTTGTTATACCTATAAATATAATTATTATCTGTTTAATATTTTATACTCAATTGTTAAAATTAATTAATGAATATAACAAACTTATCTTTCTATAAATCAAACACTGATTTGAATCAACTGTCGATTGTGAATCATACTTGTTTGTTATCGGGTATAAAAGAGCGGAGCCACAGTGGATCAGGGCAGTTGCTCTTCGATTTTCAAGGCGTTAACATCTAAGGGTATGATATTATTCTGATTATTGTTGTTGTTGATGATGTATATTGTATAGGTACTATTATTATTATTTTATGAATTGAGTAATTTGATAGTATATCTCAATTATTGCTTATTATGACCATATTGTTGTTGTAGTTATATTATTGATAATATTGCTAATATGTCAAACCGTATAATGGAATATTCATGTTCTTTTCCTAGCTAATATTATTATGTTGCTATTATTATGGGTTCTCTTGGACCATTGTCCAAGAGATAGAATTAACTTTTTTTGAGATAACGATAATTATAAAGAAATATAAGTAATATGTTGATGTAATACTTTATACTGTTTCCATGGAGTTTCTTGTCCGCTCTTCTCCATGATGACCTAGTTTTGTGAACGGACGACTAGCTTTCTGATTAACTACTGACAAGCCTAGTTGAAATAATAAATGCCTAGTCTTGTCTTTTTGTGTCTTTGTTATGAAACCCTTTCCGTACACACCATGTTCATAGTACTTTCATACACAGTAAATGACCAATAAACATCCTGACATTTAATGCTTGCTGTTTTGATAATATCTATATATACACTTTTAATGTCTTGTTACTTTATAATCTTACACGCGCCTTCAACGGTTGGGTCATGCCGGTCTTGATGTACTCTTTCGGCATACTCAAATGGACTCGGACCGAACTCGACGCCCTGGATAGGAGGGTCCGTACACTGCTGACCGCAAACCGGATGCATCACCCACGATCATCGGTAATGAGACTGTACATTCCGCGGAAGTGCGGGGGTCGAGGCTTTTTAAATGCGAAGACCCTACACAACCGCGAAATGTGCAGCCTCAGGGAATATTTTTTAAAAGCCGAAGTGGATATGCACCGTGATGTGGTCGCAGTAGACAAGGGGCTCACCCCGCTCTCCATGGCTAAAGAGAACTGGCGCAAACCTGTAGTACTTACTACCGATGACCGCAAGGGGATATGGCAAAGCAAGGAACTTCACGGGCGCTTCTATCGGGCTCTTCATGAGCCCGGTGTAAATTTCTTAGCGTCCGTATCCTGGCTACGTTTTGGTGACCTTTTCGGGGAAACTGAAGGTTTCGTCTGTGCAATTATGGACGAAGTTATCTTAACGAATAACTACCGGAAACATATTATGAGGGACGGGACGGTGGACGTGTGTCGGGCATGTCACCGTCCGGGTGAGTCCATCAGACATATTATCTCTGGTTGTTCTCGTCTGGCTAACGGCGAGTACTTGCACAGGCATAACCAAGTCGCCAGGATTATTCACCTGCAACTTGCTTTGAAATATAAACTTGTGGAATCTGAGGTACCATATTACAAGTATGTGCCCGACCCAGTTCTCGAAAATGACCATGTGACGTTGTACTGGGATCGGTCTATCATTACTGACAGGACTATTGTCGCCAATAAGCCTGACATAGTAGTGATAGATAGATTAGCGCGCCACGCAATGATAGTCGATGTTACCATTCCACATGACGAGAACCTCGTGAAAGCTGAGAAAGAGAAACAAATAAAATATCTCGACTTAGCACACGAGGTTGTTGACATATGGAATGTAAGCTCGGCTGTCATTGTGCCGATTGTCGTAACGGCCAATGGCCTGATGGCCGAAAGTCTCGATCAACATCTTTCGAGGTTCTCGTTAGGCGGTTGGATCAAGGGCCAGATTCAGAAGGCAGTACTTCTTGATACGGCTCGCATTGTGAGGAGGTTCCTGTCTCTGCAGCCCTAACCACCGGTAGCTTGGACTTTGCTCCCGCTACTGGCGGATCACTATTTTTTATATTTTTAAATGTTTTTTTTTTAATGTTTTTTATAAAAAAATATTTAAAAATGTATTTAATAAGTTTTTAAAATGAATAAAGGACATAATAATAATACATAGTTTTACTGAACATGTTTTTTGGTTGAGTCAGAAACTGGTAGCAGCTTATTCTTTTTAGGGTTTCGTAGCTCAAATTAATATCTAATAAGGTAGGTCCTATGGTCCCTTGAAGCTTTAAAAAACGCATAACCTCTTAAGGGGTCATTGTACTTATCATTATGAACAACTTTTACTATGGGACCAAACCTGAAATCGCGAAAAAAATCAGCTGTTTACCAGGTTCACATTACTTACCAGGTTTCGAACCCAAATCCTCTTGCTTGAGAAGCAGGCCCTTTAGGCACGCCGTCTCAACTCTTTTTTTTAAGCATCAATTAGATCGTGTTATGCAGAAAGCAGCCATGTCGGGAAAAGTACAAACAGAGTTATAAGCATTTTTCTGTCGATGGTTGCATTATGGATGCATGGACAAGGCTACATTTGACGGCTGATATCTCCGTGATAAATAGATATATCGAAATTAGTACGACTGTGTCTATAACTCATTTTTGGAAAAAGTGCCATATGGCTGCTTTCTGCATAACTAGGTCCAATTCATTTCACTGAGCTGACTGCCAAGTCACAGGCTTAATTTGGGAGCAAGGACCTATGTTTGTTAATGTTGTCACTTTTTAAAATAAATAAATTATTATTTCATCACATTTATAAAATAAATATTTGAAAGCACAGTTGTTGTTCTTTCTTTTCAACTGCATTGACTTATTTAACTTAGTGAGCTTCCCGTCCAAGCTTTTAATGGACCGCTCTACTTCTGCTCTCCCAGTTATTATAAAACTTTTAAACAGGGAAGTCGTTCTGCACTCAGCACGTGCCGACCAAGTTTAAATATTTAACTTCAGTTTGTTTGTGCATGTGGTAGATTATTTTTATATTAAAATTGCAATGTTGGCACTTAAAGGCAGCTGCAATTCACAACTGCCTTTAAATGCTGTAAATATTTGCATTGTTTTATAATGACGTACTGTAATACGTACTGGTTTTAAGAAAACAGATGAGTAGATAATAGACTTTCTTGATTCTTATCAAACACCACATCACCGAAATAAATATTGTTGTATGCATCATACTCTCGTTAAGATAACACAGTAATGTTTATTAATTGCATCCATATTGCATCATTAGAAAGTTCTACAATACGTTATATTGCACAATATTTTTCTAAACTGCGTAATGACGCATTAAGACAAGCTCGGAGTATAAACGGCGGCTTCTGCGTCCCTATTTTAGAAATCATAATTCAGATTCCGGAGTGATTAGAAAGGATTCGTAATTTGGAATCTACAGTATTCAGAAGTAATAATTTTAGTGTAGAGGGTTTCCTTTTAATTGATATCAAGAATATTTTTAATTACGAAGTTCCCATATACACACAATCATCAAGATCATATCACCAAATCTTTTCAAGAAACTTCAAGCATTTTAAGGGCGTATTCCGACCGATGAGTCTTAGTTACTTCGAGGACTCCAGTTAAGTATCAATCAGGCGTACTCCGACCGATGAGTCTTATTTGATAGTGTCGCAACCAATTCAAACCCTCGCACTTCCGGACGCCGTTGCGTATGTCTTCCCTCTCGCTTTAAAGACTATGCACTAGAGGCATAGGAGAGAGAGAGAGAGCGATAACGCAACCGCGACGCTCACGCGCCTCAGACGCTGGGGCAGTTGACGCATAGCCTCGCACGGACACGTCACGAACCGCCGCGCGCGCCCGAGCTCTAGCCGACACGCGTTTTCTTATAACGGTTTTGTTCTAGTTTTAATTAGTTCCCGTGACAGTAATTTACAATATTAGTTTACCCTTTACCTATTTACCGTGATTATACGACGTTTAAGTTACACAAGTGTTTGATTTCCCAATCCACTTCAATCCAGTATGGACTCAGTTACGAAATATGGCGTCCCAACTGTAGGCCGAATGCCACAGTTCCTGTGAAAACTGTGTAGTGAAAATACTTATTGTGTGTACAACTGTGAACATATTGTGATCGTGTAACAATGCCGAAGACACGGAGTAGGCAATCCCTCAGTGGTTCGCATGACGATGAACTCAACAACAGCGTCACGCTGTCTCGCGATAACTTTACCGCTCTGTTATCAACGATTCAGCAATCGAATGCGGAGATCTGTGAGCGCATGTTAGAGCGCCTGTCGACATTCACGCCCCCTCTGACCGCTCAGTCACCGGCGCCAGCGCCGAGTGCGGCAGAGAAGACCGGCAACTTCTCACGATGCTCGTCCAGATTCTCCGGAGCGGCGAAGGAAAACGTCGAAGTGTTCATCGATGCCATTGAAGCATTCAAAGAATGCACGAACATCTGTGATGATGTCGCTATTCGAGGCATGTCTATGCTACTTACAAGCGAAGCAGCAACCTGGTGGCAGAGCATCCGCGCGGAGGTCACATCCTGGAAAGAGGCAATACAATACCTCCGTGACGCGTACGGCGACCGCCGTCCTGAATACAAAATATATCGGGAGTTATTCAGAGACGAGCAGGGTGAAGACGAACGAACAGATATCTTCGTAGCGAAGAGTCGAGCCCTCCTAACACGCCTACCAACAAACGACCTGTCTACCAAAGTGCAACTTGATATGATTTACGGCCTATTACACCGGAAAATCCGTAAAAGATTACGACGCGAAGAGGTCAGTAATTTTTCCGAGTTGCTATCGAAATCTAGAACTATCGAAGATTCCATAAACGAATCGACAAAGCGTGAATCGCAAAACACCGCATCTATTACTTCGCGTACGAAACGTAACGCGCCCGAAACGCTTACTCAGCCCGCAATGAACAACGCGCGAACAATCTCCGCTGCAAGCGGGAGACCGGCGCACGGGGCAGCTATCACGCCACGCGGCGACGGCGCTTCGCCCTTCGCCGCGCGCCCGCAGGACTCGCAGGCGCAAGTTCCGAACGAGCCGCACGCACAGCGCGCATCACATGCGTGCCACCGCCGCGACATCGCGCGATGAACGCACACCAACGTCATCGAAACAACTACGACCGTTTTGTGTGTATTGTAAACACTACGGACACCAGCGCGACCAGTGCCGTAAGTTGGCGGACAAAGGTGAGTCAGCGGTTGATTCTAATAATTCGGTTTCGTGTTACAGGTGCGGATCTAAAAATGTTACTCGTGAAACTTGTAAAAAGTGTAACAACGAATCGAGTTTTTGTACTGTTGATACGACTCTGCACACTTCGGGACCAAAGTACACTCAAATGCAAAAGTCCAAAAATAGTGATCATATTGCGTGTTCCGACAATTTGTATAATCACACAGAGGAGTCTTTGGATAAACATTGTTGCGAAGTTTTGAACTACTCTAATACTATTCCTCCTTGTTCTAAAAATGTTGATACAAATGTTTGTTGTGTCGTTCAAGGAAATAATAACTGGTCTCGTGATAGTTCGACTGAGCCTGCGTACAGTCAAGCTGAAAGGCCTTATAATAGTAATTGTTATTCTGTACAGAGTAATTTTTCGGACAGCGATTTGTCGAACGATCACAGGACCAACTGCGAGGTCGATAATAATAACGACCAGTTTTGTAATTTGTCAGAGTATGATTATTTTTGTTATGATGACGCCCGTAATGTAAAAGGGCGTAAAGACGATTTGTGCACCTTTGCGGAAAATCGTGAATTTTATTGTAGTGACGTCCGCAATGCGCTAGAGCATACGAACCATGTTTGTGATTATTCGAAAGATGATAATGTTTTTAATAATAATTCCCTCGGCGTAAAAGGGCGTAACAACCATTTTTGTTATTTTTGCAAAACGATTTATTTTGTTGTAATGATGTTTCTAAGAATGTGTTAAATATTAATATGGTGTGTAGTGACACAAGTGTAAAGAACACGCGCGCCGGTAGGAGCTCCAACAGAAAAGTTTTGCGACCGATTTTTGATATCGAAATTTTAGGCGCGTCGGGGACCGCGTTAGTTGACACCGGTGCCAAACATTGTATTGCGGGCCATACACTGCACACCCTCCTCTGTCGAAAGGGACTCCCTCTTGAACCGGCGCGAAGACGTATTAAGCTTGCCGATGGACACATTCGTGACGTAGACGTGCTCATGACTACTCTTGACGTGCACTTAGAGGAGAAGGTCATTAGGACTCCTTTTCTTATCCTCCCTGAGGCGCGTAACAATGAAACGTTGCTCGGCATGGATTTCTTGTTTGCAGCCGAAGTAGTCATGGATTTTTCTCGGAAATGCTGGTGTTTTTCTAATAGCAGCGTTCAGTACATGATGCGGTTTGAACCTTCCGAATCACCAGAGCTGTCTTGTTCCTCTGCCGACGTACTCAGGAACGACGAAGGTACGTTGATGAACCCACCTGACCGGAACCTGCTGGCGCAGACCTTGGTTACCAATACGGACATTTTCCAGCTAGGGGGAGAGCCTACCCCGTTTGCTGAGCACCGTATTGATACAGGTGAGCACCCTCCTATCTATATACCTCCGTACCGATTGACCCCTGCCAAAAAGGAACTTATGCGTCAGGAGATTGAGAAGATGCTGAAAGACAACATCATAGAAGAGTGTGAGTCTGCATGGTGTTCACCAGCTCTCCTGGTCCCTAAGGCGAATGGCAGCACCCGCTTTTGCGTAGATTACAGACGCCTAAACGCCGTGACCAAAACAGACCATTACCCGATGCCTGTGATTGATGAATTGTTACAATCAACAAAGAGGGACTGTTATATGAGTACATTGGACCTGAGATCCGGCTACTGGCAGGTTAGTGTAAATGAGCAGGATAGAGATAAAACCGCATTCATTAGCCCACTGGGAACCTTTCGCTTCAAGCGCATGCCTTTTGGTCTCAAAAAACGCTCCGGCGACCTTTCAACGGCTGATCGACCGTCTGCGCTCCTGTTCATCCCTGGCCAATGTGACAATCCTCGCATATTTAGATGACCTGCTGATCATATCTGAAGGTTTCCAGCAGCATCTTCAGGATCTCCAGGCTGTATTCAGTCGACTTCGCGAATTTAAGCTGCGAGTCAACCGGGAGAAGTGCGTTTTTGCCAGGGGGAGTGTAAAGTATCTGGGGCACGTAATAACCCAACAGGGCGTCTCACCCGACCCTGAAAAGGTTCAAGCTGTACTAGACATGAAAGAACCAAGCAACTTGAAACATCTACGGACATTTTTACAAACCTGTTCCTGGTTTAGGAAATTTATCCCGAATTTCTCCTCTGTAGCAGAGCCACTTACAAGGCTAACAAGAAAGCATCAAACCTGGACCTGGGGTTCAGCTCAGACCACTGCTTTTAACGAGCTGAAACAACTTCTTACCTCAGCGCCAATTTTAATCCAGGCTGATTTTAATCGCCCCTTCGTCCTCCGCACCGACGCGAGTAATTATGCCGTCGGAGCCGTTTTACTGCAGGGGGAGGACAAGGAAGAAAGACCTATTGAATACGCCAGCCGTCTCCTGAACGCAGCTGAGCGTAACTATTCTACAACCGAACGAGAGGCTTTAGCAGTAGTGTGGGCTGTGGAGCGATTTAGATGTTACTTAGACGGACATCCGGTGATTATTGGTAGTGACCACCAACCTCTTCGTTGGCTGATGACGCTAAAGTCTCCTACAGGCCGTTTGGTGAGGTGGGCTCTCAAGCTACAATCATTCGACATTCAGTATCAGTACACCCCGGGAAAAGCAAATGTAGTGGCAGACACGCTGAGTAGGCCGATATGCTCCCAAGATAATCGCGACAGTTGCGGTATTTGCTCAGTGATCATTGATTTACCCACTAAGAGCCCTGCAGAGTTAAGGCAGGAACAGCTTGCCGACCCGGAGGTTGACTAAATCATCAAAGAGATGGAGAGTCCAGACGAAGTGGCATCTCGTAGATGGACGGAGCGCGGGTACTTGTTATCACAAGGAGTACTGTACCGCTATAATCCCGACTCAGATAGCGAGACTCCTCAACTTGTTATTCCCATTTCACTCCGTCCCGAGATCTTGAAAGAGTGCCACGATTCACCTCTGGCGGGACATTCTGGAATCGATCGTACTTACCACAAGATCGCCCAGTCCTATTATTTTCCCGGGATGCGGAGAATCATTACAGATTATGTGAAAGCCTGTGTCGATTGTCAGCGGTATAAGGCTACCAATGACAAACCCCCTGGACTACTACAGACGCCCGTGATGCAGCAACGGAATGAGGTCCTAGCTGTAGACCTCTTCGGTCCCTTACCTGAAGGAGAGAACGGTGAGAGATGGATACTTCTAGTTGAAGACACCGCCACACGTTGGGTGGAGCTCTACGCCCTTCAGGAAGCAACCGCTGAAGCCTGCGCCCGTACTCTTACTACGGAATACTTTCTCCGATATGGCTTACCGCGCAGGGTCACATCTGATAACGGCGTACAGTTTGTCGGGGTGGTTATGCAACAATGTATGTTCATCTTAGGGATCAAACAAAACTTCGTGCCACTTTATCATCCGGAGGCAAACCCTGCCGAGCGTAAGAATCGAGACCTCAAGGCGCAGCTCTCACAGCTCGTGGAGAATGACCATTGCTCTTGGCCTGCGAAACTCCCAGTGATTCGATTCGCTATGAATAGCGTGGTATGTAGAACCACTGGTGCCACTCCCGCATATCTCATGTTTGCCAGAGAAATGAGGTCCCCCACAGAAGCTCGTCATGATTTGAGGGCGATCCTCGATAAAGAGAATTTCCTTCCCCAAATTACTCCCTACCTAAGATCTTTTATCAACTCTTTATCTGCAGTTCGTGAACGAGTCGAATTACAGCAAGATCAGTCTAAGAGGGTGGCTGATCGATCCCGTCGACCTAGTCCCACGTACGAGGTCGGAGATAAAGTTCTGGTCCGGTCACATGTACTGAGCCAAGGTAACAAGGGTCTCACTGCTAAGTTTGTGCCCAAACGGGATGGACCGTATGTTATTACGGAGAAAGTTAGCCCTACCACCTATCTTATTTCTCCAATAGGGAACCCTGAGGAATCCTTAGGAAAATACCATGCACAGGATTTGACACCTTTTGTAGACCAAGGTACTGGAAGTGTCGTACCACCTAATCCTGTCATTCCCAAGCGACGTCGCGGACGTCCGAAGCACAAGGGCAATGAGCTAGTCCAGGAACGAGGGCGTTCTCCTAGACTAGAGGGGGAGTCTGTCGCAACCAATTCAAACCCTCGCACTTCCGGACGCCGTTGCGTATGTCTTCCCTCTCGCTTTAAAGACTATGCACTAGAGGCATAGGAGAGAGAGAGAGAGCGATAACGCAACCGCGACGCTCACGCGCCTTTGACGCTGGGGCAGTTGACGCATAGCCTCGCACGGACACGTCACGAACCGCCGCGCGCGCCCGAGCTCTAGCTGACACGCGTTTTCTTATAACGGTTTTGTTCTAGTTTTAATTAGTTCCCGTGACAGTAATTTACAATATTAGTTTACCCTTTACCTATTTACCGTGATTATACGACGTTTAAGTTACACAAGTGTTTGATTTCCCAATCCACTTCAATCCAGTATGGACTCAGTTACGAAAATAGACGAATTACATTTCTCAAGAAGGATTCGGACCTACCCTAATAGGTGCCCTGGTGACAGCAGCCCACGTCCAAGTATTGCTTTGGTTCCAACCGGGCTAACTCTCGAGATTGAGTTTGGGAATACGATATTTTTGGTGACAGCGGTGGGATCGTGTGGATACCGGATCTGTGATCTTTTTCCTTGATTAGTTTCTGGTAAAGGTCCCATTATATCCATGGCTACTCTTTCACAGAATTTGTAGAAGAAGAAGAAGTTGTAATTTCCATTGAAGATAATAAATCTTCAATGGAAATTACAACTTAATGGTTTAAAATTAGTTTTTGATTTTTGACAAATTTGACAATTTTTAATGTATTTTTCTTTAATGTTTTTCCAATAGAAATTCCGTTTAATTTTATAATATGTCCTATTAAATCCAGGATGTCCTGCTATAGGATGATCGTGATGTTCTTTTAGACAATTATCGATTTCTTTTTTATTTAATAACTCATATTGAAAACCTGTAAAAATTAATTATAACATTGATCATAGGGTTTCCCATTCTATATTCATACGTCTTAATGTTAAATCCGTTATTACGAATTTTTTCATGATTTATATTAAATAGATTTCTTAATCATATTAGATATATAAATAAATCTTTAGGTTCAAATTTTTTTCAGTTATGATTTCTCGTGTAAATAGAAGATATAAACTTTATTTTGGTAAAGTTAGGATGACTATATCACCTGGTTTATGATTTTAAAGATTTTATTTGGAAATTGTTTTTTATAATTTATTATCTTCAGGCCCAACAAATGCCATAGCAAATACAGCCAAATACCTTGGCATAACGCTTGACGAGAAACTGCGCTGGAAAGCGCATGTTAAAAAGAAAAGACAGGAACTAGACATGCGCTTTAAAAACATGTATTGGTTGATTGGACGGAATTCCTGTCTATCGATACATAGCAAAATTTTATTATATAAGCATACTCTTATGCCAATATGGACATATGGCATCCAACTTTGGGGCTGTACTAAACCGACCAACATCAAAAGTATACAAACATTCCAGAATAAGGTACTCAGGAGTATTGTTAATGCGCCCTGGTATATAAGAAATGACGACCTCCATCGTGACCTAAACATGGAACCCGTCACCAACATAATCCAAAAATTCGCTGAGGCCCATGAACACCGACTCCACCAACATGTGAACATCGAGGCAATTCAGCTGTTAGATCAGACAAATATAGTGCGAAGACTAAAACGAACAAAACCTTTTGAATTAGTGTAGTGTAAAAAGTGTAGAAATAATAGTGACAATGACACATATAGTATTATACACATGAACAAAGTGCTTATAGTCCGTTCCACTTTCTTAGAGTCTGATATGATAATATTATTATCATATCAGACTCTAAGAAAGTGGAACGGACTTGTGTAAAGTACAACCAACACCATTCTAAGTTTTAAAATATTATCGCGTCCAACATTAAGTTAGATTAAAATTGCTTATTAGTCTTGTAGGCTAGATTGTAATTAATTATAAAAAAAATAAAAAAACAAAAATAAAAATATTTATTTCAATTACAATGGGCATTTAGATACATATTTTTGGAGATCTCCTTGTATTAGGAGTCTCCGCACTTCCACTTATCATTAATTACTATGCAATTTGTTATATACGAGTATCTATAGGGAGCGGGAGTAGTACGCGTGGAATCAAACCGCGAGTCAGTGTCATACTGCTTTATTGGAAAAATCCTCGATGACTAGCGCGCGCGCCGACACACACACACGCGTGTCGTACGCACAGTAGTACAATATGCAACATTCCCTTCCCCACATAATTTAGAAAAATGGCTTATAATTAACAGGCAGAATACACCGTTTGGATCTACAATTCTGTTGGTCAGGCTCTAAAACATTCTCACCGCCTTTTTCTGTGAGATGTGGTACAGACCGGTCGGGACTTATTGTCCTTGAATGATCTGGTGTCGAGGGCGAATGCGAGGCTAATGGCTCAACACTCGTCCCTTCCTCCTTTCCATGATGAACCTCTTCGGCGGGTGTCGGGAAATCGGCACCTATGGAAACGCCGTTGTCACCCGATCCGGATTCAGACTGCGGCGACAAGCTACTGTCTACTGTCATCCTCTTCTATGTCCATATGCCAGTCTTTCGTTTTGTTCTGTACCTCTGAAACGTCTTTGGCTTGAAACCGTCGAATCTGGTCTATGTGACGAATTACTTTGCAATCTAGCTCCGGAATTTACACTGAATGTTCCCAATCTCTTCTTTGTTTATGCCTTGCACCCAACGATATGTATCGCTTCCACAAAATCGCTTTATCCAAACAACGTCTTCTAAATTAAATTTTGGTCTTTTCCTGCCTCCCTTGTTCTTACTCTGTAAGGACTGATTTTTACTTACGGTCAGCGAAAGATCCGCTGATGTCGGAGTGATTTGAAGTGGATTAATTAAGTCCAGGCGTGAACGCAGAAGTCGACCGTAAAGTACTTCTGCTGGAGATTTACCTGTGGTACTATTTTTGGAGTTCCGATAATCAAATAAAAATTTTGCGATATTTTCCTGTAGAGGTAGTTTAGTGTCAGATTGCAATATGATACTTTTGAGTCCTTTTTTAATTATTTTAACGAAACTTTCGGCTTGACCGTTACTTGACGGTATACACATATCACATGTTGAATACCGTTTAGACTGCAAAAATTCTCAAACTCCCTTGACGTGAATGAAGTACCATTGTCCGTCACCAACGTATGTGGTACCCCTACCCTAGACATAAAATCACATAATCTACTAATAACAGTTTTTGATCCATATGATGTTGTACTAACTGTGTAACATTCGACCCACTTAGAAAATGCATCTACTATAACTAAAAACATTTGGTTATGAAACGGTCCAAGGAAATCCAAATGAATTCTATAGAAGGCATGCGGCGGATAAGGCCACGGCGAGGGAGGCGCGCGGTGTGGCGAGGGCCGCAGCTGCGCGCACACGTCGCACTCGGCTGCTAACCGTTCAAGCGTCGCGTCGATTCCCGGAAACCAAAATTTTTCACGTGCGGCTGCCTTCATTTTTACTACCCCAAAATGCGAATCGTGTAGTTCCCTACACATTTTCTCTCGAAGCGAATGCGGAATAACCACTTTATGACCACGCATTAAGCATCCATTTCCCAATGCCAATTGTAGACGACAGTCAAAATACGTTCGCAATTCGGGGTCGTGAACCTTACGCGGCCAACCCTTTATAACATAATTTCTAACTTTTTTTAAAATCTCGTCGCTGTCGGTCTCGTAACGTAATTCCTTTAGCGTGATGGGTAAACTTCCTTCAACAACAAAATTAACGTAAGCAGCACGCTCCTCACAGTCGCGGTCTTCCCCCCGTACTTCGTCCTGCACCCGGTTCTCATAGTAACGTCGATCGAGATAAAAAATCTGCACTGTTATCATCGCTACGAATATATTCGATGGTATAGTTGTACGCTGACAAAAATAAGGCATACCGTTGTAGCCTATTCGCAGATACTTCCGGGATGCCACGATGCGGACCGAAAATTGTTAACAACGGTTTATGATCCGTACGTAATGTGAACGGTGTGGCACGACCATATAAGTACTGGTGAAATCTTCTCACCCCGTAAATTATGGCCGTAGCCTCCTTCTGTAACTGAGAATAATTCCTTTCCGCTGCCGTGAGCGTCCGTGATGCAAATGCGATAGGCCTCTCGCGCTCGTCGGTAAGCGATAACTGAGATAGAATAGCGCCTAACCCTTGCGGCGAAGCATCTACGGTTAGTATTAGTTTTGAGGCTGGATCGAAATGGGCTAACAACTGATCGGACGCAAGCAGTTTCTTAATTTATTCAAATGCCTCGTCGTGAACTGGGGACCATTCCCACTTTTTATTTTTATGAAGTAATTCATATAATGTACTTAATATCGACGAAGCGTTTGGCACGAAACTTCTGTAATACATAGTTAATTAATCCTAAGAATGATTGTAACTGCGAAACATTCGTCGGTTTTGGTGCTTTTAATATGGCCTGGACTTTATCTGGAGATTTCCGTATGCCATTCCTATCGATAATGTGGCCCAGGTAACAAATTTCATTTTTTTAAATACTCACATTTATCCTGCTGAACTGTTAACCCTGTCTAGGCGTTTTAAAACTAACGTTAACCTGTTAATGTGCTCATTAATATTACTTCCAGTTATTAAAATATCATCTAAGAATATAATTACACCGTCTAAACCTGCGAGCACACATTCCATAGCACGTTGGAACACGGCCGGCGCGCTCGCCAGCCCAAACACTAGCCTGGTATATTTAAAAAGGCCGCGGTGCGTGTTGATGCAAGTTAGGTCCTGTGAGTCTTCTGTCAGTAAAAATTGGTTGTAAGCTCGAGAAAGGTGCAGTTTAGTGAACTGCTCACCCCCGTGTAATTTAGAGAACAATTCATCGATAGTAGGTATAGGGTATTTTTCAATCATTAATTGTTTATTAATAGATACTGAATAATCAGTACAGATCCTAACCCCGCCGTCTTTTTTTAATACCGGCACTATGGGAGAGGCGCATTCCGAATATTCTACAGGTTTAAATATCCCAAGATTTACAAGACGATTCAGCTCCACATCAATTTTTTCCCTTAATGCGAAAGCGACCGGCCTTGCTTTAAAAAATAACAACTTTGTATCTGGTTTTAATTTCAAAGATACTTTATTCTTGTTGAAACAACCTAATTTGAACTAGAGAATAGTTTTGGAAATTGCGAAATAATTTTAGTGATTTCACGATTCTGTGGTTTATCTATAAAATTAACGGGTGCCGCCGCACAGTGGGACGAAAATCGAGTTTCATAGACATAGACCACTTACAATTTTTTTTGACGTTTCCTTGCTGGAAACTAATGCAGACCAGTTAAAGAAGCCCCAAAATTATCATATTTTTGTACGTCAGGTGATTCTGACGCGAAAATATTTTTTTTTAATAAAAAATGTATGGAGGAAAACAGAAAAATCCCTTTTTATCGAGACTCGTGAGAGTGCCCGTCATATCCTGTGGTATGATTTTTGTCCTTATTTTTTACTATTTTTTGACATATCGCACACCCCTCGCACTCGATGGACTTTAGGTGAAAAAAAATGAAACGTATTTTTTATTATTATTTCATTTTATTCCGAGTATTTACGGTATGTAACGACCTACAAGTAGTAGTCAACACTCGGCCTATTGTCTAAAACATGCTACTTACTGCCTCCTTAATGAGTTTACCTGCTAATCTGCCATTTTTTAATGGTCTTCATAATTAATCCCTTACTGTATGTACGAGTAAGAACTCGCGGCCTAGGAGCGGCGGCCCGCCGCCGCGCGCTACGTAGAACTTTAAAACATGTGT
Organism: Dicycla oo; assembly: GCA_948252095.1. NCBI lineage: Eukaryota > Metazoa > Arthropoda > Insecta > Lepidoptera > Noctuidae > Dicycla > Dicycla oo. The sequence continues at coordinate 35,289,784 of OX411711.1, forward strand.
GTTATCTACATACGTCACGGACAATTGAATGAACCCTAAAGTTATAATTTTACTTCCCGTATAACTATATAATTTGTTATCGGTGGTAGACAATGGCACTTCCTTGAATTTGGAATGGTATGTATGATCTGAAATGACGTTAACGGCTGAACCACTGTCTATTTGAAACTCCAAAATACACTATTTACCTGTACTAACTCTGACATTGGTCGACCTCTCATGCATTTAATGTTAAGTACATGTGACTTACCATCATCACCGACATCAGCAATATCTTCCGTGACGTAATTTGCCGCACACATTTGACAGGCCAGTTGGCGTGGTTGGTTAAGATACTACCTGCCATGCCGCTGGTCGTGGGTTCGATTCCCATCCAGGACAAACATTTGTGTGCATGAATATGTCTGTTTGTCCTGAGTCTGGGTGTAATTATCTATATAAGTATGTATTTACAAAAAAAAAAAGTAGTATATGTAGTATATCAGTTATCTGGTTTCCATAGTACAAGCTCTGCTTAGTTTGGGATCAGATGACCGTGTGTGAACAATGTCCCAGGATATTATTATATTAATATTCTACCTAAATGACCCTTATGGTTACACTTTTTGCACTTGTAATTTTTAAACCGGCACTGATTGCACATATGATTGGTATACCCGCACACACTGCACTTTTCGTTCTTGGAGATACTGAACACGCCATCGGGGCCCGCGCTGCCGGTGGCGGCGGCGGCCATAACGTTGCCGCCCGTGCCACCCGATGTTTGAATGGCCGTTGCTGCTTTGCGCGCCGCGCACACGCTTTCAGCCAACTCCACGGCCTTGACCAGCGTCAGCTCCTGCAGATCCTTCGCGAACAATCTCTCGCGCTCGGGACCCGCTGCCATTCCCATCACAAATTTGTCGAGAAGAGCCTCTTCCAGATTTTTGAACCCGCAATGTGCCGCCAATCCCATAATCCTTGCTGCCCACTGAGTATGACTTTCACCTTGGCGCTGCGTAGCCGAGTAGAAATTATACCTCTCCACGAAACCAAGCCGTTTCGGGGTGAGATGGCAGGCCAACAGATCGACGATTTTGTCATATCCTATATCTTCAATCTTCTGCGGCAGTGCCAAGTCGCTCGCTAGCTTGTAGGTAGATTCGCTCAAGGCACTTAGCAAAATTGCTTTACGTTTGACCTTGGCTTTGTCCGACACCTCATTTACGTCGTTCGCAACAAACCACTGCGTGAGTCGTGATTTGTAGGTATCCCACTCGCTTGTGAGGTGGTCAAAGTTGGTTATAGCACCAAAAACTCCACTAGAAAACATTTTCGTACTGTTTTAATCCTCGTCGCCACTGTTATATATCTATAGGGAGCGGGAGTAGTACGCGTGGAATCAAACCGCGAGTCAGTGTCTCACTCACAGAACATACAATACTCTCTTTATTGGAAAAATCCTCGATGACTAGCGCGCGCGCCGACACACACACACACGTGTGTCGTACGCACAGTAGTACAATATGCAACACAATTGAAATGTATGTATTAATTATTAAGAAACTAGTTGTTTTTAATTCAAATTCAAATTAAAATTAAAAAATCATTTATTTCAATCCAAGATTAGGATCATATTATATGTATATAGGTACATCGAAAATAAAAATTAATTAAATAATATAAATAAAATTAAAATCATAGAATTAAATTAAAATCATAGAATCAACTTAAAATCATAAAATCAAATTAAAATCATAAAAAACTTTTTAGCAAAAAATAAAACCGACTTCCAAAACAAAACACTACAAAGTGAAAAATAACTTTAATTTCGGTAGTCGGTGTCTTGGGTTTTGTATTTTCGTTTTTTGCCACTGAATTCCGAAATTAAAGTTATTTTTCACTTTGTAGTGTTTTGTTTTGGAAGTCGGTTTTATTTTTTGCTAAAAAGTTTTTATTTTTCACTTTTTAGTTGTGGAACCTACCCCACACAAATTCGAATACATAATTGAGCACAATAATTGTAGATATAGCCATGTAAATAACTGTGATAGGAAGTTATTAAAACACCATCACATCATCCACATAAAATAAGTGGGAAATATACGCATTATTGTAGCTAACTCAAAAACTCCCTAAGCTAAGTTAATAAAATTTATATGGGACCACCTCGGAAATATACCCTATCAAACAAAAAAAGAATTTTCTAAATCGGTCCATCCGTCTTTGAGTAATCGCGTAACAAACATACAAAAAAAAAAAACAAAAAAAAAATACAGACGAATTGAGAACCTTTTGGAAGTCGGTTAAAAAAAAAAAAATAATACTTAATAATACGCCTGCCTCTGAGTAATTTGTTTGTTTGTCATTACATGAATCATATAACAATGGTTAATGTACTGACAATCAAACCTGTTCGCAAATACGCTCAGGATGGTGTTAGAGGTGGTCCGGAGCCTGCGCCCCAGAGATATGCACCGCTTTCGCATCGTCGTGTAGAAACCGTCGACACGAGCGTCGGCGAACATTCCCGACGCGCTGCAATCCCGGGGCAGCCCCAACAGCACCCTGAACGCATTATTATACTGAACACGGAGAGCGTTGTACTGCTTCTGGGTATATGACACCCACAGGCTGGCCGTATATAGGGACGTACAAAACGCTCTGAAAAGAGTTATTTTGACGGCCCCCGAACAACGAACAAACCTGCGGGCGATCATATTGGCCCTCACAGACAACGCCCTCCGCTCCCTATCGATGTCCGTATCGTCCCTCAGGTCAGAGGTCACGATATGCCCGAGATATTTAAACTATTGAACTCTTTTCAACTTGACACCGTTCAATCTAATAAGTGGAACAGAATCCGGGCAGCTCCGACCTCTGGCCCGAAAGACCATGCATTCACTCTTCTTTGCGTTATCGAGCAAACCGTGATCCAGCGCGTAACGATCGCAGATGCCTAGCAACCTGGACAGACCACACACCGAGGCGCTCAGCAGCACCATGTCGTCCGCGTAACTAATATTGTTGACACAAACACCGTCAACATGGCAGCCGACACGCGTGCTGCTGAGCTCCTCTATCAAAGCGTTCAAGTACAGGTTGAAGAGTTTCGGTGAGGTCAGCCCTCCCTGTCTCACGCCGCACTCCAACCCGTACGGCTCCGACAGCGCACCCGGCCATCGAACGACGTTGACCTGGTTAAGATACCAGTACTTGAAAATTTCTATCAGTTCGAGAGGCATTGATATGTTATTTAATTTTTGCCATAAGATGTCATAGCTAACCAGGTCGAACGCCCTCCAGAGGTCGAGAAAACAGGCATAAATAGTTGTGCTTCTATCGGAGTAGTACTTGACAGTTTGCTTTAAACACAAGATAGCTGACTCAGTAGACAGTCCCGGTTTAAAACCAAATTGATTGTCATGAGTGTTTACATACCGGTCGAGCTGAGCATTAAGCAAACTGTCAAGAACCTTCGCAAGCACTGTGGCTAGTGAAATTGGCCTGTAATTGCTCGTGTCACTTAGGTCACCGGTTTTACTCTTCACAATTGGTACCACCACGGTCCTCATCATCTCTGCTGGTAAGTACGCATGACCTATACAAAAAATATATAACATGGCCAAAACTCTGGGCAGGTGGACACCGGCATGCTTTAGATGCTCAATGCTCAGGCTGTCATGGCCAGGAGACTTACCACGCGACATTGACTTTATAATTCCCCGAACACCCTTCGCTGTGAATCTGGTGTTTATCTCCTGTCCAAGCGACCCCTCCACACTGAATGACCGTGATGGTCCCAATGGCGATTTCACCATAAAGTGATCCTTAAATATGTCCGCAATACATTTCGATTCACTCACACCGTTGACGCTCACGGGTAAGCCCGGCTTATTATTTAGCCTACTAGCAGTTTCCAGAACTTACGAAAGTCATGCTTCGAATGGTGAGAAGCGAGGATATCCATCTTTATCTGCTCCTTATTATTTTGGCACCACTTTAGGCGTGATTTAAAGATTCTACGACTCTCCCGCATCTCCTCCCAAACACGTCCTTCAGTCGGTTTACCCCACAGTACCCATTCCATAAATTTACACCGAGCTACCCCATGAGCGTCACGCACATGCTTGTTCCATCCGATCACCGGTTGTTTTCTTCTCAGTTTAACAATAGTATGACTCTCAGAGGCGGCTTTACACAATGCATTAACAATCTCATGATACATACTGTCAATTATACGCATGTGGTCTCGGTTGTCACAACGTTTATCACTACAGTTACTGAATTCAAGCGGAAAATCAATTTCTTTTAATTTATCATTACTTAATTTACTATATAAAACTATTGTTCGAGGTTTCTCTCCCCCCATTTTATTTTATTACATTCAAAATTATCTTGCAAAATCTTTTGTTGTACATTATTTATATTACATTTAATAATGAGCGGCAAGTGGTCAGACCACACCGGATCATACTTGAAGTGTGTATCAACTATAGTTTGAAAAGCCGACTCAGTCACAACACAGTGGTCTAACCATCTTAGCGCCCCACTAGCGTCACTTATAAAACTATAAGTGTCAGACAATAAACCAAAATTAATGATATCAGCTCATTTCCAATCCAAATCGTTACAAAAATTTGTTAGTTCATAATAGAATTGCTGACCCGGGTGGGCGTCGAAGTCACCTAGCATATAAACACACTCAATACCTTCATGTGCCACTACTGCTCTCAGCGTCCCCAAACAGTCCGTAAACTCGACAAGATTCACTGTGTTATCAGTCGGCATGTACACACTGAACACTAAGAATGACCTCTGCCCTATCACTACTTTAATACCGCATACTCGAGTATTATCACATTGCACTACAGTAACATTATTAAAGATTTTCTTATTCCATAACATCCCACGGTCGTCCTGAGATCATCCGCTTTGACGTGTCCATGGGCGATACACCTGTATAAGCGAAGTCATCATCTATACAGCTCAGGAAATGTATGTCGTGCGGCAGCAGCCAATGTTCTTGCAAGGCAATTATGTGGGATGTTCGACATAACTGCCGTACGTCATCTACTGAGCGCTTCACGTTCTTACAGTTAAAACTTACAAAGTTGTATAATTCCTTATTAGCCATAATTATTTAGTTTTTTGATCGGCCGACACAGCGTAATAATTACCGTTCGTACTCTTCTGTCGATAATTTATAAATCTTCTAAATATGACTCCTTCTGGCCATAAATGACTATCTAAGAAAGTAGACAGCTTCTGCTCCGACACATAAAACTTAAAAGCTTTATGATCCTTCTCTTGTTTTATTTTAATTTCTTCCAAAGTTATCATCTCCTTCGTCTTTCTAAATACATAGTTAATTATGTCTTCATTTGTCGTATTCATGTGAATCTTTGTTATAAATATCGGAACTTTATTGTCAGCGGCTTTGAAGCCCCCTTCCATATCTTTCGAAATTCCAGATTTCCCAAGATAACGGTAATTAAATTTCTTGCGTCTCGATACGGTCTTCCATTCTTCATTGTCATTCACATTCGGTTCAGATTCACCTATAGTGTTTATAGCGCTATGGCGCTCGACTATTTTCTCAGTTGTTATCATGCAGTTATCGGCGCACTGACCGGCCGACGCCACAGGCACCGCAGGTAGCAGTGACGTAACCACGGCTCGCCGCTCCACACCGCTCGCCACTGTATTCTCGCTTCTATTCAATACCGGTGACCGTAGTCTCGACACAGCTGATTTACGCACATTTTGTTTTAGGTTTACCCTCAAAATTTCTCGGTATTCTTGTTTATCATCAACGGAACTGTTCTTCTCGTTACCTACCGGCTCAATTAACGTGGAATCGTTTATATCGTGCGAAAGACCCACTGGTCCACTATCATACCGCTGCCATACTCCGCGTCTTATATTCACATTCTGCGGAGACACAGTTGGTAATGAATCACTTCTCAACTGTAGTAACTCAGATCTGCACTCACTCAGCTGCTCTTTTGTAAAGTAGTTAGTTCTAACTTCATCTAGTTCGCTTTGCACTTTTAGTATATCTTTCAGTAATTTCGTGCAATCAAGATGATCAAAAAGAATAGGGGGTAGCTTCTCCAGCTCACGAGCCACAAAAATAGGTATAATGTCGGGTTCAGTTGTTTTAAAGAGGCTAAGTGTATCAACTAGGTCTCTTCCTTCCTTTTCTTTGTTCTTCCGATTTATCTTGACTTTCTCTGTAGGAATAGATTCGAACAATAACGACTTAGCGTTTATTTCATCGCTAGTAAATGACGTTGAACATATTCGCACCAGCGTTTCCTCGTCTATTATGGAGATTTTGTTCTGAATATAGGATAAAAGCTCGTGGATCACTATATTACACGAGTTACACTTGATAATTTCCGACATTTCGACGATATTTATCAACACGGCACAAATTAATAAAGGATAAAAAAAATATATCTTCAGGTGATAAGATATATCTTGACAAATTTCAAATAGTTTTTCTTTTTCATCACTATTTAAATGTTTAATTCTTAAATTTTCTTTAAGTAATTTAAGTTGTCATTCTTCTGAAGTTTTATTTTCAACAGAATTAATTTGATTTGATATTTCAAATTTCTCTAATATTATTGTAGGAACATCAATTATTTCTGATTCATTAGAAATATTAATTACCGGAATTTTAAGTTTTTGTTGTTTATTTATAATTAAATACGGAATAAAAATATCTTTTTCTAATTCTCTTTTAGAAATAGAACCTTCTTGAGGTGAATCTTCTGTTATTTGAAAATGTATTAATTGTTCTTGCCTTGGAAGAATTTCTATTTAATTATTTTCTTCTTTTTGTTTTTTATTATTAAAATATATTATTGAATTATTAATTTTGATAAAATTATTTTCGTAACCAATTTTAGATTTAAAAGTTTTTTAAAAGATCTGAGCCTATTAGTCTATCATAAGGGAATGTTATTTTATAGGCTTTAATTATGAAATTTAGGTGTCATATTTAAATTATCTTTATGCAAATTAATATTTGCAGTACCTAATGTTGATATTAGATTTGAGGAACTTATTCTTTTGATTTGTTCCTTTTCTTTTGTATTTAACTAAGTTTTTTTTTTTTATTTACGGTTTAATGATTAATTAATGAAATTGATGGTCCTGAATCTATAAGAAGATTAAGGTTTCCCGCACTATCCGATTCAAAAGTTATAACTTTAGGATCAACTTTTCTACAAAAAGGAATTTGTTGAAAATCTTGTAAAATATTTGGGTCATTATTATCGAAATGATTTACCTTTTATAAATTTTGTTTTTAATTATTAACATATTGAAGTTTTCTACATTTCAAAATTACATGACCTTTATTTTTACAAGAATTACAGAATTTATTAGAGTCATAAGAATTTTGATTTTTAATTTCTTCTGTAGATTTATTTATTTTTCTATTGCTACAGTCTTGATACGTGTAATTAGTCTTTTTACAAAAAGTGCAATATTCGTTTGTATTATAATTTTTTTAAAAATAATTTTGTATTCTTTCTTCTTGTAAAGCTATAGAGAAAACTTCGTTTAACGTTTGAACATCTCTTGCTCGTATATTTGAGGATGTCAATGTAATATAAATTTTCGTATTGCTGTTCCTTGAATAACTCTTTTAAGAGCAGGAAGGTCATCTTTGTATTCTGTTTGATTTTCTTCCTCAGAAATACATTAATTTTTAAGATAATCTTATCTACTATAAAAATAAGTTATTGACTCGTTATAATTTTGTCATGTAATTGTGTAACATTTTTAAAAGTGCTATAATATTTTTTAAGAGTTGATCTAAGAAGTTCCCATGAAGTAATTTCTTATAAATTAATTTAATTTATAACATTACTGGAAATTTGAGATACAGTGTAATATAATATCTCTAAAATTAAATTAAATTAGAGAAATTGCATGTCTCGATCAATTACAAACAAAAACAATGTCTAAACAACATTATGATAACACTCATCATAGAGAAAATAAATTTCATGAATGACAATTAGTCTTAGTTTAAGATTCACTTTCTAAAGCACAAAAAAAAAAAAATAAAGCCTAATTATAAAGGACCATATAAAATTATTCATCTTCATGATAATAAAACTGTAATATTAAAAATTTCTCCAAGTAGAACTAAAACTTATCATTTAAATTTAATAAAACCTTATCATGTTTCAGAATCATCAGAGATAGACGCAGAAATAATCGAAGATGATTAAAGTAATGCAAATATTGTTATTAATAATATTAATACATAATATTAATAGATATAACATAACTCTATTAAATAAAGTGAGTGGAATATTTTTCAATCATTTAGGATTTGCAAAACTAAGCAATCAAAAATTTACTTTGCTCGCA